>JAQPPZ010001079.1:0-1377179 GCA_028583015.1 Wollemia nobilis
TAGGGTAGGCTTTTCATCAAACACGATGCATGTTACAAATTTACACATGTAACCCTAACATTACTGTTCGTATTTCATTTTTGTGCATGCATGCATATTCGATTCTATTTATACAACTATTAGATTTCTCCTTCTTCGACTGTTCTTTTATTAGTTGCATGATTTTCTTTTGTAACGGCCCCTGTAACTGCTGCATAACTTCAGTTAACTCTTCTTATTTTAGCTACATGAATTTTTCTCTATAACTGCACCTGTAACTATTGTATCAACTTTAGTTAACTATCACATATCTTATTTCGGCTGGGTTCTCTTCTTAGCTTGCATTGTCATGAAATCATGACACTTTTGCCTCTTTGTCCTCATCTTGGCTTGTACCCACGAAAACACATGTCGCGATATCGTGACACTTTTGCCTCCTTGCTTCTTCTGTTTGCTTGTACCTGCAAAAACACAACATGTCACGATATCATGACACTTTAGCCTTCTTACTTTCTCTCTCCTCCTAGAGTCATGAAAATGCGACATGTCACGATATCGCGACACTTTTTCTCCTTTGCACTTACTATTACCTTCGGGTCGCAAAAACGTGACATGTGATATCGCGACACCTTTTCATTCTCTTCCTTCTGGCTCTTTTCAAGTCACGAAAATGTGACATGTCGCGAAATCGTGACACTTTTCCTTCTATGCAATCTCTCTTCGCTTTGGACCACGAAAATGAAACATGTCATGAAATCATGACACCTTTTTCTCTCTCCTCTTTCTCTTTCAATATGTTGTGAAATCGTGACACTTTTTCTTTCATACTATCTCTCTTGCAATATGTCATGAAATCGCGACACTTTTTCTACTTGTATTTTTCTCTTCAAACATGTCATGAAATCGCGACAATTTTTCTTGCTTGCGCCTTCTCCCCTAACATGTCACAAAATCATGACAGTTTTGCTTGCTTGCGCTTTCTCTCCGAACATATCACGAAATCGTGACTATTTTGCTTGCTTGCGCTTTCTCTCCGAATATGTCACGAAATTGCGACAGTTTTGCTTGCTTGCGCTTTATCTCCGAACATGTCATGAAATTGTGATAGTTTTGCTTGCTTGCACTTTTTCTCCAAACATGTCATGAAATCGTGACAGTTTTGCTTGCTTGCACTTTCTCTCCAAACATGTCATGAAATCACGACAGTTTTGCTTGCTTGCACTTTCTCTCCAAACATGTCACGAAATCGCGACAATTTTGCTTGCTTGCGCTTTCTCTCTAAACATGTTGCGATATCACGATAGTTTTGCTTTCTGGCTCTTTCTCTCCAAACATGTCGCGATATCGCGATAGTTTTCCTTTCTTGTGATTTTCTTTTGATTTTTCTCAAATGGGCCACTTCTATCTTTTGGAAAATCACTGTACAGACTCTGAAGATCCTTTTTAACTCCTGTCCACTACATCAACCGATCTATCTGATTGTGTTGACAATAATGACAATACTGCTGCTGCACCTTACTCATCAGGGTTTTTGTCAAGGATACCAAAACCCAATTACAAAGGATCAGATTACAACACATTAGATCAGAATAAAACAAAAGGAATTCGTCCAAGGAAGGACAAAAGAACAATCTAGATAGAAAAAAGGAATAAAATAAGGAACACGCTAAAGGAATAGGAAAAGGAAGGCACCATCCTTTGCACCAGAGGAAGACGACTTCCTTTGCACCAAAGGAAAATGGGCAGGAAGATAAAGCCCACCAGAAAATCAAATTTGAATAAAAAGGCACCAAAGAATATTTTGGAGCAAACAAAGGGCAGAAGAGAGCACCAAACTGCCCCAACCACTAAAAACAATTTGAAACTTTTCCAAAGGTGAGAAAATGAAACAAAGCCACAAATTTAAATTTAAAACATCCCAAGGGTGGAAAAACTAGAAACCACCCTTGGGAAACAAAGATCTCAAGGAAAACCAACATCCCATGCAGGGGAGCCTAAAAAGAAGTGAAAATGGAACAATAGCCTGATAGATGATAGTGAAGTGGTTCAGCAGTAAAAGGAACACCCCAGGCCACAGGGTCCTTATGTAGAAAAGAAAGCCTTTGAAAACACCTATCTAGCAAAGGAAACAACAACAAAAAAATAACACTTCTGAAGGAAAGGACGAGAAAGTGCCATAGGAATTCAAAAGGAATGAGTCACGAGGATGTATGACTATAGACGATAAAGCACAAACTAGAAAATAACAGCCATTCATCCCAAAAAATCTTCACCAAAAGCTTCAAGGTCATAGAAGAGGAAGTCTCGTAAGGAATCAACAATAAGAAAAACAAAGGCCCCCAAAAGCCACGAAAGAAACTGAGAACCTACAGGAACCACCACCTCAAAACTAAAGAGCAAAGTCACAGTAGAAATCACATGGGAAACCCCTAAGCCCAAAAGGATGCTGTGCAAAACTACTCATGAAGCCATAATTCCTTAGACATGCCAAAAAATAGCTTCAAGGAAACAAGGAGGAAACCCTAAAAGAATTCAGCAACAAAAATACCAGAGGCTGCAAAGCCACGAAAGGAACTAAAATCCTGCAAGACCCACCACCTCAAATCCAAAGAGTAGAGTAACAATATAAATCATGTGGTCCCTCCACAAACCAATAGGCTGTTGTGCAAAACTGCTCAAGAAGCCAAAATTTCTTAGACCCAACAATTTGCAATTTGCAATTTGCAACTGAAAATCCTCAACGATCAAATGTCAAGAAGACTTCCCGAAACTACTTGAGAAAAAAGGGAATTCCAAGGAAAAACCTTGAAAGATCCAAAAAACCCAAGAAAAGTCCCAGAGAAGAACCTGAACACATCTCAGAACTCAGACACCGAAGGAAAAGGCAGGACAGTGGAGTAAAAGTGGAACAAAGGTTTTCCCACCATAGGACAAGGAAAGGGTAGAATAATAGAACAAAGATCTTCCATCCCAAAGTAGATCATCTGTAACACCTTCCAATCATAGAGGATGGGAAAAGGAGGTGCCAGGGAAGTTGGTAAAGGATAAAGGACCTAGGACAAGGCAGAGGAAGGGATGCAAGAAAGTGGAACAGGACTTCCAAAGGAAGTCACCTACAAAGCCCCCCTCTTTTTGCTTCCTTTATTATATCTTCTTCTTACTCAATATTTCATCCATCTAGAGTTAAAATAATTTCTGATGTGATGAAAAGAATAATTTATTTTTGTTATAGCATGATTTATTTTTGTATTTCTATCTCCTTCCTTGAGCCATTTCTCCTAGATTTTTAGAACCAATATGACTCCTTCTTCAATGCATTATGATAATAAAAATGCAATTGTCCTCCTATCACATAATAATCCTAATCTATTCCATTAGTTTATACTATATTTGTAAATTTTTGAGCTTGAATTCAATTTCTTTTTTTCTTTAAAAATATTTCCAAAAAACTTGGCATTCCAAATCTTCATTTGCTCTAAATATTTCATTTTTTAACAAACTTGTACATGATCCTCCAAAATTTACATCATCCTACTATAAAATAATTATCTAGAAAAAATTGGGGTCTTGGAGACACATAGACTAGAAAGAAAATAGTTTGTGATGACCATTATTGTGTAAATCACAAGTCAAAAGAAAGGGTTTGTGATATGATTTTGCTTGTAATAAAAAATCTGAAAATATATTGTATAATTTATTTGCAACCTTTTGTTCGATAAAAAGAAACTATCCAATATTTATACTATATGAGTTTAGCCAATGCATTTATTATCCCATGTATATTGAAAACTTGAAGGACTAACATCCCAAAGTCTATTTGAATTGACAAATGAAGTAAAATTTTATATTGATTTAGACCTGTTAGTCAAAAAGTGACTAACTACAGAAAAACAGCTGATGCACCTTTTTTGCATATTTTCCAAGAAGACCAAAGTGGCCCATATGCTAAAGATCAAAGAAAAAGCAAAACACCGCAAGGAGGAAAAAGTGTCGCGATATCGCGACATGTTGCATTTTCGCGGTTCAAAGCGAAGAGAAGGAGCAAGGAGGTAAAAGTGTCGCGATATCGTGACATGTTGCATTTTCATGGCTAAGAGCAAAAGAAGGAGCAAGAAGGAAAAGTGTCGCGATATCGCGACATGTTGTATTTTCATGGCTAAGAGAAGAGAAAGAGCAAGAAGGAAAAGTGTCACGATATCGCGACATGTTGCATTTTGGCAAAGAAGAGAAAGAGCAAAGAGGAAAAAGTGTCGCGATATCGCGACATGTTGCATTTTTGGGCAAAAGCAAAGAGAAAGAGCAAGGAGGAAAAAGTGTCACGATATCGCGACATGTTGCATTTTCACGGCAAAAGCGAAGAGAAAGAGCAAGGAGGAAAAAGTGTCGCGATATCGCGACATGTTGCATTTTCGGGCCCAAAGCAAAGAGAAAGAGCAAAGAGGAAAAAGTGTCACGATATCGTGACATGTTGCATTTTCATGGCTAAAAGCAAAAAAAGAGCAAGGAGGAAAAAGTGTCGTGATATCGCGACATGTTGCATTTTCATGGCTAAGAGCAACAAAAGGGAGCAAGGAGGAAAAGTGTCGCGATATCGCGACATGTTGCATTTTCATGGCTAAGAGCAACAAAAGAGCAAAGAGGAAAATGTCATGATATCGTGACATGTTTTCATTTTACGGCTGAAGCAAAGAGAAAGCAAGAGACGAATGTCATGATTTCGTGACATGTCTCATTTTCATGGCTGGAAGCAACAGAAAAGCAAAGCAAGGAAAGAATGTCATGATTTCATGACATGTCTCATTTTCACGGTTGGAAGCGGCAGAAAAGCAAAGCAAGGAAAGAATGTCACGATTTCATGACATGTCTCATTTTTGCGGCTGGAAGCGAAGAAGAGCAAAGCAAGAGACAAATGTCATGATTTCGTGACATGTCTCATTTTCACGGTGGAAGTGACAAAAAAGCAAAGCAAGGAAAGAATGTCATGATTTCGTGACATGTCTCATTTTCATGGCTGGAAGCGACAAAAGAGCAAAGGAAGAGACGAATGTCATGATTTCGTGACATGTCTCATTTTCATAGCTAGAAGCGGTAGAAAAGCAAAGCAAGGAAAGAATGTCATGATTTCGTGACATGTCTCATTTTCAGAGGGAGGCAACAAAAGAGCAAAGGAAGAGAAGAATGTCATGATTTCATGACATGTCTCATTTTTATGGCTGGAAGCGACAGAAGAGCAAAGCAAGAGACGAATGTCATGATTTCATGACATGCCAGTTGTAAAGGAATAGAGTATATTTTTGGCAACTAGGGACATGCACTGACATCAGGTGCTGATTTCTGAAGAATGGTCTATTGATTATAACCTGGCAAGTCCGCTGGATGATTGTAGAATAACAGGCTCATCTAAAATTAGCCAGAAGGAAATTTATCCAATCTACGGGAAATCCTTTGTATATTATTAGAAACTGTAGACAATTACTTGTAATTGATTGAAGAAATTAAATGTACATAGTAGAAGATACTCTTTTTAGGGTATAAATAGGAGTGAGTCGACCATGAAAAAGGGTCGGCTCTTGGACGTTTACAAGCTTGATGTACATGTATTGGATTACAAGCAATAAAAGATTTCTTCCTCTGGCTTCCGAAACTTCTGTGTGCAAGTGTATGTATCTTGGTGTTTTAACTTTTATTCACTCTAAGTTTTATAATGTATCTATTCTGAAATCTGGACTGTGCATGTATAAATCTTGTTTCTAGA
Source organism: Wollemia nobilis (assembly GCA_028583015.1). Taxonomy (NCBI): domain Eukaryota; kingdom Viridiplantae; phylum Streptophyta; class Pinopsida; order Araucariales; family Araucariaceae; genus Wollemia; species Wollemia nobilis. The sequence goes on from JAQPPZ010001079.1 coordinate 5,735, forward strand.
GTTGAACATTAAAATATATTTACATGCTTTTAGATGAACATCTAAAAGTCACACTCAAGAATTCATGTTTTCTATAAAGAAGATATAAAGAAAACTCGAAAGTAGTAATCTGCATCATCAATGTTTGTTGTTGTCTAATCTGTACCGTGAGAAAAGTTTCTAGCTTAGGCTATATTTCCCTTATCTCTTGTTCCCCTTTTCTCTAAAAAACTCAAAGGAACCAACCTTCTCTGGAGACTAGACAGATGATCTCAAGCAAGATCTGTCTATTCAATGTTGGCAAAGTCTAAGGCGCAACACTATTAACCGAAGGCAGATTTTGTTCCAATAGTTTTTGGCATGCCCGGTGGGACCAGCAATCCCACAATATTGTATAAGTTTTGGTGTTTTACCTTAAGAGCCTTTTGTTTGAAAATCTCAAGAAAAATCACCTGGCGACTCCGTTGCATTTAGACCATAAAAGAAAGACCTTGTCTAGAAACCTTCTGGTTATATAGCCATATGATAACCAGATCCCGAGCTAGAAACTCTGAAGAACCTATCGAGTTCTTTGAACTACATCTCGAAAGCCTAAAAGCACACCCTGTGCTAGCCGCAAGATCAAATCCGCTCGACACCATTAGCACCTCTTTAACACCCATTGTAGGAGCATCTGCAAGCAATCCCATAGCGGTTGTAACTCCTTTAGCAATCATGGCAGCCGCCCCTACCCCAACGCATCTTGTATGGAATCAAACTGGCCCTTTGAACTTGGGAACACACCACCAAATTCCACAAGCTGCACTAAAAGCATTACCGACCTTTGACGAAACAGGCAAAATAGTAGATGAGCACTGTTTAGATGTATCAAAGCTAGCATCTATTTACAACATCACTCAAGGAAGATGTAATGGTCAGATTGTTGATTATATCTTTGAAAGGAAAGATGCTCTATTGGTACAGAGCGCTTCCCGCTGGATCCATTACTTCTTGGGCAGTATTGTCGGTCGTCTGGTCGATGAATTTAATATACATGCGGATCCTTTCACATTGTTGAATCAATTCACTATCATTGAGAGGCATCCACAAGAAGAAATCCAAGATTTCAACATCAGATTTACCAGAACTCGTGATAGAGTACCGCAAGGCCTAAAGCCCATGGAAGAACAAGCTATATGCTATTATTTAAGGGCTTTTGATTCAGATCTCAGTATGATAATAAGGCAATCCCGTGTAACCACTTTTCCTGGGATCTATGTAGAGGCAGCAAAGGGTGAAGCTGATCTCATCGCTACAAAAAGATATCCATCAAAAAGTCTATTGCCAATTTTACCAGAGCTTTCCCAAGCATCAATTTCTAAACTACCTGTACTCCCATCAACGCAGGCCCTCCCAGCTATAGCTGCACCTCCTACATTCCTTGCATTACCAACCACACCCCTTGCATCAGCTCCCCCAATGATCAATACACGACCATAATTGATACAATGAAGACATTGTCAAATGAAATGGCATCCATGAAAAAGAGAGAGGCGAAAAGGAATATCCAAGCAAGAAGATTTCCACAGATACAAAAGGAAGGTGCTTCAACAAGTGGAAGAGGACAAGATAAAAAAAATGTGGTGTATGCGAATGAGATAGGAGATAATGGAGAACCCACTAATTTCGACTACTGGTGTACCACTTGCAATGATCCTCATGGAGAAGATTCATGCATGATTCATCAACATCATGTGCAAGCGGTTATTAATGAAAGAGCCAAAGAAACCGGCAAGGGACAGGTGAACATAATCAGAGAGGTCCACCACAATTTGGCAATGCCATCAGTGGAGCAAGTATCGGTCCTAACAAGATCAGGAAAAAAGTCATTACAAGCTGACCCTAAGGAACTCCAACCACTAGGTTTTCCTCCTGCCCCCAGGGCAACTCCATAGAAGAACCTATCCAATGAGAAAGGACGTTCTGACCCTCCTCAGACTTCTACGACTACACCAAGAAAATAATTTCCTCCTAGAAAAGGGAGCGAGGCTCAAGAGCAAGCGAAGGAAAGACTCAGATTTCCTTCATTGACAAAAAGGCAAAGAACAGAAGCTACGTAGGTCTACAGAGACAGATATGATGCATCGACTAGTGGAAGGGAGAAAAGTGCTGAAGTATCCCCAGTTGCAACTCTTTCATTCAACATTGCAGAAGAAATGAAGAGGACCCCCTCCAAAATAAGCATGTATGATGCACTGCAAATTCCTGGTCAGATTGACCTCCTCCAAGAATCTTTAAATTTAAAGAATAATACCTCTTCCTCAAATGTTATACAAGCAAATGTTGTGTCAACCTCTGGAAAAAATAGACCGCCCCCATTCTATTTATCTTTGCAAATGGAGGGGTGGATAGTTCACAATTGCATGATTGATTCAGGGGCCGCAACTACGGTGATGCCGAAAGCCGTATGTGACATAATGGGGATGGAATATACTCGAAGTCATCCTGGTGTGTTGCAATTGGATGGTACTCCAATAAAAACTATCGGGGTGATCAAAGATATCCCTATTCAACTCCATAGAATGCCAGAAGCAGTCGTCATACAAGAAGTAGTCGTTGTAGACTTAGAACCATATTTCGGTATGTGTTTATCCAGAGAGTTCACAGCCAAACTGGGAGGTTATCTATCACTAGATTATTCGCATTTGGAGGTACCTTTCAAAGGTAAAAGAGTCAAGATCTACAATGAAAAACCATCTACTTTTCATGTGGAAAGACTAGAAGAAACAGCTACCATCAACATGATGTCCGAGGAATTGGAGAATATCGATTTAATGGAAGAAACCCTGGAGGAACTCCAATCTGAAGATCAATTTTCAATGAAAGACTTCAATGCTATGATAGAGACAGAAATGGGAAGCTATTCCATTGAGAAACCAAAAAAGCTCCCTATTGTTGTCCCTAAAATAGATGATTCGATCAACCAGTTATGGAAATTGTACTTTGATGGGTCAAGGTGCAAAAATGGAGCAGGAGCTGGAATCGTCCTGATTTCACCCACTGGAAAAGAAAAAGTCTTTTCATATAGGTTGACATGGAGTTGCACCAATAACGTAGCTGAGTACGAAGCCTTGTGTTTGGGACTCAAGAAAGCTAAAAAACTAGGTGTAAAATAGCTGCTGATCTATGGAGATTCAGAGCTGATCGTTAAACAGGTTACTGGCAAGTGCATTTGTAAGCAACATTACCTAAGGGCTTACAAAAACAAAGTGTTAGATCTATTGGAAAATTTTGAAGCACTAAACATGAAATCCATTTCCAGAGAGAAGAACACACATGCAGACCTGTTAGCATCAGTAGGATCAAATTTTTGCCCAGTCAACAATGTTATTCAGAAGTCTAAAATAGTTAGACTTATATACAGGCCTTCTATGCCCGACAAGGACATTTTTTGGCAAGTATTCGAAAACGATGAGCAGATCCTAGATTTTTTGATTCATGAGATGAATTGCTCTATAGATAGAGCGTTACAAGAAGAGGACGAAGAGAGCCTTATTCAATTGAAAAACAACCATATCCCCAGGGGACTGATCACCCTGGAGAGCCTTTTCGACAATAGCGATAGAGCTGTAGGTCGAAGGATCAAGGTAGATGAACGTCGGTATAAAGAAGTAGAACTAGAACCGGGAAAAATGATCAAAGTAGGGACCGATTGTACAGTGGTAGAACTAGAGAAAATAAAATAGTTATGTAGAGAGTATCCAGATATAATAGCCTGGACTTATAGTGATCTGAAAGTGTACAGGAAAGAGGTCATTCAACATACCATTGAACTGGAGGAAGGAGCTAAACCTTTCAGGCAGAGGCAGAGGCTTGTGAATCCCAAGATTGAAGCCTTAATGAAACAAGAGTTGTTAAAACTCCTGCAGGCTAAGATAATATACCCAATCAAGCACTCTACCTGGGTGGCAAATTTAGTTCCAGTCCGCAAGAAAAATGGAGAAATACGACTATGCGTCGATTTCAAAAATTTGAACAGAGCCTCTTTAAAGGATCACTATCCTTTACCCCAGATTGACCCAATCCTTCATACTGTGGTGGGAGCAGAAAGGTTTTCTCTGTTAGACGGCTTTTCTGGTTACAATCAAGTTTGGGTGAGAAATGAAGATCAATACAAGACTGCGTTCACCACTAAGTGGGGAACATTTGCATACCAAAGGATGCCCTTTGGATTATCTAACGTAGGAGCAACTTTCCAGAGAGCCATGGACGTAGCTTTTGGGGAGCTTGCGAACAAAATTATTGTCGTCTATTTAGATGACATGACTATTTTTTCTCACAACAAAAAGGACCATGCCACTCATCTGCAACAAGTATTTGAGAAATGTAGAGAATTTGGGATATCACTAAATCCTAAAAAATCTATTTTTGTTGTGGAAGAAGGAATACTCCTTGGGCATGTTATTTCTAAAGTTGGGTTGTCAATTGATCCTGATAGAGTAAAGGCGCTTCTTGAGTTGTCGCTCCCAGTTAACAAGAAAGGTTTGCGGTCTTTCTTTGGGCAAATAAATTTCGTCAAAAAATTCATTGCGGATTTTGCCCAAACAGTTAAACCAATGACTGAATTATTGAAAAAGGACGCTCCTTTCAAATGGACAGAGCCAAGGAAAGAAGCTTTCCAAAAAATTCTAGAAGCCATCGCTCAAGCTCCTGTGCTAGTCAACCCTGACTATTCCCGAGGTTTCATACTATATGCTGTCGGAGAGCAAAATAGTTATGCTGCAGTTCTCACTCAGAAAGGAGCAGATGACGAAGAAAGACCCATAGCCTTTCTGAGTTCCACCATGCACAAACATGAGGAAAGGTACAACTTCATAGAAAAACAAGTATACGCAATTATGAAATCCTTGAATAAGCTAAAACACTTCTTATCCCAGAGTCGGACGATGGTGTATGTTATTCATCCCGATGTAAGGAACTTCATAATTCAAGGAGAATTGGGTGAAAAAAGAGCTGGATGGGTGACTCGCATCCAAGAGTATGATGTAGAAATACATCCTACTAAAATAGTCGGAGGGAGAGCTTTGTGCCAGGAATTGGCCAAGCAAGCTGCAAGTGGATATGGGGAGAGCCACCCCGTCATGGCAAACACAGAGCAACACCAAGACAGAGTAAGTTCGGGTTGGATCGATGACTTTGTGAGGTATTTTCAGACTGGGTCATGTCCTGAAGATATGAACGCTTCCCGAGAGAAGGAGATTCAGAACCCAAGCATTGAAATATACCCTTCGAACTAGAGGGGTTGTACAGGATTAACATCGATGGTGTATTGTTAAAATGCGTTCCCGATAATGAAAAGCAGAAAGTGTTAGATGAATTTCATGGGGGTTTTTCAGGGGGACATTATGCAGGCCGAACTACAGCTTTGAAGATCCTTAGAGCTGGATGTTATTGGCCTTCCATCTTCCTAGATGCGTACAAAGTGACCCAGAGGTGTGAACAATGTCAGAGGTATGTGGGAAGAAACAGGAATGCACCTATGCCCTTAAAAGCTATTCAAGTCGAGGAACCATTCCAGCAGTGGGGGTTGGATTTCGTAGGGATAATAGAGCCAAACTCATCATCAGGCCACAAATACATTCTCACTGCCATGGACTACTTCACCAAGTGGGCAGAAGTAGTGCCTACGAAGAAAGCTGATTCAGAAGTGGTGATAGAATTCATTGAAAGTCTAATCACAAGGTTTGGCATACCAGATTCTTTGGTTACAGACAATGGATCCCCTTTCACTAGTGCAAAGATGATCGAATTCGTCAGTAGATATGGAATTTACCTGAAGACTTCCTCTAATTATTACCCACAAGGTAATGGATTAGCTGAGTCTACTAATAAGAATCTTCTGAGAATTCTGAAAAGAACATTAGAGGACAATAAGAAGAACTGGCACTCACTCCTGAATCAAGCCCTGTGGGTCGACAGAATCTCAATCAAAAAATCAATCAATACTTCGCCATATGCTTTGGTTTATGGCAAAGAAGTTGTTCTACCGATTCATATGGAGATACCCGCGTTGAGGATGCTAAACCAAGTTAACGAAGATGAAGGTCATCCAATGGATGCCCGAATGATGCAACTTCTACAGCTTGAAGAATCTAGGGAACAGGCCTACGATCATCATCAAAAGCATATGGTAAAAATAGTCGGGTGGTTCGATAAGAAAACCACTTTCAAGAAATTTAAAATAGGTGACCTGGTATTAAAATGGAATGTCAAGAAAGCAAAGCCAGGACACCATGACAAGTTTGATGCTTTCTGGGAGGGGCCATTCGAAATTGTTTCAGAAAAGCAATTCAATGCCTTCCAGTTAAAAGATCAAGATGGATGGGTTCTACCCATCACGGTGAATGCTTTTCACCTAAAATTGTATTTCCAGTAAAAGCTACGAGATCACCATTATATGTACAATATATTATAAGTTTGAAGTTTTGTAAATATTTCCCTTTTTACGGCCTAATAAGAATCAAGTGTGCAAAACTTATCAAGAGATAATTGCAGCCATGGACAGAATCAGAAGATCTAAACATCAGGGGCAGCAGCCAGCGGCCAGAGCTGGGACCAGCTCCCAGAATTGAATTTTTGTGTTCTTCAGACAAAGGTTAAATACCTAAGTGGTAAAAGAAAGGTTCGATAAGGTGAAGATCACTTATATTCCAAAGTGCATTCTTTTTCTTTTGTTTTTCCGCTCAAAATTTTTCTTTTCACAACTGTGCTGGTGACTCCGCTTCCCAATGGATGAAGGCCTGGTCTCTATTTTTGCTAGCAAAAATTCCCCCGGAAGGCGCCAAGAATGTTAGTCAAAAAGTGACTAACTACAGAAAAATAGTTGATGCACCTTTTTTGCATATTTTCCAAGAAGACCAAAGTGGCCCATATGCTAAAGATCAAAGAAAAAGCAAAACACCGCAAGGAGGAAAAAGTGTCGCGATATCGCGACATGTTGCATTTTCGCGGTTCAAAGCGAAGAGAAGGAGCAAGGAGGTAAAAGTGTCGCGATATCGTGACATGTTGTATTTTTGTGGCTAAGAGCAACAAAAAGGAGCAAGAGGAAAAGTGTCGCATATCGCATGTTTAAGAAAAAAGAGCAAGAAGGAAAAGTGTCACGATATCGTGACATGTTGCATTTTAGGCAAAGAAGAGAAAGAGCAAAGAGGAAAAGTGTCGCGATATCGCGACATGTTGCATTTTCGGCCCAAAGCAAGAGAAAGAGCGAAGAGGAAAAGTGTCGCGATATCGTCGACATGTTGCATTTTGGCAAAAGAAGAGAAAGAGCAAGAAGGAAAAAGTGTCACGATATCTGACATGTTGCATTTTTCTGGCCAAAGAAAGAGAAGAGCAAGAGGAAAAGTGTCGCGATATCACGACATGTTGCATTTTTGTGGGCAAAAGCAAAGAAAGAGCAAAGAGGAAAAGTGTCGCGATATCGCGACATGTTGCAGTTTCATGGCTCAGAGCAACAAGGAGCAACAGAGGAAAAGTGTCGCGATATCGCGACATGTTGCATTTTCACGGCTAAGAGCACAAAAGGAGCAAGAGGAAAATGTCACGATATCTGACATGTTCGCATTTTTGGAAGAGAAAGCAAGAGACGAATGTCACGATTTCACGACATGTCTCATTTTACTGAAGCAACAAAAAAGCAAAGCAAGGAAAGAATGTCACGATTTCGTGACATGTCTCATTTTCCGGAAGCGCAAAAAAGCAAAGCAAGGAAAGAATGTCACGATTTCGTGACATGTCTCATTTTCACGGCTGGAAGCGGCAGAAGAGCAAAGCAAGAGAAGAATGTCACGATTTCATGACATGTCTCATTTTCATGGAAGCGGCAGAAAAGCAAAGCAAGGAAAGAATGTCATGATTTCACGACATGTCTCATTTTCATGGTTGGAAGCAGCAAAGAGCAAAGGAAGAGACAAATGTCACGATTTCATGACATGTCTCATTTTCACGGCTAGAAGCGGTAGAAAAGCAAAGCAAGGAAAGAATGTCACGATTTCATGACATGTCTCATTTTCATGGGAGGCAGAAAAAGAGCAAAGGAAGAGAAGAATGTCACGATTTCATGACATGTCTCATTTTCGTGGTTGGAAGCGATAGAAGAGCAAAGCAAGAGAAGAATGTCATGATTTCATGACATGCCAGCTGTAAAGGAATAAAGTATATTTTTGGCAACTAGGGACATGCACTGACATCAGGTGCTGATTTTTGAAGAATGGTCTATTGATTATAACCTGGCAGGTCCGCTGGATGATTGCAGAATAATAGGCTCACCTAAAATTAGCCAGAAGGAAATTTATCCAATCTACGAGAAATCCTTTGTATATTATTAGAAACTGTAGACAATTACTTGTAATTGATTGAAGAAATTAAAAGTACGTAGTAGAAGATACTCTTTTTAGGGTATAAATAGGAGTGAGTCGACCAGAAAAAGGGTCGGCTCTTGGACGTTTACAAGCTTGATGTACATGTACTAGATTACAAGCAATAAAAGATTTCTTCCTCTGGCTTCCGAAACTTTTGTGTGCAAGTGTATGTATCCTGGTGTTTTAACTTTTATTCACTCTAAGTTTTATAATGTATCTGTTCTGAAATCTGGACTGTGCACGTATAAATCTTGTTTCTAGAGTTGAACATTAAAAGATATTTACATGCTTTTAGACGAACATCTAAAAGTCACACTCAGGAATTCATGTTTTCTATAAAGAAGATATATAGAAAACTTCGAAAGTAGTAATCTGCATCATCAATGTTTGTTGTTGTCTAATATGTACCGTGAGAAAAGTTTCTAGCTTAGGCTATATTTCCCTTATCTCTTGTTCCCATTTTCTCTAAAAAACTCAAAGGAACCAGCCTTCTCTGGAGACTAGACAGATGATCTCAAGCAAGATCTGTCTATTCAATGTTGGCAAAGTCTAAGGCGCAACACTATTAACCGAAGGCAGATTTTGTTCCAACAAGACCATGTTGGAACACCACCCTTCTTTTCCAAAGGAGATAGAATAGTGTTGAAATCACCCCTAAGAATTCATAGACTACAATGAATCATTCACTATATTTCACAAAAGTCTTCTAAGGTCCTTGTAACATTTTTTACAAGTAACTATAATTGGAGCATATGCAATTATAACCCTAACTTTGATGTTTTCCTCTTTCCTACAAAATAGTCTAGCAACCCAATTAATTTTTGCTTCTAACAATTGTCCATCCCATTTGCGTTTGTCCCATATTGTTGCAATACTATCGAAGTTTCTATAGAAGAAACCACTAGACAATCACTCATATTCCAAATCTTTTTAAAAGCATCTTTACATTCCTCACTACTTAATTTTATTTCTTTTATTAAAATAAGCTTATGACTATAAAAACCTATTAATTCCTTAATAAATATTTTTTAGGGGTCTTATTCATACCTCTAATATGCAATGGTATCATTTTCATCATCATCATTTTTTATTTTAGTGGGCTTAGCCCCACTTCTTGCTAACACCAATGATATATTTTGACTTCCCAAATCAATATCCCTTTAAGTTTATTTTTCTATTTTTCATTCTTTTATGGTCTTCCTCTCTTTTTCCTATTCCCACTAACACTCTCATCTTCATCAATCTCTTCTATTTTTTCATATTGTCCATAATTAGTTTTATCTTCTAAATATTTATGTTGCCCTAAAGAATGTGAAATGCAAGGAATAGCCTCATAAACACTTTCTTCTTTGTGTACTTGTCCCCAAAACCTTAAAGTGCAAGGATGATCCTCCATAGTCATTACTTTCTTATGCTGCATTAGAAACCCTAAATTTCCTTAGATGTCCTCCATATGCTTTTCTTTATTGTGTTGCTCTTGAAACCCTAGATTAACCTTGACCTCATTCACTTTATTTGCTTTAAAAATTATCTCTCCATATTTCTTTGCTTTAAAATTTGCCTTTCTATCTTCCTTCACACCTTTGAATCCTTTTATATTTAAACTTACATATTGTACTTCATCATCCCTTGGACCATTATTTCTTCTAATGGTTGATTTTAGTGCACTATAATAACCTTTTCCATTTGATGACACATAGGGTTTTTCTTACCACTTTCTTAGGAGTGGAAAATCCTTGATTTGACCCCATTTCTCCTATGATATGAGCTCCTTGTTTCACATTAAAGTTTACATCAAGCCTAAAATTTTCCATCTCTTTCTCCATCATTTTTACTTTTCAATCTCTTACCATGTGTTCGGTTTAATGATATTTGTGACATCAAAATGTAAAATTTTTATAATCCTTATCTTGATTCAGATTTAATCCTAATGTATTGTGGTAAAGGTTTTGAAATATTCATAACAATACTTATTCAAGTGTATACAACATGTCTGATATCCTTAGTAGTTGGTCTCTCTTGGATGAACTCACTTAGAGTATTAAAAATATTTTTCAAAACCTCCTTTGATAAAGAAGTCCAAAAAGCCTAATCCACATTAGAAGCCTTTTAATAGTCTTTGTATCCATAGAAAAAATCTCACTCCATGGTATTAAATATAGTGAATATTTACCCCTAAACCAAGAGCCTCCATCAATTATTTTATCCGTTATTTTTGAACTAGAGAAGATAACAAGGAAAAATCCTTTCGAAATAAAATTCATGGAGTAATTTGAATTCAATCCCCACTTTCACTTGATCTAATTTTGAATCTCAAAAATACTTGACCAATATCCATGGAACTTACATAATAACCCTTTGGTTTTAAGAACCATTATATCATGCTTAATCATCTTATCCCTAATAATCACCTCTGATGTAGTATTTGCTAGGATAGGATTTATCATAGAATCGATATTATTCTTGTTACTAACTAGGGCATCCATACTTCCACCTAAGGCATTCATACTTCCACCTAAAGCATCCTTACTTCCAACTAGGGCATCCTTACTTTTAGTAGGGACTTTCAAAAATGACTTTCTTGTTAGGTTATCTAGATTTTCTTCATATGAATCCTTTAATTTTTGAATTTATTCTAAGATTTAGAATAAGAAGTTGCACTTGATACTTGATAATTCTTTACTTCCTACTTCTTACTCATGCTTCCTACTTTCTAACACTTCCTCCTTGCTCCTAGCTTGCACTCACTCCGTCTACTTACTAAAAACTCATTTTCATATTCTTTATCATATTTGTACATTTATAAATTATTATTATTATGATTAAGTTATGTGTGACTTCTATTGGGGCCCACTCCCATTAAAATAACAAAAATATTATATTATTCTCATTTATTTCTATCAAGTTCACTAAACCAAATTGAACTTATCTTTTTTATCAAAGATATTCTTAATTTGTCTTTCTATCAAAGATATTTTTCATCTTCCTCAAACTATTATTTTTCACAATCAACTCCCTAATATTAAGAGATAAAATCCCACTCATCCAATTTTTTTTTAAATTTGAATTTTGTCAAGATGTAAATCAACATTGTAAATGGCTAAAATATTTGCAGCTTGGTTTCTATTTCTATAAATATGTTGTCCATGATAACATGTTAATTCCCTAATAATTTATTTTTTTGGATCTTATTCATACCCCAAATATTTGAAGATATCATTTTTAATATCACATTTTATTTATCATTTTGATCTCACTTCTTGCTAGCACTTATGATATATGATTTTATTTTCCCATATCAATATCCCTTTGAGCTTCATTTTCTCTTTGTTTTTGCTTCTTTGATTTTTCTATCTTTTTTCTATTACCACCAAAACTTTTATCTTCATCAATATCTTCAATTTTGTATATAGCTCATAGTGAGACTTATCATCTATGGGTTTGTCTTTCTTTGAAGCATTTAAAAAGCATGAAATAACCTCAAAAATAATTTCTTATTTATGTTTCCCTAGAAAACCTAAAATAAAAATACACTCCTTTGTCACAATTACCTGTTGAGCAAGGTGCAACAATAGTATTATCATTGTTGTCAACACAGTCAGACAGATCGGTTGATGTAGTGGACAGGAGTTAAGAGGTTCTTTAGAGTATGTACAGTGATTTTCCAAAAGATCAAAGTGGCCCATATGCTAAAAATCAAAAGAAAATCACAAGGAAGAAAACTGTCGTGATATCACGACATGTTGAGCAAGAAAGAAAAATTGTCGTGATATCACGACATGTTGAGAAGAAAGAAAAACTGTCACGATTTCGTGACATGTTCAAAAAGAAAGCGCAAGTAGAAAAACTGTCACGATTTCGTGACATGTTCGAAGAGAAAGCACAAGCAAGAAAAACTGTCGTGATTTCATGACATGTTTGAAAAGAAAGCGCAAGTAGGAAAAACTGTCATGATTTTGCAACATGTTCGAAGAGAAAGCACAAGCAAGAAAAACTGTCACGATTTCGTGACATGTTCAAAAAGAAAGTGCAAGTAGAAAAACTGTCACGATTTCGTGACATGTTCGAAGAGAAAGCGCAAGCAAGAAAAACTGTCGCGATTTCATGACATGTTCGAAAAGAAAGCGCAAGCAGGAAAAATTGTCATGATTTTGTGACATGTTCGAAGAGAAAGCGCAAGCAAGAAAAACTGTCGTGATTTCATGACATGTTCGAAGAGTAAAAGGCAAGTAGAAAAAGTTTTGCGATTTCGTGACATATTGCAAGAGAGATTGTATGGAAGAAAAAGTGTCGCAATTTCGAGACATATTGCAAGAGAGAGTCCGAAAGAAAAAGTGTCGTGATTTCATGACATATTGCAAGAGAGATTGTACGAAAGAAAAAGTGCCACGCTATCGCGACATATTGCAAGAGAGAGAGTCCGAAAGAAAAAGTGTCACGATTTCATGACATATTGCAAGAGAGATTGTATGGAAAAAAAAGTGTCGCGATATCACGACATATTGCAAGAGAGTCCGAGAGAAAAAGTGTCATGATATCGCGACATGTCACGTTTTCACGACCCAAAGGCAAGAGAAAGAACAAAAGAGAAAAAGTGTCGTGATATCATGACATGTCGCATTTTTGTGACCCAAAGGCAAGAGAAAGAACAAAGGAGAAAAAGTGTCAAGATATCGAGACATGTTATATTTTTTGCGAATTCAAACCAAGTAAAGTAGCAAGGAAGAGAAAGTGTTGCGATATCCCAACATGTTGTGTTTTCGTGGGTACAAGCCAAGAAAAGAAGCAAGGAGGCGAAAGTGTCACGATATCATGACATGATGTGTTTTCACGGGCAAAATTCGAGAAGAGGACAAAGAGGCAAAATTGTCATGATTTCATGACAGATCGCTTTGGCGTGAGCTAAGAAGAGAACCCAGCCAAAATAAGATATGTGACAGTTAACTGAAGTTATACGGAAGTTACAGGGGCCGTTGTAGAAGAAAATCATGTAGCTAAAATAAGAATAGTTAACTGAAGTTAGTACAACGATTACGAGTGCGATTATAGAGAAAAATCATGCGACTAAAATAAGAACAGTGAACTGAAGTCAGAATGATAGTTACAGGGCCTGTTACGGAGTGAAATCATCGAACGGCAGTTAAACTGAAAGTCATCAATTGAAGACCAAACAAAGAGCCGTAACTATTAATAGGCTGCATGAGAGAATACTGTGTGATAAAGGAGTTACATATAGAAGTTTCTATTAAATAGGTTGCATGCGAAAATATAGAAGTTAAAAATAGAGTCAAAACTTTGTTATAAAAGGAGGTCCGCGTGGAGAATTGTGTGCTGAAAAAGAGTGAAAGTGCTACAAAAATAGGGTTGGAAAAGTGTCGTAAGAGAGCGTTAAACAGAGCCATGAGAGCCGTAAGAGTGCAGTAAGAAGCGCAACAATTGGGCTGTAAGAGGGCCGTAAAAGTGCAGTAAGCAAAGCCTTAAGTGTGTGTGGTGTTTTAGTGAATAGCGAGAGAGGTTGGGTTAGTAATAGACCAGTCAGGGTCCTGTATAAGCAAAGGCATTTTTATGTCAATCTTATAGTTTCAAAATTGCAGTCCAAGTTGATGCTTGGAATTAGGGGTTGGTGCTCCTTTCTGTTGGTACAGATAAATCAGGGGTTGGTGCTCCTTCCAATGGGTGCTGGTAAATTGATTGTAAAATTGGTATTTTGTAAAGGCTAGATTTGGACAAGAATCCAAGCAATCATTTTTGAGGAGTAGCCAAATTGGTGAACCTCATTACATCATATGTTGTGGAATGCTCTCTTGTTATACTTGCTTTATCTAATTTTAAATTTTCATTGTTTTGACATTAAGAGTTGTAGATTTGAATTTAAATAGCTACACTGATTCACCCCCCCTCTCAGTATCATTGTGAGACTAACAATTGGTATCAGAGCCAAGTTCCTAAACAAGCTTAATCGGCTAAGGTGATCTTGGAAGTGAGACAATGGCAGGTTGTGAAGGATTCTCATCAAACAAAGCACCATTTTTTGATAGAACTAATTATGTATTTTGGAGACTCAGGATGTAGACATATATGTGTGCTTTGGGATACGACATTTGGGAGTCAGTAGATAGTGGATACACAATACCCACCACTCCTCCAATCGATGCTTCCGGTAAGAAATTGTTTGAGAATAACTCTAAAGCAAAGAATGCTATCATGTGCGATTTAGTGGACAACGAACTCATAAATATTATGAGTTGTAAAATGGCAAAAGACATGTGGGAAAAACTAAGGAGCATTCATGAAGGAGATGGCAAGATCAAGGAGGCCAAGTTACAAATGCATCAAGCTTAGTTCAAAGCATTAAAGATGAATGACGATGAGAACATAGAGGCATACATGTTGAGAGTTAATGGAATCATTAATGTGATTAGAGGACTCGATGAGGAAATGGAAGATGCTATCGTCATGAAAAATGTACTAAGATCTCTTCCCCAAAGATTTGATTCTAAAGTTTTAGCAATAGAAGAAGCTAAAGATCTAAATACTTTTAGTATGGATGAGATGCATGGTTCTTTGACTGCATATGAGATGAGAATAGGAAAAACTAAATCCATAGACAAAGAAGTTGCTTTTAAAGCACATAAAAATATAAAAGCAAAACAAGAATCTGAGGAAGAAGAGACATCAGATGAAATAGAAGCAAACTTTGTTTGGAAACTAATAAGGGGAAAAAGAAAATACAGAGGAAATCTACCATTTAAGTGTTTCAACTGTGGAGGCGTTGGGCATTTTGCTGCTAAATGTCCACTTAATGAGAAAAACAAAAGTGATGAAGGTTCACACCAAGAAAGAAGTGACTGGAAGAAGAAACCAAATTTTAGAAAAGGAAAATTCAAGAAGAAAAGTTTCATATCCAAGAATGTCAATCCTTCAGAAGATAGCTCCGGTGAGGATTCTGAAGAAGAAACAAGTGAAGCTCTTTTCATGACATTCAAAGAAGAAAAAATAGAGGAAAAATAGGAATGTAATAAAAAACTTGAGGTTGAGGCTGAAGTAGATCTGGAAGGTGAGTTGGTCGTTGCACTTAAAGAGCTGAGTATAGAAAGGAAAAAGAATAAGAAAATTTCAAGAAAGCTTGAGGATGACAATGAAATCATAACCAGCTTGAAAGTACAAATAGACAAATTTAAGAAAATATCTGAAGATATCGAAGTACAATTAACCATGAATCAAGAAGATATTGTTGGTTTAAGGATGCAACTAGAAGAGATGAATCAAAAAATGAGTTGTTATCAAAAACTTGAAGAAATCTCTGTGAAGCTGGATAAGATTATAAATAACCAAAGGACTACAGGCATCAAATTTGGTTTAGGCTTCATCGAAGGAGAATCATCAAATGGATCAAAGGTCATAACTGTAGAACCCATAAAGAATGAAGATAAGATCAGGGTTGATCAAGAAAAAATGAATCATTCTAAAGAAAGCAATAATGCCAGGCACGAGAGGAGTATTGACAATGATGGATTCACCAATGTCACTCATCAAAGGAGAAGAAGATTTATGGTTCCCACTACAAAATTGCAAAGACCATCACCCAGGTTCACTCATTCCTTTTTTGGTTATTGTTTTAAATGCAATGGTTATGGACATAAGATTTCAAATTGCAAGTATAATGTAGGACAAAGGAACTTTACCAGTAGAAATGTTTTTTCAGCGTTGATGGATTATGCAGTAGAATGTTATAAGCTGTCATAATTTTGGGCACATTGCAAGAAATTGTCGAAGTACATTTGCAGCAAATAAACATCAGGGAAGAAAATTTCAACCAAATGGTTTGAGACAAAATAGAAAATTTCTCGAAAAACATGCACAGGCTATTGACAAAGAAAAGTCAAAACAAGTGACCAAACCTGTAATCAAACCAGAGTGGAAAGAAAAGGAGTGACCCAAGGAAGAAAAGGAATCCTTGATCGTACGGACAAAATTTAAAGCATAGAATAAATCTGCACCCTGGATACTTGATAGTGGATGCTCCAGTCATATGACAGGTGACAAACAAAAATTTGAGAAGTTATAGAAATATGAAGGTGGTTCTGTAAAATTTGGAAATAATGATGGAGCTAAGATAGTTGGCAAAGGATCAATTAATATCAGTGACAAAAAAATCAAGTCAAAATAATTCTTGTTTGTGATTGGTCTGAAGCATAACTTGTTAAGTGTAAGTTAGATTTGTGATAGAGGTCATGACGTAATTTTCAAGAAGTAGGGTTGTGAAGTCAGAACAAAAAACTGTGGAAAGTTGAGAGCAACTGGATCAAGGACATATGGCAACTTCTATACTCTCTCAGAGACTTTAGAAGGAGCGTGCTTGATTGGACAAGAAGAATAAAATTGGCTGTGGCACAAGAGGCTCGATCATATCAGTTTTGACAATCTGGTAAAAATCAGCTCAAAAAGAGCAGTGAGAGATATTCCCACCATTGGCAAACTATTAAATAGCATTTGTGCTTCATGCCAAAAGGGGAAGAAAACTAGAGCCACATTTAAAACAAAAGAGTACTTCATAAGCAAACCTTTAGAACTAATACATACTGATTTATGTGGACCCATGAGAACGCAAAGCATAAATGGTGACAAATACTTATGTTGTGCATAGATGATTATTCCAGGCTGACATGGGTACTATTTTTGAAGCTTAAATCAGATGCATTTGACATGTTCAAGATTTTCAAAAAATAAGTTGAGAATCAAATAGAAAAAAGGATTAAATGTTTAATATCAGATAGAGCAGGAGAGTTCATTTCAAAGGAGTTTGCAAAGTACTGTGAAAAATATGGGATTAGGAGACAGTTTTCAGTAGCAAGGACACCTCAGCAGAATGGTGTGGTAGAAAGAAAAAATAGGACAGTGCAGGAAATGGCACAGACTATGTTGAATGAGAGCAAAATAGCAGTCAGATTTTGGAAAGAGGCGGTCCATAATACGGTATACATCCAAAATAGGTGCATGTTGAGGACAAAAAGGCAACAACAAGATACTTTAAAGTTTTTGGTAGCAAGTGTTACATCAAAATAACTGAAGATAATCTTGGTAAGTTTGAAGATAGAGCTGATGAAGGTATTTTTCTTGGCTATTTGACAAAAAGCAAAGCCTACATATGCTACAACAAGAGGCTAAAGAAAATTATGGAGAGTGTCGATGTTAAAGTTGATGAAGGTAGGGAACGAGAAATAAGCTATGAAGAAAACTACCCAATTTATGAAGAGGTTATTGAAGGAGATGAGGAAAAGGAAACGGAAAAGAAATAGAAAATTGACTCAGATGATTTAAGTAGTGATTCAGAAGAGGAAGAAAACAAGAAATTCAAAATAGGCAGCTGACAGAAAAATCATCCTAGAGAGCAAATAATTGGAGACCCCACAGTTGGTGTTCAAAAAAGAAGAGTAGTAAGTAACTACTCTCTATTATCCAACATTGAGCCCAAAAATGTTGCTAAAGAAAGCAAAGATGAAAGTTGGATGACGACAATAAATGAAGAATTAGATCAGATCAAGAAAAACAAAACCTGGGAGTTAGTACTAAGACCTGCAAATAAAAATATAATTGGTACTAAATGGATTTTTTGAAACAAATTGAATGAAGATGGACAGATAGTTAGGAATAAAGCAAGATTGGTCCAGTAAAGGCTATGCACAAGTTGAAGGTATTGACTTTGAAGAAACCTTTGCACCAATGGCTAGACTAGAGGCAATTAGAATGTTTCTGGCTTTAGCAGTTCACAAGAATTTCAAATTTTATCAAATGGATATGAAATCAACATTTTTGAATGGAAAACTTGAAGAAGAGGTCTATATTGAGCAGCCATATGGTTTCCAACTCGGTGATAATCTCAACTTCGTCTGCAAGTTGAAGAAAGCATTGTATGGCTTGAAACAGGCACCCAGAGCATGGTATGCAAGGCTAGATAACTATCTTACTCAACAAGGGTTCAAAAAAGGTATGGTGGATAGCAATTTGTATGTCAAAATAGAGAATGGCCATCTCATTGTCCTTGTTGTAGATGTAGATGATATCATTTTTGGCAGCAACAATGATGAGTCATGTAAAGATTTAGCAAATAAGATGCAGAAAGAATTTGAAATGTCAATTATTGGTGAACATTTGTATTTCCTCGGACTGCAAGTTAATCAAAATGAGAAGGGCATATTTATTTCTCAAGTTAAATATGTGAAAGAGATGCTAAAAAAGTTCACAATGGAGGATTGTAAGCCTGTTAGCACTCCCATGATGATAGATTGCAAGTTGAGCAAGGATGAAAAATCTCCAGATGTTGATCAAACCATGTACAGATCAATGATTGGGAGCCTCCTGTATTTGACAGCTACCAGACCAGATATCTTGCAGGCAGTTTGCATGGTAGAATGATTTTAGGCTAGTCCCAAGGAGACTCATGTGATAGCAGTGAAGAGGATTCTTTGGTATTTGAAGGGTACTATGGAGTATGGGTTATGGTATCCGAAAGGTAAGGACTTCACCCTTATTGCGTATTCAGATGTAGATTGGGCAGGATGTGTCGATGATAGAAAGAGTACCAGTGGAGGTGCATTCTATCTTGGAGACAGGTTGGTCGCATGGTACAGTAAGAAACAAGAGTCAGTCTCCTTATCCACAGCAGAGGCAAAACATATTGCAACAACTACGTGTTGTACGCAAGTCTTATGGATGAAACAAACCCTAAAAGATCTTGGCATTAACTTCAGTGAGCCAATTTCAGTTAAGTGTGATAACACTAGTGTCATTAACATCTCAAAGAATCTGGTTATGCATTATCGCACAAAACATATTGCTATCCGATATCACTTTCTAAAGAAGAAAGTTGTAGAAGGTGAGGTTAAGTTGGATTTTGTCCCAACTACAGAGCAAGTAGCGGATATCTTCACAAAATTGCTACCCAAGGAAATTTTTGAGTACCTTCACAATAAATTGGGAGTGGTCACACTTCCAAAGAACTAACTAGCTATCGGGACCACATTCTCAGGGGGAGAATTTATATATTTGATTATCTTTTTGCTCATGTTTGTAATTTTTGCTAACTATAATAATTTGTGCCTGAGAATGTTGTGCATGGACTCAGGGGGAGTCTGCAATGACCCTTTGGTATTATTGTCAAAGGGGGAGAAGAATTACAGGAAATTGCACGTTTGTTGCCAACAATTCCAAAGGGGGAGATTGTTGAGCAAGGTGCGACAACGATATTGTCATTTTTGTCAACACAGTCAGACAGATCGGTTGATGTAGTGGACAGGAGTTAAGAGGTTCTTCAGAGTATGTACAGTGATTTTCCAAAAGATAGAAGTGGCCCATATGCTAAAAATCAAAATAAAATCACAAGGAAGAAAACTGTCATGATATCGCGACATGTTGAGCAAGAAATAAAAACTATCGTGATATCGCGACATGTTGAGAAGAAAGAAAAACTGTCATGATTTCACGACATGTTGAGAAGAAAGAAAAACTGTCACGATTTCGCGACATGTTCGAAGAGAAAGTGCAAGCAAGAAAAACTGTCGCGATTTCGTGACATGTTTGAAAAGAAAGTGCAAGTAGGAAAAACTATCACGATTTCATGACATGTTCGAAGAGAAAGCGCAAGCAAGAAAAACTGTCATGATTTCGTGACATGTTCGAAGAGTAAAAGGCAAGTAGAAAAAGTGTCGTGATTTTGTGACATATTGCAAGAGAGATTGTACGAAAGAAAAAGTGTCACGATTTCGTGACATATTGCAAGAGAGAGAGTTCGAAAGAAAAAGTGTCACGATTTCATGACATATTGCAAGAGAGATTATACAGAAGAAAAAGTGTCACGATATCATGACATATTGCAAGAGAGAGAGTCCGAAAGAAAAAGTATTGTGATTTCGTGACATATTGCAAGAGAGATTGTACGAAAGAAAAAGTGTCACGATATTGTGACATATTGCAAGAGAGAGAGTCTGAGAGAAAAAGTATCACAATATTGCGATATGTCACGTTTTCGTGACCCAAAGGCAAGAGAAATAGCAAAAGAGAAAAAGTTTCGCGACCCGAAAGCAAGAGAAAGAACAAAGGAGAAAAAGTGTCACGATATCACGACATGTCGCATTTTCGTGACTAAAGGAGGAGAGAGAAAATAAGAAGGCAGAAGTGTCACGATATCACAACATGTTATATTTTTTACGGGTTCAAACCAAGTAAAGTAGTAAGGAGGCAAAAGTGTCATGATATCGCAACATGTGTTTTCACGGGTACAAGCCAAGAAAAGAAGCAAGGAGGTGAAAGTGTCATGATATCATGACATGTGTTTTCATGGGCAAAATCTGAGAAGAGGACAAAGAGGCAAAAGTGTCACGATTTCATGACAGGTCGCTTTGGCATGATCTAAGAAGAGAACCCAACCAAAATAAGATATGTGATAGTTAACTAAAGTTATACGACAGTTACAGGGGCCGTTGCAGAAGAAAATCATGCAACTAAAATAAGAAGAGTTAACCGAAGTCGATCCGATAGTTACGAGTGCGATTATGAGAGAAAAATCATGTAGCTAAAATAAGAACAATGTACTGAAGTCGGAATGATAGTTACGAGGCCGATTGCGAAGTGAAATCATCGAGCGACGGTTAAACTGAAAGTCATCGATTGAAGACCAAACAAAGAGTCATAACTATTAATAGGCTGCATGAGAGAATACTGTGTGATAAAGGAGTTACATATAGAAGTTTCTATTAATAAGTTGCATGCGAAAATATAGAAGTTAAAAATAGAGTCAGAACTTTGTTATAAAAGGAGGTCTGCGTGGAGAATTATGTGTGCTGAAAAAGAGTGAAAGTGCTACAAAAAGAGGGTTGGAAGAGTGCTATAAGAGAGTGTTAAGCAGAGCTATGAGAGCCATAAGAGTGTAGTAAGAAGAGCAACAAGAGGGTTGTAAGAGGGCCATAAAAGTGCAGTAAGCAGAGCCTTAAATGTTTGTGGTGTTTTGGTGAATAATGAGAGAGGTTGGGTTAGCAATAGACCAGTCAGGGTCTTGTATAAGCGAAGGCATTTTTATGTCAATATTATAGTTTCAAAATTGCAATACAAGTTGGTGCTTGGAATTAGGGGTTGGTGCTCCTTTCTGTTGGTGCAGATAAATTAGGGGTTGGTGCTCCTTTCTATTGGTGTAGATAAATCAGGGGTTGGTGCTCCTTCCAGTGGGTGCTGGTAAATTAATTGTAAAATTGGTATTTTTCAAAGGCTGGATTTAGACGGGAATCCAAGAAGTCATTTTTGAGGAGTAGCCAAATTGGTGAACCTCATTACATCATGTGTTGTGTAATGCTCTCTTGTTATACTTGCTTTATCTGATTTTAAATTTTTATTGTTTCGACGTTAAGAGTTGTAGATTTGAATTTAAATAGCTACACTGATTCACCCCCCCTCTCAGTGTCATTGTGAGACTAACATTACCTTCTTATGCTACCCTAAAAATCTTAAATGACTATGGATTTCTTCCTCCTCATTTCCTTGTTATGTTTCTCTTGAAACCTTAAAGTGCAAGGGATAACCTCTACACTACTTTCATTTCTACTAAGAAGAGAGGAATCTATGTTAGAGATATTACATTATTTGGTATAATAAAGTACCTTTGAGTATTGTTGTAAACATTAGATTAGGAAGTGTATGTATCTATTGTATGTGTCAAAGTGTGAAGAGTATTGTGTTATGTAATAAAGTGTGCAAATGTTAGTATACAAGGTGTTAAGTATGCAAGTGAAGAGTCATAGATGATAGGTATCAAGTATGAAAGTGAAGAGTCATATAAGATGTGTCAAGATGTAGAGTGAGAGGTTATATAATCATGAGAGTTTTAGCATAATATGAGGCAATTGAAAGGTTGCATATCCCATGAGTTAGAGGAGAGAAAAAGTCATGTAAAGTTATAAAGGTCCATGTTATGTAATCAATCAAATCATTTTGGAATTTAATGAAGTTAGTATTTTAGTGTGAGTGATATTTATGTTATTTGTGGAGGTGATATTTTATGTGATTATTTTGATCCTAGAGAAATTTACCTATGATATTTTAAGGATTAATTGTCGATAGTGGTATCAAAGCAAGGTTGGCTAAAGTTTTGAAGTTGAAGAAGAGAGTGAAGGAGGATATTGTGAGGAAGAAAAATAGAAGTTGTTGAAGGATATTGAAGAGACTATTTCAAGAAGAGTTGATGGATTATGAAGGATTGTATGATTGGAACATAAGGAAAAGAGTGGAGACAAAGAATGTGTTGGAGAAGAATAGTGGATGATTTGATGGAAGGGAGAGGAACATGAAGGAATTATTTTTTGGATGTTTATAGAGAAAATATATCTAAACATTTACTACAATGAAGAAAATAATGTGACCTATGTGGAAACATTGAGTCTATGAAGAGTGAAGAACATAGCCTATGAGGAGACGTTGAGCCTATGAAGAGTGAAGAAAGCAACCTATGAAGGGACATTGAACCTGTGAGGACAAAGAACATAGATTGGTGATTTGATGAATTGAAACCATTGAAGTAGAAGCACTATGAGAAGCTATGACCTACTAGAGGAGAAGAGCCTATGAGAAGAGTGTTGGAAGAGTCGATGAGAAAGTGATAGAGACACTATGAGAAGCCATGAACAAAGGGCAAAGTAAATTCAAAGAAGGTAAAGTCACATTGAAAATATTTAGCAATAGACAAAGTGCATCAGTTGGGTAATGCCTACTAACAAGCAAACAAAGTACACAACATCATTCATTTGAATAACATAAAAAAATTAAGGTAATGATTTAATATTTGGTTATAAGTTATTTTTGGGTGCCTCATTTATTAACTTGATTAAGTTTGGTGTTATAAGGTTTGGAGAACAAATTTAAAATTTGATTATTATAAGGTTAAATTTTGGGTTAAAATAAATTATTAAAGAATGAATTAATGAATGGGATATATAAGGAAATAAAACATTTGAAGTTTGATTTGAAGATTGAATCGATTAGAATTTGGGTGAACTTGAAATATAATTGTGAAATTGTGAAAGAGAATTGAATTTGGGAAATTAAAAATGAAGTGAAATTAAGATATGATGATGGAATAAAGTGAAGTGAAATTAAGTGATTTAAAATTTATTTAAATATTGTTTGATATTGAAAGGAATTTGTGAAATTGAAATTATAATTTGGGAGATAAAAGGAAAAGTTGAATTTGAGATTTGATGAATATTGATGAATGATTTGAAGATTGATTAATTAATTTTGAAAATTTGAGTAATTAAAGAAGAGGGAAGAATTTGAAATTAAAATTTGGAAGTTATAAGAAGAGAATAAATAAATTGAAACTAATTATTTGATTGGATATTAAATATTTGAAATTGAAGATCAGAGAGACATTGAATTAAAATTGTTGAAGAATAATTGACTTGTTGAAAACCATTATGGAATAAAGTAATCATAATGCATTAGTAGAAGAAAGCAAGGAAATATTGAAAGTTCTAAAACTTCACACACAATATTTGATGGAAAATATTGATGAATAAAGGGACATATCAATGAAATTAAAATAGCTTTTATACATTATCTACAGAGAAGCCAAAGATGAAAACTTTGAAATATTTGTTAATTATCTAAGTTTAGAACTTATTGAAACATATAAAATTTTTGTAGATGCTATTATATTACCTATAGATATAGGTATGATAATGGATATGGCATTATTGACTCTTGAAACTCATAAAGACAAGAACCAAAGGCAAGAAGAGTTGATTAAAATCCTAAGAGATAAACCAGTGATAAAAGATATTAGTTGTGATGCAAATGACTAATTCCATATGATAACAAATGATATTCTTCAAGAAATACATTTAACTACTGACAAGAATGTATAAACAATGATGAACAGAATGAGATATTGATGCTCTCAACATATGACAATAAGATTGATAATAACAAGTCACCAAATTTAGGTATTTATGAAATCTATTATTGTGATGACTTACTGATTCAATGTCCAAAGTCTACATCAACAAAAACAAAGAATGAAGATAAAGACAAGAAGATAGAGGATTGAAGACTAAAAGTCTTCACAATAAATAATGTAATATAGGGGGGTGTTGGAGATATTACACTATTTGGTATATTAAAGTACCTTTGAGTACTATTTTAAATATTAGATTAGGAAGTGCTTATATCTAATGTATGTATCAAAGTGTGGAGAGTATTATGTGTTATGTAATAAAGTGTGCAAGTGTGCAAGGTGGCAAGTATGCAAGTGAAGATTCATAGGTGATAGGTGTCAAGAGTGCAAGTAAAGAGTCATAGATGATAGGTATCAAGTATGAAAGTGAAGAGTCATATGAGATGTATCAAGATGTAAAGTGAGAGGTCATGCAATCATGATATTTTTGTCATAGCATAAGTTAAGTGAAAGGTTGCATCTACCATGAGTTAAGAGGAGAGCAAAAGTCATGTATATGTAACAACCCTCAAAAACAAGAAACAAGAAACACACAGAAAAGAAAGAGATTTTTTTTTACTAAGGAGAGGGATTCATAAACTCCTAACCAACCTTAGGTTAACTTAATGTTTAAAAAAACCCCTAAGTTCCTCAAAGAACTATATCTCATAATATTTCCTCATGCAAGTCCATTTGCATATGCGTATCGTATGTCATGCAAATAAGTCCATCAATCTCATCATTCTCGATGAGCTAGACTTATCACCTTCAGCCATTAGAAGGTATACACACATATCCATACTCTACACAAGCCATTATGCATAGGTATAGTATATGTATTGCAAGTTAAGCTATCAATATTGTCTTTCGACAAGCTATCTTAACTCAGACGTAGTCTTTTCAAAAACCTAGTTACCATTCTCCCTAAGGGGTCTTAATACCTTAGGTCCACTATGTTCACCCTAAGGGGGTCTCAATCCCTTAGGTTATCCTCTAATTTCACCCTAGAACTTATTACTTATTATTATTATTAGCAAGGAAAACAAGGATAACACTAGATACTAAATCTAACAAAACATAGCTCATAAAACATGTAAAGATACTAGAAAGAAAGCCATATCCAAGAAGATAAACATGAACTAGAAAGGATTTAAATACAAAGTATAAATAATTCAAATAACAATTTAGAGGTACATCTTCCAACATTTGATCAATTATTACATATAAGCAAGTATGGTAAATCCTCCATACTATTAAAGAATAATATATTACATCAATTTCATCTGGGAAATCTCCTCATAAATCTAGTCTATTTGAGCATAAGTAAATAAATGGTAAGTAGAGAGCAAACTGGTGCATTGGTCCATCCATAACTTTGGTCCTCCCACTCTTCCATTGGTCATTTGAGGATAGTAGGGGATAAAGGCACTCATAGTTCAGGATAGGCATACCTCTAAATGCATTTACTTTCTTTACTTTACCAAATTGCAACTAGACAATTTAATCAAGTCTTAACCATCTAATAGCATAGTTGATATCATAAAAGAATCATTACTTTTATTATCTCCTCTCAAATACCCCTAGAGAGAGAGTTATTCAACATGCTCCATTTAGATCATGGTTATTACTTAAATCAATCCTAGTCTTGTCTTTATAGCATTAAAGTCCCATACCTTTAACCTCTAAAACAATCCTTTCATTTATTCACCAAATTAAAGCTTTTCTCCTTAATTTTTAAAAATAAATATTTTCCCATTCATTCCATAAACTAAAGTCCCATACCTTTGGTTTACAAATAAACTATACCATTTAGTTAATGAATCAAAAACACCTGCTCTAATCCATCAATAAACCCTTTCTTTACTATCAACTAAAGCTCACGACTCTAATTAATAATAATAATGAAATAATTTCTTTTCACTAATCTAATAATTCCATATCTAATTAATCATAAATTCATATGTTCTTCTCTTTACATTAATCAAATAATTCCATATCTAATTAATCATAAAGTCATGTTCTTCTCTTTACATTAATCAAATAATTCCATATCTAATTAATCATAAGGTCATATGTTCTTCTCTTTACATTAATCAAATAATTCCATATCTAATTAATCATAAAGTCATATGTTCTTCTCTTTACATTAATCAAATAATTCCATCTATTTCTAAATAATTAAAACATCACTCTTTTCCATCTATTTCCATCTGTACTCCTCCCCCGTCCCTTTGAAGACCAAGGAGGACTCCTTGTATGCCGAGTTTGAGCTAAAATCTAGGTCCGTTAAGTGCTCCTCATCCAAGTTCCTCTAGAACCTCAACCCATCCTTTGTTCGCACTTCATCACATTAGAAGAAGCTAAAGAAGGAGATGTCATACCTAGTGAAAACAATTGAGCTGACCAAGGAGGTCTACTATGAGGTGGTCCATCCGAAGGAGCCATTGAAGGAGGAGGGTAATGTCACATCCACTGCTGCACTTAGTAGAGCTGTGCTCACCCATATTTCTAGCTCGATGGCCACCCTTTCCATGATTGCCAATTCATCCAAGGTTGCTTGGATGATCTACAACCAAGTAGCGAAGGACCTTGATGCAACACATGGTCATTTCAACACCATTTTCAAGGAGATTGATGAGTCTCCAAGCACTAATAATGGGAATTGAGTTACTGGTTTCTACTGGGGGTGTCCCCTTGAGATGGCCTTATTTTTCATTTTTTGTCTAGATGAGATCATCCCCTATGGTTATCTATATTTGATAATTTGTTTTCATGTAAGGTCGGACCCCTCTTGCGGGATGCCCTCTATTTTGTCCTTTGGGTCTAAAATTTTGATGTGTCTCCTTTGGTTGTAATAAGGTTTTGGGGCTCCTTTCAAAACCCATTTTCAATGAAATTCCCTTTTATCGACCAAAAACAAAACATCACTCTTTTAATTAATATGCCTAGCAACTAAAGCAACACCCATCTCTACAAGCGAGAGGGTGGTCTCTCCAACAACTAGAGCTTGAATTCACAAGGAAACCCAAAAGGCCACACAATACGGATGCACAAAAGAAGGGTACATGATGGAAGACAATCACCCTCAACATAGGTTGGAGATAGAGGAACTATCTCACTACTACCCATAGGGTGCACAATGAAACCCATCAATTATGGCCTGACTTGATGTCAACTAGCTATGAAGGGAAGGAGTCTCCCATGCAATGAGATTAGCATTAAGGAACCATATTCTTCTTTATAAGAATAATTCCCTAATAATTTTTTTGAAGTGCAATTGATTTATTAGGAAGTACCATTGTTATTTAAAATAAACAATTCTTTTATTTTTAAACAAAATAATACAACTAATAGTAAAATTTACTTTATCATCTAAAAATAATAGACAATTTCTATTTATAATGAAATTCATTTATCATTTAAATAGCCCACTATTGTTCATAAATGAAGTTATATTATCATTTAAATTAGAGCATCTACTAATTTCAAATGAAATCTATTATTATTTAAAGCATTCATAAATTTTAAATGAAACCTACTATCATTTAAAATAAAGCATTCATTAATTTTAAATGAAACCTACTATCATTTAAAATAAAGCATTCATTAATTTTAAATGAAACCTACTATCATTTAAAATAAAGCATTTACTAATCATTCTATTTGTTCGAGCAACACAAGAAGTTATGAAGACAACCAACCCATGCATTCTTTCCAAACCATTGAGGCAAATAGTGATGAAGTAAAATATAATCAAACATGTGCAATAGACAAAGAGGAGAATCTTTCCATCAACCTAGTCACCTGTCTCAGTTAGAGAATTTACGATAGCTACTAGACTATCAATCTTGAGGCTCAAGGTGGCTAGCTATTGATGATTATCCCTAATCAATTATGCATACCATATGAATGTATCCATCCATGTTACCCCTGAGTTGCCTTATCATCACTTCCAATCTCAAGTACCCTCACCTTTGGTGGATGACTCAACTTCTTCCACCTATGAGCGTACCTGATCCTACACATTGGCAACTTGTTAGCAGTATCATGTTCTTCCATACCAACTAACATCACATAGTTGCTTAATTGCACATAATCAAGTATTAAAGCATCATTAAATTAATACATTGTTTTCCATGCCAAAAATTCCATCAAGGAGGGTCATGACATCCTATCCCACTAGGACTAAACACCATCCTAGGTGTTTCCAGTTTTACAATAATAACAAAAAAAGTAAACTATTACATTTAAAAATTTTCAAACAAGAAGGGAAAATGTTTTTGCATATCCTCCATTTTCTTCCAAGTGGTATTTCTTTCAGAGAAATGGTCCCACTAGACCTTACATTGCTCAAGAGTCTGATTCTGCATAGTCTTAGAATGAAACTCAAGAATATTTAAAAGCATCACTTCAATTACCTCTGGATTTGCCATTTGTAAATTAGAAACATCCCACACATGTTCAAGGTCAGCAACATATTTCCTAAGCAAAGATATGTGGAAAGTATCATGGATTTTTGATAGATTAGGAGGTAAGGCAAGTTGTTATGCAACTGAATTGATCTTCCCAGTGATCTCAAAGGGTCCTACAAACTGTGGATCCAACTTCATGAATTTAATCACACTTTTCATTGGTTTAACCCTTAGGTACACTTTGTCTCCCACCAAGTACTCTCTTGAAGTTCTCTTTAAATCTACATAACTCTTCTACCTATTAGCAACTTCTTTGAGTCTTTGCCTGATTACCTTTAATTGATCTTCCATTTCTTTGACCATTTTTGGATCAATCACAACTCTATCTTCTAGGTTATCCCAAGATAATGATGTCCTACAATTTCATCCATACAAGGCATCTAAAGGTGCCATTCCTAGAGATGATTGATGCCCATTATTGTAGGTGAACTCTACTAGATGTAGATAGTCTTCCCAATGAGACTTGTGATCCATGAAGTACATGTGAAACATATCCTCTAGTACTTGGTTTACCCATTCTATTTGACCATCTATCTCAGGGTGGTATGCCAAACTCATATTCAGTTTCATGCCTATTGAATGATGAAGGGATTTCCAAAATTTAGAAGTGAACTTGAAATCCATATATGAGATAATTACCTCAAGAAACCCATGCAATCGAAACACTTCTTTGGAAAATTTGTTATCCACTACTTGAGCATCATCCTTGGTACTTCCAAGTATAAAATACACAATCTTAGTCAATTTTTTGACTACTATAAGGATTGCATCATGTTGGTACCTAGTTTTAGGTAAACCTACTATAAAATCCATAGATATGACCTACCATTTCTATGTAGGTACACTATGTGGATACAACTATCCTACAAGATGCTTGCATTCTACCTTAACTTTCTAAAATTTGAGGCATCGAGCGATAAAATTGGTGATATCCTTCTTCATCCCTACCCAGAAGAAGGTTCTTTTCATGTTCTCCCTCATTTTGGCTCCTCCAAGGTGAGCATAATAAGGAGATCTATGGGATTCTTGCATTAATAGTTTTCTTAAATCACCCACTTTTGGTATGATGATTCTACCTTTGTAGCACAAAAGGTTATCTATCATTCCAAACTCCTTATCACCCTTAGGGTCTCTATCCATTCTAGCTCGAATTTCTAAGCAATACTCATCCTGAGATTGCTCTTGTCTCACTTGGTCCATCAACTTCATGTGACTTATGGTTATGGTTGCTATGTGTCTCCTTCTACTCAAGGCATCAACAACCTTATTCTCTTTCCTCTTTATGTACTCAATTTCAAAGCCATACTCAGTGAGAAACTCGATCCATCTTCTCTATCTTGCATTGAGTATTGGATGGGTAAATATGTACCTTAGACTTTGGTGGTCAGATTTTAATTCAAAAGGTCTCCCCACAAAATAGTGGCACCAGACCTTTAGAGCATGCACCATAGTAGCTAGCTCTAAATAGTGAGTAGCATAATTAACTTCATGGCTTCTAAGCTTCCTTGAAGTATAAGCTACTACTGACTCTTCTTGCATGAGTACTCCTCCTAACCCTTCCAGCGATGCATCAGTGCATACTAAAAAATCTCCTTGTGGATCTAGAGTTTTCAATATTGGTGCGGAGGTAGCTTCACACTTTTTTGTCCATTTGAATTCCTTTCCTTTCTTCTAAAGGTTAGTTATTGCCACATCAATCTTGGAGAAATATTTTATATAACATCTATAGTAGTCCGTTAACCCCATGAAGCTTCGTATCTCAGTAATATTAGTAGGGGGTGGTCAGTTTAATATGGCTTCAATATTCTCTAGATCCATAGCAATTCCTTCTACTGATATAATATGTCCTAGATATCATACCTCTAAAACATAGAAATCGCTCTTGGCTAGATTTCCATAGAGTTGGTTTTCCCTTAACAACTCTAACATGATCTTGAGATGTTTATCATGTTCTTCCTTGTTTCAAGAGTATATCAAGATATCATCTAGAAATACAAGGACAAACTGGTCTAGGTGTCTTTTGAACATGTTGTTCATTAAATTCATGAAGGCAGCTAGGGTGTTAGTCAATCTAAAGGGTAGGACTGTAAACTCATAGTGCCCATACCTAGTCTTGAATGTCATCTTGTGAGTATCCTCCTCACGTATTCTTAACTGGTGATAACTTGATCTTAGATCGATCTTAGTAAACATTGTGGCATCTCTTAATTGATCGAATAAATCTTCAATTCTAGGTAGGGGATACCGATTCTTGATTGTAGCTTTATTCAACATCCTGTAGTCAATACACAACCTTAAAGAGTCATCTTTCTTTTTCACAAATAAAATCGGTGCACCCCAAGGTGACACACTTGGTTTTATCAACCCCTTTTCTAATAACCCTTGCAATTGTACCTTTAATTCTTGCATCTTGATAGGAGTCATCCTATATGGATATCTATGAATTGGTTCTGCTCCTAGCATAATATCAATAGTGAAATCAAATTCTCACACAGGAGGGAGTCTAGGTAAATCCTCAAGAAATACATCCTTGAAATCTTGTAAAATTGGGTGTGTTTCCAACACCTCTTTCTTTTGGTCTTCTCCAACTTTATTTAGCTTAATCACATAGACTATCCCTCCTTTCCTGAGAGCTTTCTTTAATTGCATAGCTAACAACATCTAGGGTTTGAATGCCCCCTACTCGCTATGAATTCTTAGTATTTCCTTGCCTTCTTCAGAATACTCAATCCATCTATCTTGGAAATTGATTACAACTTTATGGGCCTATAACCAATCCATCCCTAGGATCACATCAAAGGCATGAAGTGGAGCTACATATAAGCAACCTTCCATGGTTCCAACTCCTACTAGCTAAAACAATTTCTATCATAGGAAAATACTGGTTTACTAAGTAGATTTATCTAGAACCATACTTGACCTTCCATCCATGAGCTAAATATCCTAGCCTTTCTAGTATATCCTTTTATAACTTACAAGAAATGAAGCTATCAGTGGCCCCACTATCAATTAAAATATTCACTTGCTTATAAAAAATCTTACCTTTTATAATCAATGGGGTAGTTTACCCCTCAAGCTTCTAACTCCTAGTTGCAACGTAGATCTAGTGTGCATGATACTTTCCTTTAGCACTAGATGTGCTCAGTCCCAATCGGTGTGGACACTGATTACCAAAATATAGGCCTCTATAATGGTAACACCCATCCTTGGGTCCTTGCCATTTTTTTAACGTCTACTCCTCTCCTTTGATTGTTGGAACTAAATTTTATGGTTTTTGTAGTTGAGATTTAGCATTATTGGGGTTGTTGCCTTTCTTATAAAATTTCTTGAACTTTTTTTATTTCCATTAGATTTCTTCTTAGGATTTTGGGGGTTTTTAGCCTTCTAACCTTGTTCACCCTCCCATTTTACAAACCCATCACTATTTCTCTTCCTTAGTGTCTATTGATCTTTCTCGGATAAGGTGTCATATTTGTAATGGGAGTGTGACTCTACTTTCTTCTCCAGGTTGTACACCTTTTGTAATGACTTAGGCTCATGCATGTCTACATCATGCTTTATCCTAGATTCCAACCCATGAGTAAACTTATGAACCTACATTTTCTCATTATAGGTAGGTACATACTTCAACAATATTACCAAATTTTTGTAGTATATCTCCACTATGTTGGTTCCTTGCCTTAAACTAACAAACTCCTTAAATTTTAGAGTATAGAAATACTTCGTAAGAAATCTCTTTTTGAAGATGACTATAAATCCCTTCCATGGGATGTCTACTGGTTCAATCTTAGTTTCCTCATAATAATTTTCCCACCAATCTAGGGTGGCCCCTTCAAGGTAAATTATAGCCCAAATAGTCTGGGTTCCTAGAGAATATCCCTTTACCATGAAGTAAACTTCCAATTCCCTTAACCAAGCCTCAATTCATCTCCTTCTCCTTCTCCATAAAAATTGGAGATACAAATATTCTTTAGGTCTCTTGTCATTTCCTTTTCTAAAAGGGCTCTAGCTTGTAACTATTCTGCAATCAGTACCTCAACTTGGTTAACCTCTGAGCCTCTAGCCTATAAATTTTAATTCGCAATGGTTTATAATACCTATCTCATTTGATCTTGCATGGCAACAACTGTAGTAGTGAGATTATCCATTCCCCTATTGGAAGTTTTTGGATTCTCATTATGGATCCTTTCTTTGATATTACTTTGTCGAGTCTATCTAAGTGGAGGTGTAGGCCTCCCCTTTCTGGTCTTGTGGCATCTTGACCTGGTTACAACTAAGAAAATGATTAGGTTACAACTTCACCTTAAATTGTACCACTAATTCAAGCCACAATACATAGTTCTTCTTGCCAAAATCATCAACAATCTAACTAGGATAACATTCCAATATTATGATGTATCATTAATACCAAAGCCCATACTTAGGTATATAACATTCATCCACTCTTGGGATTAATTCCCATTAGACTCTAGCAAGTAGAGATTCTAGGTCATCCCAAATTTAGCTTAAACTTAAGCAAGCCTTCATTGGATACATCCAAATCTCATTAGCACATAAGAAGCTCTATGCCATCGTACCTAGAGCTCTGATACCAAATGTAACAACCCTAAAAAATAAGAAACAAGAAACACAAAAAACAAAGAGAAATTTTTTGACTAAGGAGATGGATTCATAAACCCCTAACCAACATTAGTTTAACTTAATATTTAACAAAACTCCTAAGTTCCTCAAAGAACTATATCTCATAAGATTTCCTCATGCAAGTCCATCTGCGTAGGTGTATCGTATGTCATGCAAATAAGTCCATCAATCTCATCATTATCGATGAGCTAGACTTATCACCTTCAACCATTAGAAGGTATACATGCATCTCCATACTCTACACAAGCCATTATGCGTAGGTATGTTACGTGTATTGCGAGTTAAGCTATCAATCTCATCTTTTGACAAGCTATCTTAACTCAGATGTAGTCTTTCCACAAACCTAGTTACCATTCTCCCTAAGGGGTCTTAATCCCTTAGGTCCACTATGTTCACCCTAAGGGGGTCTCAATCCCTTAGGTTATCCTCTAAGTTCACCCTAGAACTTATTACTTATTATTATTATTAGCAAGGAAAATAAGAATAGCACTAGATACTAAATCTAACAAAACATAACTCATACAACATGCAAAGATACTAGAAAGAAAGCCATATCCAAGAAGATAAACATGAACTAGAAAGGATTTAAATACAAAGCATAAATAATTCAAATAATAATTTAGAGGTACATCTTCCAACATTTGATCAATTATTACATATAAGCAAGTATGGTAAATCCTCTATACTTTTAAAGAATAATATATTACATCAATTTCATCAGGGAAATCTCCCCATAAATCTAGTCTATTTGAGCATAAGTAAATAAATGGTAAGTAGAGAGCAAACTGGTGCATTGGTCCATTCGTAACTTTGGTCCTCCCACTCTTCCATCAATTATTTGAGGATAGTAGGGGATCAGGGCACTCATAGTTCAGGATAGACATACCTCTAAATGCATTTACTTTCTTTACTTTACCAAATTGTAACTAGATAATTTAATCAAGTCTTTAACCATCTAATAGCATAGTTGATATCATAAAAGAATCATTATTTTTATTATCTCCTCTCAAATACCCCTAGAGAGAGAGTTATTCAACATGCTCTATTTAGATCACGGTTATTACTTAAATAATCCTAGTCTTATCTTTAAAGCATTAAAGTCCCATACCTTTAACCTCTAAAATAATCCTTTCATTTATTCACCAAATTAAAGCTTTTCTCCTTAATTTTTAAAAATAAATCTTTTCCCATTCATTCCATAAACTAAAGTCCCATACCTTTGGTTTACAAGTAAACTATACCATTCAGTTAATGAATCAAAAGCACCTGCTCTAATCCATCAATAAACCCTTTCTTTACTATCAACTAAAGCTCATGACTCTAATTAATAATAATAATGAAATCATTTATTTTCACTAATATAATAATTCTATATCTAATTAATCATAAATTCATATGTTCTTCTCTTTACATTAATCAAATAATTCCATATCTAATTAATCATAAAGTCATATGTTCTTCTCTTTACATTAATCAAATAATTCCATCTATTTCTAAATAATTAAAATATCACTCTTTTAATTAATACACCCAACAACTTAAGTGATGCCCATCTCTACAAGCGAGAGGGTGGTCTCTCCAACAACCAGAGCTTGAATTCACAAGGAAACCTAGAAGGCCACATAACATGGGGGTGTAAGAGAAGGGTACATGATGGATGACAATCACCCTCAACATAGGTTGGAGATAGAGGAACTAGCTCACTACTACCCATAGGGCGCACAACGAAATCTGTCAATCATGGTCGGAATCGACATCAACTAGCTGCAAAGGGAAGGAGTGCTTTTTCAAAATTGAAGAGGGGGTTTTACCATGGCATAACTCATCGACCAATGTACCTCAAAAGATACAAGCCACAATTGATGATAGGCAAATGGCTAACCCAATTCATAGAGAACACACTACCAATCACTGTTAGCCTAACACTAGCAGAGATGACCTCCATCGACATAGTTGGATTCACTCTACCAAAGGTAAACATAGTCAAACACTACGCCCTAACATACAGTTGGGAAAGGCAACGAGCCACTTCTAACAAGGAGGGGATTAGGCATACCAACTCATGCACAACTAGACTTTCTCCTCCTAGGGAAATGAACCAACATAAGGTGCACAGGGACAACAAGTTATCTTGACTTGGTGTGGACAAACATCCAACCAACATAGCTCACAAGGTAAGAAGTTAATCCTAGCCAAAAAACTAGTGGCTTACATATTTAAAAACCTATTAATGAGGCTAAGTTAACCAACCAACCTGAAGTCCTTCAAAATTGGTGAATCTCTTCCTTTCTTAGGTACAACCTTCATCTAACACTGACTATGAATTCCAGTTCTTTCTTCCAAATTTATTTGAAGCTTTTATTCTTCTCTGCTCCATGAGCTCTAATGAGGCCTATAAATGCCTCCATCATAGCATATTTTGAACAACTAAAACTTGCCTAAAAATTTGTGATTTACTTTATATACTAGTTAAGTTGATCTAATATGCTGTGTATTAATTGTTTGCATGATTGATGTGTTTGGAATATTATATGTGATTTTTACTGTTTTTGTGTAGTTTTATGTCACTTGCCATGACCGTTACATAAGGGATAGCTTAGGCTAATAACAACACTTTACTATTCTTATTTGATGTTTCTCAAGCATTAATTCTTTGAATTTAGAAAATAGTGCAAAGACTACTTATAGAAATGG
Organism: Wollemia nobilis; assembly: GCA_028583015.1. NCBI lineage: Eukaryota > Viridiplantae > Streptophyta > Pinopsida > Araucariales > Araucariaceae > Wollemia > Wollemia nobilis. Next base: position 41,899 of record JAQPPZ010001079.1, read on the forward strand.
TTTTCTATGTAAATTCCACCAACTACCAATGAATGGCAAGGCATGGAATTCACACATGAAGAGGAATGAAGGCTATTGCAATATGATCCGAGGAATAATCCACGAGAAATGCAGCTAAAAACAATTGAAGAGTACATAGTTGGTCATTAAGATCTTCGGATTGAGAAATACAATCTCTTCGGATTGAGGGAATATCTTCGAATTGAGCCACTTAGCTCCGGATTGAGAACATAAAGCACTTTTTGACCTTTTGACTAATTTATAATGGTGGAAAAAGGGAAGGAAGTCTAAGGAGGTTAAAGGAAAATATATCCCATCTAACTTTGTCGTCATTGTCGTCGAAAGCCATAATTTATGGAAAAGATCCTCTTCTAGGATAAACCCAGGGAATACTACATAATAATAGGAATTGATTTGCAGAGTATATTTTCTATTGTAATTAAATTTTAGGCATCTATAAAATATAGCTCCCATCCAGGTTGAGCTAATAATAATAAAAGTAGAAATAGTAGTAGAGAAAATATAGATAGATAATAAGCAGAAAATGACATTTATGTAAGTTTTAAATTTGTAATCATGTTCTGAATAAATAAAGTACAAATTTTTCTATTAATTCTGTTATGTTTGAGTTTGAGTAAGATTTAGAGAGAGAAGAACTCATATCTTCTTCTATAAAAAGAGGCTGGCCACTTTTAGACCTAGGAGGAGGACTAACAGATAGTTTTTTCGATTTTCAAAATAAGTGTGAAACTTGTCAATTTCATTTTTGTAGTAGTTAACATCCATTTTAGTCCTAATAATTTATTTTTTATTCAAGATAATTTTGTGATGTGATTAGCAGTAGATATAATTAGTATTTTTGCTTTCCAACAACTTTCCAATTTATTGCAATTTCCATTTCCAATAATTTATAGTTTTTTGCAATTTTCCTGCATTATTGTTTTTGTTGTCAACCCTAAAAGATTGAAAACATCTATTAAGTATTGATATGAATTAATTTTAGTTTTCATTATTGAAGAGTAAATAGACTTTCATTTTCACGTAATAGGTTTCCAATCTACAACTTAACTAGGGTTTTAACTAATTTAATTAGATTTCATTCTTGCAACTATAACTAAGGTTTAATTTCTTATCAATAGCTTCATTCTTGCAATTAATTAAAGTTAAATTTACAATTTAGAGTAGAAGAACCTAAAAACCCCACACAATCAGTTCCACCAATAAGACTTGCTCCCAATTGACCTTAAATTATAGCCTGTTCACTCCTTTCAAGATAGCCTTGTACACCTGGATTGACAAATTCATTGAGAATTAATGATGTGCTTATCGAAAACACATAATTTTAGCATTGTTTCCAAGGAGAGTATTTTTAGAAGGTGTCAAAAGTTCAATAGCTATTAATTAGACTGAGTTGTGAAAATTCAAGGTAAAATATGAATATAACAGCTGGTTAAGTAAAATTATTGACTTATAATTTATGTCATAAGGAGTACATGATGGTAGGCCTAGGATGAAGAAGGTAAAATTATCCAAAGATATCCCTAGATTATTCCATTAAGAAGATCTTCATGCCTAAGGGTGAATCACCATGTTTGAACTACCAAAAACTAAAACAAAAACCACTAGATCATCATCATTAGAATCTCCTAAGCAAGAAAAATTACAGACTCATTATCAACAAAGTTTTGACCTCTTGAGAAAGAAATTTGGATAGGTTTAACTATTCTGAAGAATAAGAAATTATGGAAAGAGGAAATCCAGATGGGGATGACCACATGTCGTGTCCATAATGATCAAGATGATCAAGATGTGCTCCAACCTCCCAAAACATTTGAATATCCTATTCTTCTAAATCCCACATAGAACTCTCCCATGAAAACAATTTCACCTTCAGTGCTTCCAACCTTTTAGGGTGTGCATCTAAAGATCCTAATCAGTTCCTATTTGAGTTCAAAGTAGTGTGTCAAACCTATGACTATATAAATGATAATAAAAAACTCAAGGTTTTTCCTTCAACACTCAAGGACTCAACATTACACTAGTTCATGAGCTTACAACCAGATTCCATCCAAACCGGGATCAAATGGAGACATGTTTTTAGACAAGTATCAAGAGTATTATCGAGTAAGGAACAAGAAAGATGAGTTGTTAAGAATTAAACAAGAAGATGATGAAACATTAGAAGATTACCTTGATATATTTGTGTTTGTTCAAAGAAGGTGTGGACTAGGAGAACCAAAATTGTGCAAAACCATTTTTCTAAGAGGATTACAAGATGAATCCAGAGAGGTATTAGATTTGATGGGAAATGGGGATGTAAGTACTCGTAATATGGATGAGATTGTGGATCTTTGCAGAAATTACTCTTGCACTAGGCAAAAAGAAAGAAAAGAGTACAAATGGCACTGATGTGAAGGACCTAATAGAGGAACTTGCAAATTTTAAGACTGATATCCTAGTACAATTAAACACAACTCTGGGAGAAATGTCTACTAAAGCAAAAACCATAGAACCTTTAGCAATTTATTGCCCAAGATGTAGGAATAAACATGCCTTACAGGAATGTCCTCTAAACAAAACATCCATTTCAGCCATTTGTAGTATTTGCTCAAAAGGACATTTGACTAACAAATGTCATCTGCTACCACAACTAAAAAATATCCTAGAAACTCAAATAGAAGAACTCAATTATGTGGGACAAAGACAAGGGGGAAACTTTCAAAAGTATCAAAATACCCCTCATTTTCCTACAAATTGGGAAAAAACCATGGAAACATGTCTTGGGGACAGTTAGAACCACCCCAACGTCCTTGGAATTATTCTCAATGGAAAAATTCTCAAGAATGGCCATAGACAAGTTGGAATAATCCATCCTAGAATCAAAACTAGAATAACCCATCATGGAATCAAAATAACCCACCATGGACTCAAAATCAAAGTAATCCATCTTGGATGCAAAATCAACAGCAATGGGGTCAACAATACCAGTCCTATCCAAGGCAACAAAGAAATCAAGGTCAAACTCAAAATTTGCTGCCTACACCAAATCAAAATTTTCAAGGAAAACCAAATCAACAAATGCAATAGGTGAAACAACCTCAATTACCAGATCAACCTATAATAAATCCAAATAACATAAGGTAGGCAACTCCTACCTATATGGTTGATTCTAAAGGAAATTCAGATATGCAAATTCTAGATTGTAGCAACATACAACTATGTTTAGGGAAAGTTTTACCTGAACCTATTATAATTGAAGTGAAAGAAGATGAAATTCAAGAACCTATTGAACCAAGCAAAGTCAAACCAACAACGGAAGAAGAAGAAAAAATAGAACCACAAGTAGAACAATTACCTTCATCAGGGATAATTCCATACCCGAGAGACTTAACACTACAACAAAAAATTTTGAATCAGAGTTAGTGAAAGAACTCAAAAAATTAACCATATCACTGCCCTTATTGCAAGCCATTAAGGATATACCTATGATTAAAAGAACTATTCAAGATTTGTGCAATAGAAGAGCAGGAAGAAAAAAGAAAGCATTTCCTAAAACTGTTCATGTTGAAGGAAAGATAGTTGATCTCTTGTCAAGAAAACTAGTACCTCCAAAGTATAGTGACCCAGGAAGTCCAGTTATCACAGTGATCATAAGCTCAGTACCAATATCAAACATCTTAGTTGATCTAGGAGCTACAATAAATATCATGACCAAGGATACAATGGAACAATTACAACTCAAACATCTCACCCCACATTCATAGTTTTAGAAATGGCTGATAGGTCACTTGCAAAACCAAAGGTATCATTGAAGATGTCCCTATAGAAGTTTCTTCTTGGAATACCCTAATTTTTGGTTTTACAACCAAGAAACTCACATGGCTATCCCATTATCCTAGGAAGACCTTGGCTTGCAACTACCCTTTATAGACCTAGATCTAGAAAAATGACAATTTCAAATGGTATTGACCTAAAATAGATTTCTCTATATCCTCTTGCAAGACCTTTAAGCAATTTCATAGGTCAGTTATGGTTTCTTGACTCAGATGAAGAACCAAAAGAGGTTATTTCCACACTAGCCACCTTGGTAGTAAGGGAACACACAGAAGACCTCCATGACATAAAAATTTTAGAAAATGAAATAGTCCTAATGAATGTTCTGCATGAACAAGGGTTAGAAGAGGAAGCAACCAATATCAATCAATTGCTAGTGAGAGAAGAAGGTCAAAGTTCTAAAGAAATGCCATCTATACCATCATAGGAAACATCTATTTCACTACCACATGGGTGGCACCATCACTTGATCTTCCCTTCTCATTGTTCCATACAGGATATGCTTCCATCAGAAATCAATGAGATAGAAACTTCTTATGTCCTCCCATCTCATCATTGTCCTCTTAATTCCCTAGTCAACAATTGTGAAGAAGTAAATTCAGTCCTTCCAAATACAAAACAAATAGAAGTCCAGCCAGGAAAATTTTTGAACATAAATAGCCAGCTTACTAGGGAAGAGGAAGAAAAATTGATAATTATTTTGTAGAAGCATATCCATGCTTTTTCTTGGGATTACAAAGATATGTCAGGGATTCACCCTGATGTATGTACTCATAGAATTTATATTGAAGATGTCAAGCCTATAAGACAGCCTCAGAGAAGACTAAATCCTACCTTGAGGGATATTGTGAAAGAAGAAATTGAAAAACTTCTGGAAGTAGGATTCATTTACCCAATTTTTGATAGTCGATGGGTCTCTCCATTGGTTATAGTGCCTAAGAAAAATGGAAAAATGAGAGTATGTATAGACTATAGAGAACTAAACAAAGTGACATACAAAGATCATTTTCCATTGCCATTCATAGATCAGGTGTTAGATACTCTTGCTGGAAAGAAATATTTTTGTTTTCTTGATGGATTTAGTGGATATAATCAAATTCAGGTTGCACTTGAAGATCAAGAGAAAACAACCTTTACCTATCCATGGGGAACATTTGCCTATAGGGTCTTACCTTTTGGTTTGTGTAATGCCCCAACAACATTTTAGCGAGCAGTGTTAGCCATATTTTCTGATTTGACTACCAACAGTGTTGAAATATACATGGATGATTTCACAGTCTATGGATAGACTTTTGACTTTACATTGGAACACCTTGATAAAGTTTTAACTCATTATGAAACCTACCAGTTATCCTTAAATCCAGACAAATATTTTATGATGATGGAGGAAGGAATAGTTCTTGGTCATCACATCTCTCCTCAAGGGATCCAAGTTGATCCAAAGAAGGTGGAAATTATCAAGAACCTTCTCCCTCCTAAAACTCAGATTGATGTCAGAAGCTTCCTAGGACACATTGGTTTTTACCATAGGTTTATTCCCAGCTTTAGCACAATAGGCCATCCCATGTTTGCCCTATTGACTAAAGATTCTGAATTCTCCTGGACTACAAAGTGTCAGGAATAATTTGAAGCTCTGAAAGAAAAATTAGTAACTCCACCTATGTTAAGAGGACCTAACTGGACATTACCATTCCACATACAGACTGATGCTTCCAATACTACAATTGGAGCAACATTGGGACAAATCGACAATGGTGAACACTATGCTATCTACTACATTAGCAAGAACTTGACAGGAGCTAAAAAAATTATACCACAACTAAGAAAGAATTCTTGGCAGTAATCTATGCCATCAATAAATTTAGGCATTACATCACAGGTTATCAAATATTCATTCACACAGATCACACAACCATTAAATATTTGATGAATAAGCCTATGGTGAGTGCAAGGATTATCCATTGGTTACTATTGTTACAGGAATTTGATATCACAATAATCAATAAACCAGGAAAAGCTAATGTTGTAGCAGATTTTTTGTCCAGGTTGTAGAACACAGAGGAAGGGGAATTAGTGGAGGACACTTTTCCTGATGAAAAATTATTTGCTATATCTGTCCAATCACCTTGGTTTGTAGATATAGCCAACTATTTGGTCATAGGGAAAGTTCCCCCACATTTTACTTCCAAACAAAGAAAACAATTGATCAAAAAAAGCTCTTCTTTTGAATGGATTCAAGGTATGCTTTTCAAGAGTAGTCCTGACCATGTGTTACGTAGGTGCATCCGAAAGGATGAGGTATATGATATCCTTAGGGCTTGTCATGATGAACCCTCCAATGGACACTATTATATAAAAAGCACAATTAGGAAAATTTTAGGAACAGGATATTATTGGCCATCTCTTCACAAGGATGTGAAAAAGTACATCAAGCATTGTGATGCATGCCAAAGAATGGGGAAACCCACTCACACAAATGAAATGCCACTACAACCTCAAGTGGTTTTAGAACCATTTGAGAGGTGGGGGCTTGATTTTGTGGGACCTATTGATCCACCTTCTCAAGGAAAGGTGCATATTATGGTATGCACTGATTACCTGACAAAGTGGGTAGAGGTGCGTGCTTTCAAACATGCTCGTGAAGAGAAGGTCACTGATTTCTTGTATAACCAAATTTTTTAGAGATTTGGAGCTCCACGGTCTATCACCACAGACCAAGGACCCCAATTTGCATCTAAAGTTATTGAGGCTTTTACAGAGTTGTATGAAATCAAACATAGGAAATCATCACCTTACCACCCACAAGAAAATGGCCAAGTTGAGGTAACAAACAGAGAATTGGAATGGATCTTGATGAAAATAGTAGTTGTTCATAGGAGAAACTGGCTAGATAAATTACCTGAAGTAGTTTGGGCTTACAATACTACTTGGAAATCCACTACTGGATTCACACCTTATGAACTGGTTTTTGGTAAAAAGCCCCTCCTACCTATTGAATTTGAGCTACTAACATTACGCACAACATTGGAAATTGGAATTGAATTGTCATAGGCATAAGCGGATAAGATTCTATAGTTGAATGCATTGGATGAACTTTAGTTGGATGCTCTGCACCAAACTAAAGTAATTCAGGAGTAGAGGAAGTTGTGGCATGATGGCCACCTACAACAGAGAAAATTTTAGCAAGGAGATTGGGCTTTGCTGTTTGATTCTTGCTATGTGGACTTCCCTGGAAAACTAAGGACTAGATGGCTTGGACCATACCAGATTGAAGAAGTATTTGACAATGGAGCAGCTCGCCTCTCTCCCATTGATGATTCACGGAGAAAGTTGGTAGTGAATGGACATCGCCTTCGAGTGTACCATACACCTCTGACTAAGGAGGAGTTCTTGCAACAACTTGATAGCTTGGATGCACAACAGGTAGAAGAGATTCCCTCTTCCACCACAATTGCCACAGATTGAGCATAATCATGGATTTCAAGAAAATAGAAAAATAAAAAAATAAAAAAATCAGAAAACAAAAAGATGAATAAATTCTAGTTGTGAATTCCTTCATGGGCATAATCAGAATAAAAAAAAAAAAAAAGAGAAAAGAGAAAAATGAATAACTCAGCAGTGAAAACCTTTTTCTAAGGCACTACTGAGTTGGTATGCATGAAAACCAGTTTTTGGCATGCATAACCTTGAAAATTTTTGAGTCACCATTGTACAAATTCACCAACTACATTTTTTTTGAAGTATTGCAGTAAGCCTCAATAGAGCATCAACAAAAGCAGTCATCTTTCAAAAACTTGCATTAACTTGTTTTAACCAGGTATATGTTTCTTGCACTTTTCTCATTGTAAATATTTGATATATAGTATATGAAAATTAACCATTAGTATAAAAGTGTTCATAAGAGTTGGCATAAGCAAAACATGTTTTAAAAGAAGAATGTTGGTTTCTATTGTATCTTCGAAATGACTGTTGCATTGTATCTATGGAATGACTGCTGCATTGTATCTTCAAAATGAAGCTTTGTCTTGGATTAAAAATTGTCTTCGAATGACAAGTCCAACCTTGTCTTCGATTGAAAATTGTCTTTGGAATGACAAGTCCACCTTGTCTTCGATTGAAAACTATCTTCAAAATGACAAGTCCTACTTTGTCTTCGGAGTGAACCTTTGTCTTCAGAATAAAAATTATCTTCAAATGAAATTTAATCTTTGGAATGAGCACTTAATGTTATGTTTCCACGTGGCATCCAAGGAGGGAGAAAAGACACGATCAACAAAATTTTTGACTCCATGTGATCATTGACACATGTCAGCTAGTTCACGGTGAGATTTGTCTCATCTCGAGGAAGTACGAAATCATGGGGAAAATAACTAATAACGTGCCACCACCATTCATTGTTGATAACCATGCATGTGGGAAAATCATGCATAGATCGGATGAGCTAAGGAGATTTGATGACAAGGACGTCTATCCAATGATTGATGGATAGGTGTCCAAGTCAAAAATAAGGAAGTGTGCCACTCTTCATTCCAAAGAAGTAATCACTGATGCAACATGATTACAAGAATTTATTTTCGAAGAAGAACAAAACATTGCAAATCCAAAGAGAAAACCCTATAATTCTATAGAAACTAGAAACCAGTGACCTAGCGAACGACTATAGCAGCAGAGGTGAGAAGTATTTTTAGCACAACAAGAACAAAAAAATGGGATGAAAGATAAAAATGGAACCAGCAGATACTACCATCCTTCGAGAGATTCTAGAAGTGTTGCAAATTTTTGAAGATGGAGGGTTTATGCCATTTTTAGACAAATTCGATGGAAGCTCTAAATATTTGGCTATCGAATTTTCTCGCACATTCAGAAACAATAGGGTGCACATCAACGACATGAGAATTGAGGTAACCCCTAAAGTTCTTAGTCAAATTACTGAACTTCCATTAGAGGGTCTTCAAATTTCTAGAACTGGCAAGAATACACTAGCAAACATAGTTAGTCAATTTCTGGAAGAAGATGATAAAGAACCAGAATACTTGATAAATAACATGTGTAAGGGTGTAAAGAGGACCAGCTTGCAAAAACCCTAGGATGAAGTAGCCACATGGGTAATCAAGTTTTTAACCTGTGAAGGGCAGTATGTAGTTTTATCAGGGCATCATTTTAAAATTTTGAACCACCTTAGACATGGTAGGCAACAACCTGAGGTTAGGGTAAATCTTCCCCTATATCTACACCAAGAGCTGCAAAACATGGCAAAATGCTATCAGGAGGGAAAAGGGAGCCCTCGCCACCATGGTCTTATCAAATTGGTCTGCAAGCATCATTTCAGAGGAAACCTAAGAAGCTTTGATAGGTTTTACTCTGCTCTGACTGATGTAGTCTTCAAAAAAGAGGATGAGGAGGAAGAAGACACAGATGCTACTATAGAGGAGGAAACAGATGTTGTTGTAGAGGAGGAAATAGATGTTGCTATAGATATTGTTGCAAAAGCAATAGAGTACCTTTCCCCAGAACCTTCAACCTCACAAACTAAGAGAGGGTCTAGAACTGGCAACAGAAAAGGAAAATAGAAGAGGGTCCATTTTTTTGAGAATATTGTTGATCTGACAGAATAGGGGAGTGAAGTTCCCAACAAAACTAGAGAAGAGACAGAAGTGGAAGTAGAGGAAATTCCACCAGAACCTGATACAATTCCTACAACCCCTATTGACACAAGAAAATAGAGTAAGAAGAGAAAGTATACACCAAGAACCAGGAGGTCTACAAGACTCCACCTGAAAGAAACAGAAAAATAGATGATTGAAGAGGAAAACAACCAAGGCAGTCCTGATGTCACAGAAATACAACCAGCCACTGTAAATACCACCTTGGAGGATTTTTTAGAATTTCTTGAATAGTTGGTTGAGGAAGAGTCTAGACAAGACAATTTTGAAATTGATGCAAACTTGGATGCAATCATAGATAACCTTATGGAACCTTCTGAACAGGACCGAACAGTTGAAACAGAAAGTGAGATAATGGTTGAGCAACAAACTATAGATAATTTATCTACATCAGATTCTAAATCAGAAGAAGAGGAGGTGGACATTGCAGAACAGTTGAGAGCAGCCAAGAGTGTGATTAAAACACAAACCATATGGGTTGAGGAGAAGGAAAATATCATTGAAAAACATGAAAAAAGAATTGTAGAGTTGCAGCAAGAAGTGGAGGAACTAAAGAGCAGACTATTACAATTTGAAAAATAGTCAACTACAACAGATAATGAGGAAGAGTTGGCTCAATTACTACTTGGATTATCTAGGGTAGATAATTCTTCCCCCTTGATAGAGGCATATTTGGATGAAAACACAAGAGCTCATTCCAAAGCAGTGCCCTTCCATTCCGAAGCAACACCTTCTCAATCCGGAGATGCTCCAGAATCGATCAAGAGCCCAAAAAAGAATATCTATGGAGAGTCACAATAGTTATGTCTACAAGAAACACCAACACAGGAGCATTTTGAACAGCAAAATGTAAATAATCAAGTAAGTGCTCCTCTGAATAAGATTTCTATAGAAGTAGGGATACAAGTAGAATTGCTATCAGATGTCCAACCAGTAGAAGTGGCAGAAAAAGGGGTACAGGTGGAACTATTGCCTAAGTTTCAACCTATAATTAGACCACCCAATACTGTATCCCTGGAGCAGTATAATACAGACATTGCTAACTAGATGATCAAATATGAAAAGCTTGCCACACAGGTTGAGAAATTGAAACTGGTAGGAAAACAGCTAGAGACAAAGGACACAAAAATCAGTGCATTGAATGAAAAAGTAACTGACCTGTGTCAAATTGCTGAATTTTTGGTTCAATTCAGAAGACCTGCCAGGTTTTACAGTCTCATTCTGAAGGAGAGATATCTGAGATGGCAGGTTATGAGAATTAGCTCAGGTCTCCCCTATAAACTGGAAAAAGCTGAAGAGTTTTTGGAAGCTTACTTCAATAGTCCTATAGAGCAGAAAAACTTGCTATGTGAGTTATTTCTGCATAGCTTTTTCATTCCAGAGGATGTAGATTTCCACCCCTATATTTGCATAGGAGATGTGCAATTGAGAGCTTTTATGTCTACCTTACAAAATTAGTTTTACTGGGACCAAGAAAAAAGGTAAAATAAGGAAATTGAATTAAGAGTTGAATTGTTAGTCAGAGCAATTCAGCCAAATCATCCGATTATCACCAGACAACATTTTCTCATGATGAACAGGGACGATATCAAAAGGATGTATTTGAGAAATTTGAGGGACTATGTAACTAAATTCTAGAATTTTTGTAATGACAATTTTGTTCCAGCATTATCACATTGCAGAAATAGATGGGCAGAACTTTCCATGTCTTTACAGAAAAGGGAGCCTATCTCCCCCATTAATCTGGAATGGTCCAGAAGAAGAGCAGAAGGGGTGATACAACTTATTGAAATTATGCAGCATAACTAGGTAGGTCTCAGATTTAGGCCTCCAACCATCATTACTCTAGTTCCCTACTATTTTGAAGAGGATCCTCAACCAGATGAGCAGTTTGAAAATTGGCTCAGAAACCTTCAGGAGAACAGAGGATACTATATAGGCAAAAAGTTGTTCTACAGATCATGGAACTTGAATATGGATATCTGTGATTCTATAGCCCAACAGAATGCATGAGGACATGCATTAATATAAGTTGGGGGAAAATGATGAGGCCTGGAAATGCCTCCATCATAGCATGTTTTGAACAACTAAAACTTGCCTAAAACTCTATGATTTACTTTATATACTAGTTAAGTTGATCTAATATGTTGTGTATTAATTGTTTGCATGATTGATGTGTTTGGAATATTATATGCTGATTTTTATAGTTTTTGTGTAGTTTTATGTCACTTTGCCATGACCTGTTACATAAGGGATATGCTTAGGCTGATAGCAACACTTTACTATTCTTATTTTGATGTTTCTCAAGCATTAATTTCTTTGAATTTAGCAAATAGTGCAAAGAACTATTATTGTGCAGCAGAAACTGGTTTTCCTATGTAAATTCCAGCCAACTACCAATGAATGGCAAGGCATGGAATTCACACATGAAGAGGAATGAAGGCTATTGCAATATGATCCTGAGGACTAATCCACCTGAGAAATGCAGCTGAAATCAATTGAAGAGTACATAGTTGGTCATTTCGAAGATCTTCGGATTGAGAAATACAGTCTCTTCGGATTGAGCGAATATCTTCGGATTGAGCCACTTAGCTCCGGATTGAGAACAGAAAGCACTTTTTGACCTGTTGACTGATTTTTGATGGTGGAAAAAGGGAAAGAAGGCTGAGGAGGTTAAAGGAAAATATCTCCCATCTAACTTTGCCATCCTTGCCATCCAAAGCCACAATTTATGGAAAAGATCCTCTTCTAGGATAAACCTAGGGAATACTGCAGAATAACAGGAATTGATTTGCAGAGTATATTTTCTGTTGTAATTAGATTTTAGGCATCTATAAAAGATAGCTCCCATCCAGGTTGAGCTAATAATAATAACAATAGAAATAGTAGTAGAGAAAATATAGATAGAGAATAAGCGAGAAAACTGAGACTGTTACAGTTCTGTAACAGGTTTTAGCAGTAGATTTGTAATCATGTTCTGAATCAATAAAGTACAAGTTTTTCTATTCATTCTATTATGTTTGAGTGTGAGTAATATTTAGAGAGAGAGGAACTCATACCTTCTTCTAGAAAAGGAGGCTGGCCACTTCCAGACCTAGGAGGAGGACTAACAGACATGTTTTGTTCTGATTTTGCTGTAGTAGAATAAGCTGTGAAACTTGTCAATTTCATTCTTTTGTAGTAGTTAACATCCATTTCAGTCCTAATAATTTATTTTCTATTCAAGATACTTTTGTGATGTGATTAGCAGTAGATCTGATTAGTCTTTTTGCTTTCCAACAACTTTCCAATTTACTGCAATTTCCATTTCCAGCAATTTACAGTTTTCTGCAATTTTCTTGCATTATTGTTTTTGTTGTCAACCCCTGCATAGAAGATTGACAACCTTCTATTACAGAGTATTGACAGGACTTAATTTTAGTTTTCATTATTGCAAGAGTAAATAGACTTTCATTTTGCAACTGTAATTAGGTTTCCAATTCTGCAACTGTAACTAGGGTTTTAATTCTGCAATTTAATCAGATTTCATTCTTGCAACTGTAACTAAGGTTTCATTTCTGTAATCAGCAATTAGTTTTCATTCTTGCAATTAGATTAAAGTTCAATTTATGCAATTTAGAGGTAGAAGAGACCTAAAAACCCCCACATAATCAGTTCCACCAATAAGACTTGTTGCTCCCAATTGACCTTAAATTATAGCCCTGTTCACTCCTTTCGTAGATAGCCTTGTACACTGCCCTGGATTGACAAATTCATTGAGAATTAATGATGTGCTTAACGATAGCACATCAAGCTCAATCCATAAAACCTAGTGGTATCCTTTTTTTCTTTTTTTTTCTTAAGGGACCGTGTTCTCCCTTCAACGCTTCCACCACCCTCATCAATGCGTTCATTTACCAATCTTAACTTCTGTATAATCCCCACCGATCACAAGGAGATATTTTATTTTTCTTTAAACCATTCAATCCTTGTTTTGGAAGGCACAAAACTTCCTTTCTAATGTCGATGCAAAGTTTCCATTTCCTTCGCTCAACTCTGCCGACTAAAGAACTCTTCCTTAAAAATATTAAAATTAAGATCTTTTGGGTAGTCTCCCATGCAATGATATTAGCATTAAGGAACCATATTCTTCTTTATAAGAATAATTTCCTAATAATTTTTTTAGAGTGCAATTGATTTATTAGGAAGTACCATTGTTATTTAAAATAAATAATTATTTTATTTTTAAATGAAATAAAACAACTAATAGTAAAATTTACTTTATCATCTAAAAATAATAGACAATTTCTATTTATAATGAAATTCATTTATCATTTAAATAGCTCACTATTGTTCATAAATGAAGTTATATTATCATTTAAATTATAGCATCTACTAATTTCAAATAAAATCTATTATTATTTAAAGTATTCATAAATTTTAAATGAAACCTACTATCATTTAAAATAAAGCATTCATTAACTTTAAATGAAACCTACTATCATTTAAAATAAAGCATTCATTAATTTTAAATGAAACCTACTACCATTTAAAATAAAGTATTTACTAATCATTCTATTTTTCCGAGCAACACAAGGAGTTATGAAGATAACCAACCCATGCATTATTTCCAAACCATTGAGGCAAATAGTGATGAAGTAAAATATAATCAAACATGTGCAATAGACAAAGAGGAAAATATTTCCATCAACCTAGTCACCTGTCTCAACCAGAGAATTTACGATAGCTACTAGACTATCAATCTTGAGGCTCAAGGTGGCTAGCTATTGATGATTATCCCTAATCAATTATGCATACCTATATGAAGGTATCCATCCATGTTACCCCCGAGTTGCCTTATCATCACTTCCCCAACCTCAAGTACCCTCACCTTTGGTGAATGACTCAACTTCTTCCACCTACGAGCCAACCTGATCCTACACATTGGTAATTTATTAGTAGTATCATGTTCTTCCATACCAACTAACATCACATAGCTACTTAATTGCACATAATCAAGTATTAAAGCATCATCAAACTAATACATTATTTTCCATACCAAAAATTCCATCAAGGAGGGTCATGATAGTATATTTATCAAATTAATAATAATTGTTTTATTTTAAATGATAAAGAAAATTTTATTTATAAATAATAATTGTTTAATATTAAATGATAAAGGATATTTCATTCATAAATAATATTTGGATTGTTTTGGAGCTTCATTTATAATTATTAATTATATTAGATAGTAAGAGAGTATCTTTTATAATCAATAGTTGATTTAGTCAAATGATAAAATATTATTAAGGTAATAATTGAATTCCATGATAAATCAACAAAAGATATTTAACATTCAAATGAACTGCAAGTGGGACATTCGAGTTGGTGGGAGGAGCACATGCCAACGTTGAATGGAAGGGTTCCATTTATGATGGAGCTTATAAAAAATATTTAATAATATTATCTCTATCAGCCATCATGTAGGATTAGCTGGGGAAGTTATGGTGGGTGGTGGGATGTTGAGAACTTAGGGAGTTGTGTAGATGAGAAGAGGGAGAACGACGACTGGGATGAAAGGAAGAGAGACGAGGCAAAGAGCAGTGACAAGGGGAGAGGAGATATTATAGAAAGCACCAAGCTAGGGCAACATGATCGAATCAACCTCAAAGGAAGTGGCCAACATACCAGGTTGGGTTATGAATGCTATCTCTCCTTGAAATGAAAGTTGCTTGTTCGTTCTTGCTTCATGGTTCTAGCTAGTTTATCTCCACCAGTTTGTTGGTTGTATGTTTATGAGATATTTTATTATGTTAAAATCCTCCTCCATGCTCGCTTATGAGTTTTCCCTGCAATGCTACCATTGTGGTATTATTGCTTATGTTATCATGGTTGCATGATATGGGGTCTTTCCTTTAATGTTGTTGTTAACGTGCTGCTCATTGAGGATTCCCAAAGGATGTTGGGAGTTGAGTGTGTGCCATTGTGGTAAAACCATGTAATCCAAGACCGTGTTGACTATGTTGCCTTATGTAGACACCAAAACCTAGCCATTTTTCATCCATCCTAGTTTTCTCGCCATTTATGCCCATTATTCACATATATTTTTTATATATTTATTATATTTATTTATCTAAATAATAATATTTTATATATTACATTTTATATACATTTAATAAATATATATTTATATAAGTGAACTAATCCCAACCATCCAATTTCACTTAATCTTAGCCATCCATCTACATCAATCCATGCCACACCCTAAATTTAATGTCCACCCTTCAATGTGCTTTTATCTCAGCCACACGATTAGTGTCATTGAAACCCTAGCATGCCCTAGGTTGGATTATAAATAGGAGCCATTTTGATGGATCAACCCCTAAGTTCTAAGGAAATATTTGATTTTTGGAGTGCCTAAGTCTTTTTCCTAAGTTCTCAAATTCTTTGAGTGTCCTAAGTACTCTAAGTGCTTCTGCCTCTATCTTTGCTCATCGTAACCCTTGTAGCCTTTACCCTTAATTTTCCCTCACAAAATTTACTTCTATAGAACCCTTCCTCAGTTGTCTAATGCCTTTGGGAACTTTCTATCATCGTCAAGTGCCTTTGAGAGCTTCCCCTCTACTGCCAAGCACCTCTAGGCACCTCCCTACTAGTCCCAAGCACTCATAGGCATTTTCTATAGTCACCAAGAACCCATAAGCATTTTGCGTAAGGATTTTGAGGACCTCCTAGCCTTTGGGTGATGCTAGGGCATTGCCACGCTGATTCACTACAAACAAATCTCATAGATCAGAAGACAACAAGTACGTAAGGTAAATTTATTGTTTGTTATTTTATTTATGCACTTTTATTTTTGTTCATTTCATTTGCAGTAGATAGTTAGGGTTTTACTATTTCTTATAGAGGGTCTCACATTGTGGAGCCCTCACATGTATTACTAATATGTTTACCATGTCATTGTGTAAAGATCTGAAGGTGCTACATTAGCATTGGACAACTATTTAAGCTAGAGTGGCCAAACATCGGATATCAAGAAGCCCACTCAATTTTGTTGGGAGCAAGGATGCACCCGAAGACACCACCAACCTTGTTTGTTAGGATTTTAGAGAACCCTAAAAATTCTAAAACTCTAACCATTGTAAATATGTATCAAAAAGGATTCAAAGATCCTCATTGTAACAATGGAGTTTTTAGGCTCCCCCCATTAATATAAGATCATTCATTGTGCAATTTTGGGTTCTTTGTGTTCAATTTATTTAGCATTGTTTGGTGTTGCATATTTGTATCTACAAATAGTGATCACGATGGGACCTCCTAAGGGTTTCTATTTATAATTTGCCTTACTAATTTACTTGTTGTTTTCTGTCATCTTGTAGGGTTTTATATTTTGTAGATTTTTTAGATTTCGTTGGATCTAGGGTTTTTAGAAGTGTGCAAAATGTTAGGACCCTCCTAACATAACCTATTAATTATATTATGTTATATTATGTTTATAAAGGGACACATCCCTTCACATTTCACACCTTTTAGTTAGGTATAATAGGACAATGAGGATGTTCCAAAATATCATCCAAGAACATTTATAAATATCAATTGTGGATTCTCCTTACAATTCAAACTGTGATTCTTCTTAAACAACGATTCTTCTTTCTAGTTTATATTCAATTCATATTTAAATACTTAGTATCCTAATATTTGGTACCAGAGTCATTTGATCATACCATCCCTATAGGGAAGAATAGCTATCATCCCTTCTTCCCGATCATCATAGCCTTTAGCTATATTCGCATGGTTTGATTACACATCTCAAGCTTGGCAATGTGTAGCAAATGAACAAAATATACTACAATCGTGGCAATTTTGTCCGTGAGCTACAGAACAACAACAACAATGCTTTGTTAGTGCATCTAGCATCAACAAAATCTCCTCCATCCTAAAGATTTATTCCTCCATCCTAAACAAGAAAAAATCGACGTAAAATCCTACAAAATCTCATAAAAAAGTGAGCATTACAGTCACGATGAACACTTCGATGACAGTAGGGTTTTTTCGAGAGAAAAAATATTTGAAATCTAAGGTTTACAAAAAAAATTAAGTTTTTTCGACATCATAAAATAAGTCTTCAACGTCAGATACAACGATGCAAAAAATACTTTTAAAGGCTTAATCCCACATCGCTATAGGTAAACGTAAAGGTAAGCTTTATAATTAAGAAAGTTCCCAAGTTCAATTGCCTAGCATGCTAGGCATACACACCCATGCGTGGGCAATGTCGATTGTGGGTACTTGGAAAAACATTCTACCTCGTAATTTGTGCCTTGACCATGACCTTTGACCATTCCCCACCACTCGTCCACCCACCGCTTTTCCACGAACCACCGCTTGTCTCCCACCACTTGTCTACCCATCACCGCTCATTCCCTGCCATTCGTTTGCTTGCCACTCGGCCATCCTTCGTCGCTCATCCATGCCACCCTCCACCGCTTATATCACAACTCCAACAAAAACGTTGACACACCATATTTTGCTGAAATCCAGTTTACAAAAATTTGACAAAATATTGACAAATTTGAAACCAAAAAATTGTAAATTTTGACAATAAATTTTACAACCAAAAAGTTGTGAATTTTGACAATAAATTTTGTAATTTTTTTGGATAAATTTGAAACCCAAAGTTTGCAAAAACCCCACCATGGTAGAAGGGAGGAGATCGCAAGATATCACTCTCAAGAAAATTTACCAGGAACTTCGCCAATGCAAAGAAGAGAGCGTAGCTACAAGACAAGAATTGGAACAAAGGATATCAAAAATTGACTTGAAGATGGATACCTTCAATCAGAATATGGCACTAGTTCAAACTAACCAAACTACGAGAGGACCACAACACCAAACACCATTAGGAGGACCACAAACATCCATCCTTCCCAGGACCACTAAGCTAGATTTCCCAAAATTTGAAGGTGGTGATCCCAATAACTAGATTTATCAAGCAAAATAATATTTTTCCTTAAATAAAATTCTAGAAGTACAAAAAGTGCATATTGCATCATTTCACTTAGAAAATGAGGCTATCCAATGGTACCAGTGGTTCAAAAATACCAACGACACCCCTACTTGGTGAGACTTCACACAAAACCTATTAGTACGATTTGGTCCTAGCAAGCTCAAAAATTTCACTAGAGCTCTCACCAAACTATGTCAAACCACGTCAATACATGAATACCAAACCGAATGAGAGATTGGAAAACCGAACAACAGGGCTAGATGCATCATTTTTTAAGATTGTTTCATCAGTGGATTAAAAGAAGAAATCAAGCTAGAGGTACAAATGTTTAACCCCACGACCATGATACAAACTATTGGATTGGCCAAATTAGCCAAAGATAAATTCAACAACCAACATAGACTTGGAAACATATCTACAACCGACTCACAAAATACTTCCACCAATCAAAAACTAACTAAAGACATGCCAATTAAACATATTAGCCCTGAAGAAATGAAGGAAAGAAGAGCAAAAGGCCTTTGTTTTCATTGTGATGAGAAATTCATCCTGAATCACAAATGTAGTACACCCCAACTTTATATTCTAGATGCAACTATTCCTTGTCAATCAACACCAGAGGAAGAGGAAATTGAGGTTGAACTAGTGGAAGATATACCTAAAGATAACCCTCGAGGTCCGTTAGAAATTTCCTTCAATGCCCTCACCAGAAATTCATCCCCCCAAACTATGAAAGTTCCTAGCTCCTTTAAACAACAAAATATTATTGTGCTTATTGACTCTGGAAGTACCCATAATCTCATCGATCCATGCATGGCAAAACAAATCAACTGCTTTATCCATCCTTGTAATACTTTTGAAATCATGATTGGTAATGGGGAAAGAATCACTTGTAACGGGAAATGTCGTAATATTAAGCTCACCTTGGGCAATTACACAATCAAACATGACATGTATGCAATTCCATTAGGAGGTTGTGATATTGTTTTAGGTGTGCAATGGCTACGAATGCTTGGCATAATTCAATGGCACCTTGAAAACTTATGGATGAAGTTCACACAAAAGGATCACACATATACGCTTAAAGGGATAAAATCTGGCCCTTCTCTACTAGCAAGCTCTCATCGCATGGAGAAAGTTATTCCTAGAGGAGGAAAGGCAAGGGTTACCCATTTATTTTCTCTCCAAGCCATGACAAAGCCACCAACACTTCCACCTTCCCAATATCCTTGCTTGAGGAACAATGATATTAAAATAGTACAAGAACATGAGCACATACTATTAGCAAAATAGAGGATGAAGCTTCTCACTATGAGCTTTGAGGACAAAGCTCCTTTTAAGGAGGGTGGCATGTTAGGACCCTCCTAACATAACATATTAATTATATTATATTATATTATATTATATTATATTATGTTTATAAAGGGACACATCCCTTCACATTTCACACCTTTTAGTTAGGTATAATAGGACAATGAGGATGTTCCAAAAGATCATCCAAGAACATTTATAAATATCAATTGTGGGTTCTCCTTACAATTCAAACTGTGATTCTTCTTAAACATTGATTCTTCTTTCTAGTTTGCATTCAATTCACATTTAAATACTTGGTATCTTAACACAAAAGTTGCATAAGGTGCACAAAATGCCCAAAAGTTCTCAAGGTTAATCCAAAAACTCCTACGTGCATTTTACAGAGAGCTAGAGTAGATACGTAGGCCATTTATAAGTCTACTGACCAAACCCTAGCTTTTCTATTTATGTTTTTTGGTAGTTTTATGTCTTTTTCAAGTTTTTGAGATAAAAATAATTTCATTAATTAATATAAAAAAGAACATTTATATTAGCATGCATTTTAGGATTTAGATTAATCATTTGCATCCATTCACATCTTCTATTTTGAATTTTTTGATTCTCTATTTTGTGAAAAAAATATACTGCATTCTGATTGCTTGTAAATAAAAATTGCATAATTAGTTTACATTATTAGGGTTAGAGATTTATATTTTTGGTAGTCTAAGTAGGAATATTGTTCATATACCAAGAGTATCCTCATACTTGGGTGATTCCATACAAAGGAGTAGACGAACCCCTAGCTATCTAGAGCGGGTCTTAAGTGGTGTACTCTATTTCATTTGGAGAAATTGGTATTGTGAATAGTGGTTTCTGATTTAGACCATTAAAAGTGGTCATATTTTTAACATTGTTTGAACACAATAGAAAATCATAAACTTTAAAAAGAACCACACACTACACGATTCACATTCAACAATAGTGGTTGGATTTCATCACTAGCCATTGCTTGAGATTTGGTGATGGTGGCTTTCATCTCCATCCACCAATATCTACCCTTAGAAACCCTAGGTCACCCCCGAGCAAACTTTTTGGATTTCATCACTAGCAAGAATCTTGTTACTCCAGCCTAGCCATAGTTTTTACCTTTATTTGATTAATTTAGATTAGCACATTTGAAACACACAATATTGAAACTTAAGAAAATAAACTCACATTAAAATGAGATAATCAATGAATGAGGTAAGGCACACATGTGTTAAACAAACTTAGCATTGATTGTTTATTTTTATTGTGAAATTTAAATTGGGTTTTCAGTTTATCGCATAATCTATATTTTTATTTATTTGCTTTATGGTCCTAACACAAAAACAAAAGAAATCATTAAAACAAGATAATCAAATGGAACCTTCATCGCCCTTCCCCACCACTTCTATGGTAGAATTCCTAAATGTGACATAGGTATATTTATCTGTAGGTCCCTCACATTCTTTACCATCCACAACCTTTCATATGGCTATGCCCTAAGAGGAGTCAACCTCCCCAATCCCACATTACCCATATAGACATGGCAAGAGTAGAAGCTCTCATGAAGTCTTCTAACTATGTCTTAGAGTCAGTCCCCAATTCACCTAGACATGAGTATATTTTACAATAGGAACCTATTTATTTCTAGCCACCATCCACATTTACCTAGGTGTATAATAACCCTCTTTTTGAGGCATCAGTTGCACCTTCCTCCCATATGTCCATTCCCCAACCCTCATGTGCTCCTAGCACTTCATACACTTCCACTTACACCAACCCCTTGTATGAAGCACATGTAAATGTTGCTTCACAAGTTTTAGCCTCACAAGTTACCATACCTAGTGTAACTTATCCCCAAACCACATCTTCCATACCATCTACCTCCATACCCTTATCTTCTGATAGAGATATTAATGAGGCATAGGAATACTTAAAAAAAATTCTTAAATAGCATCAAAATGCTCAACAAGTGCAAGTGAACCCTAAGCCTTTGCAAAACTCTACTTAGACTATCCTTATCAACCAAGGTCCATATTGGACCCCATAGTCTTCCATGGTTTCCATACCTATCCCTCCATCAAGCCATACCATTACCCATCCTATTCCCATTGGCCAGCCTAGCCATAACCCTCATACATCAACCTCATTCCAAAATTCTCCATCCTTTCATCATCAATATCCCCTTCATAAAATTCCATTAAATTCACCTAGCCATCATTACCAATCTCATCATCACTTGGTCACCCCACAATATTTCTCCACTCCACCTCAGAATCATTAGGTAATTCAGGGCTTCAACATTCCTAAAGAAGACCCTCAAATTAAGGCCATGCAAAAATAGATAGATCAGTTGATACAACATACTCCTAGTTTGACAAACCAGAAGCCAACTTTATGTCAATTGATCAATCAACCCATTCATCCTTCGGTACCATCATCACCATATATGGTAGATTTCATGGTACCTAAGTTTGATAAATTCAAGGGAACTAGGGATCCCAAAGAGCACATGAGCACATTTGTACATGCATGTTTTAGAATTCAAAATGACAATGCTCTCATGCTCTGAATATTTCCTCAAACATTAGGAGGAGATGCCATAGAATGGTATAATCAATTACCCAACCATAGTATTTATACTTTTGAGCAATTGATTAACCAATTATTTGATCATTTCATCTTAAATGTTAGAAATAAAGTCTCATTATCTAATGTCTATGCTTTAAGACAACATGATGATGAGTCTATCTATGATTTCAAAAACCATTGGAGGGTTGTCATTACCAAGTTGCCATTCACCCTACCAATGGATGAGCTAATCAAGATTTTCACCAAGAGTTGTTTAAAACCTATCTCTTGGATGCTTCAACTACAAACCTATCATTCATTTGAAGAAGCTTTAGCTCAGGCTAGAGTCATTGAGGAGATCAAAATCTAAGAAGGCATACTTAAGCCTAAAAAGAAAAGAATGGCAAAATAAGGGCCAATATAAAAGCAACTATTATGGCCAACAAAAATCAACACAGGTTACCCCAACCATTTAGCCCAATCAAGTTAATCAATTGGTCATGAGCCAACCGAAAATGGCTCAACAACAATCCATGCAACAAAAACTACAACAAATTGCTTATCATGCAGTACCCTCAACAACTCAAGCCATGCAGAATACAGTTCCAATTGTGGAAAACCATCCTCAATGATAGTCTTTCCGATAAAATCACAATTACACCCCCTTATCCGAGTCATATGCTTCCCTTTTTAGAAGGTTGTATGAGATGAACAAACTTGCTTTACCCAAAATCAGATTGGATGATCCCACCAAACGTAGCAAACATTATTGAGAACATATATTTTGTCCTTATCATAGGTAAAACGGGTATGACATTAACAATTACCATTCATTTAAAGATGTAGTTCAAGACCTTATTGACTTGGGGGCAATCAAGCTTGATAACCCCCTTGATCAACAAAATTAAAACCTTGGTATATTTCAAACACCACTTCCTCATCATGAGGAGGTGCAACCAAATATAGGGAGGGCTAACACCAAAAATCCTCCTAATCAATTCAATCATGTCCAACAATACCAAGGGTTTGTAGGGGCCATCCATGTGGTCACTAGAGGTCAAAAGAACAACCAACAAAGGCAATAACCTCAAGCAAGTGTGTCACAACCTTCCACATCACCTCCCATCCAAGTTTCACCCAATCCTTCACCACCCATCCATATCCCTAGCCAATCAAATCCTCCAAATCCACCCATCAATCGTCCACCCCAATCAATAATCTCATTGAGTATCCAGTTAACTATAATTCTAAAGATGAATTTCGCTAAATTATCAATCTATGAGTTAATCCAACAATATCCTCCACATTGTGAGGAATTAATAGATATTTTGAAATCCATTGAATTGTAATCTCAAGATCCTAATACCTTCAACAATTTTGTGGGGAGCATCCAAACATGCATGGAGCCTTCAATCACATTCTATGGCTTTGATATTAAGCCAATCTCATCGTAATTAATTGATCCTCCATTGTATATTATGGCTCTAATTGATAAGAATCCCTTTAAAAGAGTGTTAATTGACATTGGTTCCTCCATCAATATCATCACCACCTCTACCCTTCATCATTTGAACCTTCCTCCATCTCATATAACCAAGTCATCATTCACCTTAAAAGTATTTAATGATGCTTTGTGTTCCACAGTTGGCACTATTTTTTTACCCATTGAAGTAGGGGCTAAAATATTGCACACCATGTTTCACATCTTGGAAGGATCCATGACATACAATGTACTCCTTGGAAGACCTTGTATGAGGGAAATGAGATGTGTCCTTCCGATACTACATCAATTCTTGAAATATGTTCATGAGGGACAAGTACATTGCATACCGATGGACGTCGAGCCATTAAGTATTGCAATTTCATTTCAAATCCTTATTATTCTATGCTTTCTTCCACTCATATTTTCCTATAGGCATCATCCAATACATCTACCAAATCACCAAACTCTTAATAAAAGGCTCCCATTCCTAAGGAGCTCCCTATCACCAACCCTCATCAAGCTTCCACACCCCCATCATCTTCATCATTGACTACATGCACATGTGGTCATAGTTAGTCCACATCATCAACATCATTGCCATCCTCGTCATCAACTTCATCCACTTAGCAACCTTCCCAATCCAATCCATCTCCTTCACCCAATGTTTCATAAGTTGAATTGATGTATTGTGAGATACCTTCATCTCCATCATTCCCCGAGCCATCATCTAGCCATGGTCCTTCCACATTCGTTGAGGTCCACCCCACTAATCCTGGTATTGATGAATATGTGGTCCAAAACATCATCGTCATGCCAGTCACCATCCCTAGTGCTAAGGATTTTGATTGCCCACGTGATCCACCTTTAGCAATAGGAGCAATATATGACATGGGTTCAACTCCAAATAGCATAAATTTTATCTATGGGGGGATTGATTCACCATATAATCTAGTTCACCTAGAGGAACCCAAGGAACCAACACTTGCCAACATTCCAAACATGTTGGGATTTCCATCCCACTATTTTCACATAGTTAATTGGCAAGGCCATGGTCTAGGATCGCATGAACAGGGAATGCTTCAGCCCATTGATGTTCCATATCAAGAGGTGCATGACCATTCAGGTCTAGGCTACCATCCACTTTCCACCACCTCTTCTCTTGAAAAAGCCTTTCAAAGGCTTAATCTAAATTTAGGAGAAGAAGCCCTCCATCCCGATAATTTTGATGATGAAATCTATGAAGAATTTAAACTTATATCAATAATTTTGGATGAATCTAAAGAAGAATCGGAGCCCATTATTCCCTATACTGAAAAATATGAGTTTTATCTCAACGTGTTACCCATTCATGAGCCCATATTTCACTTTCTTATTCCACAAGAATGAGCCACCCCTATCGGTGAACCACCACCTCCACTCCATTAAGCCATTTCATAAGTCAAATTTGTAACATATGTACATAACACAATGGTTTTCACCACTACAAAAAAAATAAAAAATAAAATCAACAAAAATATTTTATTTCTTTGCATTGTATGTGTATATATCACTTAGATAAATGTATTTATTTGTGTTGCTTGTTGGTATCCAGGTTAACCAAGATCCTAACACCGATTCTTAGGTTCCATCCATTCCATCCAACCTTTTCCACTTTTTCCCATAAGTCAACATGAATCTTGTTGATTTATTCACCCCACTTCATAATCCATATGATCCGACTAAGCCAATTCTAATTGATATAAGTCTCATTGATATGGACTGAATTTCCTCACCTCCATCCTTTTTCGAGTTTGTCTTGTCTGAGGAATCGTTAAGGGCTTTCACCAAATACATTCATCTATCCCCTCCATCTTTACCTTCACCTTCACCTTTGGATCTTGAGGTTTTCCAAGCATAAATAAATAAAAATAAGCCAGAAGAGTTTGATGACATCTTAGATGACATTCATTTGATCCCTATGCCCCATCAAATTGAGGAAGGTTCCCACATATCCATTGAAAATACCATCGATGTGGACCTTAAAATAGATAAAGACAATCCCAAAATTGTCAAGCTTAGTAAAATTTTATCACCCGATGAACAAGAGCAATTAATTGCTCTCCTCAAGAGGAAGAAGGACATATTTGCATGGTCCTATAAGGACATGCTTAGTCTTGACCCTAGTTTGGTTGTCCATAATCTCACCTTACAACCTGATGCTAAGCTAATCAAACAAAAACTTAGGAGAATGCATCCTACTATGGCCCTCTTGGTAAAAATAGAGCTTCAAAAACTCTTAGATGTGAACTTCATAGTTCCTATCGACTATCTTGAGTGGCTCTCAAACATGGTATCCATTCAGAAACATAACAGGGTGATACACATCTATACTAAATTTCAAGATCTTAAGAAAGTGTATCCTAAGGATGACTTCCCTCTCCCAAACATTGATACTCTTGTCAACACCTGTGCTAGCCATGAAATTCTTTCACTCATGGATAATTTTTTAGGATACAACCAAATTCAAATAAATCTTGATGACCAACACAAAACAACATTCACCACACCTTGAGGAAATTTTTGTTACAAGGTGATACCTTTTGGCCTTAAAAATGTAGGCGCTACCTATCAACATGACATGACATATATCTTCCATGACTACATGCATAAAATTATTGAAGACTATATGGATGATCTCTTGGTTAAATATAAAATTTGACAAGAACATGTTGGTGTAGTGGAGAAAGTTTTTGATCGACTCCTAGAGCATAGTGTAAGGTTGAATCCCAAGAAATGTGTCTTTGGTGTTACCTTGGGTAAACTTCTAGTATTCATTGTCTCTAAAGGAGGCATTGAGGTGGACCCTAATAAGGTCAAGGCCATCATGGAGATGTCTCCCCCAACTAACTTAAAGGAATTGCATAGTTTACAAGGAAATATTCAATCAATCCATCATTTCATTGCACAAATTTTTGAAAAATGTAGGCCATTCAATCACCTACTACAAAAGGGGGTGCCATTCTCTTGGATAGATGAGTGTCAAAAATACTTTGATGACATTAAGCAATATCTAGCTTCTTTTCCAGTCTTAGCTCCTCCTCATCTGGGGGTCCCTTTTTATCTTTATATCTCAACAATAGACTTTGCATTAGGGACAATGATTGCACAAAATAATGAACAAAATCAAGAGCAAGTTGTCTACTACATTAGTCAAACAATGGTAAGCTATAAAACAAGATACACTTATGTAGAAAAATTGTGCTTAGTAATGGTTTTTTCCACTAAGAAACTTTACCATTACATGCTTAGACATACACCATACATCATAGCTATAGAAAATCCTTTGCGTTATATGATATCCCACACTTACAAGAACACCCGCACCGCTAAATGGATAATGCTCCTTATTGAATTTGACCTTGAATTCATTAGCCAAAAATCCATTAAGGGTCAGGTAATAGCTGATCAACTTGTGAAAGCTCCACCACCTAGTGATCATCCTTTGATTATTGAGCTCCCAGATGATTTGGTATTTTTCATAACTAAACAAGAAGAAGATGTCATTCCGGAGGAAGACATTGATATCACACTATTCTTTGATGGATCTAAGTGCATGAAAGGTCAAGGTGTTGGAGTCATGTTTCATACACCATAGGGGGTACCTATTCCCTTATCATTCAAACTAGACTTCCAATGCATAAAAAATAATACAAAGTATGAAACCCTAATCTTAGATCTTCAATCAGATATAGCTATGAGCATTAAGCATATTAGGATTATTGGTGATTCTCAACTTATTGTTAAGCAAATCAATGGAGAATACCAATTCAAAGAACCTACCATTAAGCTTTACCATGAAGCAGCAATGAAATTGATCTCTAAATTTTATTGGTATGAAATCAATAGCTTGCCACATTTGACTAATAGATTTGTAAATGCGATGGTCTCCCTTGGATTGTTGATTCCAAAATATTCCTTTGGAGAGGTACAACCCCTTATTATTTCAACGGTCTCTAAACTGCAATTGTCCATGCTAAATCTAAAGACAAAATGATGTTTATTTTATGTAGTCAGATCCATATGAGCCTTGGTCAAGCTAAATAGTAGCCTTTATCAAGTTTGGAACACTTCCATCTAACATGTCTCAAACTTCCAAATGCACTTTCAAGAAAAAGGTAGCCCATTTCGTTCTCTTGGGGGACATGTTGTATAAACGTGGTTATGATGGAGTCCTCCTTCATTGTCTCGAGGCTAGTGAGGCACAAAGAGCCATATCTGAAGCCCATGATGGTACTTGTGGTGGTCATGTTAATGGAATGGCCATTGCAAAGCATATTTTATGTATGGGTTAATATTGGTCCACAATGGAACGTGATTATTGCACTTATGTCAAACATTGCAAAAAGTGTTAAGAACATGCTAATTTAACTCATGTACCATCACAATATTTACAACCTATTCAAAGCCTTTGGATATTTTCAAAATGGTGTCTAGATCTAATTGGCATAATTTCACCTCCTTATTTTGGACAACACACATTCATCATCACAACCACTAAATACTTCACAAAGTGGGTTGAGGCAATTCCTCTAACTAGTATGACAGGACCTAGAATTGTGGAGTTTATACTTCGCCACATTATTTTTCGTTTTGGTATTCCCTAAAAAATCATTTTAGACAACGACAAGTCTTTCAAGAATAAGGATGTTCGAACACTTTGTGAGAAATACAACATTCAACATAGTTTCTCAACTCCTTATTACCCACAAGCTAATGGACAAGCTAAAGCTTCCAACAAGACCTTAGTTGCTATTCTAAAAAAACTTGTCAAAGAAAAACATAGATATTGGCACACACAAATTCCCTTGGCATTATGGGCTTATCGAACAAACATCCACATGCCTACATGGGCAACACCATTTTTATTGGTCTATGGAGCCAAAGCAATCATACCTCTTGAGCTCGAGATACCCTCCTTATAAATTTCTTTGTAGGAATTCATAGATGATAACACTGCTAGACAAGCACGTATTGACCAACTCACACTTCTTGATGAGAGGTGATTCAATGCTTTAGAGCATTTACGAGTATATCAAGCCCATCTAAAGAATACTTACAACACCAAAGTTCATCTATGTGAACTCCAAGTTGGAGATCTTGTCCTTAAAGAGAACCAAAAAACACCAATGCATTACCGCATCTTCGTGATAAATTCATGGCTAATTGATTAGGTCCATATGTACCAATCTAAAAAGCATACACCTAAACTAATACACTAATTGAAATCAATCATGAAAGCAAGAAGTGAAGGACAAGATTGCATATGACAAGAAAATGAATGCTTCTTTTATTAATCTTGAATCAAATCTCGATTGCAATCATGCCCCTCTTGGGATCACCCAAATGTTGATACAATTAACACAATTTGAAATCCCCAATGGGGTAGGTGCAATACATAAACTTTCTAAATGGACACAAACTGCTCCAAGGTGTTGATGACCTTCTTCTCCATGATTAGAGGTATTTGCTACCTTGCATCTCAAAACCCTGTTAGTCTTGCATGCAATAAACAACAAGAAGCAATTAGCAACAAAGGAGGCCTCTCTTGATGAGGCTTTTAGAAGGTATTTGCATAAAAGGTAGTATAACTAGCATGAAATCAAGAAAAAGCATGAAACATACTAAAATTATATTAAACCTAAAAATATTGCTACAAACATATAAGCAAAAGCAGATCTAGCTATCTATTGACTTAATTACTAAATTGAAAGCATGGAAGAATGAAAATAACCACTAGTGCCATAGTTACAAAAGTGAAGAAAAATGACTAAAAAATCTAATTTCATCGGTCAAAATTTCTACTAAAGCAAATTAACATGATATATGTCTAATCTAATGCAATTAAGCAAATCCTACAGCTAGAAAATAAGGAAATTGAAGATGACAACCTGATCGTGGGTATGATGTGCAATGAGCACTATTTTTTATGACTGATAGCCATGGCTCAGCTTGAAATATTTTTGCCCTCCTAATTTGGTGTCCAATATTCAATTCTCCTTGAGGAATTGATGATCAAGGGTTGCCACTGTGTCCTCTAACATATTTGGTAGTTGAATTGCTTAGTTGGTGCACAGATTGCACGATTTCATGTTTCTTGAATCTCCTAACCTCCTAGGACCTCCATGGCATGTGATCTCGAATTGGGCAGCAAAAGTGTTCCTATAAATGTATGTAAGTGAGTATGCAATTTGATAGGACTTCATTGTGTTTCAACTCAAGATTTGTCTCTATCTTTATCCTATTTAGAAGGGGGGTTTTTATAGCAATTTCCAAGGGCTAGGGGTGGCTTCATGAGGAATCCAAGAACAATATTGGGTAGTTGAGCTTGTTGGATGGAAGGATCCAGAACCTTCCTCACTCAAACCACTCTAATCTACAACCAATTGGTATTTGAACCAACTTTGAATCGATCAAAGGCCAACTGACTTTGAGGACTGACTATAGCTGACAAGCGAGGTCAGATTTGCTAACCGTGGGTGTTAGTAGCGGCTAGCATTGACTAGGTAAATGTGCCCAAATGAGTGGTAAAAACCATTGCTATACCTTGGAATCTATCCAAGGTCTTCCATATGGTCTTCTAGCATATCCCATATGAGTAGTCACCTCGACATGACATATTTTAGGTGTCTAATGATGCCCATTTTGAGATGCGTTGTGAGATCGAACAATGCTGAGCAAAAATAAACCTCCTAAAATGATGTCATAGGTTGGATTATGATCATTGGCCTGATCAACATTAGATGCTCGAGTCCTACAAAGAAGACACACATCCTAGAATCATTGCTTCCAACTAGATGGAAGGCTTAAATTTGAAAAATCTTTGGCAAGCTCCAGAATCGATCGGTCAGCTTAGGGCTACTATAGGCTTTCGCACCATATAGATTTCGAAAGGAGGAGAGCTACTAATTTACTATCATATTTTCTTTTTGCCCTAGTAGAGGGTAATCTTATGATAGTTGTTGGCAATGATTCGTAAGATGAATGCAATTTTGACAAGATCTAGGGATCTACGATCAAGGGATCTTCTTTTGAATTTGATTATGATTTGATATTATGACTACCCCATCAAGCGATGAGTCGATGAAGGTAATGACAATTAAATGAAGCAACGAGGTTGCTTGACCACTATGAATAAATTGAACAAATTAAGATTTAGCATTTTAATACCTAGCAAGGCCTAATCAGCTATGATTGCAACTGTTAATAGTAATTGTCTATTTCTATCCCATGGAGTGGTCTAGCCATGAAGGCCTTCTTAGGGAATCAAAATGAGGAAAATTCTAATTAGGCTTATGTTGAATCATATTATTGATGATCTACTAAAAATATCATAGGAGAATTGACAT
Organism: Wollemia nobilis; assembly: GCA_028583015.1. Lineage (NCBI taxonomy): Eukaryota > Viridiplantae > Streptophyta > Pinopsida > Araucariales > Araucariaceae > Wollemia > Wollemia nobilis. Next base: position 73,138 of record JAQPPZ010001079.1, read on the forward strand.
GAATATCTCATTCCCCTAGAGCAGTCCGACCATTAGGGCCTTCTTAGGAATTGAAATGAAGCATACAATTCAACGATGACTAATTTACCCCAAATATCCTTATGGTAATTTACTCATCTTACCGGATTGCATGGAACACAAGTCACTGCAACGACAAAGTGTATAGGGTAAATGACTAAATACGAGGCGCATTTGGATTTTAATGTTATCTGATTTTTTTGTATTTTTGTATTTTTTTGAATTATCTGGTCTGGTGGGTATTTTTAATTTATTATTTTACAACTCTCCACGATGGGAGTTGAGAGAATTTATTGCAGTTTACTAATCGTGTCTATTAGAAGTGGTTAAAAAGTTTAATTTCCTTGACTGTGGCTCAGATCCACAGGTAGAAAACCCTAATTTGGGGACTATGGTTGTCAAACGCAGTCCAAACCGAATTCAAAAAATATATAAGGCTTTTCCCATTTGAAAATTTTCATTATTTACCTAAAACTAATAGTAAAACTGAGAGCTCTAAGAGGTAAAAAATGAATTTTGACATAGAACACTACCACAAACCTCACTGATTCCCTTCTATCCACACTGATGGCCAACCAACCAAAAGCTTCGACCAACGGGAGAGCCGACTCTTCCAAGGTAACACACAAACTGAGACTACGCTTGCAAATTACTAGATTAGAATTAACCACACTAAGAAATGGGTTAAACAAACCACATTAAACTATTAGTAATGAACCTCACCCTAGTTAGGTTTAGCATAGGTTAGGCTAAAGAGGAGGGTTTTGAATTTTTGGGGTTATTTTGGGAAGGAAATAACCCTAAAAAGGTCATGTTCCTTAGCCACGGGTGGTAGACGCGGTTCCAATTGGTAAATTGGGGACCGTGATTGTCATCTGGGATTTAAATCCCAACGGTCACATTTTTAACCATCTCATCCACCATGGTTCTGACCTGCAATGTTACAAATTTTGGAAAATTCTTCAAAATTTTCAATTTTTTTCCATTTTTCTTTGAAATTTTTGGGAATTAATGCATTTTATTGCAATTTTGAAGTGCTTTTATTTAATTGTTTTGAAAATTTTTATCATGTTGTTGTATGTTTTCATGATATTTTCTGATTTTTTTGCCATTTTTTTGTCATTTTTAATTAGTTTTCTTATTTATTTGATTGCTTTCACTCAGATCTTAATGAACAGAGCGAGGGAGACTGATCTTCTTTGAAAGTTACACTACACTCTCACTGACATGGATTGGGATTAGTTTGTTGTTGTGGGGTTTAGGTACGTCCTGTACCCCCCCACCATTCGATCATATCAGGCATACATGACTGCATTGGACCATCGCTAGGATGCATAGACCAATACATTTTACCTATCGATAGGTGAAATGACCGACTCTAGAGGATGTCTATTGCATCTTTCTCCTACCTATTGATGGTGATGCCATCACCTCCTCTCCTACCATGATGAAGAAGGTTGTGTTTGATGTGATCTTTGGTAGATAAAGCATCGAGGCTCATGGTTGCATTGACCATGGGGGCATCCACATTGAGGAGTGGTAGAAGGCTAGATTTTTCTCACAGTGGGAGATCGTATTTATGCATTTGATTATCCATATAGTCCTCCCAGATTCATCAAGTATGATATTTCCCTGGAACCTCTTGGATAGAACCATGGAGGTTATGGTTATCTCGACTGAGTAGCCTCTTATTTTGGTATGGGGGAGTACCCTTCTAGCATAGCTCTATCATGAGCTATACCATATTACACACCACAGTAGAGTGGGCATCGCCTATAGCCTAATTATTCATATTTGGGGCTGGTAGCATATTTTGATAGAGCACCCCATATATTTACCTCTAGGGATCACTAATATCAATGAGGATCATCAGTGTTATACATCCTGCTATCCTTGGGAGAAAGAGGGCTTTAGGAGTAGGTCTCATGCAGGAGACCTAGACCATTACATCTCTTTATTTTCATAGATCTACCCTGAGTAGATAAAGTGACAACCATACATGGGCTGCCCTACTTGGCTAGAGGTAGATAGATACCTGTGCTAGGTGTGTAGAGATATGTGGGTTATTGGCCATAAGATTGATATACATGAGTATCAATACTTCTCTCACATCCAGAGGTAGTTTAGGATTTAGTAGCATATTCTAGAGATACCATCTATTTATAGATGCTTGGTCCTAGAGAGGGACCTGACCTGGATTCATATGACTCCATTGGGGGATGATGATGTAAACTTTTAGGAGTCGGGTTTGGTGGATGTAGGAACTACTGCTAACTATTATGCATGGTGGACTAGCCTATAGTGGCATGGAGAGGGACCTCTAGGTTGACCAGTGGATGAATTTGTAGCAGAGGGTGTAGAGGGATTAGAGGTGGACCCTCATGGATGTAGGGTCCATCAGAGTATCGAGGGTGCATGGGGTGCAGGGGCCGCTATATAGGAGGGCCCACAGGTAGAGGTAGAGGAGGGCACAGGTTTCCAACCTCCAGACTCAAATTGGGACACTTCACACCCAACTCCTACACAGGGACACCACTATCACCACTCTAGAGGTAAAGCTATCTCATGTCCAGAGCTAGTGGTGCAGTTAGGAGGAGGATAGGGCAACTCTCTAGGCACAAGTGACTATATCAAATACTGAGATTGAGAATATCACTGGCCAACGTGATCTTCTATAGGCAAGACTAGATGTAGTAATTTTTGAGTGAGACCTACTCAGGGTGGCGAGGGTAGCTCCCTCACCGACATAGGCTATCATGGCACCTCCTACGATACCATCTACTCTAGGGTCTATAGGTTTGGACTCGATGGTAGATATTAGGAGGCTATGTTCCCTCATGGATGAGGGTAATGAAAAACATACAATGGATGTAGCTCGCATCATCCAGTTGGAGGGTCTTATCAGGCTACTAGGTGGGCAAGTTTTGGAGAGGACCACTACTATAGGTTTAGATTGGAGCAAGACCAGGACTAAGGAGACATGGTAGTCTAGTGCATGATCTAGCCAAATGAATACCTCACATGCACTAATTATAGTTGGTCTAGAATGAGCGTAGGATCCATAGTACGCTCCATAGTAGACCCTTAGGCATGTGGCTGAGGGAGGCAGAGAGAGCTCTGGTGCAGGGGGATTAGGGGGTGCAGGCCAGAGCTACCACATTGGCATGGCACAGACTTTGCTACTTGTTGTACCATTTTGGTGTAAGGTCTGAGGACCTACACAACTGTAGCCTACAGGTATTTTTATGTACCCCACTATGATGTATATTTTACACACACACACACACACACATATATATGATATGATATGATAATTCATCTCATTACACGTGTACTTTATTTTTGGTATTTCATGTTTATGTTATGCACATGGATGCAATGCTTATATTGATTTAATGCTATATGATGTGATGTATGGATGACATGCACTAGATAGCTATGCGATAGATGATTAGATGCTATAAGTTATGTATGTAGATGGGATACTTATGATTTTAAATGCATGTATACTTTGCTTCACTTGTATGCATTTAATTTATGTTGTTATGACAAGTTTATGCCTTGTATGTATTGCATAATTTTTCTATGATGATATAAGGAAATGAACACACCCAGGTGTTGTAGGTGAGTTGGAGAGGAGAGGGCAATCCTCCAAGGGAGGTCCCAGGTTCAAATATCCACACTACCAAAAAGCTGAATTGGGTACCCAAAATATAATTGATAATGTTGGTGCGGGCAGGGCTAGGTGCGACTCCTGGGTGACTTTGACGGTATAGAACCCCCTGTTCGTGGTCTCTCAGACCAAGGCAGCCCCGCAAGGGGTTTTTCGCTTAAAAATAAAATAAAATAATGAGGAACATGTATGCTTTAATCATTAAAAAATGATGTATGAATGTAATATGGATTTAAAAATCTAATGGATGACACCACATAATGTATAACAATCATGGTTTGTAATTGCTATATCTTCTTATAAGAATTAATCAATTGGACACCCATATGTGAGATGCAATGATGTATTTTTTCTATTCATAAGCTCTTGAAAGTTAAAATAATATGTGTAACATAGTCAGTGGCCATTTAAATGTCATTTCTGACATCCATCTGGTGTCTAACCTATATTATGAATAGTATTTAATAAACAAAATCTTATAAAGAGAAATTTGATATTTAATGATTGCATTGGAAATTGGTTGTTGCTATTTGGGAATTTTTTTGAGGTTTTCCATGAAAATAAAACACCTTGGTTGTCTAATACAAATTTGTATAATGACCATACTACTCTTTTGAAAAATAATTTTTTCGCTATGAAAGACCAAACTATTCATTACCCATGTGTGTGCAAATGAGTATATTTGGTAAAACATAAGCATACCTCGATGTCAGGAAGGATTCTTTCAGCCCATTGCTAAGATTGGGGATCCTCAAATGTGCACCTCATCCTAGGTTTGGATTCAGTTAGACTAGACCACTAGGCAATCTAGGCCACCTAAAGCTAGCTCACTTGTAAATTGCTTAGAACTACCCCTTCAATGATAGGCGAGATTCTTTTAGTCCATTTCTAAAATTGAGGATCACTCTATGGCTTTCAAGAATTAATAATTCTAGGGATTCAAGCTCAACCTCTTATTTTCTTCATTTTATTGGGATACTTGCTCATATATAGTGATAAAAATCACTGTTTATTTTGTACTTCTCTTTTAGTGATAAAAACCACTATTTATTTTGTACTTGTTTTTTTCTTTGAGCAAGGGATTTGATACTGATAGGATTTCTTTGATAAAACTTGATCTTGATTTGATTTGACTTCTGAGGATTTAACTTTGGGAGTTTCACTTTGGGATATCTTTCAGGGATATCATTCTGGGATATTGCTCCTTCATTTGTAAGCAAGGGATTTATTTGGGTAGGGGGTGAACTTGTCCTTTTGCCAATGACCACTACTCTAGACCATTGCGCCTCACAAAATAAGCAAGTAAAAAAACCTTTTGCCTAAGGTGACCCAGACCACTTTTTTAGTTTTCATTCTTCCTTACCCTAAGTAGGATTATTTAAATGTGTTTGATTAGTGATAGGATTCTGATATGCTAAGTGCTATCAAAACTAGACCTCCTCTACAAAAGCAAAGCAAGATTTCTACTAATCTCCTAAGAAGACCACTAGGTATGGTTGAATGATCAGAAAACCCTAGTATACTCTTCATAGCAACAAGAGGGGTTGTGTTGAAAAACATAATTCATCCTAATGCAATGTGCGACGGATGGAAATACCTAATGCAATGCAATTAAATGAATGGATGCAAAATGAAATGCCATATGCAAGTGCAATGTTTTTTTTTGGATTTTATTATTTTTTATTATTTTTTGGATTGTACATTTTGACCAAGGAATTTTAAAAACCATTGGAGCCTTTTGTGCTTTGACCAAAGGGGTTAAATATGCCTTTGGGGTCATTTTGGAATTGACCAAAGGGCTTACAGATGCCTTTGGAGCCTTTTTAAAATTGACCAAAGGGCTTACAAATACATTTGGAGCCTTTTACTAGGATGACCGAAGGGCTTACAGATGCCTTTGGGGACTTTTGATGGCTTTAGTCATAGAACACTTTAATATGAAGGATATTGAGAGGTTCAGGCTCTTCAAATCCTTTGAGTGATGTCAAGCGATGTCCCAGGTCCAATCTTGTCAGATTTCATATAAGGACCTAACTAGTTAGCTATAAATTTATCTTGAAGTTTTGGCAAAAAAATTGAGTTCTATTGGTTCTCTTTCAGTACAAGATTACCAACCTCAAAGTCTCTCTGATGGACTTTGTTATTGTAGGCTCATTTTAAGTGCTCTTGATAAACGTGGAGGTGCTCAAGGGCATTCATGTGATGTTCATCAAGTAGCATCATTTGATCTAAGTGAGCTTGCCATAGGGTGTCATCATCAATGAAATCTTTTAATGTGATGCACAATGTTGGAATCTCCAACTCTAAGGGCATAATGGCCTTAGTGCCATATACTAGTAAAAATGGAGTTGCCCCAGTGGGTGTCCAAATACTATTCCTATAATCCCATAATGCAAGGGGTAGCTGGATGTGCCAATATTTGTGGTGCTCTTGTACCATATTTTCAATATGGAAACCATTGTATTATTTGAAGCTTCAGCTTACCCATTTGCCTATGGATAATATGAAGTCACAAAACTGTGTTTGATTCTATACTTAGATGTCAAAGCTCTCATAGTTTTGTTTTTGAATGACATTCTATTATACAAAATTATCTTGGATGGTATCCCAAAATGACTTATGATATTAGTGAGTATGAACTTAGCCATACATGCTCCAGTTGTCATTTTTAAGGGAATGGCTTCCACCCATTTAGTAAAATACTCAGTATCCGTAATAATGAATGTATGTCAGCTTGATGATGAAGGAGAGATCTTACCAATGAGATTAAATCCCTACTAAGCAAATGGCCAAGCCACTTGAATGGGTTGTAAGGCCTGTGATGGAAAGTATGTAATATTAGCATGATGCTGACTGTAGCACCCTAAAATTGGCACAGTTAAACCCTTAGTAAAAGATAAAAGATAAAAATTTAAATTTTAACCCCAAAACCGCCCCAAAACCACTTGTTACCCGCTTTCCCCATTTTCTGCACCATTTTTAGGATTTGTTTTGACCATTGGACGATATCATCGCAGATTAGACAAAATCATCCCCGATCTAACGAATTCATCTGGAACAGAACGTCCAGACGATTTCATCCCAAAATTGAATTTTCATAATTAGCTTCTGTTTCAACAGCCTCTCCAACTTGGGCAGAAGCGTGTCTTCACATTTGGAGATTTCCCTGTTGGAGATCTCCCAGATTGGGATGATCTCCAACCTCCTAGCATCCCCTAATCCTATATAAACTAGGATTTTTCTAGTTTATCCCCTTGAACCCCCTGAACTTCTTAGCTGATGGATTTCCCTACAGATTTAGTTCCTTATTCACTAGAGAATCATTGCACTACTATCTACATTCTATATTTTGCATTTTCTTGTAGGAACTTTATTGTTTTTCAGTCGAAGCTAGCTCGGATTGTCGCAAACGATCTTGGATGATTTCGAACAATCTTGTCGAGGAGCACAGACGATCTCATACGATTGGAGGTGATCTTGACTGTAGTCCATATTGGGGGCAATCAGAGTCTAGATTTTGCATTTCCTTAGCTCTTTCTACATTTTCCTATTGTATTTTTGCACTATCTTAAATTATTATGTTTATGCATCTTGGAGTTCACCTCATTTAGCATAACCGCATGATAAAGTTAAGAAAAAGCATTTAAATTTATTGCATTTTCCTTATTTTGTTATTTGAATCTATGATTTAGGCATGTTTGTTGTTATTGCTATCATTCTTCTTTGCTTCTGTAGTTGCATATTTAGTATTTTGTACCTGTTTCTGTGATTGCAGGTTTATGATGAATTCGTCTCATGAATTCATTAGATTTCAGAAGATTCTGTCCGATCTTAGATGAATGATTGTGATTTGTGATGATTATGTGAAATATCAGACGATTACGTACGATTCGAGATGATCTAGACTGCTACAAAACTTAGAATCTTCATCAGACATCCAAAATCAGGTATGTACTATTCTAGTTAGCATATTTCCTGTGTCTAGCATTCATTCTTGTTTTTTGTATTCATCCAAATCAGCATTGGCATATAGAATAGTTTAGATTCATTTTGGCCAAACCTAGGAATTGAATGATTAAAGTACAAAATGAACACATCAAACCCACTATCAACCTAGGCGTGGAAACTGCCATTCAAATGTTTCCTGGTGAACCCACCATCCTTCAAAAATTCACCTTTATACTCCTCCCCCGAGAGGCGGGACCTTCAAAGGGCCTCTCAGTCCGAGGTATTGTCCCATCCTTCTCACATCCCCCTTCCGGGCACGGATCCTATAGCCTAAGGGTAAGGATGCAAAAAATTTGGAGTGATACATTTTGGTGAACCCGACGTGAAAACTAAAAACCTTTTGAAAACAATCCTAAAAAAAAATATAAAAACATAAATGCATTTAGAATCAAATATTGCATATCATATTTAGATGGTAGATTATAATAAAAGACGAGCTGTCACCATTAATTTTGAAAATCAATTAGCAACCATAGATATTAATTCTTTACTTAGAGTAGCTCCAACATATAGAGTCCCACCTTTATGGGATGAGTTTAATAGGAGATTGAATCTCATTTCATCTAGAGCAACCAAACTTAGGCAAATCAAGTGGTTCGTCCTAGATAGAATCTTGGATCCCGATCAAGTAACTTTGTATCATGAGCTTCAGAGAGCTTGCCATAGGTGGTTAGCAGATAAAAGAGCCCTTGTGTCTTCTGAGTTGTATACCTTTGAGGAATACCTCGATAATGCAGTTATAGTACATAAATTTCCTTCTCATATAGAGGACCAAGAGGTCGTTCTTACGGATAGATAGAGATGGAATAGAGTTCCTAGAGCTGTGTTATATCGAGAGTATTGCCATGAAATCTATCTTTACAAATTCGAATATGAAGCAGATAATATCACCATAGCACACTTTGTTGAATTCCTGAAAAACAATTTCCAATTTGAAGAGGAGCATTTCATGACTCCTGATGAACTTGATCCTATCAATGATATCTATAAACTATTTATAGAAAACTAAGCTATTCTTTTATTATTGTTATTTCTTGTATTTAGTGTGTTGTCTATTGTCTTTATAAGCATAAAACAAATATATATATATATATATATATATATATATATATATATATATATATATATATATATATATATATATATATATATATATATATATATATATAAACGAAACAAAATCATAACAAAAATCAAAACATTTTATTTCATTTTATTTTAAGCATTATAGTAGGTATATAATTAAAATATATACCTCCCAAAATCTATTGCAAATATATTAATATATATTTGCTAAAATCTAAATTTAGACATAATGACTAGACTCAGGAATGGAAAACAAATTGAAGTAGAAGAAGATTGGTTAAGGAAAATAGAAAATAACCCAGATGTCCTTCCTAAAGACCCAATTCAGGAAGAAGGAACCTTAAACCAACAAGAAGAAGAATTTGTGGATGCAAATGAACAAAAAGAAAATGATAGAGAGGAAGGATCCTCTTCCCCTAAAATATCTCTAGAAGGAGCTGTTACTTTTGAAAACATGGAACACTTATGGAAGTTCCTCAATAATAATATTGGCACTCTTAATAGAGCAGTTCATATGGACAAAGATCAAATTAGTGACAATAAATCAACTCTAGAAGACATATATCACACATGTACTAATCCTTTGTCCTTCGTTGATCAAGAAAGTGATAAAGCTGGACCATCCAATTTGGATATGGCCGCTATGATCCAGAACATGCAACAACAACAGGTTACCCAACCACCCAGAGTGCCTGTTACCAAGCCTAGGGTTATTCCCACACAAAAGAAACCTTCATTCACTGCTCTATTTCGCCAAACTATTGATCAATATACCTCAAATCAACAAAAGCCTAAAACAAAACCAAATACCAATTTCCAACAATCTGGGATACAATATAATGCTACAACAAATCTTATTCATAATACTCTTCCTACCAACCATTTGCATAATAGAAATATAGCATCTAATCCTTATGTCCCGCCTTCCTATGCTCACAAATCCCATACTCATGTACCACCAAACCAATATGGTGGACAAACTGGTAATCTAGAAGCCATGGTGAAACAGTTAGTCTCTCGCATGGACCAGATAGATCCCTACCATCCCTCGTACAATTATCGAGAGATGTGTAGTCAACCTCTAGATCCTATAGTTGTAGCACAACCATATCCTAAACACTTTCCCATGCTTGTCCTACCTATATATAAAGGAACAGAATATCCCATAGAGAATATTCGTATGTTTAGGATAACATGTCATGATATATCACATGATGACTTGTTATTACTAAAAATGTTCCCAAAAAGTTTAGGGGGGATTGCATTGGAGTGGTATTATCACTTGCCCACTCATTCTTTGAGAAATTTCAAAGAGACTGCTGAGTCTTTTGTGCATCAATTTAGTGCCTATATTGAAAGGCATGTAACCATTAAAGATTTGTACAACCTAAAACAAGACAAAGATGAGTGTTTTGTTGACTTCTTAGCTTGATGGAGGAAGTTGATAGGAAAATTACACTTTGTGTTACCTTATCGGGAAATGTTGAATATTTTTATCAATAATTTACAAGAACAACTATCCTATGAATTATGATTTCGTGAAATGTTGCTTCATCACGGTCGAAAGAGAAAAGTGTCGCAATATCGTGACATGTTACAACATCGCAGCCAAAAGAGAAAAAGTGTCACGATATCGTGATATGTTGCTTCATCGCGACCAAGAGAGAAAAAGTGTCACGATATCGTGACATGTTGCTTCGTCGTGACCGAAAGAGAAAAAGTGCCATGATATCGTGACATGTTGCAACATCACAGCCAAGAGAGAAAAGTGTCGCAATATCGTGACATGTTGCTTCGTCGCGGCCAAAGGAGGAAAAGGTATCACGATTTCGCGACATGTTGCAATGCCATTTCCCAAGGAGAAAAAATGTCATGATTTCATGACCTGTTGCTTCATTGCGGCCAAAGGAGGAAAAAGTGTTGCGATATCGCGACATGTTGCATTTTCGTGGCCAAAGGAGAAAAGTGTCGCGATTTCGCGACATGTTGCATTTTCACAGCCAAAGGAGAAAAGTGTCGCGATTTCATGACATGTTGCTTTTTCGTGGCCAAAGGAGAAAGGTGTCACGATATCGTGACATGTTGCATTTTCACGGCCAAAGAAGAAGAAGGAAAGAGTGTCGCGATATCGCGACAAGTTGCATCAACTGACCATGTCGATCCCCCTGTTAGCTAGTTAATGGTTCAAGAGATTTGGCTCCATTGCAAATCTTCTTTTACTATTGTAAACATGTGTTCTCTCTAACTTCGGCTGGGAAGAGTCTCTTCCCAAATTGTAATTGATCTTTTTTTTTAATACAAGTTTTTTCAAAATTTTCAAAAATAAAAACTATCCTATGAATTATCAACTGCTACCTTGACCACCTTCGATCAAGCTATAAACTTGGCTCGAAGAGTGGAAGATGCTCTCATTAGAATAGGTTAGATCAAAAGGAAATATGAGGAGAAAACATCCAGAAATCAATATAAATATAAACAAGTTGTGGGTGATGGAGTCACTGATAGCAGAAACATTGCCAATGTTAATACTACAAAAACAACAGAGAAGTTTATATTCAAACCTCTTGATAAACCACCTCAAGAATTTACTAGTTTAAATCAACCTTTATCAACCATTCTCCTATAATTACTAGCACGAGGATTGATCCAATTACCAACTATCTGGGAACCTGATTCAACTATACCCGGATACAGAGCTAATTTACATTATGATTTCCATAGAGGACCGGGACATGCTACCAACTCTTGTAAAAGGTTAAAACATAAAATAAAAGATTTAATTGATAAAAATGAGATGGAGGTGCAAGCCTTTTAGCCTAAACAAAATCCTCCTAATAATACTCAAAAGAACATTCCCCAAAATCAGAATCAGAATGCCAATCGATCATTGGAAATATTTTAACATCCTTTACCAAAGCATGGTAAAGAGGTGGCTAATCAAATTGAGCATCATAATGTTCCCCTTCCTACCCAATATGTAGGGACTATTAGTGGACGATTACCTACTCATGATGTGGAAGTATTTGACACAACTTTATCCATAGTTACGACCAGACCTCTACATGATATTCAAACACTTGATCTTAGTGACACCAAATATGAGACTGAAAGTGACATGGAAATCACCTCAAATCAATCGAATAGTTCTGAAGATGAATTAGATCCTATTCAACCTCTCACAAGTTCTATGATTCCAGAAGAACCATTTCCTAGAAGAGTCACTACTAGACCATATTCTCAAAAATTACTTTCTAATGAACAAGCCATAAATGCTAGACTGAGACCAATTCATCATCCTCAAAATAATATTATAGGTACCATCAGAGTTGTTACTCGACAACAGGCTCAAAAATATCAGTAGGATCAAACTCAGAACTATGGATCAGCTCCATTTGTTTTGAAAAATCCCAATAAAGGGAATCATGCGCCTAATTTTCAACCTAAGCCTCCTTATAATATTAAGGAATAATTATCAAATACTATAGCTAGAATTTCCCTTTTGGACCTTTTAAGATCTTCTCCTACCCATAGGGATGAATTGATGCTCACATTAAGCCAAATGATGGTACCACAAAATATTCAACCTGAAGCCATGTCCAATACTATCGTAACTCAAGAAGTCGATTGTATTGAATTTCGAGATAGAGATATACCACAACATAGTTTACATAAGGATAACCCCTTATATATTACTGCCCTAAGTGGGGATGTAGCAGTTAAACGAGTCTTTATTGATAATGGTTCATCTTTAAACATATGCAATTTTGACTTCTACCAAAGATTTGGGTTTAGGAGTGATGAAATGAAAAGAACTGATATGATTATAAAAGCCTTCAATGACGAAACACAAGAAACATGTGGAGTTATTACTATACCATTGCAAGTTGGTCCTAGAACCTTAAATATGACCGTGTTTATTGTACATTGCCCTGCATCATACAATATACTTTTGGGTCGCCCTTGGATCAACGCGATGCGAGCTGTTCCCTCCACTTTACATCAGTGTGTTAAATTCAAATTTAAAAATCAGTTGGTTACCATTCATGGTGATCCTAGACCCTTTGATATGTGTGCTTTGGCAGAACCTGTTGGAGTTCAATTTTGCCCTGCTCTGTCATCCACACATCCTAATTCTCATCAACCGTCTAAGCATGTGAAACACTCACCCATAACATCATCTACTTTTCCCGCATCAACTACTCAACCATCTTCTGAACAAACCACATTAGGACCTCGAAAATATCTTAAAACTACAACCAATGCTTCTTGTTTTACTCCTATAACTTCCATACCTATAGACTCATCCATTGATATCCCTATAACATCTACATCCACTACAGGCATCCTTTCCACATCCGATGATGTAGGAAATGTTCCTTCTACCTCTTATGCTCTTACTAATGAGCTCTTACCCGATTTATCTAAAATTCTTATATCAAAAGAAACCAACACTACTATGCAAGATTCCCTTATTTTAAATAAATTGCCACCCTCTCCTCGTACCTTGGGCCTCCCACAGCCTATGGGAAGTATTTACCAAGTCGAGAGTTGTGCTTTTATTTATAAGGGATATGACTGGGAAAGAATACCTAAAAACATCAAGACACATTATGATGGATATGCTAGATGCTATCTTGTTAATGAGTATATTAAAGCTAAACCCATAATTCTTAAATTGGGATATAAAGGGAAAGGTTTGGGACATTCCCAAAATGGTATGAAAGAACATTTTGAGGTAGAACCGTGGCCTGCCCACTGTGGTGTGGGCCTATTTTCTAGTAAAGGTCAACCCTTCCCATTTGAGGAGGAGGACCATATCACATGTTACCAAGATTATCTGGATAAACAAGATTCTTTGCATTCAAAGAATAATTCCTTTACATGTAATATGTTATCCATAGCTTACCCTGAGATGATTTCCAAATCCGATGATGAGTTGGAAGGGGATATATTCCATGATGTCTCCATTGATGAATTGTTACATAACGGATTTTATTTTGATGGCTCTATACCTAGTATAGCCCAGCTTGAAGCTACGACTCCTCAAGACGAATTATCCAAGCTAACCTGGGAAGAATTACAAGAATTAGGCATTTCACCCGCCCCACCTAATTTTGAGAGAGATATACATATGGAAGTATAAAACATCATTAAAATTAACATTGGAACCAAAGACAACCCTCACATAATCAACATTGGATCAGAATTGAGTCAAGAAAATTAAAATTAGTAAGAGATAAATCATAGCAGATCAATTAGCTGCTACACCCTTAGAGTCTACCCATCCCCTCATCATTGATTTTCCTAATGAATGCCTTAAATTAGAGGCAGACCATCCTAAAAAATGGTCCTTATACTTTGACGGAGCCCGATGCATGAGTGGGGCTAGTGTGGGTATTATTTTAATATCTCTACAAAAACATCTTATACCTTTGTCCTTTAAATTAACATTTGCTTGCACCAATAACACTGCTGAATATGAAGCTCTTATCCTTGGATTACGAGCTGCTTTGGCCCTAAAAATTAAAAATTTATTAGTTTTCGGTGATTCTCAACTTGTCATAAATCAAATCAATGATGTTTATTAGACCAGAGATGATAAATTACGCCCATATAAAACATGTGTTGCAATTATTATCTTTATTTGATCAAGTTACTTTGGAAGCTATTCCTCGAACTAGCAATCGTGCGGTTGACGCTATGGCTGCAACTGCATCTCTTTTACCCTTGGAGTTAGACAATGACTATGCTACCATCATTATTTGTCGAATCCAAGAACCCGCTTCAAGCAAATCATGCTTAGAACCTTTGGATGTGTTTCTCATCAACAAAACTACTCTTGAACCATGGTACACTGATATATTTAATTTTTTGCAGAAAGGAACCTTCCCTGAAGGTTGTCACAGTAACCAGCGTAGGTTATTACGTAGACGAGCAAGTCACTTTGTGATTATTGGTAATACCTTGTATAGGAGATATTTTGAAGGCATCTTACTGAGATGTTTGAATCTAGCAGAATCTAGATCAGATTTGAATGAAGCCCACAATCGATCTTATGGGGGACATTTTAGTGGTAGCGCCATTACTAAAAAGCTCCTTAGGATAGGATATTTTGGCCTACCATGGAGAATGATGCACATGATTATGTGTGTCATTGCGACAAGTTCCAGAAACATGCTGACCTTCTCCATGCGCCTGCCCAAGAACTACAGGCTATTTCATCTCCTTGGCCCTTTTCAAAATGGGGCTTAGACATCATTGGAAAAATCAACCCTATGTCATTCGATGGACACAAATTCATCATAACCGCCACTGAGTATTTCACGAAGTGGGTTGAAGCTATGCCATTAGCTTCTTGCACTGGAACTCATGTTTCCAAATTTATTTTTAATCAAATTATTTGTTGGTTCGAAATTCCTACAAATCTCATCTCAGATAATGGAACTTGTTTCAAAAATAAATATGTTAAGAAATTATGTCAAAAATATAAAATTCAACATTGTTGGTCCACTCCCTATTATCCTTAGGGTAATGGCCAAGCAGAAGCATCTAATAAAACATTAATCAAAATCCTTAAAATACTGGTCAATAAATTTGGTCGAGATTGGCACATTCAATTATATCCTGCTTTGTGGGCTTACCGAAATAGCGTTCATACCCCCACAGGCACTTCACCTTTTGTTTTGGTTTATGGTGCTGAAGCCGTTTTTCCCTTTGAATTAGAAGTTCCTTCTTTAGCTCTACTGCTTCAAGACACTGAAGTAGGGGATGAATATCGTGTTGGCAGATTTAGTCAGCTGGAACTCTTAGATGAAAAGCGCATCAATGCTTTGGAACATCTTCGTGCTTACCAAAAAAAGCTTAAGAGAGCATATCTCAAGAAATTTCATCATCAATCCTTTGAGATCGGCGACCTTGTTTTAAAATAAAATAAAAAAAATACTAATGCAACTAAAGACCTTAAAGGTAAATTTGAGCCCAAATGGCTTGGACCATATATCATCACTGCTAAATTTGGATCGGGAGCATACAAATTATCTACCTTAGATGGTAAAGAACTTAAAGAACCTATGAACATTATGCATCTCAAATGCTATTATGCATAAAATTTGGTCATTTCATCATTGTACATATTTTTCTTGCATATTATTTCCTTTTAGTCACTTATATAAAATGTTTCAAAAACAATCACATTGTCTTTCTTTCAATTCTTAACTTAAAATCAAAATACAAAAACATCAAAATCTTCAAACACATATTTTATTTTCATACCTGTAAATTCTTGAAGTGTTGCCATTATATTTTCAATTATTGTGGATAAATTAGCATTTATTTGGAATCTCGCACTTTCACACTCACATGAATAAATATCTTGATTTTATTTGGTATGATTATTAATATCTCTTATATCAAAGTCCACATTGGTATTAAATAATTTTTTGAGCATAGAGAACTGATCTTGTTATTTACTTGAAGTATATCTTTTCACATTAAAATGATTTCATTGCGAATTCGATATGATGCTACATAGTAAAAGTGGTTTCCTGAGCGAAAAGTTTCCCCTGCTATCCTATCATGCATATGGTCTAGAATCTTTGAGAATTGACAAAAGGACAAGCTCACCCCTACCCAAAATAAAAATCCCTTGCTCTACAGCTAATCCGAGCAAGTATCCCTAACATAGGAAGAAAAAGAAAAGTCAATGAAAAGAGAAAAAGAAAAATGTTATTTTGTATCATCACGACAATATTTCAACATTATCTCAAATATCAAACAAAAATACAAAAAAAAAAAAGAGAGAGAGAAGCAAACAAGATAAAATCCAAAGCACAATGCAATAAATCCCTTTACCTACCCCTTGAAAAGAAAAGAAGGGTGAATGAGCTTTAATCCCTGGAATTCTCAATTATTTGAAAACCGTGAGGTAAGCCCCATAACAGGTGGTTTGTGCCCAACCCGCTTGGCCTTGGGTAATTCCTAGCATGGTGATATGTCTGTCACATTAGCGACCTTCTTTTGTATAGACCTATGTCAGCTTATGGATTAGCTAGCTCTTGATAACCTGATTCACATGGTAGTCTGCTATGGTTACATGCATATAAATCATGGTCAACAAACACTCATTTGGTTAAGGAAAATTACTTGTATCAAATTATCTTGGTCAAAATTGGTAAATGAGCAATACAATCACACACACATTTGTATTTGAGATATTTTGTATCATTATGATAAATCGAGATCGGTAATGAACTCACATTTGCACATGAGGATCCCTTATAAATATACATTTGTCTTTGAGATAATTTAAAATATTTCTGTAATTCTTTTCGGAATAGTTTTATCCTCTTATTTCAGAATTTTTGTTTTAAAGCAATTATATACTTTGTTTCAAAAAATCACAAAATGATTTCAAATAACATGTTCATATTATTATTTTTCTATTTATCAAAAGTCAAAAATTAATCTTGCAATAAAACTAAAATATCCATTTTTCTTCTTGGGATTTTGCAATGATGGTATAAGTCTATACCTATAATTCTATGCTTAGCACAAACCATTGTTCTACTTTTATTTTCCCATTCATTTTAATAAAAACCCATATGGCTTGCATCATTATGTTACATAACTAAGCTTTAAAACAAACGCACACTTATTCTATTTTAGGTCATTATGTCAACATTCAATTTTGCAATGATGGTATAGTTCCTAGGAACTTATGCAAAAAAATTTATCACACTTAGGAATTTATGCCTAGCAAAAATCATATTTCCTTTATATGTCATGCATAATATTTTTATGAAAATCTGAAAACAAATCATCACCATCATCATTTTTATCATCACAACACAAAGTCTTAAGACAGTCTCTTAAGCACTCTTTTACTTTTAACAATATTTCTATCTTGGGATTAGCTTGATGACCTAGTGAGTGGCGACTCCATGAAATGGTCTATAACAACGACAATGTCCTTTGAAATTATTGTTAGAAGTCCCTTTTATTTTTTTCAAATTACACCAAAACAACCAATTTATTTACATCATATTATTTCATTTACAATTTTATGCCATGATATCAAAATATAATATTTCAAAACAACATAATTACATGAATATTCAACCATAAATTAAAGCATCATACAACATAAACACAAGTCATATCATCAAAAACAAGACCATATATATATATATATCAAATTATGTACATCATATCAAAACTGGATTAGTATGCCATAATATATACCTTGGCATACTCAATCCTCTCAAAAATATATACAATCTCTGTGCAGTCTATAGCTAGCTAGTCTCAAGAAGTCCTCAAGCTCTTAGCCTCATCTCCTCCCCCACCCTGACGTGGAGGAGGTGGTCCCATAGCAGTCTATGTTGTGTCTCGGGTCCTCGCTATCGATCGTGAGGATGTCCTCATCAATCCCATCCAGATTGGTTTCGCAATGTTGGCTGGTAGTGGTACCATCTGACCCTCTAGAGCCAGCTGAAAGTATACCCCTTGGTAGAATGTGGTCTGCATCATAGACCACACTAGCTCATCCCTGCTCACCCCTCTACTCCTCATCCTGAGCCGTGTAGTCTCAACCTATAGTGTCTATACCTAAGCCCTGAGCTGAGTAGCCTCATCCTATAGTGACTGCACCTGAGCTCATATGTGGGCAACCTCAGCCCGAAGAGTCGTTGTCTCGCTGCTCTCCCCTACATCAACACCCTTGCCCTTATCAGGCGATGGTGGTCTCTCCCCCTGATATGAAGGGAGTCTATCCTTTCTCTACCCTGTCTCCCATGGCCTTTGTGGAGCCTGACCCATCCGTTGGCGTCTCTCCTATGGGGACCGCCACTGCTCTCTCCTATCGTGATCCTACACTGCCTTAATGACAGCTTGGCATCGCCTTCCCATCTGTTGCACCACGGTGTGCACTGGACCCTGCACCCTCATCATTCAAGGAGGGCGGATGCCTGTGTACTAGGCATCATAGCTATTTGTAACCCCCACATCATCACCATCCAATGGCTAAATGGGGGCATCATCCGTGTCCTGACTCTAGAATTGCTGCATGTCTAGAGCCCTGCTCAGCGTAGTACTATCCCAAATAGTCTGGGAGTACTCGTAGTCCCTGAGAGAAGGGATCCCCTACTGTAGACCGAAATGTCATAGAATCTCATTGTAGCGATGGAGCTCTACCTCTCCCTGCTCCATCCTTAGCCAAAAGACTTGCCTAATGTGAGTCAGCTCCTGCCCATCCTCTGCCCACCCGGGGTGCTCTTGCCACGGCCTCTAGGTGATCTGGTCTGGGATGAGGTCTCTAGCAACCTTCATGACATCGACATATCTATCTGCCACTGTGACCCTCTCTGTAGCCACCAATAGTAAACCCAAGGTCTCTCCCTATCAACCCCTGCCAATGGGAGCCCTATCGGCCTCCACACCGTAATGTGCTCCCAGCACCAAACCTGTAGCAGCGATGTCAAGACCATACATCGACCTCCCTTGTATACGACCCCATGCAAGATCCTATACAAGCGACATAGTACAAAGCTACCCCATGCAAATCTGTAGCCGTGGTCTCTCATGTTGCAGACCACATATGACAGGAGCCAGGGTAATCTGTACCCACTCTGGTGGCACAATAGTAAGCCACCTACCACTCCTTCCAAAACCCGAGTCAACCCAGATGCCCTAGGCATCTACCTTAGAGACTCGATGTTCACCCTGCCCTTCTCCAGGGTGAAGCTTGGATCTCCTGTCAATCTCATCATCATCTAGCCCTAATTGGCCATAGTTGTCATTAGTTGTCCCTGTATGGGGATCCTCATGATCCTCCATACGTCCTCTAGAGTGGGAGCCATCTCCCCTATCGGTAATTAGAAGCAAGACAACCCCGGATACCACCTCTCTACTAGGGCTATCAGTAGCCCCATATCAGTCGCTACTTGTGGCATATCTGCCACATGCCGTAGCCCGACCTATGCTAGTTGGTCGCGCTCTGCCTGGTTGAGAGCAGCCAAGTCATCTCTCAGCCCATTGTATTTCCATTCTCGACTCTTTAGTAATCCTTTCTGCAAAACAAACAATAAAACAACAAAATTCATTAATACACCAATCATTACAATAAAATTAAACACATTTTAATCAAGATTAAATATGATATCGTCCATCATTGGACGATATCATCCCAAATTGGGCAACATCGTCCTTTGTTAGGACGAAATTGTCTTCGATTTCTCAACCTGGGGATCACCCCTTGTTGGACAGGATCGCCCCTATTTCGTCAATTTTTCCCTAAGATGAAATCGACGATCTAGGGATGATTTCGACGAAATGGGGACGATTTCATCCTGACGTCGTTGACGGCCTAAAAACGGCCACGATGCCCCAAAAAATCAAAATTTAAAATAAAAAAATGCACAAAATTAATTCAAACCTAATCTACTAGGATTAGATCCTTACCCATAGCCCACACCGGACCTCTGTCGCTCTGTGCGCTGTCTCCACCATTTTTCTCTCTGTAGAGCTCTGGAATAGTAAAAATGAATAGTAAAAATGAATTAGGGTTTTACCCTATTTTCTTAATTTTATTTCAAAACCAACAAACATTTTAATTTTTGCTTTTTCGTGTTTTTTCCTCAAAAATTCAATTTGGGTAAAAACACGGAGGGGGCACCATAGTCAGCATTCGTACGATTCGACCAAGAATCATCGTCTAAAAAATTAAGTACATTTTTGCTTTCTCGTAAAATGGGAAAAACTCGTCTTTAACGCATTTTCTTTGAAAATTTTGCTAAAGAGGGGGCAAAATGTAGCACCCTAAAATTGGCACAGTTAAACCCTTAGTAAAATATAAAAGATAAAAATTTAAATTTTAACCTCAAAACCGCCCCAAAACCACTTGTTACCCGCTTTCCCTGTTTTCTATGCCATTTTTAGGATTTTTTTTACCGTTGGACGATATCATCGTAGATTATATGAAATCGTCCCCGATCTGACGAATTCATCTAGAACAGAACGTCCAGACGATTTCATCCCAAAATTGAATTTTCATAATTAGCTTATGTTTCAACAGCCTCTCCAACTTGGGCAGAAGCATGTCTACGCAGTTGGAGATTTCCCTATTGGAGATCTCCCATATTGGGATGATATCCAACCTCCTAGCCTCCCCTAATCCTATATAAACTAAGATTTTTCTAGTTTATCCCCCTGAACCCCATGAAACCCTTAGCTGACGGATTTCCCTGTAGATTTAGTTCCTTATTCACTAGAGCATCCTTGCACTACTATCTGCATTCTGTATTTTGCATTTTCTTGTAGGAACTTTATTGTTTTTTAGTCGAAGCTAGCTCGGATCGTCGCAAACGATCCTGGATGATTTTGGACGATCTTGTCGAGGAGCACAGACGATCTCGTACGATTGGAGGTGATCCCGACTGTAGTCTAGATTGGGGGCAATCAGAGTCTAGAGTTTGCATTTCCTTAGCTCTTTCTGCATTTTTCTATTGTATTTCTGTACTGTCTTAAATTATTATGTTTATGCATCTTGGAGTTCACCTCATTTAGCATAACCGCATGATAAAGTTAAGAACAAGCATTTAAATTTACTGTATTTTCCTTATTTTGTTATTTGAATCTATGATTTAGGCATGTTTGTTGTTATTGCTATCATTCTTCTTTGCTTCTATAGTTGCATATTCGGTATTTTGTACCTATTTCTGTGATTGTAGGTTTTTGATGATTTCGTCTCACGAATTCGTCAGATTTCAGACGATTCTATCTGATCTCAGATGATCGACTGTGATTTATGATGATTATGTGAAATATCATATGATTACGTACGATTCGAGATGATTTGGACTACTACAAAACTCAAAATCTTCATCAGACATTTGGAATCAGGTATGTACTATTCTAGTTAGCATATTTCTTGTGTCTAGCATTCATTCCTATTTTTTGTATTCATCCAAATCAGCATTGGCATATAGAATAGTTTAGATTCATTTTGGCCAAACATAGAAATTGAATGATTAAAGTACAAAATGAACACATCAAACCCACTATCAACCTAGGTGTGGAAACTGCCATTCAAACATTTCTTGGTGAACCCACCATCCGTAAAAAATTCACCTTTATACTCCTCCCTCGAGAGGTGAGACCTTCAAAGGGCCTCTCAGTCCGAGGTATTGTCCCATCCTTCTCGCATCCCCCTTTCGGGCACGGATCCTATAGCCTAAGGGTAAGGATGCAAAAAATTTGGAGCGATACACCGACATTTAAAGCATTTCCTAACATACACATTGTAATCCTTCTCCATAGTGGACCAATAATAACCCATGTAAAGGATTCACTTTATGATAGCCATGTCGCTGAAATGGCCACTACACATACCGTTTTGAGCTTGTGAAATTACCCAAGATAACTCTTGGGTATCAAGACAATGAAGTAGAACTCCATCAGAGCTTCTAAGGTACAGGATGTCTTCTAACAAGATATACTTTGTCACTTTTTGTTTAAATGTGCACTTTACAACATGCAACAATCCCTAAGGGATTACACCAAGTATAAGGAATTCATGTATCTGTGATGTCTAGTTATTATAAGCTTTGGCTTCTACTGACAAGATAGCATATTCTCCTTATGGCTCCACATTTATAAATGTAAACTAGGAAATAAACTTGTGGTGAATGGTAGTACCACTCCCCATTGGATCCTACGAGATCAAAGACCCCCAGGATGCTATCTTGAGAAAGTCTCTAGCTTTGTAGAACCATTCATGGTTTGGTTCTACATGAATAATGTTGATTGACTCTTTGTTATCCAATGCTTCACACTGCACAATAGAATGTGACAACGTTTTTACATGGATGGTAGTAAAATCGATAGATGGATTCTAAGGGATTAAATATCCCAAATATGCCATTGTGTATACAAATCTATTGGAAAAACAAGGGATTGCATCGATGTTGTACCATTCTAGTTGAGATAGATAAATATCAATAAGATCCTTGTAAGATTTCAATACCGAAAATTGACATTGAAATAATCCCTTAACTTGGTTAACAATGAGAAGGGAATCACAAAATATATTTAAACTTTTGATTTTCATGGTGACATCTATTTGGAGACCCAAAATTAGTGCTTCATATTCAACATTATTGTTAGTGCAAGGAAAGTCTAACTTAAATGAAAAGGGCATTGGAGCTCCTTGTGGTGTGAACAATACTATTCTTGTACCATCCCTTGCTCAAACTTTGAACCATCGAAGAACAAGGTCATATAAGCTTTATTATGCAATTCCTTAGGTTTGGGTGCTTCTGATAAGGCAAAGATTACTTTATCAGGAAGCTCTATGGTGAGGGGTCTACTATTCTCGAGAGGCACCTTAGCTAGTTGATCAACTATGAATTGTCCCTTAATGGAATTTTGGCTTATAAATTCCAAATTGAATTCTATCAGTAGCATGATCCACTTCATATTATGTGTATTATGATATGTCTTTCTCATAATATACTACAAAGGATTTTGTTTTGATATGATATACGTCATATGACTTAACATATAGTGCCACATTTTCTTTGTAGTGAAAACTACCACTAAACATAGCTTTTCCACATATGCATATCCTAGCTCGTAATTCATCAAGGTTAGGATAATGTAATATATGGCTTGTCCTTTATTTTGCACATTATTTTGGGCTAACATAGTTCCTAATGCAAAGTCAATTGTTGATATATACAACAAGAATGGTACATCTAGCCTTGGTGGAGCTAGCACTGGTGGCATCGCCAGGTATTGCTTAATCTTAGCAAAGGCTGCTTGACAATCCTTGTTACAGTTGAATGGAACCCCCTTGTGTAGCAGTCGATTTATAGGTTGAAATTTATCTAATAATTGTGTGCTAAATCACTTTATGGACGCTAATTTTCCTTGTAGGCTTATTAATTCCTTGATATTCATGGGGGGATGCATTTCTAAAATAGCCTTGACCTTTTTTGGGTCAACTTTGATGCCTTGTTTTGAAATGATGAATCCTAAGAGCTTTCCTAAAGTTACACCAAATACGCACTTCTTAGGATTCAACTTGACATTATGCTCTATTAGGCAATCAAAGACTTTTCTTAGGACCTCAACATGCTCTTCACCTAGCAGTGACTTTGAAAATAAGTCACCAATATAATATTATAAGATCTTATGCATGTAGTCATGAAAGATATATGTCATAGCCCGATGATATGTAGCACCAACATTCTTCAGTTCGAATGACATAACCTTATAGCAAAATGTCCCCATGGTGTTACGAATGCGGTTTTATGCTGGTCTTCGAGCTTAATCTGAATTTAATTATAACTAGAAAAACCATCCATTAAGGAGAGCATCTCATGACCCGTAGTTGTGTCTATGAGAGCATCTATGTTTGGAAATGAAAATTAATCCTTTGGCATTGCACTATTTAGGTCTTTGAAATCCATACAGATACAAATACTTTCATCAGGTTTTCCTATAGGCAACATGTTTGATACCCATTTTGGACAGTTGATGGAAATGACAAACTCTACATCCAAAAACTTTTGGAACTCATCCTTAACCATTGAGTCTACTATTGGATGCATCTTCCTTAGTTTCTACTTGATTGGATTATTTGATAGATCTAGCGAAAGGTTATGAGTAACCAATTTCGTATCTAGACTTGACATGTTCTTATAAGTCCAAAAAAAATATCAGGTCTCTCTTTCAGTAGAGGGATGAGGTTGGCACACTCATCAGAAGTTAAACTTTCTCTAAATTTTACCTTATTAGGATTAGTGGGATCATTACTGTATCCACTTCAATGGTTTACTATAATTATATATGGGATCCCTCCTCAAGCTGATGAGGTGTAGGGATCAAGTGGATGTCATCTACTGGGTTTATAGGTTCCTTATTGGAAAAACCCTCAACATGATAGACATCATGTGCATATCCTGGCATAAAATGGAAAGATTGCAACATTTCCTCATCAGTGAAGAAATATTCAGGCTCCAAAGATGAATCAGCACAGTCCCAATCAATAGAGTCTACATTAAGACATAATGGCTTGGAATTTTTTGCTAGATTGCATAGTGGAGTGGTCAAATCAATGGATATCATATTAATAGAATGGATCATGTCTCTAGGACCATGTGCAGGTGACTCAATATTAAAAAAACTTCCATCCTTGAGATGTGGTTTTAGGGGTATGGGGATCTACGAATCTGATGCATGAATAGATTTTTAGATATGATAATTGGGCTCAAGGAGCTCCATGTACATTGGCAGATCGAGAAACACCATGTGATAAATCACATTTAGATTCAGTGGTCTTCCCCTAATGCAAGGATGGAGATTTATATCTCTGTACATTTCCTCAGCGGTATATGATGCATTATGATGATGCAATTAGGGAGGTCCTAAATATGCTCTATCTATTTCATATTCATCATCACTATCATAATAAGGATCCTCACCTCTACCTAATGGAATCGGGTGATGCTCCAAATGAGGCCCCATGTAGGCTATCTATTGATAGCCATCATCGTCATCAAAGGGCTCTTCGATCGTAGTTATTGATTTCAAAGGTAAAATATGATGCAAGAGTGGAGTGCCTAAGTAGGCCAACTCAGTTTCATCCTTAGATTGCTCATTTCTTGAGGATAACTCAGTGTCATCTGTTCAAAAATTGTAGTCTGGTCTATCACTTTCGATGATGGATACTGCATGCACATCCTCAAAAGCAAATTTTGATTTGATGTCTATATATATGTCTAGAATCTAGATGTGCATAACAATATCATTGGTAGCTCCATGGTTTTGATTATCCAAGTTGGCTCTTGGAATGTGTTTTGGGTCGATCTCCATCAAGATGTTTGCATGGTATCTCTCGGGTGGATCTATAGTGACATAGGTCACTAGTCGGTTATCCCTCAAAAATGTGGAAGGATTAGGATGATAAAGATTGAAGTTAACTTCACCCCCTAGACTAAGGTACAACGGGTCTAAATATTTTGTGAGAAGTTTATCCTATCCTCAAATATAGTATCCTAACCCAAACTTGTCAATTAGAAACTCATACTATTGTTCATATGGCCTTCTACGCCCTTGCTCGAATAGTTTGAGACCGTAACCATGCTAATGGTAATGCTCAAAGTATCACATGGCATATTTTGGATTAGAGAGATAATGAAAATTCATAATAAATGGTCCATTATCATCCTCATCCATGGGTGTGGGAGATGTAAGCTGGTCTAACCCTCCATAGATAAAGTTGGTTTGGTTAGGTTGCACCCCTAATGGTTCCACCATATCTACGTGAAGATGATGGGCTCGTGGTTGGTCCATGTCCTATGCAGTCTCAATAATTAGTGTGAACATCACATTCGGTATGATATATTTCCCCAATTCAGGATTAACCAAATGGACGATCACCTGTGATGAAGATGACCCTACTGAAGACGTAGACGAATCAGGATAAGGTGCCTCTTTGAATTCTCCTTGAATTTCCTCTACTTCCATGGGACTAGGGGCTTCAATGATAACTGGATTGGGTGTTTGATTTATCTATTTTTTTCCCATATTTGCTTTCAACTTTCTATCATCCTGATGCATCATAGATGCAAATGATCTAGTAGAAGCAGTTGTCATGTGCTTCGATCGTTGAGATGTGGATGTTGTAGGTTTAGCACACACTTCTTTAATTTTACCTCATGGCTCTTTGATTGGTGACACTAGCCACACATCCAGGTGCATTGAGGAGAGCACAAATTTCCTCGATAAATATTCTAGATTCACGTATTTAAAGGGTTATTCATCTGAAGGAACCACGTAAACCTATCCCTCATGAATGTATTTGATACATTGATGTAGAATAAAAAGGACACAACATATTTCTCTAATATAAGGTCTCCCTAGAAGTATGTTATATTACATAGCACCTTCAATTACGTGACACATCACTGAGATGGTCTTCAGTCCTACCTGAATAGGTAAAACTATAGTACCAAAAATTGAGCATAATGCATCATTGAAAGCTCTCAACGTGAAGGTAGAAGGGAGGATATGCATCTTGGGAAAATTAAAGTGAGTTAATGCATTGGTAGTTATGATATTTATTGATAACCTCGTGTTAATAAAAACCCACTTAACGGTTTGTGATTCATACACACAATAATATGTAGTGGTGGGTCTACTATAATAGTAGAAACCATCTTGACTTCATGATCATGAAATTGTATGACCAGTTCCTGAAACTATTGCACATGCCCCATAAAGTGTGTAAATGCTTTAAGATCCTGATGCTACACTTCTATGGACCTTAGTATGTCCATAAGCATCTCCCTATGCTTGGGATACTGTTCAATCAGCTCATAAATTGACAAATTTACTAGAGTCATATATAGGTTTTGGACCAACCTACTCTTGATTGTCACCACCGGTCTAGTTGGTGGGCCTAGCACATGTTGGGATAGCCTTGGAGGAGGCACAACTTGGAATCTAATGGGTGTTGGAGGTTTATTTGATCGTTCATACCTCATGTGTCTTGTGAAAACATTGACCATTTCTATGAAACCCTGGGTTGGTGTTTCAATGCATACTTGGTTGACTTTGCCAACATTATTCTTTGGTGCCTCATTATTTTGTAGAGGATTTTTGTAAATACCCATATTTTGATTGTTAGGTGTTTGTGGATTGTTGATAAGATGCGTACCTCTTTCGATCATATTTTGCACAAGATGTTTGAAATAACAACATATCTCAATGTCATGGCCTTTTGATCGATGAAAGATGCAATATTGATCTTCCTTGTAGCCCTTAGGCTTAGTCTGATTAGGGTCCATTAACTTGAGCTCGGGTAATTTTATAACCTTCACCTTGCATAACTGATGAAAAATCAAATCCAATGACTCTGATAACTAAGTGAATACATGAGGTGGATGTTGCTCCTTATTTTTACCCCTTTGATTATTGTTGCACTGCTCATATTGCACAAGAGGAGGTTGGGCTTGATATTTTTGTTGTTGTTACCCCTTATCCCATTTATGAAGGTTCAACACTACCTGATTAACATGGTTTGGCTTGGCCTATTGTCTCTTAGTGTTTTTCTTATGCCACTCCTTATTTTTGAGCTTCAATTTACCCTCCTATAACTTGATGTCCTCTATCACCTTGGCTTGTGCCAAAGAATCTTTGAATATCTGGTACTTATGCAACTATAGCAACAATAAAATGTGCTTTGTACAACTCTTCGTGAACATTCGAGTTAATTCAGAGGATGGTATGGAGAATGGCAGCTTTACAATAACTTTCCTCCATAGTTTTCCATAATCCATCACTGGCTCATCGTCGTGTTGCGTTAAAGTAGTCAAGTCGGATAAGTTTACCTTTTTATTGATGTTGAAGGAGAAGCGTTCAAGAAATGCATCGACTAGTTGTTTGAAACTAGTGATGTTGTGCCTCTTTAATTGGTTGAACCACTCTTGATTTGGGCTTGAGAGGGTCTTAATGAAGGTGCGCAGGAGAAAAGCATCATTTCTCTCAATATGAAAGCACATATTTATAAAACTCGTTACATGATCCTATGCGTCTTCCTCTCCTTGAAAATTTTCCAATCTAGGGATCTTGAAATGCTCAGGATATGCTGGAATAGGCACTGACATGCATAGAGGTTCATTATGGATCTTGTTCAAGGTAGGCTTTTGATAAGTTTTTCCTTGCTTCTCTATGGCTTGGAACTTTTTTGATAAGGCCTTATAGGCCTACGAAGAAAGGAACTCCTCTTCTCAATATTGCCTTGGAGGCACCTTCGAAGGCAGATTCTTCCTCTATCGAGGTGGTGGACTAGGCTCATCCTTCTCCTTGAATTGGGAGATTTTTGGATATTCTTGTTCTAATTCCTCTCCCACTTCTTCCTCATACTTCCTATGCTCACATTTTTTGGATGCTAGACACTGATCTTTGTGTTGATCAATATGACAAGTATGTGTATCTATGTACTTAGGGAATAACTCGGTATGTGAAGCCACTCGTCTATCGACACACTCCCTAGTCTCACTACAAGGAGGTAAACCAACAATAGCCAATCGATCCTCTCTCTCAACATGCTCCTTCTGATCAAGGATGCATTGTTCATGCATTCACTATTCATATATTTTTTGTCTTATGAACCTCTACCTCTGAGAGTTCTCATTTTAGATGTGCTCTTTCTTTGCATGAACATCTTCCAATTGATCTTGGAGAATTTTCCATATTTGTTCTAACACCAGTCTATGAGATCTATCAACATGATCGATCATCTGAGGCCTCTGGTGTGTGCACTCTCTTTGAGCGACTTTATGGGTATGTCCCCCAATGGACTGATTTACCACACTCTTACCTTTAAAGACTATATTCATGTCATGTTGTCTCATATACTTTGTTCCTACATGAGATGTAGGAGCACGTATGTCATGAGAATTATTGGAACACTCTCCAGGTTCTCGGATGGTCCTAATGGTGCTTTTTCTACACTCACTCGTAGGTCGATAGTGTGCAGGTGTAGGCTTATATCCTAGCTGCCCTAGGACTCTATCTAGACCATTTAACTACTTACTATGCCAAGGCTCATGCGGTGGCATACCATTAGCTCCCACTTTAGATATATCTATGGTGAACTTACAATATTCACCCTTATAGGGAGTCTGCATGGGCCTATGCTTGGAAGCGATCCCATCTATTTGCCCCTAAATGAGCAGATCTCGAGCCTGTCTATACTCGAATGGTGGAGGTTGTGAGCCTCCCTTAGCTATAGGTCAAAGGGATACCAATTTAGATATCTTAATGACATATTCTTCAACAGAATCCATGGATGCACGAGGAATGCAATCATAGTAAATGATACCATATGTAGAACCACCATACTGGGAAGTCCCATGCTCTGGTCTATGTCTAGAGGAGTGTTTAGTACTTCCTCTAATTGGGGTATTCTCAATAGAATCCTCTCATGTATAATTATTCCCTCTAATACTCACTGAACAATGTCCAAGAGGATTCTATGATTGAGGGCGTTCTACATCATGTTGTGCATTAGGTGGAGCTTGGGCTTCAATCTCAGGTCTATGCCCTAATCATCCCCTGTGTATTTGCACCATGATGTGTATCCTATGTTTAGATTTAACTTTTATTAACACGCAAAGAATACAATGATAATTATCTATTTTTAAAGTTTTAAAATGAGCCCTAAACTATTTGATGTGTTTTGCAAATGTGTTGTATCAGTATGTAAATCTCATCGTGTTTTCAATATGTTGATGATATACTCAATTTTTAAAGGGATTTCACCTATATACTCGTAGCTCGAAAACCTATCTATGAACTCCAGGTTGTGTAATCCCCCGAAATGTGGTGATGAGGTCCACACCTAGGCAGGGAGCATAGGTCCTACCAAAATATCATTCAATCTCACCCAGTCAACATTATACCCTCCAAAGAGAAGTACATGCAATTTTTTTGGGCTATAAATGGTTCTTGGGTCCGGTATTGGTCTAGAACATAAGGTACGTGGGAGTTGGGCCAACGAATGGAAATCACTACCACCGTCGTTGAAATCCTACTAGTAGTTGGATGTGACTTCCAACTCACTAGTGTTTACAATGTGTTGTGGTGTTTGTGGTTCCTTTTAATTTACCCAAAATAAATATGCATAATATAGCATTCAAATGATTCTATTCTATATGCAATGTAGAAAAAGGAATGTTTAAAATTAAGAAAGCATGCGTGATTAGTTTTACATGATATTTTGACAATGTATACTAACGATGGTATGGCCACTGATCGGGCCTCAAGTAAGCAAAAAGAGCATAAAAGAGGTTCTAGAACATTGGAGACTAGGACGGACTACACTCAGAGATCCGTTGTTCCTATAAGCACCTAGTAAAGACCTAAAAAGAGAAACACCTAAGGACTCATATGCATATTGCTAATTTTATTGTCTTCCCTAATTAGTCTAATATTTTTGCATTCTATAAATTTACAGAGTAAAAATATAAATAGAAGGTGATAGTGGAACCTACCTCAGGTCCACATCTGATTGAGCTTTACTCCTCTATTGTCTAGTTTTTCAGATGCTGACTGTGTCTCTGTAATGCGCTGACCACTATTACCTATGGGTGTCAATCGTAGTGAAAATTTTTGACCATGAGTATCAACCGCGATGAGCACCTTTCATAAAAAAATATAGAAGTCAGTGATCTGTGGCATGAAATGCGAAAGTTCTTTCATGATCACCTTCTGTACCAATCTAAAAAGCATACACCTAAACTAATACATTAATTGAAATCAATCATTAAAGCAAGAAATGAAAGACAATATTGCATATGACAAGAAAATAAATGCTTATTTTATTAATCTTGAATCAAATCTTGGTTACAATCATGCCCCTCTTAGGGTCACCCAAATGTTGATACAATTAACACAATTTGAAAGCCCCAACGGGGTAGGTGCAATACGTAGAATTTCTAAATGGACACAAACTGCTCCAAGGTGTTGATGACCTTCTTCTCCATGATTAGAGGAATTTATTGCCTTACATCTAAAAACCTTGTTAGTCCTGCGTGCAATAAACAACAAGAAGCAATTAGCAACAAAGGAAGACTCTCTTGATGAGGCTTTTAGGAGGTATTTGCATAAAAGGTAGTATAACTAGCATGAAATCAAGAAAGCGCAAGAAATATACTAAAATTATATTAAATATAAAAATATTGCTAAAAACATATAAGGAAAAGCAGATCTAGCTATCTATTGACTTAATTACAAAATTGAAAGCATGGAAGCATGAAAAAAACCATTAGTACCATAATTACAAAAGTGAATAAAAATGACTAAAAACTCTAATTGCACCGGTCAAAGTTTCTACTAAAGTAAATTCACATGATATATGTCTAATATAATGTAATTAAGCAAATCCTACAACTAGAAAACAAGGAAATTGAATATGACAACCTAACCATGAGTTCGATGCACAGTGAGAACCGTTCACCGTGGTTGATAGCCATGACTGAGCTTGAAATATTTTTGCCCTTCTAATTTGGTGTCTAGTATTTAATTCTCCTTGAGGAATTGATGATCAAAGGTCACCATTGTATCCTATGATATATTTGGCGGTTGAATTGCTCAGTTGGTGCATGGATTACACGAATTCATGTTTCTTGAATCTCCTAACCTCATAGGACCTCCATGGCATGTGATCTCCAGTTACGCAGCAAAATTTTTCCTCTCAATGCATGTAAGTGAGTATGCAATTTGATAGGGCTTCACTGCATTTCAACTCAAAATTCATCTTTATCTTTCTCCCATTTGGAGGGGGATTTTTATAGCATTTTCCAAGGGCTAGGGGTGGCTTCATGAGGAAGCCAAGAACAATATTGGGTAGTTGAGCTTGTTGTATGGAAGGATCCAGAACCTTCCTTACTCAAACTGCTCCAATCCACAACCAATTGGCCATTTGAACCAACTTTGAATCAGTCAAAGGCCAACTGACTTTGAGGCCTAACCGTGGCTGACAAGCATGGTCAGCTCTACTAACCGTGGGTGTCAGCAGTGGCTAGAACTAAATAGGAAAAGGTGTCCAACTGAGTGGTAAAACCACTACTATACCTTGGAATCTATCCAAGTTCTTCCATATGGTCTTCTAGAATATCCCATATGAGTAGTCACCTCAACATGATGTGTTTTAGGTGTCTACACCATATATTATTACACAAAGAGTGGGTAACGGTACTTATAGGCTTACTAGTCTTGAGGGAGAGGAAGAACCCAAACCACTTAATGTTATACACTTGAGAGCATTCTATGCATGATTTTATTTCTATATATGTATATATATACATGGCTTATACACAAAAACATTTGCATACATTTCATTTGCATTCACACTTCACAAAACATTTCATATTGCATTTCACAAAATTGCATGTCATACATTGCATTTACATCCACATTTCACATATCATATTAGGGATCATTTATTAAGTTCAAGGTTTTGAATTGGTCCAAATAAAATCATGTTGCCTTAATCAGGGGCATCCTCACAATATCATCCACAAAAGTCACTCATGTCATTCCATAAAGCCAATTTGTCATTTGCACAATTCCATAACACATTCACAAAGTCCTAGGTGTTTTCGGTCACTCAACCACTCCTAGTGTTTTAAGAAAACTCCAAAATACATGTCGAGTTAATTTTAGGACCATTGCACATATACACTAATAAAATCTTGAGTTTTGGGAATTAACTCCAAAACACTCTTGAACCAAGCATAATTTCACATCTTAAAAACATCTTGTGTCAAAGAGGGATAACACCACACTTGGTATGAACCTTGAAGTGAAAAGGGTCATCCTTGCTTGTCCCATCATGTAACATAGTCCATAAGAATAGTGGTTTGCACCACTATCACCTTTGCTTCAAATCTAAAAGATAGAGTAGTAAGAATAGGGTACAATTATCATCACACTTAGGTTGAGAATCCGATTCCTTAAAACTCTAGATCTTTTACATCACACACCACTAATCATTGGGTTGTAAGGATCATACTACATTTCTCATCAGAAGGTTAGGTAGTCATCCCCAAAATTCAAGAGATCAAAAACACAAATCATGGACTATGGAGTTAGCCTCCACCGGAGCTATAGATGCTTGACTGGCAGTGGATTACACTCACGTGTGGTGACACATCTCTTTTAAGGAGACCTTTGAATGCACATAAGGACAAGCTAGCTTCTTGGTCTCATCCATAATATGTTTACCCAATTTACTCAAGATGAATTAATGAAATTACTTGCATACACATTGGTTCTTGATTGCCTTGAGTCATTACCATGCTCATGATTCGGTAATTGAATTCACTGCACACACATTTGGTCCTAAAGGAATTAGGCAGTGTTAGTGAGTTTGTTTGATACCACTAGTAGGTCTGAGTCTCTGCAAAACAATCTTCTTCCATATCAACATCCATATCTTCTTCCATATCAACATCCATATCTTCTCCCATGTCAACATCCATGTCACTTAATGAGTCATTCATCCCATATGCCACCAAGTCTAGTGCCTCTGATTAAACAACAATGCTAAACATGGCCAAGCAAGATCTAAACTATGAATGATCATTAGAACACTTGCATTCCATACCTTGCATTAATCATCCATACATTCCATATTGCATTAATCATCCATAGACATCATATGCATTCATCATCAAAAGAAAACACGCATGTCACAAAAGCATTCCATACAAAGCATTCACAAAAATATATAACACAAAAGTAAAAGCCATGTATATATCTATATAAATATCGCATGTACAATGAGTGCCAAAAGTCTACATACAATGGAGCACCAAGGCTCATATACAAAAAGTGCATCTAAGCACTAGATATGTCCTCCAAGAAGACCCTTGTGACCTAGGGGGAGCCCTAGACCTAGAACTATGCCTAGACTCGCTATGCCTAGCACCCTTAGATATAGACGTGGTTGGAGGATCAGGAAGTGGAATATGATGCTCCATCAACCTATCCTCCAATGCCTCAATATATCTATCCTGAGACCTAAGACATGTGACGTCAATAGTATGTTGTTTCTCCCTCTCTGCTAGGTCTACCTGGAGCCTCGTGATCCTCACCTTCTACTCTACCACCTATCACTCCAACCATGCCAAATCCTCCTCACTCTGATCTGGAGGCCCATCAAAAACCTCCTTCACATCCTCTCCATATCTAATATCTTTCCCAATCTCAAGAGCTTGCCTCACCACACCCTTATTCCTCCTCCTTTGACTATCCTGATCAAATACATCTCTATCGCTTGGAGGCCTCATGGGTCCCCTCATCTCTAGCCTCATATCTCTTCCCATTAGCTACTCCTCAAGGTGGTGCCCATGGTGGCTGAGCCACAAACCATGCATCATACTCCATGGTAGTCCTCACATCCTCCACATCTGAGAGATACATCTCCTCATAATCCTCATAGGACACCCTCCATGGCTCCATGCATGGTAGTCCTATCTCCTCCCGATGTCTCCTATAGCACACCGACTCATCAGGGACATCCTACCTCAGCCTAAACTATCGAAGTACTCGAGAGAACTTAAAATACTCAGCCTCACTCTGATGTTGCCCAACCACCCACCTAGCCTGATGCACTTGTTGCAAGTGCTCTCCATCTCCCATCCACCTGCAAGCCCACCACAACCTCCATATAACTTGGGTGAATGTCAATCCAACCCACAAATCTTGATACCATTGACATGTCTACACAAGCCAACTCAGTTGTACCTCCTCGACCACTACCCACCTCCTAGCATAGGGCTGCTCCCTACCCAAGTCTACCACTGGTAATCCCTCTAGTCGAGCCACACTAAAGTTCTCCCAACCCCAACACTGCAGCAACAAGTTGCACCTAAATACCTTCCTCCCATGCCTCATAATGCCATATAGCTCCTGGTATACCTGCACCAATAAAATAGGAGCCCATGCATACACTTACCATCTAGTGAGCATATCACTCACTACCCCTATCAGGTTCCAAGGGAACCTACACCCAATGCTGTTCGAGGCCATGATGTTGGCCAACACAAACATAACCAATGCATGGAGGGCATCCAACTCCTTGTCCACATACATGGATAGGTAAGGTATACCTCCACTCTCCACATTCACACCCTACCATGCATCTCCGAACATCTTCCTCATATTTATCTTCTAGTTGAGCCTGACCTCAAATTGGATACCCTCCATCGACACCTAGATGATGCGATATACATCCTCCAAGGTCATAGTCACCTCTCTTGTAGGGAGCTAGAATGTCCCCCTATCCACATCCCATATCTCTACCAAGGTAGAGAGGTACCCCTCATTAGCCCTCACCACATCCACCTGGGCTACCTCCACTAGCCCCACATCCTCCAGCAACTCCCACTCCTCACTCGATACCACCTTCCTCATCTTGAGAATGTACGATGAGAATCGGTGCCGAGCCTCCAAAATCCTAAGCTACAACACAACACAAAATATTTGTCAATAATTAAAAAAAAACATCACAAAGACCTTTTACACAATACACAATAATAACAAGGACTTACCTCAGCAAAATACACTCTAGTTGTAGCCCCGACCTCTACACCCGCTCCCTCCACTGCCATAGCTTTCACACCAAAATCACTTTACCTCACCTCACTCCACTCTCCCAGAAATAGCTTCTCCAACTCCCAAACACACAAATGAGCTTATTTTCTCATCCTGGAAGATATTTATAGCTGCTTCAAGCACCTTGAGACACCCATGGGTGTTTCCTGGTGCACTAAAGCACCCATGGGCATCTGTAGAATGCCCAAACATTGATGGGCATTTATGAGTGCCAAAAGCGCCAACGGGTGTTTGGCATCAATTTTGATAAAAAAGATAAAGTTTCACAAAATAGTGGTTTTTTCCCACAAAATCACTTCATCTTGCATCCAAGCATTCATTCCATCATTCGATCAGGTTTTGTGAAGATTCTAACTGATTTGGATGCATAATTTTCATTTGCAACCAAAAATTGCAAAACCACCTAACAAGTTATAAAAGCACCCCAAAACGGTCCAAATCTTCACAAAATAATATTTATTATCATTCTCATCATTCAGACATCATAATAACATCATTTCACATCATCATTTTCATATTTTCCAAGTTCAAACAACATTCAAGTGAATCTTGTATCTAGTGGGTTTTTTATATACTTGGCGATTGTAGTGA
Source organism: Wollemia nobilis (assembly GCA_028583015.1). Lineage (NCBI taxonomy): Eukaryota > Viridiplantae > Streptophyta > Pinopsida > Araucariales > Araucariaceae > Wollemia > Wollemia nobilis. The sequence continues at coordinate 109,700 of JAQPPZ010001079.1, forward strand.
TTTGCATCCATGCAATTCGGTAAGATGAAAAATCTACCATAAGGACACTTGGTCATTTTCATCACTACATATCTCCTTGTTCAAAATCATAATCATCTTTGGTACTTCACATTTTGCGTGAAACCTTGCAAAGAATAATTTGCACAAAAGCTATCATTGATGGCCTAGTTCGTGGGGCTTAAAACATGGATAAAATCAAACATCATCATTACACATTTCCTTGACAATCATCATGGCAACTAGCCTTAACTAGGGTGATTGGTTCTGATCATAGGAATTATCTGATAGTCACTAGTTGGTCCTCCGAGGGTGACTCCTTTTATTTTTCTTTGCATATTCATCATTGCATATCAATGACGATGAAAGGCATATTATCCAACAACATTGAATCACCCCAAATTTGGGGCAACCACATTTTGTTTTGGACTTTCCCACAATGGGATAAATATTACATGATCATGGCATTCACACTTGGAAAAATCCCTTCATCTGTTAGGGTAAAAATAGACGTATTTTTCACCACATGCTCAAAAATCCCTTTATCTGCTAGGGCAAAAATAGATGCACATTTCACAAAACCCTTCATATTTTGGGGCAAAAATAGATGCACATTTCTCACAAATCCCTTCATATATTGGGGCAAAAATAGATGCATCATATCACATTTTTCACCACTCCCCTTCCCACCATTGGGGCAAAAATGATATCACATATCACATCATCCATCATTCATTTGCATAGATTTTTCAATTGGCTCATGAGATTCATCAACAAACTCATTCATCGATTGATGGGCTAAGCTACGCAAAACTCAAATTATTTCATTCTTTTATCTTCAAGCTCGTGTGTTGCATCCCAAGAGAAAGTTGCTTCTGCACCTCACCCAAACAGGTGTCTTGTGTTTTTGCACTGCATTGTGTTTCACGCAATGCAATACAAAAAGGGGCATCTATAGACACCAAAACCTAGCCATTTGTCATCCATCCTAGCTTTCCTACCATTTTTACCCATTATTCATATATATTTATATACATTTATTATATATATATTTAAATAATAATATTTTATATATTATATTATATATATAATAAATATATATTTATATAAGTGAATTAATCCCAACCATTCGATTTCACATAATCTTAGCCATCCATCTACATCAATCCATGCCACACCCTAAATTTAATATCCACTCTCCAATGTGCTTTTATCTCAGCCACACGATTAGTATCGTTGAAACCCTAACATGCCCTAGGTTAGATTAAAAATAGAGCTATTTTGATGGCTCAACCCATGAGTCCTAAGAATTTTTTTGAGTTTTTAGAGTGCCTAAGTCTTTTGCCTAAGTTATCAATTTATCTGAGTGTCCTAAGTGCTCTAAGCACTTCTACCTCTATCTTCACTCATCGTAACCCCTGCAATCGTTTCCCTTCATTTTCCCTCACCAAATTTGCTTATGTAAAACCCTTCCACAACCACCAAGCACCTTCAGGCACATTCTATCACCACCAAGCACATCTGGGTGCTTCCCCTCTATTTCCAAGAACCTATGGCTACCTCCCTACCAGTCTCGAGCACCCATAGGCATTTTAGCCACTAAGTGCCCACAAGCATTTTACATAAGGATTCTGAGGACCTCCTAGCCTTCGAGCGATGCTAGGGCATCATCGCACCGATTCACTACAAAAAATATCACAGATCAAAAGATAGCAAGTACATAAGGTAAATTTATTGTTTGTTATTTCATTTACGCACTTTTATTTTTGTTCATTCATTTGTAGCAGATAGTTAGGGTTTTACTATTTCTTATAGAGGGCCTCACATTGTGGAGCCCTCATAGGTATTACTAATCTATTTGTTGTGTCATTGTGTGCAGATATGAAGGTGCTACATCAGCATTGGATAGTTGTTTAAGCTAGAGTGGCCCAACATCAGATATCAAGAAGCCCACTCAATTCTATTGGGAGCAAGGACACGCTTGAAGACACCACCAACCTTGTTTGTTAGGGTTTTGGAGAACCCTAACCATTGTAAATCTATATCAAAAAGATCCTCATTGTAATAATGGAGTTTTTAGGCTCCCCCCATTAATATAAGATCATTCATTGTGTAATTTTAGGTTCTTTGTGTTCAATTTATTTAGCATTGTTTGGTGTTGCATCTTTGTATCTACACCTTGTAAATCGAGTTAGTGTCAAACCAAGTTACCCTATAATTCTCCTTCGCACTATTTTTTTCCAATTCATAGTCTTGTTTTCATGTTGAGGGATGTTTGTGAGTATTGTATGGGCATTTTCCCTCCTAGTCATCTGCCATATCCTCTAAGGACTATGATTTGAGTAAGCCATTGCCACTCCCAAGTAAGGGCATCTCCCTTCATAGGCATTCGTAACCACCACCATAACCCTTCTCTCTCTTTCTATCATAGTTTGGGCTGTGAAGGTGTGTGTGGTTACCTTAGACCTTTGTGGATGTTCACCTCTGCTATGAGATTCATGGTTGAGTGTGAATAGTGGGCTTGGTGTTGTGCTTTGTTAGTGATTCATTTAATTATTTATGGAAACATTAATTTATTTAAATGAGAGTCTTCTTTAGTTACTTAATTTTAATGAAGTATTGAGAGAAACATAAGAGGATTATTAAACATTAGTTTATTTATGAACTAAATCTTTAGGACTTTAATTTAATAAATAAATAAATGGTTATTTTTTAGATTAAGGGAATGGGACCTTGATTTGTGAAATAATGAAATTAGTTGATTTATTTATGGATTAAAGTAGGTGACTTTGATTTAATAAATAAATATAATTAGTTTGTTTTGTAAATTAAGGATATGAGACTTTAATTTATAAAATGAAGGAAAAGGGTTTATTTATGGAGGAAAGTAGGTGAATTTGATTTAATAAATAAATATAATTAGTTTTTTTTTTAAATTAAAGGTATGGGACTTTAATTCATAAAATGAAGAAAAAGGTTTATTTATGGATTAAAGTAGGCGACTTTGATTTAATAAATAAATATAATTAGTTTGTTTTGTAAATTAAGGGTATGTGACTTTAATTTATAAAATGAAAGGGTTTATTTATGGATTAAAGTAGGTGACTTTGATTTAATAAATAAATATAATTAGTTTGTTTTGTAAATTAAGTGTATGGAATTGGCCTCTCTTTGAGAGGTCTAAGGTTCAAACCCCACTTAGTATGAGGGGACTGGGACCCCTCATAAAAACCCGTGTAAACTCATTGAAAAAAATCAAGTGGTATTAGTTCAACCGGTTAGATTTCTCAACAAGGAGGAGATCCAGGTTCAAATCTTGCCAAACGATATATGGATAATATCCAAGCTTTGTTGTAATACCACTATGTGGTGATGATGTAATACGGGTGGGACCTGTTTCAATTCCATATAACCCATTGAAAAAAATTAAGGGTATGGGACTTTAATTTATAAAATAAAGGAAAAAGGGTTTATTTATGGATTCAAGTAGGTGACTTTGATTTAATAAATAAAGGTAATTAGTTTATTTTGTAAATTAAGGGAATGGGACTTTAATTTATAGAACAAAGGAGAAATGGTTATTTATTGATCGAAGTAATCTAGATTATTTGATGATTGAAGGTATGAGACTTTAATCATCGAATAAGGGTTGAATAAATTGTTTAAAGTAAATCCTATGGTCTAGTTGCATGTGTTGAAAGACTCTCTATGGTTAATGAGAGGTGAAAATAAAAATGGTGATTTTTATGATATCAACTATGCAATAGATGGTTAGATACTTTGCTTTAATTTGTATAGTTACAATTTGGCAATGAAATAAGTAAATGTATTTAGAAGCATGTCTATCATGGAACCATGAGTGCCCTAATCCCCTACTATCCTCAAATGATCGAGGGAAAGCTAAGAAGGACCAAGGAGGTAGTTGGAACCAATGTATCAGTTTGATTCTACTTATAATGATTTACTTATGCTCAAATAGATTAACCATGTGGGGAGATTTCTCTAATAAAATTGATGTAATATATTATTCTTTAAGAGTATGGAGGATTTACCATACTTGCTTATATGTAATAAATATTAATTGATGGAAGATGTACCTTTAAATTACTGCTTGAATTATCTATATCTTGTATTAATTTCTTTTCCAATTCATGTTTACTATCTCTTGAATGTTGCTTTCCCTCTAGTCTTTGGTATGATGTGAAATATACTTTTGTAATCTATTCTTGTTCTTCTTGCTAAATATTAGAAACTTAAATAATAAGTTCTAGGATGAACTTAGAGGGTGACCTAAGGGATTGAGATCCCTTAGGGTGAACATAGTGGACCTAAGGGATTAAGAACCCTTAGGGAAAATGATAACTGAGTTTAGGAAAGACTACATCTGAGTTAAGATAGCTTGTCATGGAGATGAGATGGATAGCTTTAACTCAAACATGTAGCATACCTATACAAATTGACTTGTGTATGGTATGGTGATGGGTGTATACCTTCGATTGACTGAAGGTGATAAGTTTAGCTCATCAAGAGTGATGAGAGGGATAAACTTATTTATGGTAACACATTATACGCCTACACAAATGGACTTGTGTTAGGGTATCTAGTGATATGTAGCTCTTCAAGAAACTTAGGGGATTTAAACAATAGACCAATTAGAAATCATATAGGGGTTTATGAATCCTTCTCCTTAGTAAAAAAAAAAAAATTTGTGTGTTTTCTTATAGCTAAGTTTAGGGTCATTACACTTGAATAGTATCCATGGAACTTAAATACTTAACCTCTATTTTTAAGAACCATTATATCATGCTTGATCATCTCATGTTGTAACATTTGTTCCCTAGATAAAACTTGGCATATATTTGCTCCTCTTCCTATCTCCAACACGACCATCCATACTTCTAGGTAGAACATCCTAACTTCCCATTAAGACTTTCAAATATGATTTTCCTTCCATGTTACCTAGTGGGGCTTGCTCCTAGCTCACTCCTAACTCACACTCCCTCTTTTAAAACTATTTTTAATCAATTATATGAAATTAAAATAAATATTACATCATAATATTTATGTCATAATAACAACCATGCAAATAAAATTATTAGACTCTTTTAAGTAAAATATTGTTCTATATCTATGATACACATTTCTTGTCATGTCACCTAAACAAATAAAACTCATTAGACCCTTTTTCTAGTATTTATGATATTCATATTTCATTATAATACCCAAACAAATAAAATTTATTAGGGCCTAAAATTTTCAACTTAAATTTTATGATATTTATATCTCACCATGTCACCCACATAAATAAAATTTATTAGACTCCTTTTAAGCCAAAAATTCTCAACATTCAAAGTGTATGATATTCATATCTCATAATGTTACCTTGTAAGGAACCTACTATTGAAATAAATATCACACACACAAAATGCTGAAAGATAACTAAAATACATGTAATAACAGAATAATACTATGCAAAAAGTAATTGCAGAATTGAAACAATCTCACAAATAACTCAGAGTCGCAGGTCTCTTTGAGGGGGCAACCTCCTTCAATATTTCATTAACTTGCAAAAAGATGTCTTCGTACATGGCTTCATAGCTTTTTAAAGAAAGACTTCATGCAACCCTAACCCTAGGCTCAAGAATTGGCTTACATGCAAAATGCCACTCGAGCTAGAATCTTCTACCAAATATCGGTTACAATCTTGATAATGGTTACATCAAATGGCCCCACTTGGATAGGAGTCTAACATACCATGTACATTACAAAATATTGCAAAATAACATTATATATGAGATCCCTCACATTGGAAGTGGGTCATTACATAATAATGAGAATTACAAAATAACATTAGGATGGGATCCTAACATGTCCCTCCCCTTCAAAAATATTTTTCCTCAAAGTTGAAGGTGAGGAAACTGGTGCTGGAGCTAATGGAGAGATTCCCATGTAGAATCTTTAGGATGGAGTCCATGCCATTGAACATGGACTTCAATAATGGTGCGGTTGCAAAGAGTGTGAGTTCGATGATCCAACAACTATTTAGGTTCAAGCAAGATAGACCATTCTTCATCTAACTCTGGAAGTATAGATTGAACCTGTATCTAATTTCCCACCACCTTTTTGAGAGAGAAAACATGAAAAACAAGATGAAGCTTGGATGTAGGTGGAAGGGCCAATTTATAGGTTGTGGAACCAATCTATTGTAACACCTGATAGGGCACATAGTACTTTGCGGTAAGTTTTTGGCATCTGCAAAGCTGGAGGGATAACTATTTGTACGGTTGCAAGCAAAGGAAAACCATATCATCCGCATCAAAAATATGCTCAAAATGATGTTGGTTAGCCTATTGGTGCATCCAATTCTAGGCTACATCCAAATTCATATTTAGTTGATGGAGGACATCAGCATGCTGACTGAGAGTAGTGTCGACTGCATGGACCTTGGAGCTACTTGGAATGTAGGAAGAAGGAATCGGTGGAGGGCACCCATAAACTTCCTCAAAAGGGGTAACCTTGGTTGTTGTGTGATAGGAAGTGTTGTACCACCACTCGTCCAAAGGAAGCCATCTCGTCCAGTGCGTAGGATGATATGAGCTAAAGCAACAAAGGTAGGTATCCAAACATTTGTTGACAATATTTGTTTGACCATTAATTTAAGGATAATAAGCTAAACTCATATTGAGTTGAGTCCCCTACAACTTAAAAAATTATTGCTAGAAGTGACTAGTAAAGGTTGGATCACGATCAGACACGATGGAGGAGGGCAGACCATGGAGGCAAAAGATAGAATCAAGGAAAATTTGGGCAATGATGGAGGTTGTGTAAGGATGGGATAGGGAACAAAAGTGAGCATACTTTGAAAGACAATCCACTACTATGAAGATAACAGATTTGCCTCTAGACATAGGTAAGCCTTCAATAAAATCCATATAAATATCCATCCAAACCTGGTCAAGAATGGGCAAGAGTTGAAGAGTGCCTGGAGAACACACCATTTCACCTTTCATCCATTGACAAGTATCACAAGATGCCACAAAATATTGAATGTCCTTTTTCATACCCTTCCAAAAAAAGTGTGCTTAAGTTGTTCATATGTTTTGAGAAATCCTGAATGGTTGACATATGGGGCAACATGCAGTTCTATCATGAGAAGTTCTTGTAGTGAGGACTTATGGGGAACAAAAAGGCATTGGTGGTAACGTAGATCTTGGCCATCCCAAGTGTAGCCTAAACATGAAGTAGACTCAGTGTATAGGGAAGCAACAAAAGTCTGCAATTCAGAATCCTGAAGTACCTCCTAGCGTAAGGAATCGATCCATTGGAAGACTGGCAATGAAATGACATACAACATACTAAGAGCTTCAAATTGGTGAGAGAGAGCATTGGCCACAACATTATCCTTGCCCTTATTATAGGTGATATCATAATCATAGCCCATGAGTTTAGAGACCCATTTTTGTTTTTCAGGGGTGGCAACCCATTGCTCCAAAAAGTATTTGAGACTTTGATGATCCGTTTTAATGGATAAATGACACCCGATGAGATACGGTCACCAATGGGTTATTGCATGCAGAATTGCCATCATCTCCTTGGCATAAGTGGATTTTTCCAAATTATGATTGGAAAGAGCTTTACTAGTGAAGACCAAGGGTCTCCCTTATTGCATCAACACTGCACCAATACCATGACTTGAAGCATCGCTTTCAATGAAAAATGATTTGGAGAAATTTGGCATGGCCAAGATAGGCGTAGTGGTCATAGCATGCTTCAATTCTAGGAAAGCATGTTCAATGGATCCTATCCAAGTAAAAGAGTCATTCTTTAACATCGAAGTGAGGGGAGCTACAATTTTACCATAGTTACAAATAAATTTATGGTAATAACTTGTAAGCCCTAAAAATCCCCTAAGACCTTTGAGAGTGTGAGGTTTCAGCCATTCATGAACAACTTGGATCTTCTTGGGGTCAAATTTGATGCCCTACTTAGTGACAATGTGTCCCAAATATTCCACTTCTATCAATCTAAAAGAACACTTGGAATGCTTAGCATAGAGTTGATGTTGTGCCAACAATTGAAGAGTCTGATTCACATGAATAAGATGCTCTTCCCATGAGCGACTATACACCAGAATGTCATCAAAGAAGACTAGAATGAAATTTCAAAGGAATGGATGAAAAATGTTGTTCATGAGGCTTTGGAAAGTGGAAGGGGAATTAGTCAAGCCAAATGGTATTACCAAAAACTCATAGTGACCTTCGTGAGTACGAAAAGTAGTCTTGGGAATATCCTCATCCTTGAGCCGGATTTGATGGTACCCCGAGCGAAGGTCAAGTTTGGAAAAATACATAGTCCCATGAATTTCATCCAGTAATTAATCCACCAATGAAATAGGAAACTTATCCTTGATGGTGAGTTTATTGAGCTCTCGATAATCGATACACAACCACCAGGATCCATATTTCTTGCATACCAGTAAAACTAAAGAAGAATAAGGACTGTTTCTTGGCTAAATGACATTGAATTTTAATAATTCTTGTACTAGCTTCTAAATTTTTGACTTAAAAGCATGAGGATACCTGTACGATCTAATGTTGGGTGGTTCATTACCAGGTAACAAGGGGATAACATGGTCATGAGAGTGATGAGGTGATAATTCTATTGGCTTAGTGAAAATAGAGTTGTGCTTGGTCAAAATAAGTAGAAAATATTTAGGAATAGAATCCTCCTCTAAAGGATGAGGTTGGATCACAAAAATCTGAGCTATGACACCCCGATTAACAACTCCATATGGTTGGAACTGATAATCTGTGAAGGCTCTACTTTTAAGCCATGGAGAGTGTAGGACTATCCATTCTGTGAAAATTGTATCCAAAGCTTAGTAAAGTGCCAGGAGATGACTCCCAATGTTCCCAACCATTGAGCTCCCAACACAATATCACATCCCCCTAATTAAAGTGCAAACATATCTTGTTTGAGCTCATAGTCCCCAATTTTGACCTTAACATTATGATATTTACCTTTGCAAGGTAAAGTCCCACCATTTGCTATCATAACTTCAAAGGAATTACATGTGTGTACATAAAAATTTGCCTGCTTGGCAATGCAGGGATCAATGAAATTGTGTGTACTACTAGAATCAATCAAGATGGTAAGATGCAGGCCCTTGAAATAACCTACAACTTTCATGGTTTGGGGAGTAGTAATGCCAACAAGAGCATAAACAAAAATTTTAGCCTGTGGCTCATCTTGGTTTTCTTCCTCTAGTTTAGGTGGTTCCTCTACTGATTTAGTGTCATCATCACTATGGTCACTGGTTCCAAGCTCATCAACATTTATGAGGAACAACTTCTTTTGGGTGCACCTATGCCCATGAGAAAACTTTTCATCACAATTGTAGCACAACCCTTGAATGCATCGCACATCCATTTTAGAAATAGTTAAACATTTGGGTGCAGCAGTGGGTGCAACAGGTTTTTGTTCATGTTGATTGTGGAATCTAGGAGGAAAAGAGGGTTTAGCCCATGGAAATTTAGATATTCATCTTTGAGTTGAAAATTTGGACTCGACCAAATGAGCCAACTGGATAGCCTACATCATGGATTGTGGTTTAAACATTATGACCTCGACTTGGAGATCTTTCCGCAACCCACTAAAAAAACAACTCATATAGAACCATTCATTCAATCTTGTAGTTTTGTTGGCCAATATCTCAAATTGTATTTGGTAATCTCAAACTATCGAAGTTTGTTTCAACTTTGTCAATTGTCTTGTAAAATCATAATATTCACTAGAGCCAAAGCAAGTGAGTAATTGAGACTCAAAGTCCACCTAGGAAGGATCAGGGAGAGTTTTCTACAACCATTGGTACCATTGTAAGGCTTCAGATTCCAAATTGAAAGAAGCCATTTGAACTCGGTGATAAATGAGGACATCGTGGAGTCCAAAGAATTGAGCAACATGACATAACCATCCATCCACATCCTTCCCATTGAACTTAGGAAAGTCTAGTTTTGGCATCTTGAAGGTAGTATCACGATCAAAGTGAATGTGAGATTCATAAATTTCCTTTCCTTGACCTCGATCGAAATGTGAGTGTTCAGTATGATACTCAGATTTTCTTGGAATACCTTGTATTTTAGACTCAACATTTGCTAGCTGTTCTTCTAGGAAAATTCTTGAGGTATCTTATTCAATTTTGAAAGTTTGAAATTCTATCATCAAGTGTTCAATTGTTTTTTGTAAGCCATTAACAACACTTAGTAGGGTATCCAACATTGAAGCAGTGTTTTTCTCTACCTCTTTTTGATGTCCATGAGTGCCACTTGCCATTTGAGATAGCCTTAAACTTTTTTACTAAATTACTAAAAATAGAAGTGTGGTTTTTGGAGTTACTATTTTTAGTAAGGAGTCTAAAAAGTGTTTGGATGTTATATATCAAGATGATCAGCTTGAAAATATGGTCACAATGAGCTATATGTCACAACATGGATTTTTGGGCACCCTAGACTTAGATTTTGTATTTGGAGAATATTTGGCCAAAAAGAGCTAGTGGAAAATTGATAAATTTGAGGAATTTTGAGAAAAAGGGAGTTAGGACTCAAAAATTTCTGAGAGGTAATAAGGGGCTAACTAAGACAACAAAACAAATTTGAGGAATTTTGGAGTTGTCTAGGGCCTGTTATGACTTTTTTAGGGCTATTTTTCCCTATTTCTGGTTTAAGAATTACTCAAAATAGAGTAATGATAAAACCAATATAACTTCTTCGTTATAGCTCTGATTTGCACGATTTTTAATTTTTTATTTTTTGATTTTTGATTTGGAGCTATAGGTCACAAGTTGGGTACTAGATCGATTGTCTCTGATCTATCAACTGATCACCTTGTCACTATCCTGTCACTTGTATTGCAGTTACTAACACTAACGATTCTATTTCTAACCCTGACCACTTGTATTTTTTGATTTTTACTGTAACTATTTCTTACCCAATTTTTACTATCATTGACCTGATTGTTATTGTCACTAACTTAAATGTTACTATCATTGACCTAAATGGTACTGCCATTGACCTGACTGTTACTACCATTAATCTAGATTGTACTAGAATATTATAAACTATTAGAGACACTTATGGAATCTATCCTAACTACTGGTGCATGCAAAGTGCATTCTTATGTGATAGGGAAGTCCTCCGTATGCTCACTTTTTGGGATTATGAATGCAGGTTCAACAGAATAGGAAGATATGTATTTTTGTAGGTTGAAGTGTTTAACAGAACTAGGGTATGCTAGGTAAAGGAGTAACACCCATAGGCCCTTTGTTATACCACAATGATGAACAATAGTGTTCGTACCAATATTTTAGGCCACTACCCAAGGAGGATTCCACACATACCCTTGAGCACACTATCTGCCTCTTTAATAGTACAAGTATGTAATCATCCAAGATGTTGTGTCCCATGGACTATGGATGATACAAGGCTAAAAAGCTTCCTACTGGAGCTTTTGATACACCCAAAAATGCATGGGAGCTCAATTCCATGCGTGAGTGCTATCTGAGGCTTGGGTATTAGATCCTAATTATTCCTCACTTCACTAGACACTTTATGGGCTATCTAGCTTATCCAATAATGATAGCTCCTTCACAATATTTTAAAACCCTCGGCATAGGGTTTCTAGCCTGTATTTTTTTATTTTTGCAGATTTTTTTTGGCTTTTTGAATAAAAGAAAACAAAATAAAAAACACAAGAAAATTATACCTAAAAAGTGAAAATGGCTAAGCAATAATTATCGTAGTTGCAATAGAACTCAGCCTTGGAAAGCGCTCTGATACCACTTGTAAGGAACCTACTATTGAAATAAAGCTCACACACACAAAATATTGAAATATAACTAAAATACATGCAATAACAGAATAATACTATGCAGAAAGTAATTGCAGAATTGAAACAATCTCACAAATAACTCAGAATCATAGGCCTCTTCAAGGGGGCAACCTCCTTCAATATTTCATTAACTTGCAAAAAGATGTCTTCGTACATGGCTTCATAGCTTTTTAAAGAAAGACTTCATGCAACCCTAACCCTAGGTTCAAGAGTTGGTTTACATGTAAAATGCTACTCAAGCTAGAATATTTTACCAAATATCGGTTACAATCTTGATAATGGTTACATCAAATGGCTCCACTTGGCTAGGAGCCTAACATGCCATGTACATTACAAAATATTGTAAAATAACATTATAGATAGGATCCCTCACATTGAAAGTGGATCATTACATAATAATGAGAATTACAAAATAACGTTAGGATGGGATCCTAACATACCCATACAAGTAAGATCCATTAGATTCCTTTTAAGTAAAAGAATCTTAACACTCAAACTTTAATTGCATAAATTAATAATATTATATTTTTACTTATAATAGTAAAAATTATATTTTTTTGATTAATGGTGAAAAAATAGGGTTCTAAAAGGTCCCAAAACCTTTTACATTAGAGGTAGAGAAAGATAAGGCTAATTAACCACAAGCCAACCTCCAAGGCCAAAAGAAATAGAAATTAAACTAAAACAACCATCCAAAATCAAAGACCAGCCCACCACTAAGTAGGGCATAAAGGAGAATTTTTATTCAAATTTCTTCTAGAGACACCAATGATCCTACTCTATTTTTTCATAAGAGTAGAAGGGTAGTAAATACATCAAGATGCAGATAACAAAAATCCAAACTCAAAGAGCAAGGATGAAGGCAAAACACCAAGCATATTCCTTGAGAATTGTAACCACCAGGGAGCAAAAGGACCAACCCCCAAAAAAATATCCCCCAAAGAGAGGATTACTAGAACACAACTGAGATATCATCCAAGTAGAAAGATAATAAAAATATCTACTGGATAGGTAGGCCCAATGCTTCAAAAGCAATAATTATCATTAACTACGAAGGAAAATTGTTTTACCAAATTTTGAACTAGCAAATATCCACCTCCAAATTGGCCATAACATCAACAGACTCATTACCTTCCCTATAAATATGATTAATTTTAACTTCTATCATACCTTATAGAATATTTTATGTGTCCTTAATAATATTTAGGATGAAACAATTGTTAGTCTTTTCAATCTATAGTTCCTGAATAATATTCAAGGAGTCACCTTGAACAAGAAGTCTTATGAAGCCCCTCTTAAAAACCTGGTGAACACTTGAGAAAAGAGCCTTAGATTTAGCTAGGTGTTTGGTTTGAATACCATAATCTTCAATGTAAGCCCAAATGACCTCACCATTATCATTTTTGACAACACCCCCTCCACCAGCTCTCCTGGGTTTACCTTTGGCAGCCCCATCAATGTTTGAAATGACCCACCCTTTAGTTGGTTTATGTCATCTATTAGCCAATATTATTTGAATAATGGATATAGAAAAATTATCTAGATTTAGATTCCAACTAACAACATCCTCTTTCTCCACAACTTCCTCCCTACCATTTCCAACATCAAAGACAGTCAAGTTATTCTCAATAGCATCTTTAATACTTCTAAAGACAAAGGATTCATCCCTAGTAATATCCTTGAAAATTATTTTGTTCCTCTTCCACCAGATATCCCATAAAAAATGAGGAAGAACCAGATTCCACATCCTAGTAAGGTTGTGACTGATGAAGGGGGATTTCCACTGAGTGAAAAGTTCCTTGAAATTTTGAGGTAATATCCATTTGATGGAAAAAGAATCTAATAAAGCATTGAGAACCTTATTTGAGAAATAAAAATGGATGAAAATATGATCCATAGATTCAACATCCTTAGAAAACAAGAGACAAATATTGGGAAGATGGAATCCTTTCTTACATAAATTATCAACTATCAAAATTTTGTTTTGCAAACACAGCCACAAAATTATGCAATCTTGGTGATCAAATGAGGATTCCAAATCATTTCTACTAGAAAATATCCTCCCTTGGATAATTATTGTGCCTCATATGCAGTATTGATAGAAAAAAGGCCTTTAGGAGAATGACTGCATAGAAGGAAGTCCCTATCATTCTGTTGAGGAAGAAAGTATTGTTGTAGCAAAATGTTCAAACTTGCCAAAATCTAAAGGATCTGAAGATTAGTTGTATATAAAGTTAGATGCTTCCAAATCCTCTTTCCATTAGTGATAATTATGTAATCAATTACTTTTTCTCCATATTTTATTGACAAAGGAGCCTTCAAATCATAAAACTCAAGACTAAGAAAGAGAAATTCAAGAAGAATCCAAGTATCCTCCCAAAATAACACATCCTTACCATTCCCAATCTACCACCTCATACCCTCTGTAACCAAACTTCTAACCCCCAACAAACCTTTCCAGATCATAGAGCTCCTATGAGGAGAAATACTTCTAAAAAAAGGAATGTTATTTTCTAGACACTTACCTCTCATAATATCTTTCCACAGATGGTCCTCCTCAACATATAATCTCCAAGATGTTTTTGCAATCAACGCCTTATCGAACAACCACAAATTTTTGATCCCAAGAACACCTTCTTTCCTAGAAGAGAAAATCCTATCCCAAGAGATAAGGGACACCCTCTGTTTATCCTCCACCCCAACCCATAGAAATATCCTAAATATCTGGTCATTCCTCATCCTAATATAAATTATATTAAAATATAATAATTTAAATAAATATATTTCATAAAATTTTTAATTTTTTTATTATTAATTTTTATGACCAATGATTTTATTATAACAATAACAATGATTTTAAGTCATATACACAAGATCTTCCAAATCAAATTAAATCTATGACATCTAGATTAAAATATGGAACAAGAACACTTTTGCAAACATTTTTGAGAAGAAAGTGTTGCAAGTGTGAATAGGATTTAGCTTGAATCAGGCTTAGAAAAATATAGTTTTTCTAAGCACAGTGTGAACACACTTACCTTTTGTTGGCTAATTTTGTCGGATGGTCGGCATGAATTTTCCTTCTCCCTTTCCTTCATTTTCTCCTTATCTCTCCATTCAACTTCCTCCTTTCCTGCCATCCATTTTCCCTTATCACTCCACTCCCTTCCTCTCCCCACGCTCGCTGCCACCTCCCACTCCACTTCCTACTCCTTCGTTCTCTATAAACTCCCCGATCTTCCTCCACCTTCTCTTCCCTACTTTAGTGCATATTCTAAGCCTATATAAGGTTTAAGTTAATGTATGTTTAACTGGTTAGTTTAATTGAATATTTTTGGCTTTGTAATTTTTGTGTCATTTATTACCTTTGGCCTAATGTTAATCTAATATTAATTGAATCTAAGACTCACACTAGTATCCGAGCTTAGGGGGCATGGATCCTGAGGGTCGAGGTAAGACACAGAAGCCAAAGTGCATAGATCCTGAGGAGCGGTGGAGAAGTTATCGCACAAATCCTGAGGAGCAACGGAGAAGCTGTCGCACGAATCTTGAGGAGCGGTGGAGTGGCTGTCGCATGGATCCTGAGGAGCGCATGGATCTCAAGGATCTAACTGGACCCTAATAGTAGGCTGACATGGTGGCAGATCTAGCAGAATGTGGATCGAGGTGGACCAAGAGTTGACTGGATGCTAACATGGCAGAGTTGACTGGACGCTGACTGGATGCTGATTGGATGCTGACGTGGCAGAGCTGACATGGACGAGTGCTGACGTGGACGAGTGCTGACATGGATGGATGACATGGATGAGTGCTCTAGGTGTGTGCCACATGGCAACATTTGATTGGTTTACTTACGGGCAAAAGGTTGGCAAGATAGATTGCCCGAAGGCAATCGACCTCTTGTGTGTCCGCAGGCTTTGATAAAGCCTAGACATATTCTTTGCCCACTGCATGTGGGATTAAAAACTGATTTTTTTTTTCTCAAACTGTATTCTTCTACCATATGAAATACAATGTCCTTCCTCTCCTATCATGTCCGTCTAGCATGGCCTAGCGATGAGGTTCCCCACCTTGCAAAGCAGAGACCCGGGGTCGAATCCCGCTGGGGTAAAATGTTTTATTTTATTTTTGTGACTTCATGAATTATGGAGGTTTAAATATTGTTTTTGTTTCCTTGCTACCATTCGAAGTTGTGTGGTGTAGTGGCTAATATTTCCGGGTAGATAGCGGAGGTTACCAGTTCGAATCCCAGTGAGGGTTTACAAAAAAAAAAAGGTTAAATTTTTTAATTAAATTTTTTATTATTTGTTTTTTTTTAAAAAGATTTTTTAAAAATTATAATTTCTATATATAGTTTTTTATTATTATTTTTTAAATATCCATTTCATTTAAAAAAATAATTAAAAATATATATAGGAAATTGTTATTTTTTTTTTTTTTAAATGTCTTTATTAAAACAAATTTTAGAAATTAAAAATAAAATAAAATAAAAGGGTGTAAAGATATGTTGATATAAATTTTTTGGCATCATACTAAGTTGTAACCCAGTTCATATGGTGTGATTCTAGGTAGATGATCCGATCAACCGGATGCTATAATGCTTTACTCTCTCTTTTGAGAAGAGAGACTCTGATTCCTTTGACAGGAAAGTCTAGCGATATGGACTTCATACAGTGTTTTGCCAATTAGAGAATCAAGTAATTGCTCATCTGAGGAAACCAGATTCTGGCTATGAGGCATATTTTGAAGATAATATCTTTGGGCAAAGGATAGTTGAATTCGAGATGATTGAAATAGTACCTGAAGGAAAATCAAGTGACAGTTATACACCTACAGTGCCTGAAGTAGAAACAAGTGAGAGCTTTACACCACACTCTCCTGATTTAGAACCAGAAGAAGAAGAAGAAGAAGAAGAAGAAGAGGAAGAAGAACCAGTTGAGGTGAAACCTACAACTTGTTAAACAACGAACAGGAAATATTATTCATAGTGCAGTTTAAATAATGTTACAATTGCCGAGAATAGCACACCGGCGGAACGAAACTGTTACATGGTTGTAACAGTGCAACTGTATGCCTAATACAGACAATAATATAGAAACAGTGTAACAGTAATAATATAGTACGCTAACATCCCCCTTTATTACATTATTTGGGTAATGTAATAACTAATAGCTCTACTAACATCCCCTTACATTATTTTGCAATACAAAGTGAGCTACGAAACAATTCAAATTTGACACGTCCAAGTGCCTTAGTGAAAATGTCTGCAACTTGAGCATCGGTGGGAATGTCTGAAGCTGAATTCGGTGCTTTGGAACTTCATATCGAATGAAATGACATTGTGTGTCAATGTGCTTTGTTCTTTCATGATGGACTGGATTCTTGACGAGGTTCAGAACACCCTGATTGTCGCAAAACAAGTGTATTAGAGATTTTTATGGATGGCCCATACTTGTCAGAATGCGATGCAACCATATCACTTCACACACAGCTTCACGTGCGACGTGATACTCTACCTTTGTTGATGAAATAGCAACCACCTATTGCTTCTTGCTATGCCAAGAGACAGGACCAGATCCCAGATGAAAAATGTATCCAGAAGTTGACTTGCGATCATCAAATGATCCGACATAGTCGGAGTCCGTGTATCCTTGCAAGAAGAATTTGTTGTTCCTCTTGTATTCTAGGCCATATTCCATAGTACCACAGACATAGTGAAGAACACGTTTTGCTACTTTCCAATGAGTGGTCTTAGGCTCCTGCATGAACGTCGAAAGATAGTTGACAACAAATACGAGATCTGGCCTAGTATTGGTCGGATATATGAGACTCCCAATCAACTGTCAATAGAGAGTACCATCTACCTGAGGTGAATCATCATATCATGATAACTGAAGTCCATTCTCCATCGGAGTTGCCATTGGCTTGCAATCAGTCATGTGATATTTTTCTAGCAATTTCTTGGCATATTTTTTCTGAGACACTTTGATGGAGTGCTCCTTCTGGCTGAATTCCAGACCAAGACAGTAATGGAGAAGTCCGAGATCTGTCATCTCAAAAGATTTGCACAAGTTTCTTTTGACAGTATAGATCATAGTTTCTAAACTCCCTGTAATGAGCTGATCATCCACATAGAGTATAAGCATAAGGTTTGCATTTGACGGACATCTCTTAAATCCATGCTGCATAAGGTGATTGTCCATTTTTATATACCAAGCTCGAGGAGCTTGTTTCAGACCATATAAGGATTTGACCAATTTGCAAACCTTCTGCTGTTGGCCTTCCACTTCAAATCCTTCTAGCTGAGTCATGTAGACTTCTTCTTGGAGATCACCATTTAGAAAGGCACTTTTGACATCCATCTGGTGAACTTTCCACCCATATTGTGCTGCCATAGCACACATAACCTAAATTGTGGTCATCCGAGCAGTAGGTGCAAAAGTTTCCTCGTAGTCAATGCCTTCTTTTTTATCATAGCCCTTTGCAACAAGACGGGCCTTATGCTTATCAATTGTTCCATCTGCCTTGTACTTGACTTTATATACCCATTTGCAGCCAATGGGTTTCTTTCCATGCGGCAGATCAACAAGCTTCCAAGTTTTATTTTTCATCAAAGACTCATACTCGTATCCATAGCAGCCTTCCACCGAGGCTCACTAAGAGCATCTTGCACCGATGCGAGTTCAAGATCATCTATGGTAGACATGAATGCCCTGTCATCATCAATATCCATATCCTCTACTTCTGTACTTGGAGTTACAGAAAGTTCCTCAAAAGGTTGACAAAGATCATCAACCTCACCAGTTTCTTTGGCTTCTTTTTCTTTTTGAGCCATACTGCGTGTACGAGGTCTATCCAAGTTCAAATTGGGATAAGTGGATAAATTTGCGTCTCTGATTGTATTTGTACACCATTTAGGATTCTTATTCGGTGGAGTTGAAGAAGATGTAGAAGGACCTCCTGTCTGTGTTGACGAAGGAATATTCTCTTCCTTAGATTCCACAATATCTTGGTGTACTTTAGATGTGCTCTGTGATGTGAAAGCTTCATCAAAGACAACATCTCTGCTGATATGAATTTTCTTGGTCAAAGGATCTATCAACCGATATCCTTTAGAGTGCTCAAAATAACCAAGAAAAATACATCTCAGTGTTTTCTCATCTAGCTTCTTCCTTTTCTCTTTCAGTATGTGCATGAAAGCGTGACATACGAAAATACGTAGATGAGATATGGAGGGTTTTCGACCACTCCATGCTTCCTGTGGATTCATTCCTTTTAGGGCCTTTGTGGGTGCCCTATTCAACAGATACATTGTAGTGGTGACAACTTCTGCCCAATATTGTTGCCCAAGAGTAGCTCCTGTGAGCATACAACGAACCATTTCCATTATAGAACGGTTCCTTCTCTCAACAACTCCATTTTGCTGAGGAGTATAGGTAGTTGTTAACTGTCTCTTGATTCCATGCTTATCTAGGAATGCAGAAAATTCATTAGAGGTAAACTCTCCCCCTTGATCTGAGCGGAGGGTTTTAATAGAAGCTCCTGACTCCTTCTCAACGGATTTCTTGAACTGCTGGAAGAATGCGAAAGCTTCAGATTTCAGTTGGAGAAAGAAAACCCACATCTTTTGTGAGTAGTCATCTACAAATAACTGAAAGTACCTCTTCCCTCCACAACTATTGGGTGTGAAAGGACCGCACAGATCTGTGTGAATTAACTCCAGAGGTTTTCTTGCTCTTGTTGAGCTCTTCTCAAATGGTACTCTATGCTGCTTTCCTACCAAGCAGCCAGAGCACTACTGGCAATGTGGCAAAAAGGGAAGGAAGACCCTTTACCATCTCATACTTACCGAGCTCAAGTAAGTAGCCGAACTAAGATGCCCATATCTCTTGTGCCATAGGGAAGTTGCCTCCTTGGTAGAGACAAGTCATGGCAACATGTGGAGTAGAGATAGCATCTAGTGCAAATAAGCCATGCTTATATGAAGTTGTTGCAATCGCTTACCCTTCCCGGTAATAGTACAACACTTCTTTCCATTCTCAACATGAAAGTTGACAACCATATTTCTATCCGAGATTTGTGTCATCGACAACAAATTGTTGGCCAATCCCGGAACATAGAGGACTTTGTCAATCCGACACTTGCCATCGGGAAGAGTGACCGAAACCGTACCCCTCTCCCCGAACCCCCGTAGGTTTTATCATCAGCAATGGTGACAGGTTTGCCCTCTTTGGCCACAAATGATTCAAACCACTATCTGTCGCCAGTCATATGTTTGTTGGCTCTAGAATCGACATACCAAATGGGATCCCTCTGTGTGGAATATGTGGTAGTCATGAGCACCTTGTGTGCCCATTCAGAATCTGAGTCAGATTCTTCAACAACAACATTCACCTGGGGTTGCTTGTTTTTATTTTGTGGTTTGTTTTGGCCTTTTCGCTTGTTCTTATGCCAACACTGTTGGTGTCATGGTTGTCTTTCTCGCGGATCTTGCACCACCTCTTCTTCTGTTGAGGTTGTTTTCCTTTTCCTTTCGTATCCTGTTGAGAATTTCCTCCTTTCTGAAAGTTGCCTCCTTTTTGCCCATTACCTTTCTTCCTAGAACCCTACCTGTTGGTGTATAGGGCTGTATTGGAAGAATCATCCTTGTGAAGTTGGCGTGCCTCCCGTTGTTGAAGCCAGATTGACCAACTCGATGTAGGTAATTTGTCGTTGAGACACCTGGATGGAGGTTATCAACATATCAAATGAAGAAGGTAAAGCTCTCATCACAAGTGAAATGAGAAGCTTTTCGTCCACAGTATCTCCCAAAGAATTCAATTTCTCTTTCAATTCAGACACTCTGCACAGAAAGAGTTCAACTGTTTCACCCTGTCTCAAACTCAGGTTATGAAGTTGTTGTTGAAGATGAAGAATGGTGGAATCATTCTTTCCCTCATAGATGGTTTGAAGGGCATCCCATGCCTCTTTACCACTTGCTTTGTCAGCTATATGAGGTTGCACTTCATCTGAAACAACAAACAAAATGAGCACCTTTGCTCGACTGTCTTTCTTGTCAAAAGCTATCTGATCTGCGGAAGGACCTATGGATCCTGCTGTTGGTGAAGGCCTAGTTGCTACTCCAGTAACAATATCCCACAAATATTCCATTTGGAGAAATGCCTTCATTTTATGTTTCCATGGTGTATAATTTGGACCTTTCAATAACTAATGAGGATCAGTCATCAACTTTGCAACAACGGCCATAGTGAAGGTTCCTTATATCACCAATTGGTCCCCCTTTCGATATACCTTTTGCTAGGCTGTTATACCATACAAAATACCCACCCTTACGTGAGGGAAACTATAGGTATTTAGAAAGATAAAAAAAAATCACCCGCCCTTACGTGAGGGAGACTATAGGTGAGTTTTAGAGATCATACGATACGTGGAACATAAGCGGTACTGAAAGGGAATCGCCTTGTTGATGGCACCTACCATAGAAGATTCTTCTCATGCGTGGGGCGTAACTTCCCCTAAACACTATGAAGAATACTTCGTCAGGATTTACGCCTAAACACAAGTGCGATAAAGGGTAGTGGATGGAGTAAAAAAATGCAAAAATGGCTAACTTATCTCTCCCCGACGATTTATAGAGAACAAGCTCAGACGTCGTTGTAGTAGCTATATTAGGCGGCGGATACAGTAGCAAAATCACGACAGCTTTACTTGTAAGTGCTTACCAGAGGTATCACAAATACCGAACGCTGCAGTGCAATAAATTGCACGGATGGGTTTTAATTATTCCGGGGACTTAGGGAGTGTTTTGATTTTAATTTTTAATTTTATAGTGCAAAAATGAAATATGCAACATACAACAAAAAAAATGCCCACAGGAATAACCCACAAGGTGTCGGTCACAGCCGAAAATGCACCTTTTACAATTTGCCAAATTGCTTTTTCAGAAAATTACTCACAATCCCCCTTTGATTTTTTGAAAAAATATCCCCCCTAAAAAAAAATCTCTTTAACAAAGCATTTTAATAATTATTATATATTTAAAATTAAAATAAATAATTTTAAT
Source organism: Wollemia nobilis (assembly GCA_028583015.1). Taxonomy (NCBI): domain Eukaryota; kingdom Viridiplantae; phylum Streptophyta; class Pinopsida; order Araucariales; family Araucariaceae; genus Wollemia; species Wollemia nobilis. Next base: position 131,646 of record JAQPPZ010001079.1, read on the forward strand.
TTATATAGTTTAAAAACTTATGAAAAAATAAATTAAAATTAAATTTTAATTTATAAAGTTTAAAAACTATAAAAAAATAAATTAAAATTAAAAATTTTAATTAAAAAATAATAATTAGAAAAAAACTTTGAAAAAGAAAAAATTTATACCTTAGGGGGGAGTCGGCGGGATTTGAACCCCCGACCTGCAGGCTCCCTGAGCCTTACCACACAGCTCACTGCCAAGTGAGCTAGTGGGCTGATCCGAAAGGATCTGTGGAGCTCCTCTCCTTTATCCTTCCTCAGTCTGCCCGTCCTCCTCTCTACTTCCCGGGCCCGCTGTGGCTGCCTCTTGCGCGTCGCGGCTCACTGCGCGGCCTTCTCTTTTTTTTTTACCCCCGCCTTCAACGCGGGGGGGGGGGGGGCAGGCTGGACGTCCCTCCTCCCTGCGCATGCGTGACTTGGATGCACGGGCGCCCGTCTCCCCGCCTTCAACGGGGAGGGGGGTCGCAGGCTATACGTCCCTCCTCCCTACTCACGCGCGTCCTGGACGCATCGCACGGGCGTCCGTATCCCCACATTCAATGGGGGGGGGGGGCGCAGGCTGTGCGTCCTGCATCCCTCTTGCCTGCGCTCGCACACCCTCGACGTGTCTGCGTCTGCGCGCGGGCGCAGACGTCGCATCCCTCCTGGACGAGTCTGCATCTGCGCGTGGGCGCGGACGTCGCGTCCCTCTTGGACGCTTTCGCTGCGTATGTGCGCGGAATATATATATATATATATTTTTTCGCTTCTCGGCTGCTATCACGCGGCGGAGAAAAAAAAAAAAAAAATTGCTCTGAAAAAAAATGGCGTTCAGAAAAAGAACACACAGCAAATTATTTTTCAGCAACGTCGTCCGCCTCCAGCCTCTCCCTTCACGCCACTGGCTCTGATGCCATGTTAAACAATGAATAGGAAATATTATTCATAGTGCAGTTTAAATAATGTTACAATTGCCGGGAATAGCACACCGACGGAACGAAACTGTTACATGGTTGTAACAGTGCAACTGTATGCCTAATACAGACAATAATATAGAAACAATGTAACAGTAATAATATAGTACGCTAACACAACTGAAGAACGAAATGTTCTTAAAAGAAGTTATGAACCAGTAGCAGCACCTGAAGTCATTATAATTAGTGACGACGAAGCAGACAATTTCACCTTTCCAGTTTTGGGTGATCCTCGAGAAGAAGAACGCCAAATCAGTGAGCATATTAAGAAAGCTAGATTTGATTTAAATCAGTAAATCAATGATCTATTTTGTACTTCTTTGTACTACTTGTTTGAAGTTGCAATAAAGTTTGCTTTCTAATATGGCTTCCAATACTAGTCTACCAATCCCTGAGTTCAATGGTGGTGATTACGAGTATTGGTCAATTAAAATGAAAACTCTTTTGATAGGCAAAGGTCTTTGGGATGTGATTGAAGAGGGATATACTGAACCTACTGTTGCTGAATGGGAAACTTTGAATGTGGCTGATAAAAGGGCTAGAAAGGAAGCACAGAAGAATAATTCTTCCGCCCTTTATCATATCCAAGCCGCCCTTGATAGAAGTATTTTCCCTAGAATAGCTTCTTTTATGACTGTTGAATCTTCTTGGAATGCATTAAAAGAAAGTTATAGGGGTAGTGACCAAGTCAAACAAGTTAAAATACAAACCTTGAAACGAGAGTTTGAGACTCTTAAAAAACAAGAGAGTGAAAAGGTTGGTGATTATTGCGTGCGTGTGAAAGCCATAGTAGATAAGATGGTCACTTTAGGAGAAGATGTAAAGCCTGAAGTTATAGTGAAGAAAGTGTTGAGGACACTTCTTCCTAAGTGGAATTCAGTTGCCATAATTATAGAAGAATCAAAAGACCTAACTTCTCTGTCTTTTGAATCCCTAATTGGCTCACTTCTCTCACATGAAGAGAGGTTACACCAAACTCCTTCCACAAGTTATGGAGGAGATGATAAAGCCTTTGCTTCACAAGAATGCAGAGGTAGAGGCCGTGGAAGAGGACATAATAGAGGTAGAGGCAAAAATAATCAGAGAGGAGGAACTCCTAACATATGAGGAAATCATAACAGAGGAGGATTCTCAAACAGAGGTGAACAACAGAATAGAGGAGGACAACAAAATAGAGGAAAACAATCAGGCAGAGGCAAAGGAGGAGATAAGTCAAAACAATCTTGCTACAACTATGGAAAACTTGGCCATTATGCTCGTGACTGTTGGACAAAGACTTCACAAGGAACTAGTAGCAACCAGAGCAGTCAGTTTGGAAATTTTGGAGAAGAGGAAGAGGCCACAAATCTCTTTCTCTCTTATGGTCGGGCAGATCAGAACATGAATGATACATGGATCTTGGACACTGGGTGTTCAAACCATATGAGTGGCAAAGAAGGGCTCTTTGCTACTCTAAACTCCTCATACAAATCCAACATCAAATTGGGAGATGATAAATCATTGGCAGTTGAAGGCATTGGAGCAATGGCAGTTCCAACTAAAGAAGGCATCAAACATGTAAGTGATATCTATTACACATCCCATATTCAACACAAACTACAAGTTGCTTTTTGATGAGGGTAAATGCACTATTTTTGATAAAAATAATAGTAATAGAATCATTACACAAGTGCCAATGTCAAAGAATAGATTGTTTCCTTTAAATTTTGGCTAGCCAGGGGGAGATAAGTTAGCAAATGTTGCTATTTCCAATCCAAGTGTCCTATGGCACTTGAGATATGGTCATTTGAATTTAGCTAGTTTAAAAATGCTAACTTCACAAGCAATGGTAACCGGACTTCCTAAGGTTTAGGATAGTAAGGAAGTCTGTGAAGGGTGTGCTCTTGGGAAGCATGCCAAATCAAAATTTCCTCATGGACAAGCATGGCGGGCCAGCTATCCACTCCAGCTAGTGCATACAAACATCTGTGGTCCGATGCAGACCAAGAGTCTTGGTAACAACTCTTACTTCCTACTCTTCATTGATGATTTTACTAGAATGTGCTGGATATATTTTTTGAAATATAAGGATGAAGCATTTGAATGCTTTGTCGATTTCAAAACAAGAGTTGAAAGTGAGAGTAGATATTTTGTAAAATTTCTTAGATTAGATAGGGGAGGAGAATACTCCTCTAATGAGTTCTTGAATTTCTGTAAGCAACATGGCATTAAGAGGTAGTTCATAGCTGCCTACACTCCACAACAGAATGGTGTCATAGAGAGGAAGAATCACACCATTGTGGAGATGGCAAGGTCTATGCTTCAGACAAAGCATTTGACTAATTCATATTGGGTAGATGCAGCCAGGACCAACGTACATATCTTGAACAGAAGTCCTACTGCAAGTTTGGAAGGACAAACACCTTACCAAGCTTGGTATGGTAAAAATCCAAATGTTAAGTATTTTAGAGTGTTTGGATCGCTGGCATATTCTCACATTCCTGATGAGCTAAGAAAGAAGCTCGATCCAAAGATTCAGGCATGCATATTTGTAGGATATTGTGAGAATACAAAAGCTTACAGACTCTACAATCCTAGGACTAGAAAGTTTGTGCTTTCCAGGGATGTGATTTTTGATGAAGGGGGAGAATGGGGTAAGCCCCATATTTTTAGTGATGATGAATCTAGTGATGTAGGTTCTAAGCAGGTGCAACAGCAGACACCACAAAAAGGTAAGCAGTCTCCTCCCAGAGATCCAAGTTCATCTTCTGATTCAACTTCTTCACCAAGTCCTTCTCCATAGAGATCAGTAAGTTCCTCACCAATGGACATTGATTCTCCATCCAGAGGTAAGATAACTCTACAGAATCATCCATCATATCAGATGTTGGATAATTTTTTTCAAAAATATACACTAGGAGTCAAGCTAGTGAAATGAATTATGTTCTACAAATATTAGAAAATATGCACTTATATGGTGATGATGTTTCATAGCAGGAACCTAGGGGAGATTTAGTTAACTATGCTTTGTTAACTAATGCACAGCTTGAACCTTCTAGTTATGAGAAGGCTTGTACTCAAAAGATTTGGCAAGATGCCATGAAAGAGGAGATCACCTCTATAAAAAACAATGACACTTGGGAGCTGGTGAAGCTTCCTAAAGGAAAGAAACGTGTTGGATGTAAGTGGGTCTACAAGACCAAGTTTAATGTTGATGGTAGCATTGAGAGGCACAAGGCGAGATTAGTTGCAAAGGGATTTACTCAAAAATATGGAATTTATTATGAAGAGACTTTTGCTCCTGTAGCCAGACAGGAGACTATCAGAACAGTTCTTGCCTTAGCTGCACACAAGGGATGGACAGTCCAACACATGGATGTAAAGAGTGCATTTCTAAATGGTTACTTGACAGAAGAAGTGTATGTTGAGAAACCACAGGGATTTGAAGAGAAATACAAGGAACATCTTGTTTACAAATTGAAGAAGGCTCTTTATGGCCTCAAGCAGGCATCGAGAGCTTGGTACTCACGCATTGATGGGTACTTTAAATATTATGGGTTCATCAGAAGCAAAAATGAACCCACGCTCTACTACCTAAATCAAGGAAATGACATCCTCATAGTTTTTTTGTATGTGGATGATCTCATTTTTATGGGTAGTAATGAAAAAGTTAACATGGATTTCAAGCACTCCATGATGCAGGAATTTGAGATGAAGGATCTTGGCTTGATGAAATATTTTCTTGGAATGGAAGTACATCAGACAGATTCAAGGATCTTCATCTGTCAACTTAAGTATGCTCGAGATATGATTCAAAATTTTTCTATGGAGCAATGCAAATCAATTGCAACTCCAATTGGACATGGGATCCAATTAAGCAAGGATGATGGAGCACCGAAAGTTGATGTGACCACTTTCAGAAGCATTTTTGGGAGTTTGATGTTTCTCGCCAACACCAGACCAGAAATTCAGTATGTTGTCTCTCTTGTTTCTAGATTTATGTCTAATCCATTTGAGTTGCATTTGCAGGCAGCTAAAAGGATTTTGAGATATGTGAAGGGTACATTGGATTTTGGAATCTAGTACTACAAAAGTGATACTATCAAGCTTGAAGGCTTTAGTGATAGTGATTGGGGCAGCAATATTGATGATAGAAAATCCACATCGGGTAACTGTTTTAGTCTTGGTTCGGGCCTAATAACTTGGAGTTCCAAGAAGCAGACAGTAGTAGCACTATCTTCAATAGAAGCTGAGTATATAGCGGTGACTCATGCTAGTACTCAAGCTCTATGGCTTCGAAAGGTATTAGAAGAGATTGGAGAGCAGCAAAGTGGTCCAACTCAAATATTCTATGACAACATCAGTGCCATTCAGTTGGCATACAATCCTGTCCACCATAGTAGATCAAAGCATTTTGATATGAAGTACCACTTCATCCGAGATATGGTGGAAACTGATATTGTTGAGCTTCACTATTGCCACACTTTGGATAACGTCGCTGACATCTTCACCAAGGCGTTGGCTAAAGCTCAATTTGTAAAGCTACGAGACTGTATAGTCAGTTCTCTCAACTTTAAGGGGGAGAATGTTGCAAGTGTGAATAGGACTTAGCTTGAATCAGGCTTAGAAAAATCTAGTTTTTCTAAGCACAGTGTGAACACACTTACCTTTTGTCGGCTAATTTTGTCGGATGGTCGACATGATTTTTCCTTCTCCCTTTCCTTCATTTTCTCCTTATCCCTCCATTCAGCTTCCTCCTTTCCTGCCATCCATTTTCCCTTATCACTCCACTCCCTTCCTCTCCCCACGCTCACTGCCACCTCCCACTCCACTTCCTACTCCTCCGTTCTCTCTAAACTCCCTGATCTTCCTCCACCTTCCCTTCCCTACTTTAGCGCATATTCTAAGCCTATATAAGGTTTAAGTTAATGTATGTTTAACTGGTTAGTTTAATTGAATATTTTTGGCTTTGTAATTTTCGTGTCATTTATTACCTTTGGCCTAATGTTAATCTAAGATTAATTGAATCTAAGACTCACAGAAAGAAGTAAAATATAAACCTTAAAAACTTCAAAAAGTGATCATAATAATCCAAGCTCAAAGGAAAGGGAGTTGCTTAGTGAATATCATAATATTTTGAGTAAGGAAGAAAAATTTTGGAGATTAAAATCAAGACAAACTTGGTTAAAAGGAGATAAAAACACAATTTTTTTCATAGGATGGCTATAGTATAGAGATCAACATCTAGAATTAGTAGAATTAAATCAATAGAAGGGGTTTGGATTGAAGATCAGAGTGAAATTAGAAAAGAGGTAAAGTCTTTCTATTAGAATATTCTAGGATAAGAGGAGATTGAAGTTCTTAGTGATAAACTTCTTCAAGATGTTCCTTCAGTGATAACGAATGAAGGCAATAGGAAACTAATGGAGCCTATTACTTTATAAGTTCTTTTAGCTCTTTTCTCTTTTCCTTGATTGATATAATGAAGGATTATTTATTGGTGGTAGTGGAATAGTCTAGGGTAAAAAAATACATACCTTATAAAATTAATGCAATATATCTTACCCTAATTCCAGAAAAGAAGGATGTTGAATTTTTTATTCTTTTAGACCCATAAGCCTATGTAATATGGCATATAATATTATCTCCAAAATGATGGTGAATCAATTAAGGCCATTGTTAGACAAAATTATTTCAAAAAAGCAAGGAATATTTGTGAAAGGGAGACAAATTCTAGATGAGATCATAGTAGCTTATGAAGTTATAAATTCAATAGCTTCAAGAAAAGAGAAAGCAATGGTCTTAAAACTTGATATGAGTAAAGCCTATGATAGGGTTAAATGGGATTTTATTTTTGTAGTTTTAGATAAGTTTGGATTCGATAAGAAATAGGTTAGATGGAATAAAGTTTGTGTTTCTTTAGCTTCTTATTTAGTGTTGGTCAATGGGTTAGTAACAAAATATTTTAAAGCCAAGAGAGGCCTTAGACAAGGATATCCTCTATCTCCTTATTTATTTATTATTATGGGAAAGGTTTTGAGTAGGAACTTAAATAAGGCTTACAAATATGGGCTTATAAGTAGACTTAAGGTTAGTAATAACATCGACAACATCACCCATAAATAGTTTGTAGATGATACAACCCTTTTTGGAAGGGTAAGGATAAATGAGGCCAGAGCTTTGAATAAATTTTTAAAGGAATACGAAAGAGCATCAAGACAAAAAGTTAATAGGACAAAATCTAAAATTTAATTCCTTAGCACTCTAGCCAATATCAAAGAAATAATTTACAGGTTACTTTAAATGGAGGAGGCAAATTTTCCAACTTATCTAGGGATGCCTTTATTTGAGGGGAGAATGAGGATAGAATTATGGAATATAGTTATTAGTAAAGTTTAGAATAAAATTCCAACTTGGAAAGGTAGATGGTTATCGTTAGAAAGAAGAGTGTAGTTAATTAAGTCAGTCTTATAGGAAATTCCTACATATTAATAATCAGCCAAAATAGTTGAAAAAAAAAAAAATTATGACCCTTTTTTTTGTTAAATGATAAAAGGAAATTTTCTTTGGTGAAATGGAGCAAGGTGTGTGATGATAAAACTAGCAAAGGTCTTGGTTTAAGAGATCTTACATATGTAAACTTAGCTCTTTGAGGAAACATAATATGGTGGTTGTACAAAGAGAGTCAAAGACAATGGATAAGAATTTTTTTAAGTATGTTGAGCCCAATGACCCAAGTTTAATATTTGTTGCATTCTCTCTACCAAATGGTTTTGCTCTTTAGAATGGTTTTAAAAAAACTATTGATCTAATGATTAAAGGTTTAAGATGGGTGGTGGGAACTAGAGAAAAATATTCTATTTGGATGAATACTTTGTGTGATAAAAAAACCACTCAATTTAGATCCAATTTTGAAACCTTGGATGAGATTGCTTCAAGAAAAATATGGTGATAGGGTTTCAAACATTTTGTACAAGGATCAGGAAGGAATATACAAATGGAAAGAATATTTTTTTACAAGTATACAAGACATTGATGCTAGGAGGCAATTGAGTAGAAAGATAACAACTATGATTATTTTGAGGGAAGCCAAGGATAAATTGATCTTGGAGTTGAATAGCTCAATATAAGACACAACAAGAAGTGGATATAATGTACAACACCAAAAAAATAGTAATATCACTAGAATATGGAGATATATTTGGGATAGCCCAAGCATTCCTAAAGTCAAAATGTTTGTTTAGCTAGTAGGTCATAGAAGAATTTTATCCTAGGATAACCTTATGAAAATGAGGTTTTCATGGTCTCTCTCAACGTGTTCTTTGTAAAAAGGAGAGTATAGACCATCTCTTGGAATATTGCTCAATAGTCTAGAAACTATGGCAATGGATTCTTAACAAGTTTGGTAAATGCATGGTGATGAATAGTAGAATTGAAGATTGGTTAAAGCAATGGTAAAGCACTTATAAAAGCCTTATCTAGAAGTACAAAGCCTTGATAGATGGATTCAAGTCATTAAATGGAATTATGATGTTGTGTACAAGAGAAGCAAAAAGAAGTTAAAGAATATAAAATGGAAACCACCAAATGTGGAGTGGGTTAAATTAAATTTTGATGGAGCATCTAAAGGAAATCCAATACCAGTAGGAGAAGGAGGAACAATAAGAAATAATAGAGGAGATATTTTGTCTCATTACACTTTCAATAGTGGATTTAAGACAAATAATGAAGTCAAAGCTTTGGCGACTTTAGAAGGGTTAAAAATATGCAAACAAATAAAATGGAACATAGTATGGATGGAAGATGATTCTCTCATAGTAATAAATGCAATTTTGAGGAAAGCAAAGACTCCATGGAATATATAGGAGATAATTATGGAAATTCAAGATCTTGTTGAAGAGTTCAAAGAAATCAGATTTACACATACTTTAAGGGAAGTTACAAATGTGCAGATAGGCTAGCCAATAGAGGGGTTTTGATTGAGGATCATGAAGTTAAATTATCCTTTCTTTGGTTAGAGAAAGTAGTAAGTTTAGCTAAAGTTGACAAGAAAATATTGATTTCCTGAATCAAATAATGATTAAGATTTACTTTAATGTTTTCCATTGGTAATATATAATTTATTTAAATAACAATAATGTGTTTTCATATAAGCTATTTATTATAAATTTTGTGGTTGTACTTGTGTTTCAGGAAGGAAACTAGCCATCTAGATTTCATAAAGTGGACTATGATAGTGCGATGTTTTAGAAATATTACTCTACTAAGATGTAATGCATAGATAGTAGAGGTGAAGTTTTGGTATTGTGAAGGTTTCTATAGAAAATGTCAAGAAGGATGCTGAATTTTGGAATATTTATATTCATACAAAAAATTGAAAGGATCTAGAAAATGAAAATAAGAATTAAAATGTTTATGTAAAATTGTTGTAGGTTATAGCTATAGCATCTCAGATTGAGACGAGAAGTGTATTATTTGTAAATTTTTTAGTAATTTCAAGCTCTAAAGAAAGGAGTTGTAATTCATCAAGGGTGGGGGACCCAAGTACAACCCCTTATTATTACCAAAAAAAGTCATATACAAAATTTAGAAACTAACTTATGAAATCAACATGCATCTAATATTACCATAAAAACCTTAAAATTCAAAGGAGCTTTTTAATTCTCCAAAAAATTATATTAAATTTTTTATTTAAATAAATTTTTTTTTTAAAAAAATTTTATATTTTTTATTTTTTAAAAAAAAAAAAATTATATTTTTATTTTTTTTTTTTTTTTTTTTTTTTTTTTTTTTTTTTTTATTTTTTTTTTTTTTTTTTTTTTTTTTTTTTTTTTTATTTTTAAAATATATATAAATTTTTTTTTTAATATTTTTTATTAGAGGGGGGGGGGGGGCGGTGTGGTGTGGCCCCGGGCCCTTGAATTATTTTTTTTTTTTTTTTTTTTTTTTTTTTTTTTTTTTTTTTTTTTTTTTTTTTTTTTTATTTTTAAAAAAAAAAAATTATTATTTTTTTTTTTTTTTTTTTTTTTTTTTTTTTTTTTTTTTTTTTTTTTTTTTTTTTTTTTTTTTTTTTAAAGAAAGAGCTAGAGAATGAGAGAGAGAGAGTGGCAATGTTTGTTTTCATATGATGCTTGTAGGAAAAAAGCTTTATGAAAGTCATTATAAATTGTTCTCATTTAAATTTGATTCATTTAGTTGTCGTAAAGATAAGTGATAGTTAGACCCCTATTCTTATGCTTTGTTGATGAACAAGCTAAAGTTAAAATGTACAAAGAATATTCTCATTGTTCACATATTAACAATAATAAGGAATTACGATATAATGTAGTAAGAATAAAATATCCTATAGTCCTAAAACATGGAATCAAAACCTCTTCATCTACTTTCAACTATGATAGAAAATCACATACTTTTTATAGTTAAAAAAGAAGAGATAATGGGTGAACTAGAATAAGTCCAATCTAATTTCACAGAAATACATAACCTTTATAAATACATATATGTGCCCAAAATAGGATAAAAATGGAAGCCCAACGTAGGGTGTCAAACAACAAAATATTCCATATTATTGAAAGAAAAACACTAAATATGACTCTAAGAAATGGTTTACTAAATATTAACAAGGAAATATCTATTTTTTTTGCAATTGAAAAAGGAAATCCCTATTTATATAGATGAATATTCATCATTAAATCCCTACATATGCATATGAATACTTAAATTAGAATTCTAAAAATTGTGCATTAAACTAAAAAGGAAATCTTATCTATGTGAATGAATCCTTATTGTTCCTCCCACCAGTAGTGGATTTGAACTCTAAGGCTTTTAGAAGGTGATACAACTACTTAGATAGTTGTTGAAGAGATGTCCAACAAGTCTAATTGTTGGAATATATTATATTATTTGGTACATGCTAATGTACCATCTTGGGTACATCTCTAGATTAGGAGAGTGTCTTAGAATAGGGTTTGAATATTTACTTTATGCAATGTAATAAATACACAAGTACTATTAGAATGTGCAATGATGTAAATGTGCATGTTGTCCATGTATACATGAGTCTATAGAATAGGAATATAGTGAGTCATAGGAAGTTGGAAGGCCAAGAGTCATATTCAATTATATATTGGCCTTTGTAGTAAATATGAAGAGAGAGAGAGAGAGAGTGCAAGAGCACATTAGAGTAGAGTAGTGCTCAAGTTAGATACAATGTAGAGCATGTATGAAGAATGGAGCACTTGAGATCTCCACATTTTGTATGAAGATTCCATTTTCATGAGTTTTCATTAATGGCAGTTTTATGAGTTATTACAAAAGTTTCTCATGATATTTACATGCTTAGTTTCTTATGATATTTACATGCCATTATCATATATTTAATATTACATGCTCATTTTATACCTTGTGGTTGCATTTCCTTAAATATATAGCATCAAAAGCTAACAATGGTATCAGAGCACAAGGTAGATTGATAGGAAATAGGGAGATCCACAAGAATATTGAGAGGAGATAGGGAGATTTTATTTTTAAAATTTTTAAAATTGTTATTTGGCTAGAGTCTTTCCACAAGGTTGTAGGAAAACTCATGAAGACTAGGACTCAACATAGATCTCTTTCCACTAGATTGAAGGATAGCTTGTGATGTTTATTGATTTATAGAGATCTAGATATTTGCATGGATTTTCTTTCTACTATCTATGTTTTCTATTGCAGAAAATTAATTCTCAAAAGTTGAGAAGCTTCCTATAACAGATAGAAAAGAATTTCATCGTTGATTGCCTAGAAGTCTATGTGCTTTCCTTGTGCAAGAATTAGTTCTTTGTTGTGGAAAAAATAGACATTGATTATTGAGGAGACTCAAGAAAGATATCTCCATAGAATATTCAAGATTGAGGAGAGTCAAGAAAGAGATCTCCATAGAATATTGAAGACTCTAGATTGAAGAAAGAAGAAAGCAACTTTATTGAATATTGAGAAGGAGAAGACCCAAGATAGAGGTCCCATTAAAGAAATTTCAGATTTGGAAGTTACAAGATTGAATATTGAAGATAGAAGAGGACTAAGAAAAGTCCTATTGAATATTTGAGAAGCTACAGAGTTTGAAGACCCAAGAGAAGAGGTCTCAAGAAAATTTGAAAGGAGAAAGAAGAAGAAAGCTAGAGAAGCCCTATTGAAGAAATTGAAGAAGTGGCTATTGGAGAATATTTTAAGAAAGATCAAGGGAGAATATTGCAAGGAGTAGCTCCTGAAAAGAAGAATTTGGGACAATTATCACCATCCAATAATAATCCCAAAAAGGAAGAAGGATTTGGAAAGAAGTTTACCAAATTTTAGAAAGGATTCATGAAGATCTCAAGATATTCAAATTCTTGAGAAATAGGCCAAGTTTGAAGTTAGAATTCGATAAGAGTTATAGGAGGAGAAATAAGGTAGAAGAGGCCATCAATTTGAGAAATTTGAAGTCTGTCATTAAAGGCTTTAAGGTTGATTTGCAAAGGAGAATATTTGGGTAGATTTTGAAGTGCCATTGAACAACAAATTGAAGGAGGATTTGGCAGCAAAAGAAGGAAACAATTTGGAGGACTTGATTGCTATTTTTGAACAACAAGATAAAGGTAAAGAAATCAGTTCTTGAAGCATCAATTTGAAGAAGTTTTGAGCTACAAATTTGAGGAGCATTAAGAGAAGATATTATAGCTGCATTTTGGAGAATTTTAGGGTAGTTTATATAGGAGTTTGTGAGTTGATTTGGATAGCAAGAATAGCTGCAAGATTAATAAGTTTAGGGAAGCAAAGCAAGAATAATTGGAGCTACAATTTTTACAAATTCAGGGTAGAAAATAGGTGAACCAAATCACCAAGAAATATAGCTACAAAAGGAGACAAAAAGGTATGCAATATTGGTGCTATAAAATTTTATTATTTGAATGTTCACATTAACATTTTATTAAGTCCTTAAAAGTACCACATTCAAGTTTTTAAAGTAGCAAAAGGAAAGGTCTCAAGTTTATATCTTCAAAGTTGGAGAAGATAGCACTCCCAAGGGTTTAAAAACCTACAAAAAGAAAGGAGAAGTTAGAAATAATATAAGGAAATAAAAAGATCAAATTCTTAATATCTCTTGGAGGTCAATAAGTCAATAGTTTATAGTAAAAATAGAAGTATTATTCTATTTTAAAAGGCATATATTTTGGCACATAGTAGAAGCTTGGAGTCACTAAAGAAAAAACCACCAAGCATAGAGATGAGGAGGAGTCATTATGGAAGTGTAGCCAACAAGGAGAAGCTACCGTGGAAGAAAAACCACCATTACCATGTCTTGGAAAGAGAAGAGGTGCCACCATATTGGATAAGAAAGCCATTATTTCAAGAAATCTAGTGTAACAGTTTAAGAAGGATTGAAAGTAACAAGGGGCAAAACAATAGCTAGTGTCTCTCTAGAGCTACGTACAATAGTTGGCAATACATTACAACAAAGGAGCACAAAGCTCTATTGAAGTTAAAAACCCATAAATAGTGCCATTTATGTAGCAAAGTGCCAAGCAAGACAACTACCAAACAAAGAGGTAAGAGCACCACCAGTAGAAAGAAATCAACTGAAGTCAAGTTGAGAAACCACCAAAGAAGTGGAATAACCACCAGGTCAACGTAGATGAGCTACCACCATAATTAAAGAAGGTTATCTAGAGTGACAACACCATTCAGCCAAAAACATAATTGAGGAAGAGATTCACCATCAAAGGAGCTTTGGTGAAGCTAAGCGAATACCATTAGGGTTGCACAAACTCAATACAAGGCCATTGAAAGGAGGACAACAAAGATCCAATCATAATTTGATATAACACTTGCTACATAATGTAAAAACAAGGTAAGACACTTGAGTTGTGACCAACATAATGTATGCCTATTGAAATAGAAGAAATAGTGATAGAATTGGTTGAAGATTACTCATTAATAAGCGTTACATTGGAAGGAAAAGCATTGAAGAATCAAGAAATCATATGGTACATAAGGTGAAGAGATAAGGGTGTTATTTTCCATTTGGAATATTAGACACAAAGCACCAACCACCATGAGGAGAGTTAAATCATTGTATGAGCACCAAGGAAGCAAAACCATCATTGCAAAGGGAACAAAAATATCAAGCGCAATGATAACTCTAATGTTACCAAGGAGGTAGGAAGTTGTAATGTTCATTGATAAGTGCAATAGATGTAAAATACACTTGTCACCTAGGATACAAAGCATCAATAACCAAGGAGTATTTAGGCACCCTAGAAGAAGTATCAACTTGAATACCAAGTGTCACGATGGAAGAGAAGTACCAATCATCATGTAGAGTAATGTCTTCTATATGTAATAAAGGCATAGAACATAGTGAGCACAAAAAACATAGTGAAGTGGAGAGAGTAAAGTGTGAAAGAATAGTGTATATGCGCTATGATGAAGGGAAGAGAAATATGCAATTCAAAGAGTCAAAGCCTTGGAGTTTGAGTGTCAGAGTGCATTGGATGCATTACAGTAGAAGAAGATCATATTCTAAGCATAGGTTGTAGTATAAAGTAAGCAAGACAAATATTTGGAGCACCATATTAAAGGAGGTAAGAAATATTTAGTCTAATAAAAAACCTTTGCAAAATATTAAGGAGATACAAGGCATAGTATTGAAGTCAAGTTATTTAATTCATTATACTCAAGTTTTTTAATAAAAGGAGAAATAAAGTATAGATTTTCAACCTTAGAAGTATTATTGAATGCCTTAGAAGTTTTTTGAAGAAAAATATTTTTTAAAGGTTTTGGAATTACCTCATTTAAATTACATAAACAAATTGCAAATGGATAAACTTGGAGGTATAAGGATTACTACACAAAACTTGAAATATTAAATTTGAAAATACTTTTGTTTTCTAAATTTCAAACTAGGGAGTTATAAGGAATTCAACACCAATTTAAATTATTAAAATTTAGAAATTGTATTATTGAAAATTGAAAGAAGCATAACATAGAGTTGCTAGAAAGTTGGAAAACTACATTGGAATTAGTCTCTTGCTCAAATTAACGAGACATAAGGAATCCAACTTAAAGGTCTTGAAAATAGAGAACCTCATCAAAATTGAAATTGCATCAAAATATCTTTAGCTTTCTATTCACAAATAGGGAGAAATAAGGTGAAGAATAAAAGTTGAACATTATGGAGTAAAAAGGGTTTCAACTCAAAGGTAATCTAGAAAGCTAAGCATTTTATCAAGACCATATTATAGTCAAAATATTTGGGAGATACAAGGTATTCTACAAAACTCAAGAATTGAAAAGATATTATCAAACTTGATCACATACTCTAAACTAGGAAGATGAAAGGAATTGATGACAACTATATTAATGGAGATATTGAGAATAAAATCAAAAACCATACTCAAAAGGTAGAAAAGAATATTGATCAGAAAGACATCCTACAAATCTATGAAATAAGTAAAGGTAAAGTAGCTTTAGTTGTACACAAATGGTTTTACCATTTTATTAAGGAAATGGATGAACTTGACATTCCAAATACAAGTAACAAAGGAGTAGGAATATATTCACGATGTACTTATTGTGACAAGACTGGTAATGAGAAAGCAAACTATTGGACTTTCCATCCAAAATATTGTGGAGGAAAATCTTACTCATATTTTTTCTGTTACTATAAATATAAGTACTATAGAATATTTGAAGAGATATTGATATTCATATTAGATTATTTTTTTCAATTTCTAATTTTTGAAGCATCTACTAATAATGAGTTCAAGTTTGAAGTTTTTGAAGAACAAGAAGAAAGATCATCCAACCAGCAAAAGGAAAGAAAATGGATCAATTTTGATCCACTTAGGACTTGCAAGATAGTGAGATCTCTTGTTCATAAAAAATACTTGAATAAATTAAAAAATGAAGATCTCATCAACCACTTTGAAATACAAAGAAACTATGGAATGAAAAAGACAAGAAAAGACAACATGATCTCCAAGAATAAAATGAAGATATAACTAGTAGAAGAATAGGAACCAGATCAAGTTGAAGAACATCTGAAATATGAAGATCCATATTGAAGACTAAAGTCTTCAATAACCAAATAATGTAATACAGGGGGTGTTGGAATATATTACATTATTTGGTACATGCTAATGTGCCATCTTGGATACATCTCTATATTAGGAGAGTGTCTTAGAATAGGGTTTGAGTATTTACTTTATGCAATGTAATAAATACACAAGTATTATTAGAATGTGCAATGATGTAAATGTGCATCTAGTCCATGTGTACATGAGTCTATAGAATAGGAATATAGTGAGTCATAGGAAGTTGGAAGGCCAAGAGTTATATTTCATTATATATTGACCTTTTTAGTAAATATGAAGAGAGAGAGAGAGTGCAAGAGCACATTAGAGTAGAGTAGTGCTCAAGTTAGATACAATGTAGAGCATGTATGAAGAATGGAGCACTTGAGATCTCCACATTTTGTATGAAGATCCCATTTTTGTGAGCTTTCATTAATGGTAGTTTTATGAGTTATTACATAATTTTATCATGATATTTACATGCTTAGTATATTGCCATTATCATTAATATTGCATGCTCATTTTATGCCTTGTGGTTGCATTTCCTTAGAAATATAGCATCAAAATATAACACTAATGTGGTAGTTGATCCTATTTGGAAATAAGGTAAGAAGTTATTATTCTCTGACAAGTCTAGCAGGTGTTCATATCAAAGGCATAATCAATAGATAGTTGAAGTTGAATATCAAGAATAATATTGATAGAATGATTGTGTGGTTATTTGGACTATAATATTGACTCATGATAAGGTTTGAGAAGATAACTATTGACAATATAATGAATGGAGAAGTGTGGTGGAAGATTAAGTCAAAAGGTATTCTTGGAAACCTATTGAAGGATCACATATGGTCCATATTGAAGAGGCTTAACCATGTTGTAGGACTTATATTTGAAGCACTGCAAGTCCAAGTAAAGTCAAACCTTATCACGAACCTAAAATAATGAGAAAGGCAACAATGGTCTATAAGTTACTTTTGATAATATTGAGTCTTTTAAAGGATGGAAATCACCTTAGGTTAAAGAGTCTTTAAATATTGGATGAATGTGTGTGCCTTACCTTGATATTTTTGAAGATGGGATGCATGAGAAGAAGGCAATATTAAGGGTAACTCATGTGGAGCCAAAATCTAAAAACCAAGATAGACCTCAAAGGATAAATAAATAATAGAATAATAGACTACTCAATTGTAGGTATGCTCAATATGGGCTAGGCTTAGGTCCCACTTGGTAAGAGTAGTGTGATGGTGTATATTCTAAGACTACATAAAAGTGCAATTGATAACCTTTGGCTAACCATCAAAAAATGGAGGAAAGGCAATGGAAAAATTGGGACTCCCAAAAAATTCCACAAGGAATTCCAAAAGTGATCAACAAACTTGTAAATTATGATTTGACACAATGCTAGTGGGAAGAGTAGAGGATCACCAAACTAGGTCAAAGAATAATTGGGGCAAGTCACTCACAAAACTTGTTTTGTAGCACAGGATAGACTTTGTCATTTTGATGAAGTGATCAACAACCACAAAGACACAATATTGGCATTGAATTTCAATGGAAAAGCACTAACCAAGTCCATGGAAATACTTTCCCAAGGATATTTGAAAATAGGTAATAGAAAAATCAAACCTAGTTTTTTAGTAGTTGGTTTGGAGTAGCAATAGACTGCATATTGCCTCAAGAAGTGAAGAGCAACATGTTACATTTGTGACTAATAAAAGAAACATTATAAATGATGAAATATATTTTTCTTGCCAAAATGACTACTATAGATAGTAGAATGTACCTCCATGAGAAGAGTTACACAATGATCATGAGGTACACACAACTTATCAAACTTGTGTAACATCCTTTCCTTAATCTAAAAATATTGAAAAGGTGTAAATTTTAAAGAAGATCCATGGATGTTGAAGAATTTGATATATCTAAGCCAAAATCAAGTTCATTAGGATATTGACTAGCCCATGTTTGAAATCCCAAGTGTGAAATCTCAATAATTTTCAATGCAAGAGTAGACGAAGGATAACTCAATCATAACAATGTTGGTTTTTTCCTTTTACTACGTGAAATTAGTGTAAATAAGAGGCCCACTTCACATGTCAATATTCTTCACTTTTATTTTAGTATTGAAGAAAATATAGAGTCAAATGATCAACATGGATAATTGTCTCTTTGGAAAGCAAAGTAGTGTCTCCAGTGTTTAATTACTTGCACTAAAGCATATACTTCTTTATCATAAGTAGAGTGGTAATTCTATTTTTCTATAAAGGGATTATTAGAATGATATGCAATTAAATGACCATTATATTTAAGAATTAGATTGAGTACAAATAGTGAAGCATATATCTTAGTCTCTAAAGACTAAGAGAGATTAAGCAATACAAGGATAGGTGTTGAACAAAGTTCTTATTTCAAGGTGTTGAAAGCTTGAGAATGAGTTACAATCCACCAGAAAGAAACATTGAACTTTTTCAACTAACATAATGGGGAAATAAAGTGGAATTAACTCAACCAGTTAAATTCCTTAACTTTCAAGGAGGAGATAAAGTTAGATTCCTACCAAGTGATACATGCACAATGCTCAAGTTGTTGTTATACCACTATGTGGTGATGATATAATACATGTGAGGCCTATTTCAATCCCATTTAACCAACTTACAAAACTAATGTAAAGGGGAATCTATATTGGAGTGAATTAAATATGAAATCATAATAGGAGCTTACAAAGCCAATAAAACTATAAATCAATGACACTAGGAGTTAGCTACTTGATAAGAATATCCACTTTGGATGGATCCACTTGAAATCCATAGTATCAATCATGAATCCAAGATAGGAGATGAATGTCTAAGAAAAAAATACTTGGGATGGTTGGAATATAGTTCATTCCTCTAAAGTATGAACTCGATCTAAGTGCTTAAAATGTTGCTTCCAATATTTAGAAAAAGCAAGAATATCCTCTAAATATATTATCAAATACTAATCGAGACATTATTTGAAGACATAATTCATCAATCTCATGAATGTGGTAGGTGCATTTTTTAATCCCAAAAGGCATTATGTAAGCTACTCAGAAAGATCCATTTTAGTTATAAAAAATATCCCCCATGAGTCTTTAGCATGAAATTTTACCTAATGATATCCACTCTTGAGATCAACCTTGAAAAATCACATACCTCTAAGCTTCTTAAGCATCTCATAAATATAGGGAAGTGGATATATGTTCTTGTTGGAGACTTTGCTCAATGCAAAAAAAAATACAAAGGACATGCATCATCTTTCTTCAAGATCAACAAGATCTATGAGGCTAAAGGATAAGTACTTGGCTTTATGAAAGCCTTCATCCAAAAAATATGTGATTTGCAATTTGATTTCTCCAACTAAGGTACCAAATTGTGATACAATATAGAATTTGGAAGAGGAACACTTGGAATAAGATGAATTCTATGATTGATTTCATGATTTGGAGGGAGTGTTCCATGTGTCTCAAACACAAAAGAGTTAGACTACAAAAGATCATTCAAATATCCATGTGGTGTGGAAAATATGGAATTTAATGGTAATAACAATAATTATGGTTATATGAAAATGGATGCTAGGGAAGCTAAATTATTCACAACTTTATATGCTTCTCGATATGTGAGCTTCAAATGTATGTTATGAAAAGTGGGATTTGTACTACAAATCAAGTATTTTTTTCTATTTTTGTATAATATGTATGCATTTTGATATACATCATAGTGAGCATTCCTATTGTATTGATAGGGTTTGCCTAGCAAGAGACCATACATTGATATTTTTCAAATTACAAGTAATATTACCTATAAATTTGGGATAAAAAAATGACACAATGCAAATATGTGTGATGTGAGTGGATGGATCATTATCCTTCAATCTAAGTGAATATGGATGAGGAAGTGGCTTCAATAGTAGATTCAACTTGTGACTATGTATCTTGCTATTAGAATAGTTTGTGAGCCAACATAGAGTATATAATCAATAGAAGAATCCTAAGTGAGATGGGTGCAAGTGATAAATAAATAGTCATGATCCTTTGGATCATGATGATGGTGCATTAAGATCATGTTGTGAGTTGACCATGCAATTCATCATAAGTTTTATCATCATTATATGTTTTTATGGGAGTGTCATGTGCATCCATAGTGAAAGATCATATATGAAAGGTTTTCTTTTTAAGTTAAAACACTCTCTTATCATATCCCTTTTTCTTATAATACCTTTTAGTCACCCAATTTTGACACACTTCACCAACCCTCAAGTCCACTAAAATTCATCAATTAAACCTACTTCAAAAGCCTTTAATCAATCAAATTAAACCAACCTTCTTCATACCCAAAATTGGAATAGTAAATGCCCTAAAAAGTAATGTCATCTTTGGGACATCATTTCTCATAGAAAATCTCCATAAAACTTCATTAAATAATTCCATAAAAACAAGCTTGAAAATATATTTCCAATGAGTATAAATATGCCTATACTGATACAATTATCAATGCCTTAAATTGCAAGAAAATAACACCTAGCTAGGACAAAAGCAATAGTACCAGATATGAGCAAAAGCATCAGGGTAGGGCTTTTGCTAAAAGGTGGTGCTTTTGCACCTTTGACTATTTTTTAATTTTAACTATAAAACTATCAATGCTTTTGCTACCTCAATGCTTTTGTTGGCACAATTAGAATCTCTACAAGCATGAGCCTCAAGCATGTTGATTCCTTCCTCCACTCCTAAGCTTGATCACCCTCACCTCAGGCCTATGAGATATAAATTCCTCTTTACCCAATGACATATTTGACTTTTCCTTCCCTTCAAGGGATCCCTCTCCTAAAATATTTAAATAGGTCCCATGGCATGATCATTCAACAAGCATCTCAATTTGTCCAAAATCTGCCAAATTCTCTCCAAATCTCTCTCTCTTCCTCATCATCTTGCATTATGAATATCTTCAATAGTAATTGGGTTCAAGTGAAGCAACACATAAGGAAATATGGAAAGGCTAAATCCTCTTATTACTACTATCAAGGAGGATTCTTGGCTAAGAGGAGGAAACTCTATTGGGATTTGGTTGTAATCTTGTGTTCCTAGTTTACTCTTCTCTTCATTTTGATTTCTATTTCATGTATTTTTTTATTGCTTTTCTAATTACTTCTTTGTTGTAATCTACAACTACTAACACTTGTTTATGGTATTTTATTGCTTATATAATTTCATTTTATGTATCTCTAATCTCTTTTGTAGTTATCAATCTTGGTTTATGCTTACTTTATCTTGTCTTATAGATATTTACAACCACTACATGCTTATTTTCATTATATTACAATCACACTAGCATTTCTAATCATTCAAATCTCCTTTGTCTAGTGATTTTATAGCTCTTTATTACTAATTTGTAGCATCTATTCTTGTTTTGTAACTCTTATTGCATAGTCACAGCTGATTTGTAGTCTCTAACCATTATTTCTTGATCTCTTTAGGTTTAGCTTGTAGTATCTAACCCTTTGTTTGAGGTCTTAGTTGCATGAGTATCAAGATATTTATCTTCTACTTTGTCATATACTACTTGGAACCATATTCATACTTTCTATATCTCATTTAATATTACTTTCATAGCTATTACTCACTCATTTATATTCAATATGTACTACCTAACCTTGTTTTATGATCTCTTAGGCTTTATTTACAAGATTTTATCGATATTGCCTTTTGTTCATAACATTTTGTAGATTTTTTGACTTCCTAGGCATGATTTGTAAAGCTTAGATACTAATTGGCATAATTTTGTAACTATTTGGAATTTATACACCTTCAATTAGGCTTTAATAATCCTCTTATATCCCTTCTCAATTTATAGGACCAAATTGGCATCAACTTGGGATTTTAGAATCTTTATTTCTCAATTATAGGAACAAAAGTGCTGATCTTTCTAGAAACTTAACACTTTTTCCTATATATTTTGCACAATAAAAAATTCTCAAGGTTTGCAAAAGTGCCAAGGCAACACTTTTAAGCAATTTTAGTGCTTTTGCATGTATTCATTTTCCTTCCAATTTCTAGGTATTTTCCAAATTTGTCTTAGAAGAATGGTGTCTAATCAATCTAACTAGATAGTTTACCACTTCCCTACAATTAGACAAATATCTTAAACCTAACTATAGTTTCCATTTTTCAAAATTTTACAAGCTCTAGAAAAAGCTCTAGGTTTCAACAAAAATATTAGGGTAATGCTTCTATAGAGTTTCAGTGCTTTTGCACAACCATTTGAAAGCAAGTTTTCCAATTTTGGGACCTTTTTGTTTGCCTTATGTAGTTTACATTTCTATCATTTTTTCTCTATATGACTATTTTTATTATAAAATCCACCTAAATTTCATTATTAAGGAACATTATGATTTGGATTAAAATCATTCTTTCAAAACCTCTTTAGGCAAGGAATCAAAATAACATTTAGTTGCACTTAGGCTAGACTTGTTTGTTGCACCAATTCTTGTTTTCTATTTAAATAAAGGACTCATTTACTTTCTCTTAATCATTGAAATCTAAAAAAGCATATAGTCTAGGATTTTTTTTGCTTGCATACTTGTATTCTTGGATCATTTATCTTTTATTTTAGTTCATAGTGGTCTTGTTTAGTTTATAAAACATAGCCTTAGATGATATTATAAAGAGACACATAAAATATTTTCTTGAACATATACATATAAATATACATGTGAGGTAGACCAACCCATGTGAAATGTTTTAGGTCCCCTTTGGAAAGGGACTCAAGGTCTCAACCCATACAACCCATTGTCTACATTTTGGTGAACGTGATGTGAAACACACATTTTCCCTAATGAAAGATAAAATTAATTTAAAATTAAGCAAGACCATTTAAATTTGTTTATCTAGTTTAGATCACATTAATCAAGATTAAGAATTTGTTCCCTTTATCCATTTGAAAGTATCAATACTAAATCATGTATCTAGGTGTGGTTAATCCTCGTATTGGACCTCATTCATGTACCTCAAGGTTTACCCCATGTATAGCTACTTATATTGGGATAACCAAGCCTCTTCCACATACCAATGGGTATATCAGGAGGGTAGGTATATCAAATATATTTAGGTATATCGGGTGTTCCTCTTAAGGTATATCGACCAATTTTTTATATTTGTAGCAATTACTACCTATATTAATCAGGATTTAATTAATTAATCAAACCCCTTTCCTCTCAATATTTTGACCTATGGCTAAACATTGATATAACACCCATAATAGAGGATTACCTTCAACTCCTTATCCTCCTTTTGCACATGCTTAAGAAGAAGAAAATCCATGGTCAAACTGTAATTATGAGGAGGAAGAACATGTTATAGAGAAAACAACATTCAATTTTATATATCACCTAAGAGATTATGTAAGATGAAATAAAAATATCTTTCTTAGATGTCCTTAGGGAAGACATTAACAATTAAAGTAAGTAACAATCATATTTGAATCAAACTCAATCACCCAATTTGAATCCCCTACCATCACATGAAAATAATAATCAATTAAGTAATCAAAGGAATATAAATATCACCCAATTGAATAAAAATACTAATCAATTAGGTACCTTGGGTCTTAACCCATCTTCTGAGTATGATAACCATAATATCGAATGGATGTTGTACTCCCTAACATGCCTACTTCTACTCCTTCTAGTGTACCCATTTATTTTCAACACCACGTTCCTCTCACCTTAAACCTCTTTTGTTTTAATCCCTTCTTATCAAGTGAGTTAAGGATTAGCTATATATCAACACCTTTAGTATCAAGTCATATGACATCGATGGTATATTTTCCCCAAGTATCTCAAACTTACCCATATGTTAATCATCAACAATCATTAATCTTATGATATGTATCTTCAAATCCCTAGTCTCTTGAATTATAAAGCATAAATGGAAAATTATAAGACCTTGAAATATGGGACTCCAATTTGGAGTTATAATGACAAACAACCTCTCTCCAAGGAGCCTTGATAGGACAAAAGTACTCCTATGATAAATTCTATAACCAACCATTGGACCCTATGGTAACCAGTTGCCCTTTTTGGCCTATTTTGAAACCCCAAAATTTTCAAATGTAAGATGGTAAGCAAGACCTAGTTAATCAACTTAGGCTCTTTCAAATTGCTTGTAATGGAATCACCCATGATGAAATGCTACTCCTTAGATTCTTTCCTAAAAGGCTTAGTGGTTTAGACTTAGAAAGATATTTCTAAATACCTCACCATTTGATTAAAATATTTAGAGAACTTATGGAAGCCTTTGTCTAATAATTTTCAATATATATTAAAGAAAATATTACCATAGATGACCTTTATCAACTAAAACAAGCAAAGAATAAAAATATTGCCAATTTATAGGCAAATGGTGAATCCTTATTGGAAGACTATAATATACTCCTCCACCAAAGGAATTCTTTCCTATATTTATACATAACCTACATGAGTAGTTGTCCTATCCTTTAGAAACTAGTATTATTTCTTCCTTTGAAGAGGTAGTTGATGTGGCTAAGTAGGTAGAAGCCACCCTCTTCATAAGGAGGCAACTAAAGACCAAAATAGAGGAGGATAAATCCTCCCCCAATTAAAAGGAACAATGTAAAGGCAAACATGTAAATACTATGACAACCCTCCAAAAACTTGTCTCAAAAAACAAAAAAAAAACTAAGTGAAAACTTAATTAAACTAGATCAACCTCTTGTCATCATCTTAAAGCAACGTCTTCAACACAATATGATTGAACTTCCACCCATAAAACTTGTAGATCCTAAAAAAGGAGACATATCCTTCATTTCACCCTAATGATTATTGTGCTTTCCACCATGTTTGCAACCATTCAACTAATAGATATCAAACACTTCAAAAACTTATCCATAATTTTATAGATAAAGGTCAACTTACCTTCAATAGAAGTTTTGATTCCTAACAAATGGTAAACCACTATGTCTTCTTTTTTGACATTATCCATAAAGCAATATTAAAATATATCATTTTTTAATCCATCCTTACTAACTTCTAAGTAAATCTAGGAAGCATTAAGACTCTTAACCTTGAACATCTAGGTTGATCATTATGATATGATAAGGATGTTGTGGGATAAAATTCTATCCCTAATAATAGTATGTTGATTTTTGTTGGATTTTTAAGCCTTTATACTACCACAAAATATCACAAGTTATCTAAAAATATCACACAACTCCCCAAATATGAAATAGCCACAATAAAGGTCAAATAATAATATAATGAGTAGAATAATATGAGCAAATTAATATGTATATCAAGGCTTATAATAAATCAAATAACATTCATTTATATATTGAAATATGAATGTAAATAGCCTGAATCATTCATGTACTATGCATGTAGAACAACTCACAATATTAATTGCTCAAAAAATGTATATAAGCTTTATTGCTCCTCTTTCTATTACAACTATGAATATCGATGCTTGATTCTTGACTTACTTCATTTTTCCATACTTGATTATGGAGCATTGTCTCCATAATATAGCAATAGTGATGTGACTCTTCAAGTACTTGACTATTGCTTTCCTAAGACTCTTGGCTTCTCATCTTGCCACTTGTATACATGATGAACACTTGATTCTACAACACTTGGAAGACTCTTGGACTCCTAATCTAGGATACTTGTGCACATCATCACATTACATATTTGCACTCTTAAATACAAGACACTTGTGAATTTCCTGCACATTCACACTTACATAAAAGGGAAAATATAAATCACACTCTAAACTATAGACTCAACCCTAATATTTTATTTATAAATGTACCATGAAGGTACCATGGGGGTACATTAGCATGTACAAATAATGTAATATTCTCCAACACTTTTGGTGTCATATCTGCCTAACCATGGTAGTGAAGGAAATTTCTTTATTTTTAGGGTTCTATGGTAGATACCATTCCTATTAATAGATTGGGTTGGGATAGAACAACTGAGAAACATTTATCTCTCACATGTTCCACTAATTTGAGAACTCTTTTTGAGGATAAAGAGATGCATTTGCATCAATTGGTTGCTCATGTTCCTAATTCCATGCTTGCCTAAATTCATGGTTGCTTGAGTCTCATATATGTCTGAACACACATGCTTGATTACATGGTTGCCTAGGTCTACTTGTTTCATACCATAGATTTAGGAGATTTATGATGAGGCTATGATGATCCTAGCTAGAAAAAAGAATCACATGCACTTAATTACATTGGGTATGTAATGCTAGCGGATCTCCTAGTTCTCCATATTTACAATTTAAATTAAGGGTTCCTAGTCCCCTATATCTACAATTCATGTAGTCCATCTATCCATCATCAATTTTCAATCTAAACCAATTCATCTCCATTCCTACCCAATCCAAGTTGATCTATCTTTGCTAATCCAAATATGTACTTTCAATCTAAATCATCCTTATCCTCTATTTTTCAAGATCATGTATAGATCATTACAAAGTCCATAGGGTTGGTGATAAATCTCATCACTTCATCAAGATCTACATACTATTTTTATAGACTATGTGGATGATAGTCCCATCACATTCACTTTTCTTATGCTCTATCTTGGGTTACATTATTTGCCATCTTGATGATTCACAAAAAAAAATATGCTTAATTGGAAGACATCAAAAACTCACTCATCACATGATGGTGCTTAAATATATCTAGACCTTAGTATTAGGACTTTTAATAGGTTGATCGATTATACATTTCATTTCAAAATTCTTTGTATATATTTTATATCATAACAAAGCTACCAAAAGTCCCTCTTGGATAATCGATATGAAAGTTCTCTTCAAGGCAATCAACTAACACATCATGAAATACTCCTTAAGTACCTCACTTGAGGATGGGCACTTATCACTATTTAAAATTGTATATATGCTATCACAAGACATCCTGCCACCCCATGTATGGGGGAAATCAACTCATAAGACATAATTCCTCTTGGCTAGGGGTATCAACTTTGAAAGTGATTATAAAAAATAGTCAAAATATCCAATCATGTGCCTTTAAGTAGTGTTGGATTTTAATCCAAACTATCTTAGGATCCAATATAATTAAGCTAAAAAATATTAGGTCTTAATATTAATAATAAGAGTAGAATTAAATATGAGCAATCAAATATATAAACTAGCTAATATAAATATAATACCAATCACAATCTTCTTACATGCACACTTGACTCTATGACACTTGCACACTTCTACATGACTCTTACTCTCCTATATGCACTCCTAATGCAAGAAACTTATGCACATCCTCATATTACATATTTTCATGCTTACATACATGACACTTGTGCAAATTCTCTCAATGTACACTTGCACTCTTACTTATATGACACTTATGCATATCTTGCATATTGCATTCTTACATGACACTTGTGCATATCTTGCACATAGACACTTACATAAAGGGGAAATATAAATCACTTATTTAAACTATCAATTCAAACCCTAATCTATTACATATTTACATTTGTACCATACAAGTACTATGGGGTATTAGCATGTACTAAATAATTTAATATACTCCAACACCCCCTTGTATTACATTATTTGGTTATTGAAGGCTTCAGTATTCAATTGGTATTCAATATTGTATCTTCATATGTCCTTGCATTGTCCATGAACCTCTACTTGAGATTCATCTTTAGCTTTATTCTTGAGTCTTCCTTTAGACCTTTATCTGAATCTTCAATACTAGATTCTTCTTTGAATTTTGTTTCATGTCTTATGTTATCCTTTCTTTTGTGCTTTCCTCTATTATTATTTTTTGCTCATCTCTTCTTCATATTTAGCTATTATATAACTGGTGATGTGACCTCTAAACAAGGATTTAGTAATTAATCACAACAATACATTCTACAATTCAATGATTCACTTTTGAAGCTAACATAAGCTTCATTTAAGTCATATGAGTCACAATTTACAACCTTCTTCTTTTGTCTTTTTCCTTGGAAGATGTCAAAGGTAAATAAAGACAAATGCATCATTAAGCATTATTTTGAGGAAAATAAAATGGTGTTTTGTGAATTACACCATGTTCTAAATAGTTTTTCATGAAGATAACTTATAAGTGTTGTGAAATTTTCATCTTTCACATTTTTAAGAAATAAAGATAATTTTTCTTTTAAACCATTTGGTATTTTCTTTTTTCCATATCAAGTTTTGATAACAAAACTTTAGTCTATCCACCATTTCTTTATTATATTCATTGAATGCATTTTTAATAATTTCTTCCATAATAATCAAAGTTTGCAATTTAATGATTCAATTCCTTTGAAGTTAAAAACCTTATATGTCAACCTTAGAATGCTTATATTTTAGAGTGGAGTTATAAATATTGTTAGATTAGAGAAAACCTAATACTTTGGATTTCATGAGGACTTTTTTGAAGAAGTGAGCAACTGTGCGAGGGTTTCATCTATGTTGAGAACAAGTAGCTCCAAAGGTTGTTTTTCGGAGCCTTTAGGCCCTAGTGACCAGTATTTTTGTGTTTTATGATCAAGATTTTAGCGAGATATATTGTAGGGGATCTAAGATGGGTTAAAAATCTATATTTCAACAGATCTTCATGATGTAAACTTGATTGATAGTGGCTTCCAATTTATTATACAAAATAAAAGTGAAAATCATACCTTTCCTTGATGTCCAAGGCATGTAATAAAGAGATCATAAAACAAGTTTCAAGTAGTTGATCAAAAAATGGTTTAGATCTCAAGTGAATCTAATACTAAGGAGCACCTCCAAGAAAATTCCAATGTGGAAACCTCTTTCAAGGGAAATAATTTCCAAGACTCAACCCCAAAAATAAATATTAGGGATGCCCTCCATGGTGGACAACCTCAGCCTAATGCTAACATTAATCTTAGGGCTTCCTGTAAACCTCTAAGAATACCTAATATTGATCCTAGGAAAATTGAGTCAGGATGTCTTAGGGCAGTTGATGAAACTCCAATTGTTAAGTTAGATATGGGCAACATTCATATTGACATTGAAGATCTAGAAAAAAGAGGACTAATTTGTTGTTTCTTGGGTTTTCATTCGAGTTTATCTGATTTTAAAGTTTGGGTTGCAAAAACTAGAAAATAAAAGGTGAGTTACAAATATCTATTTATGCAAATGGTTATGTTGTGGGGATTTTTTGCTTACCTCCTCAAATATTTTGTCATGTCACAGGAATCCCTAAGATCACAATGAGTATTGTGGACTCTAGTGGATCCACCTCTTTGACCCAAGAATAGATTACCTAAAGAGCTCTAAACAGACCAGGTCGGGTAAGGAAACCCTAGACAATGGGCTTGTATATTTGCTATTATGGTGCAATCACCCATTCACTATGAGATAGAATGATATTATTTTATTTTAATTACTTGTGACCAAACCTAATGTTAATAGAGCATATCAAGACTAGAACGGTGCCATGTCCATTGGGTAGTCATACCATATTTATAGTAAATGACTCAAAAAATAAAGAGAAGGGACAACTAGTTTGTTTTAATTCATTCAAATAATGTAATGCAATAAAATGATTAAACTAGAAAAAGAAGGCATCATCCACATATTTTAATTGTAGTAATACGTAAACAAGAAAACATAGACCATAAACACAAGAGATGCCAGGAATAGAGCTGGAGTTTTCATTAATATAAGATGATTTTACATATGGAGAGATTGTCAAGATGCTCGACTCTTATATGATAATAATTACAATAAACCCTAGTTCAAATAGTATAACAAGAAGTTATTCCTCTTCATCCTTATTATAGTGATGTAAGAGTCTCCAACTCTGGCATGTTCTACAGAAAATGATCTCAACGAATAACGCTTCCTAGGTAGTCCTTGGTCAATGACAGAAGGAAGGGTGATAAGAGAGATAGAAATAAACACACAAGGAAAATACAATTAACACTTAGAAAAGGCTATACCTAGACTTAGGTTTTCTCTCTCAAAGGTTTGATAAAAAATTGTGTCATTGCAATTATCTTCCTTATAAAGTGTAGGTTGTCCGAGTGAGGCTATAACTATTTGCCCCAATTGGATCAATATCACTCCCTTTAAATGTAGGATGTAATAAAAAATGGGCACATAGCCCATGTCTTCTGTCTACATAGGTTGTGGCTATGACTGTGTACCTTCTCCTTCACTACCTTGGGCTGGCGGTTGCATTGAACTTGGTGTGTGCGTTCTAGGTGAACTAGGCCCACTCCCCCTCCTTCGAGGTTCTGTATGGCTTGGTCAATATAACTTCACACCTCATCATGGAAGGTTAAAGTAAATAATAATAATTTTAGGTTCTATGTTGCTTTTTTCACCCTTTATCTAGCCCAGCCCACTGCATTCTCAATGAAGACACATAGGCGATCCACCACCTTCACCAAGGCTCTAAACTGCTATGATATTTTTACATTAGGATCAAAATTAAAATTTTATATTTTTTGAGCACAAAATCTTTGATGTCATGGGCCTGCATAAAATCATCAATTTTGAAACCATAATCCTCCAGCTCATCTTCGACCTCTCGTTCGATGTCCACCACTTCTTGGTTCCACAAGAGCTAGTTTTTTCTGTTCTACAGGAAGGTGAAAACTTTGGCATATTATTTGGAAAAGAAGTAGATGGAATAATCTTTCAATGTTGTTATCATCCCAAAAATTACTACGTAGTTATCCCTGAACCTCTTGTAGATGGGGAATATGATGTTCACTCTCTGATATCCTTGCTATAGTCGATCACGTAAGAGACCAACAACATGCCTGGTGGCATAGATGTTATAGAATATGGACTGAATGTCCTTCATTTTCTCCACTATATTCTCTTTCATTTCTTGTTTGAATTATTCCACAAATCCAAACTAATTACTGACCTATGTAGCACTAGACGAGGAAGGATCTGACATCTTTAATTGATCAACCTCTATTTGGAGCTATTGTACTTTGAACTGGAGTTACCCCACCTCTGCAGCCTTGGATTTCAAATATTCTATCTCTTTCTCCATTGATACTGCCACTTGTGCTTGGGTAGCCACATGGAATTTCATCATTTCAATGGGTGCAGCCTCTGCTCACATAACACCTTTACTGACATTAATGTTGGCTTCCTGCAATTTCTATAACTCCTTATCCATATTATCACTTATCACATCATTCCACTGGTAGAGAGGGGTCTTGTCTATCCGGTTGAATTGGATGATGAGAAACATCACCTCCTTCATGATGAGCTCTAGGTCCTTTACACCCAGCACCAGGTTAATCACATCTACGTAATCCTACACCCAGGGCTAAAGTAAGAACTTTTTGATAGGAAATCCTGAAGGCTTTCATTTCCCTCTCTTCAAGAGCATCTCTAGAAATATGGTATTGAGCAAGAAATTACCTTGGAGGGTCAGTGTTTTTAAGTCTAAGACCCTCGATGTTGTGGTGAGCCTGTATACTTGTCTAATTATATATATTTTTAATCAGGCTATGACATTATTTTTATGGTCTTGAATGATCCTATTCTTTGGGTCATAGTCCATCGCTAGCCATGCCAGGAGATCCAAGGAGTGGTAGACTTTTGGGTAAGTTAACCAACCCAAGTTGGTTTTCCATTTGTTGCAGATCGAGGCTGGCTCAGTACTGTCATGCTGTGTCTGTATGAATAGACTTCCACGGGGGCCCTCCTCCCCCCCCCCCCCCCCCCCCCCCCCCCCCCCCCCCCCCCCCCCCCCCCCCCCCCCCCCCCCCCCCCCCCCCCCCCCCCCCCCCCCCCCCCCCCCCCCCCCCCCCCCCCCCCCCCCCCCCCCCCCCCCCCCCCCCCCCCCCCCCCCCCCCCCCCCCCCCCCCCCCCCCCCCCCCCCCCCCCCCCCCCCCCCCCCCCCCCCCCCCCCCCCCCCCCCCCCCCCCCCCCCCCCCCCCCCCCCCCCCCCCCCCCCCCCCCCCCCCCCCCCCCCCCCCCCCCCCCCCCCCCCCCCCCCCCCCCCCCCCCCCCCCCCCCCCCCCCCCCCCCCCCCCCCCCCCCCCCCCCCCCCCCCCCCCCCCCCCCCCCCCCCCCCCCCCCCCCCCCCCCCCCCCCCCCCCCCCCCCCCCCCCCCCCCCCCCCCCCCCCCCCCCCCCCCCCCCCCCCCCCCCCCCCCCCCCCCCCCCCCCCCCCCCCCCCCCCCCCCCCCCCCCCCCCCCCCCCCCCCCCCCCCCCCCCCCCCCCCCCCCCCCCCCCCCCCCCCCCCCCCCCCCCCCCCCCCCCCCCCCCCCCCCCCCCCCCCCCCCCTCCCCCCCCCCCCCCCCCCCCCCCCCCCCCCCCCCCCCCCCCCCCCCCCCCCCCCCCCCCCCCCCCCCCCCCCCCCCCCCCCCCCCCCCCCCCCCCCCCCCCCCCCCCCCCCCCCCCCCCCCCCCCCCCCCCCCCCCCCCCCCCCCCCCCCCCCCCCCCCCCCCCCCCCCCCCCCCCCCCCCCCCCCCCCCCCCCCCCCCCCCCCCCCCCCCCCCCCCCCCCCCCCCCCCCCCCCCCCCCCCCCCCCCCCCCCGCCCCCCCCCCCGCCCCCCCCCCCCCCCCCCCCCCCCCCCCCCCCCCCCCCCCCCCCCCCCCCCCCCCCCCCCCCCCCCCCCCCCCCCCCCCCCCCCCCCCCCCCCCCCCCCCCCCCCCCCCCCCCCCCCCCCCCCCCCCCCCCCCCCCCCCCCCCCCCCCCCCCCCCCCCCCCCCCCCCCCCCCCCCCCCCCCCCCCCCCCCCCCCCCCCCCCCCCCCCCCCCCCGCCCCCCCCCCCCCCCCCCCCCCCCCCCCCCCCCCCCCCCCCCCGCCCCCCCCCCCCCCCCCCCCCCCCGCCCCCCCCCCCCCCCCCCCCCCCCCCCCCCCCCCCCCCCCCCCCCCCCCCGCCCCCCCCCCCCCCCCCCCCCCCCCCCCCCCGCCCCCCCCCCCCCCCCCCCCCCCCCCCCCCCCCCCCCCCCCCCCCCCCCCCCCCCCCCCCCCCCCCCCCCCCCCCCCCCCCCCCCCCCCCCCCCCCCCCCCCCCCCCCCCCCCCCCCCCCCCCCCCCCCCCCCCCCCCCCCCCCCCCCCCCCCCCCCCCCCCCCCCCCCCCCCCCCCCCCCCCCCCCCCCCGCCCCCCCCCCCCCCCCCCCCCCCCCCCCCCCCCCCCCCCCCCCCCCCCCCCCCCCCCCCCCCCCCCCCCCCCCCCCCCCCCCCCCCCCCCCCCCCCCCCCCCCCCCCCCCCCCCCCCCCCCCCCCCCCCCCCCCCCCCCCCCCCCCCCCCCCCCCCCCCCCCCCCCCCCCCCCCCCCCCCCCCCCCCCCCCCCCCCCCCCCCCCCCCCCCCCCCCCCCCCCCCCCCCCCACCCCCCCCCCCCCCCCCCCCCCCCCCCCCCCCCCCCCCCCCCCCCCCCCACAACACACACCACCCCCCACCCCCCCCCCCCCCCCCCCCCCCCCCCCCCCCACAACCCCCCCAGACACCTCCCCCCCGACCCCACCATTCCCCGCCGCCAACCAGCCCCCCGCCACCGCCCACGACCCCCCCCCCCCCCACCCCCCCCCCCCCCCCCCCCCCCCCGCCCCCCCCCCCCCCCCCCCGCCCCCCCCCCCGCCCCCCCCCCCCCCCCCCCCTCCCCGCCTCCCCCCCCCCCCCCCCCCCCCCCCCCCGTGCCCGCGGCCCTCCGCCCCCCCCCCCCGCCGGGGGGCCCGCGCCGCGCCGCCCCGGCCCCCCGCCCCGCGGCGAGCTCTCGGGGGGGCGGCGCGCCGCAGCTCGGCCCCGCGTCTCCCCCTGCGTCGCCCACTCGCCGGCCTCTCTCGCGTGCTCTGGCCGCTCCGCGCGCCCTCTCTAGGCTCTACGCCGCCGCTCCGCTCGCGGCCTCTCCTTGGGCGGATGCTCCTCCGGGGGCGCTGTGGTGGGGGGGCGTCTCTGGGGGTTCGAGGTGGGTGGTTGCGGTTCGGTCCTCCTCGGGCGATGGGGGCGGCCCCGCGACACGGGCGCGGGTCGCCCCGCCCCGCCCTCGAGACCCGCAGGCGGCTCTCGCTCTTAAATAGCTGTACCCCCTCCCTCCCCCTAAACAACCAGCCCCCCCCCCTCCCCCGCCCCGCAGCCGCCCCGCCCCCCCCCCCAGCAGCCACCGCTCTGCCGTCGTGCAGGCCGCGCCGCCGCCCCACCCCCACACCGGCCCCCCGGCCGCCCCGCCCGTCGCCCCCCCCGCAGAGCAAGACCCCGTTGGGGCGGCGCCCCCCCGGCCCCCCCGCCCCCGCCGCCCCCGACCCCAGCGCCCCCCCAACCTAGAACCGCTCGGCGCGCCCCGGCGCCCGCGCCGCCGCCCCCCCCCGGCCCCGGCTCCCCCCCGCCCCCCGCCCGCGCCCCCGCCGCCCCCGCGCCTCGCCCCCCCCCCCCGCCCCCCTCCCTCACTCTGCTCGCCCCTCCCGCCCCCATCCTCCCCGTGTAGAGTGCTTCCTCCGCTTTGCCGCCTTTCAAATCGTCATCGCCTCCTAGCCCCCAAGGGCGCAGACCCACGCTCCGCACGCTCTCGTCCACTCGCAACACACCCCCATCCCAAAACAACTCCCAATCTCGTCCCCACAGCCGTACTCCTCTCCCCACTTCCCCGCCCCCCCCGCCATCAAGCCCTCCGCACCGCGGCCGACCCCCTCCCCTCCCCCCGCCCCCCCACGGCCCGCCCCCACCCCCCCCGCCCCCCGCCCCCGCGCGCGCGCCCCCCCCCCCGCCCCCCGCGCCGGCCGCCCCCCCCCGCCGGCCCCCGCCCGCGGCGCCCCCCCCTCCGCGCGCGGTGGCCCCTCCGGCCCGGCCGGCACGCCGCCCCGCCACGCCCCCGCGCCCCTCCCCCCGCCCGAGCGCCAAAGCCGCAGGTGCGCCAGCTGAGGCCCGTCTAGCCCGCCCTCGGGCGGCTCTGAGCTCCTCCCGGCCCACGCGCCGCGGGCCCCTTCTCCGCCGCCCCCCCGCCTCTCCCCTCCCCCCCATCTCCCCCCCGTCTCTCTCTCCTCTCCGCCCTTCTCCTTCCTTCGCCTCCTTTTCCTTCCTTCGCTTTCCGCCCTCTCGCCCCTCTCTCTCCTGCTCCACCCCTTCGCCCGCCTCCCCTCGGCGCCTGCCCCCCCGCCGCTCTAGCTTCGCTCTGCCTCGCGCCTCGAGCGTTCTCGTCGCTCCAGGTGGGTGGCTCGTCGCCCCGGTCTCGTCGGCCCCCGCGGTCGTGTGGCCGCGCCGCCCCGCCCTGTCGCCCCCCGGGCCGCTCCGCGCCCCCGCCGCCTCCCCGCCCCCCCCTCGGCCTCTCGCTCCCCGCTCCCCGCCCCCCCCCCCCCCCCCCCCCCCCCGCCCCCCCCCCGCCCCCCCCCCCCCCCCCCCCCCTCGCCCGCCCCCCCGCCCCCCCGTCGTCTCCCCTCCGAGCCCTCCGCGCGCCCCCCCACCCCGCCCCTCTCCCCCCGCTCCGCGCGCCGCCGCCCTGCCCCGCTCGCCCAGCCCCAGCCACCGGCGCCCCCGCCCCCCCGCGCCCAAACGCCCCCGCCCCCCCCGCCTCGCCTCCCGCCCCTCCCCCCCCTCGCTATTGCTTCCCCGTTGGCGCCCGTCGCGCGCCCCCGCTTTGGGCGCTCTCGCCGCTCCCCCGCCCCCGCCTCCGGCCCCCGCGCCCCGGCCCCCCCCTCGCCGCTCCCCTCCCTCCCCCCTCGTCCCCCCTCTCTCTTCGCGCCCCCCCCGCCATGCTCGCCCCTCGTCTCCCCCCCCCCGCCCCTTCCCCCGTCCCGCGTCGCGCCCCCCGCTCCCCCTCTCCTCGCTCTCTGCCCTCTCGCCCCCCTCGGTCCCTCGCGTCGCGGTCCCCTCCGCCCCCCCTTCCCTTGTCCTCTTTGCGTTCCCGCTTTTTTTTTCGATTGGGTTGTGGTTTCGTTGGAGGCAGGGGGCGCGGGCTCTGGGCTCGGAGGGGGGGGGGGCGGGCCGCGGCGGCGGCGCGGGGGGGGCGCGGCGGCGCGGCCTGTGTGGGGGCTGGTGCGGGGCTCCTTGGTAGGCGTCTCGCTCGCCCCCCGTGGCGCGGCGCCGCGCTGTGCCGCGGCTCGTGTCTCGCACGCCTCTCCCGGCCTTGCCCCCTTCGGCCGCCCGCGCCCCCGTCCCCCTATCGCCTCCCTCCCCCCCTCTCCGCTGGTGGCCTCCCTCTCCCCCTCGCTCCCTCGCGCGCGGCGCTCCGCCCGCTGCGCGCCGCCCGCGCCCCCCCCCCCCTCCCTCCCCCCCCCTTCCATGTCGCCTCGCCCCCCTCGACCGCCTCTTCTGGGTCCCCTCCGCGCCTCCTCCCCCTCCCCCCCCTCTCCCGGCTCCCACCCCCCCCCCCCCCCCCCCCGCCCCCCCCTGCTCCCCTCTCCGCTGCTCTCTCTCCCCCCCCCCCGCGCGTCTGCCTCCTGCGGCCCTTCTGTCTGGCTGCGCGCTCTGTTCTCTTGTGGGCTCGCTTTCGCCGCCCCAGTCGCGGCGGTGCGCACCCGCTCCGGTTGGGCGGCTTCCGGCGGGGTGGAGGCGGGGGGCTGTTCGGTTGGGGGGGGTGTGCGGTGCGGAGGTTCTGGCCTCGCCCGCCCGGTGTTCCCGCGGCTCGGTCTCCCCCCGCCCTCCCCGGGCGCCGCGCCGCCGCCCCCCCTCCGGCCGCGCGGCCTCCAGTCTCCTCCGCCGCCGCCCGCCTGTCGCTGGCGGGCCGCGCCCCGTGTTCGGGCCGCCGTCGCCCGCCGCGGGCGGCGGGGGGGCCGCGGGGGCGCGCGGGGAGCGAGGGCAGGGGGAGGGGGAGGTCTACCCCAAAAGAGCGAGGGGGCCCGCCCGGGGCCGCGGCGCCCCCCGGGCCCTCGCCCGTCCGGGGCGCGCCCCCGCCCGCCCGCCGCCCGGGCGGGCCCCCCCCCCCCCCCCCCGCCGCGCTCCCGCCCTCCCCCCCCCCGCCCCGCGTGCCCGCCCGGCGCCCTCCGCCTCCCCCGCCCCCCCCCCCCCCCCCCGCCCCCCCCCCCCCCGCCGCCCCCCCCCCCCTGCCCGCCCCCCCCCCCCCCCGCCCCCCCCGCCCGGCCCCCCCCCCGCCCCCCCCACCCCTCCCCCCCCCCAGCGCGCCACGCCCCTCACCCCCCTCCCTTCACCCCGCCCTTCGCGCGCCCCCCCCCCCCGCCGCCGCCCCCGCTTGCCCGCCCCCCCCCGCCCTTCCCCGCGCCTCCCGCGCGCCCCCCCGCGCGCCGCCCCCGCGCCCCCCCGCCGCGCCCCCCCCCCCCCCCCCGCTCGCCCGCCCCCCCCCCCCGCGCGCCCCGCTCCCCCCCCCCCCCCCCCCCCCCCCCGCCCCCCCCCCCCCCCCTCCCGGCCCTCCCCCCCCCCCCCCCCCCCCCCGCCCCCGCCTCCCCCCGCCCCCCGCGCCCCCCCCCCCCCCCCCCCAGCCCCCGCGCCCCCCCCCCGCGCCGCGCGCCCGGCCCCCCCCGGTGGGCCCCGCCCCGCCCCCCGCCCCCGCCGCCCCCCCCCCCCCCCCCCCCCGGCCGCCCGCCCCGCGGGGCGCCCCCATCAATAGTGTGGGATGGTGTTGATTATCCTTTTTAGTCGGATCAAAGATATATATGGTGATGCCTTCCACATCCCATTTTTTGTCTACTATTATATCCCTAGTTGACTATAACAAGTTTTTTAGTGCCTTTGGATCATGGGATCTTCCCGACCTCCTTGTAATAGGCCACGCCCTAGACATTAAGCACCCCCATTGTAGTTGCACTTGTAGAGGCCATTGAAATATGCAGAGGCATATAGATATGGTTCTTATTTCTTTTCTATATTTGACCTCGTCGAGAAAGCACTCTGAAAGAATTAATGGCATGGGGGATGCTCGTCACCTTCTTTTAAATGGCATCCAATTAATTCATGTAGGTTGGTGCATGCTTCTCATTGGTTGGTGCTTTATGACTGGTTGTGCCATA
Organism: Wollemia nobilis; assembly: GCA_028583015.1. Classification (NCBI taxonomy): domain Eukaryota; kingdom Viridiplantae; phylum Streptophyta; class Pinopsida; order Araucariales; family Araucariaceae; genus Wollemia; species Wollemia nobilis. Next base: position 169,620 of record JAQPPZ010001079.1, read on the forward strand.
GGGCTGGGCACACCATGTCACATTTATTATTGGCAATGGATTGGATGTGCTTGTGGCCAATTCGATTGAGTTACATCTTTGGGACATGTGGTAGTTTTAGATTAGCCTGGGTGGGGTGCACTCGAGCAAGGTAGGTTTTTTGGAGGAGAACACCATATTAATCCTTTTCATGCTTCTATAGGATTGGGTGCACATGTTTGCACACCTAATAAAAATTTGAATGCTCCATTAGGGAGGTGGTGCACACGAACCCCAAAGTGGGTGCACAAATTCATGCACTCACTAAAGATTCATGCACTCTAAGGTAATGGAGTGCGTAGGACTTAATAGGATGCATGAGCTTGTGCACCCTTAAGACCTTTGTGTGCTCCATCCTCCAATGGAGCACATGACTCGAAGGTAGGCACACAAATTCATGTGATCAACTAGAGCCTCGCACACTCAAACAAAATGGAGCACATGAATGCTACATGGGATGCACCAGCTTGTACACCTCTTAGGACTTTGTGCACTCCACTAGAAATTGGAGCACGTATGCTGGGGGTTGGATGCATAACCTCGTGCACCCCAAGGGCTTTCACATGATCCATTGGTATGGAGCGTGTGGGTATAATCGGGACATGCAAATGTGTGCACCCCATGTGCTCTAAGGAAGTGGAGCACACAGGCTCTAGGTGGGTGTGCAAAGGTGCATACTCTTTAGGAACTTCATGTGCTCTACTCCATTATGGAGCACACAAATTTTGTATGGGTGAACAAGCTTGTGTGCTCACAAGGGCCTTATGCATTCCACACTCCCATGGAGCACACATATTTATAGTAGGGTGCGTAGGCCTATGTACCTCCTTGGGGAATCTTGTGCACCCCATTCCCCAATGGGGTGCATGGGCTTAGGTCAGGCGCACACCTTAGTGCACCCCTTAGAATTCTTGCATGATCCACTAGTGGAGCATGTAGGCTTAGTTTGGGATGCATGACCTCATGCACCCTTGGGTTTTTTTTATGTCCACCATCTAGTGGGGTGCATGGGGTTGGACTCAGACACACCATCTTGTGCACCCATGGAGAAAAAGGACCCTTTTTGGTATTAGCACCAGCTCTGATTGGGATAGGGTATGGATGAAATACATGGACTTGAGAACTCCAAGGGTGCACAGGATTGGAATCATACACCACCTTGTGCACCCTTGGAGAAAAGGGATAAAAAATGGAGACTACCCTTTTTGGGGTTAACACCGGCTATAACTGGGATAGGGGGATGGATGAAAGACATGGACCTGAGAACTCCAAACTTTCTGGGTGGATTGACACTAAATTATGCACACACACTTGCATAATTTTTTTTATCAATCCTCATGTCCTTTGTCAAAGGGACAAAAGGATTTTAGGTGTTTTCCATTTACTAGTATGGGAATTTCTTCCCCCTCCATGTCCTCAATCCTGTAGGTGTGCTGGCCAATTACCTTAGCAACCTGATAGGGCCCCAACCACTTGGGTTCAAATTTATCCTTCTCATCAAGCTTGCCATTTTTTGGATCCCAATACAACACTACTTCACCCATAGCAAAATTTTATCCCTTAGCTTTTCTATTGAATAGTTGCATGGTCTTGCTGGATTGGGTAATCATCCTAGCAACTACCTCCCTCTTGTATTATTCTAAGTGCACCAGTTGGTCCATTATCCTTTGTAGTCCATATGTATTTTCATGATCCTGAAGTAATAGGGAGAGGGCTATTTTTCTAGATGAGGTGGTAGAAGTACATTTTCTCCATAAACCAACTCATAGGGTGATTTTCCAGTGGTCCTTTTTATTGGCAGTATGTCTACCCACAAGGAATACTTTAGTTCACTATCCTAAGCTCTTTTGTTCTTCCCCAATGATTTCTTAATTTTGGTAATTATATTCTTATTGGAATATTCGGTCAGTCCATTCCCTTGAGGATAATAGTTTACTGAGTGGGCCAACTCTATATTGTATCTTGCATAGAAGTCAACCATATCATAATAAGTAAAATATTTGGTATTATCTATCACCAGCTTCTTGGGCATCTCAAATCTTATTAGTATGCTTTATTCCATAAAAATAATGGTAGTTGATGTTTTTGACCTTCTAATGGAAGCCACTTCAACCCATTTAGTTAGGTAATATGTGGCAGTGATAATCCACTTATGAATCCCTAAAGATTTTGGGTTGATTTCTCCTATTAGATATATCTCCCATTGAGAGAAAGGAGTTTCAATAATCACTGGATTTAGTGGTATGGTAGGTAGATTTTTCTTGCAAGAAAAAACTTGACAGTTATAACATTTCTAGATAAACTGATACACATCCTTGAACAAGGATGACCAATAATATCCTACCCTCATGATCTGGTTGGTTGTTGCCTTTGGAGAAAAATGACCACCATAGAACCCTATGTGAAACTCTTCAATGATCTTAGGGGCTTCCTTTTCTATCACACACAATAGTAACACCCCACTTGGGTGTCTCCGATAAAGTCAATTTCCTCAGAGGTGGTATTTCTAATCCTACTTCTTAATACTCCTCATCCTTCTAGAAAATTTGTTAGGTAAGAAGGATAGGTTATTCAAATAAAATAGGACATCTCTATACCAGTCAGACTCTTCATGCTTAGGTTGTTCACTCTACTGTGCCCCCTGCACCAAAATGGCATCATTCACTTCTTCTTCTCCTTTGTAGGCCATGTATTTTGCCAACCCTTGATATTTAATAATTCTTATTGCTCTAAACTCCACATCATACTGCAATAGTTTTACCATCCATCTTGTTGAACTGCCTATGGGTTTGGGTTGGGTGAGGACATCTTTGATAGCAATGTAGGGGATGTAGGAAATCACCTTGTTGGAGCCAAAGATACTCTTGAAATTTTCTAAGTCCTGAATGAGAGTAAAGGCCTACTTATCTATTGGCTTGTACTTTAGTTGGTCCCCCTTCATTCCTAAACTCATGAAAGCTATAGGCTTTTCATTCCCTTCTTCATATTTATGGGACAGTACAACAACTATGGTATGTTTTGAAGTAAAGGAGTACAAGTAGAAATTCTTTGAATGGTCTGGGAATGTTAGCATAGGTGCAGTAGTAATGGCTTCTTTAATTTTTTGGAAAGCCTTGATATTGCATTCATTATCTTTACCTCATTTTTTACCATGTCATTTACTGGCTTAGCAATCTCAATGAAATTTGGGACAAATATTTTGGCAAAATTTATTTTTCCAAAGGACTTGACTCCTTTGAGTCTCTTGGGAGGTGGTATCTATGCGATAGCCTTGGTTCTCTCTGGATCAATGCTTATCCCTTATTTGGAAACCACATGCCCTAAAAACTTACCATGGGTGGATCCAAAAAGGCACTTCTTTGGATTCAATTAAATTCCATACTCTTTGCATCTTTCAAACACTTCATATAGGTGGGAGAAGTGATCTGCAGGGTTCTTGGAAAAGACTATGATATCATCCAAATATACCACTATAATTTTGAACATCAACCTGTTGAAGGCAAAATCCATAGCCCATTGAAAATTGGCTCCAACATTCATCAAAATGAATGGCATTCTTTGATATTTAGAGGTCCCCCATGGTGTAGTAAATGCAATTTTGAATTGGTCTTCTAGGTTGACCAAAAGCTAGTTATATCCTAAGAATCCATCTAATAGTGAAATCATGGAGGATCCCACCATTGCATAAAGCAGTTGTTCCATATTGGGGTGGGGGTAATTGTCTTTGAGGGTGTTCTTATTTAAGTTTTTGAAGTCTACACGTAGCCTTATCTCCCAATTATTTTTCCTAATAGGCACTAATTTTGCTAACGAGGAAGAGAACCTCACTTTCTTAATTATTTTTGCACTAAGCAACTTTTGGATCTCTCTTTGCATGATAGGATGCAGAGTAGGATTAACCTTCCTTTATTTTTGCTTAAAAGGTTTGGCACCCTCATTCAAAGGAATAACATGGGTCATGACCTCAGTATTAAATTTTCTTAAAATCATAACTTCAAGAAAAATTATCCCTATTTTTTCTCAAATACTAGATATACTATTTTTTTTCTTTTGCTAGTAATGCCTTCTCAATCCTAACCATTTTGGATCTCCTGCTGTCCCAACATTAACCTCTTATCCCTATGATTCATGAGGTGTAGTCCTATGGGCTTTGTCAAAATAATAAAATAGGGATTCCAAAGCTACTAGCCCCCTATGAATTTTATTAGTTTTGAGTTGTATTACTTCTGTTGGGGTTCCTATAACATGCTATAGTTTTTCCTCATCTTCTTCATCACAAATAACCCTAGAAAATTGGTTATGTACTATCATAAAATCCATGATATCAGTATAATATTGAAATACTTGTAGATAAACCACATTATACAAGATACAAGGATGATACACAGATATGGTGGGGAATATATCCATGTATTTTGTATAAATTTTAGGACTATTTACCCTAGAAGCATTAATAGCCAGTAGATTGGCAACATGGTTTTTCTCCCTGGGTATATGGGATATATAAAAGACCAAGAACCTATTGATCTCATCTAAGATTGCTTGCTTGTACTACTTTAGCCTAGGTTATTTGGTTTTGTATTTCCATTTAATTTGTTGTATAATTAATTTTGCATCCCCATACGTAGTGAGGTAGTTGATACCTAGTTCTATAGCTTTTCTCAGTCCTAGCAGCAATACCTCATATTCTATTACATTATTTGTGTAGGGGAATTCTAAATGGTAGGACACTCCCAAGTAGTTACCTTTTATGTCTATCAAATTCATTCCATATATGGCCCTAGTTTGTGATTTAGCCCCATCAAATGTCATTATCCACATTTCAGTGGTAAAGACCCTATCTGGCTCAGCATCCACTATTGCTTTTATCTTGGGGTCTAGCCCTTCTGCAGTAGGTACTTCTTTGAGGAAATGGGTGTACCAAATAGAACAAACACCTAACTACTTCTCTTCAATAGATCTGACTAGGTTGAAAATGGTATTATCTGGCCTCATTAGCTCAACTAAACGTTTGTTGAATGGTTCCCTCCTTAGGGTGGTCTATTCTTCGGATGAAAGGAGGATGATGGCATATGACCAGTCCAACTGGATTGATCCCCCAATTTCTCTACCTAGTGTCTAGATAACAGTAAGAAAAAAAATAGATCTACATCTACAACAACCACATCCATTACAATTGCCTTCTTTGGGTATTGATCTAAAAAGACCAAGAGGCCTGCAATTATCCCTACACAAGGCACCTACCTATTTTCCATGATATAAATGGGGGGAATATTTGGTGCACATTAGGCCCAAATGATTAGCCACCTACTTTGGCATAATATTATGAGATGCCCCACTATCAATCATGCAATTATGTATCACATAGCGGTGACCATACCCAGATGTATATTAGATGGAGATATAAAAGGGCCTAACTAAAGTAGGACTTTTGCTATATGGATTAGAAGTTGAAGCTACAAAAATATGACTTTATCTTGGTCGGTCATCCCAAAGGCCCTACAAATTTTCTCTCGATATTTAGGTACAATCATAAGTTCTCCAAACATTATGTTTATCTTTTGCTTGGCTAGTTCCAAACCTATGTCAAATTCTAATTTTTTGTTTTCTGACCCACTATTGATAGGTTCAAAAATTTTTAGGAGGGGGTGGCTGATGGCCATCATTAGGTTTATTTGCATGGGCTAGCTCCTTCTCATCAACTACATTTTTCTTATCCGGCCTATTAGGGATGGTTCTATTGCATAACCTAGTGGCATGGACCCTCTCTAATGTCTCAACTTCCTCAGCTATTGGGGTTAATTTACCCTACCTTATCTACTCAAAGTGGTTATTTGGGGGTGTTCTTAGGATCTTAACCTCATCAAGGGTAAATGATATAGGCATATTATTAGTACTGGCATATTGGTTTAACCCATCTTGAATTGGTGGAATATTAGCGGTTTCATCCCAAGTCCAAAAAGTGTTAATCCTAATATCATCTTCTAACTTTTCCTTAAGGTTTACACCCAAATAGAGACCATGGTATACATCGCAATAATCCAAATTATGGGGAGCATCACATGCTAGATAGAAGAAGGAAAAATCAGAGGCTATATTAACAAAATTCATGGGGTTTGGGATGGTATCCTGGTCTTTCTGAACTTCCTTCCTCTTCCAATTTTTGTTCAAGTTCCTTCCCCCATCATTGTTCTAGTTCCTATAAAAATTTCATCTAAAATGGGGTCTACCCTCATTCTGGTGTAGTGAGGGTTATACATTGTCACCTTTGTCCCTCTTTATTTTGGACAGTCGATTGTTCATGGACAGGAACATTTCTATCACCTGTGATGACAATTTCTCAATAGGGTTAGGTTCTTATTTTTTCAAAATTCCAAACCCCACCTTCTTAGTTCTCCTTTTAGTTTGGTTGGGGTTGGGGTTTATTGAGGTTGCCTTCATATTCCCACTATCTATCATATCTATTTCTATCACTGTTGTTCTTTCCATTCAAGCATCAATAGTGAGTGTAGGTTGTTGCTTGAGTTCATAGTTATAGTCACCAAGGAAGATATTTTTATAGAAGCATATGAACTGGTGATCATTGGGCCTTAAAGCCATAGGGATTTGGTTTCTCAGCTTGGTGAATCACCTATTGAAATCATCCACAGTTTCATTTTCATTTTTCTTCATGGTTGCTAACTTTTTCAATAGGAACTTTTCATTCTTTTTCTCCCTATATTTTTGAGAAACGTAGTTTCTAAATCCTAGAAAGTGCTAATAGAGTCTGGTGTCAGACTATTAAACCATTCTCTGACATCCTTTTCCAAGGTTTGAAGGAATAATCTGAGGAAAAAATCATTGTGTTCAACCTCTAGGCTATCCATAGCATACAGGAAGTCTTTTACATGGTCTTCCCTGGTCACATTGTTGTCCCCTAGGAACTTAAGTAGGTACTTGAGGGCCTTTGGGGGTAAAGGGTTAAAAATATGTGGTAAAAAAAAATGCCTATACCTATTAAGGCACTAGTTATTCAAATGTGTATTGGAAATTGGTGCAACTAGGCCCCTCGGGATAGTTAGTGGGATAGTACTTGGTTTTTGAGAACTTTGAGGAATAAAAATAGTACTACCCTAATTACTAGAAGGAACAGAAACTGAAGTCTTCTTTTTACTTTTATGTGATCTAAAAAGTACTTATGTATCTGGTAGTTTGGGGTAGAGCTCATTCTTACTACTTCTCATGGTCACCATATTAGCTCCCCATTGATATTATCTTCAATCTATCCAGAGTCATTAGCACAGTACGCAAAAAGTGAGGGGTGCTCTCTAGCTAAGATTGCTTAGCCCAAAAATTCAAAATCTCACAGGATAGGTCATAGGAGAGTGAAATAACAAAGATATTAGAAGGTCCTCCTTGGAAACAGTGCCAAAAACTATTGTGGAGATTTCCTTCTTACCTCCTCAAAGCTTTTGTCATGTCACAGAAATCCCTAAGATCACAATGAGTATTATGGACTCTGGTGGATCTACCTCTTTGACCCAAGAATAGATTACCTAAAGAGCTCTAAACAAACCAGGTCAGGTAAGGAAACCCCAGATAGTGGGCTCGTATATTTGTTGTTATGGTGCAATCACCCATTCACTACCATATAGAATGATATTATTTTATTTTAATTATTTATGATCAAACCTAATGTTAATAGAGCATATCAAGACCATACCGGTGCCATGTCCATTGGGTAGTCATAGCAGATTTATATTAAATGACTCAAAAAAGAAAAATAAGGGAGAACTAGTTTATTTTAATTCATTCAAATAATGTAATGTAATAAAATGATTAAACTAGTGAAAGAAGACATTGTCCACATATTTTGATTTTAGTAATACATAAACAAGCAAACATAGACCATAAACACAAGATATGCCAAGAATAGAGCTGGAGTTTTCATTAATATAAGATGATTTTACATATGGATAGATTGGTAAGATGTTTGGCTCTTATATGATAATAATTACAATGAACCCTAGTTCAAATAACATAACAAGCGGTTGTTCTTCTCCATACTGATTGTAGTGATGTAAGATTCTCCAAATCTGGTGCATTCCATAAGAAATAATCTTAGCAAACAACATTTCCTGGGTAGTACCTGGTCAGATAGAAGGAAGGATGATAAGAGAGATAGAAAGAAACACACAAGGAAAATATAGTTAACACTTAGACAAGGCTATACCTAGACTTGGTTTTTCTCTCTCAAAGGTTTGATAAAAACTTTGCCACTATAGTTATCTTCCTTATATAGTGTAGGCTATTCGAGTGAGGTTGTAACCGTTTGCCCTAGCTAGATCAATCTCACTCCCTTAAAAATTAGGATGTAATAAAAATGGGCATGTGGCCCACACCTTCTATCTATATAGGTGGTGGCTATGGTTGTGTACCTTCTCCCTCACTACCCTGGGTTGGCGGTTGTGTTGCATTTGGTGCATGCATTCCAGGTGAACTGGGCCCCACTCCCCCTCCTCTAAGGTTCTTTAAAACTTGGTCAATATAACTCCACACCTCATCATGGAAGGTTAAAGTAAATAATAATAAATTTAGGTCCTACATGGCTTTGTTCACACTTTCTCTAGATCAGCCCACTGTATTCTCAGTGAAGACACATAGGTGATCCACCATCTGCACCAAGGCTATAAATTGCTTTGATAACTTCACATTAGGATCAAAATCAAAATTTTAAATTCTTTGGAGCATGAAATATTTGTTGTTAGGGGCCTGCATAAAATCATCAATTTTGAAACCACAATCCTCCAGCTCATCTTCGACCTCTCGTTTAGCGTCCACCACTTCTTGGTTCCACAAGAGCCAATTTTATCTGTTCTACAGGAAGACAAAAACTCTAGCATATTCTTTGGCAAAGAAGAAGACATAATTATATACCAATGTCGGTGTCATCCCAAAAATTATTACGTAGTTATCCCTAAACCTATTGTATATGGGGAACACGGTGCTCACTCTCTAATTTCCTTGCTGTAGTCGATCACCTAAGAGGCCAACAAAATGCCTGGTGGCATAGATATCATAGAAGATGAACCGAAGGTCCTCCATTTTCTCCACTATATTCTCTTTCATTTCCTATTTGAAATCTTACATGGACCCAAATTGATTACTGACATGTGCAGCACTAGCCTGGGAAGGAGCTGATATCTTTAATCGATCTACCTTGGTTTGGAGTTGTACTTTAAACTGGAGTTGCCCTACCTCTGTAGCCTTGGCTTTCAAATATTCTATATCTTTCTCCACTCTTCTACCACCTAAACTTGGGTGGCCACTTGGGATTTCATCATTTTGAAGGGTGCAGACTCTACCCACATAACACCTTTACTAATATCAATGGTGGCCTCCTACAATTTCTATAACTCCTTATCTATATTATCACTTATCACATCCTCCCATAAATAGAGAGGTATCTTGAATATCCGATTGCATTGGATGATGAGAAACATCACCTTATTCATAATGAGCTCCATGTTCTTGACACCCAACACCAGGTTAATCTTATCTACGTAATCCTATGCCCATGGCCGAAGTAAGAACTTTTTGATAGAAAATATTGAAGGCTTTCATTTCCCTCTATTCAGGAGAATCTTTGGGAATGTGGTACTGAGCATGAAATTGGCTTGGAGGGTTAGTGTTTTCAAGTCTAGGACCCTTGATGTTTTGGTAAGCCTAAATACTTGTCTGATTCTATCTATTGTTAATCGGTCTATGACCTTATTTTTATGGTCTCAAATGGTCCTATTATTTCCATCGTAGGCCACCTCTAGCCATGCTAGAAGATCTGAGGAGTGGTAGAATTTTGAGTAAGTTAACTAGACCAAGTTGGTGTTCCATTTATTGGATACTGGAGTTGGCTTTGTATTGTCCCATTGTGCTCGCATGAATAGACTTATCAATAGTGTGGGATGACACTGATTATCCTCTTAAGTTGGGTTGAAGTTATAGATGGTGATGCCTTCCACCTCCCATTGCTAGTCTACTATTATATCCCTACTTGAATCTAAAAGGTTTGTTAGTACCTTTGGATCATGGGCTCCTCCTACCCTCCTTGTAATAGGCCATGCCCTAGTAATTATGTTGATGTGTTCTTTGACATCGGGCACCCCATTGTAACTACACTTTTAGAGACCATTGAAACATGTGAAGGTAGACAAAGAGGATTCTTCTTGCTTTCCTATGTTCAACCTCATTAAGAAAGCACTATGCATGCATTAATGGTGTGGGAGATGCCCACCACCTTATTCTTAAAGGGTATGCAATTAATTCACATAGTTTGGTGTATGCTTCTCACTGGCTGGCACTTTATGACTAGTCATGCCATGGGGTTGGGTGCACCACATCACATTTCTTATTAGTTGTGGATTGGATGCACTTGTAGATAATTATTGGGATATGTGGAAGTTTTATATTAGCCTGGGTAGGGCACACTCGAGTGAGGTGCAAGGATTTTTGGGAGGAGCGCACCACATTAATCCTTCATGCGCTTCAATGGGATTAGGTGCATAGGTTCACGTACCCAAGAAAATTTTACGTGCTCTATTAGGGAGGTGGAGCACACACACCCCAAAGTGGGTCCACGAACTCATGTGCTCACTATAACTTTTTGCACTCAAAGGGAATGGAGCATGTAGGACACAATAGTATGCATGATCTTGTGTGGCTTTAAGACCTTTATGCGCTCCATCCTCCAATGGAGCACATGACCCAAATATGAGTGCATGAAATTATGCACTCGACTAGACCTTCATGTGCTCCAACATAATGGAGCACACAAACACTACATGAGGCACACAAAATTGTGTGCCCCTTAGGAATTTGCATGCTCCACTAGAAAGTGGAGCATGTGGGCTAGGGGTCAGGTGCATGACCTCATGCACCCCAAGGGCTTTCGTACACTCCATTAACATGGAGTGCATGGGTAGAATTGGGGTGCATGAAGGTGCATGCCCTTAAGGGACTAAATGCACTCCAAGGGAGTGGAGTGCATAGGCTCTAGGTAGGCACATAGAGGCTTGTGCTCTTTGGACACTTCGTGCACTCTACTCCCTTGTGGAGTGTATGGATTTTGGGTGGGTGCATGGGCTCATGCTACCACAAGGGCCTTGCACACTCCACACTCCCATGGAGTGAATAGATTTATATGGGGCATAGAGGCCTATGCACCCCCTTTGGGACTCTTGTGTGCCCCATTCCCCAATGGGATGCACGGGATTAGGTTGGGCACATGCCTTCGTGCACCCCTTAGTATTCTTATGTGCTCCATTAGTGGAGCACACAGGCTCAAATTGGGGCACACAACCTTGTGTGCCCTTGGATTTTTTGTGTGCCCACCCTCTAGTGGGGTGCATGAGGTTGGACTCGAACACACCACCTTGTGCGCCCTTGGGGAAAAGGGACCAAAAATGAGGAATGTCCTTTTTGGGGTGAACATGTTATTTTATTATTTTATTTGTTACTAATAAAGATAGAGAGAAAATATTTCAATAGGATCCCTTGTTATTTAGAAGGGTGGGAATTTTCATGAATCCTTGGCATACTAAATTTAAAGCTAAATAAGAGATGCCTTCTATAGATCCCGTGTGGGTTAAACTCTTAGGTATTGTTGAGTGAATATTTTGTCCTATTACAAAATGAACACGCAACTGGAGTCTCAAACCCGTAGACTCTTTCTTGCAAAGAAAATTTATTATTTTAATTTCTCCAAGTTTCCTGTGAACAAACATTCATATGCATATAGCCAATTAAGACAAAATGTAAATAAATGAATGTAATCTAGAACAACTTATTTCTGCAAGTAATTGTTAACAAGGGGCCTTTGATGATTCCCAGCAAACTTTGTAACCCTAATCTGTTAAAACAATCTAACAGCATGAAGCAAAAGAAAGAATAAAAGCCCTTTCTTCTTTTATGATCTTGAAATTAATGAAACCCTCCCTAGAATGAATTAGCAACCTCTTTTATCTTTGGCTTAAAGAAGGATTTTAAATGAAAACATGCGTGGTATAGGCCACTTCATTCAAGCTCCGTGCCTTTAGCATGAGGTTCATTTTATGATTAACTGGTTCATTTTATCTTTCATTTAAATGTTTTGCTATTTCTACGTTAGCGTTTGGAGTTAGTAAAGAAATATAAAGCGTATCCTCGGAATGTACCAGAATCCGAGATGCTAATCTTCGAATGAACAGTAAAAAAATAATATCAGAACCTAGAACCGCAACATTGCTTATGAAAATCAGCTGGAAAACTAACAGGACATTAATTCGGTTAGCAATCTCCTCCCTGCAAAACCCCAAGTTGTGAGACGAAGTTCTAAAACAACCCGACCTAACAGACCTGTACTCACACACAGCCAAATCAGATCAGATGCAAGACTCTAAGGGAAGAAAATGATTGCATCATTCTGTCATTCACCTATCGTAACCCATCTCATGGCGTAAACGGATAGATACAAGAGAAAATAATGCAAAAGAAAGATTAACAGAGAAAACAGTAGTAATAGCTTCAATCTCCTTTTGGTTTTGCACACAAAAGTTGCTCCTGCCAAATAACTCCTTTATTTTAAAATAATGCTTTCTTGTTACAATTTCCAGCCCTCGTATCCACAACTCGCTTCGGCTTTTAAACTTTCTGCTGCGGCTCTTGGTTCCCCTCTGCGACGCTTCGTTTCCTTTCCCTTAACGCTTCGTTTCATCTTCCCGCTTCTTTGATGCTTTTGACCTTCTATTCGAACCTGAAACGTTTGACTTTCTCTGCTAAATGTAACAGTCGATCCGTAGCGTTACAATGATCCTCCTGCCTTTGCGCCACGTGTTCAGCGTTTCCTGTAGTTTCGTAACGGTTCCTCAAAAATCGTGACCAAAAATAGCATGCAGCCTTGCTCCTTTGGTTTCACAGCGAAAACGTGACATGTCGCGAAATCGTGACATGTCGCGATATCGCGACACTTTCATTCTCCGTACGCTTCGCAACCCCATCACGAAATCGCTACCGCTATCTCCATCGGGCCCTCTCACCACAACCTGTCACGAAATCGTGACCATTTTATCCATCGAGCCATCTCATCGCAAACCTGTCATGAAATCGCTACCATTTTTGTTCTCCGTACGCTTTGCCAAAACCTGTCATGAAATCGCGACCATTTTCATCATCCATATCTCTCGCCAACATGTCGCGAAATCAACCATTTTCTCATCCACACACAACACACGTCGCAAATCGCTACCATTTTCAACATTATCCATACACTTTCAAAACACCTCACGATTTTCGATTTCGCACCATTTCCAATTTGTGCCCTCTGCCCACTTTCAAGCCGCAAAAATCAAACACGTCGCGATTTCGCGACCTTTTCGCCCACCTTCGTCGTTGACCATGTTGACCATGATTTTTTGACACGTCACGATTTCGCTACAGTTTTCATTCTACCTTTCTCTCTCCTCTCTCGGCCGCGACGGAGCAACATGTCACGATTTCGTGACACTTTTCTTCTTTTGGTAGCGACCACACAACATGTCGCGATTTCGCGACACTTTTTTGTTTTTTGTCGCGACGGCGCAACGTGTCGCGTTTCTTCGGATTTCGCGACATGTCGCGATTTCGTGACACTTTCTACACTTGTGCATTTTTGCCCCTTTTCTTCATTTTTAGCATCTGGGTCACTGGGATTTTCTCTGAAAACCTGCAAAAAAGGTGGGTCCCCAATTTTGGGGTGTGTTGTGGATTAGCCACAACAAATGGCGACTCTGCTGTCAAATGCTCCAGAGCATTTTTGTGAGAACCCAACCTGAAATATACAAGCTTAGATACAGGCGTTAGCACATAAAAGATAAACAAATACCGATAGATCAGGAGTACATGAAACATCAGAATCATTAGTATTAGCTCGGTGTGTGCTATTTGTTTTCATTCCTTATCGCTTGGACTTGATCAACATTCCATTGTCAGTTTTACATGCATGCATGTGTGAGATTGTAAATGATTTGTGAAACCTAATGAATATGCTTAGAGATTTTGCTTTTACAAATGCATAGACCTTCTAATATCATACACAAATATTCAAGATTGTCAAACCCTCTTAGGATCAACCATGTGTATAATGAATTGTTTTATTAGATCCCAAAGTTGGTTATGAGTCACTACTATCTTGAACCCATGTGTAAGTGAAAGTGAAATCAGAGCTTTGGGAAATCAGACTCCCAACTTAATCGAGATGAGAGTTTAACCCTATTCTTACTACTCTGATTTGGAATTCATTACCTCACTTTGAGCAAAATGATTTAACCAATTATGGAAGAAATGGTCATGCTAGTCTAACCCTTTGAACAGTCAGTGGTCTTGTTTTTTAGACAAGACATGTTGTCATGCATGGGCATACCTAACCCCATAATCCATGACTTAACTTCATTTCTTTGGACCTTGGGGATGACTACCCATCCTTTGCAGAGGACAAGTAGTACGATCCTTTCAATCCAATATAAATATGAGATGGGAAAAAGTTAATTTTACTTCTTGGATCTTGGGGATGACTACCCATCCTTGCTAGGGACATGTAGTACGATCCTTCCAATCCAAGTCTTAGATGAAAATGAAGAATATTATTTTTATTACTTAGACCTTGGGGATGACTACCCATCCTTTGCAGAGGACAAGTAGTACGATCCTTCCAATCCAAGTTTTATCTTGAAATGAGACATAGGAGCTTTGGGGAATCAGATTCTCAACCTAGGCGAGATGAGAATTATGCCCTATCCTTACTACTCCATGTAGGTCAAATCAAAGCTTTGGGGAGTTGGATCCTCAACCTAAGTTCGATGAGGACTTAACCCTATCCTTACTACTATGATTTTAGGCTTTAAGCTTAATGGAAGTGGTAAAAACCATTGTTTTAAGGATCATGTTGCATAATAGGATAGACATGAAATATTCCTTTCGCTTGACCCTTTTCCTCCAAGCAAGGTTTTGATCATTTTGCCCAAGATCTTTTTTAATGTGTACAAAATGTGCTTGGTTCTAGATATCTTGGGGCTCAGTTTCCAACCTTAGGATTTTTTCTTTATTTATGTTATAGTATAACCCTAAGAGGATTTAACACACTTTAATGATTTGTATCTGAAATGCATATGTAACTAAGATGGCATGAATATGCAAAGTGAGATGTACTATGAATGCATTGCCCTTTGAATTGCAGATGAAGTATTACCATAATTTGTAAAACTGACTACTTCATGCATCACAAGCCCCAAACGATATTATTTAACAGTTTGTGTTATATGTGGAGCTTTTACAACATAATTCCAATGCTTCATCTTCTCCCGATCTTAGGCATGTGTTACCATTTCAAACCTTTATTCCATTTTTTTTTTTTGTATAAGACAATGAAACATGTCAAACAAACACACCACCTAAACGTCCAACCTGCACACACAAAAGAAACAAAGCACAACATTAATACAAACCTAAACATGTCAAGAACACACAACTTAAATATCAAATCTGCACACAAAAGAAACAAAGCATGGCATAATTACATATAATACAAAACCCAGCTGCTTCAAGCCTGGAAGTAGTGTTTCAAGTGCAACCCATTGACCGGTAATGCCAAATCCTTTCCATCCAAGGTTCTTAGTCTAAAACTATTTTCCCCTAGGACTTCTGAAACTTGGTACGGACCCAACCATAAGTAGTCAAACTTATCATGATCCCCTTTCTTCTCATGTCTTTTGTCCCATAACAACACTAGATCTGATATTTTAAAAGCCTTGGCTCTAGAATTTTTGTCAAACCATATTTTTACTACATCCTGGTGTTTACTAAAATGAAGCATAGCTTCATCCCTTTTTTCATCCAGATGCATTAATTGTGTTAGTCTAGACTCAAGTTTATCATTAGTTCCGAAATAATCTTTCATGAAATGCAGCGTTTGTAACCTGAGATTTGTAGGAAAAATGGGATCTTGTCCATAAACCAGATGGTAAGGAGATGTTCCTATTGCTTCTTTGACTTTGATTCTGTCGGCCCAAAGAGCCAACTTAAGCTTGTTATGCCAGTCCCACGGATTTCTTTCCAACAATTTTTTTATGACATTTAACAAATTCTTGTTAGATGATTCGGCCAATCCATTACCTTGCGGATAATAATTGGAAGAGAATTTTAGACTCACGCTGTTATCAAAGGCCCAATTAGCAAACTCTAGAGAGGAAAAAGCTGAACCATTATCACTTACAATGGAGTTAGGCATCCCGAACCGAGTGACAATGTTATCCTCTAAAAATTTAATAACAACCTCCGAAGTAGCATTCTTTGTGGGGATAGCTTCAGTCCACCTTGTGCAATAATCCGTAGCTATCAGAATGTATTTGTGGGAATCAGATGAATTGGGACTGATAATCCCAACAAAATCCAGGCCCCATTGTGCAAAAGGTCTAGACTCAATTACGGATTGTAAAGGCATGGAAGCGTTCCTGTCTCTATTGGCTGCAGTTTGACATGTATGACATGACCTCACATGAGTATGGGCATCTTTGAACAGTCGAGGCCAATAATAACCGGCTCTGAGGATTTGATGGGCTGTGGCATTAGCGGACCCATGCCCTGTCCCATGTTTACCATGAAACTCCTCGAGTATTCGCACTGCCTCCTTTTGATCAACGCAACGAAGGTAAATACCTTCATGGTTTTTTTTGTATAACGTGCCGGATCTAATTAGGAAATTAGCAGACTTCAAGCGCAAGGCTCTTCGTTGAGTAGAATTCAAATGCGGTGGACATTTACCATTTAGTAGATAATACACCACATCTGTATACCACTCATCTTTGGTTATATCTGCGACTTCATAATGTTGACATGAAATTGCGAGATCCTGTTCTGCTATTGCCTTAACCAACCCTTGCCCCCGCACTATCTTCATCGACTGAATCTCAAGATCAAACTCCTGCAAAGTTGAAACCCACTTACCACGTCTCTCACCTAATTCATTCTGTATGAACATGGCTTTGACTGCAGGATCTGGGACGATAGCAAAGACCCTACTGTGGACTATGTAATGCCTAAATTTTTTTACAGTCTTAACCAGAGCATACATTTGCTTGTCCAAGATAGAGTATCTCAGTTTCGCATCTTTGAGAGGACTACTCAGGAAGGCAATGGGATTTTCAATGCTGCCTTCACTCTTCTGAGTTAAAACACTCGCAAAGGAGTGATCTGAAGCAAATGTGTAGATATAGAAAGGTTTCGTATAATCGGGACTCACTAAAACCGGGGCTTTAGAAATCGCGTCCTTGATATTTTTAAAAGCATCTATATTTTCATCTGTCCACTTGATCTGGACCTCTTTCTTTAACATGTCGTTCAAAGGTTTTGCTATTTCTGCAAAATCTGCAATAAATTTTCTAACGAAATTGATCTTCCCGAAGAATGATCTCAACCCCTTCTTGTTGTTGGGACAAGGAATCTGTTGTATGGCTTCTATTCTCTCAGGGTCAATGGAAATTCCATCCTTAGATATTATATGCCCCAACAGCTTTCCTTCCGTCACCCCGAAAATGCACTTCTTTGGGTTGAGAGAAATGCCATGTTCCCTGCATCTTTGAAAGACTTTCTTAAGATCCCTGACGTGGTTTTCCCTGTTCTTAGAAAAGACAGGAATGTCATCTACATAGACAATGATGCACTTACCTATGAGCCCTTTAAAAGCAAAGTCCATAGCTCGCTGGAAAGTGGCACCTGCGTTCAATAGTCCGAAGGGCATTCTCCTATATGCAAAGGTGCCCCACTTTGTGGTAAAAGTAGTTTTCATCCTATCACTAGGATGGATAAGAACCTGATTATATCCCGAATAACCATCCAGGAATGACATCATCTCCGACCCGTTTACCTTTTGGAGTATTTCATCAATGGTGGGTAACGGGTAGTTGTCCTTTTGGGAGGCTTTATTAAGATTTCTAAAATCGATACACAACCTTATTTCTCCACTCTTTTTCCTCACGGGGACCAGGTTAGCAACCCATGTGGAATGCCTAACAGGAAAGATGATCTTAGCTTCTAACAGTCGCTTCACCTCTTTCTCTATCAAGGGTTCTAATAATGGATTAACTCGCCTTTGTCTTTGCCTGAAGGGTTTGGAATCTAGCTTCAATGGAATCGTGTGCATTATGACATTCTGATCATAGGTTTTCAACTCCTTATAACTCCAAGCTATGCAGTCTATGTATTCTTTTAATGCATTGGCAATGGAATCCTTCTCCTGCTTGGTACATGCTTTTGCTATGAATACCTCTCGAGGGTTTTCTGCACATCCAATGTTAACCAAATCACAGGCTTCTCTGGGAGGTGGAACCTTTTTACCTTCTCTTGGTTGGTATCCGATATCGAAGGTTTTTTCTAATGAAGCCATCTCATCTGGCATCTTATTGTTTTTTCCAATAATTCTTTCTTCCAAATCTGCCTCCTTTAAATCCCTCTCATCTTCATCTATAACCTGCTTTTCAAATATACCAGAATTAGTGACAAAATGGAATATGTGCCTGTCACTATCGAACACTTGGAAATTCGTGACATTGTCTGGTATTGAGGGACAAGGGACCAGTTCTACAGAGAATTTCTTGCATTTCTTATGGTCCACTGGTTTCAACATACTCGCAGCTACGGCTAGAGAATCTGCCAGACGATTGCCTTTTCTAGAGATCAGAGATATGTTAAAAGCATCAAACTCATCTATTAAATCTCTAACCCTGGTTCGGTAAAGTCTGAGCCGCTTGTCCTTGCATACGTATTGTCCCTTCACTTGTTTTACCACCAGTTCCGAATCACCAAGGACCTTGATACACTTAACTTTTTTTCGAAGGGCCAATTGAAGTCCGAGAATCAAGGCCTCGTACTCTGCCATGTTGTTGGTGGCAGGGAACTGCAGTCTGTATGCAGCGAACATAGGCTCCTTATCCGAACATGACAATTCAACACCGGCTCCTGCTCCTTGTCTGGACCTGGATCCATCAAATCTTAAAGTCCAAATGTCCTGATGTCCTTCAGTAACGTTGCACCCAATTCTTTCATTTTGGGAACTTTCAGGCGTTTCTATGTCCAAACAATATGCTCCCAGCTCTGCTTCAATGTATTGGATCTCATTCGGTTTGTTGTACTCCGTGATCATCTCCTTGAGCCTAGGTTCACTATCAATCCGAATTTGATTGGCCACTCCCCTCCACGGCAACCACATATGTGAAGAATCTATCACAATGTAACCATTCAGGTTCTTACTCCAATCTCTTCCCAAAACCATGCCATATTTGATAGGAATGTCGAGCACCAATATGTCTATGTGATGTTGAACCTTGGGTTCTGAATTGACTTGAATAAGAACATCACCCAATTCTCCCACTGCCTCCATGGTTGATCTATCCAGCTGCACCACCCTGCTTCTAGAAGGTTTTGGTGTAAATCCCAATTTTTTATAGATTTCTAGGGGCATGATGGTAGCCGAGGCCCCTGAATCTATTAAACAATTGTGCAGGTTTTTACCTGCAATTCTAATGGTTATCAGAAAAGGAGGTATATCTCATTTTTCCTTTTGTAAAACCAATCGGGACTCAGCACTTTTAGCTTCATGAACTTGGGCAGATGGATCTAATACTTTTGGTGGACTTACTTCTTGGCCTAATAATCGGGACATGTCATACATTGAGACATTGGCCTTAGTTTTCTTCATGTCTTCCACCAAGTCATAAGTGGGTTTTTCTGAATTTGACATATTTTGCACCATCTTAGACTTTTCCACCATGGATGGAGGAGGGGGATTGACATCTCCTTTGAAATCGGGAGGAAGTAATTGGTTGTTTGGAGGAGTAGAGGAAGTTTTGGGCTCCTTAGAACTCCTAGTGTAATACTTGTGATTTCCTTTCCCAAAACGTTTGTTGGCATGAACTTCCAATGTTTCTTCATCTTCGTTTCCAAAAAATTCCACATCCTCCTCTTCTTCACTTTCTTGGGAATGTATAACCTCGATCAATATAGACTCATGCTTCCCGTGGCCACAGTGCATACAATCATTGTCACAAGGTCCCGATTCTCCAAAATCTTTCGAGACATCTGCCTGATTGGCTACGGGGTTGGGTACTCGCCCATTATTCGGCTGCGTGTTGTATGTTCCTTTTCCTCTATGGTTATGAGGCCGGTTATGACCCATGGCTTGGTCCACTTTTTTATTGACATTTCCCACCGTGACCAAAACTTTGGCCAAGGTTTCCTTCATGTTTTCTATGGCGGATTCAGACCCTTGTGGTTGAGGCACTGTAATTCCGGGTCCAGTTGTGTTTGTTGCATTAGCCACCTCTGGAATAGGTACAATGGCTTGGGTCTGGGCAGGTGGATTCCATCCTGGATTCACATTTTGAATAGCTTGGGTCTGGGCAGGTGGATTCCACCCCGGATTCACACTTTGAATGGGAGTGATTGTTGGATAAGTCGTTGGGCTTGGCGTGCTAATCGGAGCAAACCCCGGCATGGTCAACAAATTACTGCCCATGCCGAACCCGGGCAAACCCATCGGGCTATTTTGAATTAATCCTTGCGTTTGAACAGAGGCATTCGGATAACCTGGAAATGGCGTCACTTGGGTGGGTGTTTGGAAATTGTTCATCATAGGAACCTGTGGTGCCATTAACTGGTTCATCATGGCAAATTGACTGTATGGACCATATTGTCCCATCCCAGTCAATTGAGACAATCCTGCTCCTGGCAAGTTCATCTGTTGTTCGAGAGTCATTGTTTCTGCATAGGCCAAAGGAAGCGTCGTAACCTGAGGGTTCCTTCTAGTCAACAAAGACGTTAAAGGATCCAAGGCTCCGAAATATAATTGCAAGGCGACCGCAGGATCTACCGCAAAGTGACGAGTCAGATTCGTGTATAGTTTTTGGAACCTCTGGTTAAATGTTCGTATGGGCTCATTGGGTAATCTTTTGCATGATACGAACAGATTGTAGATTATGGAGGGATCCAATAACATTCTAAATTGGCTAATGAAAGCGGTTTCTAATTGGGCCCATGAAGTGATGGACCCTGCTGGAAGATTTCGATACCATTCATTGGCCGTGGGGTCTAGACTAGCAGGGAAAACTCGGCAAGCAACATCCTCGTGAGTAACCCCTTGCCTAAACATATAGTCCTTGTAGATTTGGACATGATCTTCTACTGTTGTGGGACCATCGTGCAAGAATTTGGGTAATCCCCTTTCAATGTTTCTAGGCAAGTCATGGACTGCCCTTGGAATATCTAAAGGGGAACTTTGCGCACCGTACCAGAGGGCAGGTGGCTGTTGTTGTTGTTGTTGTTGTTGTTGGGCCATATTATTCAAAGGTGTTAACCCTGTGGGAACAATTGGAATGCTTGGAACTGTGGAGACAGATATCACGGGTGTTACTGTCGCACTTGAACTTAAAGGTTCAGGCCCGCTAGATGTACTTGAGTCTAAAGAAATCCCTAACTCAAGTATACTGGGTGGTATTTCGATCTCTAATGTTTTGTTTTTTGGCCTCCTAGCAGTGGGAGAAAGGCTTTGGAAAATAGTTTCCCCTGTGGTTTTAGACCTAGTAGCAATGTACTCAGGTTGGGCCAGCTTGGAAACTCTAGAACTCAAAAGACTTCTCTCAACTTGCTTGCAAAATACAGTATCCAAATGTTATACCTGCAAGCACAATAAGTGGAAACAAAACTACCCACATTAATTGTTAGAACAAATCAAAAATCACAAAGCAATAAAGAAGGCCCTCCTTCTAGCGCCAAAATGTTGAGTGAATATTTTGTCCTATTACAAAATGAACACGCAACTGGAGTCTCAAACCCGCAGACTCTTTCTTGCAAAGAAAATTTATTATTTTAATTTCTCCAAGTTTCCTGTGAACAAACATTCATATGCATATAGCCAATGAAGACAAAATGTAAATAAATGAATGTAATCTAGAACAACTTATTTCTGCAAGTAACTGTTAACAAGGGGCCTTTGATGATTCCCAGCAAACTTTGTAACCCTAATCTGTTAAAACAATCTAACGGCATGAAGCAAAAGAAAGAATAGAAACCCTTTCTTCTTTTATGTGTTTGAAATTAATGAACCCTCCCTAGAATGAATTAGTAACCTCTTTTATCTTTGGCTTAAAAGGATGTTAAATGAAAAATGCATGGTATAGGCCACTTCATTTTAAATTCCGTGCCTTTGGCATGAGGTTCATTTTATGGTTAACTGGTTCATTTTATCTTTCATTTAAATGTTTTGCTATTTTTACGTTAACATTTGGAGTTAGTAAAGAAATATAAAGCGTATCCTGGAATGTACCAGAATCCGAGATGCTAATCTTCGAATGAACAGTAAAAAAAATAACATCAGAACCTAGAACCGCAACATTGCCTATGAAAATCAGCTGGAAAACTAACAGGACATTAATTCGGTTAGCAATCTCCTCCCTGCAAAACCCCAAGTTGTGAGACGAAGTTCTAAAACAACCCGACCTAACAGACCTGTACTCACACACAGCCAAATCAGATCAGATGCAAGACTCTAAGGGAAGAAAATGATTGCATCATTCTGCCATTCACCTATCGTAACCCATCTCATGGCGTAAACGGATAGATACAAGAGAAAATAATGCAAAATAAAGATTAACAGAGAAAACAGTAGTAATAGCTTCGATCTCCTTTTGGTTTTGCACACAAAAGTTGCTCCTGCCAAATAACTCCTTTATTTTAAAATAATGCTTTTTTTGCTACAATTTCCAGCCCCTGTATCCACAACTTGCTTCGGCTTTTAAACTTTCTGCTGCGGCTCTTGGTTCCCCTCTGCGACGCTTCGTTTCCTTTCCCTTAACGCTTCGTTTCATCTTCCCGCTTCTTTGATGCTTTTGACCTTCTATTCGAACCTGAAACGTTTGACTTTCTCTGCTAAATGTAACAGTCGATCCGCAGCGTTACAATGATCCTCCTGCCTTTGCGCCACGTGTTCAGCGTTTCCTGTAGTTTCGTAACGGTTCCTCAAAAATCATGACCAAAAATAGCATGCAGCCTTGCTCCTTTGGTTTCACAGTGAAAACGTGACATGTCACGAAATCGTGACATGTCGCGATATCGTGACGCTTTCATTCTCCGTACGCTTCGGCTGCAACCCCGTCGTGAAATCGCTACCGTTATCTCCATCGGGCCCTCTCACCGCAACCTGTCACGAAATCGTGACCATTTTATCCATCGGGCCATCTCACCGCAACCTGTCACGAAATCGCTACCATTTTTGTTCTCCGTACGCTTTGTCAAAACCTGTCGTGAAATCGTGACCATTTTATCCATCGGACCATCTCACCGCAACCTGTCACGAATTCGCTACCATTTTCTCTTTCGGGCATGGTCTTCACCTTTTTGTCGCGATTTCACGACGTCTTTGCCTGGCTGAAGCGTTTCGCCAAAAGTTGCACGAAATCGCTACCATTTTCCTACTTAGGCTATTTTATCCATCCGTGCCGCGAAAACGCGACGCGTCACGATTTCGCGACACCTTTCGACTTAAGTGCCTTGTCTCCGATTTTGTCGCGATTTCGCTACACTGCTGGGCCTAAGACTCTTTTGCTCGGCTTTGTCATGATTTCGTGACCATTTTGTACTCTGTGCCTTCTGCCCGCCTTCAAGCCGCGAAACTCCAACACGCGATTTCGCTACCTTTTCCTTTTCCCCACGTCGCGATTTCGCGACGCCTTTCGAACTATGCACCTATGTCCCAGTTTTGTCGCGATTTCGTGATGCCTTTCCAATTTGTGCCCTCTGCCCGCTTTCGAGCCGCGAAAATCAAACACGTCGCGATTTCGCGACCGTTCTGCCCACTTGTTGCCATTGACCATGTTGACCGTGATTTTTCGACACGTCGTGATTTCGCTACAGTTTTCATTCTGCCTTTCTCTCTCCTCTCTGGGCCGCGACGGAGCGACATGTCACGATTTCGTGACACTTTTCTGCTTTTGGTAGCGACCGCACAACACGTCGCGATTTCGCGACACTTTTCTGGTTTCGGTCGCGACGGCGCAACGTGTCGCGATTTCGCGACACTTTCTACACTTGTGCATTTTTTTGCCCCTTTTCTTCATTTTAGCATCTGGGTCACTGGGATTTTCTCTGAAAACCTGCAAAAAAGGTGGGTCCCCAATTTTGGGGCGTGTTGTGGATTAGCCACAACAGGTATCGCAATTGAATTATGGAATTTGACTATTTTTTATTCAATTCAAAACTCTTTGGGAAATTTTATGATGATTTTTTATGGTACTAATAAATTTGAACATATTATTTATGCTCAAATTTATGTTTTAATAGATTTTGACAAACCCCTACCTGAAAATATCTCATTACAATTTGGGGAGGAAACTTGGGAGTAAGTGGTTGACTATGAGAACATTCCTTTTCATTGTAAAATTTTCCATGAATATGGTCTACCCAAATAAAATTCTAGATCAAAATAAAGAGGATACAAACTTAGCAGGTTTCCAAATGCCGAATAAGAAGAACACTAAAAAAAGCTAGTTATGAAGAATCAATCAAAGTTTTTTTTATTATACTAGAGGAATTGGTAACTCATTACAATTTTCTATGCCTCTTCATGGGTTTGAATCTCACTCATTTTTTCCACTATAACCTCCAGTTGCAACGGGTAAATCTTTTACGTAGAAAACTATGTTGACACGATATGCCCACCGATACTACAAGGCTCGAGGTATTGGAACCTTGGTCTTTACGCTCTTACAAAAGCTTTTTGACCATTGAACCAAGACCTCATACCCATAAATCAAAGTTATCAACTAATAAGTTTAAAATTCCTTCCACAAATGATGTCCTAGGTGAGGAAGAGGAAATAATGGAAATAAAAATCTTAGAAACACAATTTAAATATGTAGGGAAGAACTCAGAGACAAACCAACAAATCAAATATTTTCAACAAAAAAAGGCAAAAAATATACACAAGAAAAACACTCTTTTAAATGTTGAGACTTCAAATAATACAGGTCCCAAGATAGACTCTATTGAACCTTCTAGTAAAACTTTGGATTTGAACATGCATTCTTCGAGGTTAGAAGCCATCCCAGATTCAATTGGGGTACATCAAAAATAAGAAAAAAATTGGATATGGATTCTAACCAAAAGGTAGGTCACAAAACCAATCAACATCATATGGTAAAAAAAGGTGAAAATCTTGTAGAGGAAGGTAAGATTAATGCCCTTACCAAATTTTTTAGCCTTGGTATTAATGAATATAATCACTTGAAATATTAGAGGACTCAAAGGGAGTCTTTCAAAATAAAATGAAACTAGAAGAATGATTCGAACAAACCATCCACATCTTGTTTTTCTTTAGTAAATGAAGATTTCAATTAAGGAAATTTAATCAATTGCTAGTAAAATTTGGCCATCTGAAAAAATTTGTTTTCCTCAATTCCTAGGGAACTTCTAGTGGCATTGTTTACCTTTGGGACCCAAAAGAGGTAGTTATTCACCATATGGTTGGTAGCTAGGGTCTTTTGGCTATAGTTATTTAAAGTAGACATTCCAACCAAATTATGCTCTGCATAATTGTTTATGCTTTAACTACTTTAGAGGAAGAGAGAAGATAGTGGAAGGATATAACTTATATTATCTCTCATTTTCTTGAAGCTTGAATATTTATTGGAGGAGATCCAGGGTTATGCATAGTTGATATTTATCACCAAATTGGCTAAAATTAGGATTTTTAAAATTTGGAATTGGCTAATATTTGGTACCCTTGACCAGGTCCATTAGCCAAAAATTTTTGGGTGCAATTTTTTTTGGGTTGATTCGCCCCAATTTTATAATAATTTGATCATTTTAAGTTTAAATTTCCAATATTACCCGTAATAATAGTGAACCTTCTACATGTGTTTGGACACTATTCGCTTGGATTTCGAAACTAATTCACCAAATTTTTATAAATACATTTTGGGGCCAACCCCTTACACATAACCCTGAGGAGATCTCAATACAATCCTCTCTCTCAATGAGATAATGAGGGGAAATAGAAATTTGGAGTGAATATATTGCAAACCTTCATCTTGTGGACATACAACTAGATAATGTCCTTATGAATTGGTCTAATAGAAGACAAGACTTAGCTTATATTATAAAGATATTGGATAGGTTCTTGCTCTATGATAATTTCTTAATCCTTGGTCACATTCCTAAGGTGAAGACTCTTAAGAATGCTAGTTTGGATCACTAGCCAATCATGGTAGAAATTTGAAAAACCAATGTGAGTTTCTCACCTTTTTGATTCACTTAATGTGGCTTAGAGATAGTTCCTTCAGACCTTAAGTGTAGCAATGGTGGAAGGAAGGTAAACCAAGGTATGGGACTAAGATGTTCTATTTTTCCAAGAGGTTGCAATACATTAAATCCAAAATTAATATTTGGAACTAGGAGTTTGGGGATGTTTGAAAAAATAAAATATGAAGTGCATAGATTGAAATTTGAATAAAAAAATCCATTTATATGGCCTCCAAAGAGTAGAAGTACATATGAAATTAGACTCATAGCTCAGTTAGAGGAATGGGAAAAATAGAAGAATTCTTATAGAAGCAAAAATCTAAGATCTAGTGGCTCAAAGAAGGAGATCAAAATATAGATTTCTTCCACAAATATCTTCTAGCTCAATGATATCACAACTTTATTTCTTCCTTGCAATCAAATTCTAGAGACGCTGTCTACACTTGGGATGACATGAACTCTATTATAGTCAATTACTTTTCCAATATATTTGTTGCTACTCATCTTGACTCGACTTCTCAATAGAATATTCTTCAAGTGATCCCAACTCTGATCACTTTTAAGGAGAAATTTATTTTGAATACTCTAGTTACTATCAATAAGCTTCAATAGGTGGTTTTTAAAATGTAAAAATAAAAAACCCCAAGTCCTAATGGTTTACCCAGTGAGTTCTACTAAGAGTTTTGGGATATCCTTCATGCTGATTTATTAGAGGTGGTAGAAGAAGCCTAGAAAGCCAAAGATATTTTGAAGGTTATCAATAAAACTTATATAGCTCTTGTCCCAAAAGCTCAACAGGCTAAACATATATCTGCTTTTAGATCTATAGCTATATGTAATGTTCTCAAAACCATTACTAAGATCATGGAAGAAAGGTTGAAGCCTCTTTTGCATAAAATTATTTCCCCTAAACAAGGGGGTTATGTGGAAGGGTGTAAAATAGTGGATGAGATAGTTTTTTCTCAAGAAGCCATCCATTCCATGGAAATAAAAAAATCTCCTTCTATGTTCATTCATTTAAATTTATCCAAAGCTTATGACAAAGTGGATTGCTACTTCTTTGTCAAAGTTTTGAGACAATTTGGCTTCTCTCAAGATTGGATGGACTGGATTATGGGGTGTATCTCTTTACTATCCTACTTAGTTCTTATCAATGGTAGACCTTCACAATTGTTCCTAGCTTCTAGAGGTATTAGGCAAGGTGACTCCCTCTCCCCTTATTTATTCATCATTCGTGTTGAATGTTTGAGCAGGACTATAAAAAAAATAGAGAAAATAGAACCCTTGAGGGAGTTACCATTGCTCATGGAGCTAGGCCTATATATCATCATCAAATTTTTGATGACTCTACTTTGTTAGGTAAAGTTATAGTTAAAGAAGATTCTAAAATTATGCAAATCATTAGCTAATTTTCTAAGGCTATCAAGCAATTGATCAATGAAGAAAAAACTAGTCATTTTCTTTCACTGATCTTCCATATAGGAATTCATGGTCCTAGATAAATTAAGATATAATAAGACCTCCCTTTTGATCACTTAGGCATTCCTATCAATATTCAAAGACATGAAAAAATATTGGAATTGGTCATTGGACAGAGTTAAGAAGAAAATTAGAAAGTGGACCAATAGGTGGATTTATTTTGAGGGAAGAATTACATTGGTAAAATCAGTCCTTCAAGCCATACCTATTTATGTTTCTACTATGTTGAATATCCCAAAGGTTTTTCTTTAATAATTGGATCAAATCAATCATCGGTTCCTTTGGAGTGGTACTAAGGAGAAAAGAAAATGGGCCTTGGTGAAATGAGATACTTTATGCCTTCCCAATAATGAAGGGGGCTTAGTATTTTGGTCTGCTATTAATAATAATAAGGCTTTAGCTACTAAATTGTATTGGATGATTTTGCATAACCCCAATGCTCTTTGGGCCAAAGATATTCACACTAAATATGCTAAGAACAAAAGTCTTGAAGACCTTGTTCGCTATCATTTTCCTTTCAAAGGTTCTCCTATTTTAGTGGTTCTTAAGACTAGTGAGGATTTGATAAAGCAAAATTTATTTTGGATCATTCATAATGGTCAATAGGTAAATTTTGGGATATATTCTTGGAATGGTCACCAACCTTTGATAACTCAATTTCTCAATTGGAGGCCTTGGATGGAGGAGCTTCATCGATCTAACTAGATAAAGGTAGCTAATTACTATTAGTACCATATTGGTAATTTAGAGAGTTTTAGATATTGGATCCCTATTGAGAACAAGCCTATTCAAATTCTAGAAATTCAAATAAAATATATCCAATGCATCCTTCATACGAGATCTCTCTCTTGGTCCCATGATAAAGATTGTTTTGGATGGAACAAAACTACTAAGGGTGAGTATTTAGTTGCTCAAGGTTATTTGGACTTATACCATAATAATACCAAACAATCATATGACATATTTACTTAGTTTTGGGCTTACAAGCTCTGGCCTAAGGTGAGATTCTTGGCATTTATTGCATCACAGGGTGCTAACTAGTGAGGAACTTATGAATCATGGTTTTCATGGCCCGTTTAGATGTGAAATGTGTGGAGAGAATGTGGAAAATCTTAGCCATATTTTTATTGAGTGTACATTAGACTCAAAAATATGGAGAGGAATGACCATATTACTTGGATTATAGTGGTCTATTTTTTTTAACTTTTGAACAACTTTGGAGGTATTGTCCTAAATAGGAGGGTGTTGATCATTTTATTAGGATGTTAGTTTGGATGGGTTCTACCATTCTATCTTGGAATATGTGGAAGGAAAGGAACACCTATATTTTAAATCAATAAAGGAAGGATATTCACTATATTTGGCAAAATACCATTTCCAACATAGTTGAATCAGTC
Source organism: Wollemia nobilis (assembly GCA_028583015.1). Lineage (NCBI taxonomy): Eukaryota > Viridiplantae > Streptophyta > Pinopsida > Araucariales > Araucariaceae > Wollemia > Wollemia nobilis. The sequence continues at coordinate 198,845 of JAQPPZ010001079.1, forward strand.
TAACAACTCCTTAATCACCCTCAAAACTCCCACCAAAGATGGGATCAAATGATGCAAATATTTAAGATTAACTCTTCTAAGGGTAACCAAATTAAAGGGAATGTGAGTAATCATAAGATGGATATAATAAATAATTTATAGCCTCCTTCTAAGAATTTTATAAAGTTCAATACTGATAGAGCCTCTAGGGAAACCTTGGAAAAGCTAGTGTAGGAGAAATTGGTAGACTTTAATAAGGTTCCTTAGTTTTCACTTTTTATGAGAATTTGGGTATCCTTTCCAATAATATTGTTGAGGGGTATGGTATCCTCAAAGGTCTTCAATAGGCTACTAAGGTTGGATGGAAAAATGTGTTGGTTGAATCTGACTCTCAAGTCATGATTAATCTACTAGAGGCTCCTTCTAAGAATCATAAGGTTGATTGGAAAATAAAAAGAATTGTTGAGAAGATTCAATTAATCCAAATGGGATTTTTGAAAGTTGAATACAATCATGTGGTCAGAGAATAGAATAAGAGTATTGATGCTTTAGCTAATTGGGCATTGGACAAAGGTGATATTACTATGACCACCCTCCCAAATGGTGGGATTTGCAAATAAGGGAAGCTATTCTTTTTATCCTTTCTCTGAATGGATCTAGTACTAGATGTAACTAGTTCTTTTTTTTCTTTTCTGTTTGCTTCTCTTTGGTTTAATCAAGGTATTTTAGTTCTCTAGCTCAGATAGATCTTTATTATGTTTCCTTTATTGAATCTTGTCTAAAAATTCTTCTTGCCTAGAAATGTCGTTGTTGTTTTCTATTTTTTTATTTTTTTAGATTTTTGGTGTGTGTGTATGTTTTTTGTATTGTTTTTGTTCTATTTTGTTTTTGTGTTTATGTTGTTTTTTTGTGTTTTTTATTTGTGTTGTTTTTTGTGTTTTTTTTATTTGTGTTTTGTGTTTTTTGTGTTTGTGTGTTGTTTTATTTTATTTTTGTGATTTTTGTGTTTTGTTTTTGTTTGTTATTTTTTATGTTTTTTGTTGTTTTATGCTTTTTTTGTTGTTTTTATTTTTTTTGTGTTTTTTGTTGTCTTTGTGTTTTTTATTTGTTGTTGTTTTTTGTTATTGTTGTTGTGTTTTTTGTGTTTGTTTATGTTTTTATGTTTGTTTGTTCTTTTTTGTTGTTGTTTTAGGTATGCTTGTTGACTATGCCAAAGGGGGTAGGACAGGTGCAAGCCCTAGGAATTTTTGATGGAATAGGTACCCTTACCTCCTTGGGACTTACCAAAAGTGGCATCCCATTTGGAGTGTTTTCCATAAACAATAAAAAATTATATATCCAAAGTTAATAGTTGCAATTTCAATCAAGTGGAATTAGTTCAACTGGTTAGATTCCTCAACATTTAAGGAGGAGACCAAGGTTCAAATATTACCTAGTGATACATGGATCATATTCAATATTTGTTGTAATACCACTATATGGCGATGATGTAATATGAGTGAGGCCCATTTCAATCCCATATAACCAATTGAAAAAATAGTTGCAATTTCAAAAAACAACTTCCAATAACCACTCAAATAAGAAATTTGTAAATTTTAAATTCTTTCAAAACCTTTGATGTAGCAATCCTTTTAATTCCCTACTAAATTTAAATTTTCAAATCCTATTTCAAATTTTCTCTAAATTTTAAAATTAAAAAAAAACTTTAAATAACTTCAAACCAAATTTCTTCAAATTTAAAAAAAAACTTCTAAACCTTCCTCAAATTTAAACCTTCTAACTTTTCAAACTTTAAAAACCAAATCTTAAAAAACAAAATTCAAATTTAAATCCTAGTAGAAAACCTTTTCACTCTAGAATTTGATTAATATTAAAAATTTTAAAAACCAAAATTAAAATAACGGTAGACAACCTTATAATTCCCACTTTAATTTTTAACATTTATAAAATTTTCAAGCTTCTACTTCAATTAATAATTAATAAATGATATAAAGGTATTTATCTATTACCTTTCATTAAGACATGTTGATTTGAATGTCCCTCTACTACAAAATCCTTTATTACTTCACCATATGTAATGATTGAGCATTACTACTAACTTTTCAACTATCTATTTTCCCGCAATGCTTCATGTTCTATTCCATTTTACATGCTTCAATCAAGGTGCTCAAATTTAGGTTTCTTTGGATGAAGACTACTAGTATTCTCTATTATAGTTCTCTAGAATTGATGCTCAAGTGTTTGCCTATCCTCAAGAAAGCACTCTAGTAGAAGTTGTGATGGCCAAGTTGATATAAGACACTAGATTAGGTTCTGGTTTGAAAATGTGCTTTGGTAGATAGCACTTGGAAGCTTGAATTTGGTAACAAACCACCAACTCAACCCAAAGGAGAGAGATTTTTTTTTTATTTTCACAAGGAATAACTCATAAAGAAGTACCAATATTTTTTTTAGCATTGAATGCATGATCACATTTTGAGTTCAATGTAACTATAGATGAAAATTAAGTGGATAAGAGTAACCAAATTCTTGTACTTTTAGAATTCAAACTTCTAAATCTCACAATTTAGAAAGGATACCATTAGTGGCCCCTCCACTTTTCCTATACCCTCACCAGTATAGGGTGCTAACTGGTAAGCAACTTATGAATCATGGTTTTCATGGCCTGTTTAGATGCAAAATGTGTGGAGAGAATGTGGAAAATCTTAGCCATATTTTTATTGAGTGTATAGTAGACTCAGAACTATGGAGAGGAATGACCATATTACTTGGATTATAGTGGTCAATCATTTTTTACTTTTGAACAACTTTGAAGGGATTGTACTAAATAGGAGGGTGTTGATCATTTTATTAGGCTGTTAGTTTGGATGGGTTCTACCATTCTATCTTGGAATATGTGGAAGGAAAGGAACACCTATATTTTAAATCAATAAAGGAATGATATTCACTATATTTGGAAAAAGACCATTTCCAACGTAGTTGAATCAGTCTAACAACTCCTTAATCACCCTCAAAACTCCCACCAAATATGGGATCAAATGATGCAAATATTTAAGATTAACTCTTCTAAGGGTAACCAAATTAAAGGGAATGTGAGTAATCATAAGATGGATAGAATAAATAATTTATAGCCTCATTCTAAGAATTTTGTAAAGTTTAATACTGATGGAGCCTCTAGGGGGAACCTTGGAAAAGCTAGTGTAGGAGAAATTGGTAGACTTTAATAAGGTTCCTTAGTTTTCACTTTTTATGAGAATTTGGGTATCCTTTCCAATAATCTTGTTGAGGGGTATGGTATCCTCAAAGGTCTTCAATAGGCTACTAAGGTTGGATGGAAAAATGTGTTGGTTGAATCTGACTCTCAAGTCTTGATTAATCTACTAGAGGCTCCTTCTAAGAATCATATGGTTGATTGGAAAATAAAACTAATTGTTGAGAAGGTTCAATTAATCCAAATGGGATTTTTGAAAGTTGAATACAATCATGTGGTCAGAGAATAGAATAAGAGTATTGATGCTTTAGCTAATTGGGCATTGGACAAAGGTGATCTTACTATGACCACCCTCCCAAATGGTGGGCTTTGCAAATAAGGGAAGCTCTTCTTTTTATCCTTTCTCTGGATGGATCTAATACTAGATGTAACTAGTTCTTTTTTTCTTTTCTTTTTGCTTCTCTTTGGTTCAATCAAGGTATTTTAGTTCTCTAGCTTGGATAGATCTTTATTATGTTTCCTTTATTGAATCTTGTCTAAAAATTCTTCTTGCCTAGAAATGTCATTGTTGTTTTCTATTTTTTTCTTTTTTAGATTTTTGGTGTGTGTATTTTTTTTGTATTGGTTTTGTTCTATTTTTTTTTTTGTGTTGCTTTGATGTTTTTATGTTTATGTTGTTTTTTTGTGTTTTTTATTTGTGTTGTTTTTTGTGTTTTTTTTTTGTGTTTTGTGTTTTTGTTTTTTGTGTTTGTGTGTTGTTTTATTTTATTTTTGTGATTTTTGTGTTTTGTTGTTGTTTGTTATTTTTTACGTTTTTTGTTGTTTTATGTGTTTTTTGTTGTTTTTGTTTGTTTTGTGTTTTTTGTTGTCTTTGTGTTGTTTATTTATTGTTGTTTTTTGTTATTGTTGTGTTTTTTGCATTTTTTTATGTTTTTAAGTTTGTTTATTCTTTTTTTTGTTTGTTTTAGGTATGCTTTTTGACTATGCCAAAGGGGGTAGGCAAGGTGCAAGCCCTAGGAATTTTTTATGGAATAGGTACCCTTACCTCCTTGGGACTTACCGAAAGTGGCATCCCGTTTGGAGTGTTTTCCATCAAAAAAAAAAACTTATATATCCAAAGTTTATAGTTGCAATTTCAATCAAGTGGAATTAGTTCAACTGGTTAGATTCCTCAACATTGAAGGAGGAGACCAAGGTTCAAATATTACCTAGTGATACATGGATCATATTCAATATTTGTTGTAATACCACTATATGGCGATGATGTAATATGAGTGAGGCCCATTTCAATCCCATATAACCAATTGAAAAAATAGTTGCAATTTCAAAAAAAACTTCCAATAACCACTCAAATAAGAAATTTGTAAATTTTAAATTCTTTCAAAATATTTGATGTAGAAATCCTTTAAATTCCCTACTAAATTTAAATTTTCAAATCCTATTTCAAATTTTCTCTAAATTTTAAAATTAAAAAAAACTTTAAATAACTTCAAACCAAATTTATTCAAATTAAAAAAAAACTTCTAAACCTTCCTCAAATTTAAACCTTCTAACTTTTCAAACTTTAAAAATCAAATCTTTAAAAACAAACTTCAAATTTAAATCCTAGTAGAAAACCTTTTCACTCTAGAATTTGATTAATATTAAAAATTAAAAAAACCAAAATTAAAATAACATAGACAACCTTATAATTTCCACTTTAATTTTTAACATTTCTAAACTTTTCAAGCTTCTACTTCAATTAATAATTAATAAACAATATAAAGGTATTTATCTATTACCTTTCCTTAAGACATGTTGATTTGAATGTCTCTCTACTACAACATCCTTTATTACTTCACCATATGTAATGCTTGAGCATTACTACTGACTTTCCAAATATCTATTTTACTGTAATGCTTCATGTTCTATTCCATTTTGCATGCTTCAATCAAGGTGCTCAAAGTTAGGTTTCTTTGGATGAAGACCACTAGTATTCTCTATTATAGTTCTCTAGAATTGATGCTCAAGTGTTTGCCTATCCTCAAGAAAGCACTCTAGTAGAAGTTGTGATGGCCAAGTTGATATAAGACACTAGATTAGGTTCTGGTCTAAAAATGTGCTTTGGTATATAGTGCTTGGATGCTTGACTTCGGTAACAACCCACCAACTCGACCCAAGGGAGAGAGATTTGTTTTTCATTTTTATAAGGAATAACTCATAAAGAAGTACCAATATTTTTTAGCATTGAACACATGATCACATTTTGAGTTCACTGTCACTGTAGATGAAAATTAAGTGGACAAGAGCAACCAACTTCTTGTACTTTTACAATTCACATTTCTAAACCTCACAATTTAGAAAGGATACCATTAGTAGTCCCTCCACTTTTCCTATACCCTCACCAGTATAGGACAACTTGACCAGGACATAACGATTAATATTTAAGGCCCATAATACTTAAAGATAATGCCTATTCCCTAACCCTACATAAGTCCCTCTATGTAGAATTATTCTAGTGTAATGCCTTAGTGCTTAGTTACCACACATCCATGGGCTAACTAAGGCCATCACCACTCACATGATAATAAGCATGGTCACCCAAACCTCATTGTTCAAGGTGCCACCACTATATTGTCTTGTGAATGATTCTTAAACCTCACCACTAGGAATATGTCCAAGCCTCACTACTTAGGACTACCAAAAATTCTCATTGCTTTGGGACACCTAAGCCTCACCGTTCAAGGTGTATCATTCATAAATATATGGTTATTACATCACCACAACTCCTATATTCACAAATACTTGGTTATTGCATCACTATAACTCCTCCTAGGATTGGGTACATCTTGACTCAATATTTTTCTAATATGGATCTAGTTCATGCCCAAAATCCCCATCCAAACCTGAGTCATAAATTTACAAAAATAAAATCTCTCCCAAAAGGAAATAAAGTGCTATATTAAAACATGCTTAAATATAATTCATTGCTAAAATTGGCATCCTAAATACTTTAAAATTATAAAATCATAATACTAGTATTTAGCATTTCCTTTATCTTCAATGTAAAGAACAAAACAACATTTAAAGGAATTATAATCACAATCCATGAAATTAGATTCCTTTCAATCACACATTCTTTCCATTATTACACATGAATAAATATTACAAAAAAATTACATTAAAAAATAATAACACTTAATCTTCCATTCTCTAAATGATATACAAAATATTCATTCCCTCCTCATAAACATGAAACCCAAAATAATCATCATCCCAAAAATATTATATTTCAATATTTAAGAACATAAATAATATTTCATCTTCTTCAAGGTCTCCACTTTTAAAGTCTTCTTTCATGAACTTGAAGCAACTAGGGATCATGACAACTCTTTAAATGCATATGTAACCCTAACATGGACTATGAAAAAACACATATTATCATGCAACAAATAATAATATGCATGAATATTGAGAGAATCCCATACTTCTCTCAAAGCATAGATTCCTTAGCTATTCAAGCCTCATCCATATTATGCCATATAATTTTCCAAAAGCAATTTTTTTTTTATCTAAGTATTTTTCATACATAGCTCCATTAAAAAAAAGAAATATCTTTATCAGAAGAAAACTTCCCCATTAAGACAATATAATCCTCTTTTATCCATAATCCAATTTTTACTAGTTAAAAATACTTTAATAAATCAATTTCAATAAAATAAACATGCTCATAAAAATTATTAGCTTCTTCCAAATATCTACTAATCCAATTATCATATAACATGGACCATTAACATACACATTGTTTATTCAATTTTAAACCATCAATATAAAACACATGTTTTATAAAATAAAGAAACAAACACTTATTCAAAAAAAGTAAATTTCATTCACGATAACCAAATATCTATTTACATAAAGTAAGAAAGAGATTTAATATTTTCTTTACAAAAATGAAATCAACCAAATAAAACTCTTACAATACCAACGTAGAGCATGGACTATAACATGCAACAACCAAACAAAGCATATAAAAATTATAGTTAGCCCTATGCTAGCCATAGATCGATACACAATAGCAAGACCTTAACCTCCTTTCACTGGAAAGCATGAAAGAGATAAAATAACCATTAAAAACTGCAACCAACACACAAACCTTAAATGACTAAGCTTGCAAGGGAAGGTTCAAACTCCAAAGGCTTAAACATACACTAAGGATGTAGCTCTTAAAAGTGCAAGGTCACTCAAAACCCAAATGGATCCAACCTTCTCAAAAACCACACACAAAAAATAACGTAAAGCAATAATATTCTCTGAGATTAGGTACTACTACTTGAGATATAGAATCCCTACATATAAAATCAAGGAGATGATAAAAAAATTGGCAACAATAATCTACAACTAATATTCAAGAGATGATCAGGTTTGTTTCGAATAATCCAACTTTATTCAATGTGCGGTAATAAGCAACCACCAACACTAAAAAGTGCAATCCAATATTCTCTTGACCACTAAACACACAATCATGAGTAAAAACTAGAGGTAAAACAACATCATACCAATCTTCCTATAGGATTTCTAGAGTTCAAAACCAAAATATCAGACTCCAATACTCTTTTAGAACTATGCCCTATAAGAACTTAAACTTATTAGGGCTTTAGAACTCAAACAAATTGTAAAAGCACAGATCTAAAAGAATATAAAAGTAGTCATAGATAAGAACATAAGAAGCAACTAGAAAGAAGTTACCTCAATGCAATTATCAACACTCTTTCTTCCTTCCTAGTTCATTGCACTATGCTCTTTTTCATCCAACCTCTGTCCTTATGCTTCTTCTTTCATTAACCCCAAAAGCTTGGTGAGTCTCTCCATATAATCCTTGAGGAACCCAAAAGAAATATCTACAAAGAGAATCTTTCTCAATGCTAAATCAATATACTCAAAAGTAATGTTTCTTTTATGTTACCCAACATGCCAGCTTTCAACTTTTTCAAATCACCAAAATATGAACTTAAATTTATACTTTATAAATGTGCTCTTTTATCTAATGGATTTTTTTTCCTTTTTGAAATATTTAACTTATTAGATCTTACCTTAATTTACTAATTCTCTTAGGTCTAGCTTTAGTAATTAAATCCTTTATTCCTCATATTAATTCATTTTTTAATACCAACAACATTTTTAATTAAATTAATTATTCACCTAATTAACTTAATTACTATCAAATGCTAATATTAACCATTAGCATCAATATCAAACAATACCACATACAATAATACAAGGGATCTTGTTGAGCCATCCTTGCTTCACTAGGATACAATAAAAAATATGCACAACACAATTTTTCTTTAGAAGGTTTTATGATAACTAATATGCTATCACCCACCTACTAAGGATGAATCTTTTTCTCAAATAGCAACCTTCTTTTCCAATGGTGCATTCAATCAAACATATATATGCAATGCACCTATATGAAGGGTTTCATTTTTTTAACCTTGAGTTGATAAATGTCATCCATCATTTCCCTTTTTCTCTCAACCCTGGTGGTTGTCCCATACCAATCCACCCATGAGATTACCTAGTCCTACAACCACAAATTCATTAGCAATACCTTATTTTCCAAAATAGTGTAATCAAAGCATAAAGTGGATCATTCAATACATCCCACTAACATAAAATGATATTATGCATTAGATATCCACACATCAATACCTAAATCAAGTATCAAGAAAAAGTCCAACAAAGGAGGGTTGTTACACCTTCTCCATAATGTAAACTTCATTGTAACTACTATAGCCATCTATAAAGCTATAATAATTTTGCCCTACAATTTCATCTAGAATCTAATCTAAAGAGAGAAGCACATACAGATCCTAATTGGTAGCTTTGTTTTACTTTTGATAATTGGTCTATGCCCTTAGCTTCCCATTCTTATTCCTTATAATGATGATTGGTGACATCCACTTTGAGTCGTCAATTGAAAAAATAAAATTTGTTACCAAGCAACTTGTCTATCTCTTCTTTGATAGATTTGAAAATTTTTAGAATTATGTGGTATATAATTTTCTTTATAGGATTAGCATTAGTTACCAACTCTATTTGATGCTCCATCCAAACAACTTATCATAACTCTTTATGATCAAAAGTGAATAGATAAATATAAATATAGAAGAGTCAAAAGTAGTTCTTCCTATGTTGCTTTTCTATTACATCTCCAAAGTGTAACCATCATAGTTGACTTTGCATCTCTTAGAAAATTTGTCATGGGAAATTACTTGGAGTGTGAAGACAAATGCTTTCCAAGGAGACATTCACCTCACTTTCTTCCTCTTATATATCTACCTCATTAATACTAACATAATATAAAAGTCATCTAATTACATTCATCCTTTATTTATATTGTCTTTAATGTATTAGATTTAGGTGCCCTATTTATCTTCACTCAATGAGACCTCTGATCAATGGTCATATAGCCTTCATGTAAATTATTATGAGCATGATTTTTTCTTAAACACAACCTTCCTAACAACATTGGGTATGCAATAGAACCATATTTCATATCTTAACAATCTATCACACAAGTAACAACTACCATTGGCTTGGTTTTTTCTTATTCTTAGACTTGAGCTTCAAACTAGATTTATAATCTATCTCTAGTTCTAATGTATTTAGTGTGGACTTTATGATTACATTGGCAATCAGTCCACCATCTATTAAGGCATTAGGATTAGAAATATATTTGCATAAGAATTGAACTTGTGGAGCATATGGGTTAAGCTTTACATCAAATAAAATGACTACAACCTTCTTCCCTTGTCTAAAACTCATCCCATTATACAACTCTCATTGCTTTTCTCATGAAAATGATAATAGTTTCCCATAAGTAATGTTGGTTGTATACTTCAACATGTCCTCCATGATTATGGTGCTTATATTGCTAATATTGAAAAATATTCCATGCCTATATTTCTTCTTCTCTACTTTGTTGGCTCTCCTTTTTTAATTTTAATCTCTTTTTCTTAACTAGGATTCTTATCATGAGCTCACTTTGTCACCATGATGTTGACCTATTCTTCAACATCTCAAAAAATATCAACAACATTGATGGATAGGTGTCTTATATTTCTCATTGCTCTTTGTTCCTCAAGTAGATTCCTTATTAGGATAATTTATCTTATATTTCCCTTTCTTTTTATCTCTAACACATTAGTTTAGAATTTCTTAGTACTTTTAGCCCTAGATTAGAAATATTGAGTTTTTGATTCCTTCCCTTACAACAAATTGATGGTGAGTTATCCTATATTTTTAGTTAAGTCCTCACCTTTAGTTGTAGAAGTAGAAGAAGATTAGTTTACTAATGTTGTTATTATTGCTACCTGAGAAACCTAGCCAAGAGCATTTGGCATAGTTGGAACTAGTAGAACTAGTTCCTTTCCTAGACTCCCCTCTTGCCACTTTGTAATATTATATGCACATAGGATAGTAGTGGGTTGTTCATACTTAAACCCTAGCCTAATTGAATACTTTAAAACTATAATAAAATATTCATAAATCATGGTATTTATACCAACTATTAGGCTTTTAGGAAAGTTATCCTTTCATTTTTAATCCTTGACTTTCCTTTAAAGCTCTTAGGCTTACACTTAGTAGTCAAAAACTTGCTTATTATATCTTTGAGTTGGCTTCATTATCTCAATCATAAATGCAAAGTATTTTTGTCATAGACTATACTATTTGATTATTCTCTTGCTAACCTAGTCCTATGAATTCTTGATATCATCTTCCTAGATCTTGTACCATTGTAAGGCAACACCATTCAAAAATGTTGGAAGAAAATATGTCCATTGCTCCTTTGATCTCAAGCCATTATAAATACATTCTCTCTTGTACTTTTGGATGAAAGTCATAGTATATTCAAATAATAGGGATAAAAATTCAAGAAGTTGTCCATAATTTCTATGGCCTTGAAATCCCAAGTACAACTCTCCTAGGTAAATAATTTGAGTTCATACAAGTTTGAGGTTGAATCTACCTATTGAGTACTACAAGTATAAATTCTACTAGATTCAACCTCTTAGTTCTTAAATAAGATATACCAAAAATGGGTCATACACCTGAAGATAATAAAAACTAGACAACGACCTATGATAGAGTAATCATATGCTATCCACAAGATCACTAAGGGATATAGTTGTTGACTAATCTTCACTCTACACCAAAGGTCTCAAGACATAGTTACTAAACCAAAACACCACCAACAAGAAGTGATCTTCATAATAGAACTAAAACAGTTCTAGAAACAAATAGAATATCTTCCTAAGCCCTACTCTTCTTATGGTATTTAGCTTTGATGTATAAAATTTATATGATGATCATATGATAACATATAATACGTGAACAAAAATGGAATATATAAAATGAAAAGAATAGAAATAATTGATGGTAAAAATAATAGCATAATATGATTGTCAAAATGAGAACCAAAATACTTTTATTACGTAGAAAAATATGAATACTAACTCAAATAATCACCATAAGGATTATATAATAAAAATAAATATTTTATTACAAGTATAGAATAGAGACAAAGTACATAAGCTTCTTACTAGACTATTCTTAATGAGTGGATTCAATCCCCCTATTGAGCTTCCATCCCTTATGGGCTCACTCAATGACTATATGTCACATTCTCACTTAAACACACACTTCCTTTGGCTAGCTAAACTTGTCATCCCTCATGAATCTTAGTTATTTATTGGAGCTCCTAAATTCTCAACATGCCTCCCTTAGGGGAGATCTCTATATTTGTAGGCTCATTGGAGCTAGATATTAAGCTATAAATTACAAGGATGGATAACTTTATATGGATACATGACAACATCTTCTAGAGATCTCCTTATGTACTCCCCCCATAAAATCAAGATATTCTAGCTATCTTTTCGATCTTCTCTTAGACTCTTATGATAATTTATGGTCACATGAGATATTCAAATACCACATGCTTCTAGAGTTTTTGCTCTTAGAATTTTTCCATGACATCCCATTATAACTTATAATTACATAATATAGTCAAAATAATATATGATTTTAGATATTTTTACATGGATTCTTTTCATAATGTTACATAATACTTCAAAAAGTACTTTAGACTATTTTAGACTTTCTAGAGTTTTATCAAGATGTTATTTCCATCATATCTTAAGATACTTGATAAAGACCATTTAATATTATAGTGACACTTTAACAAAGATAATTTACCATTTATTTCTTACTAGGACCTATCCAAATCATCACATTCTTATTATCTTCTATTCATATAAAATTATATCTATATCATTGCTATTTTATAATAGTCACCACAATCTTTCAAACTATTACTGCACCATAATCATCTTCAGCAAGATATTGAGTCATGATATTATCCAAAAATCTATCTAATAGTGTATTTTAAATACTCCTTATGTTATTATACATGCAAATAACACAACAAAATTTTGCAGCGACATACCTAAGGCCTAAAGTTCAATGGAGGAAAATAAATATTACCTACAAGAAATGAAGAATAGAGAAACTAAAACCTCCAATTACATACAAAAAAAACTAAAGGAAGGTGAAACCAATATTTGAAAGAATTATAGAAATAAATAATTGCACAAAGCACCATGTGTGTTTGCAAAGGGATTATTAAAAGAAAATAAAAAATGCAATGACTCGAGAAGGTTCACCAAGACATGAATTTCAAAGATGCATCTTTGGGAAAGCTCCAAGCCCAATATAAGAATATACTTTTGCACCTCCTAAGATCTTATTACATTATTAAATATGTAAATGACCTTATAGTTACCATTGAATAATTCAATAAAAGTATATTATATTTACTAGATCAAGGAAAATACATTCTTGATAATTTGGATAATAGTTTGTGGAATCTAGAAAAGAGCAATAAATAAGCCATAAGGAATATGGAACTATAAGTAGAAGAATATCACCAATATTTAACAAGAATATAAAAATATCAAATAGGAAAGGAAGATATCCTCTTTTTATCCCTTTGTGATGTTTTATCCACATAGACTTCCTTGATGCCCAACTCACCTCTATTATATTTCCAACCTTCCCCATGGCACCCTTGTCATCATTACTATTTTTAGCCCTTGTGACTCTTGTTGCCACCCTTTATGCACTTATTACCATTTATGGTTTTGCTTCATTTCTCATGCTCTTCACACCCCTTCGTATCCCTACCACATCATTAGCTCGTGCCTACCCATGCAAACTATGATGTTGTTCCCTATCAGCATCACTTCCCCCATTGGTCATTGTCTTGCCACTACCCTTCTTCAATAGAAGGTGAATAGTTCAATGAGAATTTACAAACATAGGGAAGATCACCAATGGTCATGATCACACATATTCTCTAGATTCATTGGTATGCAAACCTATGATCTCTCAATCCTTCCTAAAGGATGAACCTTCCCTTTAATTTTATTTTTCTACAACACTATCATTAATTGTAAACTAAATCATCCTACAATTTTTCTATCTCTGGCCATCATCCTCTTCATTGGTGCTTGAGTTTTTATGCTCTTGGTCTAGGCATTGGTCTTCCCCTACCCTCCCCCATATATTCACCCCTCACCTAGCCCTCACCTTGTTCCTCTCATCCTCTAGCCCACCTCGATTCTTTGCATAGCTCATCATGATTGTAGATTCGAGTTCGAGGTCCTCCAGTTGGACAAGTTGGTCTAGGAGATCTTTACCAATCATGGGCTTCTTCCTTTTTTCCAAAATTTTAGTAGTAATGACATAGAAATTTCTCAAGATCTGGCTCATTCATGGGATTAAGGTAGAGTCTTGGTTAGAGGTCTCTAATTCACCATTATCATTGGTCTGCTTGCTAAAGTGATTGATATCCCTGACAATGGTGAAATCATCCAAAGAGAAAATAATTCCCTGGTTGGTGAATTGAATCACTTCAAAGATAAAGGGGAAAATCTTGATAGGAACAAAGGAATCATTATTTAGGATTCACTACCCAAGCCTTGGGATAAGGTGATGGTCCTTGTTCTGTAATACTTCATTATGGATAGACCCAATACCATTCTTTGAAGCTTCCATATTGTTTTCCTTAATCACCTCCATAGAAATAAGACCATGAAAAATATAGAATACCTATTTAGGTCTATTGAGAGGTATGTCCTTAATATCAAGAAAGGATCTATCCTTCTTGGTGCATCAAGATCTCCATCTCATCCTTTACAAGCACATGATTTATAAGGAGTCATAGAAAGCCATATTATCATGAGTGGGGAGCCCTTTTCCATAAATCCCTAAGTCTAGCCATCGTGGGAACCCCCAACCTAATTTAATATATGAGTTTTCCTAGAGATACCCCTCTTCAAAGACCAATCGAATGCTTGAATTTGAACCCAAATTTTAAGAAGCAACTCCCATTGTTAAGTCTGAGGCTTGTTAGTGGTCCTCTTGGCTCTTGTGCCAAGTCTTAGACAAGAAAAAGAAATTCTCATATCATCCTTAAACAAGATACTAATATTTTAGAGGACTTCCCCCTCCTCACAAAGCTATCAAGCAAGAGGACTTATATATTAATTCTGCTATCCAAAATGGAGCTCCTTAGAGTCGCTCCTCTAAACCATCTAGCCACACTCAATTGAGGGCCTATGTTTCTTTCATTATCAGGAAGAGCTATATATAGGAGCTCAAGGACCTAATCAAAGTCCTGACCAAGGCTACAAAAATGATGGTCTCTCTCCTTCAATAGGCCATTATTATCTTGGATGAGTACAACAACTAGTTTTATGGGGATGATCTGGTGGATCGTGTGATCTCCCCTGCTCTTGGTGATGGAAAATGAGGAACCATCCTTCTTTCTTGTATTTTTTCAATGTTCCTTACTTTGCTATTTTGGTGGGCTCCCTCAGCTCTAGAGCTCCTCTTTATTTTTTGGTTGTGGGATCCCCATCTCTAGAGTCCCCTTCCATTGTTGCTACCTTTGGCCTCTCCTTTAGAGATAGTCTCTCTCAAATCCTTTTAGTGAGATCGTCTCTTTTTTCCTAGTAGATATTGTCTCTTCTTTTTCCTTTGTTATTTCTCTTCTTTGTTTTAGCTTGATGTAAAAGGTTTGGGGACCCTTTCAAAACCCCCTCCTTCAATCAATAAAAAAAATAGTCCTTACATGGTATGGGTTAATGTGTTAGGCAATATCAATAATGATTTCAAAGGAGAGAAGAATATAATATATGTGTGTTTACAAGAACTAAGTTTATTGGGAAGGTTATCCAAAAATGATTATATATATCTTTTCAAAAGCTTATTTGATTTGAAATATTCTATTGATAATTGATCTACACATATAATAAGTGTAAAATAAAGGAGATATATGAGCTTGTAATTCTTTTAAAATGGCATCTATCTACTACTTTGAAAATTCTTATAGGTAGTTGCACTCAAGAATCTCTTTAGATTAATTGAATATATTGCACTTATGTTTTACATAATTTGAAAAATAAATAGAGTGTTGTGTACTACAACTACTAAGGGTAGACAAGAAAACAATAATTGATGAGCCACATAATTGCTCATTTTTTGTACTCTTTTCCCCATAATGTGTGACATATATTCTTGTAGATATAAATATTTTATGGAAATTATATATAATTGACAGTTTATTTTGCATGTTTTATAATATTTGTCTTTAAGTGTAATTTGTGTAGATTTAGTGGAAATCATTGCATTTTGGCATGTTTTCATCAAGGTCCAACTCGGACCTAGCACTTGCAAATTAATGAAGGAAAAATATCTAGAGTATCGGTAAAACGCATGAAGTTAGGCGTCAAGTCCTTTGAAGTGCCTGACTTCTATTCAGCATCTAAATGTTAGGCGTCTGATTTTTGTTAAGCATCTAATTCCCATTGTATGGTGGAAGGTGCCTACTTCCCATTGTATGACAGAAGGCGCTTACTTCCTGTTACACGGTGGAAGGCACCTGTTTCCCAATTGTATAATGGAAGGTGCATGCTTCCCATTGTACGATAGAAGGTGCCTGCTTCCCATCATGTGAATGAAAGATGCCTGCTTTTTGACTTCTTAAACCACATGCTTTTTGACTTCTTCAACCACAGTGCCTGATTCCTGTTAGCATCAAACTTTAGAACGACTCTATAGTCAATAGAACAGAGTGAACGCGTCAAAAAACAACTTGAAAGGATTTTTAGAATCATAACTAAACAAGGGATAATGTCAAAGGTAATTCATCACCTATGTTGTAGTCGTTACATAAATTTATTTTTTAAATCAAGCAAATCAAATATCTGCATATTCTGGAAATAAAATATGCTGAGATATTTTGATATTTTTCTCGATTCAAGCAAATAGTTGTAACAACGAATCATGAATTGATTTGTTCTAAAATTGTAATAGGGCTAGTTGCATACTTTATAAATATGCAGGTCACCCCTAAAGAAAACCCCTCGAACTTGTTATGTAATTTTCCAGTTGCAAATTGTTAGTAAAAATCCTTACATTTCTATTGTAAAAATTATTCTCTAAGCGTCTTGTGAACATTCTACCATGGGCAGAACCTTCTGGAATCGTGGGCCGACTTGCAACATAGTTCTTCCCTATTTCCTTGTTTTTCTATAATTATTTTCATAGATTAATTTATTTCCAGTATTTTCCCTATTTTCTATAATTATCTAGCAAAGTAGTTATTTAGAGTTTTTATGTTTTCAGTCATGTTTCTTAGACTTAGCATAGGATTGTGGGTTTAAACATAAAATTCAATGAACATTAAACACCTCCCAAACCATAATCCAAGGGACTCATCTACAAAGGAGGAATTGCAAGCATAGATTTTGCACGGTTGCTCACAAGACTACAAGCTACCCCGAATTGAAAATTAAATGGAGGCAATTAATTGAACCATAGAAAAACTAACCAATGTTTTGCCCAATAATAATATTTATTTCAAATTATATTCCATAGGTAGTAATTGTTTCCTATTATAAATAACTTAATTAGTATTTTGATATTTTGATGATTGTAACTTTTAAGGCTTGAATAAATCATATATATACTTTAATGGTTGGTTTACTAGGATCAAATGGTGTACTTTGTGTATTAACTACCAATATTGTATTTTTTTTATTTTCTTCTTATACCTGCATATATCATCCTCATCGATAATTGAATCTATGTTTTTGTCTATCAAGTATTAATGTGGTTTTATTTTAAATCCCATAAAAAACTAGTGTATACCATTTTCAATATCGTATTATTTGCCATAATTTAAAAATAATATTTTTTCATAAGAATAATAAAAATACTTGAATTTTTATTCACATGGTAATGTAATTAAGTAGCTAGTTTATGATTTTTATTGCTACGTATTTGGTGTTATATGGAACTATCTCAAACGTTGACTTATCCCTCATTCTAAAGGATAAAAGAAATGAATTAGAAGTATTGACAGCTGCTTTGAACGAAATAGGGGTAGAAACACCAGTAGTAGGTAGAATGATAGAAAATCTAGAGGAAACATCTACTAGTTTTAGTTTTCCAATAGGAGAGGCAGGAGGAGATCACAAGATGAAACACATCTCTCATACCCACCTTCCAAATTTTAGAGGACTACCAATAGAAGATCCAGACCTGTTTTTGTCTAAATTTGATGTTTTATGTAGATATTTGGATTACACCATAGATCCTAAAAAACTAAAAGTATTCCCTTCCACCTTAGATGATTTAGCTTTGCACTGGTTCATCATCCTGGGGGATAAATGGATAACTACTTGGGAACAGTTGAAGAAAATTTTCCTAGATTAGTATTAGGATTTTTGCAAAGCAAGAGATGCAAGAGAGGAAGTCCTAGACATGATCCAAAATGAATGGGAGTCCATGGAAAAATACTGGGATAGGTTTAGATTCAATTTGCAAAGATCACCCCATTCAAGACTAGGAGATAGGTCCCTAAGAAGTATTTTTTTGAAAGGATTGACAAATGAGTCCTTGGAAGCTTTGACCATGATATTTGGGGGAGACATTTACCAACACCAAATGGATAATATTCGGAATTTGTGTTGAAATTTCTCAAGAAGAAATGCTAAATTAACCTCTAGAAATGTTAAGTAGTCAATCGTTGTCACTAAATATAAATAGGCAACATGTTGGAAGATCTTAAGAGTGAGATGTTATCATCTCTAACTCTTTAAATGGGTACTCTTCTACTTCATAGAAAGAATTAGGAGAATATGGTAGCATTGGTCTACTTCTATCCTAAATGCAGAGGAAAACACCCCAAAAATGAGTACCCAAAAAACAAAGTTTGTGTATGTGTTGTTTGTAGGAAGGATCATAAAACAAAGTTGTGTCCACAATTAATGAAATCAAAAGAGGAACCTGAAGTAGTCGAGGCATAATTCATGGGTAATAGGAGGAACTGGCAATAGTCTTCTATGGATAATAATTTGCAATCAACAATTTCATCCTATGGGGGTAATAATTACCAGAATCAAAGTCAAAACCAGCCACCCAACATGGGTTGGTATGGTCAACAACCTTGGAATCCATTTTCCTAAGGAGAAAATCCTTACAACCCTTATCCTTGGAACCAATATCAAAAACCTGGGTAGCAATGGAGAAATTAGAATGTTTGGAATTAGTATCCATAGCATACTGCTCCAGCTCCACTACAACCAAGTCTACCAACTTCACCTACTCCAAGGACTCCTCAGTTACCAACACAGCCAACAACAAACCCAAACAACAAGCATCCAACCTATTAGATTGAAAATTATATGTACCTTATGTATAATATAAAGGTATATTATGATCCTATCCAGTTAATATTAAGAAAGAAATTAGGTGTATAAGTCACTCCTCTTGTAAAATAAGATGAACCAATAGAAATAGAGAAATGGGAATCACCCATTATAGAAGAGGTAGAAGAAGAATCAACACCTGTACATAACAAAGAGGAGGTTCCACATTTTCCACAAAGGTTACATGAATCTAAGAAACCAATACAAATAGATTTTGATATCCTCTCTAGTTTAAAGAAATTAACAATCACAATTCCTCTCTTGCATGCCATAATAGAATTGTGCCTCAAGAAACCAGGGAGGAAACCATCTAAATCAATCAGTTTGGTAGTTTAGTTATCTGACCTTATGCTAGGAAATACCTACAACCATAAGCATTCAAATCTAGGAAACCCTATGTTGACTGTAAAAATAGAAGGATCTATTTTTACCCAACACACTAGTAGATTTGGGGGTTGCCATCAATGTCATGCCCTAGGAAACCATGCAAAAACTAAAATTGACCAACCTGAAGCCCACCAAAACTATGTTGTAGTTGGCAGATAAGTCTACAGTACTTCCTGATGGAATACTAGAAGATATCATTGTTGCAGTAGATGCATGGGAGTATCCAATAGAGTTTTTAGTATTGCAATATAATTATGGACTAGGTGGATACCCATTAATCTTAGGAAGACCTTGGTTGGCAATAGATGATGCCTACATAAGTTTTAGAGATGGACAAATGACCATTTCAGATGGTAATAATATAAAGAAACTAATCATACATCCACCTGCATAGTCTGTAAATTTGTTGGGAGAACCAAAAAATGAAAATCAAAATGTTGATGGTTTATTAATACTCCAACCTGTGATGACACTTGAAGAGTTGGAAGATGAAAATGATGAGTATAGGATGATCTCTCATTTTTTAGGGAGAACCTTCCTGTCCTCCTCCTGAGTTACCATTAGCAGGAGTGAAATACCACCATATTCAGCAAATAGAAGTTGCACCTAGTAGAATCCTAAATGTAGATAACAAGTTGACAACCGAACATTAGACCAAAATAAAATAAATATTGGAAAAACATCAAGATTCCTTTTCTTGGGGGTATTCTGACATGAGAGGAATAGCTCCTGAGAACTGTACACATCAATTTCTTGGTATTTTTTTAGATATGATTGGAGAGATTGTGGAAGTATACATGGATTATTTCACTGTATATGGTGAGACTTTTGAAATTACAATAAAAAATCTAAAAAAAAACACTTAAACATTGTGAGGAAACTAACCTCTCCTTAAACAATGAGAAATGCTATATGTTGATGTAGAAAGGGATAGTTTTAGGATATCACCTTTCTGCAAATGGGATAAAAGTAGACAGAAAGAAAATTGAATTCATCCAAACTATGCCTACTCCCAAAACACAAAAGGGCATTCATAGTTTCCTAGGATTAGTTGGTTACTATAGAATATTTATATCATAATTTAGAAAAACCACTAAACCTCTTACCACATTGTTAACAAAAGATGTTGAGTTTATCTGGATTGAAGAATGTGAACATGTATTCAACACCCTAAAGGAAAAACTGATTACTGCTCCTATACTGAGAGGTCCAAATTGGGCCATACCTTTTCACATATATGCTAATGTATCTAACAATGCAATAGTCTCGATATTGGGACAAAAATATGGTGATGATTTTTATGCCATCTATTATGTTAGAAAAAACCTTATAGGTGTTGAATTAAATTATACTATCATAGAGAAAGAGTTTCTTGCAGTAATACATGCTCTTAATAAATTTTTTCATTATATTATAGGTTATTAGGTATTTTTGCACACTGACCATTCATCAATCAGATACTTGACAAAAAAACCTGTGATTAGTGGAAGAATTATCAGATGGTTTTTGCTCTTGCAAGAATTTGATGTGACAATAGTAGACAAGCCAAGAAAAGATAATGTGGTAGCTAATTTCTTATCCAAATTGACACCTCTAGACTATGTAGCTATAGAAAACCAATTTCTAGATGAGCATTTATTTACTCTAAATGATTAGATACCTTGGTACATAGATATGGCTAATTATTTAGCCATTGGTAGAGTATCCCCTACACTTTTACCTTATAAAAAATAGACTTTAATTAAGAAAAGTGCAAATTTCTCATGGATTGATGAGTGCCTGTTTAAGATAGGACCTGATCAAATCATGAGGAGATGTGTTGCTGGAGAAGAAATAATTGAAATACTAAAGGCTTGCCATGATGAACCTTGTGGTGGCCATTTTGCAAGAAAAAGGATTGCATATAAAGTATTGCAGGCTGGTTATTATTGGCCTTCACTATTCAAATATGCAGCCAAGCATGTGAGTCAGTGTGATCAATATTAGAGTATGGGTAGACCTACTCTCAAAGATGAGATGCCACTCCAACCACATGTTCACATTGAACCATTTGATAAATAGGGTATGGAATTCATAGGACCTATTAATCCACTGTCAGGAGGTAAGAGGTATATCCTAGTTTGTATTGATTATGTGACAAAATGGGTTGAAGTATAGGATTTGCATGATTCAAAGGAACAAACTATAGTAGACTTCTTGTTTTCAGCAATTTTTATAATATTTGGGGTCCCAAGGGAGATCACAATAGATCAAGGGCCTTAGTTTACTTCAAGGATGATCCAATAACTCATGCAATAATACAAAATCAGGCATAAAAAAACCACTCCCTACCATCCATAGGCAAATGGACAAGTTGAGGTGACCAATAGAGAATTGGAGAATATCCTAATAAAGATAGTGCAAAAACACAAGAAGGACTGGGCTACTAGATTACCAAAAGCGGTGTGGACCTACAAGACCACCTGTAAGACTACTACTAGTTTCACACCATTTTAGCTAGTCTATGGTAAAATAGCCATGATGCCCATAGAGTTTGAATTTAAAACACTTAGGACTATTGTAGAATTGAATATTAATATGGATAATACAAAAAAATATAGAATTCAATAGTTTAATCAATTGGATGAATACTGTCTTAAGGCTCTATAGAAAATAGAGATCATTCAAAAATAAAGGGCCAAGTGGAATGACTACCACACTAGGCCAAAGAAGCTTAAAGTGGGAGAATGGGCATTACTCTATGATTCCCAGTTCTAGAAAAATAAGGGCAAGCTCATCCAAAATTGGATGGTGTAGTATGAAGTAATTGAAATCATCAATAATGGGGTTGTAAGAGTTAGAATAATAGATGGCAACAACATTATATTGATAATAAATGGCCACCACATGCATCCATACTATGTATTTGAAGCATACATGATTGATTCTAGATTAGGCATGGGGAAGACCCCAGTTGATTTTAATTTTATCTTGAGTTAGTGAGATGTGGACCTAGTTCACATAGTCCCAAAGATAATTATTCTTTTAATTTTTTTCTTTTTTTAGTTGTGTTTTTGTTTTGTAGGAACAATGCCCTTTGTGCAACTATTAGGCAGCCTAGGAGACCTAGGCCTAACAAGCACAAGATCCATGAACCTACACTTTCCAAGCTATCTAGGATAATTTTTTTATAGTAGTAGTTAGTCCCCATTAAAAAAGGGGAATACTAAACCTGAACCTGCACAAGAGTGTTTAGATTGATCTTTTTGGACAATAAAACACTCTTCTAGTTCAGGAGTAGATGCTAACCTTGTACCTATTTTTCAATTAGAAGTACTGGAAATGCCTAATCAAACTGACAGTGCATATACAAGGACAATTCAACACCTGTTGAATAAAAGAAAAGCATCATGTATTTGTATTTGATGGGGAGTCACCTGCTTCCAGTTATTATAAAAGATGTCTACTTTCCATTGTACGGTTGAAGGTGCCTACTTCCCATTGTATGGTAGAAGGTGTCTGCTTCCCATTGTACGGTGAAATGCATCTACTTTTTGTTATACGATAAAAAGTATCTACTTCCCATTGTACGCTTCATGGTGCCTGACTCCTAGTATGTTATGAATATGGTGCTTGCATCCTGTTTGATGATAGTTCAATGCTTGAATCTTGATTTTTCAGAGAACGGTCGACTACCAGTTTTGAGGAAACTGACACCATATCTTCTTAGCATATGTAAAAATAAAAATTGTATAAAGTTTGTTTTTTATGTACAACACCTGACATTTAGCAAAAAGGCACCTACTTTTGATGATAGATATAAGCGCCTGATTGCTAAGGCACCTGCTTCCTATGTTTAGTAGAGCGCCTGACTACTAAGGTGCCTACTTCCCATGTAAGTAAAGCACCAAATTCCTACAATGCCTATTTCTAGTTTACAAGGTACCTGCGTGTCATAACTCGAAAAGAAGGTGCCTAATTTCCATATAAAAAGGTGCCTGATTTCCATATAAAAAGGTGCCTGATTTTCATTGATTACGGCTATTTTTTGACTTTATAGGTCAACATTGGGATGTGGCTCGAGCCACATTAGCTCCCCCTACACATGCATGATGTTCTCACAATGACACTGAGAGGGGGGGGTGAATCAGTGTAGCTATTTAAAATCAAATCTACAACTCTTAAAGCTGAAGCAAAGAGAACTTAAAAGCAGGTAAAGCAATTATCACAAGAGAGCACACCACAACACACAATGTAACGAGGTTCACCAATTTGGCTACTCCTCAAGAATGACTGCTTGGACTACGGTCCAAATCCAGCCTTTGCAAAACACCAATTTTACAATCTGTTTACCTGCACCCACTGGAAGGAGCACCAACCCACGGTTTATCCGCACCAACAGAAAGGAGCACCAACCCCTAATCCAAGCACCAACTTGGATCACAATTTTGAAAGCTTTATCAATGACATAAGAATGCCTTCACTTATCCAAGACCCTGATTGGTCTACAATTTATCAAAACACAGTAAACACTTACTGCTCTGCTTGTCGCTCTCTTGCAGCACTCTTCTAACCCTCTTTCGATAGCACTTTCTCACATTCAATAGCAACTAAATTCTCTGTGCGACTGTCCTTTTATAACCCTATTTCTCATTGAGACTCCTTGTCTTCTGTCACTTCTGTAATCCTGCATGCAGTCTATTAACATTCTCTTCTACCACTTGTCAACTATAACTACTTCTTTATGTAACTCCTTTTGTATATATAGAGTGGGCATTTCGTTAAACACGTTACATGCAACATATACCTCTACCATGACTGTTCGTCTTCTTGGTCATGACTGTTCGTATTCTTTTCTACGCATGCATGCATTTTTTGATTCTATTTCTATGACTGTTCGATTTCTCCTCCTTCGACTATTCTTTAAAAAGTTGCATGATTTCTATCTGTAACTGCCACACTAACTTCAGTTAACTCTACTTATTTTGACTGCATGATTTTCCTCTGCAACTGCCCCTGTAACTATCGTTCTACTTTCAGTTAACTGTCAGTAAGCGTGTTATTGCGACCTATCACGAAATCGTGACACTTCTATCTCTTTGTACTCTTTTCAGCTTCAACTAGCGAAAACATGACATGTCGCGATATCGTGACACTTTCACCTCCTTGCTACTCTTCTTGGCTTCAACCAGTGAAAATAGAACATGTCACGAAATCGTGACACTTTCGCCTCCTCGCTACTCTTCTTGGCTTCAACTAGCGAAAACAGAACATGTCACGAAATCGTGACACTTTCACCTCCTCGCTACTCTTCTTGGCTTCAACCAAAAATAGAACATGTCACGAAATCGTGACACTTTCGCCTCCTTGACCTCTTCTCTGTCTCTTGCCCACGAAAATGGAACATGTCACGAAATCGTGACACTTTTGCTGCCTTGCACTTTCTCTGCTCGCCCTAAAGCGCAAACCGATGACATGTCCACAAATCGTGACATCTTTCGCTGCCTTGACCTCTTCTCTATCTCTTGCCCATGAAAACAGGACATGTCATGAAATCATGACATCTTTTGCTTCCTTACACTTTTCTTTGCTTGCATTGGAGAAACCTGACATGTCATGAAATCATGACATCTTTCTCTTCCGTACACTCTTCTCCGTAAGCACCAACGAAAACATGACATGTCATGAAATCGTGACACCTTTCGCTTTCGTACACTCTCTCCCCTCTTCGAGTCGTGAAAACCCGACATGTCATGAAATCATGACACTTTTTCTCCTTGGCACTATTCTTCCCTTCGGGCCAAAAACTCGACATGTCACGAAATCGTGACACTTTCTCTCCTTAGCGCTTCCTCTTGCACATTGTCACGAAATCGTGACACTTTTCCTTGCGTTTTCTAAACATGTCACGAAATCATGACATCTTTCCTTGTGCTTTCTAAACATGTCATGAAATCATGACAGTATTCCTTGCACTTCTCTTTCGTCCAACATGTCATGAAATCATGACAATTTTTCTAGCATTTTTTCTCTCCTTCGATATGTCATGAAATCGTGACAGTTTTACCAGCATTTTCTCTCTCCTTCGATATGTCATGAAATCATGACAATTTTGCCAGCATTTTCTCTCTCCTTCGATATGTCATGAAATCATGACAGAAAACATGTCGCGATATCGCGACAGTTTTCTTACTTGTCTTTTTCTTTGATCCTTTGAATCTGGGCCACTTCTGTCTTCTTGGAAATTCACTGTACATGCTCTGAATGACCTCTGAACTCCTGTCCATTGCATCAACTGATCTATCTGTCTATGTTGACAACAATGACAATATTGTTTCTGCACCTTGCTCAACAATCTCCCCCTTTGGAATTGTTGGCAACACATGTGCAATTTCCTGTAATTCTTCTCCCCCTTTGACAATAATACCAAAGGGCTGCTGCAGACTCCCCCTGAGTCTATGCACAACATTCTCGAGACACACATTGTTATAGTTAGCAAAAATCATGAATATGAGCAAAACTATAAACATAGGCATAAATGCTCCCCCTGAGAATGTGGTCTCGATTGCTAGTCAATTCTTGGGTAGTGTGACCACTCCCAACTTACTCCGAAGGTACTCAAAAACTTCTTTGGGCAATGGTTTTGTGAATATATCTGCTACTTGCTCTGTAGTTGGAACAAAATCCAATTTAACCTCACCTTCAGCAACTTTATCCTTCAAAAAGTGATACCGGATTGCAATATGTTTGGTTCGAGAATGCATAACCGGATTCTTTGAGATGTTAATAGCACTAGTGTTATCACATTTAACTGAAATTGGCTCTTTGAAGTTAATACCAAGATCTTTCAGGGTTTGTCTCATCCATAAAATCTGAGTACAACATGTTGTTGCTGCAATGTATTCTGCCTCTGCTATGGATAGAGAGACTGATTCTTGTTTCTTGTTGTGCCATGCTACCAACCTGTCTCCAAGATAGAATGCACCACCACTGGTACTCTTTCTGTCATCTATACATCCTGCCCAATCTGCATCAGAATATGCAATAAGAGTGAAGTCCTTACCTTTTGGGTACCATAACCCATACTCCATAGTACCCTTGAGGTACCTAAAGATCCTCTTCATAGTTGTCACATGAGTCTCTTTGGGACTAGCCTGAAATCTTGCTACCATGCATACTTCCTGTAAGATATCTGGTCTTGTAGCTGTTAAATACAGTAGGCTCCCAATCATAGATCTGTACATGGTTTGATCAACATCTGGAGATTTGTCATCCTTGCTCAATTTGCAACTTGTTGTCATGGGAGTGCTAACAGGTTTACAATCCTCCATTGTGAATTTTTTTAGCATTTCTTTCACATATTTAACTTGAGAGATAAAAATGCCCTTTTCACTTTGATTAACTTGCAGTCCGAGGAAATACGAAAGTTCACCAATCATAGACATCTCAAATTCTTTCTTCATTTTATTTGCTATGTCTCTACAATACTCATCCATGCTTTTGCCAAATATGATATCATCTACATAAACAACAAGTACAATAAGATGGCCATTCTCTGTTTTGACATATAAATTGTTGTCCACCATACCTTTCTTGAACCCCTGTTGAATAAGATAGTTATCCAGCCTTGCATACCATGCTCTGGGTGCTTGTTTTAGACCATACAAAGCTTTCTTTAACTTGCAAACAAAATTGGGATTGTCACCGAGTTGGAAACCATCTGGCTGCTCAATGTAAACCTCTTCTTCCAGTTTTCCATTCAGAAATGCTGATTTCACGTCCATTTGATATACTTTGAAATTTTTATGAACTGCTAAAGCCAAAAACATTCTGATTGCCTCTAGTCTAGCCACTGGTGCAAAGGTTTCCTCAAAATCAATACCTTCAACTTGAGCATAGCCTTTATAGACCAATCTTGCCTTATTTCTGACAACCTGTCCATCTTCGTTTAATTTGTTTCGAAAAATCCATTTAGTACCGATTATATTTTTATTTGCTGGCCGTGGTACTAACTCCCAGGTTTTGTTTTTCTCAATCTGATCTAGTTCTTCATTAATTGCCTTCATCCAACTTTCATCTGTGCTTGCTTCAGCAACATTTTTGGGTTCAATGCTGGATAATAGAGAGTAGTTCCTTACTACTGTTCTCCTTGTCTGAATACCAACTGTGGGGTCCCCAATAATTTGCTCTCTGGGATGATTTTTCTACCAGCTGCTTGTTTTAAATTTCTTGTTTTCTTCTACTTCTGAGTCAATCTCCTTAATCTCTTATGTTCCCTTTTCTTCATCTGCTTCTATAACTTCTTCATAAATAGGGTATTTTTCTTCATTGCTAATTTCTAGTTCCCTACCTTCATCAACCTTCACATCGGCACTCTCCACAATTTTCTTTAGCCTTTTGTTATAGCATGTGTAGGCTTTGCTTTTTGTCGAATAGCCAAGAAAAATTCCTTCATCAGCTCTATCTTCAAACTTACCAAGATTATCTTCAGTTCTTTTGATGTAGCACTTGATTCCAAAGACTTTGAAGTATCTTGTTGTTGCCTTTTTGCTGAACCATAGCTCATAAGGTGTTTTGCTTTCATGTGTCCTCAACATGCACCTGTTTTGGATGTAAACCGTAGTATGAACTGCCTCTTTCCAGAATTTGTCTGCTATTTTGTTCTCTGTCAACATTGTCCGTGCCATTTCCTGCACTGTCCTGTTCTTTCTTTCAACAACACCATTCTGTTGAGGTGTCCTTGCTGCTGAAAACTGTCTTTTGATCCCATATTTTTGACAGTACTCTGCAAACTCCTCTGAGATAAACTCTCCTCCTCTATCTGATCTTAAGCATTTAATTCTTTTTCCTGTTTGATTCTCAACCAGTTTTTTGAAAGTCTTGAACATTTCAAAGGCATCTGATTTAAGCTTTAAAAATAATACCCATGTCATCCTGGAATAATCATCTATGCACAACATAAAGTATTTGTCACCATTTATGCTTTGTGTTCTCATGGGTCCACATAAATCAGTATGTATCAGCTCTAACGGTTTTTTGGTGAAGTATTCCTTTGATTTAAATGTGGATCTAGTTTGCTTCCCTTTTTGGCATGAAGCACAGATGTTATTTAATGGTTTGCCAATGGTGGGTATATCTCTTATTGCCATTTTTGAACTTATTTTTACCAGATTGTCAAAGCTAATATGACCGAGCCTCTTGTGCCACAGCCAATTTTCATCTTCCTGTCCAATCAAACATGCTCCTTCTAAAGTCTCTGAGAGAGTATACAGGTTTCCAGAAGTCCTCGATCCATTAGCTATCAGCTTCCCACTGTGAGCTTTTCTGACTTCACACCCTGCTTCTTAAAAATGACTTCATGACCTCTGTCATAGATTTGACTTACACTCAGTAAGTTGTGCTTCAAACCAATCACAAACAGAACTTCTTTGGAATTGATCTTTCCATCACTTATCTTGACTGATCCTTTGCCAACTATCTTGGCTCCATCATTATTTCCAAACTTTATAGAGCCCCCTTCATATTTCTGTAGCTTTTCAAATTTTTGTTTATCTCCTGTCATGTGACTGGAGCATCCACTATCCAATATCCATGGTGCAGATTTGTTCTGTGCTTTGAATGTTGTCTGTACAATCAAGGATTCCTTTTCTTCCTTGGGTTGCTCCTTTTCTTTCCACTCTGGTTTGGCTACAATTTTTGTCACTTGTTTAGACTTTTCTTTGTCAGTGGCCTGTGCATGTTTTTCTGGGAATTTTTTGTTTTGCCTTAAACTGTTTGGTTGAGATCTTCTTCCCTGATATTTATTTGTTGCATATGTGCTTCTACAGTTTCTTGCAATGTGTCCAAAGTTATGACAGTTATAGCATTCTACTGCATAATCCATCAAGGGTGAAAAAACATTTCTACTTGGTGAAATTTCTTTGTCCTATATTATAAATGCGGTCTGAAATCTTATGACCGTAAGTATTGCATTTAAAACAATAACCAGAAAAGGAATGATTGAACCTGGGAGTTGGTCTTTGCCATTTTGTAGTAGGAGCCACAAATTTTCTTCTCCTTTGATGTGTGACTTTTGTGAATCCCTCATTGTCAGCACTCTTCTCGTGCCTGGCATTGTTGCTTTCTTTTGCATGATTCATTTTTCTTTGGTCAACCTTGATCTTATCTTCTTTCTTTACTGGTTCTACAGTTATGGCCTTTGATCCACTTGACGATTCTCCTTCGACAAAGCCCAAGCCAAATTTGATGCCTGTAGTCCTCTGACTATTTATAATCTTTTCAAGCTTTGTAGAACTTCCTTCAAGTTTGTGATAGCAACTCAATTTTTGATTCTTTTCTTCTAGCCGCATTCTTAAAACAACAATCTCTTCTTCCAGTTTGTTGCACTCATCTATTTTCATGGTTAATTGTACTTCAAGTTCTTCAGACATTTTCTTAAATTCTTCTGTCTGTACTTTCAAACTGTTTATTATGTCATTGGCATCCTCTAGCTTTCTTGAAACCTTTTTATTCTTTTTCCTTTCTGTACTCAACTCTTCAAGTGCAGCAACCAACTCACCTTCCAGATATACTTCAGCCTCATCCTTAAGGTTTTCATCACCTTCCTATTTTTCTTCTATTTTTTCTTCTTCAAATGCCATGAACAGAGCTTCACCTGTTTCTTCTTCAGAATCCTCACCTGAGCTTTCTTCAGAAGAGCTGACATTCTTGGATATGAAACTTTTCTTCTTGAAGTTGCTTTTTCTAAAATTTGGTTTCTTCTTCCAGTCACTTCTTTCTTGGTGTGACCCTTCATCACTTTTGGTTTTCTCATTCATTGGACATTTAGCTGCAAAGTGACCGACGCCTCCACAATTGAAGCACTTAAACGGTAACTTTCCTCTATATTTTCCTTTTCCCTTTGTAAGTTTTCGAACAAAGTTAGCTTCTATTTCATCCGATGTCTCTTCATCCTCAGATTCTTGTTCAGCTTTTATATTTTTGTGTGCTTTAAAAGCAGCTTCTCTGTCTATGGGCTTAGTTTGTCCTATTCTCATTTCGTATGCAGTCAAAGAACCATGCATCTCATCCATGCTAAAATTATTTAGATCTTTAGCTTCTTCTATAGCAGAAACTTTAGAATTAAATCTTTTGTGAAGAGTTCTAAGTACCTTTTTCATGATGACCGCATCTTCGATTTCTTCATCGAGTCCTCTGATCGCATTAATGATTCCATTGACTCTCAGCATATAGGCCTCTATGTTCTCATCATCATTCATTTTTAATGCTTCGAACTGAGCTCGATGCGTTTGTAGCTTGGCTTCCTTGATCTTGCTGTCTCCTTCATGAATGCTCTTTAGTTTGTCCCACATGTCTTTTGCCATTTTACAGCTCATGATCCTTATCAGTTCACTGTCTACTAGCCCACACATTATGGCATTCTTTGCTTTGGAGTTATTCTCAAACTTTTTCTTCTCGATAGTATCTGTTGGAGGAGTAGCTGGTATTGTGTATCCACTTTCTACTGACTCCCAAATGTCGTATCCCAACGCACACAGATATGTCTGCATCCTGAGTCTCCAGAATGAGTAATTAGTTTCGTCGAACAAAGGAGCTTTGTTTGATGAGAATCCTTCACCACCTGCCATTGTGTTTCTTCCAAGATCACCTTAGCTGATTAAGCTTGTTCAGGAACCTTGCTCTGATACCAATTGATGTTCTCACAATGACACTGAGAGGGGGGGTGAATCAGTGTAGCTATTTAAAATTCAAATCTACAACTCTTAAAGCTGAAGCAAAGAGAACTTAAAAGCAGGTAAAGCAATTATCACAAGAGAGCACACCACAACACACAATGTAACGAGGTTCACCAATTTGGCTACTCCTCAAGAATGACTGCTTGGACTACGGTCCAAATCCAGCCTTTGCAAAACACCAATTTTACAATCATTTACCAGCACCCACTGGAAGGAGCACCAACCCCTGGTTTATCTCGCACCAACAGAAAGGAGCACCAACCCCTAATTCAAGCACCAACTTGGATCACAGTTTTAAAGCTTTATCGAGATTGACATAAGAATGCCTTCACTTATCCAAGACCCTGACTGGTCTACAATTTATCAAAACACAGTAAACACTTACGGCTCTGCTTGTCGCTCTCTTACAACACTCTTCTAACCCTCTTTCGGTAGCACTTTCTCACATTCAGCAGCAACTAAATTCTCTGCGTGACTGTCCTTTTATAACCCTATTTCTCATTGAGACTTCTCGTCTTCTGTCACTTCTGTAATCCTGCATGCAGTCTATTAACATTCTCTTCTGCCACTTGTCAACTATAACTGCTTCTTTATGTAACTCCTTTTGTATATATAGAGTGGGCATTTCGTTAAACACGTTACATGCAACATATATCTCTACCATGATTGTTCGTCTTCTTGGTCATGACTGTTCGTATTCTTTTCTGTGCATGCATGCATTTTTTGATTCTATTTATGTGACTGTTCGATTTCTCCTCCTTTGACTATTCTTTAAAAAGCTGCATGATTTCTATCTGTAACTACCGCACTAACTTCAGTTAACTCTACTTATTTTGACTGCATGATTTTCCTCTGCAACTGCCCCTGTAACTGTCGTTCTACTTTCAGTTAACTATCAGTAAGCGTGTTGTTGCGACCTGTCGCGAAATCGTGACACTTCTGTCTCTTTGCACTCTTCTCGCCTTCTACCCATGAAAACATGACATGTCACGATATCGTGACACTTTCGCCTCCTTGCTACTCTTCTTGGCTTCAACCAGTGAAAATAGAACATGTCACGAAATCGTGACACTTTCGCCTCCTCGCTACTCTTCTTGGCTTCAACCAGCGAAAACAGAACATGTCACGAAATCGTGACACTTTCGCCTCCTTGCTACTCTTCTTGGCTTCAACCAGCGAAAATAGAACATGTCACGAAATCATGACACTTTCGCCTCCTTGACCTCTTCTCTGTCTCTTTCCCGTGAAAACGGAACATGTCACAAAATCGTGACACTTTCGTTGCCTTGACCTCTTCTCTATCTCTTGCCAGTGAAAATGAAACATGTCACGAAATCGTGACACTTTCACTGCCTTGACCTCTTCTCTGTCTCTTTCCATGAAAATGGAACATGTCACGAAATCGTGACATCTTTCGCTTCCTTACACTTTTCTCTGCTTGCACTAGCGAAACCATGACATGTCACGAAATCATGACATCTTTCTCTTTCATACACTCTTCTCTGCAAGCACCATGAAAACATGACATGTCACGAAATCATGACATCTTTCGCTTTCGTACACTCTTCTCCTCTTCGGGTCACAAACCCGACATGTCACGAAATCGTGACACTTTTTCTCCTTGGCGCTTTTCTTCCCTTCGAGCCGTGAAAACCCGACATGTCACAAAATCATGACACTTTCTCTCCTTAGCGCTTCCTCTTGCACATTGTCACGAAATCATGACAAATTTCCTTGCACTTTCTAAACATGTCACGAAATCGCGACAGCTTTCCTTGCGCTTTCTAAACATGTCACGAAATCATGACAGTCTTCCTTGCACTTCTCTTTCGTCCAACATGTCATGAAATCATGACAGTTTTGCTAGCATTTTCTCTCTCCTTCGATATGTCATGAAATCGTGATAGTTTTGCCAGCATTTTCTCTCTCCTCCGATATGTCGCGAAATCGCGACAGTTTTTCTAGCATTTTCTCTCTCCTCCGATATGTCGCGAAATCACGATAGAAAACATGTCGCGATATCGCGACAGTTTTCTTACTTGTCTTTTTCTTTGATCCTTTGAATCTGGGCCACTTCTGTCTTCTTGGAAATTCACTGTACATGCTCTGACTGACCTTTGAACTCCTGTCCACTGCATCATCTGATCTATTTGTCTGTGTTGACAACAATGACAATCTTGTTTATGCACCTTGCTCAACAATGCAAAGTCAAATCCACCACAAACAAATTAAAAGTAACGTCTACCAATTTCCAAATTATGTTTCTTCTAATTTTTGTTTTAATTTTTGTAAGATTTTTTGAATAACCCACAATGTAGCTACCAAGAACCAATAACGTCCAAAGAAATTCATTGCATGGGAACAATGGCCATCGTTGTCTATTGTGGTTTGCCCCATCATCAAACTCTAGCCAGTAGCGATGCACCATGAGAATTTACATATATTCACCCACAGAACAAATTTAGGTGCATGTTTAAATTTTTTGTTTCTTGTCTATATTATTTTCATGAACATGTGTGTCTATAGAAATGTGTCAGCATACCCCCCTATTATTACCTTAACCACTTAAACAAATACATGTGGCATACTATTTCATGGCACGCCTCTGATTTATCAACAGTTTATGGTTATCACCTCTGCATAATCAAACACATGCTTGAAGGAAATTTACAGTGGATAACCATAATTACTGTTGATCACGGTAAATTAACTACCTACGTGCATAAACACAGTTGTTTTAGAAGGTTGATTACCAGCTATTGTGCAACCAATTTTAGTAAGAAAAATGCAGAATAATGAAGCATAGTGGTAATTCAAAGGTGAGACAGTAAAATTATTGAGTGAATTATGAATCAAAGGTAAAATAAGGAGGAGAAGATAAAAAAACATGATGTGAAGAAGAGTAAGCCGATTTATTGCTTGGGTATTTCTATAGATGTCCAAACATAGTTGGATGTTGCAGAATGAATGAAATACTATTGACTGGTTAGTCAGGGCCAAGATGTAATAGTAGCGAATGAATTTTTGGCATCAATGAGTGAATGGGTCGTGTGCATGCAGGGTTTGGAGATACCAGTAATGGAGGACTTCATCACCAAAGTTACAGGCCTCCCTCTAACAGGGGAGCACACATACAAATAGGATAACATTACCCTCTATGCGCAGAGATTATTTGGGGTACCAAAAAAGCACCTAACATGTGGTGAATTGTTGAAAGAGAAAATTCTTGAGTTATGGAGGGTCGTTTTTGAATAAATCGTCCATTTCTTCACATGATCTAGTAGGTACTCCCACTTGAATGTCAACCACTTTCATTTTCTCAATCATATTCGACATGGGGATAAAATAAACATCCCCCACTACCTTGCATGTGCCTTTAAAAATGAGGCTAGATGATACTAGGTAGGCACCATTTATGCCCTAGCTCACCATGGCTTGATTTTTACCTTGGTGATATATGCAAAGTCACATAGAAATGTGACAATTGGGGAATCTGTGGGTACTAGTGTAGAATTAGGGGCACAAACATAGGATGAGGTGCCCACATAGAATGAATAGTCAACCTAGGAGAAGACAGAACAAGAAACGATGATGCCTACATCCTAGCCTGCAAGAAGTACAGTGGAAGCAAGACAAAACTCATCTATTGGTTTTCCCCAATTTGGGGAGGAAACAGGGCAGGTTTCATCCCCTTATGTGCCCCAATTTGAGAGGATGCAGTTCAAGATTCCATGCCTATCTCCACTAGGATGCAAAGTAGAAGAATAAGGGCCCCTAAGGTGGTTTCAAGCTCATCTGATGAGGAGACACACATCGATGAGCTCAATAAGGAGGAGTATATAGCCCATATTTTATAGGACATTTCATGTGGTCCAACTCCTCAATAGGAGGTGTCCATGGTAGATGTACCACCAGAGAGCCAAGCAAAAGATCTATAATAGCAGTTACAGGTTTTGAAAGAGCATGCTTCCACTTGGGAAGCCAAATTCAAAAAAGAACAGACTATGTTTGAAGAATCTAGAAAGGAGGTCACCCTCAAAATACACGAATTGTATCAAACAATTTGATAAATATAAAGGAAATTATAGTTGTAGGGCAGACCAATAGTAGCAAAACAATCAACCAGGATTGATGTAGCAAGTGCAGACCGATGGGGCAATAGAAGTGCCCCCTACTAATAAGGAACTAGAACATGGAGATACTGCTACAATGGAAGTAGAGCAGCCCTGCTCTACATCCCCCTCTTCAGATCAAATTATTCAAGAGGATGAGGTTGAATTTGAAGAACCTAAAAATATAGATAAGCCTAAAAATGGGTGAGAGGATAGAGAAAAGGATATGGAGACCAAAGAGCCTCAAATTACAGATAGATATGGAGAGGTAGAGCACTCTCCAATTAATACAAGGGTAGCTCAGCCTTAAGAAGAAGTTACAAAAGAAGGAGTAGTACCCAATATGTAGCAAGAAGCTATAGAGGAAAAATAAATAGTCCCTAATGTACAACAAGTATCTACAAATGACCAAGAGGTTCAGAAACCTACATCCTCTATACACCAGGAAATACTAGTTGCACCAATATACCCTAGGGTACAAAATATCAAGCTGAGATCAAAATAAAAATTTGTAATGCCATATTAGTGCGGATCCAAAACTAGAGAAAGAGTTACATAATTGAAGGCCTTGGGACTTAAATCTAACACAAAATTAGAGCTGGATTTGGATAAAAAATGGTAGGTAGCAAAGACAGTTTTTTGTCTAAAAATAAAAATTTGAGGAGCTGAAGGAGGAAATTAAAGAAAAAGAGAAGAATTGGAAGAAGTCCTCCAAGAAAGCCCTCAAGGAAACAAAAAAATAAGCCAAAAAATAATCTGGAAAACCTCAGAAGAATATTCTAATTGCTCAACCTAAGTAGTTCTAGCATTTGTATGGGTCT
Source organism: Wollemia nobilis (assembly GCA_028583015.1). Lineage (NCBI taxonomy): Eukaryota > Viridiplantae > Streptophyta > Pinopsida > Araucariales > Araucariaceae > Wollemia > Wollemia nobilis. The sequence continues at coordinate 234,887 of JAQPPZ010001079.1, forward strand.
AAATATGATAAGCCCTCTAGGATGCAGGAGTATTTTAAGCATATGGGATTTCTAGGCCCTATACAAAATGAAGATCTATCTTCAAGCAACAGAACACCCCCTATACCAAAAATAGAGGTTTAATCTGAACCTTAGCTTGACCCATAAGGGGGATATTTACCCACAGTTAGGGTTGCTATGGAATCCAAAATCCCATTTGGAGAAAAGGAATCAGTACCTGAGGGTGAGAAGTTGCCACTTCACCATGAGTACTGGAAAATGGCTGAACTTGCATTCTAGAAATATGCCACCAGCTTCACTAGTTTTTATATGAATGTTGATAAGGGCAAGGTGGCCTGGACCAAAGAACCACCCAATAAGAGGGCAAGGCCAAATGAACCACTCCAGTGCAACAAACACCAGAAGCAGTAGGGACAGGAGACAACTCCCACAACACCAAAGGGGTGAAAGCCCTAGGATAAAGAGAAATCCAAGGTTGCTAAGAGAAAGAGAACAAAGACCAACCGAGCCTATTGGGATGAGGTGAAAATAACTAGTAATTACCAGTTCAAAGTGGCATAGGGACATGCCACCCCTTAAGCATGGGGGGATGATGAGCCACATAATTGCTCATTTTTTGTAATTTTTTTCCATAATGTGAGACATATATTCTTGTAGATATAAATTATTTATGGAAATTATATTTATAACTGACATTTTATTTTGCATATTTTCTAATATTTGTCTTTAAGTGTAATTTGTGTAGATTTAGTGGAAATAATTGCATTTTGGCATGTTTTCATCAAGGTCCAACTTGGACTTAGCACTTGCAAATTAATGAAGGGAAAATATTTGCATATTGATAAAAGGCACGAAGTCAGGCACCAAGTTCTTTGAAGTGCCTAACTTTCGTTCGGTATCTAACTGTTAGGCACTGATTTCCATTAAGTGTTTTCTTCCTGTTGTACAGTGGAAGGCGCTTGCTTTCCATTGTATGGTGGAAGGTGCCTACTTACCGTTACATGGTGGAAGGCACCTATTTCTTGATTGTATGACATAAAGCACCTACTTCCCATTGTACAACAGAAAGTATCTACTTCCCGTCATACGAACGAAAGGCACCTGCTTTTCGACTTCTTCAACTGTAGTGCTTGATTCCCGTTAGCATTAAACTTCAGCATGACTTTGTGGTCGATAGAACAAAATGAATGCATCAGCAACAAAATTAAAAGGATTTTTAACATCATAACTAAACAAGGGATAATGTCAAATATAATTCATCGCCTATGTTGTAGTTTTTATGTAAATTTATTTTGTAAATCGAGTAAATCAAATATTAGCGTATTCAAGAAACAGAATACACTGAGATATTCTGAGATTTTGCCCGATTAAAGAAAATAGTTGTAACAACAAATCATACATTGATTCATTCTAAAATTGTAACAAGGTTGGTTGCATACTTGATAAATATGCAGGCCACCCATGAAGAAAACCCCCCAGACTTGTTACGTAATTTCTCAGTTTGCAAACTATTAATAAAAATCCCTGCATTTCTCTTGTAGAAAGTATTCTCTAAGCGTCTGATGAACATTCTACCATGGGAAAAAACTACTGGAAGCATGGGCCCACTTGCAACAGAGTTCTTTCCTATTTCCCTATTTTTTAAAAATTATTTTCATAGATTAATTTATTTCTAGCATTTTCCCTGTTTTCTGTAATTTTTAGCAAAGTAGTTATTTAGAGTTTTTATGTTTTCAGTCTCATTTCTTAGACTTAGCATAGTATTGTGGGTTTAAACATAAACTTCCACAAACATTAAACACCCCCCAAACCATAATCCAAGGGACTCATCTCCGAAGGAGGAATTGCAAGCATAGATTTTGCACGGATGCTCACAAGACTACGAGCTACCTCGAGTTGATAATTAAATGGAGGTAATTAATTGAACCATAGAAAAACTAACCAATGTTTTGCCCAACAATAATATTTCTTTCAAATTCTATTTCATAGGTAGTAATTCTTTCCTATTATAAATAACTTAATTAGGATTTTGATCTTTTGATGATTGTAACTTGTAAGGCTTGAATAAACCATATATATACTTTAATGGTTGGTTTAGTAGGATCAAATGGTGTACTTTGTGTATCAACTACCAATATTGTATTTTTTTATTTTCTTCATATACCTGCATATATCATCCTCATCAATTATTGAATCTAAGTTTTTGTCTATCAAGTGTTAATGTGGTTTTATTTTAAATTCCATAAAAAAACTAGTGTATACCATTTTCAATATCGTATGATTTTCCATAATTTAACAATAATATTTTTTCATAAGAATAATAAAAATACTTGAATTTTTATTCACATTGCAATGTAATTAAGTAGTTGGTGTATGAGTTTTATTGCTGAAATTAGCTTTTAACTAGAGAAATTGGTTATTTTCATAATCATCCTTTCTAACTTATTAAAGAATATTATCTGTTTATATGTCTATCATTTTTCTAATAAGTGAAACTAATAATTATGTTGGCATCCATTAATGACCAAAGTAGGTCAATGGAACTTGAAAGTATACATAGATGATAAAGGAAAGTGATAGAGGAAAAGAACCATAGGACTTGGAAAGTAACTAACCATTAAAAATAAAATACTAAAAATTAAAATATTGTGTTGTTTGGAAATATTTTATTCTTAAGAGTTTTTTTTTAATTTACATGGTGGAATTGGTAGCCGCCATGAATCTGGGTAGGCTGTCCAATTTTTATGGCCACCACAGTATTCTACGTTGTCTACCCCAAAAGCCGCCACACAGTTCTTCGTGCAGTCCACCCCTATAACCACCATGCCACAATCATTTTAAACCTTTTATGCCACTAAAAGCACCAGGAAAGGGACAAGCATTCAGTCTGGTGAGGCCCGAGATTTGAACCTTGGACCTTCGTCCCCCTTATGGGGTTTGGTCGAACCAATTGGTCTACACCTCGGACCTATTCTTAAGAGTTGTTTATCATAAGTTTTTATCACTTATTTTGGTATATGATCATTTATGTGGGATATAAATATTTTTTCCAATGAGTGAATGTCTTTAAGTTATTTTTTAAACTAACTTTAGTGAACATGTTCATATCATGTATAGGATCACATAAACAAAATAGTTCTAGAAGTTGTCTATGTTATTTTATTTTAGTTGTTAATAGGTGAGCATTAGAATTTTTCAATGTGTCAAGTCCTTAACTAACAAATCCTATCTTATTTGTCTATTTAAATCTAATTTGTTTAGTATGTTTTCAAATCTACCAGGTGACTCACATTATGTATTATGAGATAAATGAACATACAAGAAAATGTTTGTAATGCTCATTGTTAGGTCTTCTTGTGTAGAGATGAGTCTATTTAAAGAGGATATCTCCCTTTCCTATTTGATATTTTTATATTCTTGTTAAATATTGGTGATATTATTCTACTTATAGTTCCATATTCCTTATGGCTTCTTTATTGCTCTTTTCTAGATTCCACAAACTATTATCCAAATTATCAAGAATGTATTTTCCTTGATCTAGTAAATATAATCTACTTTTCTTGAATTATTCAATGGTAACTATAAGGTCATTTACATATTTAATAATGTAATAAGGTCTTAGGAGGTGCAAAAGTATCTTCTTATATTGGGCTTGGAGCTTTTCCAATGATGCATCTTTGAAATTCATGTCTTGGTGAACCTTCTCGAGTCATTGCATTTTTTCTTTTCTTTTTATAATCCCTTTGCAAACACACATGGTGCTTTGTGCAATCCTTTATTTCTATAATTATTTCAAATATTGGTTTCCTCTTCCTTTAGTATCTTTTGTATGTAATTGGAGGTTTTATTTTCTCTATTCTTCATTTCTTGGAGGTAATATTGATTTTCCTCCATTGAACTTTAGGCCTTAGGTATGTCGATGCAAAATTTTGTTGTGTTATTTGCATGTATAATAACATAAGGAGTATTTCAAATATACTATTAGATAGCTTGTTGGATAATATCATGACTAAATATCTTGTTGAAGATGATTATGGTGCAATAATAGTTTGAAATATTGTGGTGACTATTATAAAATAGCAATGATATGGACATAATTTTATATGAATAGAAGATAATAAGAATGTGATGATTTGGATAGGTCCTAGTAAGAAATAAATGGTAAATTATCTTTGTTAAAGTGTCACTATAATATTAAATGGTATTTATCAAGTATCTTAAGATATGATGGAAATAACATCTTGATAAAACTCTAGAAAGTCTAAAATAGTCTAAAGTACTTTTTGAAGTATTATGTAACATTATGAAAAGAATCCAAGTAAAAATATCTAAAATCATATTGACTATATTATGTAATTATAAGTTATAATGGGATGTCATGGAAAAATTCTAAGAGCAAAAACTCTAGAAGCATGTGATATTTGAATATCTTACGTGACCATAAATTATCATAAGAGTCTAAGAGAAGATCGAAAAGATAGCTAGAATATCTTGATTTTATAGGGGGGTACATAAGGAGATCTCTAGAAGATGTTGTCATGTATCCATATAAATTTATCCATCCATGTAATTTATAGCTTAATATCTAGCTCCAATGAGCCTACAAATATAGAGATCTCCCCTAAGGGAGGCATGTTGAGAATTTAGGATCTCCAATAAATAACTAAGAGTCATGAGGGATGACAAGTTTAGCTAGCCAAGGGAAGTGTGTGTTTAAGTGAGAATGTGACATATAGTCATTCAGTGAGCCCATAAGGGATGGAAGCTCAATAGGGGGATTGAATCCACTCATTAAGAATAGTCTAATAAGCAGCTTATGTACTTTGTTTCTATTCTATACTTATAACAAAATATTTGTTTTTTATTACATAATCCTTATGGTGATTATTTGAGTTAGTATTCATATTTTTCTATGTAATAAAAGTATTTTGGTTCTCATTTTGACAATCATATTATGCTATTATTTTTACCATCAATTATTTCTATTATTTTCATTTTATATATTCCATTTTTATTCACGTATTATATGTTATCATATGATCATCATATAAATTTTATACATCAAAGCTAAATACCATAGGAAGAGTAGGGCTTAGGAAGATATTCTATTTGTTTCGAGCACCATTTTAGTTCTATTATGAAGACCACTTCTCGTTGGTGGTGTTTTGGTTTAGTAACTATGTCTTGACCCCTTTGGTGTACAGTGAAGATTAGTCAACAACTATATCCCTTAGTGATCTTGTGGATAGCATATGATTACTCTATCATAGGTCATTGTCTAGTTTTTATTATCTTCATGTGTATATCCCATTTTTGCTATATCTTATTTAAGAACTAAGAGGTTGAATGTAGTAGACTTTATACTTGTAGTACTCAATAAGCAGATTCAACCTCAAACTTGTATGAACTCAAATTATTTACCTAGGAGAGTTGTACTTGGGATTTCAAGGCCATAGAAAATATGGACAAGTTCTTGAATTTTTATCCCTATTATTTGAATATACTATGACTTTCATCCAAAAGTACAAGAGAGCATGTATTTATAATGGCTTGAGATCAAAGGAGCAATGGATATATTTTCTTCCAACATTTTTGAATGGTGTTGCCTTACAATGGTACAAGATCTAGGAAGATGATATCAAGAATTCATAGGAAAAGGTTAGCAAGAGAATAATCAAATAGTATAGTCTATGATAAAAATACTTTGCATTGATGATTGAGATAATGAAGCCAACTCAAGGATATAATAAGCAAGTTTGTGACTACTAAGTGTAAGCCTAAGAGCTTGTAAGGAAAGTCAAGGATTAAATATGAAAGGATAACTTTCCTAAAAGCCTAATAGTTGGTATAAATACCATGATTTATAAATATCTTATTATAGGTTTAAAGGATCCAATTAGGCTAGGGTTAAGTATGAACAACCCACTACTATCCTATGTGTGTATAAGATTCCAAAGTGGCAAGAGGGGAGTCTAGGGAAGGAACTAGTTCTACTAGTTCTAGCTATGCCAAATGCTCTTGGCTAGGTTTCTCAACTAGCAATAATAACAATAGTAGTAAACCAATATTCTTCTACTTCTACAACTAAAGGTAAGGACTTAACTAAAAATATGGGACAGCTCACCATCAATTTGTTGCAAGGGAAGGAATAAAAAACTCAACATTTCTAATCTAGGGCTAAAAGTACTAAGAAATTCTAAACTAGTGTGTTAGAGATAAAAAGAAAGGGAAATATAAGATAAATTATCCTAATAAGGTATCTACTTGAGGAACAAAGAGCAATGAGAAATACAAGACACCCATCCATCAATGTTGTTGATCTTGTTTGAGATGTTGAAGAATAGGTCAACATCATGGTGACAAAGTGAGCTCATGATAAGAATCCTAGTTAAGAAAAAGAGATTAAAATTAAAAAAGAAGAGCCAAAAAAGTAGAGAAGAAGAAAATTAGGCATGGAATATTTTTCAATATTAGCAAGATAAGCACCATAATCATGGAGGACATGTCGAAGTATACAACCAACATTACTTATGGGAAACTATTATCATTGTCATGAGAAAAGCAATGAGAGTTGTATAATGGGATGAGTTTTAGACAAGGGAAGAAGGTTGTAGTCATTTTATTTGATGTAAAGCTTAATCCATATGCTCCACAAGTTCAATACTTATGTAAAGATATCTCTACTCCTAATGCCTTAATATATGGTGTATTGATTACCAATGTAATGATAAAGTCCACACTAAATACATTAGAACTAGAGATAGATTATAAATCCAGTTTGAAGCTCAAGTCTATGAATAAGAAAAAACCAAGCTTAGTAGTTGTTATTTGTGTGATAGATTGTCAAGATATGAAATATGGTTCTATTGCATACCCAATGTTTTTAGGAAGGTTGTGGTTAAGAAAAAATCATGCTCATAATAATTGACATGAAGGCTATATGACCATTGGTCAGAGGTCTCATTGAGTGAAGATAAATAGGGTACCTAAATCTCATACATTAAAGACAATAGAAATAAAGGATGAAAGTAATTAGATGTCTTTTATATTATGCTAGCATCAATGAGGTAAAGAGTAGAAGTGTAGATGAAATAAACTCACATCTCAGTTAGAGGAATGGGAAAAAAAAGAACTCTTATGGAAGCAAAAATCTAGAATTCAATGGCTCAAAGAAGGAGATTGAAACACAAATTTCTTCCACAAATATCTTCTAGCTCGAAGATCTCACAACTTTATTTCTTCCCTAAAATCAGATTCTGGAGATGTTGTCTACACTTGGGATGGCATGAACTCTATTGTTGTCAATTACTTTTCCAATATTTTTTTTGCTACTCCTCTTGACTCGGCTTCTCAACAAAATATTCTTCAAGCAATCCCTTATCTTATCACTTTTGAGGAGAACTCTATTTTTACTTCTCCTATTACTATCAATGAGCTTCAATAAGTAGTTTTTAAAATACAAAAATGGAAAACCCTAGGTCCTAATGGTTTTCCCATTGAGTTCTACCAAGAGTTCTGGGATATCCTTCATGCTGATTTATTAGAGGTGGTGGAAGAAGTTAGGAAATCCAAAGAAATTTTGAAGGTTATCAATAAAACTTATATTACTCTTGTTCCAAAAGCTCAAGAGGCTGAACATATCTTAGCTTTTAGACCTATTGCTTTATGTAATATTCTTCTCAAAATCATTACTAAGATCATGGTAGAAAGGTTGAAGCCTCTTTTGCATAATATTATTTTACCTAAACTAGGGGGTTATGTGGAAGGGCATCAAATAGTGGATGAGATAGTTCTTGCTTAGGATTCCATCCATTACATGGATATGCAAAAATATCCTTCCATGTTCATTCGGTTAGACTTATCCAAAGCTTATGACAGAGTGGATTGGCACTTCCTTATCAAATTTTTGAGGTAATTTGGTTTCTCTCATGATTGGATGGATTGGATTATGGGATGTATCTCTTCAGTTTCCTACTTAGTTCTTATCAATGGTAGGCCTTCTCAGTTGTTCCCAGATTCTAAAGGTATTAGGCAAGGTGACCCCCTATCCCCTTATTTATTCATCATTCTTACTGAATGCTTGGGTAGGACTATAACCAAAAAGAGAGAAAACAAAACCCTTGAGGGAGTTATCATTTCTCATGGAGCTAGACCTATCTCTCATATTCAATTTTTTTATGACTCTACTCTTTTAGGTAAAGCTACAGTTAAGGAGGCTTCTAAAATTAAGCAAATCATTAGTTATTTTTCTAAGGCTATCGGGAAATTGATCAATGAAGATAAATCTAAAGTCATTTTCTTTCACTGCTCTACCAGATAGGAATCCATGGTCTTGGATAAATTAATATATAATAATACCTCCCTTCCGATCACTTATTTAGGTATTCCCATCAATATTCAAAGATAGGAAAAAAATTGGAATTGGTTGTTGGACAAAGTCAAGAAGAAAATTGGAAAGTGGACCAATAGGTGGCTTTCTTTTGGGGGTAGAATCACCTTGGTAAAATCAATCCTTCAAGCTATTCCTATTTATGTTTCTACCATGTTGAATATCCCAAAGGTTGTTCTTTGAGAACTGGATCAAATTAGTCATCGTTTCCTCTGGAGTGGTACTAAGGAAAAAATAAAATGGGCCTTGGTGAAATGGGATACTTTATGTCTTCCTAAGAATGAAGGGGGGTTAAGATTCTAGTATGCTATTAATAACAACAAAGCTTTAGCTACTAAATTGTATTGGAGGATTTTTCATAACCCCAATGCTCTTTGGGCCAAGAATCTTTGTGCTAAATATGTTGAGAACTAAAGTCCTGAAGACCTTGTTCGCTATCAATTATCTACCAAAGGTTCTTCCATTTTAGCAGTTCTCAAGACTGGTGAGGATTTTATAAAGAAAAAGTTATTTTGGATTATTCATAATGGTCAACAAGTAAATTTTTGGATAGATTCTTGGGATGGTCACAAGCCTTTGATAACTCAATTTCTTGAATGGAGGCCTTGGATGGAGGAGCTTCATAGATCTAAATGGATAAAGGTAGCTAATTACTGTTGGTACCATACTGATAATTCAGAGGTTGGTAGATATTGGATCCTTATTGAGGAATGGCCTATTCAAATCCTAGAAAGGCAAAGACAAGACATCCAATGCATCCTTCATATGAGATCTCTCTCTTGGTCCCATGATAAAGATTTTTTTGGATGGAACAACACTACTAAGGGTGAGTATTCAGTTGCTCAAGGTTATTTGGCCTTATGCCATAATAATCCCAACCAATATTATGACATATTTTCTTAGTTGTGGGCTCAAAATCTTTGGCCTAAGGTGAGGTTCTTTACTTGGATTTTATTGCATCACAAGGTGCTTACTAGTGAGCAACTTATGAGTGTGGTTTTCATGGCCCTTTTAGATGTGAAATGTGTGGAGAGAATGTGGAAACTCTTAGCCATATTTTTATTGAGTGTACTTTAGCCTCTAATCTATGGAGAAGAATGACCACTTTACTTGGCTTACAATGGTCCAATTTTTTTAACTTTTGAACAACTTTGGAGGGATTGGCCTAAACAAGAGGGTGTTGATCATTTTATTAGGTAGTTACTTTGGATGGGTTTTACTATTCTTCTTTGGAATATCTTGAATGAAAGGAACAATCATATTTTCAATCAATAAAGGAAGTATATTCACTATATCTAGAAAAAGACCATTGCCAACTTAGTTGAATTAGTCCAACAACTCCTTAACCACCCCCAAAACTCCCACCAAAGATGGGATCAAGTGATGCAAAGATTAAATATTAACTCTTATAAAAGCAACCACCTTAAAGGGAATGTGAGTAACTAAAAAATGGATAGAACAAGGAATTGGCAACCTCCTCCTAAATATTTTGGAAAAGTCAATATCGATGGAGCCTCTAGGGGGAACCCTAGAAAAGCTAGTGCGGGAGGAATTGGTAGACTTTCAGATGGCTCCTTGGTTTTTACTTTTGTTGATAATTTGGGTATTCTACCCAATAAACTTACTAAGGGGTATGGTATCCTTAGAGGCCTTCAAGAGGCTACTAAGGTTGGATGGGAAAAGGTGCTAGTTGAGTCTGACTCTCAACTCATGATTGGAAAAGGAACAAATATTTCTTTTGTGTTCTCTGTTGATTCTTGCCTTAAAAGTCTTTTGGTCTAGATAAGTCATTGTTGTGTTCTATTTTTTTATTTTTTATTTATTTTTGTTTAGTTTTTTGAGGTGTGTGCATTTGTTTTTTTGTTTTATTTTATTATTGTGCTTTTTGTGTTGTTTTTTATTGTTCTTGTGTTTTTGTTGTATTGTGTTTTTTTGTGTTTTTGTTTTTTTGTGTTTTTTTTTTATGTTTTGTGTTTTTGTTTTGTGTGTTTGTGTGTTTTTTTCTTGTTTTTATAGTTTTTTTGGGTGTTTTGTTTTTGTTGTTGTTTTTTTTAATTTTTTTTTGTTTTTATGCTTTTGTGTTGTTTTATTTGTTTTGTGTTTTTTTGTTTGTTTGTAGTTGTTTTTTCTTGTTGTGTTTTTTATGTTTGTTTGTGTTTGTTTTTTATTGTTTTTATTGTTTTAGGCATGCTCATTGAGTGTACCCAAGGGGACATGCTAGGTGTGAGCCCTAGGTATTTTTGGTATAATAGATACCTCTACCTCCTTGGGACTTACCCAAAAGTGGCATCCCATTTGGGGTATTTTCCACAAACAAAAAAAAGTATCAATGAGGTAGATATATAAGAGGAAGAAAGTGAGGTGAATGTCTCCTTGGAAAGCATTTGTCTTCACACTCCAAGTAATTCCCCATTATAATTTTCTAAGAGATGCAGAATCAACTATGATGGTTACACTTTGGAGATGTAATAGAAAAGCAACATAGGAAGGACTACTTTTGACTTTTCTATATGTATATTTATCTATTCACTTTTGATCATAAAGAGTTATGATAAGTTGTTTGGATGGAGCATCAAATAGAGTTGGTCACTAATGCTAATCCTATAAAGAAAATTATATACCACATAATTCTAATTTTTTTCAAATCTATCAAAGAAGAGATAGAAAAGTTTCTTGGTAACAAATTTTATTTTTTCAATTGACAACTTGTTGGTCACGAGTCTGCCTAAGTACAAAGTATTATCACTTGTGCACCCTAGACCCAACCAATATTGAAAGGCTAAGGGAAAGAGAAAATTCCTTAGGGCCGATCTCCAAAGAGGGTTGGCTCCCTTACTAATCTAATTCGGTTTAAAGCTTAGGGTAATAGGAAAGAAATGAGAAATGACATAAAGATATGGAAATATGGTTGTAATCTAGAAAAGTATGATGGGGATAAACTAACAAGAAACCACATTCAAGTTCGAATTAGCATAAAATAGAAAAGTAAGAACATGAACCACTCATAGTTTGCAGAGATAACATCCAAGACACGTTTCAGTATTCATTCCCTTACTAGTAGTAATTAAATTTAGATACAAAATTTAAAAGCAACTAATAATGGGTATAAACATAAGCAAAAATAACAAGCATAAAGTGATCAACCACAAGACTACTTTAGGAGCTAGAAGCTGAATATCTTTCTATTGATGCAGAAAACTTAAAGTATTTTTTTCAGGATATCTATCCTCCTTTCTTAAAATGAAATGCTTAGTATTTATAAAGGTATTTCACCTCTATTATTTAATGCATATACAAACAAAATTTTGGTAGATCAAAAACCAGCGTGCATATTTTTCTCCTTGGCATTAGAGACATATTTAGTTAAAACATTTCGTAAGGAAACCATGATCCGACTTTAATGGGAGAATCACACAAAGAAGTCACACATGAGTAAATGCTTGAAGTAATCTTGGGCATTGGTGTATCAGGACACAACAAAATCATCTAAAAATTAGACATTTTGTCATTGAATTCACTTGGCCTTGCACCTTAGAAATTTACTTTTGCTAGGAAAGTACACAGAGCATTAAATTTGCTTTGAAAACTGGTAAGGTTGATATGCAGTGCATTGGAAATGTATACCCATCAGAGTGGATGGTGCTTAGAAAATGAATAATATTACACCAGATTCAAAGGAACAATACTTAAATCCTATAGTTTTTCATCAATGATCCTAGATATATCTATTATATCACCACAAGAATTAATTTTACTAGCTTTAATTCTTTTCCAAAGAATGTTTGCACTAAAAACGTAGGGACGATGGTGTTTGTTGGTCCGGCTTTCATGCACACCCCGGAAAAAGGGATGAAGGCAAGGAAAGCTCCGGAGACACCCACGGGACTGATCCCACTCATCTTTAGGATCTAGCTGGTTATCCAAGGTGCGAGTTACAGAGTTGGGTCGAATGGCAATTCACTCTTTTCCACTTCTGGAATAGATTTCGATATGGACCGCTCTGTTACCTTACAGGGGGTTCCTGAACTTGTTCAGTAGTTGCAAAAGTTGTTGACAATCAGATTTGACTTGAATTCTTTGATCTAGCTCTCATGGGTCAGTAGATTTAAATAAAAGGCAAACAAAGAAAATAAAAATGGATCATTCACGAAAAGCAAAGAGAGGGTAGGGTAAGGCAGAAAAGAGAAGTTTATCAAACATCAATTGTAAACCCAAACTGTCAATCTTATCTATGCTATCGGCTTCACAACAGAACAAATCCCGGAAGAAAGTGTCCGATCGGTCTAAGATCACTTTCAACTAAGAGCACAAGGCGAGTGAAACAGATCTAGCGAGAAAATCATAAATCCAAGGGGCAGTGGTTAAAGCGGTATCTTTCACCGGCGACCCTAGCTCGCTACAGTGAAGACAGAGCAATTAGAACAAACTTAACCTCAAATCTGTAATTTCCCCTAGCAGACAATAGAACAACTGAAGCCTAACAGCATATTTAATCTTGACAACGGCAGATTTACAGCATATATCTAACAAACTTTAAATGGAACGGATAACAAAAGAAAATACACTTATCACACTCTGCAAAAGATTAGGCTCCTGGCCATGCTATCACAGAAAAGCTAAAGCACATCAACTCCAAGTCCGAAAACAAAGGATTTCACAAAATTTGCAAGAAATTGCTTATAAGCCTTTTATTTCTAAGTCTCCGCCTCCTGCGATTACATTTAGAATTTGTATTTATAGACTCGGGACGGACCACGATCTTTTCCAAAATATCTTGCTCAAACCCTAAATCTTATCGCACTTAAACCCTAAGACCGGGTTTTACAATAAAAATCCATTTAAAAATCAAAGTCCGAATAGAACTTAACCCTTCGGCAAATACGTGCGATCAGTGCCATAAATGGAGAAGATAAAATAAAATGCAACTTGCATTCATTCGCAGCTGCAAATAAATGCTTTCATTAATTCTGCTGGTGAGCCGGATGAGTCACCACTTCTCCATCAATTCGATCTCCGCAAATCCATCCCGAAGTTGAAATGGTCTTCATGCTATCAAGTCTGCAATAAATTTGTTGTTGAATGCTCTCACCGGCAGCTTCTCTCCTAGCATGGCGGTCCTTGACTAAATCCGCACTTTATCTTCGCCTTTATGGTTTTTCCCGGTTGTCCCGTAAGTGCCAGGTGGAATCCTGCATGAAAGACAAAAAGATGCATTAGATTAGCATTTTAATTAAATCAGAAGCTTAAAACATTAAAAATAGATTAAAAACCGCAAAATAAGCTTGCATGTCGGCTTCTGTTTGTCCCATTCACGCTTTGACACGTGTCGCTACCCCAGGAAGCCTTCTGTTTCCCGCCGGAATGCACTTTCAGGTCAACTATGACTTTCTCTCTCCTGCCGTGATTCTACGACATGTCGCGATTTCGCGACATGTCGCGAAATCGCGACCCTGCCAGCGCATCGGCAACTTCCTCCCTCGTCGGCCGCGAAAACGCGACATGTCGCGATTTCGCGACATGTCGCGAAATCGCGACCCTCCCGGCCTCCGTACAGCCATCCCGATTTTCAGCCGCGATTCTAGAACACGTCGCGATATCGCGACAGTTCCCTTACCTGCATGCGTTGACCGCGTTGACCGCGATTTTGGAACATGTTTCCGACTTAGCCGATTTTTCATTCTGCAACCCACTTTCTCTCTCCTGCCGCGAAAATGCGACATGTCGCGATTTCGCGACATGTCGCAAAATCGTGCCCTCCATACAGCTTGCTTCTCTCTCCCAAAAACTGTCGCGATTTCGCGACATGTCGCGAAATCGTGACCTTTACGGCACTTAGCTGCATTTTGACTTACTGTCGCGATATCGCGACATTTCCAAAAATGGAAGTGTCGCGATATCGCGACACTACCAAAAATGGAAAGTTTGATTTTTCGATGAATTATGCAACTGTTTTCTGGATTTTTCTCGGTAACGGTGCAAGATTTTCTTGTGCATGAATGATTCTAGCATGTAAAAAGTGAATTCTTGGATAACACAGCTAAAATGCAAGAAAAAGCACAACTTTAAAAAGGAGGCAAGCAAAATATGGATTTAAAACTGAAAATGACCAAGAGGGTCCCTGCTGCAAAAATGGAAGTTCATAATTTTCTAAGGATGGAATCTCATTTTTCAGTGGGGGTGTGTTGCTTATCAACAGTGTTTACCTCTAAAATGGATTTTTGCTCAATATTTTTCCTGAAATGAGCCTTTATCTTCATTTCACCCAAGTTATGCTCGAAATGAGCTTTCACCGACAAAATACCCAAGAAGTGTTTTTGCCTGTGAAATACTTAAAAAAAAAATTTTTACTGCAGTTGGTGGGAAAAAAGGCATTTCGTGGTGCATCAGAGAAAAAATACATTTCACTTGAATATTACCCGAAACTACACCCATAAAATACTTAGAAAAAATTTCAAAAAAAATTTAATGTGTGAAAAACACTCAAAATAAATTTGTGAGTTTCACTGACAAAATGCTTACATATTTCAATCAAAATTTTACAAAATTTTAATGTGGCAAAAATGCCAATATTTCTAGCGGCTCACAGGGTATTCAACTCACCTGAATGTAATAAATCCTAGGCCTTTATTCATTGGGCTCAAAGTTCCCACTATCAACTACATCTGATGGCCTACTACTTGTACCAACCTCATCCTGCTTCTTAAGATGTGTCATTGTGGATTCATACACCGCCACTGCTTCAACCCATGCATCCATACTAATTGCCTCACGAGCACTGAGTGTACCCACAATTTATCAAAAAGTCTCAACGTTCTTGAGATCAATATATTTGGCCCTTTGATCGAGCTCCAGTAATCCAGACTCAATGCAAACAAATCTCTTCATTAATGGCAGCACGTGCTCTTCAGTGATGGGCTCTTCCAAGTTATCAATATCTGAAGTATCATCGATGAAAATAACCCATAACATGTCTAGGTCCTTCTTTGCTAGAATATTCCCTTGATCATCAACAAAACTAGGGAAACCATTAGCTACAATTGTATCAAAATAAACCAATGCAATGCACCTCTCATGCTCAAATATATCTTGCAACTTGCAAGATTCTTTAACCAAGTCCATCTTGGATAAATAATTATGTAGTGTGATCTTAGAATTAGCCCAATCACAAGCTATTTCGCTCATTGGATGAAACCATAGATCCATTTGATTCATTACCATTTCCAATTTTAGCTCTAAATCTTGCTCTATGAACTCCACTATATGCCCACCTTATGAAATGACTTCTTGTACTTCCTGAAGGAACATGAGAACTAGCGCAGCCTTTGTTTCCATATTTCTACAATCAATAAAAAATTGACTACGAGCTTCTTTAATTTTCTCCTTGGTGAGGGTCACCGACTGCATTGCTTTTACTGGTAACTGATTCTGCAAATTCTGGAGCTGGTTTTGTAGGGCATGGATCTATAGTTGTGCTTCCTACTCCATTGTCTAGTACTGTGTAGCTACCTATTTTATTTACTTGATTTCACCTTCCAAATGCATTGCCTTCTATTGCCACTATTGAGATCCAGATTGTGTAGCATCTAGTTTGACCTTTTGTGCTGCCAAGGCTTCCTCTAACTCCCTGATATTTTCCTTAGAATAGAAGAAATGATCCTTATAATGCTCACCATGCAGGTAGATTGAACTTGTCACCACTTGTATGGTGCCCATTTTCTCAAATGCATCTATTTTTGTGAGGTCCTCAGTGACAACTTGGTATGAATAATCATTAGGCATCATTTCTACTTGAGGTTTCAAGACATGAGGAACCATCATCATTGTGTGAACCTCCATTATATTGTAGAACTATTATTATTAAACATGAACCATTCACCAATATGAAGAAATATCAAATCATTCATCCACAATACATTATCCACAATAACAATCCACAAATGAGAGAGAGATAGATAATACCCTTAAGGTAGGGAAACACCAATAATAATCCTTAAGGAAGGAATAACTCCACAAGATCTCCCAAGATGAGAGGCCACTTCATGGGCATGACGATTACATAAGATTCTTCTTCAATGATATGAATCCTTACAATGACAAATATCTCTTCTTTATATATCCATATTCTTATTCTACTTTGGAGAGCCTACTACTAATATTATATTATATTAAAATATAATATAATATTATAATACAATCAACCTTGGGTTATGTGTGGCCCATGCCAACCCTTATACAATATAATAATATATCCCCAAATATCTATTCCTAGGTACCCTACCATGCCACCCTCCTTACAAATGTTTCGTCCTCGAAACATATGAAGAAACCTGATAGTATGATTTGCTAAGCAATGTTAGCAATTGGTACCAATCTCGCTCATCCATCCATCCAAGTGAAACTCGATGATGCTGGTACGCCATTTTGTTACTTGAGTATCCAAATCTGCTTCGTTGGCTCCACGCTTCTGCTGCTGTATTTTGATAACTTGAATGATGGGTCCACTTGTTCCTTGATGTTGATGAACCATGCTAAAAACCATGATCACTATGCTTTCTTTTCCAAACACTGCCATAGTTGGTGCCCTTCTGATTACATGTAGAACCATAATATTGTTGCCTTGAACCATGCCTCCAATATTGTTTCCACTCATGGTGGTGTGGATGGCGATATGGTGCAACCTTTACTTGATGTTCTACCTTCTTTGACTTTTCAACCTTTGGCTTCATTGTTTTAAATTCTTCTACACCTTGTTCTTTCATGTTATCTTTGTTTGGTGTGTCCTTGTGCTCTTCTATCAAATATTCCTTGGACTCTATTGTTGCTATCTCCTTCTTGGATTCTCGTTTCATGTTCTTCAATTTGTTCTTCTACAACCACTTCTTGATTTTCCTTGTATCCTTGCTCCTCAAGCTGAGAAATATCCTGCAATGTTATTTCCACTTAATTAGTTATTGCTACTTCTTTCATGGACTCTGTTGCTACTATCGCCTTCTTGGATTTTGTTTCATGTTCTTCAATTTGTTCTTCTACAACCACTTCTTGATTTTCCTTGTATCCTTGCTCCTCAAGCTGAGAAATATCCTGCAATGTTATCTTCTTTTTTATGTACCATAACTTCATAAAATTCTTTTGCACATTAATGTTAACAGTACCCAAAGAATCTAACCAAGGATAACCAAGAACAATATCCTCATCATCCATCTCAATAGCATAGAAATCTGAATGTAAAACATATTTATCCATGGTGATCTTCAAATCTTCAAAAATCTAAACATTCTCACCCTCTAGTTGTATGTCCTTAATTTTTGTTTCTTGAACTTGCAACTTCTTAGCCAAAGCAATATTAATAAAATTATATCTGCTACTAGGGTCAATGGAAATAATAACATGTTCCTTTTGAATGCTTCCATGAACTTGCAAAATAGACTTTTTAGATTTAAACAAATTCCTTTGTCCATTTTCTAATTTATCTTCCACCAAAGGTATGGTTTCCTCTGTCTGCATACTGACATATTTTTTATCCTCCATGACCTTTTCCTCTTTCTTCTTGAGTAATTTTATTTCTTTTTCATAGTCGTCGATCAAATCCATTAGGCGATCTACATAATATGGGTCCCATTTACTCAAGAATGCATGCTTCACTTCCTCCAAAGTGTATTCATCATTTGTTTCTTGACAAAAATTTATCCACCAAAACAAAGCTTTCCCTTGAAGAGATAAATTAAGGAAGTATTTCCAATAAGGATTACTATGATGTCGATAGACAAACTTTTTCCACCATTCCATAGCATCAATATCATCTTCTCTAGAAAAAAATTGGAGTGCCATTGTGCATGCCCTAATGCAACTAGGGTTTTTTGATAATAAATATCATGCCCTAATGCAAACTAGGGTTTTATGGAAAAAAAAAATATCTTCCCACCAAGTTGAAGCTAAAAATCCCAAAGACAACTACATCTACAATTTTTTCTTCCAAACAAAATAAAGTGCAACTGATTTGCTTACCCGAACTAAACAAATTGTCTTTTGAAAAATTCACGACTTGAAAATTCGTCACTTTCCTTGTTCCATATGGCTGACTTCAAAAGGTCGTATCTCCCTCAATACTGCTTAGATTCCTTCATATGACCACTCATTTTAAATCTCTTCAAATTTTGCACAATCTGATCCAAGAATCGCCTCAATCGGATTAGCTATCGCAAAGATATGGCTTCTGAAAGATGAGACGTTTTTCCAAAAAAATCTGCGAAATTCGTCACTATCCTTGTTTCGGATGACTAAATTCAAAAGGTCGTATCTCCCTCAATACTACTCGGATTCCATCATATGACCACTCATTTTAAAGCTCTTCAAATTCTGCACAATCTGATCCAAGAATCGCCTGAATCGGATAAACTTGCGCAGAGATATGGCTCCTAAAAGATGAGATGTTTTTCCAAAAAAAATTGCCCTAATTCTAGGGTTTCACACAAAAATCCCCACTTTGCCAAAATCGTTGCTCTGATACCACTTGTTGCATAACTTTTATTATTAAACATGAACCATTCACCAATATGCAGAAATATCAAATCATTCATCCATAATACATTATCCACAATAACAATCCACAAATGAGAGAGAGATAGATAATACCCTTAAGGTAGGGCAACACCAATAATAATCCTTAAGGAAGGAATAACTCCACAAGATCTCCCAAGATGAGAGGCCACTTCATGGGCATGACGATTACATAAGATTCTTCTTCAATGATATGAATCCTTACAATGACAAATATCTCTTCTTTATATATCCATATTCTTATTCTACTTTGGAGAGCCTACTACTAATATTATATTATATTAAAATATAATATAATATTATAATACAATCAACCTTGGGTTATGTGTGGCCCATGCCAACCCTTATACAATATAATAATATATCCCCAAATATCTATTCCTAGGTACCCTACCATGCCACCCTCCTTACAAATGTTTCATCCTCGAAACATATGAAGAAACCTGATAGTATGATTTGCTAAGCAATGTTAGCAATTGGTACCAATCTCGCTCATCCATCCATCCAAGTGAAACTCGATGATGTTGGTACGCCATTTTGTTACTTGAGTATCCAAATCTGCTTCATTGGCTCCACGCTTCTGCTGCTATATTTTGATAACTTGAATGATGGGTCCACTTGTTCCTTGATGCTGATGAACCATGCTGAAAACCATGATCACTATGCTTTCTTTTCCAAAAACTACCATAGTTGGTGCCCTGATGATTACATGTAGAACCATAATATTGTTGCCTTGAACCATGCCTCCAATATTGTTTCCGCTCATGGTGGTGTGGATGGCGATATGGTGCAACCTTTACTTGATGTTCTACCTTCTTTGACTTTTCAACCTTTGGATTCATTGTTTTAAATTCTTCTACACCTTGTTCTTTCATGTTATCTTTGTTTGGTGTGTCCTTGTGCTCTTCTATCAAATATTCCTTGGACTCTATTGCTGCTATCGCCTTCTTGGATTCTGTTTCATGTTCTTCAATTTGTTCTTCTACAACCACTTCTTGATTTTCCTTGTATCCTTGCTCCTCAAGCTGAGAAATATCCTGCAATGTTATTTCCATTGAATTAGTTATTGCTACTTCTTTCATGGACTCTGTTGCTACTATCGCCTTCTTGGATTCTGTTTCATGTTCTTCAATTTGTTCTTCTACAACCACTTCTTGATTTTCCTTGTATCCTTGCTCCTCAAGCTGAGAAATATCCTGCAATGTTATCTTCTTTTTTTTGTACCATAACTTCATAAACTTCTTTTGCACATTAATGTTAACAGTACCCAAAGAATATAACCAAGGATAACCAAGAACAATATCCTCATCATCCATCTCAATAGCATAGAAATCTGAATGTAAAACATATTTATCCATGGTGATCTTCAAATCTTCAAAAATCTGAACATTCTCACCCTCTAGTCTGTATGTCCTTAATTTTTGTTGCTTGAACTTGCAACTTCTTAGCCAAAGCAATATTAATAAAATTATATCTGCTACTAGGGTCAATGGAAATAATAACCTGTTCCTTTTGAATGCTTCCATGAACCTGCAAAATAGACTTTTTAGATTTAAACAAATTCCTTTGTCCATTTTCTAATTTATCTTCCACCAAAGGTATGGTTTCCTCTGTCTGCATACTGACATCTTTTTTATCTTCCCTGACCTTTTCCTCTTTCTTCTTGAGTAATTTTATTTCTTTTTCATAGTCATCGATCAAATCCATTAGGCGATCTACATAATATGGGTCCCATTTACTCAAGAATGCATGCTTCACTTCCTCCAAAGTGTATTCATCATTTGTTTCTTGACAAAAATTTATCCACCAAAACAAAGCTTTCCCTTGAAGAGATAAATTAAGGAAGTATTTCCAATAAGGATTACTATGATGTCGATAGACAAACTTTTTCCACCATTCCATAGCATCAATATCATCTTCTCCAGAAAAACTTTGGAGTGCCATTGTGCATGCCCTAATGCAACTAGGTTTTTTTTGATAATAAATATCATGCCCTAATGCAAACTAGGGTTTTATGGAAAAAAAAATATCTTCCCACCAAGTTGAAGCTAAAAATCCCAAAGACAACTACATCTACAATTTTTCTTCCAAAAAAAATAAAGTGCAACTGATTTGCTTACCCGAACTAAACAAATTGTCTTTTGAAAAATTCACGACTTGAAAATTCGTCACTTTCCTTCTTCCATATGGCTGACTTCAAAAGGTCATATCTCCCTCAATACTACTTGGATTCCTTCATATGACCACTCATTTTAAAGCTCTTCAAATTTTGCACAATCTGATCCAAGAATCGCCTCAATCGGATTAGCTATCGCAAAGATATGGCTTTTGAAAGATGAGACGTTTTTCCAAAAAAAATATGCAAAATTCGTCACTATCCTTGTTTCGGATGACTAACTTCAAAAGGTTGTATCTCTACACAATCTGATCCAAGAATCGCCTGAATCGGATAAACCTGCGCAGAGATATGGCTCCTGAAAGATGAGATGTTTTTCCAAAAAAAATTGCCCTAATTCTAGGGTTTCACACAAAAATCCCCACTTTGCCAAAATCGTTGCTCCGATACCACTTGTTGCATAACTTTTATTATTAAACATGAACCATTCACCAATATGCAAAAATATCAAATCATTCATCCACAATATATTATCCACAATAACAATCCACAAATGAGAGAGAGATAGATAATACCCTTAAGGTAGGGAAACACCAATAATAATCCTTAAGGAAGGAATAACTCCACAAGATCTCCCAAGATGAGAGGCCACTTCATGGGCACGATGATTACATAAGATTCTTCTTCAATGATATGAATCCTTACAATGACAAATATCTCTTCTTTATATATCCATATTCTTATTCTACTTTGGAGAGCCTACTACTAATATTATATTATATTAAAATATAATATAATATTATAATACAATCAACCTTGGGTTATGTGTGGCCCATGCCAACCCTTATACAATATAATAATATATCCCCAAATATCTATTCCTAGGTACCCTACCACATTGTTTTTGGATCAAAAGTCACTTTCTTCATCAGTTTCACCAAGGCTAGCGCATCCTTTTGCTTGCGATTCTTCAACCATCATGATGAACTCTACCATGCTCTACTAATTATTTTTGCTAAAAAGCACTCTAGTAGCAAATCCATATCAAAATATAGTGGCTCCTACACTACAAAAATAGGGGAAGATAGAAAAAGGTATTTTTGAGAGTTTGACTCAACCACAGGGATGGAAGAGGAAGGTGCTTTAGCTATGCTTACTCTAAGAGGGGCTTGCAAGCTTACAAAGGTAATAGGATTGGAAGGCAAGTAATATGAAGTAGAGGATAATGGAAGGGCAAATGGGTTCGAGGTAGATGTGAATGAACTAAAGGAAAGAGAAAAAGAGGGAATGAGTGAAACTAGGGAAGCACTAGTGACCTGCAACTATGAAATAGATATGGGAATGGAAGAGATGGATGCAGAAACTTGAGGTGAAGTAGATATGAGAACTGTATATGAGAAGACGGTGGTCACCAAGTGCTTGTCAGAAAGAGAAGATGAAATAAAATGCGTACTCATGGGCTTTGATACCATTTGAGCTAGTTGTGAAGGTTGTACTATAGTGTCTTTCTCTTTGCTTTTTCCTTCTTCGCTTTTAGATATAATGTTATCACCATTAGGCCTGATTGTCATAGTTGATTCAAAGAGGGTATATCCTAAAAAATAGTCCGCTCAATCATCTATTATGGAAGCAGTTTCGTGTTAAGTGCAGAAATGACTCCACTTCTAGGTTTCTTTACCATGATGAGGAAAGGTACTCTTATAACCATACTCCTATTCCTAAGTGAAAGTTGCTCCTTTGGAATCAATTGATCTTCTTATTATTTTTCATCTTCAATAGTTACTCTCTATTATTTTGATGCCTCCTCTTGTATCACCATATCTTCTTCTTTATCAGGACTGCTAATACTTCTAGGCATCAAATCAACAAGGGAGAGGGTTGGTACTTTTTACATTGATCATCATAAATCAATGAAAATGCATCATCCATAAGAAATGAATAACTTACCCTGGGCTTACTTCAGTGGACTCTCATGATCCATCAATTGTAAATATTTTCATCAGACCAATCAAGCAATTTTGCTTTCATTTGATCAAACAAACCTAGAGGAGGAACTTTCTCTAGATGATTTCTAGGATCATACTTGACTTCCATATCATAAAAATCATGCCAAGGAGGGAGTGACATAATCATCTCCACATGCCATTCAAGTTCATGCCCCTTGGTATTATTCCTCTACTGTATGATGTCTTCTTGGAGGCAACAATGAAAATTCTTGGCCTTAATGTGAATTGCAAAAACACCCAAAGGATTGTACCACCATCATTGAGGAATATCAACCAACCCATGGTCATATAGTGTCTCAGCAATCAATTCATTCTATACTTATTTTGTAACCCTTATATCACCAAACTGGAAAGGCATGGCATATGTAGCTTTCTTTCCCCTACCTATCCCATATGTATCATTTATAAAATCACTTTGTTGAGATACTTCCAGGGCAAAAAGGTGTTTAGTGGAAAAATATGGAAACAAAAAAGGTTTTCTAGTGAAACCAAAAATTCTAACCACCACTCCTTGTGTCAGTAAAAATATATCATCTCTTTTCTGATCAACCACCCCTACTTTCATTGCTCGAGGCACTCTATTGCATGCCCCATAAATCAAATCCAAGGTGAGTCCCCAAAATATTATGTTAAAATTATAATATGACTCTTTTCTTGATAGGTTGTATTTCCATGAATACACTAGAAACACTCATTTTTTCTTATGTCTTTCTTACCACTATAAAAGTAAAATGAGAGTGCATGTGATAGAAAAAGTACCATACTAGAAGAGAGCAATATCTAAAAGTAACATCCTCTCCACTTTGTACCTTTCACAACTTTTAGTGTATCCTTCGTTCCAAGAAATCTACCCAATTGAATAAAATTGGGTTTATAGTTGTTGTCATGGTGATTAGAGCATAAAACTCCACTTATGAAATACACTACACCAATGAAGCTTACCACTTGTGCACTATCTAATCTGAAGACAATCCCATCAACAACACCAGCATTGAGTATAGATTTGGGCTCTTGAAATCCTTTAGCAGTGCTGGTAATATTGGCAGCTCCCCAAAACATGGTGTCTTCAACAATTGGCTCTCCATTAACTTTCGCATGTGGATAGTGGACTAATATTTTTCCTCCTGCTTCTTAAAATTGAGATTTTTAAATGTGACATATGATGGAGGTCACGCACCACAAGAAAATGCATCCTTTATGGAGTTGGCTAAAATACTGAATAGTTTATCTCCTTGGGCATTTTGAATAGTTCTTGAACCAAAGTTATAGCATTGCACAATCACCTAGACTAGCTTGGGACATGGGTGTCCAGGCATACACAGGTACCAGAAGAGATGAGAGTAGAATACCATGGTACGAGAACATTCAACAGACACCTTTTGCACAGTGAACTCAACATCCTAAAGTAATTTTTCCACCCCCTTATTGGTGATGGTGCAGTCATTGATTTGTGACAGGTGGTCATCATAGGGTTTTAGTTCTACTTATTCCTCCTCTTCACAAGCTCTTCGCTGCCTCTTTTACTGTTTCAAATTTTTTTTGAACTTTCTCATTCTTGTTTCTTGTGGTTTTCTTCCTCATATTTAGCTTTCTTTGAACACACAGTGAATAAATACAAACCTTGGAGCAAAACGAATTCGCAACTATTTACACATGAACCCTGCAAATGTTTTAATTTTTAAAATTGAAGTGTTGGCCCATTTTATAATATTTTTTTTTTGTTAATTATAGTGTTTGTATTTATAGCGGGTTTTAACAAGGATCCCAAAACCTAATTACATAAGAAATGGGCCTAGGGCATCAATCCCTTGAAACTGAACACCAAAACAGAAATCCCGCCTAGCGATAACAGTAAGCATGAAACAATCCCTCTCAGCGGGAAACAAACAAATAAGAAAGAAAGAAGTTTTGGAGATCCCGCCCAGCGGGGAGTAGCCAAAAACCACCATCGATAAGATCCCGCCCAACAGGAAGCAAAGAAAAACCGTTACAATAAAATCCCGCCTCGCGAGAAGTAGTCAAAACCACCACAAACAGTCCCGCATAGCGGGAAGCAACAGGGAAATCCCGCCATCCGGGAAACCAGCAGAAAGAAAGGATCCCGCCTCGCGGAAAAGCGGCAGATTTGGCGGATCACGCCCTGTGGAGAAACCAACCCGCCCATCGGGAAAACATTTCGTTCGGCGAGAGCCATCCTGCGGGAAGCCGACGACCCGGCACGAGAGAGGATCCGGCCCATCGGGAAGTGACCAGAGAGTTGCACCACAAGGAACCCGCCCCGAGAAAACATAAGAGGATCCCAGCAGCAGGGACCAAGAATCCCGTCTAAGCACAGAGCCCGCCGAGGATTCACAAGAAAATGGGGAAGCTGTCCAAACCCTAAACCGTCACCTCCATCGCACTGAGAAACGCAGGGGACCAGATCCATGCGAATAACCTGCAAAAAACCCCAGGGGGAATCCTGAGGGAAAAAGGGAAGGGATCCCCAACCAAACAGGGATCCCTGGGAAGCACCAGTCTGAAAAAACAACCAAGGAAACCCTAGCCGGCCGGGAGGGGCGCAGATAGTGGAGAAGGATCTCCCCCAGGAGATCATCTGCAAACAACCACTCCCCGGGAGGGATGACCTGGATTGAGCCAGGGACTGGGTAGGAACCAGGAGCCATGGGAGGGGGAGCAGGGGAGGGACCAGAGCCCTCCCCTCTCTAATTTTTCCCATTTTATAATATTTTCCCCATACCTATTGGAATGAATTTTTTAGGTGCACTTGCTAATTTAGGGGGGCATGGCATGCATCCCAATGATTTTTAAATTTTGGCCACCTCTTCTTCGAGAGCTCCGATTAGTTGTTTTAATTTTCAAATTGATTTTTCCTTTGTGGTGTGGGAATGGCTATTATTAGTTATTTTTGGAAACATGCATGGTTGCTTTTCTGCCTTGGAAAGCATTATGAGTGGCTTGAGTGAATGATGTGCGGCAAAAAATGGATATATGTAGATTTTACGACCAAGGAAGCATGTAAAATGGAGGTTCGAGGGGAAAAGAAGGGCGGAAGGGTTTGTATGCATGTGTTTTTTTCTTCTTTGTAAAATAAAATTCAATAAAATGGGGTGAGGAGAAAATGCGGATGATAAGAAAATACGGTATGAGGAAAGGGCTTTCCAGGGAACGAAATAGCCATTTTGAGGAACGAAATAAGGGACTTTGGGAAATAAAATAGACATTTTGGGGGAAACAAGGTATTTCAAGGAACGAAAGAGTCATTACGGGGAACAAAATAGCCATTTCAAGGAATGAAATAGCCACCATGGGAGTAAAAAGGCTTTCCAGGAAATGGAAGAGGAAGATTGGAATGTGAGGAGATTTTTTTCTGGGAAACGAAAAAACTAATTTTGGAGTGTGGAAGACCTTTCGGGAAGGATGGGCGAAAAAGGATTTTTGGGGGCCCAAAAAATCTCATTTGGGAAAAATCTTATTTTTAAAAAGCAAAAGGAATGTGGGAAAAAAGGGCTTTTCGGGAAAAAAAATAGTAGCTTCGATGGACGAAAAAGGCTATTCGGGAAAATGGAAATGAAGCTTTGTGTTTTTTTTTGGGGGGAGGGTGCAAAAAGGCTTCTTGGGGAATGAAATAGACATTTTGGAAAAAGCAATAGGAGTTGGGCGGGAAAAAGATATGGAAGGGAAAAAAAAATCAAAATTAAAATTCCGACTTTTTTTTTTTCCTCTTTTTTTTTCTATCCTTGTTTTTTTAATTTTTTTAAAAGGCATGGAAAATGGAAGAAGCAAAAAAACCAAAAAAGGGGGTCATCAAGGTAAGGGTAAGAAATGCAAGGGAAGGCTAAAAAATACAAGAACTTTGTTTTCCAATTCTACAAGAACCTTGGACCCTAATAACACATCACCCAAGCTAATTTTTTGGTTTTCCAATTCTACAAGAACTCCCTAGTTAAGCATATTTTCCATGTAGTAGCACTCGGATGGGTATCCTCCTAGGAAATCTCAGGCTTTGTTCATTTTTTTGACCAAAAAGAAACATAAACAAAAAATATGAACATAATTACCTTCATAATCTCTATTTTCACTAGTAGTAGGCCTTCAAATGAAGACCATTGACCGGAATTGGCAGTGCATGACCATTCATATCCTACAAATAAAAATAGTTAATTTGATTGGTGCCTAAAATATTAAATGGACCCTCCCATATGGCCTCAAACTTGTGGTGTTTACCCGCCTTTACCTTCTTTTCATTTCACTTTAATACAAGATCACCAACCTTAAAGGTCCTTTCAGAAACTTTCTTATCGAACCACTTCTTCGTCATTTGAGCAGGCTCTATGAAGGCCTTGTATGATTTATCCCTTTCTTCCTCCAACTGTAAAAGTTGAGCTAACCTTGTGCTCATGGGGTCAAACTCATTGTCATCATAATCAAGCAAATGCCAGGTTTAGAGGGTCGATAGTTCAATATGGATAGTCAAGACTGCTTCTTTACCATATACTAAGGAATAAGGGGAAGTCTTGATGGATTTTTCACCGAGATGCAGTCTCTCTATAATGCTTTGTTCAAGAGTAGGTGCCAGCTCCGCTTATTGTTGCCAATGGTTCTATTCATAATTTTGAGCAGGTTCTTGTTTGTAGACTTGGCCAGACCATTCCCTTGTGGATAGTAGTTAGATGCAATTTTTAAAAAAATTCCATACTTGTAAATTCACTGATTTTTGTGCCCATGAAGGGGGTTCCATTATCTATTATGATTGCATCCAAGACACCAAAATAAGTGATTAACCCCTCGAGGAAATAGATGACCATGGCCTGATCTGCTTTCTTGGTTGGGATTGCTTTAGTCCAGCTGGTGAAGTAGTCAGGATGTACTTGTGTCTGGAAGATGAGTCAGGATCAATAACCCTAATAAATTCTAAGCCCCATTGTTGGAACGATGCTTCTACTTGAATCAGGTGGAGGGACAATGGTGCATTCTTACTCCTATTGACATATCTTTGGCAATTATTGTAGTTTTTACTGACTTTGAAAGCATCTACAAAGAGAGTGGGCCAAAAATAGCCTGCTCAAATAATATTCAATGTCATAGGTCTACCTGCATAATGACCTTCCGATAATATAGAATGGAATTCTTGTAGAATATTCTCCTTATTTGATTATTTGAGACACCTAAAAATAACTCCATCAATATTCTTATGAAACAATACATTTGGCAACAAGACATACTTGAGGATCTGTAATCTAAATCTCTTTCTTTGTGAGGCATTAAAATGTGAAGGACACCTCCATAAATTAAAATATTCGATCAGGTCCTCTGTCCAACCTTGGTCAACTTTAGAATTATTGGTAAAATCATGGTTACCCACTTCATCTTCATATTGATAAACTATGGATTTGGAGGTAGTGTTGAGTAGTATTTTCACCCAATTGTGAAAGTACACTCTCCCTTAGGATTTGATTTCAAAATCCCCTCTTGCAAAGAAGTTAAACAAACAACTTCTCCAAGGTCTTCATTGTATTAGCATTTGCATATGTGTATTAGTAATCTCATATAAAGATATTCAATTTTAAATTCCTGGACACCTTAGTGATTACAAGTAATTGTAAACAAGGGGCAATGTTGGTTTATTTTACCATGAAACTTTAGTGACTGTTCATTGAACCAAATACATCACATGTGAGTTGGCCCTCATATGACTACAATGTAGTGCCTTAATTCCTTTTATCTTGAGGGTTCTCAAATAGATTTTATCTTCTTTATTAAGTCCAAATATGGCTTCTTATCATGAAGATGAAGATAGCTTT
Source organism: Wollemia nobilis (assembly GCA_028583015.1). Taxonomy (NCBI): domain Eukaryota; kingdom Viridiplantae; phylum Streptophyta; class Pinopsida; order Araucariales; family Araucariaceae; genus Wollemia; species Wollemia nobilis. Next base: position 263,759 of record JAQPPZ010001079.1, read on the forward strand.
CAATGTGATCGATAAACCACCCCTCTTTGGTGAAATAGGTTTTCACAAAGAGGCAATAATTTATGGCTTTAAATTAAGGACTTTAAATGTCACTTTAAATTATCCCTCTTAAATGAAATCAAATTTTCATTAAGATGAACAATTAAGTGCTTTGAAGAAATGACCTTCAATGTAATACTCAAATTACCCCTCTTTCGTAAAATTAGAATTTTTATGAAGAGAGGATAATTTTAGACTCAACAAATAAAAATTTGTGAAATGCCATAAAACATAACTCCTTCAATAAAATTGGAATTTTCATGAAGGAAATGTCAGCATAGGCTCATGAATGAAACATGAAACTGAAAAAATGAAATTCGGTCCAAAAATGAAAATTTTCTATTTTCGGATTTTTTAAAATCTGTACTAAAACAACAACTTCGGTGAATTTTTAAACTACTAGACAACTCCAAAAATGAAATTTCAAAGTGCATATTGGAAGTCTGAAGTATAACCTATGCAATGGTGAAATTATTTTTGGATTTTGAAAATTTTTAAATGTTTATTTTAATGCCTGAAAATAAATAAAAAACAAAAAAAAAATTAAAATTTTTGGAAAAATAAAATGCAAAAAAAATGAAGATTGAAATGCAGAAAATGAAAATAAAATGCATTCAGTATGATGCTATCCTATTTTGACAAAACCGAAGATGTGAGGTTTTCATGCATGCAACCTAACCTATTGGACTTGCAAAACAAGCACAATCCGGATAAGCTAAGTGCTGGCTCCTAGGGTTTTAAATGAGATTTTCAGATTTAAACATTTGCATGAAGCAATCAAGAAACTTGCATAAACTCCATTTACAAGCCTAAAATATGAAAAGGGGAAAAATAGACATTTAATCTTGCATGCAGAAAATGACTCCTCCTTTCTTGTCCATAAGATGCAACTTTCTGAAATTTTCTGCATTAAAAATTTGTCATTTTACAATAACAAAAATTTTTGGTTTTCCCAAACCAGTCCATGGAAGAAAATGACTCAAACAGGTCTAGAATGGCTCTCTTTCCTTTAAATCTGCAACTTTGCTCGCAACAGTTTACAACCCCTCAAAAAATCCTTGCCTGGCGTATTTAAAATCTTGAAGAAGCTTTTCGTTTCATTTTCCAATGGTTGTTCGTTTCATCTTCCCTTGTGCATGCATGTGTTTTGGTTTCCAAAAAGGTTTTTCATTTCTATTTTGTGGCCCTTCGTTTCATTCCCATGGTTTGGCTTCCTCTGTTTGGTTTTCTTCACTTTTCGTTTGATTTAAAAAAAAACGTTTCCTTTTCTCCACATGGGCATGCGTCCGCTTCCTTCCATGTGTAACGACCATCTTAAATGATTTCAAATCATTAAAGATTCCTTATGTAACATTTTGTCTTATTCATTGGATTTTGTCCTTATGTGACAAATTACCTTACTCAATCTTTGATTTATTCCTTATAGGTCCACGTCATTATGTAGTCTTCAATTTCACTATCCTAGTGTTCATCACTAATATTAGACACACTGTCCACTACTCTGTTCCCTTGGCGAAAATCAAACATGTCACAAAATCACAACACTCTTGTATCTTTGCCTACCTGCCCTTTTTGAGTTGCGAAAATGCAACATGTCTCGATATCGTGACACTTTTGTTTCTCTGCCTGCCTGCCCTTTTTGAGTCATAAAAATGCAACATGTCACGATATCGCGACACTTTTTCCTTTTCTTTGGACCGTGAAAATGCAACATGTCACGATATCATGACACTTTTTCTTTCTTGTTCTTTCTCTTCTCTTTTGGTCGTGAAAATGCAACATGTCACGATATCACGACACTTTTTCCTCCTTGTGTTTTCTCTTCTCTTTTTGTCATGAAAATGCAACATGTTGCGATATCGTGACACTTTTTCTTTCTTGTTCTTTCTCTTCTCTTTTTCCGCGAAAATGCAACATGTCGCGATATCGCGACACTTTTTCCTCCTTGCTTTTTCTCTTCTCTTTTGGCCGTGAAAATGCAACATGTCACAATATCGCGAAACTTTTTCTTTCTTGTTCTTTCTCTTCTCTTTTGGCTACAAAAATGCAACATGTCGCAATATCATGACACTTTTTCCTCTTTGCTTTTTATCTTTGCTTTGAACTGTGAAAATGCAACATGTCGCGATATCGCGACATTTTTTTCTCCTTGCGGTGTTTTGCTTTTTCTTTGATCTTTAGCATATGGGCCACTTTGGTCTTCTTGGAAAATATGCAAAAATGTGGGTCCCCAATTTTGGGGTACGTTGTGGAGCAACCACAACAAATGGCAACTCTACTGGGAAATGCTCCTGAGCATTTCAATGAGAACTCAACCTGAACACCTTCAAAACACATGCACAAGTGTCAGAAAATATCCCAAGAATGAAACTAGATGAGAAATACATGAAGCATTAGAATTATTAAACATCAGCTTGGTGTGTGCAATGTGCTTCATTCCCTATCATTTAAAACACGTTCAACTTTCCATTGTCATTTTCACTTATGATTCGTGCGAATGTTTAGTTATGGATGATTCCTATAGGATTTAACGTATGGTGAAGATGCTAGAGATATAACAAGCTTTGCAAAGGCTCAAACTTTCTAGTACCATGAACAAACATATTAAAACTATCAAATCCTCTTAGGACCAAATCTGAGTATCTTGAATTAATTTACTAGATCCCAAAGTTGGTTATGTGTCACTACCATTTTGAACCCATGTGCAAGTGTAAGTGAAATCAGAGATTTGGGGAATAGGATTCCCAACCTAAGCGAGATGGGAATTTAACCCTATCCTTACTACTTTGATCTGGAGTTCATTACCTCATCTTGAACAAAATGATTTAACCTGTTATGGATGAAACTGTTAGGCTAGCTTTGTCCGTTTGAGCAGTCAGTGGTCTTGCTTTTAGACAAGACATGTTTCCACACATGAGCATACTCCACTGCCAGTCAAGCATCTATAGCCCCAGTGTAGATCAACCCCATAATCCAGGATTTGAATTTAATTTTAATTTCTTGAACCTTGGGGATAACTACCCATCCTTACCCATCCTTGCAAGGGACATGTAGTATGATCCTTCCAATACAATATCAATGATGCAATAAAAGTAGGATGAAAAATATTTTCTTTGGAACTTCAAGTTCTTGAGTGTAGATCACACTTTTAATTTCTTAAAGTGTGATGGAGGTAAAATAGAAGCTTTGGGGAATCGGATTCTCAACCTAAGCGAGATGAGAATTAGACCCTATCCTTACTACTCCATGAAGATCAAATCAGAGCTTTGGGGATTTGGATCCTCAACCAAAGTTCGATGGAGATTTAACCCTATCCTTACTACTCTAATTTTAGGCTTTAAGCACTATAGGAGTGGTAAAAACCACTATTTTAAGGATTACGTTGCATGATAGAACAGACACGAAATACTCCTTTCGCCTCACCTTTTCTTCCAAGTATGGTTTTGACCATTTTTCTCAAGATCCTCTTTAATATGTGTAGAACATGTTTGGTTCAAGATAGTTTGGGCATCAATTCCCAACCTTAGGATCCTTTTAATATATGTTATGTAATAACCCTAAAAGGATTCGACACCTTTTCAATGATTGTATTTGAAATGTCGATGCAACTGAGATGAAATGTATATGCAATGTCGAATGTAACATGAGATATGGATGAATGCATTGCTATTTTTGAAATGCGGATGAAGTATACCATCTACTTTACCATAATGTGTAAAACTGACAACTTCATGCATAATAAGTTCCAAACGATATTCTTTAATGTGTTTGCGATACTCATGGAGCTTTCTGCAATACAATTCCGATGTTTCATATTCTCTTAGTCTTAGTCAACATTCATAAGGACATAAGTTGACATATCACTTTTCTTTCTCTTTTTTTTTTTTTAAGACAAACCAAAAGTATCCAAAGGACCAAAACACAAAACTTAAAACCAAACCCAAAATACAATCCCAAAAAAGAAACTTGAAAACACAAACCAAAACCAAAAACCAAAGACTATATACAAATGTACAATATGGTACAAGACGATGCACAGTTTGAAATGTCACTTCCCTAGATCCCAAACATGATATGAGCATTCCAAAAGACATATAATGTGATACACATGCCAAATGTGGAAGGAATCAAACAAAAACAAGATTAGACCAAACAAAGCAACCAGCTTCAACTTTCCTCTCTCACCCCACCAATTAGATTTAGTTCCATTAGTATTCGCATAGGTGAGATTCAAATTACCAAATTGATTAGACAATGGTTGATTTTCAATCCTTTCTTGTCTATTCTTTAAGGTGTAAATTTCATAATTCCATTCATGATTTAGAACTAGGCTTTCTTTATTCAAAATGAAATTTTGTAAGCAAGAGCCTATTTCTAAAAATTTCAAAGCTAATTCATTTTCCATGTTCTTAGGCCAATCAAGATTGTGCAATAATTTACAAGCATCTAGGATATTTACTAAATGGGGATCATTAGAATTTTTTATCCTAGGTTCAAGAATTAATTGTTGATGAATTTGATTTAGCAATTTAAGTGCATCAAGCTCCTTTTCATTCGTTAAAGTAATGTTATCAAAGGTGTGGTTAGAAATTAATCCTTTTTCTTCATTCACCTTCAATGGAATTTCATCATAAATATCATTTGAATTATACAAATCTTCACCTAAATATTGGATGTTTGGACATAGAGGTTTAGATTTTACATTTTTCACATTTTCATTTACCAAAATTTGATGAGGATTTGCAATTCCCTCTTTCACCTCATGGTCTTCATATTCTTCATTGATTACTTGTTCATCAAACATACCAAAATTGGGCACCCAATTGAAAACATGCCCGTCCTTTTCAAACCTCAAATATTCTTGGTCAAAGTGTATGTCAAGTAACTCATCTTCATGATCAATCACTTGCATTACTTCAATCACTTGCGTTACTTCTAATAGATCAATCACTTTGTCATTTAATTCCCATTCTTTGTTCAGTATCCATGGTATCTCTTCATTTGAATCCTCAAAATAATCATGCAAACTTGTATCCGAATCTTCAATGAATTTATATTCAACATGATCAAATTTTGTAACCTTCTCAAATATTGTGAATGTGAGATTTTCATATGAAGTAGAAGTTTCAAAATCTTGCATATAAATTTGAATAGAGGCTTCATAAATAAGGGTGTGAGGAAATAACACATCTTCATATCTTCCCCAACCATTGTAAAAATTATCTTCCAAATTTGTGGGATGAAACTCCATGGTATTTGTGACATGATTTTTTGGTTCATTTGTCAATTATTTTTCTTCTTTGTCCTTGGTCATAGGATCATTATAATCTTCCAAAATTTGATTGGATTTGAAACCCTCTTCCAAAACATCCTCAAATTGTACGGGAGTTGTAATATCTTCCTTTGAGTAGGTGATTATATTGTCCTGTATATCAATTGGCACACAAGTTTTATTAGCAGTTTTGAAGTGATTGTAGTTTTCCCACTTCTTCCAAGCATCATAATAATCATCTTCCAAAGTCAATTGGTGACGTTCAACTACTTCTTCAACATATTCCAATTCATCAATGTGTTTCTCATCAAATTCACCTTCACCTTCTTTAGATGGTTCAATAACTTTCAAAAGTGGGTTATTTCTTGAATTCAAATTTGTAAGGCTATCATCATCCAAATTAGTAACCCATGATTCGATTTTATCACAATTTGGAGGGTGAAGAATTTTTTGATCATTAGTTCCAAGCTTCTCATCGAGAGTGTCTTCCAAGAACAAGTGGTGAAATTCTATCATATCTTCAAATTCATTTATTGATTTTCTTCCAATTTCACTTTCAACCACTTCATTCAATTCTATGACATTTTTTGTCCTATCACCTATCTCAAACCTTGTTGAATTTAGGACCCCTTTATCCGAATAATCATGTATATCTATGAATGAGATCATCTCTGCATAATACTCACTGGTGGATGTCTACTTAGCAATTTGCACCTCCTATTGGACTACATCTAAGGTGGTTGTAATATTTGGACCTTCAAATTCATCTCCTTGATCATTTACCTTAGGTATCATTAGAGTGGAGGGTGCTATATTTACTGGTTGGTGTCGGTTGGCATCACTAACTCCAAAAGAACAATCTCTCATGTGAACATGTTGTGCCTTTTCTTCTTCCAAAACTTGTTCTACCTTTTCAAAGATCTCATAGATTGTCTCCAGAGACAGGTCATCCAAGTTTTCCTTAATGAGTGTAGCAAGTGTGGGGGGAATGGATCTCAAGTATACTTCAATAGCTTCCTCTTTCGATGTACCCAAACTTTCCCACATTTGAGAGTACAATTCATGAAACCTCACACTGAATTGACTCATGGACTCATTAGGCTCTTTACACATAGATGTGAATTGATTTTGCAACCTATCCAAGTCAACTTGATTACCAAAGTGATAAATATAGGCTGCTTCTAATTGGCTCCAAGAAGTCTTAACCTCCATGGGTAGATGGCAATACCATGAGAATGATCTATCACCCACAATGTATGGGAAGAACCTACAAGCAATAGGCTCAAAAAATATTTGAAATTGACATAATGTGAACTTATAGATATAAATATTTTGTAGGTATCCTGATGCCACCTCTTGATTAAAAAGTCGTAGAAACTCCAATAACATTTCATGAATTTGATAAGGTGTTCCAAAGGTAGAATGACGTTCATAATACTTTCCTAATGCAGATACCATTGTTTCTCTTAGGGACATAATTTCTTCTCTTAGGGGTACAATTTTCTCCTCAGATGTTGCCATTAGTGAAACTTAAAGAATAACTTCAAAACCAATTTGTTAGTCATGAATAAAAGAAGGAACCATGACAAAGCAATATTCTAAAAATGTAAATTAGTTTCTAATTCACCAGATCGCATATGTGCAAGTGAAGAGCATACTCCTAGTGTTGTAGGCTTTTTGATTCACAAGATCGCATTACATGCAAGTGAAGAGCATAATACCGACAACAAATACATTTTAGACAAAATAATTCCTTACAAATAAGCATGAAATGACTCGTAAATATCAAATATGTAACGTATGAATAATCATGTTAGCATCAACCAAGAGATGTATCCATTAAAATCCAATGAAATTAATTGCATGGAGACAACCTCATTAGTCAAGACAAAAATTTTCAAAATCAAATCAAAACACATTATTCTTGTATGAACAATTAAAAGCATTAGAACAATGCATAGCAATTCATGTCCTCCTTTTAACACTACAAGGTTGTATTGTTTAAAATAGGGCTAAAGATAATAATCAATAGGGCATGAAATATTCAAAATTTAAATCCCTATAGCATTTAAATCACACTGAAATAAACCAAATCAAGCCCTCCTTCTAGCGCCAAAATGTTGAGTAGTATTTTCACCCAATTGTGAAAGTACACTCTCCCTTAGGATTTGATTTCCAAATCCCCTCTTGCAAAGAAGTTAAACAAACAACTTCTCCAAGGTCTTTGTTGTATTAGAATTTGCATATGTGTATTAGTAATCTCATATAAAGATATTCAATTTTAAATGCTTGGACACCTTAAGGGGCAATGTTGGTTTATTTTACCATGAAACTTTAGTGACTGTTCATTGAACCAAATACATCACATGTGAGTTGGCCCTCATATGACTGCAATATAGTGCCTTAATTCATTTTATCTTGAGGGTTTTAAAATAGATTTTATCTTCTTTATTGAGTCCAAATATGGCTTCTTATCATGAAGATGAAGATAGCTTTCAATGTGATCGATAAACCACCCCTCTTTGGTGAAATAGATTTTCACAAAGAGGCAATAATTTATGGTCTTAAATTAAGGACTTTAAATTTCACTTTAACTTATCCCTCTTAAATGAAATCAAATTTTCATTAAGATGAACAATTAAGTGCTTTGAAGAAATGACCTTCAATGTAATACTCAAATTACCCCTCTTTCGTAAAATTAGAATTTTTATGAAGAGGGTAATTTTAGGCTCAAAAAATAGAAATTTGTGAAATGCCATAAAACATAACTCCTTCAATGAAATTGGAATTTTCATGAAGGAAATGTCATCATAGGCTCATGAATGAAACATGAAACTAAAAAAATGAAATTCGGTCCAAAAATGGAAATTTTCTATTTTCGGATTTTTTAAAATCTGTACTAAAATAGCAACTTCGGTGAATTTTTAAACTACTAGACAACTCCGAAAATGAAATTTCAAAGTGCGTATTGGAAGTCTGAAGTATAACCTACGCAATGGTAAAATTATTTTTGGATTTTGAAATTTTTTAAATGTTTATTTTAATGCCTGAAAATTAAAAAAAAAATTAAATTTTTTGGAAAAATAAAATGCAAAAAAAATGAAAATTGAAATGCAAAAAATGAAAATAAAATGCATTCAGTATGATGCTATCCTATTTCGACAAAACCGAAGATGTGAGGTTTTCATGCATGCAACCTAACCTATTGGACTTGCAAAACAAACACAATCCGGATAAGCTAAGTGCTGGCTCCTAGGGTTTTAAATGAGATTTTCATATTTAAACATTCGCATGAAGCAATCAAGAAACTTGCATAAACTCCATTTACAAGCCTAAAATCTGAAAAGGGGAAAAATAGACATTTAATATTGCATGCAGAAAATGACTCCTCCTTTCTTGTCCATAAGATGCAACTTTATGAAATTTTCTGTATTCAAAATTTGTCATTTTACAATAACAAAATTTTTTGGTTTTCCCAAACCAGTCCATGGAAGAAAACGACTCAAACAGGTCCAGAATGGCCCTCTTGCCTTCAAATCTACAACTCTGCTTGCAACAATTTCCAACCCCTCAAAACATCCTTGCCTAGTGTATTTAAAATTTTTAGGAAGCTTTTTGTTTCATTTTCCAATGGTTGTTCGTTTCACCTTCCCTTGTGCATGCATGTGTTTTGGTTTCCAAAAAGGTTTTTCATTTCTATTTTGTGGCCCTTCGTTTCATTCCCATGGTTTGGCTTCCTCTGTTTGGTTTTCTTCACTTTTCGTTTGATTTAAAAAAAAACATTTCCTTTTCTCCACATGGGCATGTGTCCGCTTCCTTCCATGTGTAATGACCATCTTAAATGATTTCAAATCATTAAAGATTCCTTATGTAACATTTTGTCTTATTCATTGGATTTTACCCTTATGTGAAAAATTACCTTACTCAATCTTCGATTTATTCCTTATAGGTCCATGTCATTATGTAGTCTTCAGTTTCACTATCCTGGTGTTCATCACTAATATCAGATGCACTGTCCACTACTCTATTCCCTTGGCCAAAATCAGACATGTCACAAAATTGTGACACTCTTGTCTCTCTGCCTACCTGCCCTTTTTGAGTCGTGAAAATGCCACATATCGTGATATCGCGAAACTTTTGTTTCTCTTCCTACCTGACCTTTTTGAGTTGTGAAAATGCAACATGTCGTGATATCGCAACACTTTTTCCTTTGCTTTGGATCACAAAAATGCAACATGTCACAATATCGTGACACTTTTTCTTTCTTGTTCTTTCTCTTCTCTTTTGGCCATGAAAATGCAACATGTCGCAATATCGCGACACTTTTTCCTCCTTGCTTTTTCTCTTCTCTTTTGGCTGTGAAAATGCAACATGTCGCGATATCACGACACTTTTTCTTTCTTGTTCTTTCTCTTCTCTTTTGGCCGCAAAAATGCAACATGTCGCGATATCATGACACTTTTTCCTTCTTGCTTTTTCTCTTCTCTTTTGGCCGCAAAAATGCAACATGTCGCGATATTGTGACACTTTTTCTTTCTTGTTCTTTCTCTTCTCTTTTGGCCATGAAAATGCAACATGTCACGATATCGTGACACTTTTTCCTCCTTGCTTTTTCTCTTTGCTTTGAACCATGAAAATGCAACATGTCGCGATATCGTGACACTTTTTTCTCCTTGCGGTGTTTTGCTTTTTCTTTGATCTTTAGCATATGGGCCACTTCGGTCTTCTTAGAAAATATGCAAAAAGGTGGGTCCCCAATTTTGGGGTATGTTGTGGAGCAGACCATAATAGGTAGCACTCCTTGCAAGTTCTTGGCACAATGCTCGACCTTGAACAAGTTTGGTTTGTTGGATCTCAACATCATAATCCTGGATTTTAGAAACCCAACCAACTCTCTCCTATCTCCAAGTTCTCCCCGAATTATGAAACTTTGGACATTTTGATGAACAACATAATTATTATATTGATCTATGAAACAAAGTGCCAAAACTTCTTCAGATATTTCAATACCGCATACACCTATTTCTCAATGAAGTTATACTTATGTTCGTGTGGTTAGATGACTTGGATTAGCAAAGCAATCGAGCGTTCATTTCCATCATCTCCCCTCTATGTGAGCACCGTTACGTAACTTTCTTTCTCACCAACAACATACATGATAAAATCCTTGGAATAGTTAGGGTTTACTAGGATAGGATCCTGAGCAATTATTTCTTTGATCTCCTTGAATGATTGCTTCCTCTAATTAGTCCACTTAAAATCAACATTTTTCTTTAAAAGCTCAGTCATTGGCTTTACCACTTGGGTGAAATCTGCAAAAAAAATTTAAATAAAAATAATTTACCCAAAGAATAATTGCAAATCCTTCTTATTGGATGGCAATGGAAGATTCAAAAGAGCTTTGGCTCTATCTGGATCAATAGCTAAACCATTTTTTAAAATGACATGTCCTAGGAGCTTTTGCTCCTTTACTAAAAATGGACTTCTTCAGATTGATGGATATTCAAAACTCTTGGCACTTCTTGAATACTTGCCTTAAATGAGAGTCGTGCTCCTCCCTGTTGTGATAGAAAATAGTCATGTCATCCAAATAAATCATAATAATACAATTTAACAACTCACCAAAATCTAGGTCCATTACCATTTGAAAGGTCACTTTGGCATTTGAGAGTCCAAATGGTCTTCACTAAAAAGCAAAGGTTCCCCATTTTATGGTGAATATCATTTTATTTTGGTCCTCATCCTTGACCCAAATTTGGTTATATCCAAAGAATCCATCCAACAAAGAGAATCTCTAAGATCCTATGACCACATGAATAATTTGGTCGATCTAAGGTAAAGGATAATGATCCTTTAGTGATGCCTAGTTCAAATTTTGAAAATCCATGCATAGGAAAATATCCCCATTCTTATTTTGTACCACAACTAAATTTGCCATCTAGGTTTAATGCTTGATTTGGTAAATGATCTTAGCATCCAACATTTTTAACAACTTCACCTTCATCAACACTTTAATATTAGGATTGATCGGTCTCTATTTTTATCTGAAGGGTTTCACCCCATATTGTAGCTCAATAGTATGTTGTATCACATTTTTGTTATATCCCTTCATATCATGGTATCTCCAAGTGATAATATCAAGAAATTTGTGGTGCAAGTCCTTGATCTATTCTAATTCTTTGGGAGTGCAATCCATTCTGATATTAATTGATTTCTAGGGACCTAACTACAGTTCAATGTACTCCTTCTCATCCACTCTAATCCTACTGATCGAGAGCCAACTCGCTCACGATGAATCTATAATCACTTTCAACAAATTAGAACAAAATTACAGTCATGGCAACAGTCTACCGAATAAACTTTTTATTCCCGAAAGATAGCTTCTGTTACAACATCTTCCACCTGGAAGAAAAACGGCCTAACAGGTCCAGAATGGCTTCTTGCCTTTACGTCTGCAACTCTGTCTCCATAGTTTTCTGACCCCTTCCATGTCTTTGCTTCGCCCTTTTAAAACCATTGGCGTGACTCTCCGTTTCCCCTTTCTGACCCTTCGTTTCCATTCCCGTGCCTCTTCGGTGTCTTGGCTTTCGAAACGGCTTCCTTTCGACGCTTGGTCTTCCAGCTCCTTTGCGAGTCGCGAAAATGCGACATGTCGCGATATCGTGACACTTTTTGCTTTCTGCCTTTCTGCCCTTTGCGAGTCACGAAAACGCGACATGTCGCGATATCGTGACACCTTTGCTTGCCTGTGCCTTCCCTTTCCTGTTGGTCGCGAAAATGCGACATGTCGCGATATCGCGACACTTTTTGCTTTCTGCCTTTCTACCCTTTGCGAGTCGCAAAAATGTGACATGTCGCGATATCGTGACACTTTTTGCTTTTTGCCTTTCTACCCTTTGCGAGTCGTGAAAACGTGACATGTCGCGATATCGCGACACTTTTTCTTGCCTACGCCTTCCCTTACCTGTTGGTCGTGAAAATGCGACATGTCGCGATATCGTGACATCTTTCCTTTCTGCCTCCTCCACGCCTCTCGGGTCGCGAAATCGTGACAATTTCTTTCCTTGCTTTCTTTCTGCTCCTTCGGTCGCGATTTCGTGACATGTCGTGAAATCGTGACATTTTCTCCTCTGGCCCTTCCTGTCTTTCTTCGGTCACGATTTCGCGACATGTCGTGAAATCGTGACATTTTTGCTCCATGCCTTCTCTCTCCTTTTTGAGTCATGAAAATGTGACATGTCGCGATATCATGACATTTTTACTCCGTGCCTTCTCTCTCCTTTTTGAGTCGCAAAAATGCGACATGTCGCGATATCGCGACATTTTTACTCCGTGCCTTCTCTCTCCTTTTTGAGTCATGAAAATGTGACATGTCATGATATCGTGACATTTTTACTCCGTGCCTTCTCTCTCCTTTCTGAGTCACGAAAATGCGACATGTCGCGATATCGTGACATTTTTACTCCGTGCCTTCTCTCTCCTTTTTGAGTCATGAAAATGTGACATGTCGCGATATCGTGACACTTTTCCCTGTCGCGATATCGCGACATCAAGGCACACTTAGAAAAAAATGCAAGATTGCTCTGCTGCCACCGGATGCTCCTGCATCAGACACCCGGGGTGGATTGAGAAGTGTCCTCTACTTCTGGACTGTTGGAGGAAGACCCAGGCGGTCGACCTCTATTTTTGACAACCAAGTTGCATCTTCGATAGGCCTGCCTTTCCACTTGACCAAATATTCTGAATTCTGTCGGTTCCTGGTACTTCTGCCTTCTCGAGTATCCAGTATTTCCTCTATCTCATCTGTGACTGGCGCAGTCGCTGGAATACTCCACAATTCCGTTCTTGGTGCCTCACTACTAACTCCTTCATGGTATTCTACCAAGTCTGAAATATTAAAAATAGGTGATATATTCAGCTCGCTTGGCAGCTCCACTTCATAGGCATTACCTGAATCTCTTTTACCTATGATCCTGCATGGTCCAAACCTCTTCATCTTCAGTTTGTTGTAGGTTTTGTTAGGAAACCTTTCCTTTCTCAAGTGAACCATGACCTCATCTCCCACTTGGAACTCCTTGAAACGTCTCTTCTGATCTACCTTGGCCTTGTACTGAGTATTCATCTTACTAATATGTTGTTTTACCTCCTCATGCAAACTCTTTAGGTGTTTAGCAAAATCTTCAGCCTCAGCACTACTCTTTTCTCCTTTACCCATCATTCTCAACTCCGAAGCATTCCTTGGGTTGTTCCCATACACAATCTGGAATGGTGATTTACCAGTACTTCTGTTGATAGAATTGTTGTAAGCAAACTCTGCTTGTGGCAAAATCAAATCCCATCCCTTGGGCTTATCTCCTACCAGACATCTTAGGAGATTACCCAAACTTCTGTTCACCACTTCTGTTTGTCCGTCAGTCTGCGGGTGGTATGCAGAACTGAACTTCAAATCCGTCTTTAACTGCTTCCACAAAGTCCTCCAGAAATATCCCACAAATTTGGTATCTCTGTCAGATACGATACTCTTGGGTAGACCATGAAGGCGTACCACCTCCTTGAAAAACAAGCCGGTAATATGAACTGCATCACTCATTTTTTGACAGGAAATAAAATGAGCCATCTTCGAAAACCTGTCAACCACAACAAAAATGGAGTCATTTCCTCGTTGGGTCCTTGGTAGGCCAAGAACAAAATCCATACTGATGTCCTCCCATGGTCTTTCTGGTACAGGTAATGGCTGATACAATCCTGTATTCTGTCTCACTCCCTTAGCCATCTGACACACTCTGCAACCCTGCACAAATTTTGTCACATTCTACTGCAACTGTGGCCAATGGTAGTTCTCACTAACAAGGGCAATGGTCTTATCTCGACCAAAATGCCCGGCTAGTCCTCCACTATGCTTCTCCTTTATCAGATTCTCCCTCATTGAACTTCTAGGAATGCACAATTGGTTCTTTCGGAATAGCATCCCATCTTGGATTGTGAAATCCAGCCATTTAGTTCTATCCAAGGTAATAGGAGACAAACATGCCTTCCAAGCTTCTGCAAAGTCCGGGTCCTCTGGATACAAACTCCTGAGTTCTTCAAACCCAACGACCTCCACCTTCATCTCCAACAACAAATTTTGCCGCCTACTCAAGGCGTCTGCAACTCTATTAGACTTCCCACTCCTATGCTTCAAAACAAAGGTATAACTCTGTAGAAATTCAACCCACTTCAGATGTCTCTGATTCAGTTTTCCTTGACTATTAATATACTGCAAAGCTTGATGGTCAGTATATAAAACAAACTCTTTTGCTAACAAATAGTGTCTCCATTTCTTAAGAGCCTGAACTATAGCATAAAATTCCTGATCATAAACAGAGTATTTCTTCCTAGCATCATTTAACTTCTCACTAAAATATGCCACAGGTTTACCTTCCTGACTCAACACAGCTCCAATGGCACTGCCGCTAGCATCACAATCAACCTGGAATACTTTATTGAAATTTGGAAGTATCAAAATGGGTTGTTCCATCACCTTCCTTTTTAACATCTCAAAACTTGCACCTGCCCTTGTAGTCCACTTAAACTCCTTCTTATCCCCTCTCATGGTTTCTGTCAGGGGTGCGCAAATACTGCTAAAGTTTCTAATGAACTTTCTATAGAAACTTGCAAGACCATGGAATGATCTTACCTCCGTTATGTTCCTTGGAGTAGGCCACTCAATGATAGCCTTCACCTTTTCTGGATCCATTTTTAGACCCTCATCTGAAATGACAAATCCCAGATACACCAACTCCTTCTTCACAAAACTGCACTTCTTCAAGTTAATCAGCAACTGTTCCTCCCTCAGCTTTTCAAAAACTATCCGAACTTGCATCAAATGTTCTTCTAATGTCTTGCTAAAAATCAGAATATCATCCAAATAAACAATAACAAACTTCTCTAGGAAGTCTTTCAACACCTCATTCATTAACCTCATGAATGTACTAGGTGCATTGGTTAAACCAAACGGCATGACCAACCACTCGTACAAACCCTCTTTGGTTTTGAAAGCAGTCTTCCACTCATCACCTTCTCCGATGCAAATCCGATGATACCCACTCTTTAAATCAATCTTTGTGAAGTATTTAGCTCCACTCAAACAGTCCATTATATCATCCATTCTAGGCAATGGAAATCTATACTTAATGGTAATCTTATTTATGGTTCTGGAATCAGTACACATTCTCCATTCTCCATCCTTCTTCGATGCTAGTACTGCAGGTACTGCACAGGGACTCAAACTTTCTCTGATCAATCCTTTCCTCAACAACTCTTGAACTTGTCTGTTCAACTCCTCGTTCTCCATGGGAGACATTCTATGGGCTGCTTTATTGGGTAAACTGGCCCCTGGAATCAAGTCAATTTGATGGCTAATATTTCTCACTGGTGGCAAGCCCTCAGGCACATTATCGGACACAATATCAGGAAATTCTTCTAATAGACTTTCAACCTCTACTGGAATATCCATACATTGTTCCTTCTTAACGGTAGGAATTAATGCGTAACACATAGACTCCCTCTTCAGGCCATCCAAAAATTTTCTACCATCTACCAGACAGATTCTTGCACTACTGCATACCTTTTCATCCACTTCCCTTGATGGCTTCAACTTGTGACGCCTTCCACCTTTGGTCAGAGAGTACGTATTCGCATGTCCATCATGCACCGCACGTCTATCAAATTGCCATGGTCTCCCCAACAACAAATGACAAGCATCCATAGGCAAAACATCACATAGAACCTCATCTTGATAAGTTCCAATATGAAATTTAACCAAACACTGCTCACTGACTAATGCCCTATGATCTTTCTGCAACCATGCAATCCGATATGGATGCGGGTGCGCCCTCTTCTCCAGTTTCAGCTTAGTCACCATTTCTCCTGAAACCAAATTGTCTGTGCTACCATTATCTATGATAACATTACAGGTCTTACCTGCACATTTGCATCTCGTGCGAAATAAGCTCTTCCTTTGATCCACATCTTTCCCTCCATTCATCAATGCTCTTCTTGTCATCAACACTTCTCCTTCTTCTGCTTCTTTAGAATGTTCAGACTCAGCACCTTCATCTGCTACAGTAGCTCTGGCATGATCCTCAGGTCGCTTATTCATCCTCTCTTGGTATTGGGGACACTCATATGCCCGATGTCCCTCTTCTCCACAATGGAAATAGGTTCCACGAAATCCACCTCTTCCATACCCACGTCCAGCTCTACCTCTTCCCCTTTGGTAACCGTTGTTCTGATTACGGGGGTGGTAAGTATTCTCCTCTTTCTGATCTTGGCTGGTACTCATTTCACCAGTCTTATTTCGATCATCAAATTTTCCTCCACTGGTCCTTCCCCCAGTTCTTCCACCTCGACCTCTTCCTCTTTGTTTGCCTTCAAATCTTCTGTTCAACTTCTCTTCAACCTTCAAGGCAAACTGATATGTATCCTCAATGGTGGTAATTCTGACCAAACTGAGTTCTTCTTGGATATTCATTCTTAACCCATTTATGTAACGAGCTACTTTCTCCTTACTATCCCCTGAATGTCCAACTCTTATTAAAATCTGGTAAAACTCCTCGGTATATTCCTTGACAGATTTGCTTGACTGTCTCAAGCTCTGCATTTTCCTCAATAGCTCTAATTCGTAATCTGCAGGAATAAACTGCCTCTTCAACTTCTCAACCATTCGGTCCCATCTGGTTATCCTTTCCTTTCCTCTCCTATTTCTTTCTAGTTGTACTTCTTTCCACCATATGCTAGCATGGCCTTTCAACTTTGTTTTTTCCAGTTTGATCCGATCTGGATCTACAACCTCCTCATACTCAAAATACTCCTCCATATCATTGATCCAATCAATCAACTCTTCTGGATTGAGTTTCCCAGAGTACGTGGAGACATCAAACTTTGGCTTCTTCCCGATCTGAGTTATGGCCTTAACTAATCTGACTTCTACAGGATTCATTGCTTCCTCTTCCTCTGATGGATTATCAACCTCCCAAGCTTCATCTTCACTATGGTCTTCTCCCCTTGGTTCAACCCCTCTTCGCAACTCCTCTTGCAGGGCTTGCACTTGCCTCTGCAAAGCTTTGAAATCTTCCTCAGGTACCACATTCCTCCCACCACCATGGTTTCTTCATGGAGGCATTCTTCCTCACACTCTTCTCCATAGATCCTGGTGCAAACTGCCTCACTTTCGATGATCTGCTCACACACTCAGGAACTCCTGCTCTGATACCATTTGATCGAGAGCCAACTCGCTCACGACGAATCTATAATCACTTTCAACAAATTAGAACAAAATTACAGTCATGGCAACAGTCTACCGAATAAACTTTTTATTCTCGAAAGATAGCTTCTGTTACAACATCTTCCACCTAGAAGAAAAATGGTCTAACAGGTCCAGAATGGCTTCTTGCCTTTACGTCTGCAACTCTGTCTCCATAGTTTTCTGACCCCTTCCATGTCTTTGCTTCACCCTTTTAAAATCGTTGGCGTGACTCTCCGTTTCCCCTTTCTGACCCTTCATTTCCATTCCCGTGCCTCTTCGGTGTCTTGGCTTTTGAAACGGCTTCCTTCCGACGCTTGGTCTTCCAGCTCCTTTGCGAGTCGCAAAAATGCGACATGTCACGATATCGTGACACTTTTTGCTTTCTGCATTTCTGCCCTTTGCGAGTCACAAAAACGTGACATGTCGTGATATCGTGACACTTTTGCTTGCCTGCGCCTTCCCTTTCCTGTTGGTCATGAAAATGCGACATGTCGCGATATCGCGACACTTTTTGCTTTCTACCTTTCTACCCTTTGCGAGTCAGAAAATGCGACATGTCGCGATATCACGACACTTTTTTCTTTCTGCATTTCTACCCTTTGCGAGTCACGAAAACGTGACATGTCGCGATATCGCGACACTTTTTCTTGCCTACGCCTTCCCTTACCTATTGGTCATGAAAATGCGACATGTCGCGATATCGCGACATCTTTCCTTTCTGCCTCCTCCATGCCTCTCGGGTCATGAAATCGTGACATGTCACGATATCGCGACAATTTCTTTCCTTGCTTTCTTTCTGCTCCTTCGGTCGCGATTTCGTGACATGTCACGAAATCGTGACATTTTCTCCTCTGGCCCTTCCTGTCTTTCTTCTCGTGATCGTTATTTCGTGACATGTCGCGATATCGCGACATTTTTGCTCCGTGCCTTCTCTCTCCTTTTTGAGTCGCGAAAATGCGACATGTCGCGATATCGTGACATTTTTACTCCGTGCCTTCTCTCTCCTTTTTGAGTCGCGAAAATGCGACATGTCGCGATATCGTGACATTTTTACTCCGTGCCTTCTCTCTCCTTTTTGAGTCGCAAAAATGCGACATGTCGCGATATCGCGACATTTTTACTCCGTGCCTTCTCTCTCCTTTCTGAGTCGCGAAAATGCGACATGTCGCGATATCGCGACACTTTTCCCTGTCGCGATATCGCGACATCAAGGCACACTTAGAAAAAAATGCAAGATTGCTCTGCTGCCACCGGATGCTCCTGCATCACCTACACTTTTTTCTCTATCATTTTGATCAAAGAGGCTCTTGAGCATAATCAATCCCTTTGGGATATGATTATTCCTCAGTTGAATCAACCCTTTGGCTTCCTCCTCATCAAGCATCCTCTCTTCCATAGTAATTGCCTATCTTATCAAAAAATTTATAATTTTCTCATCACTTTCGAACACTTACCAGTACATGTTCTTGTTTGGGACCGAGGGTCTATAAACCAACCTTACAGTCTTAGATTTCCTCACTATGTGTTCAATAGGAGAGAAGTTTTTTCTTCTCTCGTGATATGGATTGAATATTCAATGTTGTGTAACCCTCAAACAGGTCCCAAAAATTGTTGCAGTATACCTTGAGATAGTGCTACTTGGAGATGCACTTATTAGTTACATGGTTTACAATTAATTTGAAATCACCAAAAATCTACAACTGTTTAATTTCCAGCTTATCCATTTTCTTAGAATCTACGCACAACACTTCATACTCGATAGCGATGTTGGTACAACTCTAGGTTAGACAATACAAATAAATTATCTATATGCTAGAGGGAGAAATGAGAGCAATCCCTACTCCCGCACCATTCTTACATCTTGCACCATCAAAATATAGCTTCCATTATTGATCAAGAATAGGATTCTAATCTTGAGACACCTTCACTTCAACATTTTTAGGCTTGGTAATAGTGTAACAACCCATTTTAGTATCCATCATGGCATTAAAATCAAGCATTGAAAACTCATCTTTTAAGCAGAGCTCATCCAGAACTTGATTCATCAAATTAGGCTCTTTTAATTCCTCAATTACCATGTTGGAAGAGTTTGTGGACTTTTCTTCCTCTTCAATATTATCTACATGAAAAGTAGAAGGCTTCTCATTGTAAATTCAAATTATTCTCCCTTTGAAAGGAATATTTAGGTGAGAATAATCTAGAGAAATGTAGTATCCCAACTTGGTAGTGAATTCTCTTGACAAACACATATTAAAATATGGATCCAAATAAACCACAACTACCTCCTGAATTATCGTGATATGAGGTATACTATGTAGGCCATGTTGAGTGGTAATTTTACCCAATTGTAAAATCACACTCTCCCTTAGTATTTTGATCCCAAAACCCTCTCTTGCAAATAATTTAAAATAAAACAACTTCTCCAAGGTTTCGCTATATTAGCATTACACATGTATTAGTAATCTCAATAAAGATATATCAAATGAATGCTAGGAACACCTTAGTGATTGCAAGTAACTGTTAACAAGGGGTATGTGTTGGTTTATTTTACCATGTTATATTAATGATTGTTCATAAAACTTAAGAAAAGCAAATGTGAATTTGCCCTCATATGACCACGATGTAAAGCCTTAATTCCTTTTATCTTGAATGATTTTAGATAGCTTTTATCTTCTTTAGATTAAGTAGATTTTAAACAAGTTTTTATCTTGCATTAAATCCTACTTTAAGCATGAAATAGAAGACTAAAACCTATCTCTAAGCATGAATTTCAAATGATGAAATAATTATTTTTAACCCTCAAGATGGAATACTTTGGATGACCAACTTTGTAGCTATATTAGCCTTTGATGTAATAAATAAATTATCCCTCTTTGATGAAATTAATTTTCACAAAGAGACAACAATTTATTGCCTTAAAATAAGGGCCTTAAAATGTCATTATTAATTATCCCTCTTTAATGAAATTGATTTTCATAAAGAAGAAATAATTTAATGCTTTAAAAAGATAGCCTTTGATGTAATGTATAAATTACCTCTCTTTAATGAAATCAGAATTTTCATAAAGAAAGGTGAATTTATTGTGCCAAAAATGATAGCTTATGGATTGCCATAAAAATTTACCCCCCTTTAATGAAATCAAAATTTTCATAAAGGGAAGTTCATTTATGCTTGCAAATAAAATATAAAGCTGAAAAAATCTGATTTGACTCCAAAATGTAAAAAAAATAAAATTCCGAAATTATAAAAATTTGCATAAAACAACAATTTTAAATATTTTTTATAAATTCAAAATAGCTTAAGAAAGAAAACATAAATGTGCAAGATGAAAATTTGAAGTTCATTCTACGCAGCCATGTAATTATTTTTGGCATTTTGAATTTTTTCGATTTTTATTTTAATCTTTGAAAATTTAAAAAAAAATCTGCAAAAGAAAAGTTAGAAATAAAAAACAAAAAATAATAATAACATAAATTAAATTGATTGCTACAACTCAAAATTTTCTCCACAAACCCTACAAGCATTAATATTCTGCACAAAAACCAGCATTAGTGTTACCCGAATTCACGTATTCAAACAACTAATGCGGTGCAAGCTTCTAAGGAAAGGGTGCAATATGTCGAAAATAAGACAAATATAACCATAAAAATGCATTTAACATTTGAAATTATCTCCATTACATTGCAGAAAAAAAGGTATTCAATGTTCCATAGGTGTGCAAAAAACAAAATACCCCAAATAGGCATCATGTGGGGAAACAATAGCCCAGCGGTATGGCAAAACATTCAACATCTGGCCCTTGTTAATAGTTACTTGCAATCACTAAGGTGTTCCTAGCATTTATTTGATATAGCTTTATTGAGATTACTAATACATATGTGCAATGCTAATATAGCAGAACCTTGGAGAAGTTTTGTTTGAACTTCTTTGCAAGAGAGGATTTTGGGATCAAAATCATAAGGGAGAGTGTGATTTTGCAATAGGGAAAAATATTCACTCAACATTTTGGTGCTAGAAGGAGGGCCTTCTTTCATAGCTTTGTGATTTAGATCTTTGGTTTTCTAACGGTTAATGTGGGTCATTTTGTTTCCACCTTATTGTGCTTGCAGGTACAGTGTTTATTCAGGTTTTATTGTGAGTGATTTGTGAGAAGCCTTGTAGAACATTAGTTTTCCCAAGCTGGCCCAACCTGAGTACATCGCTACTAGGTCCAAAACCACTAGGGAAACCATCTTTCAAAGTCTTTCTCCCAATTCTAGGAAGCCAAGAAACAAAACTCAAGAGATCAAAATCCCACCCAGTATACTTGATCTAGGGTCATCTTTAGACTCAAGTACATCTAGTGGGTCTGCACCCACTATTTCCATTACGATAGCTACATCAAGTGTATATGTCCCCATCACTTCAATGGTTTCTATTATTCCCGTAGGGCCACCACCATTGAATAACATGGCCCAACCACCAGCTCCTTGGTACGGGGTGCTTAATATTCCATTGAACATACCCGAGGATGTCCATGAAATACCTAGGCATATTGAGAGGTCGATACCCAAGTTTAAGCATGATGGTTCTATCACAACTGAAGAGCATGTCCAAAATTACAAAGACCACCTGATTAGACAAGGAGTAAATCATGAAGACATCGCTTGTCGACTTTTCCCCATGAGTTTGGATCAGATGGCTCATGATTGGTATATGAATCTCACCATAGGGTCCATCACTTCTTGGGCCCAATTAGAGGCAGCCTTCATTAATCAGTTCAGGTCACTTTTAGATCCTACCATCATCTATAATCAATTTGTGTCCTGTAAAAGGTTACCCAATGAGTCGATTAGGACATTCAATGCTAGGTTCCAAAAGCTTTACACGAGTGTAACTCGCCATTTCGTGGTGGATGCCGTTGTGGCCCTTCAATTATATTTTGGAGCTCTAGATCCCATGACAGCCATGTTTTCTAGGAGAAACCCCTAGGTTACAACCCTTGCCCTAGCTTATGCGGAGGCCATGACCATTGAGCAACAAATGACATCACAAGGCATGGGGATGCCCCAATTGCCCATGATAGGATAGTATGGTCCTTATAGTCAGTTTGCCATGATGAACCAGATTATGGCACCACAAGTGCCAATGATGAATGCCCTACCATACCATCAACAATACCCATTCATGCCCATGTATCCATCCTTCCCCACCTATCCTAATGCAGCCATTCCGCCTACCACACCAATGTTGGTAAACAATCAGATAACCATGCCAGGATTCGATGCAATCAACACTCAAACCTCGATAGCTTATCCTATGGTCCCACCTCTTCAAAGCATGAATCCTTTGTGGAACCAAAATGCTCAGAATCAAACCATCACATCTAGTCAAGAGGTTGCCAACGTAGGAAATGCGTTTGGATCTGGCACCGTAGTGCCCCAACCACAAGGATCTAATTCTAGGGTTGAAGAATTGGAGAAGATAGTTAGCAAACTAAGCAATGACATGGTCCACATACAGAAGCATGTTTGTCAACCCTCTAGGTCTAATAAAAATCCTAACCATAGAGGAGGGGGACCGTATAATACTCACCCCAATAATGGGTGCGTACCTAACCCTGTAGCCAATCAGGCGGATGCTTTTGAGGATTATGGTGAGTTAGAGCCCCAAGGTGAGGGAACATCCCATTGTTGCCAAGGGAAATAGGATGCTTTGGTAACAGAAGTTGTCCACTATCAATAAAATGAGGAAGGAGAAGAGGACGCTGAAATATTAGGAGAAGAGGATGATGAAACTATGGAAGAGGAAGTCCAAGCTATTAGACAGTTTGGAAAAGGAAGTCATGGTTATTACACGAGAAGTTCCAAGAATCCTAAAACTTCCTCCACTCTACCAAACAATCCCCTTCTTCCTCCTGATACCAAAGGTGATAATAATCCACCTCCTCCTCCAGTTGTTGAATTGTCCAAACCTATGCAAAAGATGCAAGATCCCAAAAAATCTACTTATGATATAGTAGAGGACATGAAAAGGACTAAGGCTAATATCTCGATGTTCGAGGTTGCTAAATTATTGGGTCAAGGGGAATATTTGGTGAAAGGGTTGTATCCACCAAGTCAAATCCATGAGGTCAAAGGTGTTGAGTCCCAATTAGTGTTACGTAAGGAAAAGTGAGAAGTGCCTCCTTTTCTCATAACCATCAGAATTGCAGGTAAAAACTTGCATAATTGTCTGATAGACTCGGGTGCCTCGGGTAACATCATGCCCCTCGAGATTTTCCAGAAGTTAGGATTCAAGCCAATCCCTTCAAAGAGTAAAGTGATACAATTGGACAGATCGGTTGTGGACGTAGTGGGAGTCATGAATGATGTCCTGATTCAAATCAATTTTGAGCCTAGAATTCAACATCATGTGGATATACTTGTGCTCAATATCACTACCAAATACGGCATGGTGTTAGGAAGAGATTGGAGTAAGAACCTGAATGGTTACATTGTTACAGATTCTTCCCACATGTGGTTACCTTGGAGGGGAGTAGCAAACCAAATCTGGGTGGATAGTGAGTCGAGGCTCAAAGAGATGATTACAGAGTATAATAGGCCCAATGAAATCCAATTTGCTGAAACTAATTTAGGGGTCTATAACTTTGACATAGAAGAAGCTATCGAAGAACCTCAAAAGGAAAGCCTTTCTTGTGGCACTTCTGAAGAGGATAGTTTAGTTTGGATTCTAAGATTTGATGGATCCAAATCGAAACAAGGTGCTGGAGTTGGTATCGAACTTACATGTCCTGGTAGCAAGCCTATGCTAGCTGCCTATAGATTATAGTTCCCAACCACCAATAATGTGGTAGAGTATGAAGCACTCATTTTTGGACTTCAGTTGGCTCTGAATAAGAAGGTTAAGTGTCTCAAAGTTTTGGGAGACTCGAAGTTAGTGGTTAAATAGGTAAAAGGGCAATATGCATGTCGGGATAAAATATTGAGCCTTTACAAGACTAGAGTTAGGGATCTGATAGATGAGTTTGATGCTTTCAACATCTCCCTTATCTCTAGGAAATGCAATCGAATGGCAGATTCTTTAGCCATTGCAGCAAGTATGCTCAAGCCAGTCGACCATAAAAAATGCAAAAAAATCAATTGAGCTAGTGCCCTATCCTTCAATACCAGACAACGTTACCAATTTGCAAGTATTCGATAGTGATAGACACATTTTTAATTTTATCACTAACTCTGGTATTTTCAAAAATTAGGTGATAGATGAGGATAAGAGAGGGCAGGAAGAAACAGACCTGGATAGTGAAACAACCCAAATGATGAATACAATGCCAAAAGATATTATTTCACTAGAAAAGATATTTGATATCGGATATCAAACAAAAAGAGGCAAAAAGGTACCGCCCCCTAAAGAAGCATGTGATCTAATCAACTTAGGGAGTGCAGAAAATCCATGAGAGGTGTTCATTGCTAAGGCATGTACAAGTCAAGAAAAGGAGTCTATCACTCATGCACTAAGAGAGTATGTGGATTGCATAGCATGGAGTTACAAGGATTTGAAAATGTATGATCAGAATGTGATAATGCACACGATTCCATTAAAATCGGAATCCAAGCCT
Organism: Wollemia nobilis; assembly: GCA_028583015.1. Classification (NCBI taxonomy): domain Eukaryota; kingdom Viridiplantae; phylum Streptophyta; class Pinopsida; order Araucariales; family Araucariaceae; genus Wollemia; species Wollemia nobilis. The sequence goes on from JAQPPZ010001079.1 coordinate 288,953, forward strand.
TTCAGACAGAGACAAAGACCTGTCAACCCATTATTAGAGCCCCTAATAGAGAAAGAGGTGAAGAGATTGCTAGAAGCAAAAATCATCTTTCCTGTTAGGCATTCCACATGGGTTGCCAATCTAGTCCCGGTGAGAAAGAAGAACGGAGAGATAAGATTGTGTATTGACTTCAGAAATTTGAATAAAGCTTCCCAAAAGGATAATTACCCATTGCCCTCCATCGATGAGATTCTTCAAATGGTTAATGGGTCAAAAATGATGTCATTCCTAGATGGTTATTCGGGATACAATCAAATCCTTATCCACCCAAATGACAGAATGAAGACAACTTTCACAACTAAATGGGGAACATTCGCATACAGAAGAATATCGTTCGGATTATTGAATGTTGGTGCCACTTTCCAATGAGCTATGGATTTTGCATTCAAAGGGCTCATTGGTAAGTGTATCATTGTTTACGTGGATGACATTCCTATTTTTTCTAAGAAAAGGGAAAATCATGTCAGGGATTTGAGGAAAGTTCTCCAAAGATGTAGGGAACACGGGATCTCCCTTAATCCAAAAAATGCATCTTTGGGGTAACAAAAGGTAAGCTATTGGGACACATTATTTTGAAGGAAGGAATTTCCATTGATCCGGAAAGGATAGCTGCTATACAAGACATCCCTCCACCCAATAGTAGAAAAGAGTTAAGATCTTTCTTTGGCAAGATCAATTTTGTAAGGAAGTTCATTTCAGGATTCGCAGAGATTGCCAAACCTTTGAATGACATGCTAAAAAAGGATGCTCATATTAAATGGACAAACGAAAATAGGGATGCTTTCAAAAGCATCAAGGATGCTATCTCTAGGGCCCCTATTTTAGTTAGTCCAAATTATTCAAAGCCTTTTTATGTCTACACGTTTGCTTCGGATCATTCCTTTGCCAGTGTCCTAACTCAAAAGAGTGAAGGTAACATTGAAAATCCTATCACCTTTTTGAGTGCTCCATTGAAGGATGCGCAATTGAGATATTCTATTCTTGATAAACAAATGTATGCACTATTCAAAACCATAAAGAAATTCAGACATTACATACTGCATAGTAGGGTTTTTTTGTAGTCCCTGACCCTGTTGTCAAGTCTATGTTTTTGCAAAATGAACTAGGTGAAAGATGGGGAAAATGGATTTCGACTCTCCAAGAATTTGATCTGGAAATCCAACCCATGAAAATAGTTCATGGACAAGGTTTGGTCAAGTCAATCATAGAAATTGATCCATTAATATTATGCCAACATTACAATGTGGAAGACATAACTAAAGATGATTGGTATGTTGATATCGTATATTTCTTGTTGAATGGTAAGTGCCCATTGCATCTCAATTCTACTCAACGTAGAGCTTTGCATTTGAAATCTGCAAATTTTCTAATTAAGTCTGGTGTTTTGTACAGGAGAAATCATGAGGGGATTTACCTTCATTGTGTTAACCAAGAAGAGGTGACCCAAGTACTTAAGGATTTCCATGGTAAGTATGGAACTGGACATGGGTCAACCAATGCAATGCACCAGATTCTTAGGGTAGGATACTATTGGCCCCATATTTTCAAGGATGCACATGCTCATGTGTGATCCTACCATACATGTCAAGTGGCGGCCAATACAGAAAGAAATGCAGCAATGCCATTACAATCTGTGGTAGAGGCAAGACCTTTTGCACAATGGGGACTGGATTTTGTTGGGGTTATCAATCCCAACTCATCTGATTCTCATAAATATATCCTTACTGCCATAGATTACTACACTAGGTGGACTGAAGCAATTCCCACAAAGCATGCTACCACTGATGTTGTTATTAAATTTTTAGAGGATAACATTGTGACTCATTTTGGCATGCCCAACGCAATAGTAAGTGATAATGGTTCTGCCTTTTCTTCCATGCAATTTGCAAATTGGGCATATGATAACAAGGTAAGCTTGAAATTCTCTTCAAATTATTACCCACAAGGTAACGGTTTGGCAGAATCCTCTAATAAAAATTTGCTATGTGTGATCAAAAAGTTGCTTGAAAAGAACCCTAGGGATTGGCATAGTAAACTAAAGTTTACCCTTTGGGCTGATAGGACCAGAACAAAAGAGTCAATTGGAACATCTCCATACCATTTAGTTTATGGGCAGGATCCTATTTTTCCCACCAATTTAAGATTGCAAACTCTTCATTTCATGAAAGAATATATTGGGACAAATAATCAGCTTGAAACTAGATTAACACATTTAATGCATCTTGATGAGAAGAGAGAGGAAGCCATGCTTCATTTTAGTAAACATCAAGATGTAGTAAAGAGATGGTTTGATAAGAGGTCTACGATCAAAACATTCAAAATCTCATATCTAGTTTTGTTGTGGGATAAAGGACATGAAAAGAAAGGGGATCATGAAAATTTGATTGTTTGTGGTTGGGTCCATATCAAGTTTCTGAAATCCTAGGTAAAAATAGTTTTAGACTAAAAACCTTGGATGGAAAATATTTGTCTTTGCCTATTAATGGGTTGCATCTAAAGCACTATTTCAAACCCTGAAAGGTGTATAGGCATGTATTATATGTATATATGCTTGATCTTTTGGTTTTGGTTTTTGGTTTGGATTATTTGTGTGGTTTGTTTTGTTTTGAGTGTATCGTTTATTACTAGTTTGTTTTAGATTAGAGTGTGATCTATTTATCTCTTTGGTGTGTTGGGTTATTCCTTTGTTTTGGGGTAATGTTTTATGGTTGCTAAATTTTGGTCTCTGGCCCATTTTGGTGTTTCTTTGTTTAGTAGGTTGGAGTATCTAATCTAAAAATAGGTGAACCCGAGAAAAGGGGGATGAGTTATTTGGTGATCATGCTCAGATTTTGGGACTAAGATGGTGGAAAGTGGAACAATGAAAGATTTTGCTAGAGCTCCACATGTAACTCACATACATTAAATGGTATTTTTGGAATTATGAAGGATGAAGTTATCTTGATTTGCAACCCTAGGCGAAAATCCAACATGCTCCACTTGTAGGTTGCCTAACCCTAGTGATGCTTGAAGCTTTGCAAGGTTTTTTTTGAAAAAATGAGCATTGAAAAGCTTGATCAAATCAGTCACAAGATCTAGATAAACTCTACCGAGGCTATGGATGCCTGATCGGTAGTAGGGCTCTGTCTAGACATAGCTCGGGTAAAAGGAAAGGCTTTGCAAAGTGTTAAGCAAACACAAGGGTGAGTTAGATAAACTCCACTGGGGCTATAGATGCTTGACTGGAAGTGGGGCTCTATCTATAGTCATTTTGTTATGAGTGATACTTCATAGCCTAATGCAGAAAGGGATGATGGAATCTGGAGGATTTTTAGAGATGCAAGAATGAATCACTTTTGCACACACTGAGCAAAGGCAGATGGATTAATTATTTCTATTTGAAGTTGTTTACCCCCACCTTCTCGGGACATTGCTAAATAATTTGTGTTTCGTTGATCTTGTGTGTTCTCGTTTCAGGTTGGGTTCTTTACCCGAAATGCTCAGGAGCATTTCCCAGTAGAGTCACCATTTGTTGTGATTGTCGCACAACTCACCCCAAAATTGGGGACCCACCTTTCATTTTTGTATTTGGGTGTGTTTATTGCATTTTGAGTGGCTAGCGGGTTGCTTGCTTTTCGGTTGTAGTTTTTTTAGTTTGTTATTTGCAATTGTCGACAATTTTTATCATCAATTTCTTTTTTTGTATCAGATGACTTTTTACGGTCGATGATATTTTATCATCAATTTCTTGTTGATGATTTTTATCATCAATTTCTTGTTGATGATTTTTTATCGTCAATTTTTTGTTGATGATTTTTTATCATCAATTTTTTGTTGAATATTTTTTTATCGTCATTTTTCTATCGATGATTTTTATCGTCAATTTTTTGTCGATGATTTTTATCATCAATTTTCTATAAATGATTTTTATCATCATTTTTTTGTTGATGATTTTTTTGGCAATCTTGTTGTTAGCCTTTTCATTGTCAATTTTGGTATTTGCTTGCATCGCTATATTTCAATTAATATAATAAAATTAAAATAAATATATATCTATATATGTTTCCTATATATGGATATACAATAAGAGTTTAAAATTAAAAAAAATAATAAATAAATAAATAAATATATATATATATATATATATATATATAATTTTTATACATACATATATTATATGTGTATAAATGAATCGAAGTCCAGCAATGTTTTAAAGTTAATTTTTAATATTGCATGAATACTAAATTTAAAAGGTGACCTAAAAAATGCCTTCTATGATATGTTCAAGGAATTTACAACTGTGTGAATGGCGAAGCAATGAAATATTGGACGTGCACACCGGATGATTTGGAGAAGATCAAAATCATGGACAACCAAGCAACCTGGCAAGGCCCATCGGGCAGACTGAAGGATAACTAGGTAAACATGGATTACATGTGGTACCATCAGTACCATGCATGTGAGAGTTGGATGAATTGAGGTAAAATTATCAATATAGATGACTCGAATCCATGTTGATGTGAGAGTACTCAAGCCGCATAGAGGGCATCATGGAATACAGTTTCAGAGAGGATGTGGACTGTGAACGCATGAATGGCAAATAGTGGTGAAAGTCATAAGAGCCCTCAAAGAAAACTTGATTGATGGACATGGCACACCATCATCATTGAGAATCATACACTGGATACACATGTGTACTATATTTGGCAACACAGTTAGGGAGACATAGACAAACATTCATCATCGCCAAATGGAATAGTGCACAACATTGATGATGGAAAACGTACAAAGACTAATTGGATGGCCACATCAACATCGAAGATATGATAGAATTTAAGGCAAAAATAGATGTCTTACAGTGGCTCGTCACTCACAGCACACTCGAAAGCTTGAACGATAATGATGAATGGTAGTATGCAAGGTTGTAGAGAATGGTTGAATGCAATGGTGATGTGGCCCACATGGTAGGCTACAGTATGTGGTAAGCGTGTGGATAGACAAATATTTTAACACAAACAGAGGTAATCAAGGAGCAATAGCAGGCTAGATGATGATTTAGGAAGGTAACAACATGACAGCTTGGTAGGATGTATGGAATTGTCAGGGTCTCAATGAGGACATTGTGGATATCCATGCAGTCTCGAGCAGTAGTTTTGAATGAAAAGCATTGGATGACAAGAGGCCAACCATAGTAGACATGGCAGTTACATTTCAGAGAACATACATAGCTAGTGATAGTGCAAGGCACATAGCATAATCACCTAACACATGTCAGGTGACAGATAGAGTCATTAAGACTATAGTTCCTAGATGCATAAGACTCAGGAAATATGGGATTTTGGTGAGACCATGGTAGAAATACTAAACCTAATTATCCAGTTTTATATCATCGAGCATTAGAGAGAAGAAAGGTTAAAAAAAATTTCTTCATAGTAGTATAGGCAAACAACACCCACTGAGTGATATGGTAGTAGCACCGAATACTCGAGGTAGAAATGGCAATTCCCAGATGTAGCTCAACAGAACTGGGCAACAGTTGAAGAGGTGAGGTGATATCAAAGAGGTATGGTTAATTTTTATTTTCATATATTTGTTGGCCCACACTTTTATTTTGGATTTATTTTATTATTATTATAATATAAGGGTCCCTTTAATTATATAAAAGGATTAATAAAATAAAAAATATTTTAATTTAATAAAGGGATTAATAAAAGAAAGAAAGGGCCTTTAGGATTATTAAGGGGATTATTTCAAGGCTATGAGAGTCATAAGGGATAAGCATTGCTCGTAATTTTTTTATTATTATATTATAATATATATGGGGAGTTATAAGGGGAATTTAATATTGAATATATTTGTTTATATATTAAAATTTATAGGGTGAGCTATAAAGGAAATGGAATGTTGAATATTTTCTTTTTTGTTAAAATGAGTTATAAGGGAAAATAAAATATTAAAAAAAAAATTCTAATAACATTATAAAGAATATGGAGCTATAAGGAGTATTAAAGGATTCAATATTTTTGTGGTTCCAGGGTTTACTTTTATGATAAAAGCTCATTTGTTTTAGTGATTATTATTGAGGGGAGTATTTAAGTATGTTTTGAACATTTGTTTATTTTATTATATACTCCCAATATGTCATGAAAGAAGTTGAAACGAACAGATTTTTCGAAACCTTAAATATCCAAGGGAGCCATTGTGAAAGGGCTGGAAATTTTTGTAAAAAAGACATTTTTTTTGAAATCGAATGCATACATTTTGGCAGGCATATACTTTGTGAGCAAAAGTATAGGAGATTTTTGGTTGAGGGTTATTGTGTTTATTTTTTATTATTTTAATGCATCTTGTTTTAATTTGTATCTACGTATTTAATGCCTTTAGGGGGTTATACTAGGTGAAGATTAAAATTGATGCAAACATTATTGAGTCCTTTGAGTCTTGCACTTGATCTAATCCGATTGTGTTTTATGCAGGTTTGCTTAGATTTGGTTACCTTTAGACTTGTCTCATAATCTATGGCTTTGCAGGGTAGGGAGTGTGATACAAGAATTTATATGCATGTTTTCCCAGCTTTGGTGTAAATAGATTAAATTTATTTTTTGTAACTTGTTTATTCTGTTGGAGAGTTGAAGGCAATCCTCCAAGGGAGGTCCTAGGTTCGAATCTCCACCCTACCAAAAAGCTGAATTGGGTACCCAAAATCCAATTGATAATGTTGGTGAGGGCAGGGCTGGGTGTAACCCCCGGGTGAATTTGACGGTGTAGAAACCCCTATTCGTGGTCTCTTAGACCAAGGAGGCCCCGCAAGGGGTTTTTTGCTTAACAAAAAAAAAAAAAACTTGTTTATTCTGTTTTACGAAAATTCATTTTTGTTTATTGCTTTCCATTCTGGTCCATTTTCCAGAATTTTAGTTCTTTCATTCTAGTCCATTCCAAAATTTTAGTTCTTTCATTCTGGTCATTTTCCAAGATTTCTACATTTTGTTTTCAGTTCTTTCCATTCTGGTCATTTTCCAAAAATTTTGCATCTTATTTCAGTTATTTCCATTCTGGTCCTTGTCCAATTTTTTTGTAAATTTTTTGTTTAGTTTATTTGCATTCTGGTCCTAATCCAAAATTTTTGCACCTCCAAATTGCACCAAACTTTTTAGTTTTTCAAATTTAAATTTTAAGATAAAATCAATCTAGGAGGGAGGGTACTAATGCCTACTCTACATTAATGGCAGATAATGCAAATGAATGTTGACTTACTAACTGACTAACATGTTCACAATCTAACTTAGTAGTTATAAGAATGCTCATAATGAAGATAAAATAAATCAACCAACTTTAAAATTAATCTCACATTAAAGGCATGGATTTTAAAATGATGTGGACTATTCTATGCATCTTTTCATTTTTACACCTTTAATTTGAAGATAAAATGTTCTTACTAACTAGGATTCAGGTTAAGACAGATTAATACCAAGAACATTAAAAGGAATCACTTTTCGCATGAGCAAAATTCACATTCATTGTAAATATTAAGGAAAGAAATCACTATGTATGAATTAAACCATAAAGGCCCCTTGTTAACTGTCACTTACATGTTATTGAGCCAGTTCTAGCATATATTATCTCATATGATCTTTGCTTTCACATATATATGTAGAATGCTTGTGTAATAAAACCTTGGAGAAATTTGAGTTTTCACTTAATTTCTTTGCAAGAGAGAGTTTTCAATTTAATACTCTAATTGTGGTGATCATTTTGCAATAGGGCAAAATATTCACCCAATAGGACAATCGGAAATCCTTGATGACACCCACTATTTTTATGGGAGTTCCATCTACTTGCAAGATACTAGGGCTACTCCTTGTATATTCCATACCCATAACTTCACAAACTGCCTTTGGCATGACAGTTGTCGTAACACCAGAATCAATCATGCAATTGTACACGATCCAAACCTCCATATTGAGAGACAAATAGAAAGGGGATATTCTATTCTTTACAATGGCTAAAGTAGTTAATATTTGAGTAAAAACTATCTGAGTAGGATTCTTCTCGTTATATTTCATAAACTTCAACAATTCTTGTAACAGGTCGACTTGCCCAGGTAACTACAATACATCATAAAGACTAACCTTGGCTAGAATCTTATTCAATTCCTCAATAATGTTGTATGTGGATATACCAGATTCCTTATTTTTATTGGTGACTTTGTATTTGCTCTGATATTGCTGTGTAGCTTCTACCCTCTGACATTTAGTCAAATATGGGTACTTGAGTTTTTCTCTGGCTTGTTCCTTCATTTCAACTCTTGTCTACAAAATTGAGTCTTTTTCTTGCAATATTTATCACTCACAGAGGTAAAATATCTTTTAAAATGATAGATGCATCTGTATTTGACATTGGAATGGGTGCTTTCACTTGTACTTGTTTCTTATCATTTTGCACCTTTGGGTTAGAAGGTACCTTTAGTGGTTCCATCTCAGCTGGATCTACTATGACTGGCTTTCTCCTAGCTCTTGTGAGAACTGAGACTTGCTCTTTAGAGGGAACCATGAAGTTGTGATCCACCTCAATAATAATGTTAACCTAACTTCTAGAAGATCTTACGACTAGTGTTTACATGTAGTTCGGATGAACCATGAAAGTCTCCTCACCGTGTGGATCATTACAGGTAGAGCACCAGTATGTTTTATCTATTGGACCATCTTCTTCATTTGCCAATACAATTGGGTTTTTCTTAGGTGCCTTGATGGTTGAAATTGCTTGCTCTCTAGTGATCGATGGGGGTTGAAATATCTTGGGTTGGAAATCTCTCTTGGCCTATTTTATTTCAATAATTGTAATTTTATTACCCATTGCTCTTATGGCCAAATTTATGGACTGTAATTCTTTCAGCACCTTCTCTTGTGAATCAAGATTTGAGGGTGTTGGGGGAGCTGGTAATGGAAGTGGTATAGGTGGAGATGACAGTGCTTGGAGTGGAACTAGTGCTGGAAATTATGGAATAGCTAGAGTAGGTAATTGTAGGATAATTGGGGTAGGGAGATAGGGAACTAGAATGGGCACGATTTGAGGTGCACTTGAGCTCCATGATGAAATGGAATACATGGAAGGTATAGAATGTGAAAATAAACCAAAATACAAATATTGTGAAAGGTTAGGTAGAATGGGCATTGTTACCTTCGATGTAAGTTTACCTATGGCGATTAAGTTTATCTCAGCCTTCTATGCCCGTGTGTACAAATATGAGAATGTATTCACATTGGCATGCTAGACAACCATGCCAATGCCAATGTTAAAGACTCTAAGATAATAAAATGTATCTCACTCATGAGTGGGTCGAAGGCCATAAAGAACTCTATGCCAACTTTGGGTGAACCTGACGTTGAATTCCATTATCTCCTCCTACAGATGCCTTTGAATCATTGTAAATTGATGTAGTAATAAAAATGGGTTAGCTTGTTCATGAAATTTATTGATTAGTAATTCCGCCAAATAATCCCATGTGGCGATAATGGCAGGAAATAGACTAGTACCAGTATAACAACTTACCTCTAAGTGATAACACTAGTAATATTACCATAATATCTTCATCTGCAATGTTATGGATTGTCATAAAAGAAGCCACATATTGGATATGCTCATATGCAATCTTATCGATACCATCATAGGTTGGCAAGGCCTTCAAGGCTAATTGGGGAACTAGATTTTGTGCTTGTAAATTTAGGGCTCCTAAACTATTCCATGTTGGGAATAACCTTGGTGGTTGTGGCTGCTGTGGCAGAGGATTATAGGCCATATGGACTAGTGTGTGTGGTTGAGGAGGTAGAATGCTAGTAGCAATACTAGCTAGAATTGAAGGAATGAAAAATACACCAGTTATTTGTGAGGATGTTACAAATGACGTATGTGACAAGATGACTAACCTAGGGTGTTCACCTAATTTTTGGGTGTCGAGTTCAAAAAACTCAATGGGTTTTCAGAATTTTTGGCCTTCGATCTTGTGATCATGAAGTACAAATTTCGCTATCTCCATATTTGGAGTATTTTGGGTAGTGTTGAGTCACCATATTTTCTAATTGTACACCATGAAGGCGAAAATCAAACCTCAATACTATTGAAAATGGAACTTTCAGGGTCCCACCAAGCGTTCCAAAAACTATTGGTCATGAATCTACCTAATTACAAAATATTATCACTTGTGTGCCCTAGATCCAGCCAACATTGAAAGGCCGAGGGAAAGAGAAAATTCCTTCGAGATGATCTCCAGAGAGGGCTGGCTCCCTTAATAATATAATTCAGTTTAAAGCTTAGGGTAACAGGAAAGAAATGAGAAATGATAGAAAGAGATGGAAATATGGTTGTAAGCTAGAAAAGTACGATGGGGATAAACTAACAGCAAGAAACCACATTAAAGTTAAAATTAACATAAAATAGAAATTTAAGCATAGGAACCACTCACAGTTTGTAGAGATAACATCCAAGATACATTTTAGTATATATTCCCTTACCAGCAGTAATTAAATTTAGATGCAAAATTTAAAAGTAGCTAATAATGGGCATAAACATAAGCAGAAATGACAAGCAAGAAGTGATCAACCACAAGACTACTTTAGGAACCAGAAGCTGAATATCTTTCTATTGATGTAGAAAACTTAAAGTATTTTTCTGTAGAATGTTTATCCCCCTTTATTACAATGAAATACTTTGTATTTATAAAGGTATTTCGACTCTGTCATTTAAATCATATACAAACAAAATGTTGGTAGATCAAAAACTAGCTTACATATTTTTCTCCTCGGTATTAGAGACATCTTTAGTTAACACATTTTGCAATGAAACCACAATCCAGCTTTGATGGAAAAATCACACATAGAAGTCAACATGATTAAATTCTTGAAGTAATCTTGGATGTCGTTGCATCAAGACGTAGTAAAATCATCTAAAAATCAGGCATTTGGTCAATGAATTCCCTTCGCCTTACACCTTAGAAATTCACTTTTGCTAGGAAAGTACACCGAGCATTAAATATGCTTTAAAAATTAGCAAGGTTGATAGGCAGTGCATTGGAAATGTATACTCACCACAGTGGATGGTGCTTTGAAAATGAGCAAGATTACACCAGATTCAAAGGAGCAATACTTAAATCCTGTAGTTTTTCAGCAATGATCCCGAATATATCTATTATATCACCACAAGAATTAATTTTACTAGCTTTAATTCTTTTCCAAAGAAGATTTGCACTAAAAACGTAGGGGCGATGGTGTTTACCTCTAAAATGGATTTTTGCTCAATATTTTTTTTGAAATGGGCCTTTATCTTCATTTCGCCCAAGTTAGGCCCAAAATGAGCTTTTATCGGTGAAATGCCCAAGAAGTGTTTTTGCCAACGAAATACCAAAAAAATGATTTTTACCACAATTGGTGGGCAAAAAGGCATTTCGTGGTGCATGAGAGTGAAAAGGCATTTCGCTTGAATCTTACCCTAAACTACACCCATAAAATACTTAGAAAAATTTTCAAAAAAAATTAATGTGTGAAAACACTCAATGAATTTGTGAGTTTCACTAACAAAATGCTTACATATTTCAATCAAAATTTTACAAAATTTTAATGTGGTAAAAATGCCAACACAATTCAAAGTGGATTTCACCAATCATCATTATAAGGAATAAGAATGGGAAGCTAAGGGCATAGACCAATTATCAAAAGTAAAACAAAGCTACAAATGAGGATCTGTATGTGCTTCCCTATTTAGATTAGATTCTAGATGAAGTTGTAGGGCAAAAGTGTTATAGCTTTATAGATGGCTATAGTAGTTACAATCAAGTTTACATTATGGAGAAGGTGTAACAACCCTCCTTTGTTGGACTTGTTCTTGATACTTGATTTAGGTATTGATGTGTGGATATCTAATGCATAATATCATTTTATGTTAGTGAGATGTATTGAATGATGCACTTTATGCTTTGATTACACTATTTTGGGAAATAAGGTATTGCTAATGAATTTGTGGTTGTAGGACTAGGTACTCTCATGGGTGGATTGGTATGGGACAACCACCAGGGTTGAGAGAAAAAGGAAAATGATGGATGACATTTATCAGCTCAAGGGTAAAAAAATGAAACCCTTCATATAGGTGCATTGCATATATGTATGTTTGATTGAATGCACCATTGGACAAGAAGGTTGCTATTTGAGCAAAAGAGCCATCCTTAGTAGGTGGGTGATAGCATCATAGTTATCATAAAATCTTCTACTTAAGAAAAATTGTGTTGTGCATATTTTTTATTGTATCCTAGTGAAGCAAGGATGGCTCAACAAGATCCCTTGTATTATTGTATGTGGCATTGTTTGATATTGATGCTAATAATTAATATTAGCATTTGATAGTAATTAAGTTAATTAGGTGAATAATTAATTTAATTAATAATGTTGGTGGTATTAAAAAATGAATTAATGTGAGGAATAAAGGATTTAATTAATAAAGCTAGACCTAAGAGAATTAGTAAATTAAGGTAAGCTCTAATAAGTTAAATATTTCAAAAAGGGAAAAAATCCATTAGATATAAGAGCACATTTATTAAGTATAAATTTAAGTTCATATTTTGGTGATGTTGGAAAAGTTGAAAGTTGGCATGTTGGGTAACATAAAAGAAACATTACTTTTGAGCATAATGATTTAGCATTGAGAAATATTATCTCTTTGTAGATCTTTATTTTGGGTTCCTCGAGGATTATATGGAGAGACTCACCAAGCTTTTGGGGTTAACGAAAGAAGAAGTAGGAGGACAGAGATTGGATGAAAAAGAGCATAGTGCAATGAACTAGGAAGGAAGAAAGAGTGTTGGTAATTGCATTGAGGTAACTCCTTTCTAATTGCTTCTTATGTTCTTATCTATGACTACTTTTATATTCTTTTAGATTGGTGCTTTTACATTTTGTTTGAGTTCTAAAGCCCTATAGAGTTTAAGTTCTTATAGGGCATAGTTATAAAATAGTATTGGAGTCTGATATTTTGGTTTTGAACTCTAGAAATCCTATAGGAAGCTTAGTATGATGTTGTTTTACCTCTAGTTTTTACTTGTGAGTGTGTGTTTAGTGGTCAAGAGAATATTGGATTGCACTTTTTAGTGCTGGTGGTTGCTTATTACCGCACATTGAATAAAGTTGGATTGTTCGAAACAAACCTGATCATCTCTTGAATCTTAGTTGTAGATTTTTGTTGTCAATGTTTTTATCATCTCCTTGATTTTAGATGTAGGGATTGTATACCTCAAGTAGTAGTGCCTGATCTCAGAGAATATTATTGCTTTACGTTATTTTTGGTGTGTGGTTTTTGTGAAGGTTGGATCCATTTGGGTTTTGAGTGACCTTGCACTTTTAAGAGCTACATCCTTAGTGTATGTTTAACCCTTTGGAGTTTGAACCTTCCCTTGCAAGCTTAGTCATTTAAGGTTTGTGTGTTGGTTGCAGTTTTTAATGGTTATTTTGTCTCTTTCATGCTTTCCAGTGAAAGAAGGTTAAGGTCTTGCTATTGTGTATCGATCTATGGCTAGCATAGGGCTAACTATAATTTATACATGCTTTATTTGGTTGTTGCATGTTAGGGTCCGTGCTCTACGTTGGTATTGTAAGAGTTTTATTTGGTTGGTTTCATGTTTGTAAAGAAAAGATTAAATATCTTTCTTAGTTTACGTAAATAGATATTTGGTTATCATGAATGGAATTTACTTTTATTGAATAAGTGTTTGTTTCTTTATTTTATAAAACATGTGTTTTATATTGATGGTTTAAAATTGAATAAACAATGTGTATGTTAATGGTCCATGTTATATGCTAATTGGATTAGTAGATATTTGGAAGAAGTTGATAATTTTTATGAGCATGTTTATTTTATTGAAATTGATTTATTAAAGTAATTTTAACTAGTCAATATTGGATTATGGGTAAAAGAGGATTATGTTGTCTTAATGGGGAAGTTTTCTTCTGATAAAGATAGTTCTTTTTTTAATGGAGCTATGTATGAAAAATACTTAGATAAAAAAAATTGCTTTTGGAAATTTTATATGGCATAAGATGGATGAGGCTTGAATAGCTAAGGAATCTATGCTTTGAGAGAAGTATGGGATTCTCTCAATATTAATGCATATTGTTATTTATTGCATGATAGTATGTGTTTTTGCATAGTGCATGTTAGGGTTACATATGCATTTAAAGAGTTGTCCTGATCCCTATTTGCTTCAAGTTCATGAAAGAAGACTTTACAAGTGGAGACCTTGAAGAAGATGAAAGATTATTTATGTTCTTAAAGATTGAAATAAAATATTTTGGGGATGATGATTATTATGGGTTTCATGTTTATGAGGAGGGAATGAATATTCTATATATAATAATATTGTTATATTATTTAGATAATGGAATATTGTGTTATTATTCTTTAATGTAAAGTTTTTGTAATATTTCTTCATGTGCAATAATGGAAAGAATGTGTGATTGAAAGGAATCTAGTTTCATGGATTGTGATTATAATTCCTTTAAATGTTGTTTTGTTCTTTACATTGAAGATAAAGGAAATGCTAAATACTAGTATTATGATTTGAAAGTATTTAAGATCCCAGTTTTAGCAATGAATTATATTTAAGCATGTTTTAATATAGCACTTTATTTCCTTTTGGGAGAGATTTTATTTTTGTAAATTTATGACTCAGGTTTGGATGGGGATTTTGGGTATGAACTAGATCCATATTAGAAAACTCTTGAGTCAAGATGTACCCAATCCTAGGAGGAGTTACAGTGATGCAATAACCAAGTATTTATGAACATAGGAGGAGTTGTGGTGATGTAATAACCAGATATTTGTGAATGATACACCTTGAACGGTGAGGCTTAGGTGTCCCAAAGTAATGAGAATTTTGGGTAGTCCTAAGTAGTGAGGCTTGGACATATTCCTAGTGGTGAGGTCTAAGAATCATTCACAAGACAATATAGTGGTGGCACCTTGAACAATGAGGCTTGGGTGACCATGCTCATTATCATGTGAGTGGTGATGGCCTTAGTTAGCCCGTGGAGGTGTGGTAACTAAGCACTAAGGCATTATACCAAAATAATTCTACATAGAGGGACTTATGTAGGGTTAGGGAATAGGCATTCCATTTTAAGTATTATGGGCCTTAAAGAATAATCCTTATGTCCTGGTCAAGTTGTCCTATACTGGTGAGGGTATAGGAAAAGTGGGGGGACTACTAATGGTATCCTTTCTAAATTGTGAGGTTTAGAAAGGTGAACCCTAAAAGCATAAGAATTTGGTTGCTCTTATCCACTTAATTATCATCTATAGTGACATTGAACTCAAAATATGATCATGCGTTCAATGCTAAAAAAATATTGGTACTTCTTTATGAGTTATTCCTTGTGAAAATGAAAAACAAATCTCTCTCCCTTGGGTCGAGTTGGTGGGTTGTTACCGAATTCAAGCATCCAAGCGCTATCTACCAAAGCACATTTTTAGACCAGAACCTAATCTAGTGTCTTATATCAACTTGGCCATCACAACGTCTACTAGAGTGCTTTCTTGAGGATAGGCAAACACTTGAGCATTAATTCCAGAGAATTATAATAGAGAATACTAGTGGTCTTCATCCAAAGATACCTAACTTTGAGCACCTTGATTGAAGCATGCAAAATGGAATAGAACATGAAGCATTACAAGAAAATAGATAGTTGGAAATTTAGTAGTAATGCTCAAGCATTACATTTGGTGAAGTAATAAAGGATGTTGTAGTAGAGAGACATTCAAATCAGCGTGTCTTAAGGAAAGGTAATAGATAAATACCTTTATATAGTTTTTTTTAATTAATAATTGAAGTAGAAGCTTGAAAAGTTTAGAAATGTTAAAATTAAAGTGGGAATTATAAGGTTGTCTACGTTATTTAAATTTGATTTTTGAAATTTTTAACATTAATCAAATTCTAGAGTGAAAAGGTTTTCTACTAGGATTTAAATTTGAAGTTTGTTTTAAGATTTGGTTTTTTAAGTTTGAAAAGTTAGAAGGTTTAAATTTGAGGAAGGTTTAGAAGTTTTTTTAAATTTGAAGAAATTTGGTTTGAATTTATCTAAATTTTTTTAACTTTTAAAATCTAGAGAAAATTTGAAATAGTATTTGAAAATTTAAATTTAGTAGGGAATTAAAAGGATTGCTACATCAAAGGTTTTGAAAGAATTTAAAATTTGCAAATTTCTTATTTGAGTGGTTATTTGAAGTTGTTTTTTGAAATTTCAACTATTTTTTCAATTGGTTATATGGGATTGAAATGGGCCTCACTCATATTACATCATCACCATATAGTGGTATTACAACAAAGCTTGAATATGATCCATGTGTCGCTAGGCAATATTTGAACCTTGGTCTCCTCCTTAAATGTTGAGGAATCTAACCATTTGAACTAATTCCACATGATTGAAATTGCAACTATTAACTTTGGATATATAAGTTTTTTTTTGTTTGTGGAAAACACTCCAAATGGGATGCCACTTTCGGTAAGTCCCAAGGAGGTAAGGGTACCTATTCCATAAAAAATTCCTAGGGCTTGCACCTAGCCTTTCCCATTTGGCATAGTCAACGAGCATACCTAAAAAACAAAAAAAATGAACAAACAAACACAAAAACACAAACACAAAAAACACAACAACAACAACAAATAACAATAACAAATAAAAAAATACAAAGACAACAAAAAAACACAAAACAAACAAAAACAAAAAAAACACAAAACAAACAAAAACAAAAAAAGCATAAGAACAACAAAAAACGTAAATAATAACAAACAACAAAACACAAAAACCAAAAAAATAAAACAAAACAACACACAAACACAAAAAATAACACAAATACAAAAAAAAAAAACATAAAAAAACAACATAAACACAAAACACCAAAAACAACACAAAAACAAAATAGAACAAAAACAATACAAAAAACACACACACACACCAAAACTCTAAAAAAGAAAAAAAATAGAAAACAACAATGACCTTTCTAGGCCAAAAGACTTTTTAGGCAAGATTCAACAAAGGAAACATAAGAAAGATCTCTCTGAGCTAGGGAACTAAAATACCTTGATTGAACCAAAGAGAAGCAAAAAAAAAGAACTAGGTACCTCTAGTACTAGATCCATACAAAGAAAGGATAGAAAGAAGAGCTTCCCTTATTTGTGAAGCCCACCATTTGGGAGGGTGGTCGTAGTAATATCACCTTTGTCCAATGCCAAATTAGCTAAAGCATCAGTACTCTTGTTCTATTCTCTGACCACATGATTGTATTCAACTTTCAAAAATCTCATTTGGATTAATTGGATCTTCTCAACAATTCTTTTTATTCTCCAATCAACCTTATGATTCTTAGGAGTCTTCAATAGATTAATCATGACTTGAGAGTCATATTCAACCAACACCTTTTTCCATCCAACCTTAGTAGCCTCTTGAAGGCCTTTGAGGATACCATACCCCTCAACAAGGTTATTGGAAAGGATACCCAAATTCTCAAAAAAAGTGAAAACTAAGGAACCATCTTAAAGTCTACCAATTCCTCCTACACTAGCTTTTCCAAGGTTCCCCCTAGAGGCTCCATCGGTATTGACTTTTCCAAAATTATTAGAAGGAGGCTATCAATTCTTTGTTCTATCCATCTTATGATTACTCACATTCCCTTTAAGTTGGTTACCCTTAGAAGAGTTAATCTTCAATCTTTGCATCATTTGATCCCATATTTGGTGGGAGTTTTAAGGGTGATTAAGGAGTTTTTGGACTGATTCAACTAAGTTGACAATGTTATTTTGCTAAATATAGTGAGTATCCTTCCTTTCTTGATTTAAAATCTAGTTGTTCCTTTCCTTCCAGATATTCCAAGATAGAATGGTAGAACCCATCCAAACTAAATGCCTAATAAAATGATCAACACCCTCCTATTTAGGCCAATCCCTCCAAAGTTGTTCAAAAGTAAAAAAAATTGGACCACTATAATCCAAGTAATATGGTCATTCCCCTCCATAGCTTTGAGTCTAAGGTACACTCAATAAAAATATGGCTAAGATTTTCCACATTCTCTCCACACATTTCGCATCTAAACAGGCCATGAAAACCATGTTTCATAAGTTGCTCACTAGTTAGCACCCTATGATGCAATAAATGCCAAGAATCTCACCTTAGGCCAGAGATTTTAAGCCCACAACTAAGTAATTATGTCATATGATTGTTTGGGATTATTATGGCATAAGGCCAAATAACCTTGAGCAACTAAATACTCACCCTTAGTAGTTTTGTTCCATCCAAAATAATCTTTATCATGGGACCAAGAGAGAGATCTCATATGAAGGATGCATTGGATGTCTTTTCTTTGCCTTTATGGAATTTGAATAGGCTAGTCCTCAATAGGGATCCAATATCTACAACCCTCTAAATTACCAGTATGGTATTGATAGTAATTAGCTACCTTTATCTAGTTAGCTCGGTGAAGCTCCTCCATCCAAGGCCTCTAATTGAGAAACTGAGTTATCAAATATTGGTGACCATTCCAATAATCTATCCAAATATTTACCTATTGACCATTATGAATGATCCAAAATAAATTTTGCTTTATCAAATCCTCACTAGTATTAAGAACCGCTAAAATAGGAGAACCTTTGGTAGGCAATTGATAGTGAACAAGGTCTCCATGAATTTTGTTCTCAGCATATTTAGCATGAATATTTTTGGCCCAAAGAGCATTGGGGTTATGCAAAATCCTCCAATAAAATTTAGCAGCTAAAGCCTTATTGTTATTAATAGCAGACCAAAATACTAACCCCCCTTCATTCTTGGGAAGGCATAAAGTATCTCATTTCACCAAGGCCCATTTTCTTTTCTCCTTAGTACCACTCCAAAGGAACCGATGATTGATTTGATCCAATTCTTGAAGAACAACTTTTGGGATATTCAACACAACAAAAACATAAATAGGTATGGCTTGAAGGATTGATTTTACCAATGTAATTCTTCCCTCAAAAGAAAGCCACCTATTGGTCCACTTTCTAATTTTCTTCTTAACTTTGTCCAATGACCAATTCTAGTATTTTTTTGTCTTTGAATATTGATAGGAATTCGGCCCCCGCGCCTCAACCTTTCTACCATGATCTTAGTAATGATTTTGAGAAGAACATTACATATAGCTATAGGTCTAAAAGCTAAGATATGTTCAATATGTTGAGATTTTAAGACAAGAGCTATATAAATTTTATTGATAACCTTAAAAATATCTTTGGCTTTCCTGGCTTCTACTACCTCTAATAAATCAGCATGAAGGATATCCCAAAACTCTTAGTAGAACTCAATGGGTAAACCATCAGGACCTAGGGTTTTTCCTTTTTGCATTTTAAAAACCACCTATTGAAGCTCATTGATAGTAACTAGAGCGGTCAAAATAGAGTTCTCCTCACAAGTGATAAGATTTGGGATCACTTGAAGAACATTCTATTGAGAAGTTGAGTCAAGAGGAGTAGCAACAAATAGATTGGAAAAGTAATTGACAATAATAGAGTTCATGCCATCCCAAGTGTAGACAACATCTCTAGAATCTGATTGCAAGGGAGAAATAAAGTTGTGAGATATTTGAGCTAGAAGATATTTGTGGAAGAAATCTATATTTTGATCTCCTCCTTTGAGCCATTGGATCCTAGATTTTTTCTTATATAAGAGTTCTCTTTTTTCCCATTCCTCTAACTGAGTTGTGAGTCTAATTTCATCTGTACTTCTACTCTCTGGAGGTCATCTAAATGGATTTTCTTATTCAAATTTTCAAGCTAAGCACTTCATGTTTTTTTGTCAAACATCCCCAAACTCCTAGTTCCAAATTTTGATTTTGGATTTAATGTATTGCAACCTCTTGGAAAAATAGAACATCTTAGTCCCATACCTTGGTTTACCTTCCTTCCACCATTGCTACACTTGAGGTCTGAAGGAACTATCTCTAAGCCACATTAACTAAAATAAAAAAGGTGAGAAACTCACATTGGTTTTCCACATTTCCACCATGATTGGCCAATGATCCGAACCAACATTCTTAAGAGTCTTCACCTTAGGAATGTGACCAGGGATTAAGAAATTGTCAGAGAGCAAGAACCTATCCAATATCTTCATGATACAAGCTAAGTATTTTCTTCTATTAGACCAAGTCATAAGACCATTATCTAGTTGGATGTCCACAAGATGAAGGTTTGCAATATATTCACTCATGAGGTCAGTGCTCCTATCCAAATTTCTATTTCCCCTCATTATCTCATTGAGAGAGAGGATTGTATTGAGATCTCCTCCGATCAAGATCCAAGCTTTAGGAAAATGAGAGATAATATAAGTTATATCCTTCCACTATCTTCTCTCTTCCTCTAAAGTAGTTAAAGCATAAACAATTATGCAAAGCATAATTTGGTTGGAATGTCTACTTTGAATAACTATAGCCAAAATATCCCAACTACCAACCATATGGTGAATAACTACCTCTTTTGGATCCCAAAGGCAAGCAATGCCACCAAAAGTCCCCTAGGAACTGAGGAAAACAACTTTTTCAGCTAGCCAAATTTTACTAGCAATTGATTACATTTCCTTAATTGACATCTTCATTTTCTAAAGAAAAACAAGATGTGGATGGTTTGTTCGAATCATTCTTCTAATTTCATTTTGTTTTGAAAGACTCCCTTTGAGTCCTCTAATATTTAAAGTGATGATATTCATTAATACCAAGGCTAAAAAAGTTGGTAAGGGCATTAATCTTACCTTCCTCTACAAGCTTTTCACCTTCTTTTACCATATGATGTTGATTGGTTTTGTGACCTGCCTTTTGGTTAGAATCCATATTCAATTTTGTTTCCTTATTTTTTGACTTACCCCAAATGAATCTGGGATGGCTTCTAACCTCGAAGAATGCATGTTCAAATCCAAAGTGTTACTAGAAGGTTCAACAGAGTCTATCTTGGGACCTGTATTATTGATGCAGGAGCATCCAGTGGTGTAAGGGCAATCTTGCATCACCAAAAAGAAAGAAAATATATTTTCTCTTTCGGTTGTAAGTTTCTTTAGTGGTTTTTAGATCCATGATGACACTTGGGAGGTATAAGTCAGTTAGAAGTCCAAAAAGGCAAAAAATAGTCATTGCTATTTTTTGTAAGTCAACCTAAATGGACACATATGGATTTGAAAATTTACCCCAAGGAGTAGGATTGAAAAATGTATCCTGTGGTGAAAGAATCACCCCAATAGCCTAAACGGTTTGAGAGATATTAAAATTTCCATCCCGAGAAATCTCGCCAATAAGGTTAGAAATTTAAAATTTGAAGACCTTAGAGGCCCTGACGAAGGATGAAAATTTGATGAAATAAAATTTGTTTAATTTTAGTGCTATATATCCCTTCACAAGCTTTCCAACGATATATTATAATAGCCAATCGCACCTAAGTCAAAAGTTACGGTTTTGTGCCACTGAAATTCAAATTTGAATATCTTTTTGTGCAAAAAATAAAAATTCAAATTTCAAAGGAATATCTTCTTGGGTGGGAAAAAGGGAGTTACGCTTTCTAGAATGTTCTAGGGAAGTTATTAAAGGGGGAAGAGGGATCACCAAAATGTAGTCTGGGAAGATAGATCGTAGCTCCAGCTTGCAGATTTCGAGTCAATTTTCTTTGTGATAAAATCGGCCTTGTGGTTGTAGCATTGTAACTCTGATTCTATATTTGCATTTCATTGAAATAATATCAAATGTTGTGTTTCTTCTAAATTTTTCTATGATTTGAGTTTTGTGTGAGTGTTGGGTGGAGTAGCCCTTCATCAATTATTTGAAGTCTCAACATTTAAAAGAGTGTTTTTCTTGTGTATATTTTCTCCTTTTTTTGTTGAAAATATTTGATTTGTTGGTTTGTCTCTGAGTTATTCCCTACATCTTTAAATTGTGTTTCTAAGATTTTTGTTTCCATTATTTCCTCTTCCTCACCTAGGACATCATTTGTGGAAAGAATTTCAAACTTATTAGTTGATAACTTTGATTGATGGGTCTGAGGGCTTGGTTCAATGGTAAAAATGCTTTTGTAGGAGCACGAAGACCAGGGTTCCAATCCCTTGGGCCCCGTAGTACTGGTGGGTGTATCGTGTTAGCATAGCTAGCTACATAAAAGGTTTACCCGATGCAACTAGAGGTTATAGTGGCAACAAGGAGTGAGATTCAAACCCACGAAGAGGTGTAGAAAATTGTAACGAGTTATCGATTCCTCTAGTATAATAAAAAAATTCGATTGATCCTTCATAACTGATTTTTTTTTAGTGTTCTTCTTCTTATGCATTTGGAAACCTGCTAAGTTTATATCCTCTTTCTTTTGATCTAGAATTTTATTTGGGTAGACACTACCCAAATGACCATATTCATGGTAAATTTTACAATGAAAAGGAATGTTCTCACAATCAACCACTTACTCCCAAGTGTCCTCCCAAAATTGTAATGAGATATTTTTAGGTAGGGGTTTTTCAAAATCCATTAAAACACAAATTTGAGCATAAATAATATGTTCAAATTTTTTAGTACAATCAAAAGTCATCATAAAAGTTCCCAAAGAGTTTTGAATTGAAGAAAAAATAGTCAAATTCTAGAATTCAATTGGGAGGCCTAAGAGTTTAACCCACACGGGACCTATAGAAGGCATCTCTTCTTTAGCTTTAAATTTAGTATGCCAAGGCTTCATGAAAAGCCCCACCCTTCTAAAGAACAAGGGACCCCATTGAAATGTTTTCTCTCTATCTTCATTATTAACAAATAAAATAAGAAAATAACCATTTGCATAAATAGAGATTTGTAACTCACCTTTTATTTTCTAGTTTTTGCAACCCAAACTTTAAAAGTAGATAAACTTTAAACAATAAATTAGTCCTATTTTTCTAGATCTTCGATGTCAATCTAAATGTTGCCCATATCTAGCTTAACAATTGGAGTTTCATCAGCTGCCCTAAGACATCTTGACTCAATTTTTCTAGGATCAATCTTAGGCATTCTTAGAGGTTTATAGGAAGCCCTAAGATTAATGTTAGCATTAGGTTGAGGTTGTCCACCATGGAGGGCATCCCTAAAATTTATTTTTGGGGCCGAGTCTTGGAAATTCTTGCCCTTGAAAGAGGTTTCCACATTGTATTTTTCTTGGGGGTGCTCCTTAGTGTTAGATTCACTTGAGATCTAAACCATTTTTTGATCAGCTGCTTGAAACTTGTTTTATGATCTCTTTAATCTATGCCTTGGACATCGAGGAAAGGTATGATTTTCACTTTTATTTTGTATAACAAATTGGAAGCCATTATCAATCAATTTTGCATCATGAAGATCTATTGAAAGATAGATTTCTAACCCATCTTAGGTCCCCTACAACATATCTTGCTAAAATATTGATCATAAACCACAAAAATATTGGTTGCTAGGGCCTGAAGGCTCCTAAAAACAACCTCTAGAGCTACTTGTGCTTAACATAGATGAAACCCTCACACACTCGCTCACTTATTCAAAAAAATCCTCATGAAATCCAAAGTATTAGGTTTTCTCCAATCTAACAATATTTATAACTCCACTCTAATAAATAAGCATTGTAAGGTCAACATATAAGGTTTTTAACTTCAAAGGAATTGAATCATTAAATTGCAAACCTTGATTATTATGGAAGAAATTATTAAAAATGCATTCAATGAATATAATAAAGAAATGGTGGACAGACTAAAGTTTTATTCTCAAAACTTGATATGGAAAGAAGCAAATACCAAATGGTTTAAAAGAAAAATTATCTTTATTTCTCAAATATGTGAAAGATGAAAAGTTCACAACACTTATAAGTTATCTTCATGAAAAACTATTTAGAACATGGTGTAATTCACAAAACACCATTTTATTTTCCTCAAAAGAATGCTTAATTATGTATTTGTCTTTACTTACCTTTGACATCTTCCAAGGAAAAATATAAAAGAAGAAGGTTGTAAATTGTGACTCATATGACTTGAATGAAGCTTATGTTAGCTTCAAAAGTGAATCATTGAAATATAGAATGTATTGTTGTGAAGATTTACTAACTCCTTGTTTAGATGTCACATAACCAGTTATATCATAGCTAAATATGAAGAAGAGATGAGAAAAAAATAATAATAGAGGAAAGCACAAAAGAAAGGATAACATAAGACATGAAACAAAATTCAAAGAAGAATCTAGTATTGAAGATTCAGATAAAAGTCTAAAGGAAGACTCAAGAATGAAACTAAAGATGAATCTCAAGTATAGGTTCATGAACAATGCAAGGCCATATGAAGACACAATATTGAATACCAATTGAATACTAAAGTCTTCAATAACCAAATAATGTAATACAAGGGGGTGTTGGAGTATATTACATTATTTGGTACATGCTAATACCCCATAGTACCTTTATGGTACAAATTTAAATATGTAATAGATTAGGGTTTGAATTGATAGTTTAAATAAGTGATTTATATTTTCCCTTTATGTAAGTGTCTATGTGCAAGATATGCACAAGTGTCATGTAAGAGTACAATATGCAAGATATGCATGTGTCATATAAGTAAGAGTGCAAGTGTAAATTGAGATAATTTGCACAAGTTTCATGTATGTAAGCATGAAAATATGTAATATGAGGATGTGCACAAGTTTCTTGTATTAGGAGTGCATATAGTAGAGTAAGAGTCATGTAGAAGTGTGCAAGTGTCATAGAGTCAAGTGTGCATGTAAGAAGATCATGAATGGTATTACATTTATATTAGCCAGTTTATATATTTGATTGCTCATATATTTAATTCTACTCTTATTATTAATATTAAGACCTAATATTTTTTAGCTTAATTATATTGGATCCTAAGATAGTTTGGATTAAAATCCAACACTACTTAAAGGTAAATGATTGGATATTTTGACTATTTTTTATAATCACTTTCAAAGTTGATACCCCTAGCCAACAGGAATTATGTCTTATGAGTTGCTTTCCCCCGTATATGGAGTGGCAAGATGTCTTGTGATAGCATATATACAATTTCAAATAGTGATAAGTACCCATACTCAAGTGACGTACTTAAGGATTATTACATGATTTTTTTGTTGATTTCCTTGAAGAGAACTTTCATATCGATTAGCCAAGAGGGACTTTTTGTAGCTTTGTTATGATATAAAATATATACAAAGCATTTTGAAATGAAATGTATAATTGATCAACCTATCAAAAGGCCTTACTAATAAAGATCAAATACCTTCAAGAGGTCTCGATGAGCATCTAGTAACAGGCTTGGACATCCTTACTGAAGATATCATCAAAGGATTTCCAAGGAGAACTCATTGGAGAAATTCACTATTGGAGATAAGGGAAAGGAATAAAAGTCAAGAAAGCAAATGTTCGGTTTAATAGAATGGTTGGTGTTTTTGGTGCTTCTGATTTTCAAACTACTGAAGGCGGGAAGGTTTTTTTTCAAATTTCTGGAAGGCGGGAGGATGGCTCCCTTTCTGTTGATGCGGACAATTCCCTGTCCTTTGTTCAGGAGGTGGGCTCCATTGGTTCCCTCGAGAATGGAATAGGCCTCATTCAAACTATTGAAGGAAAAGAGGTTGCTCCCAATGCTGGTCCCACTTCTATGTTGGCTGGATTTTCTTCCTCCTCTGAACAGGTTGTGGGCTCCACTGGATTTCTTGATGGACAGACTACCGAGAATCATATATTTTCCTCAGGATGGGAGGAATATTTCAAAACCACTGAGAATATCAAGGAACAGGTTCATGCTGCTTCTAACAAGGTTGAGCCTTTGTGGGGGGATCGTGTCCCTTCATCCCCCAAACTCTCCTTTGCAAATGTTTTAAGTGGGCCTTCTTCCTCTACCTTTTCTCCCCCCTCGTTCGAGGTTTCTGGGAACAGGGTCAAGATTCCTGCTGACATTGCTGAAAAATTCATTGCTGAAGAATCCTTTTCCTTAGTCGGGAAAGTGGTTGGAGGTAATCCTAATCTTGACATTATCAGGCACTGGGCTTTTTCCAGATGGAAATTTTGAGGGACCTTGCAAATAGTTGGTCTTTCCAGGGGTTTTTTTGGTGTTCGCCTTAACACTAAAGAAGATGTTGCTCAGATTCTTTCTGGAGGACCTTGGTTCCTTGGGTCAAGAAGTGTCTTTCTGATGAAATGGAATCTGGAATTCAACCCAGAAATGCAGAGCATTAACTTTGCTCCAATCTGGGTTAGATTTCCAAACTTACCTTGGCACCTTTGGTGGGAATCTATTTTCAAATCCATGGCTTCGACTATTGGATATTTGCTTCTTATCGACAAGGTAACCCTCTCCAGATCAAGGATGCATGTTGCTCGCCTTTGCATTATGGAAAACCTTGATTCTGCTCTTCCTACCTTTGTGGAATTGGAACTTGGCACTTCTCTTCTCAAACAAGCCATTGAGTATGAGAACAAACCTCCTTTTTGCATTGAATGCCGAACTCAGGGTCATCTTCATGCTCATTGTCCCACTCTCGTGAAACACGTGGCCTCTTCTGAGTGAAAGCATGACTCTACTCCCATGGCTAAGGAGAACACTTTTCAGGCATCATCAAGGAAGGATAAGAGAAAATTTCCTCCTTCCAGAGGAATAAGATTCAAGCCCACCAAAGAGTACAGAATCAAAGAAGGTCACCGTAATGCCCCTTTCATCACTTCTCCTGATGATAAAGGGAAAAATATTTCTTTGAAAAATGCATATAATGAGGTTAGTCTCTTTGCTCACCCTTATCAATTTCAAATTCTTGCAGATCTAGACACTGAGGACGCATTTGATAAGAACAATGATCCAAATTCCAAATCCAATCCTCCCCTGGACCCAAAAGAAATTATTCAAAAACCATCTTCTGAGCCCCTGATTGAGGACACTGAACCCTTGACCGAGGATCCTTTCTTATCAACTACTCTAAAGGATGAATGACCTATGATTGAAGATGCTTCTATTCCATCATCCTTTCTTGAACCCGTGAGTCCTGTGATTCAGAGAATCTCCACTTCTACTTTCAGTCCCAAAATCCTTCAGAGTCAAAAGAAATCTCCCATAGATTGTGGAATGGAAAAAAAGAGAGGAAGACCCTCTCACTCTGATCAAAGGAACCAAGATACATATGAGGACATTGCTAATGGTGTTCAGAAAACCCTATTTTCTACTGGAATCAATATCTCTAAGGAAGAAACAAAGTGTACCAAACCTCCCCAACCACAAGGAAAGGGAGGCAAAAGAACCTCCAAATCCTCCAAATGAAGATCCTCTCATGGAATGTGAGAGGCCTTAATGGCATAGCTAAGCAGTGGCTTGCTAAATCATTAAGGAAAGAAATCAGACCGACTATTTTTGTGATTCAAGAATCCAAGGTTAGTGAACCTCTTGATAAAAATATCTACAATTTTATTTGGAAAAATTGTGATTTATGCGCTTGCAACGCCAGGGGTGCATCTGGAGGTCTTTTATGCCTTTGGAATCCTTCTCTTGTGGAAGGAAATCTCATCCATTCCAATTATGAGATTTTGAGCATTAATTTTTTTGATAAAGACAACAATTGTTCATGGGTTCTGACTAACATCTATGCTCCCAATTCCATTTTTGGGAGATTTCACATGTGGAATACTTTATCTTCAATCAGAAGTGGTTTTCCTACCCTTCCCTAGATTCTCGTTGGTGACTTCAACACCCCTCTGTATCCTTCTGATAAAAGGGGAGGAGTTGGTTCTTTTTCTAAGAGCATGGAGGACTTCCAGGATTTTATCAATGCATAGAATTTGATGGATGTTAATTTAAAATGCAATCAGTTCACATGGTCAAATAGAAGGTGTGGATCCCAGCTAATTCAAGTTAAGTTAGATAGGGTGATGTTCTCCCAAGAAGATTTTGACAATTGGGGAGATGCCACTCTTCAATCACTCCTTAAAATTGGCTCTAACCACAGTCCCATCCTTTTAGACACAAATAATCCAAAAATCTACAAAACCCCTTTCAGGTTTGAAGCAATGTGGATGCAACATCCTGATTTCAAGGAAAGAATCAATCAATGGTGGCAAACTGATGTTCAAGGAAAACCTTCCTTTATCTTGGCTCAGAAACTCAAAATCATTAAAGAGAATATCAAGGTATGGAACAGAGATATATTTGGCAACCTTTTCCACAATAAGCAGGATTTAATGTTGAGGTTATCTCTGATTGAAAAAAATAATCAGGAGAATGGTGACTATACTACTGAGATAAAAAAAGAAGAGAAGGAGTTGTTAGCCAAGTATCACAATATTCTCCAATGTGAAGAAATTTTCTGGAGACAAAAATCTCGAGACTTATGGCTCCAAAAAGGAGACTCTAACACCAAATTCTTCCATACTTCTACCATGAGACATCGAAGCAATAACAAAATTAAAGAAATCCATATTCAGGATGGAGAGATCATCAATGATATCAAAGAAATCAGGAATGAAGGTGTTTCCCATTTCATGCAACTACTTCAAGCAGAGAACAAACCAAATTCCCAGGTGGCAAAGGAATTCTTCCTTCAATTCATTCCTCATCTCATTTTTGATAATATCAATAGCAGACTTATTGCTACTCTTTCTGATGAGGAAATAAAAGATGCTTTGTTTTCCATGGATCCTGACAAGGCTCCTGGCCCGGATGGCTTTTCCCCTAGGTTCTTCCAAGCCTTTTGGGATCTTGTCAACAGGGATGTTTGCAAAGCCATAAGAGAGATCCAACACTCCAAAATCATTCCAAGGGGTTTCAATTCCACATTCATTGCGCTCATACCAAAAAATCCTAATGCAAGTAATTTCAATGATTTCAGGCCAATTAGTCTTTGCAATGTCATTTACAAGATCCTAACAAAATCCATCACCATTCGCATGAGGGAAGTCATGCCTTTGATTATTAATCAGAGCCAAGGAAGTTCTGTCAAAGGTAGATCAATCCTGGATGGCATCATTTCAGTGCATGAAGCAATTCACTCAGTCTCAATCAACAAAAAAGTTACCTTCCTTCTCAAACTGGATATGAACAAGGCCTATGACAGACTAAACTGGGATTTCCTTTTTGCTATCCTGAGCAAGTTTGGCTTCCATCCTGAATGGATTTCTCTAATTAAAGGATGTATTTCTTCTACTTGGTTTTCTGTCCTTATCAATGGTTCTCCTACAGGATATTTTCAAAGCAGCCGAGGTCTAAGGCAAGGAGACCCTTTATCTCCTCTCTTATTTATAATTGCGGCTGAGGCTTTAGGAAGATCAATAATTGCAGCAAAAAATGTTGGTCTCCTTTCTGGAATCCAGATGACTTCTCAATGCGATCCTATCACACATCAACAATTTTTTGATGATACTTTGTTGTCTACGATTGCTTCTATCATTGAAGCAAAGATCATCAAGCGGATACTCTTCTTATATGAGCTTGTTGCAGGTCAAAGGATAAATTTTCAAAAGAGTAAACTTTACTTCCTTAACACTCCTCCAAGAAGACAAAACATCATTGTTGACATCCTTAATTGCTCCATAGCTCCTCTACCTTCAACTTATCTGGGATTACCACTCTTCACTGGGAATGTCAAAGATAGTTTATGGGACAATGTCATTGAGAGGCTACAGAAAAAACTTACCACTTGGAGGAGTAATATTTTATCTCAAGCGGGGAAAATTACTCTCACCATGGCTTGCCTTCAGAGTATTCCTGTTTACTTCCTTTCTTTGTTCAAAGCTCCTGTGAGTGTTTACAAAAAAATGGAAAAAATCCAAAAACATTTCCTCTGGACAGGTTCTGAAAATAAACACAGATTTCATCTGGTTGCTTGGGATAAAGTGTGTAAGCCTAAATATCAGGGAGGTTTAGGGCTCAAAAGAATTCTTCCTCTCAATATTTCTCTTCTTGCCAAACAAGCCTAGCATTTTATTTCTAACGAGAATGTTCATTGGGTCAAGATCATTAAGAGAAAATACCTTCAGGACTCCCATTTCCTTCATGGAGAGGTCCCTACTTCTGGGTCTGCTTTCTGGAAATCTATTTGTGAAGCTCATTCTCTTCTGATCAAAGGTCTGAGATGGCAACTTGGTAATGGCATATCTATTTCTTTCTGGGATGACAAATGGATTGGGGACCGACCTCTTAATCAGAATCCTATGTTTCAAAGGTTGAGGAACATTACTAATCAGTTGGTTGGACCTTTAGTGGTAAATTTCATTTCTTGTATTAATGGTCATAAGATATGGAGAAGGATTGATGCCCCTGATCATGATAATGAATTATCTTATTTGTATAATCAACTTTCCTCTATCAGAATTCCTTTAAATGACCAGCCTGATTGTCCTATTTGGGAACCTACTGATTCTGGAGATTTTACTGTCAAGTCAGCCTATTTGCTCTCCCTCAACATTATTGAAAATCCTATCCCATTCAAGCTTGTTTGGACCAAATATTTGATCCCCAAGATTGCTTCCTTTTCCTGGTTATGTATCCAAGATCGAATCCTAACTACGAAAAACCTCATAAAAAGGGGCATTCCTTTGCCTAACAGATGCCATCTTTGCCTCTCTGATTGGGAATCTACTTCTCACCTTTTCTTATTTTGTTCCTTCTCAAGATTGGTGATTAACAAACTTTTCCTCACTTTCAAGATCGCTTGGGCATGCCCTCCTTCCATTGTTGACTTGTTCCATCAGTGGCCAAATCCTTTCAAAAATCCTATCCTCAGAGGACTTTGGAAGTTTTGTTTGCAACATTTCCTTTGGAAAATATGGCTAGAACGTAACAAAATAATTTTTGACATGAAAGCCTTGGATGCCAACATTATTGCTAGTAAAATTATCCTTTATGCTAAGGAGAATGCCCTTGCTGCTCCTTTTGATCCTTTTCCTTGTTCACCTTTTGAGAAGGTTATCCTAAATTCTTGTAACATTTTCATTGATAGCCCATGCCCTACTAATCATTCCTCATCTAGGACCAACATTAAATGGCAGCCTCCTCCAGTGGGGTGGGTTAAGCTTAATTTTTATGGCACTGCAAAAGGTAATCCTGGCATAGCAGGAGCTGGAGGAATCCTCCATGATCATCTTGGCAATTCTATTTTTGCCTTTTCTGAACCATTAGGAATCTTGTCCAATAATTCTACTGAAGCTAAAGCGGTGTGGAGAGGTCTTCAGTTCTTAAAATATATTCCAGGAAAAGTTATTATTGAAGGAGATTCTCTTAATATCATAAATTACCTAAAAACTTCCAAACCCAACAGCTGGAGGATCAGGAATTTTGTTGAAGAAAGCAAGCAAATTCTTCGCCAACAAGTCAATGTTGTGGTTCAACACACTTTCAGGGAGGGCAATTTTGTAGCTGACAAATTGGCCAACATTGGCGTTAATGCACAAGGATTGATGACTTGGATGGATGTCCTCCCCAATGAAGTTGTCGAGCTGGTCAAATGTGATCAAAATACTATCAGTCGTGATGAATCCCAAAATATTTGATTATTCCATTGCCCAAGAATCCCTTTTTTCCGTGATTCATTGGGTTCATATCCAAAGTCCAAATAAAATCCAAAATGGAGATTTTATTCATCATTTGCACTATATTTCTTTGAAAAGGGGGTCTATGATTATATTTCCAAGTTCTCCGCCGCCTCTCATATATGCCCCTTATTTTTTGATAATTGTTTCCATGAGGAATCCCGATGTTAGGTCCACCTTATTTTTTAATCATCTCTTTCTCGTGTGGATTGATGTTTGTCCTTTTGCCTTTTTGAGAACCCTTTATCGATGCTTTGTCTTTCGCATTCTCCCGAGGCCTCCTGGGATGAGCATCCCAATCCTTTTTGCTTATCGTGCCTACTTTTCTCATTGGCTTCATTGCGTCAGTATTACCAGAAGCTCCATTTTCCATGGAATGGTGTTTTTCCCTATTGCTCCTACCCACCTTTATCACCCTATTTTGTGTTGTGCCTACTGCCCTAACCAATATTATCCTTTCTGGCAGTTTTTTCCTTTTTGGCCAAGTACTACCTTCTATTTATTCCTGTTGTGGTTTTATCAGTGGACGCACTGTTCTGTCTCTGTTCCTTTAGGCCTGTGTTTTTTTACCTTCAATTTCTTTCCTTCCTTAATTCCTTTTGCAATCATGAAGGAAGGGAAAGTTGTGTTCATTGAGCCTGAGACTCTTGAACTAGATTCCATCTCCACTGATATGTTTAAAGATAAAAAAGGAATCATTGACTTCTTCAACATGTTCTATGCGGTGTGGATGAGGAGGTTACTAAGGCTTTCATGACAACTTGGGACAATGACTTTGTTTCCATCCATGACGTCCAGTTCCAGATTTCCTTCGAGCTACTGGCAGACCTGACGGGGCAAGATTTGGACGAAAAAGTTATTAGAAGAAACAAGCACAACTGGGAGGCGGAGTTGACTCATTTCAAAAAAATTCACCTATTCACAAGAAGGTAAAAAAAGGTTTGTTTCGCCATCACTTGTCAACACCCTGGAAAGAAATTTTAAAGCCTATAATGCAATATTTTACTTGTGACAACCCCGAGTCCCAACTATGTTGTTATCATCTAGCTTTTGTAAATCATTTTCGGGATTCAAAAATGATGAACATTCCTACTGCCTTATTCTGGTCCATGGACTATACTATCACTACCAATCGTTCCAAGAAATATGAAGCCAAACCTTGTCACCAGGGTCTTTTTAAAGTCCTATACAAGTTCCTCCTTCTGCATTTCCCTTCAGGCAACCTTCCTACCCCTGAGTCTGAGGAAGAGAATTCTTCCTCAACCCCGAGCCCAAAAAATACCAGATCCAAAAGAAAAGATAAAGGGGGCAAATCCGTTTCTGAGTTTTCCACCAAGAAGAAGGCCAAAGTTGAAATGACCCCTGTCCATAGTTCCCAGAGGCTGAAACACAAAGAAATTGCCAAAACCCCTCCGTCCACCTCTGTAAAAACTCCAAAGGATAAGTCTAATTCTCCTGACCTAGTTGAAAGGTATCTTCACAAGTTGGTTGTGCATGCAACTTCAGCCACCATTGATCATCTTGAAACTGCTCATTTGGCCATTGGAAAGGTGATATCAACTCTCAAAGAACAGCGCCATGCACTAAGCCTCTTGTTTTTCTGTGACAATTTTGATAATGATCCAGTCTTGGCCGACGCTGAGGTATCCTTGGATACCAAAATTGACGTCAAAGATGTTGCTAACGATGATGATGTAATGGAAATTGCTAAGGATGCCTGTACCACTATTCTTAAGGATAGTACTAAAGAGATTTCAAAAATAGATGCAAAAGATGTTGGCCTGGAAGGTGCTGCTTCGTCTCTCATGCAGATGGACATCCCCCTTGATGGCTGAAGGCTTTTCCTCTACTTTTGGGTTCCTCTATGGTGGAGGATCATTTCTTTTTGAGTTCCTCTATGGTGGAGGATCACTTATTTTTGGGTGCTATCATCTTTCTGCCTATTTCTCTCAGTTCCTTTCTATCAAAGGCTGCTTCTTTTTGTTCCTTTGAGTTTGAGGATGTAATTTTTTGTTTCAGCAAGCAGTTCTGTGGGTTCTTTTCATCTGTTCCTTTTTGCTCCTTTGATGTACAAGGCATTGGGGCACCTTTCAAATGCCCTATTTTTTAATATAATTATTAATTTACCAAAAAAAAGGCCTTGCTAATATCTAGATATATTCAAGCACCATCATGTCATGAGTGAGTTTTTGATGTCTTCCAATTAAGCATATTTATTTTTTGAATCATCAATATGGCAAATAATATAACCCAAGGTAGAGCATAAGAAAAGTGAATGTGATGGGTCTATCATCCACATAGTCTATCATAATAGTATGTAGATCTTGATGAAGTAATGAGATTTATCACCAACCCTATGGACTTTGTAATGATCTATACATGATCTTGAAAAATAGAGGATATGGATGATTTAGATTGAAAGTACATATTTGGATTAGCAAAGATAGATCAACTTGGATTGGGTAGGAATGGATATGAATTGCTTTATATTGAAAATTGATGATGGATATATGGACTACATGAATTATAGATATAGGGGACTAGGAATCCTTAATTTAAATTATAAATATGGAGAACTGGAATATCTTCTAGCATTAGGTACCCAATGCAAATGCAGTGTATATGATTCTTTTTGCTAGCTAGGATCATCATAGCCCCATCACAGACCTACTGACTCTATGGTATGAAACAAGCAGACCCAAGAAACCATGTAATCAAGCATATGTGTTCAAACATATATGAGACTCAAGAAAACATGAATTTAGGCAAGCATGGAATTAGGAACATGAGCAACCAATTGATGCAAATGCATATCTTTATCCTCAAAAAGAGTTCTCATATTAGTGGAACATGTGAGAGATAAAGGTTTCTCAGTTGTTCTATCCCAACCCAATCTATTTATAGGAATGGTATATACCATGGGACCCTAAAAATAAAGGATTTTCATTCACTACCATGGTTAGGTAGATATGACACTAAAAGTGTTGGAGAATATTACATTATTTGTATATGCTAATGTACCCCCACGGTACCTTCATGGTACATTTATAAATAAAATATTAGGGTTGAGTATATAGTTTAGAGTGTGATTTATATTTCCCCTTAATGTAAGTTTTAATGTGTAGGAAATTCACAAGTGTACTGAATGTAAGAGTGCAAATATATAATGTGATGGTGTGCACAAGTATCCTAGATTAGGAGTCCAAGAGTCTTCCAAGTGTTGTAGAATCAAGTTTTCATCATGTATACAAGTGCCAAGATGAGAAGCCAAGAGTCTTAGGAAAGTAATAGTCAAGTACTTGAAGAGTCACATAACTATTGCTATATTATGGAGACAATGCTCCATAATCAAGTATGGAAAAATGAAGTAAGTCAAGAATCAAGCATCAATATTCATAGTTGTAATAGAAAGAGAAGCAATAAAGCTTATATACATTTTTGAACAGTTAATATTGTGAGTTGTTCTACATGCATAGTACAAGAATGATTCAGGATATTTACATTCATATTTCAATATATAAATCATTGTTATTTGATTTATTATAAGCCTTGATATACATATTAATTTTCTCATATTTTTCTACTCATTATATTATTATTTGACCTTTATTCTGGCTATTTCATATTTGGGGAGTTGTGTGATATTTTTAGATAACTTGTTATATTTTGTGGTAGTATAAAGGCTTAAAAATCCAACAAAAAGCAACATAATATTATTAGGGAGAGAATTTTATCCCACAACATACTTATCATATCATAATGATCAACCTAGATGTTCAAGGTTAAGAGTCTTAATGCTTCCTAGATTTACTTAGAAGTCGGTAAGGATGGATTAAAAAATGATAGATTTTAATATTGCTTTATGTAGAAGGTCAAACAAGAAGACATGGTGATTTACCATTTGTTAGGAATCAAAAATGCTATTGAAGGT
The DNA here is from genome assembly GCA_028583015.1 of Wollemia nobilis. Taxonomy (NCBI): domain Eukaryota; kingdom Viridiplantae; phylum Streptophyta; class Pinopsida; order Araucariales; family Araucariaceae; genus Wollemia; species Wollemia nobilis. Next base: position 324,487 of record JAQPPZ010001079.1, read on the forward strand.
AAGTTGACCTTTATCTGAAAAATTATGGATAATTTTTTGAAGTGTTTGATATATATTAGTTGAATGGTTGCAAACATGGTGGAAAGCACAATAATCATTAGGGTGAAACAAAGGATATGTCTCCTTTTTAAGGATCTACAAGTGTTATGGGTGGAAGTTCAATCATATTGTGTTGAATAAGTTTCTTTAAGATGATTACAAGAAGTTGATCTAGTTTAATTACGTTTCACTTAGGTTTTTTTTTTGAGACAAGTTTTTCGAGGGTTGTCATAGTATTTACATGTTTGCCTTTACATTGTTTCTTTTAATTGGGGGAGGATTTCTCCTCCTCTATTTTGTTGTTTAGTTGCCTCCTTCTAAAGAGGGTGGATTCTACCTACTTAGCCATGCCAACTACCTCTTCAAAGGTAGAAATAATACTAGTTTCTAAAGGATAGGACAACTACTCATGTAGGTTATGTATAAATATAGGAAAATATTCCTTTGGTGGAGGAGTATATTATATTCTTCCAATAATAATTCAACATTTTACCTATAAATTGGTAATATTTTCATTCTTTGCTTGTTTTAGTTGATAAAGGTCATATATGGTAATATTTTCTTTAATATATATTTAAAATTATTGGACAAAGGCTTCTATAAGTTCTCTAAATATTTTAATCAAATGGTGAGGTATTTACAAATGTTGTTCTAAGTCTAAACCACTAAGTATTTTAGGAAATAATCTAAGAAGTAGCATTTCATCATGGGTGATTCCATTACAAGCAATTTGAAAGAGCCTAAGTTGATTAACTAGGTCTTGCTTACCATCTTACATTTGAAAATTTTGGGGTTTCAAAATAGGCCAAAAAAGGCAACTCGTTACCATAGGGTGCAATGGTTGGTTATATAATTTATCATAGGAGTACTTTTGTCCTATCAAGCCTCCTTGGAGAGAGGTTGTTTTTCATTATAAATCCAAATTGGAGTCCCATATTTCAAGGTGTTATAATTTGCCATTTATGCTTTATAATTCAAAAGACTAGAGATATGAAGATACATATCATAAGATTAATGATTGTTGATGATTAACATATGGGGAAGTTTAAGATACTTGGGTAAAATATACCATCGATGTCATATGACTTGATACTAAATGTGTTGATATATAGCTAATCCCAAACTCACTTGATAAGAAGGGATTAAAACAAAAGAGGTTTAAGGTGAGAGGGACGTGTTGTTGAAAATAAATGGGTACACTAGAAGGAGTAGAAGTAGGCATGTTAGGGAGTACAACATCCATGCAGGATTGTGGTTATCATACTCAAAATATGGGTTAAAGCCCAAGGTACCTAATTGATTAGTATTTTTATTCAATTGGGTGATATTTATATTCATTTGATTACTTAATTGATTATTATTTTCATGTGATGGTAGGGGATTCAAATTGGGTGATTGATTTTTATTCAAAAAATGGTTGTTACTTACTTTAATTGTTAATGTCTTCCCTAAGGATATCTAAGAAAGATATTTTTGTTTCATCTTACATAATATCTTAGGTGATATATAAAATTGAATGTTGTTTTATCTATAACATGTTCTTCCCCCTCATAATTATAGTTTGACCATGGATTTTCTTCTTCTTAAACATGTACAAAAGGAGGATAAGGAGTTGAATGTAATCCTCTATTATGGGTGGTATATCAATATTTAGCCATAGGTCAAAATATTGAGACGAAAGAGGTTTGATTAATTAATTAAATCTTGATTAATATAGGTAGTAATTGCTACAAATATAAAAATTGGTTGATATTCCTTAAGAGGAACACCCGATATACCTAAATATATTTGATATACCTGCCCTCCTGATATACCCATTGGTCTGTGGAAGAGGCTTGGTTATCCCAATATAAGTAGCTATACATGGGGGTAAACATTGAGGTACATGAATGAGGTCCAATACAAGGATTAAGCACACTTAGATACATGATTTAGTATTGATAATTTCAAATGGATAAAGGGAATAAATTCTTAATCTTGATTAATGTGATCTAAACTAAATAAAAAATTTAAATGGTCTTGGTTAATTTTAAATTAATTTTATCTTTCATTAGGGGAAATATGTGTTTCACATCACGTTCACCAAATGTATACAATGGGTTGTATGGGTTGAGACCTTAAACCCCTTTCCAAAGGGGACCTAAAACATTTCACATAGGTTGGTCTACCTCACATGTATATTTATATGTATATGTTCAAGCAAATATTCTATGTGTCTCTTTATAAAATCATTTAAGGCTATGTTTTATAAACTAAACAACACCGCTATGAACTAAAATAAAATATAAATGATCCAATAATACAAGTATGCAAGCAAAAAAAATCCTAGACTATGTGTTTTTTTAGATTTCAATGATTAAGATAAAGTAAATGGGTCCTTTATTTAAATAAAAACAAGAATTGGTATAGCAAACAAGTCTAGCCTAAGTGCAGCTAAATGTTATTTTGATTCCTTTCCTAAAGAGGTTTTGAAAGAATGATTTTAAGCCAAATCATAATGTTCCTTAATAATGAAATTTAGGTGTATTTTATAATAAAAAATAGTCATATAGAGAAAAAATGATAGAAATGTAAACTACATAAGGTAAACAAAAGGTCCCAGAATTAGAAAACTTGATTTCAAATGGTTGTGCAACACTAAAACTCTTTAGAAGCATTGCCCTAGTATTTTTGTTGAAACCTAGATATTTTTCTAGAGCTTGTAATTTTTTTAAAAATGGAAACTATAGTTAGGTTTAGGAGATCTGTCTAATTGTAGGGAAGTGGTAAACTATATATTTAGATTGATTAGACACCATTATTCTAAGATAAATTTAGAAAATACCTAGAAATTGGAAGGAAAATGAATACATGAAAAAGTGCTAAAATTGTTTGAAAGTGTTGCCTTGGCACTTTTGCAAACCTTGAGAGTTTTTTATTGTGCAAAATATATAGGAAAAAGTGTTAATTTTCTACCCAGGTGTTGTAGTTGAGTTTGAGGGGAGAGGGCAATCCTCCAAGGGAGGTCCCAGGTTCGAATCTCAACCCTACCAAAAAGTTGAATTGGGTATCCAAAATCCAATTGATAATGTTGGTGCGGGTAGGGTCAGGTGCAAATCCCAGGTGACTTTGATGGTGTAGAACCCCCTGTCCATGGTCTCTCAGACCAAGGTGGCCCTGCAAGGGGTTTTTCACTTTAAAAAAAAGTGTTAAGTTTCTAGAAAGATTAGCACTTTTGTTTCTATAATTGATAAATAAATATTCTAAAAGCCCAATTTGATGCCAATTTGGTCCTATAAATTGAGAAGGTATATAAGAGGATTATTAAAGCCTAATTTAAGGTGTATAAATACCAAATACTTACAAAATTATGCCAATTAGTATCTAAGCTTTACAAATAAAGGCTAGGAAGTCAATAAATCTACAAAATGCTATGAATAAAAGGTAATATCAATAAAATATTGCAAATAAAGCCTATGAGATCATAAAAAGGTTAGGTACTACAGATTGAATATAAATTAGTGAGTAATATCTATGAAAGTAATATTAAATGAGATATAGCAAGTATGAATATGGTTCCAAGTAGTATATAAAAAAGTAGAAGATAAATATCTTGATACTCATGCACCTAAGACCTCAAACAAAGGGTTAGAAACTACAACCTAAACCTAAATATATCAATAAATAATGGTTAGAGACTAAAAATCAGTTGTGACTATGCAATAAGAGTTACAAAACAAGAATAGATGCTAAAAATTAGTAATAAAGAGCTATAAAATCACTATACAAAGGAGATTTGAATGATTAGACATGCTAGTGTGACTGTAATATAATGAAAATAAGCATGTAGTGGTTGTAAATATCTATAAGACAAGATAAAGTAAGCATAAACAATGATTTATAACTAAAAAAGAGATTAGAGATACATAAAATGAAATTATATAAGCAATAAAATACCATAAATAAGTGTTAGTAGTTTTAGATTACAACAAAGAAGTAATTAGCAAAGCAATAAAAAATACATGAAATAGAAAGCAAAATGAAGAGAAGAGTAAAATAGTAACACAATATTACAACGAAATCCCAATAGAGTTTCCTCCTCTTAACCAAGAATCCTCCTTGATAGTAGTAATAAGAGGATTTAGCCTTTCCATATTTCCTTATGTTGCTTCACTTGAACCCAATTGCTATTGAATATATTCATAATGCAAGATGATGAGAAAGAGAGAAATATTTGGAGAGAATTTGGCATATTTTGGACAAATTGATATGCTTGTTCAATGCTTATGCCATGGGACCTATTTAAATATTTTATGAGAGGTATCCTTTGAAGGGAAGGAAAAGTCAAATATGTCATTGGGTAAAGAAAAATTTATATCTCATAGGCCTAAGGTGAGGGTGATCAAGCTTAGGAGTGGAGGAAGGAATCAACATGCTTGAGGCTCATGCTTGTAGAGATTCTACTTGTGCCAACAAAAGCATTAGGGTAGCAAAATATTATAGTTTTATATTCAAAATTAAAAAATATTCAAAGGAACAAAAACACCACCTTTTAGCAAAAGCTCTACCCTAATGCTTTTGCTCATATATGGTACTATTGCTTTTGTCCTAGCTAGGTGTTATTTTATTGCACTTTAAGGTATTGATAATTGTATCAATATAGGCATATTTATACTCATTGGGAATATATTTTCAAGCTTGTTTTTATGTAATTATTGAAGAACACAAGCTTATACTGAGAGGGGGGTGAACAGTATAAGACCACTTTTTACTTTTCTTTCCCAATCAATATTATGCAATGTATAGATAGCAATATCAACAACAGTAATCAAAGCAATGCACAAATCACCACACACAATAGAGACACCAATTTTACGTGGTTCACCCAATGTGGGCTACTCCACGGAGAAAATATTTCACTAAAATTTTCTCAATCAATCTCTTGGGAATCCTTTCCCTATTACAATGTTTATGGACCTCTATCCAAAGGAGACACCAATCCCCTAATCAAGTTTCGTGGATCTCTATCCATAGGAGAACTCCTTTCTCCTTAGCTCTAGATTGGTGATCTTCTAGAAGAACTGTTGCCCCCACTACTCTGGCTAATGGATCTCTATCCACTGAAGACACCTATCCTCACTACCCTAGCTAATGGATCTCTATCCACTAGAGACTATCATCCTCTATACTCTATCACCTTCAAAGCTCTATCTCAAATCTACACTAAACATAGTCCTTCGATCTAGCACAAATTTGCTCAATCTCTGTCTCTGGTCTGGCACAAACCTATCCTCAAATCTACACCAAACTCTATCCTCAAATCTGCACTAAACACAGTCCTTCGATCTAGCACAAATATATCCTCAATATTCTATCCTATCCACTAAACACAGTCCTTCGATCTAGCACAAATCTATCCTCAATATCTATCCTCAAGCCTTAACACAAAGCTTGATTCAATCACAAATCAACTCTCCTAGATCTGCCCCAAACCTTAACTCAAGGTTTGAACAAATCAATCAATCAACTCTGCTCACAAGTCTTCTCAAAGACTTATCTCAAATATACCTTGTAAGCTTCCACAAAAGCTCACACTAATCTATCCACAAGTCCTCTCTAGAACTTGTCCAAATCTTCTCAACAAGTCCTCACTAGAACTTATCCAAATATTCTCAATAAGTCCTCACTAGAACTTATCCAAATCTGCTCTCAATATGTATTGTAAGCTTCCACAAAAGCTCACACAAATATATCCACAAGTCTTCTCAAAGACTTACCTCAAATCTGCTCAACAAGTCCACACTAGAACTTGTCCAATCTCATAGAAACATAAAGAGAATTGTTAGAGACTCAATATGCTTCACATTCATCACAATGCTCAATCACTTTCAATCACTCTTTTAGAAACATATAGAGAATTGTTAGAGACTCAATATGCTTCACATTCACCTCAATACTCAATCACTTTCAATCACTCTTTTAGAAACATATAGAGAATTTTTAGAGACTCAATATGCTTCACATTCACAAACTCTTAATCACTTTCAATCTCTCTTTTATCACAAAACATATAGAGAATTGTTAGAGACTCAATATGTTTCACACTCATCAACTCTCAACCTCTTTCTCAAATCAATTCAAAATATAGAACAATTTGTTTCATAGAACTTGAACTATCACTTCAACACATCCACTTGACTAGGCTCAACCAACTCTACTCAATCAATCACTCAATGAAATAATCCTTGCTCACAAATCCTAGTCCAAACATATGAACACTCACTCAAATATTTCCAACAATGCTTATCAACCAATCTCACATAACAATGATACTCATGTTCTTTGCAAACCCTAGTTCAAGTTCTTCACTCAACTTAATCACTTCAACAACAATGCTTATAAAACAAGGTTTTATCAACAACTCTCAATTCCAGAAAACCTTGAAGCATTAATTAAAAACACACTCAACAATGCTTAACCAAACAATCCTTTTCACTCCAAATTTTCATTCACAATTTTCAACAATCACTCACTAGGAAGAATATGCCCATACCTTTTGTTGGATGTAAAAGTGCCTTTAGAAAAACCTGTCTCAATCACAATTTTCTTCTTTCCAATTCCAATGGTTAGACACAACAATATTACTTCAACACTTTCTCAAAAGTATTCCTTAGACACAAAATAATCACAACTCAATTTATGCCTTATTGCTCCCTTTTAAAATAACACTCATCATACCATACATGAAAAATAATTTCTTTGATACACCTTATAAACTCCAACTTAAAATAATATCCAACACCACAAGTTTTCAAACAATCTTCCTAAACACCTTACTACCCTTTCCTAAACACTAAAGTAAATAACATAAAAAATTTAATTTTGCATAAGCCTTATAACTCCCCTTTACAACCTTATAAACCAATTATAATATGCAAAAATTAATTTCTAAATGCTCAAACAATATTCCCAAAATTTTTGGTGCCCAAGATTAATGCATACCTCTTTCTTCCCCAAAAAGGGGTTTCGACGTGATTCGATCCGTCGTCTCCCCAAGCCTAAGCGCCTTAGCGCTTGGGAGCCCACCGCATGGGCTATTAGTGCCCACGTGAAGGAAGGAGTAGTCCCTTCCTCTTATGCCTTCGTCATCATTGAATTTCCTCAAAATCGCAAACCCTTTCTTCTCTTGGATGCAACACAATTCGTAAGACTCACATTAATTATTCGAAGGCATGGTAAGTATGGTAAGGTGGGTAGTCCCCCCTTTTATACACATTTGCAATTTTCTCCTCACATTGACGCTTATAATTCAAAATCGAATTTCAAATTTAATTTAATAACCCACCTTAGGGTTATTTAACCTTAGCTTAAATTAATTTATAATTAATAATAAATTAATTAATAATTAATTTAAATAACTTTATAAGTTAAGTAAATTAACTAATAAATTAATTTATAATTAATTTTAAACTTCCTTTGTATAATATTATAAAAGAATATTATAATATTATTCACTTGGGCTTCTTCTTGCACTTTGGACCTCATCTGATTTTTTGAAACCGGGTTATCCTTTTGCATTTATTGGAGAACCTAAAACTGATGTTGCCAACTAAAACTACCACTAACTAGTGCTGAAAGCTCGACATCAATGACCACTCACTCTTGACATCAATGACAATTCATCTACTCAAAATGTCCAACAATCTCCCCCTTTGTCATTGATGGCAACCCAAATTATTTTTACCAAATACTTGACCTTTTCCTTGTTCTGCTCCCCTGACTCAATGCTCTCTCCTTAAACCAAATCTCTCCCCCTTACTCAAATATCTCCCCCTTTGACATCAATGGAAAAGGGTCACCTTTGGGGCTCAGGGCTAAGAATGAGTCTCTTAGCTTAGCCCCTCCCCCACCTCCTCTTGAGGTGGTTAATTCTAGGGTGGGAGTATTTCTACTCCCAACAAGCACTGGTCTTTACCTTTGTCCTCTTTCCTTCTTATCTGATCCTTATGATTCCTTTGATTCCTCTCCATGTCCATGTTCCTATTCCTATCCATGTCCATATTCATATTCCTATTCATATTCCTATTCTTGTTCATATTCATATTCCTATTCTTGTTCCATATTCATGTTCATGTTCATATCCATATTCCTATTCATGTTCCTATTCATGTTCATGCTTGGTTCTAGAATATCTGCTCTACACCACTTTGTTGTATGTCCATCATTATTGCACTTATAACACTTAATGTTATTATTCCTTGAAGGTGCAAATGTCTTAGGATTTCTCCTAGTGAAGCCATATCCTTTTCTATCATGAACCCTACAATTCATTGCCTTGTGACCAAACTGATTACATGAGTAGCAATACCCATGGAAAAGTTATCTATTCCTGAAATTCCCATATTCTTATCTTTCATGTGTCCTGCACTGTGAAGCCATGTGCCCAAATCTGTGACATGAGAAACATCTTCCATTGAAGTTTCCTTGTCTTGACCTCATTGGTCTCTTAGTCTCTCTTAACCTATTCTGATTGTTGTTCCATCTATTTCTCCTTTGTGCATTGTTTCTTTCCTTGTTGAACTTTTTGTTGTCCAACTCATCCTCAGAAGTCTCACTTTCTCTTACACTTTTTAAATTTCTTCTTCTGAAGTTTCTTCTTCTTCAGAACTTGAGGTTGACTCTTCTTCTTGTTTCTTTTGAGCCTGTTCAAAACCAAGACCTATTTTGTTTGTTGACCTTCTTTGTACCTTGATCATCTTATCCACAATCTTTGAACTCTTTCCAAACTTGTGTAGCTTATCCTTGGATTTTTCTAAATCTTCCCTTAGTAGAGCTACTTCTTGTTCTAACCTTTCACATTCTAAGACCTTTGCTTCTAACTTATCCTTGAACTTCTTTGTCTTAGCCATTGACTTGTTTAGATCCTCTATAAGCTTTCTTCTCTCTTCATCATATTCTTGAAACTGAAACTCAAGTTTAGAGTTTTGCTTTCTTACCTTCTTTAATGTGTCAAGAGCATAAATAAGTTCTACCTTAAGATCAACTCCATATTTTTCTGATTCTTCCTCTATTTGTTTGCCTTTGTCTACATCTTCATTTTCTTTTGACTTGTCTTCTATAGGATCACCTTCTTCTTCTTCTAGTGCTATTAGAATATTCTCTTCTAGTCCTTCAAGTGCATCCTCATATTCATCATCACTAAAACTAAAACCATCCCTTGTACAACTATCTTCAAGATGTCCAAAATTACCACATCTAAAACACTTGAGAATTATTGGTGACCTTTTCTTGACTTCTTATTTTTCTTCAATCAGAAATAGGACTTCATATTTATCATTATCTGAAAAACTATTATCACTATCACTTGAGTACTTACTTGCCTTGTCTGCATAGTAGCTCCTCTTTTGTCTTTGAAAGAACTTCTTTCCTTGTCTACCTTGTCCATCCTTGCCTTTCTTTTGGTACCTGTATTTTTTTGATTCCCTGTTCCTGTGATCCTATTTTTCTTCATCATTATTATTTTTAGCTTCTTGACAATCAGTTGCATAGTGACCATACTTTCCACAATTGAAACATCTAACATATTTTGCATCTTTAAATCTTCTTGAATCCTTATTCCTTCTACCATAATTTGCTTCTTCATCACTGGATGACTCATTGCTTGATTCTGACTTCTTACCCTTTGTCTTCTTAATTGCTTTGAAGGTTGCTTCCTTCCGAAGATTAGGTTCCTCTTTTGTTCTCAACTCAAAAGTTGTAAGAATACCAAGTAACATATCTCTTGTCAAAGAATCACCATCTTTTGATTCTTCTATAGCAGAAATATTTTCACTAAATCTTTTTGGAAGAGATCTTAAGACCTTATCACAAACATCTGATTCTTCAACATTAAGTCCAAGTCCTTGCATGGCATTAACAACCTCATCTACCCGAAGTAGATAAGTACTAATATTTTCCTCATCCTTCATTCTTAACTCTTCAAATTGTCCTTTGAGATTTCGTATCTTTGCCTTTTTGACACTTTTATCTCCTTCATATATGCTTTGCAACTTATCCCAAATTCCTTTTGCATCTTTACAATGCATAACTTTTATTGATTCTATTCTATGCAAACCTCTCAAAATTGCATTCATTGCTTTTGAATTGTAATGTTGTAGAAGCTTACCTTCCTTATCTGTAGGTGGATCAATTGGTGGTATGTATCCATTTTCAACTGCTTCCCAAATTTCATTGCCAAGTGCCATCAGGTGAATCTTCATTCTCATACTCCAATATATATAATCACTTCCATCAAATATTGGTGTTGAATTATCTGAGGACACATTCTTAGAATCCATTGTGTTCTTGAAAGCTTTTCCTTCAAGTTGTTAAACTCTTCCGAAGGAACCCGCTCTGATACCAATTGAAGAACACAAGCTTATACTGAGAGGGGGTGAACAATATAAGACCACTTTTTACTTTTCTTTCCCAATCAATATTATGCAATGTATAGATAGAAATATCAATAATAGTAATCAAAGCAATGCACAAATCATCACACACAATAGAGACACCAATTTTACGTGGTTCACCCAATGTGGGCTACTCCACGGAGAAAATATTTCACTAAAATTTTCTCAATCAATCTCTTGGGAATCCTTTCCCTATTACAATGTTTATGGATCTCTATCCAAAGGAGACACCAATCCCCTAATCAAGTTCGTGGATCTCTATCCATAGGAGAACTCCTTTCTCCTTAGCTCGTTGGTGATCTTCTAGAAGAACTATTGCCCCCACTACTCTAGCTAATGGATCTCTATCCACTGAAGACACATATCCTCACTACCCTAGCTAATGGATCTCTATCCACTAGAGACTATCATCCTCTATACTCTATCACCTTCAAAGCTCTATCTCAAATCTATACTAAACATAGTCCTTCGATCTAGCACAAATCTGCTCAATATCTATCTCTGGTCTGGCACAAACCTATCCTCAAATCTGCACCAAACTCTATCCTCAAATCTATACTAAACATAGTCCTTCGATCTAGCACAAATCTATCCTCAATATCTATCCTCGTTCACTAAACATAGTCCTTCGATCTAGCACAAATCTATCCTCAATCTCTATCCTCAAGCCTTAACATAAAGCTTGATTCAATCACAAATCAACTCTATTAGATCTACCCCAAACCTTAACTCAAGGTTTGAACAAATCAATCAATCAACTCTGCTCTCAAGTCTTCTCAAAGACTTATCTCAAATCTACCTTGTAAGCTTCCACAAAATCTCACACTAATCTATCCACAAGTCCTCTCTAGAACTTGTCCAAATCTCTCAACAAGTCCTCACTAGAACTTGTCCAAATCTACTCAATAAGTCCTCACTAGAACTTATCCAAATCTGCTCTCAATTATATATTGTAAGCTTCCACAAAAGCTCACACAAATATTTCCACAAGTCTTCTCAAAGACTTACCTCAAATATGCTCAACAAGTCCACACTAGAACTTGTCCAATCTCATAGAAACATAAAGAGAATTGTTAGAGACTCAATATGCTTCACATTCATCACAATGCTCAATCACTTTCAATCACTCTTTTAGAAACATATAGAGAATTGTTAGAGACTCAATATGCTTCACATTCACCTCAATGCTCAATCACTTTCAATCACTCTTTTAGAAACATATAGAGAATTGTTAGAGACTCAATATGCTTCACATTCACAATACTCTTAATCACTTTCAATCTCTCTTTTATCACAGAAACATATAGAGAATTGTTAGAGACTCAATATGTTTCACACTCATCAACTCTCAACCTCTTTCTCAAATCAATTCAGAATATAGAACAATTTATTTCATAGAACTTGAGCTATCACTTCACACATCCACTTGACTAGGCTCAACCAACTCTACTCAACCAATCACTCAATGAAATAATCCTTGCTCACAAACCCTAGTCCAAACATATGAACACTCACTCAAATATTTCCAACAATGCTTATCAACCAATCTCACATAACAATGATACTCATGTTCTTTGCAAACCCTAGTTCAAGTTCTTCACTCAACTTAATCACTTCAACAACAATGCTTATAAAACAAGGTTTTATCAACAACTCTCAATTCCAGAAAACCTTGAAGCATTAATTAAAAACACACTCAACAATGCTTAACCAAACAATCCTTTTCACTCCAACTTTTCATTCACAATTTTCAACAATCACTCACTAGGAAGAATATGCCCATACCTTTTGTTGGATGTAAAAGTGCCTTTAGAAAAACCTGTCTCAATCACAATTTTCTTCTTTCCAATTCCAATGGTTAGACACAACAATATTACTTCAACACTTTCTCAAAAGTATTCCTTAGACACAAAATAATCACAACTCAATTTATGCCTTATTGCTCCCTTTTAAAATAACACTCATCATACCATACATGAAAAATAATTTCTTTGATACACCTTATAAACTCCAACTTAAAATAATATCCAACACCACAAGTTTTCAAACAATCTTCCTAAACACCTTACTACCCTTTCCTAAACACTAAAGTAAATAACACAAAAAATTAATTTTGCATAAGCCTTATAACTCCCCTTTACAACCTTATAAACCAATTATAATATGCAAAAATTAATTTCTAAATGCTCAAACAATATTCCCAAAATTTTTGGTGCCCAAGATTAATGCATACCTCTTTCTTCCCCAAAAAGGGGTTTCGGCGTGATTCGATCCGTCGTCTCCCCAAGCCTAAGCGCCTTAGCGCTTGGGAGCCCACCGCATGGGCTATTAGTGCCCACGTGAAGGAAGGAGTAGTCCCTTCCTCTTATGCCTCCGTCATCATTGACTTTCCTCAAAATCGCAAACCCTTTCTTCTCTTGGATGCAACACAATTTGCAAGACTCGCATTAATTATTCGAAGGCATGGTAAGTATGGTAAGGTGGGTAGTCCCCCTTTTATACACGTTTGTAATTTTCTCCTCACGTCGGTGCTTATAATTCGAAATCAAATTTTGAATTTAATTTAATAACCCACCTTAGGGTTATTTAACCTTAGCTTAAATTAATTTATAATTAATAATTAAATTAATTAATAATTAATTTAAATAACTTTATAAGTTAAGTAAATTAACTAATAAATTAATTTATAATTAATTTTAAACTTCCTTTGTATAATATTATAAAATAATATTATAATATTATTCACTTGGGCTTCTTCTTGCACTTTGGACCTCATCTGATTTTTTGAAACCGGGTTATCCTTTTGCATTTATTGGAGAACCTGAAACTGATGCTGCCAACTGAAACTGCCATTGACTGGTGTTGAAAGCTCGACATCAATGACCACTCACTCTTGACATCAATGACAATTCATCTACTCAAAATGTCCAACAATTATTTAATGAAGTTTTATGGAGATTTTCTATGAGAAATGATGTCCCAAATATGACATTACTTTTTAGGGCATTTACTATTCCAATTTTGGGTATGAAGAAGGTTGGTTTAATTTGATTTATTAAAGGATTTTGAAGTAGTTTTATATGATGAATTTTAGTGGACTTGAGGGTTGGTGAGGTGTGTCAAAATTGGGTGACTAAAAGGTATTATAAGAAAAATGGATATGATAAGAGAGTTTTTAACTTAAAAAGAAAACCTTTCATATATGATCTTTCACTATGGATGCACACGACACTCCCATAAAAACATATAATTATGATAAAACTTATGATGAATTGCATGGTCAACTCACAACATGATATTAATGCACCATCATCATGATCCAAAGGATCATGACTATTTATTTATCACTTGCACCCATCTCACTTAGGATTCTTCTATTGATTATATACTCTATGTTGGCTCACAAACTATTCTAATAGCAAGATACATAGTCACAAGTTGAAGCTACTATTGAAGCCATTTCCTCATCCATATTCACTTATATGGAAGGATAATGATCCATCCCCTCACATCACACATATTTGCATTGTGTCATTTTTTTATCCCAAATTTATAGGTAATATTACTTGTAATTTGATAAATATAAATGTATAGTCTCTTGCTAGGAAAAACCTATAAATACAATCATAATTATCACTATGATGTATATCAAAATGCATACATACAAAAATAGAAAAAAATGCTTGATTTGTAGTACAAATTCCACTTTTCATAACATAAATTTGAAATTAACCTATCAAGAAGCATTTAAAGTTGTGAATAATTTAGCTTCTCTAGCATCCATTTTCATATAACCATAATTATTGTTATTACCATTAAATTCCATATTTTCTACACCACATGGATATTTGAATGATCTTTTGTAGTCTAACTCTTTTGTTTTTGAGACACGTGGAACACTCCCTCCAAATAATGAAATTAATCATAGAATTCATCTTATTCCAAGTGTTCCTCTTCCAAATTCTATATTATATCACAATTTGGTATCTTAGTTAGAGAAATCAAATTGCAAATCACATATTTTTGGATGAAGGCTTTCATAAAACCAAGTACTTATCCTTTAGCCTCATAGATCCTTTTGGTCTTGAAGAAAGATGATGCATGTCCTTTGTATTTTTTTTTACATTGAGCAAAGTCTCCAACAAGAACATATATCCACTTCCCTATATTGATGAGATGCTTAAGAAAATTAGAGGTATGAGATTTTTCAAGGTTGATCTCAAGAGTGGATATCATTAGGTATCAATTCATGCTAAAGACTCATGGGGGATACTTTTTATTACTAAAATGGATATTTCTAAGTAGCTTATATAATGCCTATTGGTATTAAAAAAAGCACCTACCACATTCATGAGATTGATGAATTATGTCTTCAAATAATGTCTCGATTAGTATTTGATAATATATTTAGAGGATATTCTTGCTTTTTCTAAATATTGGAAGCAAAATTTTAAGCACTTAGATCGAGTTCATAATTTAGAGGAATGAACTATATTCCAACCATACCTAGTATTTTTTTTCTTAGACATTCATCTCCTATCTTGGCTTCATTATTGTTACTATGGAGTTCAAGTGGATCCATCCAAAGTGGATATTCTTATCAAGTAGCTAGCTCCTAGTGTCACTAATTTATAGTTTTATTGGCTTTGTAAGCTCCTATTATGATTTCATATTTAATTCACTTGAATATAGATTCCACTTTATATTAGTTTTTTAAGTCGGTTAAATGGGATGGGAATAGGCCTCACATGTATTATACCATCATCACATAGTGTAATAACAACTTGAGCTTTGCGCTTGTATCACTTGGTAGAAATATAACTTTGTCTCCTCCTTGAAAGTTAAGGAATTTAAATGGTTGAGTTAATTCCACTTTATTTTCCCATTATATTAGTTACAAAAATTTCAATGTTTATTTCTAGTGGATTGTAACTCATTCTCAAGCTTTCAACACCTATCCTTGTATTGCTTAATATCTCTTAGTCTTTAGAGACTAAGATATATGCTTCACTATTTGTACTCAATATAATTATTAAATAGAATGGTCATTTAATGTTATATTGTTCTAAAAATACCTTTATAGCAAAATATAATTAGCACTCTACTTATGATAAAGAAGTATATGCATTGGTGCAGGTAATTAAACACTGGAGACACTACTTTGCTTTCCAAAGAAATAATTATCCACGATGATCATTTGACTCTATATTTTATTCAATACTAAAATAAAAGTGAATAATATTTACATGTGAAGTGGGACTCTTATTTACACTAATTTCATGTAGTAAAAGGAAAAAACCAACATTGTTATAATTGAGTTATCCTTCATTTACTCTTGCACTAAAAATTATTGAGATTTCACACTTGGTATTTCAAACATGGGCTAGTCAATATCCTAATGAACTTGATGTTGGCTTAGATATATCAAAGTCTTAAACATCAATGGATCTTATTTAAACTTTACTCCTTTTCAAGATTTTTATATTAAGGAAAGGATGTTACACAAGTTTGATAAGTTGTGTGTACCTCATGATCGTTGTGTACCTCCTCGTGGAGGTACACTCTACTATCTATAGTAGTCATTGTGGCAAGTAAAATATATTTCATCATTTATAATGTTTTTTTTATTATTCACAAATGTAACATGTTGCTCTTCACTTTTTGAGGCAATATGCAGTCTATTGCTACTCCAAACCAACTACTAAAAAATCAAGTTTAATTTTTCTATTACCTATTTTTAAATATCATTGGGAAAGCATTTCCATAGACTTGGTCAGTACTTTTCCATTGAAAGTCAATGCCAATATCATGTCTTTGTGGTTGTTGATCACTTCATCAAAATGACAAAGTCTATCTTGTGCTACAAAAAAAGTTTTGTGAGTGACTTTCCCAATTATTCTTTGACCTAGTTTGGTGATCCTCTAATCTTCCCACTAGCATTGTGTCAAATCATAATTTACAAGTTTGTTGATCACTTTTGGAATTCCTTGTGGACTTTTTTGGGAGTCCCAATTTTTCTATTGTCTTTCCTCCATTATTTGATGGTTAGCCAAAGGTTGTCAATTGCACTTTTATGTAGTCTTAGAATATACACCATCACACTACTCTTACCAAGTGGGACCTAAGCCTAGCCCATATTGAGCATGCCTACAACTGAGTAGTCTATTATTCTATTATTTATTTATCTTTTGAGGTCTATCTTAGTTTTTAAATTTTGGCTCCATATGAGTTACCCTTAATATTGCCTTATTCTCATGCATCCCATCTTCAGAAATATCAAGGCAAGACACACATTCATCCAACATTTAAAGACTCTTTAATATAAGGTGATTTCAATCCTTTAAAAGACTCAAGATTATCAAAGTAACTTATAGGCCGTTCTTGCCTTTCTCATTATTTCAGGTTCATGATAAAGTTTGAATTTACTAGAACTTGTAGTACCTCAAAGATAATTCGTACAACATGGTTAAGCCTTGTTGAGTGATATTTTCACCCGATTGTGAAAACACACTCTCCAATAGAATTTATGTTCCAAATCCCCTCTTGCAAAGAAATTAGACAAGTAATTTCTCCAAGGTCTCCGCTATGTTAGCATTTGTGTAGGTATATTAATATATCTCAAATAAAGATATTCAATTTAAATGCTTGGAACACCTTAGCGGTTGCAAGTAACTGTAAACAACGAGCAATGCTGGTTTATTTTATTGTGAAACTTTAATGATTGTTCGTTTAATCAGAATGAACTCAATGTGAATTGATATTAACGATGAAATATTCCATTTTCAGCTTCGACGGATTTTCAAGTGTTTATTTTAATGACTGTAAATTAAAATAAAAGTTAAACTTTTGGAAATAAAAGTGCAAAAAAGATAAAAATAAAATGTAAAGAAAAATGAAACTAAAATACATTCAGGGGATGCAATCCTATTTTGACAAAACCAAAGATAATGAGGTTTTCTACATACAACCTAACCTATTGAACCTGTAAAAACTCGCACAATCCAAATAAGCTAGGTGTTGGTTTCTCGGGTTTTAACTGTAATTTTCAGATTTAGACATTCGCATGAAGCAACCAAGAAAACTTGCATTAAACTTCACCTATAAGCCTAGAAATCTGAAAGGGGAAAATAAACATTAAATCTTGCATGCAAAAAATGACTCCTTTCTTGCCAATAAGATGCGACTCTCTGACTTTTTTGTATTAAGAATTTATCAATTTATAATGACAGAAATATCTAGTTTTCTCAAAACCAAAAAAAGGGGAAGAAAAACACTCCAAAGTAGGCCCAGAATGGCTTCTCGCCTTCGGCACTGCAACTTTGCTCACAGTAGTTTTCAACATTTGTACCAATCTATGCTTTTGCTTTTAAAATTTTTGGCAATGCTCTCTATTTTGCCCTGTGACGCTTCGCTTCATCTCCCAGATCGCTTCGTTTCATCTTCCCCGCCTCTTCATTATTTTTGACTTTTTGTTCGACGTCGAAATGTTTGATCTTCTTTGTGAATTGTAATGCTTCCCATGATTCTTACACCTTTATGCCATGTGTTCAACGTTGCCCCTGTATGTTCTGTAATGGCCCGCCATGAATCACAATAAAACAATATGTCACGATATCGTGACATTTTCTATCTGCAACTTTTTTCATCCAATAAGCCTTTATAATATGATTTATAAGACCATTCCAAAAATAATGGCAAATAGGTTGAAAGGAATTCCATATTATATTATCTCAAAGGAACAATGTGGTTTTGTTCATGGTAAAAAAAATTTTAATGGTATAATAACTCCATAGGAGGCCATACATTCTCTTTATTCCATGAAAAAATCAAGCATGCTAAAAAATTAGATATGAACAAAGCACATGATAGAGTTTCCTAAAGTTTTGTACATGATATTCTAAAGAAACTTGGTTTTGATTATAGTTGGTATGAATAGATTCAATATTGTTATAGCATTGCAAAATATTATATTTTGATCAATGATTATCCTCTTGGTTACTTCAAGTCATCTTGTGGACTTCACCAAGGTGATCCACTATCTCCTTGCCTATTCATTATTCTTGTGGAGGCATTAAGGATAGCTTTCTCCAAGGTAAAAATAGAAGAAAAAATCAAAGATATTCAAGTTGCAAAAAATGGTTCCCTTTAAATATCATCTCCAATTAATTGATGAAACTTTTCTTTTAGGCCATCCCTTAACTGATGAGGCCATGGAGTTTAAATTATCATTCTATGATAAGGCCACTAGATAATTGGTTAGTACTATAAAATCTAAGATTTTTTTCATTATAACTACCTTATATTTACAATGATTATTATAATTATTTTAGGATTTAAAAATAAAAAAATTCCATCAATCTACTTTGGTATTCCTTTGTCTCATAAAGGAAATAAAAATGAGCTTTAAGTCTCTTGTTTGGATAGAATGAAAGCTTATTTGGTAGGTTGGAAAAGTAAGTTCTTAGACATGGCGATAAGGCTACAACTCATAAAGACTACATTACAATCCATCCCTATTTATATGATGTCACTTTTAAGATTACCAGTAGGTATAGCATAAAAAATTAATAAAATTTAAAGAGACTTTCTTTGGAAAAAATGCAAAGAGAAATTTTAGGTTTCCTCTTTGTAAGTGGGACAGGGTCTGTAAAGGAAATAATATTGGAAGAGCGGGCTTGTGGAATTGAATACTTATGAGTTTGGTATTAGGGGTAAAGCTTGGGTGATTATTTAGAGATCAAGGAAATAATAGGGCAAAAATATTACTTAAAAATGATATAGGTCCTATTGCAATGAAATTATCTAGGAAAAGAACCCTACCCTACCCAAAGGATCATCAATATGAAACTTCATATGAGATAGTTTGCAATTAATTAAAAAAATATATTAGATGTTCAGTCAATGAATCGAATTATGCAAATATTTGGTCTGATGCTTGGCTAAAGTCTCTTCTTAACTTTGACTCAAAATTGTAACCATTGGCTTGGGCAGATTGTAAATATCCAAAGGTTAAAGACCATATTAATATGAGCAACAACTCCAAATCATTGATTTCTATCAGTAACCTGGTTGAAGAAGAGAAAAAACAAATTATAGATGAACCTCAAAGTATGCTTTAAGAGTTTTACTACTGATTTTTACAAGAAAGGATGAGTTGTCTTGGATCAAAATATGGTGTATGCTAAGTTGTGATATGAGTATTTAGAGCAATCAAAATTTCTTACTCCCAAAGATTTTTCTTGTAAGATTATTTAGTCACTAGACACTCTCCCTAAGGCCTCAACATTCCTTTGGTTAACAGTTTAAAACAAGATTCTAACAAGAGAGAGTCTACAAAGAAGAGGATATCATGGACCTTTCAGAAGTGCCTTGTATGAGAAGGATTTAGAAATATTAGACCATTTACTTCTTCATTATATCTTTGCTCACACCATTTGGGATTACTTTTTTAAAATATAAAAATATATTAGATAGCTCTATCAACATTAAAAGAGTTGATAAAATGTAAGATTAATTATTTCAAAGGTAAAGCATTAAGTATTCTGTGGAGAATTAGCCTTCCATTATCTCTAATAATTTATGGCTTGAAAGGAATAATAGAATTTTATAAATAAATCTCAATGCTCAAGTTTGGAACTGTGTTATTGTCTTTATTGTGGAATGCTTATAGATATGCTACTCATCATGGGAAGTTTCAAGGGCAAAAAAAGAGGTGGTAAAAACTTGGTTATAGGATTTGAACATACATGGAAGAGTCATTTTCTATAATGACATTAAAACAAAGGATATACTTTGATCTAGTGTAAAATAAAAATGTTCAAAAATTAGGTTTGTCAAAATTAATTTTCATGGTGCTTTTAAAGGAAATCCAAGAAAAGGGTAGTGTTTTTTGAGATTAAAAATGTAAAATTCTCTCCACTTACTCATAATCATTTGGAACTTCAACTAATAACTATGCATAGTCTAAGACACTTCTAATAGGGATTAAAATTGCAATAGAAAAAAATATAGAAATTTATTTTATTTGAGGGGATTCATAAAATATTAACTATGCATAGGCTAGGACACTTATTATAGGGATTAAAATTACAATAGAAAAATGATAGAAATATATTTCATTTGAGGGGATTCATAAATTATTGTTAATGCTATAAACAAAAATAGACGTGGATATTGGATAAAAAATAACTTTATTGTTGATATCCACCATCTATTATTGTAGGCAATCTCTTGGGAATGTGGGCATATTTATAGAGAAGAAAATTGGGTAGCAAATAATTTAACCAATCATGGTATTCTTCATCTTGGTGAAATTCAAATGTTAGAAGGCAACCAATCAAGTGAGATTTTATCTCTTAATCAAAATGATGTCAAGTTAAAGAACATAGCACTTCAAACAAGTTAAAGAACATATTTGATAGAAAAAATTAAAAATATTTGAAATAAAAAATTAATCCATGTAACAACAAATATAATATTTTAGTAATTTTATGGGAATGGCACCCAATAGAAGTCACATATAACTTATTAAAAAGGAAAGAGTCTATAGATTTTTATTTGTCCAAGTGTCATAATAAGATAAGAAAATCATAAGTAGAGAAGTATTTTTAGGAGTTAAATAATTTTGTTTACATAGTTGTTACAAAGAGACGTAATATTATAATATAATAATTTTAATAAAATATTTCCTAGGTTCTAACCTTGTGGGCATGCCCAATATAGGGTAAAGGTAGTAGTATGACTTGAGTCCGTTGAGTGTGCACCATCTTGAAGACAACAATACCAAACCTGAGCCATTTAGATAAATTTCAATAGATTTTGAGTTTTAGTTTCCTTGCCATGGACCGATTTATAGTTAAATCTTTAGAATCATCTCTAGTGGTAGAGGTTAGTGAGTGCACCTCAGAGAGATCCTCATTGCTCCAAGATAGGGCAGTTTTTGGTAAAGTTAATGGGTATTGGCCAAGGGTTTTAGCCTTGATAAAATGGATTGATAGGAGTTGGAAGTCTCTAGGAGTGATTCTATCATTTCTTCCCAAAGGTTTCTTCCTAGCCATTTTTTGTTCTAGGGAAGAAAGAGAAAAAATCCTAAAAGGGGGTCCTTGGTTTATGGGAAGAGCAGGACTCTTCCTTACCCATTGGTATGAAGGCTTTTCACCTGAAAATATAAATCTATACCTAGTACCAGTCTAGGTTAGGATGTTTGGGTTGCCCATTGAATTTTAGGAAATAGATACCTTCAATGCAATAGACAACACTCTAGGAGAATTCCTTGAGATTTCAAATACGACAAAATATGGATTCTTGGCTATTTATGCTCAAACATTGGTCATGATTGATATAAGTAAAATTTTACCAAAATCAATCATTCTTAAGTATAGGGATAAGATGTGGATCCAAACTATAGATTATGAAAACATATCTTTTAGATGTAGAATATGTCATGAGGTGGGGCATACTGAGAGATCATGCCCTAAGAAGAGCCAACATAATCATATGTAGAAAACTGCAAGAGAAACTTACAAATGGTTATGGATGAAGATGGTTTTCAACTTCCAAAAAATAGATCTAAAAAAATAAAAGAAAATAAATAATGGAGACCAGTAAGAAAGGATATTGGAAGAAATACCAACTCTTTTGAGGCTTTAGCCTATGAAGAAAAAGTAGATCAAAACTTAGAGGACACAATACAACAATTTCAACATATTAATAAGGAATCGTCTATTTAGTATGATCCTGATTTAAGGAATAAAATTCTTGATGAACCTAAGGAATGTGTCTCATTAGATTTTGAAGACTCTCTTGAAGTACCATGCATCATTTAGGGTAAATAAAATATAGTTTTAGAAGTTAATACCTCTGCCATTAATAAGGAAATACTAGAAAATGAACAAAATAAGTCAAAAGCTTCTATAATAGAGCTAGGAGAGGATAAATATTATGAAAAATAAAATTATGAAAGAATATTGAGGAATAGAATAATAAGACCTATTCTTGATATAGGCAAGAAAAAAGAGGAAAACCCTCAAATTATCAAGCAAGATCGAGGGAAGCAAGAGCAAACATAGAGAAAGGAACACAAACTAAGTTGGTTGAACTTCTCTTTACCAAACAACACAATAATATTGGTAATACACATGTGAGGCCAAAAGCCCCTTATGAGACATGATTATCATCTCATGGAATATAAGGGGTGCTAATACCCCCTCAAAGCAGAGGTGTATTAGGGACCTATGTTTAAGTAATAAACCTAATATTATTTGTATCCAATAAACTAAAATGACAAAAGAAGAAGTTTCAAAAACTATGAAAGTAGTATGGGCAAGATGTGAATGGGATGCTATGGATTCTGAAGGAGCGATAGGGGGAATTCTAACTTGTTGAAATCCTTTTAGAACCTCTTGTGTAACCATTCATAAAACTAGGTATTGGATAGTCTCTTTAGTCACTTGCTACTTTGCAGATATTTGTTTCATCCTTATCAATGTCTATGGACCTACAACTCAGTCAGGTAGATTAGAAGTTTGGAATGGGATTGAAGCATTTATGAGAAGTAAATACCAAGAAACATGATTCATGATCATTGGAGATTTTAATGCCACAACCAAGCTGGATAAAAATTTTGGGGGAATTAGAAAATTAACCCAAAGTATGAAATATTTCTCAAATTTTATTTAAAATAATAATCTATGGGAAGTTGAGTTTGAAGAAGACAACTATACTTAGACCAATAATAGGAGAGGCTAGAAACTAATAGCAAAAAAATTAGACAGATGCATTCTCTCTGATCATTGGCTACATGAAAGAACTTGTGCTAAAATTAATACCTTAACAAGGATTGGTTCAGATCACTAGCCAATAAGAGTTAAAGTGGTGGTAAGTGAATTAAAAAAATATCATATTTTAAATACGAGCAGATGTGGGAAGACCATCCTCAATTTACTGATATGATAGCTCAAACGTGGAATTATTTAGGTAATGGTGGGTTGTATGCTCTTCCAAATCAAGTTAAATCTATGACATCTAGATTAAAAGAATGGAATAAGAACACCTTTGGAAATATTTTTGGAAGAAAGAAGAACTAAAAGATAAACTTTCAAAATTCTAAAAAGGTGATCATAATAATCCAAGCTCAGAGGAAAGGGAGTTGCTTAGTGAATATCATAATATTTTGAGTAAGGAAGAGAAATTTGAAGATTAAAATCAAGACAAACTTGGTTAAAATAAGGGGATAAAAATACAAAGTTTTTCATAGGATGGCTATAGTACAAATATCAACTTCCAAAATTAGTAGAATTAAATCAATAGAAGGGGTTTTGATTGAATATCAGAGTGAAATTAGAAAAGAGGTAAAGTATTTTATTAGTTTATTCTTGGTTCAGAGGAGACCAAAGTTCTTAATGATAAACTTCTTCAAGATGTTCCTTCAGTTATAATGAATGAAGACAATAGAAAACTGATGGAGCCTATTACTCTAGAAGAAGTTCATTTAGCTCTTTTATCTTTTAATAAGGATAAATCCCCAAGTCCAGATGGGCTCTCTATAGCTTTTTACCAATATAATTGAGATATAGTGAAGGATTCTTTATTGGTGCTAGTGGAACAATCTAGGGTAAAACAATACATACCTTATAAAATAAATGCAACATATCTTACCCTAATTCCAAAAAGAAGGATGCTTAATTGTTTGATTTTTTTAGACCCTTAAGCCTATGTAATATGACATATAATATTATTTCCAAAGTGATGGCAAATAGATCAAAATCATTGTTAAATAAAATTATTTCAGAAGAGCAAGGAGGGTTTGTGAAAGAGAGATAAATTTTGGATGGGATCATAGTAGCTCATGAAGTTATACATTCAATAGCTTCAAGAAAAGAGAAAGCAATGATCTTAAAACTTGATATGAGTAAAGCCTATGATAGGGTTAAATGGGACTTTATTTTTGTAGTGTTAGAAAAGTTTGGTTTCAGAAAGAAATGGGTTAGATGGATTAAAACTTGTGTCTCTTTAGTTTCTTATTCAATGTTGGTCGATGGGTTTGTGATAGAATATTTTAAAGCTAAGAGAGATCTTAGACAAGGAGATCCTCTATCTCCTTATTTTTTCATTATTATGGCAGAGGTTTTGAGTAGGAACTTTAAGAAGGCTTACAAATATGGGCTTATAAGTGGACTTAAGGTTAGTAATAACATCGATAACATCACCCATCAACAATTTGTAGATGATATAACCCTTTTTGGAAGGGCAAGGATAAATAAGGCCAGAGCTTTGAATAACTTTTTAAAAGAGTACAAAAGAGCTTCAGGGCAAAAATTTAATAGGACTAAATCTTGCTAATATCAAAGCAATAATTTACAAGTTTCTTCAAATGGAGGAGGGAAATTTACCAACAACTTATCTAAGGATACCTTTATCTAAGGGGAGAATGAGGATAGATTTATAGATTCCAGTTATTAGTAAAGTTAAAAAAAAACTTCTAGCTTGGAAAGGTAGATGGTTATCGTTAGCAGGAAGAGTGCAGTTAATTAAGTCAGTCTTACAAGCCATTCCAACATATTTTATGTCTTTGCATTCTATGCCAAAATCTATTGAAAATAGTTTAATCTATATTATACGACCTTTTTATGGTTAGGTTTACATGATAACATGAAATTTTCTTTGGTGAAATGGAGCAAGTTGTATGATGATAAAACTAGGGGAGGTCTTGGTTTAAGAGTTCTTGCAGATGAAAACTTAGCTCTTAGGGAAAATGTAATCTGGAGATTATACTAAGAGAGTCAAAGACAATGAGCAAGAATTCTTCTAAGTATGTTGATCACAATGACCCAAGTTTAATATTTACATCATTCTCTCTACCAAATGGTTCTGCTCTTTAGAATGGTTTACAAAAATCTATTAATCTTATGATTAAAGGTTTAATATGGGTGGTGGGAACTGGAGAAAAGATTTCTATTTGGATGAATACTTGGTGTGATAAAAAAACCACTCAATTTAGATCCAATTTTGAAACCCTGGATGAGATTACTTCAAGATAAATATGGTGATAGGATTTCAAACACTTTGTAAAAGGATCGAGAAGGAAGATACAAATGGAAAGAAGATTTTTTTACAAGTATACAAGACATTGATGCTAGGAGGCAATTGAGTAGAAAGATAACAACTATGATTATTTCGAGGGGAGCCAAGGATAAATTGATTTGGTAGTTGAATAGCTCAAAATAATACACAACAAGAAGTGGATATAATGTACAACACCAATAAAATAATAATATCACTAGAATATGGAGAGATATTTGGGATAGTCCAAGCATTCCTAAAGTCAAAATGTTTGTTTGGCTAGTAGGTCATAGAAGAATTTTATCCTGGGATAACCTTATGAAAAGTGGTTTTCATGGCCTCTCTCAATGTGTGTTTTTGTAAAAAGGAGGAGAGTATAGACCATCTCTTGGAACATTGCTCAATAGTCTAGAATCTATGGTAATGGATTCTTAATATATTTAGAAAATGCATGGTGATGAATAACATAATTGAATATTGGTTAAAAAGTGAGGCTTTACAGATAATATGGGATATATCAATGCAATAGAAAACACTCTAGGAGAATTCCTTGAGATTTCAAATACAACAAAATATGGATTCTTGGCTATTTATGCTCAAACATTGGTCATGATTGATATAGGTAAAGTATTACCAAAATCAATAATTCTTAAGTATAGGGATAAGATCTGGATCAAACTATAGATTATGAAAACATATCTTTTAGATGTAGAAGATGTCATGAGGTGGGGCATACTGAGATATCATGCCCTAAGAAGAGCCATCATAATCATATGTAGAAAACTGCAAGAGAAACTTACAAATGGTTATGGATGAAGATGGTTTTCAACTTCCAAAAAATATATCTAAAAAATAAAAGAAAATAAATAATGGAGACCAGTAAGAAAGGATATTGGAAGAAATACCAACTCTTTTGAGGCTTTAGCCTATGAAGAAAAAGTAGATCAAAACTTAGAGGACACAATACAACAATTTCAACATATTAATAAGGAACCGTCTATTTAGTATGATCCTGATTTAAGGAAGAACATTCTTGATGAACCTAAGGAATGTGTCTCATTAGATTTTGAAGACTCTCTTGAAGTACCATGCACCATTCAAGAGAAAAAACTAGTAAAGAAAATGTAGTTTTAGAAGTTAATTTTTTTGCCATTAATAAGGAAATACTAGAAAATGAACAGAATAAGTAAAAAGCTTCTATAATAAAGCCAGGTTAGGATAAATATTATGAAAAATAAAATTATGAAAGAATATTGAGGAATAGAATAATAAGACCTATTCTTGATATAGGCAAGAAAAAAGAGGAAAACCCTCAAATTATCAAGCAAGATCGAGGGAAGCAAGAGCAAACATAGAGAAAGGAACACAAACTAAGTTGGTTGAACTTCTCTTTACCAAAAAACACAATAATATTGGTAATACACATGCGAGGCCAAAAGACCTTGATGAGACATGATTATCATCTCATGGAATATAAGGGGTGCTAATGCCCCCTCAAAGCAGAGGTGTATTAGGGACCTATGTTTAAATAATAAACATGATATTATTTGTATCCAATAAACTAAAATGACAAAAGAAGAAGTTTCAAAAACTATGAAAGTAGTATGGGCAAGATGTGAATCGGATGCTATGGATTCTGAAGGAGTGATAGGGAGAATTCTAACTTGTTGAAATCCTTTTAGAACCTCTTGTGTAACCATTCATAAAACTAGGTATTGGATAGTCTCTTTAGTCACTTGCTACTTTGCAGATATTTGTTTCATCCTTATCAATGTCTATGGGCCTACAACTCAGTCAGGTAGATTAGAAGTTTGGAATGGGATTGAAGCCTTTATGAGAAGTAAAGACCAAGAAACATGATTCATGATCATTGGATATTTTAATGCCACAACCAATCTGGATAAAAATTTTGGGGAAATTAGAAAATTAACCCAAAGTATGAAATATTTCTCAGCTTTTATTTAAAATAATAATCTATGGGAAGTTGAGTTTGAAGAATACAACTATACTTAAACCAACAATAGGAGAGGCTAGAATCTAATAGCAAAAAAAATTAGACAAATGCATTCTCTCCGATCATTGGCTAGATGAAAGAACTTGTGCTAAAATTAATACCTTAACAAGGATTGGTTCAGATCACTAGCCAATAAGAGTTAAAGTGGTGGTAAGTGAATTAAAAAAATATCATATTTTAAATACGAGCAGATGTGGGAAGACCATCCTCAATTTACTGATATGATAACTCAAACATGGAATTCTTTAGGTAATGGTGTGTTGTATGCTCTTCCAAATCAAGTTAAATCTATGACATCTAGATTAAATGAATGGAACAAGAACACCTTTGGAAATATTTTTGGGAAGAAAGAAGAACTAAAAGATAAAATTTCAAAATTCCAAAAGGGTGATCATAATAATACAAGATTAGAAGAAAGGAAGTTGCTTAGTGAATATCATAAAAATTTTAAGGAAGAAAAATTTTGGAGATTAAAATCAAGACAAACTTGGTTAAAAGCAAGGGATAAAAATACAAAGTTTTTCATAGGATGGCTATAGTACATATATCAAATTTCAAAATTAGTAGAATTAAATCAATAGAAGGGGTTTGGATTGAAGATCAGAGTGAAATTAGAAAAGAGGCAAAGTCTTTTTATCATAATATTCTTGGTTTAGAGGAGACCGAAGTTCTTAATGATAAACTTCTTCAAGATGTTTCTTTAGTTATAATGAATGAAGACAATAGAAAATTGATGGAGCCTATTACTCTAGAAGAAGTTCATTTAGCTCTATTATTTTTTAGAAAAGGATAAATCCCCAGGTCTAGATGGGTTCTCAATAGTTTTTTATCAATATAATTGAGATATAGTGAAGGATTCTTTATTGGTGGTAGTGGAACAATCTAGGGTAAAATAATACATACCTTATAAAATAAATGCAATATATCTTACCCTAATTCCAAAAAGAATGATGTTTAATTGTTTGATTTTTTAGACCCTTAAGCCTATGTAATATGACCTATAAGATTATTTCCAAAGTGATGGTAAATAGATCAAAACCATTGTTAGATAAAATTATTTTAGAAGAGCAAGGAGGATTTGTGAAAGAGAGATAAATTCTGAATGGGATCATAGTAGCCCATGAAGTTATACATTCAATAGCTTCAAGAAAAAAAAGTAATGATCTTAAAACTTGATATGAGTAAATCCTATGATAGGGTTAAATGGGGCTTTCTTTTTGTAGTTTTAGAAAAATTTGGTTTCAGAAAGAAATGGGTTAGATGGATTAAAGCTTGTGTCTCTTTAGTTTCTTATTCAGTGTTGGTCGATGGGTTTGTGAGAAAATATTTTAAAGCTAAGAGATATCTTAGACAAGGAGATCCTCTATCTCCTTATTTGTTCATTATTATGGCAGAGGTTTTGAGTAGGAACTTTAAGAAGGCTTACAAATATGTGCTTATAAGTTGACTTAAGTTTAGTAATAACATCGATAACATCACCCATCATCAATTTATAGATGATACAACCCTTTTTGGAAGGCCAAGGATAAATAAGGCCAGAGCTTTGAATAACTTTTTAAAAGACTACAAAAGAGCTTTAGGGCAAAAAGTTAATAGGACTAAATCCAAAATTTACTTCCTTAACACTCCTGCTAATATCAAAGCAATAATTTACAAGTTTCTTCAAATGGAGGAGGTAAATTTACCAACTACTTATCTAGGGATGCCTTTATCTAAGGGGAGAATGAGGATAGATTTATGGAATCCAGTTATTAGTAAAGTTAAAAAAAAAACTTCTAGTTTGGAAAGTTAGATGGTTATTGTTAGCGGGAAGAGTGCGGTTAATTATGTCAGTCTTACAAGCCATTCCAACATATTTTATGTTTTTGTATTCTATGCCAAAATTAGTTGAAAATAGTTTAATCTATATTATACGACCCTTTTTATGGTTAGGTTTACATGATAACAAGAAATTTTCTTTGGTGAAATGGAGCAAGTTGTGTGATGATAAAACTAGGGGAGGTCTTGGTTTAAGAGTTCTTGTAGAAGAAAACTTAGCTCTTAGGGAAAATGTAATTTGGATATTATACTAAGAGAGTAAAATACAATGAGCAAGAATTCTTCTAAGTAAGTATGTTGATCCCAATGACCCAAGTTTAATATTTACTGCATTCTCTCTACCAAATGGTTCTGCTCTTTAGAATGGTTTACAAAAATCTAATAATATTATGATTAAAGGTTTAAGATGGGTGGTGGGAACTGGAGAAAATATTTCTATTTGGATGAATACTTGGTGTGATAAAAAAACCACTCAATTTAGATCCAATTTTGAAACCCTGGATGAGATTACTTCAAGATAAATATGGTGATAGGATTTCAAACACTTTGTAAAAGGATCGAGAAGGAAGATACAAATGGAAAGAAGATTTTTTTACAAGTATACAAGACATTGATGCTAGGAGGCAATTGAGTAGAAATATAACAACTATGATTATTTCAAGTGGAGCCAAGGATAAATTGATTTGGTAGTTGAATAGCTCAGAAGAATACACAACAAGAAGTGGATATAATGTACAACACCAATAAAATAATAATATCACTAGAATATGGAGAGATATTTGGGATAGTCCAAGCATTCCTAAAATCAAAATGTTTGTTTGGCTAGTAGGTCATAGAAGAATTTTATCCTGGGATAACCTTATGAAAAGGGGTTTTCATGGCCCCTCTCAATGTGTTTTTTTGTAAAAAGGAGGAGGAGAGTATAGACCATCTCTTGGGGCATTGCTCAATAGTCTAGAATCTATGGTAATGGATTCTTAATATATTTAGAAAATGCATGGTGATGAATAACATAATTGAAGATTGGTTAAAGCAATGGCGGAGCACTTATAAAAGTGAGGCTTTACAGACAATATGGGATATATCAAAAGATACAATACTTTGGACTAAATGGCTAAAAAGGAATAGAAGAATATTTAAAGTAAAGAAAAGCAGTTTAAAGGTAATGAAAAAGAAGATATGTTTAGCCATAGAGGAGTCTAAACCAACCCTATCAAGTAGAGAGCCTTGATAGATGGAGTCAAGTCATTAAATGGAATTATGATGTTGGGTACAAGAGAATAAAAAAAAGGCAAAGAATATAAGGTGGGAACCACTAGATGTGGAGTGGGTTAAATTGAATTTTGATGGAACATATAAAGGAAATCCAGGACCAGGAGGAGGAATAATTAGAAATTATAGAGGAGAGGATTTATCTCATTATGCTTTCAATAGTGGATTTAAGACAAATAATGAATTTGAAGCTTGGGAAGCTTTAGAAGGGTTAAAAATATGTAAACAAATGAAATGGAATAGAGTATGGATGGAAAGTGATTCTCTCATAATAATAAATGTAATTTTGAGGAAAGCAAAGGCTCCATGGAACATATAAGAGATAATTATGGAAATTCAAGATCTTGCTAAAGAGTTTGAAGAAATCAAGTTTACACATATATTAAAAGAAAGGAAACAAATGTGCAGATAAACTAGCCAATAGAGGGGTTTTGATTGAATATCGTGAAGCTAAATTCTCCTTTCCATGGTTAGAGGAAGTAGAAAGTTTAGTTGAAGCTGACAATAAAATGTTGATTGCTTGAATCAATTAATGATTAATATTTACTTTAATGTTTTCCATTGGTAATATATGCTTTATTTTGTAACAATAATGTGTTTTCATTTAGACTAATTTCTATAATTTTTATGGTTGCACTTGTGTTTCAGGAAGGAAACTAGCAATCTAGATTTGGTAAAGCGAACTATGATAGTGTGGTGTTTTGGAAATATTACTCTACCAAGATGCAAGACATAAATAGTAGAGGTAAATTTTTGGCATTGTGAAGGTTGCTATAGGAAAATATCAAGAAAGATGCTATATTATGGATTAATACAAAAAATCAAACAAATTAAAAAAATGAAAATGAATAATTCAAACATTTTATGTAAAATGATGTAGGTTTCTAGTTATAGCATCTCAATTGAGATGAGAAGTGTATCTATTTGTAAACTCTCAAGCTCTAAAGAAGAGAGATGTAATTTGTCAAGGTTGGGGGACCCGAGTACAACCCCTTATTATCCAACAAAAAAAATCTATTTGATATTAAAAAAATCAAATTAATAAATTTTTTATGGTATAAACATTGTCCACTATAACAAGGCATAACTTTTGATAAAGTTTATTTTTTTTTAATAAATAATTATAAAGAAAAATGAAGACGTTTTAACACTTTGAGAATTATTTATATCATCTAAAGTTATCCTTATGTCGTTATCGATAGCAATCCTTTATCATATATTATTGCTAATTTTATTGGTTGTCATACATATTGAAATACCTTACAAATTCTTACACTAAATTTGGAATTTGGAGAAAAGATGCAACTCGAAATGGGGATCAAGCCCTTTGAAACACTTTGCAAATTCTTACCATAAATTTTGAATTTTACAAAAAGGTTAGTATAAAGAAAAGATGCCACATGAAAACAAAAGTTAGACCTCGCATAAAATCACACCATAAACTTAGATGCTTATGTAGTAACTACTTAAAAATAAAAATTTGAAAAACCACATTGACATATTACTATGATGGAATTTCGTTCCACATTAATACCTCCTCTCCTCTTTACTAATTTTTCCTAACCTATCTTTTTTAACATTCATTCATGTCGTTTCCACGTGAATAACATGAATATTTATTATTTTTTCTATATGTTTGATAGGAATTTTATTTATATAATTTTATTTTATAAAATTCGGATTTTATGCGCAAAAGTGTAAAACGCCAAAACATCAATTTTTGTTTTTTAATATCAACCTTTCTTAAATATCGATTGGCTTTGCTCCTCCTCCATTTATCTAACGGCAACTATATATAAAAAAAATCGTGAGGGTCATTTGAATTTTGAATTTCCTCTATCAGTTATAGGAGAATCCCATGCACCGTACGCAATGATCCTTCATTGATGGGATCCACCCGGGGTGAAACTCAACGGTTGTTTCTGTTTCGGCCTTTGCCTTGGTCCTTAAGTCACCGTCACCATCGATCGCTCCACCCGAGGCTGCTTCTTCTACGGCCACCGTTTCTTGTCCTTCTCCCGCCGCCCCTCAATCAACGGCTCCACCCGAGGCTTCTTCTTTGACAGCCACCGTTTCTTCCCCCCGCAATCCTGTCTTTGTGATGCTCTGCTCCACAACGGAACGGGAAACAGGTCATGGTGTTCGATTCCGAGGTCGAGGAAATTGAAGGCCGGAAAGCCACAGGTGGAGAGCAGGATGTGCATGTCCATTCTGCCGAACCTGATGAGCGCGGAATCGATCCTGTCTTTGTGATTTGTCGTAAAGACTATGATGCGCTCCTCGCCGCAGCAGGACCAGAGGCCGTCGGTGAAATTGAGGAGGCCGGAAAGCGTGACGCGGGTGTCGTCGCCGTCGACCGGTACGGCCTTTTTCCGACGGCAGAGGCCGCGAGAGGCGCTCTGTCAGATCGAGCGAGCCG
Organism: Wollemia nobilis; assembly: GCA_028583015.1. Classification (NCBI taxonomy): domain Eukaryota; kingdom Viridiplantae; phylum Streptophyta; class Pinopsida; order Araucariales; family Araucariaceae; genus Wollemia; species Wollemia nobilis. The sequence goes on from JAQPPZ010001079.1 coordinate 357,539, forward strand.
TCGATGTCTTCGATGACGATTATCGATCTGTTGGTGGTTTGGATGAGAAGCGCCCGGAACTCAGAATTGTCGGTGACCTTTGTCGGTTCCTGGTCGTAGATGTCGTAGTGGAGGTAGTTGGCTATGGCGGTGATCAGGCTCGATTTCCCGGTGCCCGGCGGACCGTGGAAGAGGTAACCGCGCTTCCACGCGCGGCCGACGCGGCGGTAGAAGTCCTTACCCCCGGCGAAGGCGTCCAGGTCAGACCGGATCGCGTCCGTCACCAGCGGGTCAAGCGCCAGCGTGGCGAAGGTGGCCGGGTGGTGGAAGGGCACGGCCGTCCAGCCGCGGGAGGCATGGCCGCTGTTGGTGTACAGCTTGCGGTCGCGGCGTGCCACGTGGTTGAGGTAGGCGGCGAGCGCGCGGGCGCGGTCGCGCTTCTTCATCTGCAGGCGGAAGCTCCGCTTCTCCTCAAGCGTGTCGTGGAACGTCTCCACGTGGTGCTTCCACCGCATCCTGGACCCCTCGAAGGCGTCCGCCATCGTCTGGTTGGGCGCCGACGTGAAAGACAGCTGGCGCGAGTTCGTGGTGCGGGTGACGCTCACCCGCCTCGACTGGCCGCCACATCAAGGCTGCTCAGGTACAGCTGGACGCTCCGGTAGAGCTCGTTCACGTCCACGCCGCAGTAACCCTTAAATTCGGGGATTTTGATGTACGAATTGGGGCTGTAGACATCTTTGAAGCAATCCCACCAGCCCTGCAAGAGGCACCGCACCTGTGACGGAAGCGCGTTCTGGACGACCGTGAAGAGGCCTATGATTGAAGATTTGTGATAAAGATCGTCACTGTGAGTGGATTTTTTTTAATACGCTTTCTATGACTGTCTTGTAATTAAATGCTTGTGTAATTATTATTTTTATTTATTAATGTTTAGAAAACAATTAAATGTTTATGTAATTATTATATTTATTTATTAATGTTTTTTAATATAAAGAAATTGGTAAATATTGTTTTTATAAATTTTATCATGAAATAACTAATCAACAACTACCATATCATCTAAACTTATCCCCTTGTAAATAACCTTTTCCTTAAATAAACTTTCTCTTTTAAGCAAACACTTCTTCTAAATAACCTTACCTTTAAGGTAAGCAGACACTATTTTTAATACGATTAGAATAAGAGATCAATAGAAAGTCTAAAGCAGGTTTAAAAAAATTGATTAGGTTTACCACGTTTCGAAATAAAATAAAGAATAGACAATAGGACCTAGCATTACTTAAAAAAAAAAAAAAAGCTAGAATTGGTATGTAAAGATCTATAGCTACTAGTTGTCTAGACTTTGGAAATTGACAGCTTCTCTACTTCCCTTCTTAATGGCATGTTCTAAAGCACTTAATTTTAATAGCTTAACATTGTGAACTCTAATTTTTTTTCAAAACTTTTTATTAAATTAAAAGGTTTTTGTATAGTAGTGAAAATATACAAAACTTTTAATTAAATTATAAAATTTAAGTTTATAGGTAATAAAAAATTAAACAGTTATTATTATTCAAATATTATTTTTAAGAAACTAGAATTTAGTTCAAGTTAATTTTTCTTCAGCATATAGATTAAACTAAATAATCATCAATATTCAAACATTTTTAAGAATTTAGAATTCAGTTCAAGCCAATCTTTCGGAATGTTAATTTTTTTTATTAATTTCTTTTTCTTGATTTTTATTATAGTTTAAATTTCAAAAAAAAATTAGAAACTAGAATTCATTTCAAGCCAATCTTTCTTTAGCATATAAATTAGGCAGGTTAATTTTTTTTATTGATTTTTTTTGCAGTTTAAAATTTTATTTATTTTTTAATATTTTTGTTAGTAAATATTTTGTTAATTTATAATCTTTAAATCAATAAAAATATCAAATTTATAATCTTTAAATCAATAAAAATATCAGATTCATCTAGCATAGTTTTATTTATTTATTTTTATGATAATGTAATATTTTGTGCTGGTTAAATTTTTATGACCACTTAGTTAGGTATAGTTTTTATTTTTTTATTTTTTATAATAATGTAATATCTTGTGCCTCACAATTAATTTTTTATGACCACTTGGGTAGGCATAGTTTCTTTCATTTATTTTTTATATTTTTATGACCACATGTTAGGCATAGTTTCTTTGGTTAGACATAGTTTCGTTGATTTATTTTTATGATAATATCTTAAGCTCTTAAATTTTTATAATTACATGGTTAGCCATAGTTTCTTTGATTTATTTTTATGATAATGCAAGATCTTGTGCAATATTGTGCTGTTAAATTTTTATAATTACATGGTTAACCATAGTTAAATTTTTATGATAATGCAATATTGTGTTGTTAAATTTTTATGATAAATGCAATATGGTGGAGTTTTTTTCAATTATATGCAAATAGATATATATTTTTTTCAATTATATGCAAATAAATATATTTTTTAATATTTTATAATTATAATAATATAATATATTATTTTAATTAAAAAGTTTTAATATATATTTTCCGAAACTGAGGGAAGTGCTTGGGCTAATACCTGCCCTAAAACTCATTGTGAGGAGTACCTCAGAATTTTTTTTTTTTATTTATTTATTTTTAATATTATTTAATTATTTATAGTATATATAATAATATTTTATTATATTATAATATTTATTATTTTTTAAATTTTGTTATGCACTATTGATATGATTCCAATTGTATTATTTTATAATTAACAATTTAACTATTATACATTAACTCCTCCAATTTATTTAGACAGGGTGCGGCAATTAATAAAACTCAGATTCCAAAAAGTTTGACTCATAAATTTAAGACTAGACAAAGAAACTCCACTTAATAAATACTCGCCCTTGGACGGTAGAGGCCGGGAGAGGCGCTCTGTCAGATCGAACGAGAAGTCACGATTATGGATCTGTTGGCGATATCGTGACTTCTCGTTCGATCTGACAGAGCAGTACCATGACACTTTAGATCAGAATGGTTTCTATTATTATTATAGGATAAATCAATAAGATTCTGTGATAAGCTTACCTATATTGGAATCTATAACAGATGTTTTCTTGGGCTATAAATATTACATGGTGAAACTCATTAAAGATTCCTTACCTTTGACCTCCACGTCTTGTATGGCTTTTCGCAGCACCCCATCTGCAGGATTTGTGATTCTCAGCGTTTCGTTGATAACCTGTGTAAAATTTATGCGGTCAAGATCACATCACCGACAATACCGAGAACAAGTCTGCATATTAAGCTAACAAATTCATACTGACTTGCTGCGTGAAGTTCATATGATTAGTATAGTCGTCCCACGTCAAAGGTTCCCCTGGTCCTTTTCTTCTTCTGAGAGCAAGGTGCTCTTCCTGGCAGTAGAATCAGCCTATAGTGTCAGTCACCATTGCATCATGATCCAAAAATATTCATATTCCATATACCTTTAGCAAGTCCAAACAAATTTTATAAAAATCCCCCCCCCGCCCAAAAACCCCCCCCCCCGGGTATTTTCATCGGTCTCGGCCATTAAAGCACCGATAATATCCAGGTGTTCTGTCTGTGGCCGCCGCCTTTTCTCCTCCATGATTCTTTTCATAACTTTCACACAGTTCTCCTTTACCTGCAAAGGAGAAGCACCACATGCCTAATCACCTACCTCCACATATGAATTTTATACAAAGTAAAATGCAATCCTTACCTTCATGGACTTGTAGTACTGAGTCCCAGGTGGTATTTTAATGGGTATTGATATGACTCCTTCAATGCATTTTCTGAACTCCTGATAGAGATACGAACACTCTTCTCCAGGCATGAGTCCAAGAAGATATCTGGCGACGACGTTGAAAGCAATCTGCAGACGATGTCCAGAATCCAGATACTTGAACTTCGATCCAAATGTCTTAAAACAACTATAGCCAACACAGAAATACAGAAAAATCACGTTAACAGTAACCTCCACACTTATGCATGCAAGTCTTATTCAATAGATATTCTGCACTTCATCCACAATGTGGACATACTAAACCTGTGGGGCAACACTGGTTGAACCCCTCACAATTCCAGTATCTATTATTCCCGCATTTTCTACAGCTCGGCACAGTGTAACATGCACTAAGAATTCTTCTACCAATAGCCACAGAAGAGCCTGAGAACAAATATGTCATCCGCATAAGAAATTTAGATGTACATAACCTAAATAAATAAATATTATTTTTAATTTAAATTTAAATGAACATATATATATATATGAGATAAGAAGATTATATGAAAAACAAAAGAAATTATCATTGAAGTCTAACCGTCAGCTGCTGCTCTTCCTGCAATTGCAAATAAGAAGAGGCATGGCCGCGGGAGGATATAAGGTTTCTAGCCGCGGGAGGCATGGCCGCTGTTGGTGTACAACTTGCGGTCGCGGTTGCGGCCGTCGAACTCCTGGGCGCGGCCCGCCACGCCACGTGGTCGAGGTAGCGGCGAGCGCGCAGGAGCGGTCGTGCTGCTTCTTCATCTGCAGGCAGAAGCTCCACTTCTCCTCAAGCGTGTTGTGGAACGTCTCCACGTGGACCCCTCGAAGGCGTCCGCCATCGTCTGGTTGGGCACCGACGTGAAAGACAGTTGGCGCGAGTTCGTAGGGCGGTGATCACCCGCCTCGATTGGGCTGTGGGGATTGAATCCGGGTCACATCAATTTAGGATAATTTTAACAGAGGAAACATATAAATACAGTAACTTCTATATTTTAAAATAATAATGAATAGAATCCAAAGTTATCGGCAAAATATTAACTAAAAGAAATATATGTTTTATTGTGAACAATGACAATTAGGGTTCTTCCAGAGAGGGACCATAATTTTTTGAAACGGGTTATTTATTTCCAAGAACCTTAGACATCTTATTGAAGAACCATAATTATTAGTGTTTAGCAATGGTAGACATAAACATGAAGAAGAGAATTAAAAGCTAATGAAGGGTTTTTGATGTTCATGGTAAAAGGCATAAAGCCGTGTATATTCGGCAAGATGGGGCAAGATGGTGACAAAAATAACGGTTTAATTTTTTTAACATATATTTGAGTTCGAATCTCACCTAGCCTCAACATATATTTTTTAAACCTATCGAGTCCAACTGTCCACCTCGTTTTGGGATTACGATGAGGGCAACGATGGTTCAAATCTCGCATAGGTTCAACAAATATCTTGACACGATGCAAATATTTTTTTTAAATTAAAAAATAAAAATAAAAAGAAAACTAGCGGATAACCCAAGAATTTGGTCAATGCTAAAGCATATTTAATTAGTTCTAGTTATATACATATAGTCAAGTCCCCATCAGTGATAGTCATATGAAATCAAACAATTTGTCCTAAAATATCAAAAGGGTTGACAAAAAGGGGTTTCAAAGCTTGTGCAATTTCCTATTAGAAAAAGTTTTTGTATATTAGAAAGAGGAGGCTTGAAAAATTATATACTAAATCCTATTTTATAAACAATGGGTTATTTTATACAACAAGGCACAAGATAATTGGAGTAATTAATTAATTAAGAGTATTTAATTCATTAATCATTTACTAACAAATAAAATTTTAGTAATTTCATATCTGTGTATGATCTCCCAGCAAACAAACGATGCGGAGGCAGTTTCTATCTATCATATATTTTGTGAAGGACTTTTATGTCTGAACCACCATGACAACAATTTGCCATGCCTTCCATCTACTTAAAATGTTAGTAATGTTATGTGCAGTCGACATATTACTAACCTACAAGTAAAACCATGACCATTATAAAGTAAAATAACAAGAAAAATATTAAAATATGATGTAGCCGATTTGTTACAATCTTTAAAACAAACACAGATTGATTTGGCATTTTCTCGTTATCATGCTTACCATCATCAATTTTCAATTCATTTAGAGGTTCAAAAATGTTTTCAAGAGTTGCAACAGGACCCACATGAACTGTAGAACTTGATAATTCTCTTGTGGCTTCTTAGTCTTCACCTGATTCAAAGCTTTCTTCACTTGAACTCAAAGTTAGCTGAAAGACGAATAAAGAAAGATAAATGATGAAAAATATTGTGATTTGCAAAAAGCACAATATGTACATGATATCAAGATATATGCAGGTTAGAAAACAGAGGCCAACTTATTACATATGAAACAAAAAACTAATGATGTAATAAAGCACAAAAAATTACTATTTCATATTCAAAAGTAATCTACTGCCCATTGTTAACAACGTTGATAGCAAAAAGCATCCTACTCACAACCCAAAGGGATTGGGGCAATCAATGGGGAGAGAAAAGTATGGAGTATCACACCATAAGCCTGGGTTCTAATATCATGGGTGAACCTTTACATTTAAATAAAATGACATGAAATCAAGTGGTTAAAAACTTGGGCCACCAAAGTGGAGAGCCAGGTTCAAATATTACCCCGAAGGATATGCATAATAGTCAATAGGGTTTGTCACAATGCCACTATGTGGGTTGTAAGAGTACTATGATAATGTCATCGTGATGTAATAAGGGTGAGGCTCATTTCAATCCCATATAACCAATTAAAAAAACATCTTATTCACCTTTCCTATTCTATTTAGAGTTAATATATTATGTACAAATTGTATAAACAAGGACACAAAGAAGGGAAAGGTACAATTAATATCTTATGTACAAATTGTATGAACATGGACATAAAGAAGGGAAAGGTACAATTAATATATTATGGACAAGAACACAAAGAAGGGAAAGGTCATCCACATGTTCAAGGTGAAAGACCAGAAAAAAACAATTTTTTCTCCGTTAGTATGCAGAGCCCCCCCGAACTCAAAAGAGAGAAGCCTAAAATGTAGAGTTTGAAAGAAGAAACATTTACCACAATTTTGAGCTCGAAGTTCAAGATATGACCATAGGGTTTAAGGGAAATGACAAAGTTGATAGTTAAAAACTCTAGAAAATGAAATAAACAAAACCAAAGAAAAGAAAAAAAAAAACAAAACAAAAGCAAAAGTGCGAATAAAAACAAAATTTTTAACAATAAGGGTTTAAAAAAATAAAAAAATGAGGCTTCTAGGCCAAATTTTACTAACCGTAATATGGTGGATTTTTTTGAATTATATGTAAATATATATTTTTTAATATAACTATAATAATTATAATATTTTATTTTAATTAAAAAGTTTTAATATATATTTTCGAAAACTGAAGGAAGTGCTTGGGCCAATACCTGCCCTAAAACTCATTTTGAGGAGTACCTCAGGATTTCTTTTTTTAATTTTAATTTTTAATATTATTTAATTATTTATAGTTTATATAATAATAATATTTTATTATATTATAATATTCATTATTTTTTAAATTTTGTTATGTACTATTGATAAATGTATTATTTTATAATCAACAACTTGTTTGTTATACATTAGAACCTTCCTCCTAACATCTTATTTATTTGTAATGATGACATATGTAGATGTTAATAGTTAGAACTTAATCAAGATAGCAAAACTTAGATTCGAAAAGGTTGATTCGTGCACTGGATAAAGAAACTCGACTTACTAAAACTCCACAAAAGAAGAAGAAGAAGAATGTTTTAGAAAAGCTTCCTCTCCACCACCAAGTTACAAGATTTGAAAGGATGGAGCTTTTTATCTAATACAAATGGGCGACCATTTTTTTTGTGCACTCAAAGAAAAAAATATTTTGAAGTAAATATTATATACAATTATATAAGAAATTATATAATTATTAGAAGCTTGATAGTGTGGACTTAGAAAACAAGAAAATAAGGGTTATGTCTTTGTTTTGTTGATATAGTTTTAAAGTTGATATAATTATAAGTTTTTATAAAAATAATTAAATTCAAATTAATTATAAAGGTAATTCCAGTTTTAGTTTTACTTTTTTTTTTTTTTAAAGTGAAAAACCCCTTTTGGGGCTACCTTGGTCTGAGAGACCATGATCAGGGGGTTCTACATCGTCAAAGTCACTCAGGAGTTGCCCCCAGCCTTGCCCACACCAACATTATCAATTGGATTTTGGATAGCCAATTCAACTTTTTGGTAGGGTGGAGATTCGAGCCTGGGACCTCCCTTGAAGGATTGTCGCCTTGATTTTTTTTTGGTAATTATTATAATATATTAACAGTGGGTTTTTATAGAGGATCCCAAAACCTTATGTACAAAATTAGCCAACTTTCTAATGATGCATCATACCTCTTGGCTGTAACAATAAACCTAAATGAAAATAAAACCATCCTAATGTTGCAAGACTTGAAAACGACAAAAAGGGCTTTTAGGCACGGAGACCCAACAACAAAAAGAAAATAGGACGGACTCGAGAGAAACCCAAAAAGAAGCCGAAAACAAAGAGACAGACACCAAGGACAGCTAATCACGATCCCCAAAACACGTCGGAATGGGCCTTCCAAAAATCGCGTAAGGAAAACATCAAGAAGGGATGTCTGCCCTGGCCAACCTTTCCACCTCGGATGGGAAGCGAGACCGCCACACAACCGGGCACGTGGTCGCGAGCCCTTTATTGGCCATGTGGTCGGCCACGCGATTTCCTTCTCTCAAAATATGATTTGCTTTCCATCTACCGCGATAGGAGAGAAGAGATCTAGCCTCGAGGATGATGTTGTAGACTTTCCAAGATGGATTTTTGGTGCCAAGAAGGTAATTCACGATGTTGAGCGAGTCACCCTCAATGATAAGAGGTCGGGGATCCTCGGAGAGAATCCGAATACCATTCAGAGCGCCTCGGGCTTCGACATAGTGATTCGTGCGGGAGCCCAAATCTTCACAATAGGCCATCACAATATTCCCGTCATGATCACGGACAACCCCACCAGCGCCAGCGGGCCCAGGATTCCCCTTAGCCGCTCCATCAAAGTTTAATTTAATCCACCCCGCGGGGGGTTTGGTCCACACAACATTCCTTCGACAGGGCCCTTTAACAACCTCCAGAAATGGCCAGAGATTCATCATTTTGAGAATAGCTTCTTCGCTCGAAAGATGGGGACGGGGACTGGGAACAACAATAGAATTCTCAATGGCGTAAGATAACGCCCTTTGAGCAACAGAAGGGGGCCCTCTAGGAGCTCTACCAAAGATTCCGGCATTCCTCTCTAACCAAATTTGGCCAAATTAAATGGTGGAAGGAGGCCTCGAGGAGGAAGCGGAGCTTGGGATTCTTGAAAGGATTAGGCCATTGATGAAAAGCATCTCTAAGGGATCGGGGAGAGCACCAAAGGATCTGGAAGGAGGATAGGACAATGCTCAGAACAGAGTGGGAAAATGGGCAATGCAAGAATAAATGATCCCTCGTCTCACAATCTGCTAAACACAAGTAACACCTGTTGGGGAAGGCAAAACCTCTCTTGTGAAGGTTGTCAATAGTTAAGGCTTTATTGTGGAAAGCAATCCATGCGAAGAAGTTGATTTTAGGAACAACTCCTTTCCTCCAAACAGTATTCCACCTGTAGTCCGGAGCAGTCTTGGTGGTGAGAAGCTCATAAGCTGATTTAACAGAGAAACGCCCATCCTCTGTACCACTCCAGATGATACTGTCATTCCTTCTGGCAGAAGGAATTAAAACCGACTGAAGGATATTATCAAGGAAGGTAACCTCATTATTAAACCCCTCCACAATAGGAAGCTTCCACCGAGGGAAACAGGTGCTCCGATCTATGAAACCTGCCACCCTGAGCTGGGCGTTAGGGTCGGTCAAGCTTCTCAGCCCAGCGAGGTCCGCCCTCGACCCAAGGGCTTCTTCAGTCGCCCACCTGTCCTTCCAAAAGGAAATGCAGTTGCCATCACCCAAAATCCAGCGGGCTCCCAGACTGATCAAATGTCGGGTTTGGAGCACAGATTTCCAAAAGATCGATGCCACGGAGGATGTTTCAACATCCAAGAAGGGAGTGGGGCCAAGATACTTCATTTTAACCAGCGTAACCCACTCCATCGGGTCGCTAGACATAATCCTCCAAGCGTGCTTCGCGATCAGAGCCAAATTCATAAGTCTGGATCTTCTCAACCCTAGGCCGCCTTGATCTATCCTCGAACACACCTTGTCCCAGGCTACAAGGGGAAGTCTAGATTTCTCTTCGTTACCAGACCAAAGAAAGGTCCTCTGAATCTTCTCAATCTTGGAGTGGACTGCACTCGGAAGCATGAACACCGACATGAAGTAGGTCGGGATCCCTGAAGACAGGCTTTGCTAAGGGTGGCTTTCCCAGCTTGCGATAGGAGTTTGCCCTTCCAAGTGTCGAGTTTCCTGTGTAGGCGCTCAAGAATCATGTTCCACATGTCCCCACTGGCCCGTCCGCTATAAGATAGAGGCAACCCCAGATAGGACGTAGGCAGGGAATCAATAGTGCATTCAAGAATTCTAGCAATCCGAATTTGTCTGCGTAGAGGAGTGTTAATAAAGTAAATTTTGCTCTTGATGTAATTGACCTTTTGCCCTGTAGCTTGCTCATAACGAGACAGGATCCTCTTGAGCGACTTGGCTTGAGCAACGGACACCCCAGTGGAGATGAGGGTGTCATCCACAAATTGTTGATGAGTGACAGGATTAATTCTAGAAGTCGACAAGATGCCAGAAATCTTGTTCTGCCGAAGAGCCTCTTTCATGGACCAACTCAGAACCTCCACCAGAAGAATGAACAGGATGGGAGAAAGAGGATCGCCCTGTCTGAGGCCTCTGGAGCTCTGGAAATACCCAGCTAGGGACCCATTGACCAAGACAGAAAAAAAGGGAGTGGATATACAGTTGTAGACAAGGTCAATCCAGTGGGGATGAAAGCCGAACTTGAGGAGGACTGCACACAAAAAATTTTGGTCGACACGGTCGAAGGCTTTGTTCATGTCGAGCTTAAGAAAAAGAGCAGGATTCTTAGAGCGGTAAGCGGAATGAAGGGTCTCATGGACAGTGATAACACCATCAAGAATGTTTCTGCCTTTGACAGTGCTTCCACGACAAGGATCAATCGGGAGGGGGAGGACTGTTTTGAGTCTATTGGCTATAGACTTGGTAAGGATCTTGTAAAAAACATTGCACGAGGCTAATGGGCCGATAGTCGAGAGAAACTTTTGCGGGAAGGAGACTTAGGAATGAGGGCAAGAAAGGTGGAATTGAGTTTCGGGTGGATAGATCTGGACGCTTGGATTACCCGAATAGCATCACACACATCCGGGCCCACGACCTCCCACATGACTTGGAAGAATCGGGGGGGAAACCATCGGGCCCAGGGGCCTTATCTGGTTGCATGGAGAACAAAGCTTCCTTAATCTCAGACGAGGAAAAAGGTTCCAGAAGTTTCATGCTTACCTCATGGGGAACTTTAGTCAAAAAATTGGCGAGCATAGATTTTTGGACCTGGAGGTTGCTATCCGGAGGAGAGCCAAGCAAATCCTGAAAGAAATTAACCGCTTCGCTCCTGATTTCCTCAATCTCCCTGGTAATGTGCCCATCCTTACAAGTCACTTCTCTGATCTTGTTGGCCCCCCTGTGCCTCATAGTAGACGCGTGAAAAAATCTCGTGTTGGAATCTCCATTCTTCAACCACAGGTCACGAGATTTCTGGCGCCAGAACGTTTCCTCCCTAGCGAGAATAGAATGAAAGTCCACCAAAAGGCTCCGCTCTTCCTCCCTGAGACCCTCAGTGTAACCTTCGATAGCCATCCTTTCCTCCACAACCTTCAGGTTCTCAGCGATGGATTTTTTGGACTCAAAAATGTTGCCAAAAACCTCTTTGTTCCAAATCTTCAATTTTTCTTTGACCATTTTGAGCTTTAAAGCCACTCTCTTAGGAGCGCTTCCTTCCACCTTCGATTGCCACCACGTTGAAACCAATCCTTTGAAGTCTTTGTGGGAAATCCACATGGATTCGAATGCGAAAGGGGTCATAAAAATAGGCCCATCGTTCGCCTCCAAGAAAATAGGGTTATGGTCAGACCCAATCCTTGGAAGAGCCGAAAGGATAGCCCCACCAAGGATGGGAATGGCTTATGGGGAAATGAAGAATCTGTCAAGTTTGACTTGAATCAAACCACCCCCAATCCTTCTGTTACTCCAAGTGAAGGAAGCCCCTTTGAGTTCGATGTCAAGCAGTCCATTAGCAGAGACAAAATCTCTGAAATCTTCCAAGCTGCGGCTAGAGTGGTCAGACCCTCCTTTTTTCTTCGAAGGATGAAGGGGACAATTGAAGTCACCCCCTAAAACCCAGGGAAAGTTGCTAAAATTCTCCCTCATCAGAGAGATAGCTTTCCACATTTTTGCTCTCTCTGTGGCAGAATTTGAAGCATAAACGTTGGACAGAATCCAGGAAAAATTGGAGGTTTTGGATTGGAACAGTACATTGATGATTATGTTGGAAGTTGACAGCAAGCTGCCCTCAAACCTCGAAGGGTCCCACAGAACCATGAGTCCTCCCGCTGTTCCCACTGCAGGGCTGGATAGACAATTTGCCTTGGCCCAAATGGCCTTCGCCACTTTGTCAGAGGAGATAGCATCAAGCTTGGTCTCTTGCAAAATAAGGATAGAAGGGTTAATCCTCCTACGGAGATCAGCCACTAACCTTCGCTTGGCTGCACCGTTCAGTCCTCTCACATTCCATGAGAGGACTTTCATCTGGACAGTTTGAAGTTTTTCTTGCCTCCCCTTCCTTGTTGAGGGGGAGGTTTTGATGCATGTGCTTCGTCCGACTGTGTGTCACAGTCATCCAGAACCAACAAACGTTGGGTTCCATTTGCAACGTCAGTTGCAGTCTCTTTGTCTCGCCTTTCCTTGTTAGGAGGACGACCCTGCTTCCTCTCACTACCAAAATCCACACTTTGCTTTCGGCTCCTCGTATTTTGGGGGCTAATGTGATCGAACTGTTCACCCCTCCTTCCTAAGAGGTAATCTTCTAGCAGCGTCTACGACTGACTGAAATCGGGATGACCCGTATCTTGGAGCAGAGGAACAGCCTGAGTCAAAACTTGGGAAGGTGTCCGTTCCATCTCTTCCTGCGGTTCACTTTCCAAGTGGGAGTCTGCTCCTTGTTGGTTGTCAGCCTCAAGATGCTCGGGGTCCGATTGGAGAGAGGGATTCTCTTCAGGCTGAGAGAGTCCGCCACAATCTCTAGAGGGGCCTGGGGATCCATGGCCCTTCGCGTCTGGGAGATGTGGTTGCTTTGCCTGATCTTCCTTGTGCTCTAGGGGGTTGTCGTTTTCACGTTTTTGTTTTCCCAATTTTTGAAGAGGACACTAGGACTGGAGGTGCCCTTGGGACCGACACTGGGTGCAAAAAGCTGGTCTATTTTCATAGACAATTGCTTGTTTATGAAGAATGGTACCTCCAGACCGAAGAGTGATGGAAGTTGGGAGTTCTGCCTCCAAATCTGCAGAACGCAAAATCGGGCCTGGACGAACCTTGTTCGAGCTCGGGTGGGAGGGTCAATGGTGACCAACTCCCCAATGGAACGCGCAATACCTCTTATGACATTTTCATGCCAGCCAAAGAGGGGAAGATTTGGGAGCCTAACCCATATTGGGGCAATGTTGATGTTTTGGGTCTCCGGACTGAAATCCATGTCCCACTTCTTGAGAAATAAACTTCTGCGGCCCAAAAACCATGGCCCGCCAGCCAAAATTTTATAGTAATCCTCCTTATTGTTCAATCTAATGGCAAAAAAACCTCGGGATAGGGCCGCCAGCTCCAAATGGCTAGAAGTCCTCCATTTGCTTGCTGCCCATTTTTGGATAGTTTCCATGTCGGGACGGCCTCCAATGAATTTACCTATTAGGGTAAATTTCTCAAACTCCATGAAGCTTGAAAGAACTTCCGTCGGGATGTCCAGCTCATCCCCAACCGGAAACAACTCTTTGGTAAAAAACCCGTTTAGGGTTTCTAAGGCCACTGCCTGGGCATAAGACTTTTGAGCCCCACCACCCCCTTTGTTTGGTGGGTCCTTACCTCGACCAATACCGTTGCCAGCCCGGTCATCTTCAATGGGCCCGGGCATTTCCGCTCCATCGGATTCTTGATGCCCTCCGATTGCTCCGTTGCGTCCAAGAACCGAACCACCGCCGCTCCCGATCTCCCCTGCAGACTTCCCGCCCATCGACATCCTCCGCTCTCCCCAAATTGATTTCCCTTATCTCCTCACATAAATGTACTGACCAATAGTAAACAACTCATTGTCGCCTTGATTTTAGTTCTACTTTAACATCTTACTTTTAATTACTAATAACCTTCACTTACAAATTATAATTTAAAAATTTAAATAAATACCAAAATGGGTGGAATATTATCGGAGAAATATAGCCTTGAGGTAGGATATGGAAACAAGGAAAGGAATTTTAAAAGGCTAAATTTTTTATCAAATATAGTTATATAATTTAGGATAATTTTAACATAGGAAACATATAAATACAATAATGTTTTTAAAATATATATTTTAAAATAATAACGAATAGAATCTAAAGTTATTCACAAAACATTAACTAAAAGAAATATATGTTTTATTGTGAACGATGACAAGGGACCATAATGTCTGAAAAGGAGGTTATTTATATCCAAGAACCTTAGACATCTTATTGAAGAACCATAATTATTAGGATTTAGCAATCGCTAATGAAGGAATTTCGATGTTCATGGTAAAAAGGCATAAAGCCACGTATATTCGACAAGATGGTGATGAAAGTAACGTTTTAATTTATTTAATATATATTTGAGTTTGAATCTTACGTAGCCTCAACAATTGTCCATCAAGGGTTTGGGATTACGACGTCGGTAGCATTGGTTCAAATCTCACATAGCTTCAACAAGTATCTTGACACGATGCAAAGATTTTTTAAAATTAAAAAATAAAAATAAAATTAGCCCCGATTCATGGATAGCCCAAGAATTTGGACCCCGATTCACTTCAGGGCCACAACTATGGAGTTTTGGTTAATGCTAAAGCATATTTAATTAGTTCTAGTTAGATGTATAGTTGAGTCCCCGTCGTCAGGACTCGCGAGTGATAGTTATATGGAATCAAAAAATTTGTCTTAAAAGATCAAGAGGGTTGACAATAAAGGGTTTCAAATTTTGTGCAATTTCCAAGGAATTACAAGAAAAAGTTCTTGTACATTAGAAAGAGGAGGCTTGAAAATTTATATATTAAGTTCAATTTTATAAACAATGGGTTATTTAATGAAAAACAAACTTGGTTTATACAACAAGACATAAGATAATTGAAGTAATTAATTAATTAAGAGTATTTAATTCATTAATAACTAATTAACAAATAAAATTTTAGTGATTTTGTATCCGTGTATGATCTCCCAGCAAAAAACGATGTAGAAGCAGTTTCTATCTATCATATACTTTGTGGAGGACTTTTATATTTGAACCACCACGACAACAATTTGCTATGCCTTCCACCTACTTAAAATGTTAGTAATGTTATGTGCAGTCGACATATTACTAACCTACAAGTAAAACCATGACCATTATAAAGTAAAATAACAAGAAAAATATGATGTAGCCGATTTGTTACAATCTTTAAAACAAACACAAATTGATTTGGCATTTTTTTGTTATCATGCTTACCATCATCAAATTTCAATTCATTTAGAGGTTCAAAAATGTTTTCAAGAGCTTCAACATGACCCACATGAATTGTAGAACTTGATAATTCTCCTGTGGCTTCTTAGTCTTCACCTGGTTTAGATATTTCTTCACTTGAGCTCAAAGTTAGCAAAAAGACGAATAAAGAAAGATAAATGATTAAAAATATTGTGATTTGTAAAAAGCACAATATGTACATGATATCAAGATATATGCAGGTTAGAAAACATAGGACAACTTATTACATATGAAACAAAAAAATAATGATGTAATAAAGCACAAAAAATTACTATTTTATATTCAAAAGTAATCTACTGCCCATTGTTAACAACGTTGACAACAAAAAGCATCCTACTCACAACCCAAAGGGATTGGGGCAATCAATGGGGAGAGAAAAGTATGGAGTATCACACCATAATCCTGGGTTCTAATATCATGGGTGAACCTTTACATTTAAATAAAATGACATGAAATCAAGTGGTTAAAAACTTGGGCCACCGGTAAAAACCCTTATTCACGAAGTTGTGCTTGGTGAAAAACATGATTTTTTGAGCTCTGGCGATTTGGCGGGAAACCTTCTGAACTGCCGTCGGCCGAGTCTCTAGGGTTTCAGTTCGGAAACCTCTTCCAGAGTATTTGGGGGTTTGCTGCTGGGTTTTGTTCTAGGATCTTTCGGTGTCCCGGGAGGGCCCAATGGGGTCTCTTCCAGGTTCTCTCGAGGGGAAGAAGACCTCTTATGCGGAGATTTTACGAGAAAATTCTGCGTCTTCCTCTGTTGATGCTCAGTGGAGTGCCTTCCATCTGCTATCCAAGAATGCGGGCAAGGGTTCTCCTGGGCATAGAATCAATGGATGTCTCCCACAATCTGCGTCAAGACCGAAAATAGTCATCGAACCAGAGCTGGTTGAAGACACGATAAACTATCGGGCCACTCATGATCTGATCTGCAAGTTCATGGGCATTCGACCCACCCTGCACTTTTTGCATTCCTGGGTGAGACAAAATTGGGAACCTATCGGTGAGTACTCCTTATGGCCCATTAGCAATGGGTATTTTATTATTAGTTTTTCTTCCTTAATGGATAGAAACAGAGCATTTGAATCAGAGAAGAGGATCCATGGCCCGCAGGGTTACTTGTCCAGCCGTGGAGAGCGGGTTTCGACCCTCGCATTGAGCCCATGGCTGTCCCGGTTTGGATCCAACTGTATGCTCTCCCGATGGAGTTTTGGGGTGAGTAGATTCTTGAATTGATAGGCAACTCTTTAGGTAGATTTTTGGGAGTATCTAAGGATACCATTGAAGGAAATACTGCTGTTTATGCAAGAATTTGTGTAGAACTGGATATTAGTCAACCGCTACCAGCTGAGATGGAACTGGAGTTAGCAGGACGCTCCTGGATACAGCAGTTAGACTATGAAGCCCTACCTTTCCGATGTAGAGTCTGTCATTTGCATGGCCATTTGGCAAGGTTCTGTCCAAATCTCTTGAGCACCAAAGCGGATGCTCCACAAGGAATGTCAAATCGCTCCCGAGGAGGTAAGTCCACTTCGGTCAAGGAACCATCTGTCATTCCCCCGGGTTCTGAGGGCCAGAACGATGGCTTTGAACAGCAGAAGAGAAGAAGAAACAAAAAGAGAAATGGTAAGGAGCAAGCTCTTCCCAAGCCAACCAACCGGTATGAAATCTTCAAATCTCTTGTGGATCAAGAAGACCAACCTATGGAAGGAGCAGATGGGATCCTTGAGGATAATATCATCCTTACTCATGCTCCTCCTTCAGCAACCCCTGTCCTTGAACAGGTGATTGACTCCTCTGAGACTTTGCAGCAAGAAAACCCCGGGACTCTGGTAATCCACTCCCCAATTTCAGCCCGTTATTAAGGATGTTACCATGGGAATTGCAGAAAAGCTCAGAGAAAGACCAGCTCTTGGAATTTCCCAGGTGGAGAAGAGGTCGAAAAACAGTAATTCCCAAGGGGTGGGTAGGAAATCCAATAAGGATCTAATTGCAGTGCAAGGGGATAAGCTAATCAATGGAGGATTTGCGAGAACAATTGATTCGTATTGCTCCCAAGGTTTCCAATGATTATTGAATCTTGGAATGTGAGGGGTTTAAACAACAGAACCCATCAATCTGCTGTTCAAAGACTTTTAGAAAGAAGCAAAACAGACTTTCTGCTCATTCAGGAGACAAAAATGTCATTAGACCTTATGAGTAAAACTGTCAGCCGAATCTGGAGGGGTGCTGGCCATATGGCAGTGGCTGCTCTTGGTGCCTCGGGAGGGATTGCTACTCTTTGGAATCCTTTGGCGTGGATAGCAATAGAACATATAGCCTGGAGAGGGGTCCTAACATCTCTTTTTAAGAATATAGTTACAACTGAACAAGTCTTAATTACAAATTTCTATGGGGCTCAGAACACCGATGGTCAGCGGCTTCAATGGAAAGCTGTTCAAAACATGAGGTCCTCCCGGGAAGATTTTGATTGGATTATTGTTGGGGACTTCAATGCTAAATTATTCGCTAGAGATCAGGAAGGTGGCATCCCTGTTCTGGATACAGGGGACCGATTGTTTATTGCCCAAGTCCAGGCATTTAACCTTGTTGATATCAAAGGCCCTGGTACAAACTTTACCTGGACTAATAAGAGAAGAGAGCCATACAGTAGGAGGGTTAAGCTTGATAGGTTTTTGGTCTTGGAGGAAGCTTATGTTAGATGGAATATCAAATTCCAGATTTTGGAGGGCCCAGTCTCCGATCACTCTCCCATTTTGCTGGAGGGAGGGACTATGTCAGGGAAGTATTACAAACCTTTTAAATTTGAAAATTTTTGGTTGCAAAAAGAGGACCTACGAAGGAAAATTCCACAGTGGTGGGAAGAAGGTCGTCTCCATTTTGGAACAACTATGTTCAAATTTCATAAACAGCTTCTCTTTGTTAAGAGTAAACTAAAACAGTGGAAGCAAACTAACAAATCTGATTTCCAGCTCCAACGGGCTCCCTTGTTGGACAGATGGAATGAGGTGCAAAAACAATTCGGAGAAGGAATTATTTCTGAGCATCTTAAATTTGAGGATGACGCTTTACGCAAAGCAGTTGAGGACATTGATAATCAAGAAGAGATTTACTGGAGACAGAGAGCAAGAAATACTTGGCTATTAGAAGGAGACAGAAATACTAAATTTTTCCATCGCTCTGCCTGTGCTAGAAGGCAATTGAATAACATGGAGTTCCTTCAAGATGAGTTTGGAAACTCTTTTGACACTCTCCCTGATATGCATTCCCTCTCTATGGAGTACTTCTCAAACCTCTTCACGAAAAGTATGCAGCATGATGTGGAAGCCCAAAATGAAGTCATTGAGGGAATCCCCTCTATTATTTCTCATGAAGAGAATCAGGCCCTTCTTAAGCCCATTGATCGTGATGAACTCAAGAAGGTGGTCTTTGGGATGTGCACAGGGAAAATCGCCTGGTCCGGACGGTTTCCCTATTGAGTTCTTTCAGGCCTTCTGGGATATCTTGGAGGAGGATGTGTTGGCTGTCATTGAGGAATCCCGAATTAACAAAAGAATGCTCAGGGCTCTTAATCACACCTTTATCACTTTAATTCCTAAAGGAGATGGGGGGCTCACATTTCCGATTTCAGACCTATTGCATTATGTAATGTGATCTACAAAATTATCACTAAAATTATGGCTGAAAGACTTAAACCCCTTCTTCAGAATATAATTTCCCCTGAGCAAGGGGGTTTTGTTGAAGGAAGACAGATCTTGGATGGAGTGATCTTGGCTCGGGAGGCTATCCATTCTATGCATAATTCAGGTAACAAGGGAATGTTCATCAAACTGGATATGTCTAAGGCTTATGACAGAGTAGAGTGGGGCTTCTTGGTCAAGATGTTGGCAGCCTTTGGTTTTTCTCAGGACTGGATTTCCTGGGTCATGAGTTGTATCTCTACGCCTTCCTACTCTGTTTTAATTAAGGGGCTTCCCTCGCCACCTTTTGGAGCCTCTCGGGGTCTCCGTCAAGGAGATCCTTGCTCTCCATATCTCTTTCTCATCTTGGCTGAAGGTTTAGGCAGACTCCTCCTGAGAAGAAGATGTCAAGGACAGATTACAGGAATTAAAATCGGGGCTGAAGTTTTGACTCATTTACAGTTTGTGGATGATACGGGCTTGGTGGGAGTTGCCAGCCTCAGGGAAGCAAGAGGAATCAAACTCATTTTGAGGAGTACCTCAGGATTTCTTTTTTTAATTTTAATTTTTAATATTATTTAATTATTTATAGTTTATATAATAATAATATTTTATTATATTATAATATTCATTATTTTTTAAATTTTGTTATGTACTATTGATAAATGTATTATTTTATAATCAACAACTTGACTGTTATAGATTAGAACCTTCTTCCTAACATCTTATTTATTTGTAATGATGACATATGTAGATGTTAATAGTTAGAACTTAATCAAGATAGAAAAACTTAGATTCGAAAAGGTTGATTCGTGCACTGGATAAAGAAACTCGACTTACTAAAACTCCACAAAAGAAGAAGAAGAATGTTTTAGAAAAGCTTCCTCTCCACCACCAAGTTACAAGATTTGAAAGGATGGAGATTTTTATCTAAGACAAATGGGCGACCATTTTTTTTGTGCACTCAAAGAAAAAAATGTTTTGAAGTAAATATTATATACAATTATATAAGAAATTATATAATTATTAGAATCTTGATAGTGTGGACTTAGAAAACAAGAAAATAAGGGTTATGTCTTTGTTTTGTTGATATATTTTTAAAGTTGATATAATTATAAGTTTTTATAAAAATAATTAAATTCAAATTAATTATAAAGGTAATTCCAGTTTTAGTTTTACTTTTTTTTTTTAAAAGTGAAAAACCCCTTTCGGGGCTGCCTTGGTCTGAGAGACCATGATCAGGGGGTTCTACATCGTCAAAGTCACTCGGGAGTTGCGCCCAGCCTTGCCCACACCAACATTATCAATTGGATTTTGGATAGCCAATTCAACTTTTTGGTAGGGTGGAGATTCGAGCCTGGGACCTCCCTTGAAGGATTGTCGCCTTGATTTTTTTTTGGTAATTATTATAATATATTAACAGTGGGTTTTTATAGAGGATCCCAAAACCTTATGTACAAAATTAGCCAACTTTTTAATGATGCATCATACCTCTTGGCTATAACAATAAACCTAAATGAAAATAAAACCATCCTAATGTTGCAGACTTGAAAACAACAAAAAGGGCTTTTAGGCCTGGAGACCCAACAACAAAAAGAAAACAGGACAGACTCGAGAGAAACCCAAAAAGAAGCCAAAAACAAAGAGACAGACACCAAGGACAGCTAATCACGATCCCCAAAACACGTCGGAATGGGCCTTCCAAAAACTGCGTAAGGAAAACATTAGGAAGGGATGTTTGCCCTAGCCAACCTTTCCACCTCGGATGGGAAGCGAGGCCACAACACAACCGGGCACGTGGTCACGAGCCCTTTATTGGCCATGTGGTCATCCACACAATTTCCTTCTCTTAAAATATGATTTGCTTTCCATCTACCGTAATAGGAGAGAAGAGATCTAGCCTTGAGGATGATGTTGTAGACTTTCCAAGATAGATTTTTGGTGCCAAGAAGGTAATTCACGATGTTGAGCGAGTCACCCTCAATGATAAGAGGTCGGGGATCCTCAGAGAGAATCCGAATACCATTCAGATCGCCTCGGGCTTCAGCATAGTGATTTGTCTAGGAGCCCAAATATTCATAATAGGCCATCACAATATTCCCATCATGATCACGGAAAACCCCACCAGCACCAGTGGGCCTAGGATTCCCCTTAGCTGCTCCATCAAAGTTTAATTTAATCCACCCCGCGGGGGGTTTTGTCCACACAACATTCCTTCGATAGGGCCCTTTAACAACCTCCAGAAATGGCCAGAGATTCATCATTTTGAGAATAGCTTCTTCGCTCAAAATATGGGGATGGGGACTGGGAACAGCAATAGAATTCTCAATGGCGTAAGATAACACCCTTTGAGCAACATAAGGGGGCCTTCTAGGAGCTCTACCAAAGATTCTGGCATTCCTCTCTAACCAAAATTTCCAAATTAAATGGTGGAAGGAGGCCTCGAGGAGGAAGCAAAGCTTGGGATTCTTGAAAGGATTAGGCCATTGATGAAAAGCATCTCTAAGGGATCAGGGAGAGCACCAAAGGATCTGGAAGGAGGATAGGACAATGCTCAGAACAAAGTGGGAAAACGGGCAATGCAAGAATAAATGATCCCTCATCTCACAATCTGCTAAACATAAGTAACACCTGTTGGGGAAGGCAAAACCTCTCTTGTGAAGGTTGTCAATAGTTAAGGCTTTATTGTGGAAAGCAATCCATGCGAAGAAGTTGATTTTAGGAACAACTCCTTTCCTCCAAATAGTATTCCACCTGTAGTCCAGAGCGAGTCTTGGTGGTGAGAAGCTCATAAACTGATTTAACAGAGAAACGCCCATCCTCTGTACCACTCCAGATGATACTGTCATTCCTTTTGGCAGAAGGAATTAAAATCGACTGAAGGATATTATCAAGGAAGGTAACCTCATTATTAAACCCCTTCACAACAGGAAGCTTCCATCGAGGGAAACAGGTGCTCCGATCTATGAAACCTGCCACCCTAAGCTGGGCGTTAGGGTCGATCAAGCTTCTCAGCCCAGCGAGGTCCACCCTCGACCCAAGGGCTTCTTCAGTCGCCCACCTGTCCTTCCAAAAGGAAATGCAGTTGCCATCACCCAAAATCTAGTGGGCTCCCAAACTGATCAAATGTCGGGTTTGGAGCACAAATTTCCAAAAGATCGATGCCACGGAGGATGTTTCAACATCCAATAAGGGAGTGGGGCCAAGATACTTCATTTTAACCAGCGTAACCCACTCCACCGGGTCGCTAGACATAATCCTCCAAGCGTGCTTCGCGATCAGAGCCAAATTCATAAGTCTGGATCTTCTCAACCCTAGGACGCCTTGATCTATCCTCGAACACACCTTGTCCCAGGCTACAAGGGGAAGTCTAGATTTCTCTTCGTTACCAGACCAAAGAAAGGTCCTCTAAATCTTCTCAATCTTGGAGTGGACTGCACTCGGAAGCATGAACATCGACATGAAGTAGGTCGGGATCCCCTAAATACAGGCTTTGGTAAGGGTGGCTTTCCCAGCTTGCGATAGGAGTTTTCCCTTCCAAGTGCCGAGTTTCCTGTGTAGGCGCTCAATAATCATGTTCCACATGTCCCCACTGGCCCGTTCGCTATAAGATAGAGGCAACCCCAGATAGGACGTAGGCAGGGAATCAATAGTGCATTCAAGAATTCTAGCAATCTGAATTTGTCTACGTAGAGGAGTGTTAATAAAGTAAATTTTGCTCTTGATGTAATTGAAATTTTGCCCTGCAGCTTGCTCATAACGAGACAGGATCCTCTTGAGCGACTTGGCTTGAGCAACGGACGCCCCAGTGCAGATGAGGGTGTCATCCACAAATTGCTGATGAGTGACAGGATTAATTCTAGAAGTCGGCAAGATGCCAGAAATCTTGTTCTACCGAAGAGCCTCTTTCATGGACCAACTCAGAGCCTCCACCAGAAGAATGAACAGGATGGGAGAAAGAGGATCGCCCTGTCTGGAGCTCTAGAAATACCCAGCTGGGGACCCATTGACCAAGACAAAAAAAAAAGGGGTGGATATACAGTTGTAGACAAGGTCAATCCAGTGGGGATGAAAGCTGAACTTGAGGACTGCACAAAAAAAATTTCGGTCGACACGGTCGAAGGCTTTGTTCATGTCGAGCTTAAGAAAAAGAGCAGCATTCTTAGAGCGGTAAGTGGAATGAAGGGTCTCATGGACAGTGATAAAACCATCAAGAATGTTTCTGCCTTTGACAATGCTTCCCCGACAAGGATCAATCGGAGGGGGAGGACTGTTTTGAGTCTATTGGCTATAGACTTGGTAAGGATCTTGTAAAAAACATTGCACAGGCTAATGGGCCGATAGTCAGAGAAAATTTTGTAGGAAGGAGACTTAGGAATGAGGGCAAGAAAGGTGGAATTGAGTTTTGGGTGGATATATCTGGACGCTTGGATTACTCGAATAACATCACACACATCCGGGCCCACACATCCGGGCCCACGACCTCCCACATGACTTGGAAGAATCGGGGGGGGGAACCATCGAGCCCAGGGGCCTTATCTGGTTGTATGGAGAACAAAACTTCCTTAATCTTACTTTTAATTACTAATAACCTTCACTTACAAATTATAATTTAAAAATTTAAATAAATACCAAAATGGGTAGAATATTATCGGAGAAATATAGCCATGAGGTAGGATATGGAAACAAGGAAAGGAATTTTAAAGGGCTAAATTTTTTATCAAATAATAGTTATATAAATTTAGGATAATTTTAATAGAGGAAACATATAAATACAATAACGTTTTTAAAATATATATTTTAAAATAATAACGAATAGAATCTAAAGTTATCCACAAAACATTAACTAAAAGAAATATATGTTTTATTGTGAACGATGACAAGGGACCATAATGTCTGAAAAGGAGTTTATTTATATCCAAGAACCTTAGACATCTTATTGAAGAACCATAATTATTAGGATTTAGCAATCGCTAATGAAGGAATTTCGATGTTCATGGTAAAAAGGCATAAAGCCACGTATATTCGACAAGATGGTGATGAAAGTAACGTTTTAATTTATTTAATATATATTTGAGTTTAAATCTTACTTAGCCTTAACAATTGTCCATCAAGGGTTTGGGATTACGACGCCGATAGCATTGGTTCAAATCTCACATAACTTCACATGATGCAAAGATTTTTTAAAATTAAAAAATAAAAATAAAATTAGCCCTGATTCATGGATAGCCCAAGAATTTGGACCTTGATTCACTTCGGGGCCACAACTATGGAGTTTTGGTTAATGCTAAAGCATATTTAATTAGTTCTAGTTAGATGTATAGTTGAGTCCTCGTCGTCAGGACTCGCGAGTGATAGTTATATGGAATCAAACAATTTGTCTTAAAAGATCAAAAGGGTTGACAATAAAGGGTTTTAAAGCTTGTGCAATTTCCAAGGAATTACAAGAAAAAGTTCTTGTACATTAGAAAGAGGAGGCTTGAAAATTTATATATTAAGTTCAATTTTATAAACAATGGGTTATTTAATGAAAAACAAACTTGGTTTATACAACAAGACATAAGATAATTGAAGTAATTAATTAATTAAGAGTATTTAATTCATTAACAACTAATTAACAAATAAAATTTTAGTGATTTTGTATCCGTGTATGATCTCCCAGCAAAAAAACGATGCAGAAGCAGTTTCTATCTATCATATACTTTGTGGAGGACTTTTATGTTTGAACCACCACGACAACAATTTGCTATGCCTTCCACCTACTTAAAATGTTAGTAATGTTATGTGCAGTCGACATATTACTAACCTATAAGTAAAACCATGACTATTATAAAGTAAAATAACAAGAAAAATATTAAAATATGATGTAGCCGATTTGTTACAATCTTTAAAACAAACACAAATTGATTTGGCATTTTCTCGTTATCATGCTTACCATCATCAATTTTCAATTCATTTAGAGGTTCAAAAATGTTTTCAAGAGCTTCAACAGGACCCACATGAACTGTAGAACTTGATAATTCTCTTATGGCTTGTTAGTCTTCACATGATTCAGAGATTTCTTCACTTGAGCTCAAAGTTAGCTAAAAGACGAATAAAGAAAGATAAATGATTAAAAATATTGTGATTTGTAAAAAGCACAATATGTACATGATATCAAGATATATGCAGGTTAGAAAACATAGGCCAACTTATTACATATGAAACAAAAAACTAATGATGTAATAAAGCACAAAAAACTACTATTTCATATTCAAAAGTAATCTACTGCCTATTGTTAACAACATTGATAGCAAAAAGCATCCTACTCACAACCCAAAGGGATTGGGGCAATCAATGGGGAGAGAAAAGTATGGAGTATCACACCATAAGCCTGGGTTCTAATATCATGGGTGAACCTTGACATTTAAATAAAATGGCATGAAATCAAGTGGTTAAAAACTTGGGCCACCAAAGTGGAGAGCCAAGTTCAAATATTACCCCGAAGGATATGCATAATAGTCAATAGGGTTTGTCACAATGCCACTATGTGGTTTGTAAGAGTACTATGATAATGTCATCATGATGTAATAAGGGTGAGGCTCATTTCAATCCCATATAACTCACCTTTCTTATTATATTTACAGTTAATATATTATGTGCAAATTGTATGAACAAGGACACAGAAGGGAAATATACAATTAATATCTTCTGTACAAATTATATGAACAAGGACACACAGAAGGGAAAGGTATAATTAATATATTATGCACAAATTGTATGAACAAGGACACAAAGAAGGGAAAGGTCATCCACATGTTCAAGGCTTCTAGGCCAAATTTTACTAACCGTAATATGGTGGATTTTTTTGAATTATATGTAAATAATTTTTTTTTAATATAACTATAATAATTATAATATTTTATTTTAATTAAAAAGTTTTAATATATATTTTTGAAAACTGAAGGAAGTGCTTGGGCCAATACCTACCCTAAAACTCATTTTGAGGAGTACCTCAGGATTTTTTTTTTTAATTTTAATTTTTAATATTATTTAATTATTTATAGTTTATATAATAATAATATTTTATTATATTATAATATTCATTATTTTTTAAATTTTGTTATGTACTATTGATAAGATTCCAATTGTATTATTTTATAATCAACAACTTGGCTATTATACATTAGAACATTCCTCCTAACATCTTATTTATTTGTAATGATGACATATGTAGATGTTAATAGTTAGAACCTAATCAAGATAGCAAAACTTAGATTCAAAAAGGTTGATTCGTGCACTGGACAAAGAAACCCGACTTACTAAAAACTCCACAAAAGAAGAAGAAGAATGTTTTAGAAAAGCTTCCTCTCCACCACCAAGTTACAAGATTTGAAAGGATGGAGCTTTTTATCTAATACCAATGGGCGACCATTTTTTTTGTGCACTCAAACAAATTTTTTTTTGAAGTAAATATTATATACAATTATATAAGAAATTATATAATTATTAGAATCTTGATAGTGTGGACTTAGAAAACAAGAAAATAAGGGTTATGTCTTTGTTTTGTTGATATAGTTTTAAAGTTGATATAATTATAAGTTTTTATAAAAATACTTAAATTCAAATTAATTGTAAAGGTAATTCCGGTTTTAGTTCTAATTTTTTTTTTGAAAGTGAAAAACCCCTTGCGCGGCTGCCTTGGTCTGAGAGACAACGATCAGGGGGTTCTACACCGTCAAAGTCACTCGGGAGTCGTGCCCAACCTTGCCCACAACAACAGTATCAATTGGATTTTGGATAGCCAAATCAACTTTTTGGTAGGGTGGAGATTCGAGCCTGGGACTTCCCTTGAAGGATTGCCACCTTGATTTTAGTTCTACTTTAACATCTTACTTTTAATTACTAATAACCTTCACTTACAAATTATAATTTAAAAATTTAAATAAATACCAAAATGGGTGGAATATTATCGGAGAAATATAGCCTTAAGGTAGATATGGAAACAAGGAAAGGAATTTTAAAGGGCTAAATTTTTCATCAAATAATAGTTATATAAATTTAGGATAATTTTAACAGAGGAAACATATAAATACAATAACATTTTTAAAATATATATATATTTTAAAATAATAACGAATAAAATCTAAAGTTATTCGTAAAACATTAACTAAAAGAAATATATGTTTTATTGTGAACGATGACAAGGGACCATAATGTCTGGAAAGGAGGTTATTTATATCCAAGAACCTTAGACATCTTATTGAAGAACCATAATTATTAGGATTTAGCAATCGCTAATGAAGGAATTTCGATGTTCATGGTAAAAAGGCATAAAGCCACGTATATTCGACAAGATGGTGATGAAAGTAACGTTTTAATTTATTTAATATATATTTGAGTTTGAATCTTACTTAGCCTCAACAATTGTCCATCAACGATTTGGGATTACGACGCCGGTAGCATTGGTTCAAATCTCACATAACTTCAACAAGTATCTTGACACGATGCAAAGATTTTTTAAAATTAAAAAATAAAAATAAAATTAGTCCTGATTCATGGATAGCCCAAGAATTTGGACCCCAATTCACTTCGGGGCCACAACTATGGAGTTTCGGTTAATGCTAAAGCATATTTAATTAGTTCTAGTTGGATGTATAGTTGAGTCCTCGTCGCCAGGACTCGCGAGTGATAGTTATATGGAATCAAACAATTTGCCTTAAAAGATCAAAAGGGTTGACAATAAAAGGTTTCAAAGCTTGTGCAATTTCCAAGGAATTACAAGAAAAAGTTCTTGTACATTAGAAAGAGAAGGCTTGAAACATTATATATTAAGTTCAATTTTATAAACAATGGATTATTTAATGAAAAAACAAACTTGGTTTATACAACAAGGCATAAGATAATTGAAGTAATTAATTAATTAAGAGTATTTAATTCATTAATCACTAATTAACAAATAAAATTTTAGTGATTTTGTATCCATGTATGATATCCCAGCAAACAAGCGATGCAGAAGCAGTTTGTATCTATCATATACTTTGTGGAGGACTTTTATGTTTGAACCACCACGACAACAATTTGTTATGCCTTCCACCTACTTAAAATGTTAGTAATGTTATGTGCAGTCGACATATTACTAACCTACAAGTAAAACCATGACCATTATAAAGTAAAATAACAAGAAAAATATTAAAATATGATGTAGCCGATTTGTTACAATCTTTAAAAAAAACACAAATTGATTTGGCATTTTCTTGTTATCATGCTTACCATCATCAATTTTCAATTTATTTAGAGGTTCAAAAATGTTTTCAAGAGCTTCAACAGGACCCACATGAACTGTAGAACTTGATAATTCTCCTGTGGCTTCTTAGTCTTCACCTGGTTCAGATATTTTTTCACTTGAGCTCAAAGTTAGCTAAAAGACGAATAAAGAAAGATAAATGATTAAAAATATTGTGATTTGTAAAAAGCATAATATGTACATGATATCAAGATATATGCAGGTTAGAAAACAGAGGCCAAATTATTACATATGAAACAAAAAACTAATGATGTAATAAAGCACAAAAAATTACTATTTCATATTAAAAAGTAATCTACTGCTTATGAATACTTTGAGTTTCCATTGTTAACAACGTTGATAGCAAAAAGCATCCTACTCACAACCCAAAGGGATTGGGGTAATCAATGGGAAGAGAAAAGTATAGAGTATCACACCATAAGCCTGGGTTTTAATATCATGGGTGAACCTTTACATTTAAATAAAATGGCATGAAATCAAGTGGTTAAAAACTTGGTCCACCAAAGTGGAGAGCCAGGTTCAAATCTTACCCCGAAGGATATGCATAATAGTCAATAGGGTTTGTCGCAATGCCACTATGTGGTTTGTAAAAGTACTATGATAATGCCATCATGATGTAATAAGGGTGAGGCTCATTTCAATCCCATATAACCAATTAAAAAAACATCTTATTCACCTTTCCTATTCTATTTACAGTTAATATATTATGTACAAATTGTATGAACAACGACACAAAGAAGGGAAAGGTAAAATTAATATATTATGAACAAGAACACAAAGAAGGGAAAGGTCATCCACATGTTCAAGGTGAAAACTGCATATTTTGTAGGAACCTTTTTGAATACTTGTAATGCATCAACCTGTTGGTTCGTAAAATTCATTTTCCAAAAACCATATGTAGAAAACAATTTTTTTTCTCTGTTGGTATGCAGAGGGGTAGCTCCTTGCAATTCACTTTGAATTTTTCCAAATAATTTTATATTTTGTAATTCAGAACTCAAAAGAGTTAAGCCCTAAAATGTAGAGTTTGAATAAAGAAACATTTGCCACAATTTTGAGCTCAGAGCTTGAAGATATAACCTAGGGTTTAAGGGAAATGACAAAGTTAGTTAAAAACTCTAGAAAATGAAATAAACACAACCATATTTAAAAAGGGTTCCCCAACAAAAACAATTATGACTGGACAAAAGCAAAAGTGCTACGTGCAAGGCTTCTAGACCAAATTTACTAACCGTAATATGGTGGATTTTTTTGAATTATATGTAAATACTTTTTTTTTTAATATAACTATAATAATTATAATATTTTATTTTAATTAAAAAGTTTTAATATATTTTTGAAAACTGAGAGAAGTGCTTGGGACATTAAGAAAATTATCCGTCGACATCAAGGGTTACGGTGGATTTAAAATATAATGATATAGGCACCTCGAGATTGATAACTCTCAGCGTTTATATATATATATATATACCTAAAACTCATTTTGAGGAGTACCTCATGATTTTTTTTTTTACTTTTTATTTTTAATATTATTTAATTATTTATAATGTATATAATAATAATATTTTATTATATTATAATATTCATTATTACGCCGATAGGCGTCCTACAATGGTAGCCGGGAAGGTCAGCCACGCCGTAAACAATATTAATATTTTATTAAAAAAACCGACATTAAGAAAATTATCCGTCGACATTAAGGGTTACGATGGATTTAAAATAATTAATGATAGGCACCTCGAGATTGATAACTCTCAGCGTTTATATATATATATATATATATATATATATATATATATATTATTGATATGATTCCAATTGTATTATATTATAGATTAGAACCTTCTTCCTAACATCTTATTTATTTGTAATGATGACATATGTAGATGTTAATAGTTAGAACCTAATCAAGATAGCAAAACTTAGATTCAAAAAGGTTGATTCATGCACTGGACAAAGAAAATCGACTTACTAAAAACTCCACCAAAAAAGAAGAAGAAGAATTTTTTAGAAAAGCTTCCTCTCCATTACCGAGTTACAAGATTTGAAAGGATGGAGCTTTTTACCTAATACAAATGGGAGACTATTTTTTTGTGCCGTCAAATAATTTTTTTTTTTTTGAAGTAAATATTATATACAATTATATAAGAAATTATATAATTATTAGAAGCTTGATAGTGTGGACTTAGAAAACAAGAAAATAAAGGTTGTCTTTGTTTAGTTGATATAGTTTTAAAGTTGATATAATTATAAGTTTTTATAAAAATACTTAAATTCAAATTAATTGTAAAGGTAATTCCCGTTTTAGTTATACTTTTTTTTTAAAGCAAAAAACCCCTTGCGGGACTGCCTTGGTTTGAGAGACCACGATCAGGGGGTTCTACACTGTCAAAGTCACTCGAGAGTCATGCCCAACCTTGCCCGCACCAACATGATCAATTGGATTTTGGATACTCAATTCAACTTTTTGGTAGGGTGGAGATTTGAACCTGGGACCTCTTGGGACCTCCCTTGAAGGATTGCCGCCTTGATTTAGTTCTACTTTAACATCTTACTTTGAATTACTAATAACCTTCACAATCGCTAATGAAGGGATTCCAATGTTCATGGTAAAAGGCATAAAGTCGCGTATATTCGACAAGATGGTGATGAAAATAATATTTTAATTTATTTAATGTATATTTGAGTTCGAATCTTACTTAGCCTCAACAACTGTCCATCAAGGGTTTGGGATTACGATGCCGGTAGCATTGGTTCAAATCTCACATAGCTTCAACAAATATCTTGACACGATGCAAAGATTTTTTTAAATTAAAAAATAAAAATAAAATTAGCCCCGATTCATGGATAGCCCAATAATTTGGTCAATGCTAAAGCATATTTAATTAGTTCTAGTTATATACATATAGTCAAGTCCCCATCGTCACGAGTGATAGTCATATGGAATCAAACAATTTGTCCTAAAAGATCAAAAGGGTTGACAAAAAGGGGTTTCAAAGCTTGTGCAATTTCCTATTAGAAAAAGTTTTTGTATATTAGAAAGAGGAGGCTTGAAAAATTATATACTAAGTCCTATTTTATAAACAATGGGTTATTTTATACAACAAGGCACAAGATAATTGAAGTAATTAATTAATTAAGAGTATTTAATTCATTAATCACTAACTAACAAATAAAATTTTAGTGATTTCATATCCGTGTATGATCTCCCAACAAACAAATGATGCGGAAGCAGTTTCTATCTATCGTATATTTTGTGGAGGACTTTTATGTCTGAACCACCACGACAACAATTTGCCATGCCTTCCATCTACTTAAAATGTTAGTAATGTTATGTGGAATCGACATATTACTAACCTACAAGTAAAACCATGACCATTATAAAGTAAAATAACAAGAAAAATATTAAAATATGATGTAGCCGATTTGTTACAATCTTTAAAACAAACACAGATTGATTTGGCATTTTCTCGTTATCATGCTTACCATCATCAATTTTCAATTCATTTAGAGGTTCAAAAATGTTTTCAAGAGCTTCAACAAGACCCACATGAACTGTAGAACTTGATAATTCTCCTGTGGCTTCATAGTCTTCACCTGATTCAGAGCTTTCTTCACTTGAACTCAAAGTTAGCTGAAAGACGAATAAAGAAAGATAAATGATGAAAAATATTGTGATTTGCAAAAAGCACAATATGTACATGATATCAAGATATATGCAGGTTAGAAAACAGAGGCCAACTTATTACATATGAAACAAAAAACTAATGATGTAATAAAGCACAAAAAATTACTATTTCATATTCAAAAGTAATCTACTTATACCCATTGTTAACAACGTTGATAGCAAAAAGCATCCTACTCACAACCCAAAGGGATTGGGGCAATCAATGGGGAGAGAAAAGTATGGAGTATCACACCATAAGCCTGGGTTTTAATATCATGGTTGAACCTTTACATTTAAATAAAATGGCATGAAATCAAGTGGTTAAAAACTTGGGCCACCAAAGTGGAGAGCCAGGTTCAAATCTTACCTCGAAGTATATGCATAATAGCCAATAGGGTTTGTCGCAATGCCACTATGTGGTTTGTAAAAGTACTATGATAATGCCATCATGATGTAATAAGGGTGAGGCTCATTTCAATCCCATATAACTCACCTTTCCTATTCTATTTATAGTTAATATATTATGTACAAATTGTATGAACAAGGACACAAAGAAGGGAAAGATACAATTAATATCTTATGTACAAATTGTATGAACAAGGACACAAAGAAGGGAAAGGTACAATTAATATATTATGTACAAATTGTATGAACAAGGACACAAAGAAGGGAAAGGTCATCCACATGTTCAAGGCTTCTAGGCCAAATTTACTAACCGTAATATGGTGGATTTTTTTGAATTATATGTAAATACTTTTTTTTTTAATATAACTATAATAATTATAATATTTTATTTTAATTAAAAAGTTTTAATATATATTTTCGAAAACTGAGGGAAGTGCTTGGGCCATTACCTACCCTAAAACTCATTGTGAGGAGTACCTCACGATTTTTTTTTTTACTTTTTTTTTTAATATTATTTAATTATTTATAGTTTATATAATAATAATATTTTATTATATTATAATATTCATTATTCCCCAATTTTAAAAAAAAAAAAAAAAAAAACAAAAAAAAAATATATAAAAAAAATATAATTTATATATATATATATATATATATATATATATGTATTATTGATATGATTCCAATTGTATTATTTTATATCCAAAAACTTGTTTGTTATACATTAGAACCTTCCTCCTAACATCTTATTTATTTGTAATGATGACATATGTAGATGTTAATAGTTAGAACCTAATCAAGATAGCAAAACTTAGATTCGAAAAGGTTGATTCATGCACTGGACAAAGAAACTCGACTTACTAAAAACTCCACAAAAGAAGAAGAAGAATGTTTTAGAAAAGCTTCCTCTCCACCACCAAGTTACAAGATTTGAAAGGATGGAGCTTTTTATCTAATACAAATGGGCGACTATTTTTTTGTGCCCTCAAAGAAAATTTTTTTTGAAGTAAATATTATATACAATTATATAAGAAATTATATAATTATTAGAAGCTTGATAG
Source organism: Wollemia nobilis (assembly GCA_028583015.1). Lineage (NCBI taxonomy): Eukaryota > Viridiplantae > Streptophyta > Pinopsida > Araucariales > Araucariaceae > Wollemia > Wollemia nobilis. Next base: position 391,245 of record JAQPPZ010001079.1, read on the forward strand.
TGTGGACTTAGAAAACAAGAAAATAAGGGTTATGTCTTTGTTTTGTTGATATAGTTTTAAAGTTGATATAATTATAAGTTTTTATAAAAATACTTAAATTCAAATTAATTGTAAAGGTAATTCCCGTTTTAGTTCTACTTTTTTTTTTTTGAAAGCGAAAAACCCCTTGCGGGGCCGCCTTGGTCTGAGAGACCACGATCAAGGGGTTCTACACCGTCAAAGTCACTCGGGAGTCATGCCCGACCTTGCCCACACCAATATTATCAATTGGATTTTGGATAGCCAATTCAACTTTTTGGTAGGGTGGAGATTTGAACCTGGGACCTCCCCTTGAAGGATTGCCGCCTTGATTTTAGTTCTACTTTAACATCTTACTTTTAATTACTAATAACCTTCACTTACAAATTATAATTTAAAATTATAAAAAAATACCAAAATGGGTGGAATATTATCGGAGAAATATAGCCTTGAGGTAGGATATGGGGAAACAAGGAAAGGAATTTTAAAGGGCTAAATTTTTGATCAAATAATAGTTATATAAATTTAGGATAATTTTAACAGAGGAAACATATAAATACAATAACGTTTTTAAAATATATATATTTTAAAATAATAACGAATAGAATCTAAAGTTATTCGTAAAACATTAACTAAAAGAAATATATGTTTTATTGTGAACGATGACAAGGGACCATAATGTCTGGAAAGGAGGTTATTTATATCCAAGAACCTTAGACATCTTATTGAAGAACCATAATTATTAGGATTTAGCAATCGCTAATGAAGGGATTCCGATGTTCATGGTAAAAAGGCATAAAGCCACGTATATTCGACAAGATGGTGATGAAAGTAACGTTTTAATTTATTTAATATATATTTGAGTTCGAATCTTACTTAGCCTCAACAATTGTCCATCAAGGGTTTGGGATTACGACGTCGGTAGCATTGGTTCAAATCTCACATAGCTTCAACAAGTATCTTGACACGATGCAAAGATTTTTTAAAATTAAAAAATAAAAATAAAATTAGCCTTGATTCATGGATAGCCCAAGAATTTGGATCCCGATTCACTTTGGGGCCACAACTATGGAGTTTCGGTTAATGCTAAAGCATATTTAATTAGTTCTAGTTGGATGTATAGTTGAGTCCCCATCGTCAGGACTCACGAGTGATAGTTATATGGAATCAAACAATTTGCCTTAAAATATCAAAAGGGTTGAAAATAAAGGGTTTCAAAGCTTGTGCAATTTCCAAGGAATTACAAGAAAAAGTTCTTGTACATTAGAAAGAGGAGGCTTGAAAAATTATATATTAAGTTCAATTTTATAAACAATGGGTTATTTAATGAAAAAACAAACTTGGTTTATACAACAAGGCATAAGATAATTGAAGTAATTAATTAATTAAGAGTATTTAATTCATTAATCACTAATTAACAAATAAAATTTTAGTGATTTTGTATCCATGTATGATCTCCCGGCAAAAAAACGATGCAGAAGCAGTTTCTATCTATCATATACTTTGTGGAGGACTTTTATGTTTGAACCACCACGACAACAATTTGCTATGCCTTCCACCTACTTAAAATGTTAGTAATGTTATGTGCAATCGACATATTACTAACCTACAAGTAAAACCATGACCATTATAAAGTAAAATAACAAGAAAAATATTAAAATATGATGTAGCCAATTTGTTACAATCTTTAAAACAAACACAAATTGATTTGGCATTTTCTCGTTATCATGCTTACCATCATTGATTTTCAATTCATTTAGAGGTTCAAAAATATTTTCAAGAGCTTCAACAAAACCCGCATGAACTGTAGAACTTGTGTGGCTTCATAGTCTTCACTTGATACAGAGCTTTCTTCACTTGAACTCAAAGTTAGCTGAAATATGAATAAAGAAAGATAAATGATTAGAAATCTTGTGATTAGTAAAAAGCACAATATGTACATGATATCAAGATATACGCAGGTTAGGAAACAGAGGCCAACTTATTACAAATGAAACAAAAAACTAATGATGTATTAAAGCACAAAAAATTGCTATTTCATATTCAAAAGTAATTTATTGCCTATGAATACTTCGAGTTTCCATTGTTAACAACGTTGATAGCAAAAAGCATCCTACTCATTGTTGGTCACAAATCTGCCATAAGAAAGGATTTTGTATGTATACGCGCCCTAGACCTGGACCAACATTGAAAGGCCGAAGGGAAGAGATGCCCTCCATGCCAATCTCCAGAGAAATGCCGACTCCTGAACTAAACTACTTGGTATTTTTAAGACGAGTGCAGGAAAGAAATAAAAGGGATAGGGTAAGAAGTGAGAACGATTTTGGTGGGAAAGAACCAGCAGCACGATTATCAACAAATACCTTGAAACAACAACAATAAATATGAAGAACGAAACTAAAATAAACACTGCGCTATCTCCCCTATGTATCCTCTGGAAGAGTTCCAGGGTTCAAGTATCTTCCTATGCCTAAATCCAGGATTCAAAATTACAACAATTAGGAAACACAAGAACTTGACAGAAACCACTATCCACAGGCAACATAAAAAGAATTTAACGCAATATTAAATCTCTTACATAACCCTCTGAATGATTCCAAGGTTCAATCCCTCATTACACACCTAAATCCAGAACGCAGAATTACAGTATGCAAATGAAGAAAAAGAATAACAGAAATCAACACAGAAGATAACATTTATGAGAGAAATGGAGCTCAAAGTCTTCAATATCTATTGCAGAAATCAAGATACAACAATTCTCTAGCAAAAGTTCCCCCCCTTTTCTCATTACAATTCATGGGTTTTTATAGAGGACCCGATCCTCTGAGCCATCAATGCTCTGAATTTGGAAGTACGCCCTCGGCAGACTACAAAATTTTCGCCCGCTCCTTCTGAGAATGAGCTTTCACATCCTTTTCCTTTATTAGCAAGTATGACCGCGTCAACCGGGGAAACACACATTGATGAGCCGTCCAGCTTGTCCTGAATTTCTCTGGGTGCGATGCTCGAGTGACCTTCAAGTGGCTTTGCCTTCCGATCTGCAATTGATATCTCCTTTTCCATTGCCACAAATAGGCCCCGGGTCTTTCGGGAAAGTAAAAATGCCTTTATGAAACACTTGAATGCCTCGTGGAAATACCCGTTCTTGATATGTGTGTCATTGGGGAAGGTGCCCTAGGAAGAGCTTCGCTAGGTTCTCATTCGGAGCTATGCTTCGCAACAATCATGAGCCGAAGTTGGAATGATGAACCCACAAAAATGCTTCGCGCGAAGGGGCTCTCAAAACTGCTTCGTGAGGACCAGATGTCGAAGCTCCTATATCCCATAGAAAACATGACTCTTAACTACCTACTACTTTGCCGAGGATACGAGCCGTATACTACTTCGCCAACAGCTCCGTCCAAAGTGGACTACAACAATGCTTCACCGCGAACCTCTTCAAAAATAGCCACTCGGGAGGACTTTGGGTGAAGCTCATCCATGCCTTAGAAAATTTTTAGGGATAATCAACCTTCGGATGGGGGAGCTTCGCACTGAAATCGCCCGAAGCAGGTGCTTCGCAAAAGTTTTGAGCGAAGTAGATTTTTCTTGGGGGCGGTTCACCAAAAAGGAAGGCCGAAGCGGGTGCTTCGTTGGAATTTTTGCGAAGTGTTTCTCCACACTTTAGAAACTTTTGCATTTCATATTTTATGCTTCGTAGAATTTCGGCCCGAAGCAAGTCTTGCGGGAGCTTCGCTTGCGAAGCTCTTTCTATGCCTTAGGAGATTTCAGGCCTGCACCTATGTTTTCCCTATTTCTTGTTTGCGAAGCTGCCTGTTCCTGCTAATGCTGTAAGCGAAGCTTTTTCTTACACAATTATCTACAAAGGGGATTCAAAAAATGACAACCAAAATTGCTGCAATGCCACTATCAACAAAAATAAAGAAAACCATAACAAGAAAAACCTTTACACAACATTATTTTTCACTACCCCTCCAATGTGATGAAATTGTCAACATTCCTGGCGGCTCACGGGGCAACGAGCTCACCTTGGTGTGAGGACCCTCAGCCTTCATCCATTGGGCCAGAGTTGCCTCCAGACCCTTCTCCTATCTGCTCTTCTTCTTTCGAGGGGACCTCCGTAGCTACTTCTTTTCCTTTTTCTTCGTCTTCTGGTGCCTGATCAAGTGGTGGTGGCAGGGGAAGGCGATCACGGATGCGTTCCATAGTTCGGCGAACGTGGGCCCAGGCACCCTTCTGAAATGGTTCTCGATCTTGCAGTGCTTTAACCAGAACATGGAACCGATCAATCTGCCCTATATCAGCACATTTGGCTCTTACACTTAGATCGTTCAAACAGGCCGCGATCTTGCAATATCTGAAAATGAAATCCATGACCTGCCCTTCCGTGACTGGCTCCTTCCATTCATCGATTTTTGAAACATCGCTTTCAAAGTTGAGCCACGTTGGTTTCAGTTCTTCCTTGGTTAAAAGGTTCCCATCGTCATCAGTGAAACTTGGGAAGCCCAATGTTGAGAGATCCTGGAAATATCCCAAGGAAGCATGCTGCTCTTGCTCAAACACGTCCATAAGTTGTTTTGCCTTCTGAGCTTTCCTCACTTTGGAGAAGAAGGCACGGACCGTGGCTTGAACAGTGGACCAGTCTCTTACTGTCCGACTCATAGAAGTGACTTGCAAATCCTAGTACTTGATGCTTTGTACCTCAAAGGCTAGGTCAAGTCGGCTTCTTATTTCTTGAATTATCTCGTCCACTATAGGCCCCTTTTGTGTAGCAACATTCTGGGCTTCTGTTATATAAGACAATATCGAAAGGGCATTGGAGGCCCGGGATCTGATGTTCTTGAGTTAGTGGTAACGGATGTCTTTAATTCTGCCTTTGTCAAACAGCTCCAAGTTTACCTTCTCATACAACTTTTGCTGTATCTGCAAGATCCGACTCTTAAATTCTCTGGCTCTTACCTCGAATTCAACTTGCATTTTACTTTGATCTTTTGCTGCAACCTGCAGCTGATCTACCTGCTGCTTTAAGGCATCCGTTTCTTTCCTCATTTGCTCACATTGCTTTTGAGCATCTTCCAATTGGGAGCGTGTCCTGGCTAGGTCCTCCTCTAGCTTGACATTGGCATTTTCTGCTTCATATCTGCGTTGGTCGATGATCCTCGCGTGTGTGCGGAATGCTTCTATCCTCACATGCATAGAATCAAATTCATTATCTATGTCAAGATGCTCTAGGTCCTTGATCTTCTCTTGGTACTCATAATCAGTCGGGGTCATTTCATCTAGGGGCTTCTGGACCTTAGGTATATTTTTCACCTTATGAAGCTTCCCATTCTTCAAATCGAACACCGCGTATTTTTCAGCCTTTGCCAGAGATCGCCCTCTTCTTCTTCGTGCTTCTTTGAGCATCTTATCGGTATTTTGATGGGCTTGGATCAACCTCTCTGCTAAAGGACGCTCCTGGATCATAGCCAATTCATTTTTGAATGCGGTTGGGCTACCAGCCAAGGGTGTAAACAAATACATGGACTGCATGGATGACACGTCACCGATGGGCTCAGCGATAGGTGTGGTGGGTGTTCGGGCTGGTGAAGTGATGACTCGTGGGACTAGGGAGCGAGAGTCAGGGTGTGGAAGTGAAGCATCGCTCCCGGATGATCCAAGTGTTGCGGGGTTAATGGCATGGGCGAGTGATGTGGTACGGGTGTGTGTGTCCCGACCTGGTGACTCGGATGGAATGGAAACATTAAAGGGGACGACGAGGCCGTGAGACAAGTCGGATGACCGTTCAACATGAATGATGTTATGGGGAGATTTATCTAAGACGGAGGATCCAGGGGAACCTTCGGTCGGGACGGCTATCGACGTGACTAGGGGAGTAAGAGTAGAGGATAAGGGGTGCGTACCTACGTGCTCTAGTGATAGAGCAGAAGTGTCGAAGTCTTGCATTTCAGGTCTGGGTTCACCTCCAGCTTCTGTTTCCTCGACATTTTTGGTCTCTTGGAAGAATTCCTCCACATTGATGGTCCCCATCTCGGTACTTTCTTCCATCCCCTACAATGGTGGTTCGGGCACTACTTCTCCAACACCTGCACTAATTGAGCCTACCGCAACTGATTCGCTAGGAACACTTGAAGTTCTACTGCGAGGTCATTTTGGGTGAGGAAGGGGCATGTGGACTGGTTCGAGCCTTTTCCTTTTCCCTTTCTCCTGCTACTGCAGTGACTTCTCAACCTTTGCCTCAACATCCTCAACTGGCTTATCTAGTATCTCTTGTTGTGTCATCGCTATCTCCTCTTCTTCCTCTTGTTCAAAAATTTCCTCGATTCATCTTGGGCTTTCGCCCAAACCCGGGGTGCTAAGGGGAATGAAGTCAGCGAATGAGATGGGCTGCCAGGACCCGACATGGGCTTCATAGTAAATATCAAAGTCTTTATCCATCTCTAAGAGACCATACGATCTTTGCTTTCGGCGGTGGACTCTCATCACCCACCATTCTCTCAGCTGATCTTCGTGCCATTTTTTTACTTCTTCCCTCAGATCATCTTTCATATTTTTCCAGAAGGGGGAATCCGCCTCCGGGAAGGGATATCGAATGGGATCATATTCAGCTTCAATAGTGTAAAATTCATGCCATGGAGGCATTGTCTTCATTCTCTCCAGGTGCCATTCCAAATCTCTCCCCGTAGGGTTGTTCCACTGCTCTACGATCTCCGGGCGGGGGAAAATATGGAAGTTTTTGAACCTGAGATGATCTCTCCTTATCCCCAAGGGATCATAGCACCATCGTTGTGGGATCTGCAGCAAACCAAATTCAGCAAGCTTTTCCTCCAGATAAATGTTTTGTTTAAGGGCGAAAACCTCAATGACTCCCATTTTGAAAGGGAAATCACAGGTTGGTGCCCACTTTCGGCCATGGCCATAAACAACATTCGTCACATCGCTCTGATGAGCAACCTCCAAAGCAAATTGATACTCAGAAGGATACAGTGGCAGCAGGAAGGGTTTTCTCGTAAATCCAAACAGGTGAACAACAAGCCCTTGCGTAAGTTGAAAAACATCACCCATTTTCTCATTAACAACCTTATCTCTGAGAGCCACGGGCACCCGAGGGCAGGAACCCTGTACAAGCTGCATAGCAGGTCCTGAGAACTGCTGGTTGAAAACATAGTATGACCTCGTCCTTGCCAGGAGAGGAGTCCACTGATATACTGGCAAAGGAGCTCCATCCTTGCCGCTTGGAGTAATGGCAATGTGGGGAAAACACTTATAAGTATGGTAGAAAAAGAGCCACACTAGGAAGGAGCAAGGCCCAAAATATTGACCTATTCCATAATTCTTCACACTGACCAACCACGTATGCAGGGTTCGGGCCACCCATTCCGCCCAGTCGAAGAAGACCGGATTAACGCCTAGCCTTGATGGGTCGGGGGCATAAAACTCCCCTTGTGAGATACATTCAGCCAACGATACTTGCCAGGGATATACAGAAGCATCCGTAGACAATCCCGCAACCCATGCTATGATAGAGAAAATGTCAGTATTCTTAAAATCGGTGAGAGGGCGAGGCATCTGTGGTCACTTGCCCGAAGGAAGCCCATCTTTCATATTCTCCTTTAAGAACTTGATGATATACTCGGAGGTGGAGAACCTATCCACTTGTTCACTCAGAACCACGTTGCGGACAGTATACCCCTTGGGTGGCCCTTGCTGAGGAGCGAAAGCCTCCTGCACATCTTCTTTAAAAATTGCAAACAATTTGTTTCCTACCGCATGTCCAGATTTTGCCTGGTGGAGGGTTGGTAATTTTGTGCAATGGCATGGATTAACTCGGGATAGGGGTGTGTTGGCGGAGTCAGGTACCAATATATCTAGGAGTAGTATGCGGCAACTCTCTTGTTTTTCGTAGACAACCGACTCTTCATGTAATTAATGGTGTATTGGAGCCCGACTATGCTCCTTGTGAGCTTAGTGTCCCTTATGTTCTCCCACTCGTCGATGGGCGGTTCTCCAAGTTGTTCTTCTTCGAAATCTTCCCCTTCCTCCACAACCTATTTGTCAGGGTGAAGATTGAGGTTTACCCTCTTGGGACTATGCTTTTTCTCTTCCTTACTCCTTTTTGCCTTCTTCGGACCGACCGACTCAAGGTCTTTCTTCTTCTCCTTTGAATTCCTTTTTCCCATCTTGTTTTTTAGAAGGCGACAGAATTTCGACGTAGAATGATGAGAGTGCAACAGAGTAATGTAATGGCCAGGGCTCCTTGCATTTGAATTTATCAGTGGAAGAACAACTTTTTGTCTCTGAAGCTTGGCTTTTATAGTTGTGGATTGATACTGCCACCATTTATGGCACCTGCCAAAATTAAATTTAGAAGTCGGGCCGAGGAGATCACATTGCACTCGGATTGGTTTTGCGGCGCGGGCGCACGTGGGCCTATGTACTTTGTAATCCTGACCATGCTTCAAAAATCTAACTTCTTGCCACCTCGTGCCTAGGCATGACTTTTAATCATAACTAAATTCTCTTGGGATACGCTCTGCCACCTTTGCATTAACTCCGTACGTTTTATTTATTTTTGTTGATGTCAGTACACATCTCGAGGGATATTTAAACATCCTTTTACTTTGTGCCTTATGATTTGGCGAAGCTGATATTAGCGATAGATAATTTATTAGAACCTTGTGCGACCCACAAATTTTTATGCTTCGGACCCGAAGCTATTTTTTCCTTTTTTATGAGGGCTGCTTCGCAAAAAACTAGTCCCAAAGCGAGATTCTTAAATCCTTTTACGCGAAGTTTTTTCCTAGCTTGTCCTTTCAACTTTTGTATTTTTATGCGCTAGAGGGATGGTTTGCTGAGCCCCTACCGAAAGTAGCTTTGCCAGACCTCTTTATTATGAAGTGTCTCCTGTACCATAGTCGATTAGGGCTTCAAACGAGGAGCCTTTATTGATATCTTTAGCAAATCTCACTTTCGGGTCAAACTATTTATACATATTTTCTCCCTTTTGCTCTGAGCTCGATGAGACACACCTCGATAGGATTATTGGAGGGGCACTGCATTCTAAACCGTCTTCACCTTGATGTTGTTTTAGTCACGAGGGCGATATCTACATACTACATGTTTTGACGCTAGGGTACTTCGTAGTGAACCAACTCCCGTTGTTTGCTTCGCACAAAAATTCCCAAAGGAGTTTTCGTTGAGTTGGGTGAATTCTGGACTTAGCAACTTCAAGACGGAACACATTTTTAAGGCGGTGTGGAGCCGCGATATTTTTCTAACTATATTTTACACTTACTAAAAAAAAGGTATATACTAGTGTAAATGACATAATGCTACATAGAGAGTGGAAAGGTGTTATGGTACATTTTAATGGTGGAAGGTCTTCAGATGAAGACCATTTACAGGGATCGAAAAGACTTGGCCGATTGCATCTTTGAGGATGAAGGAATTGGCCAAATTTACCTTTATAATCTCGAACGACCCTTCCCAGAATGTGTCAAGCTTATCATGATTTTCGGGCTTTGCCTTCCAGGAATCCCACTTCCATACCATGTCTCCTACCTTGAATGTGCGAACAAAGGACTTTTTCTTGAACCAGTTTTGAGTGATCTGTGCATGCTTTGCGAAGTTCTGGTAAGCCTTATCTCGATCCTCCTCTAGTTGTAGCAATTGAGTTAGCCTAACTTCCATAGGTTTGAATTCTCCTTCTTCATCATTTAGCATCTACAAGGCATGAATTTCTACATGAGTTTGTAAAACAGCTTCATTGTCGTACACGAGGGTGTAAGGTGAGGTCTTCATCGACTTCTTGATAGAAATCCGATCAGCTCACAAGGCTTGATTCAGGAGGAGATGTCAAGTCCTCTTGTTCCTTTCTACTAGATTTCTTAGTAATCTCAACAAAGTCTTATTTGTCGATTCTACTAACCTATTACCTTGCGGATAATAAGTGACCTTGCGGTATATCCCATACTTGTAGGTGAATTAGCTGATCTTAGCACCTGTGAACCTAGGACCATTGTCCGTGACTATTGCTTCAGGGACACCAAACCGAGTGATCAAACTTTCTAGGAACGCAATGATTGTATCTTGGTCAACGTGTTTCGTGGGTATTGCTTTGGCCCACCTGGTAAAATAATTGGTTGTAGTCATGATGAATTCATGTCCTGTAGAGGAATTTGGTGAGATGACTCCCACAAAATCCAATCCCCACTGCTGGAATGGTGCCTCTACTTGTATTGGTTGAAGGGGTATGGAAGTGTTCCTGCTTCGGTCGATGAACTTCTAATATTTCTTGCATCTTCGGCAAACTGTAAAGGCATCGACGAAGAGAGTCGGCCAATAGTAGCCTACTTTGATTATTTTCAACGCTGTTGTTCTTCCAGCTAAGTGGCCCCCATATAACTCGGAGTGGAATTCACCAAGGACCCTCTTCTTATCATCTTCCTTTATGCATCTTAGAAGAACACCATCGATGTTTTTGAAGAATAGGCCTTCGGGGAGTAGAATGTAGCGACGGGATCACATCCTGAAGTGCCTTCGCTATGAAGAGTTCAGGTGTTGCAGACATTTTCCAGTGTTGAAATATTCAATTATTTCACTGGTCCAATCCTCTTAGTCTGTTCCTAGATTTGTGAAGCTATTTTCCATTAACGAGTCATCCCACTGACAAGTTGTCACCTCAGCGGCAACGCTTTTTGCAAGCTCTTGACATAGGGCACGATTGTGAACTAACTTTGTGGATCGGATTTCGATATCAAATTCTTGTATCTTGTTGACCCATCCAGCCCTTTTGTCGCCCAACTCTCCCTGAATGATGAAATTTTGCGTCTGAATGGATGACAAACATAGTAACTCGACTTTGGGAAATAAAGTGCTTGAATTTCCTCAAAGATTTCATAACTGCATGCACTTGATGTTCTATGAAGGTATATTTCTCTTCATGGGATGGGATTACCTGACTTAAGAAGGCGATAGGGCATTCTTCACCATCTTCTCCCCTCTACGTTAGGACTGCGGCATAACTTTCAAGTTTGCCCACAACATACAAAATGAAGTCTTTGTTGTAATCAGGGTTAGTTAGCACAAGAGCCTGAGCGATGCGAGTTTTAATTTCCTCAAACACTAGTCTTCTATTATTAGTCAAGATGAATTCGGCATCCTTCTTTAAGAGTTCAGACATTGGCTTGATGACTTGAGCAAAGTCTGGGATGAACTTTATTACAAAATTAATCTGGCCAAAAAAGGACTGCAGGCCTTTTTTGTTCATCAGGAGTGGGAGCTTTAGGAGTGCCTCGGCTCTATTAGGGTCTACGACAAGGCCTTTTTTTGATATAACATGTCCTAGAAATTTTCCTTCATTTACTGTAAATATGGACTTCTTCGGGTTGATTTAAATACCAAATTCTCGACATTTTTCAAATATCTGTTGTAAGTGTAAATGGTGATCTCTTTTTCGGGAAAAGACAGTCATGTCATCTAGATAGATGACGATGACCCTATTCAACAACTCACCAAATGCCAGATCCATAGCCCTCTAGAAGGTGGCTCCTGCGTTTGAAAGACCAAATGACATCCGTTGGTAAGCGAATGTTCCCCATTTGGTAGTAAAGGTTGTTTTGTGTTGTTCTTCATCTCTAACCCAAATCTAGTTATACCCTGAAAATCCATCAAGAAAAGAAAAATGCTGGGCTCCAGCCACCGAATGCAAAATTTGGTCAATCTGAGGGAGAGGGTAGTGATCCTTTAATGAAGCTTGGTTCAAATTGTGAAAATCTACACAGGCGGATGTCCCCATTTTTCTTCCTGACCTATACTAGATTTTCTACCCAAGAAGAATGCTTTATGGGATAGATGATCTTGGCCTCAAACATTTTTAAGAGTTTGGTTTTCATTAGGGTTTCGATCTTCGGGTTGATAGGTCTTTGCCTCTATCTTAAAGGTTTGATCCCTTCTTGCAGCTCGATTGTATGTTGAATCAATCGTCGGTCATAGCCTTTCAGATCTTGATAAGACCATGCCACTATATTGGGGTACCTTCTCCATAAAGATCGAATTTGTTCTAATTCAACCATGGTACAATCTGTTCCAACATTTATCACTTTCCTGGATTCAAGCTCTAGATCTTGATATTGCCTAGCGTCGACTTTGATTCTGTGAGAAACCACTCAGTCGTTCTGATCGAATAGGCTCTCTAGAGTGATCAATCGTCATGGAACATGGTTATTTTTTAACTGGACCAGTCCTTCATACTCCTCACCCTTCATACTCCTTTCTTCAACAATGGCTGCTTCTTGGACCAAGAAATTGATGATCTGTTCATCATTGTCGAAAAATTGCCAATGCATGTCCCTATCCGACATAGAGGGCCTATAAATCATCCTCACGGTCTTGGTCTTGTGTACCATGTCGTCAGCTAGAGAATATCTAGCCGCGATGGAGGCCAATACGTCAGTGTGTCTATTCTTCTCTCATGGGATGGATTGCAGATTGAGTGACTCAAACTATTCAAACAGGTCCCACACTCTATTGTGGTATGCTTTAAGATAATGCTTTTTTGAGATGCACTTGTTGGTGACCTGATTACATACCAATTCTGAATCTCCGAAGACTTGGAGATGTTTTATACCTAATTTCTCTACTTTCTTCAATCCTAGGCATAAGGCTTCATACTCTGCTGCGTTGTTGGTGTAGCTCCAAACCAACCGGTAGCAGTATTGTTTCTACTCTCCAGATGGTGATACTAATAGTATTCTTTCCCCGACGCCATTTTTGCATCGAGCACCATCAAAGAATAGTTTCCATAATTCTCTTTGGGCGGATACATTATTCTCTAGCTTAATGTGTTTCTCTGGTTATGTGATGATATAACACCCCATTTATGTCTCTATCATGGCATTGAAATCTGTTAATGAAAATTCATCTTCAAAATTCAGCTGTGCAAGCGTTTCTTCCACTAAGTCCACTTGTTCTATTTCTTTGGCGATAGCGTGTACAGGACTATGTTTTCTTCTTCAGACATATTTTCTACAAGAAATGTAGAAGGTTTCTCATTGAAAATTTTGACCTTCTTTCCCTCGAACGGGACCTCTAAATGTGAATAGTCCATGGACAAATATCCACCTAGCTTTGCTGTGAATTCCCTGGAAAGGCACATGCTAAAATAGGGCTCTAGATCTACAACTACCACCTCTTGTATTACCACAATCTGAGGTGCTTTGTGCAGTCGAATAGGTATATCTTTGATTACATCGATCATTTTCATAGGAGTACTATCCAGTTGGAGCACGTCGTTACTGCTTCGCGTGTACTCCATTTCCTATTTCTTCACAGACAGCCTTAGGCATTACAGTTGTTGCAGCACCAGATTCAATCATACAGTTGTGAATGATATGTCCTTCCATTCGTAAGGATAGGTAGAATGGAGGAGGCATGTTTTTTCCTATTATTAACATGGATAGGGTTTGCACTAGGGCAAGCGACGTTGATTTCCTAGCTTTTGCACTAGGGCAAGTGACATAGATTTCAAGGACTCCTACAATAGGTCCACTTGTCCTAGCAGCTGTAAAGTATCATATAGACTAATCTTGGCAGGGGTTCTCTTTAGTTCATCCTCGATATTATACCCTACGAGGGTATGTACTTTGGGCTCCATTTTTGCTTCGTACTTTGTGCGATATTGCTCTGTGGCTTCAACTCTCTACTACTTAGTCAATGAAGGGAACTTGAGCTTTTCCCTAGCCTGTTCTTTGGTTTCGGCCTGAGGTGGGGTTGCGGAGGCCTGCTGGGTCTTCTCCTTTGCTAGCACAAGATGTGAAACTTTGTCTGGGGCCTTAACAGGTTGCTACTCTTTTTCATGGTGAGTATACACCTTCAAGGGAACCATTTGGGCTGCATCCAACTCCATTGGTCTTTTTCCCTCTCTAGTAAGAACTAAAACTTGTTCTTCTTTGTTAATGACCGGGTCCTGATCCTCTTGTCTTATTATATTGACTTGACCGCTATGGCTACTCCCTGATAGTGTCTGCACATAATGCTGATGCAGCATACAAGTATTTTCCTCATGTGGGTCATTACATGTGGAACACCAATGCACATGATCTGAAGTGCTCGTCCCTTCATCAATCAGGACATTCCTTGCTAAGGACTTCCCTGGTTGAACCACTTGATATTTGGTGAGCGCTGGTGGGGGATAAGACCTTTTGAGAAGAAATTCCTACTGTGCTTGCTTTTTTTTTTATGATAATCATGTCGTTGGACAAGGTCTGCATAGTGGAATTTAGATATTGAACTTCCTACAGTATTTTTTCCTGCATATCTTTAGCTTTGCGGGCTGGTGGCAATGGAGCCATCGTAGGTATCAGAGGCAAGGCAGGGTATTGAGGCAGAGCTGGTAATGCGGGGAGTGTCAAAGGGACGGTGGGTTGCGATGCTAAAAATGCCAAAAAATGCATTTGTGGAATAACAATATAGGTTACGATGGGGTTAGGGTTCCATGATGAGATGGGATATACAAGGGTTGTGGAAGTTTACGAAGTAGCTACACCTAGGTATTGTGTCTGTGGAAATTCCAAAAATATAGGCATCAACATTCTTTGAGGAAGCTTCCCCATGGCTATCAAATCCATTTCTTCTTTTTGGGCCAGTTCATATAGTTCAGGGAAAGTATTCACATTCGAATACCTTACCATTACACTGATGTTAGGGTTGAGGGCCCTAAGGTAATAGTATGTTGCAGCTTCGTTGGCTGGTCGAAGTCCAGTAGGTACTCTTTGCTAGGTTCGAGCGAATCTCACATTGAAATCTGTGGGTACTTTTTCCCATCTTGTTTTTTAGAAGGCAATAGAATTTCGACGTAGAATGATGAGAGTGTAGTAGAGTAACATAATGGCCAGGGCTCCTTGTGTTTGAATTTATCAGCAAACGAACAAATTTTTGTCTCTGAAGATTGGATTTTATAGTTGTGGATTGATACTACCACCATTTATGGCAGTTGCCAAAATTAAATTTAGAAGTTGGGCCAAGGAGATCACATTGCACTCGGATTGGTTTTACGACACGGGCGCACGCGGGCCTATGTACTTTGAAATCCTGACCATGCTTCAAAAATCTAACTTCCTACCACCTCGTACCTAGGCACGAATTTTAATCATAACTAAATCCTCTTGGGATATGCTCCACCACCTTTGCATTAACTCCACATGTTTTTTTTTTGCTGTCAGTACACGTCTCAAGGCATATTTAAACGTCCTTTTACTTTGTGCCTTATGATTTGGTGAAGCTGATATTAGCGATAGATACTTTTCTAGAACCTTGTGCGACCCACAAATTTTTATGCTTCAGACTCGAAGCTATTTTTTTTTGTTTTTTATGAGGGTTGCTTCGTAAAAAACTAATCCCGAAGCGGGATTCTTAAATCCTTTTACGCGAAGTGTTTTCCTAGCTTGTCCTTTCAACTTTGTTGTTTTTATGGGCTAGAGGGATGGTTCGCTGAGCCCCTACCAAAAGTAGCTTCGCTAGACCTCTTTATTACGAAGTTTCTCCCGTGCCTTAGTCAATTGGGGCTTCAAACGAGGAGCCTTTATTGATATATTTAGCAAAGCTCACTCTCGGGTCAAACTATTTATACTTGTTTTCTTCCTTTTGCTCTGAGCTCAATGAGACACACCTCGGTAGGATTGTTGGAGAGGCACTACATTCTAACCCGTCTTGACCTTGACATTGTTTTAGTCGTGGGGGCGATCTCTACATACTGCTTCATGTTTTGACGCTAGGGTACTTCGTAGCGAACCAAATCTCGTTGTTTGCTTCGCACAAAAAATTCTCGAAGGAGTTTTCGTTGAGCTGGGTGAATTTTGGACTTAGCGACTTTAAGCCAGAACACATTATTAAGGTGACGTGGAGCCGCAATATTTTTCTAACTATATTTTACACTTACTAAAAAAAAGGTATATACAAGTGTAAATGACATAATGCTATATAGAGAGTCGAAAAGTGTTATGGTACGTTTTAATGGTGGAAGGTCTGTTTACAGGGATCGGAAAGACTTGGCCAGTTGCATCTTTGAGGATGAAGGAGTTGGCCAAATTTACCTTTATAATCTCAAACGACCCTTCCTAGAACGCATCAAGCTTATCATGATTGTCAGGCTTTGCCTTCCAGGAATCCCACTTCCATACCATGTCTCCTACCTTGAATGTGCGAACAGAGGACTTCTTATCGAACCAGTTTTGAGTGATTTGTGCATGCTTTGCAAAGTTTTGGTAAGCCTTGTCTCGATCCTCCTCTAGTTGTAGCAATTGAGTTAGCCTAACTTCCATAGGTCCGAATTCTCCTTCATCATTTAACATCTACAAGGTAAGAATTTCTACATGAGTTTGTAAAAAAACTTCCTTGCCGTACACCAGGGCATAAGGTGAGGTCTTGATCGACTTCTTGATAGAAATCCTATCAGCCCACAGGGCTTGATTCAGGAGGAGATGCCAAGTCCTCTTGTTCCTTTCTACTAGCTTTCTTAGTAATCTCAATACAGTCTTATTTGTCGATTCTACTAACCCGTTCCCTTGCGGATAATAATTGGATGTGACCTTGTGGTATATCCCATACTTGTAGGTGAATTCATTGATCTTAGCACCTGTGAACCCAAAACCATTTTCCATGACTATTGCTTCAAGAACACCGAACCGACTGATCAAAATTTCTAGGAATGCATTGATTGTATCTTGGTCAGCGTGTTTCATGGGTATCGCTTCGGTCCACCTGGTAAAATAATCGATTGCAGTCAGGATGAATTTATGTCCTACAGAGGAATTTGGTGAGATGACTCCCACGAAATCCAATCCCCACTGCTAGAATGGTGCCTCTACTTGTATTGGTAGAAGGGGCATGGAAGTGTTCCTGCTTCGACCGACGAAATTTTGACATTTCTCGCATCTTCAGAAAACTGCAAAGGCATCGAAGAAGAGAGTTGGCCAATAGTAGCCTACTTTGATTATTTTCAACACTGTTGTTCTTCTAGCGAAGTGGCCCCCTTATAACCCAGAGTGGAATTCACCAAGGACCCTCTTCTTATCATCTTCCTTTATGCATCATAGAAGAACACCATCAATGTTTTTGAAGAATAGGACTTCGGGACATAGAACATAGTGAAGGAATCGCATCCTGAAGTGCCTTCGCTATGAAGCGTTCAGGTGTTGCAGACATTTTCCAGTGTTGAAATATTCAATTATTTCACTGGTCCAATCCTCTTCGTCTATTCCTAGATTTGCGAAGCTATTTTCCATTAACGAGTCATCCCATTGACAAGCTATCACCTCAGCGGTGACACTTTTTGCAAGCTCTTGACATAGGCACGATCGTGAACTAACTTTATGGGTCGGATTTCGATATCAAATTCATGTATCTTGTTGATCCATCCAACCGTTTTGCCGCCCAACTCCCCCTGAATGATGAAATTCCACACGTCTGAATGGATGACAAACACAGTAACCCGACTTTGGGAAATAAAGTGCTTGAATTTCCTCTAGGATTTCATAACTGCATGCACTTGGTGTTCTATGAAGGTATATTTCTCTTCATGGGATGGGATTACCTAAATTAAGAAGGCGATAGGGCGTTCTTCGTCATCTTCTCCCCTCTGCGTTAGGACTGCGACATAACTTTCAGGTTCGTCCACAACATACAAAATGAAGTCTTTGCTGTAATCAGGGTTAGTTAGCACAGGAGCCTGAGCGATGCGAGTTTTAATTTCCTCAAACGCTTGTATTCAATTATTAGTCAAGATGAATTCGACATCCTTCTTTAAGAGTTCAGACATTGGCTTGATGACTTGAGTGAAGTCTGGGATGAACTTTCTTACAAAATTAATCTGGCCAAAAAAGGACTACAAGACTTTTTTGTTCATCGGGAGTGGGAGCTTTAGGAGTGCCTCGGCTCTATCAAGGTCTATGGCACCCTGATATAACATGTCCTAGCAATTTCCCTTCATTTATCATAAATATGGACTTCTTCAGGTTGATTGAAATACCAAATTCTCGAAATTTTTTAAATATCTATTGTAAGTGTAAAGGGTGATCTTCTCTTTTTCGAGAAAAGATAGTCATGTCATCTAGATATATGATGATGACCCTATTCAAAAACTCACCAAATGCCAGATCCATAGCCCTCTAGAAGGTGGCTTCTGCATTTGAGAGGCCAAATGACATCCGCTGGTAAGCGAATGTTCCCCATTTGGTAGTAAAGGTTGTTTTGTGCTGATCTTCATCTCTAACCCAAATCTGGTTATACCTTGAAAATCCATCAAGCAAAGAAAAACGCTGGGCTCCAGCCATCGAATGCAGGATTTGGTCAATCTGAGGGAGAGGGTAGTGATCCTTTAATGAAGCTTGGTTCAAATTGTGAAAATCTACACATAGGCGAATGTCCCCATTTTTCTTCCTGACATGTACTAGATTCGCTACCCAAGAAGAATGCTTTATGGGATAGATGATCTTGGCCTCAAGCATTTTTAAGAGTTTGGTTTTCATCAGGGTTTCGATCTTCAAGTTGATATGTCTTTGCCTCTATCTGAAAGGTTTGACCCCTTCTTGCAGCTCGATTGTATGTTGAATCAATCATCGGTCGTAGCTTTTCAGATCTTGATAAGACCATGCCACTATATTGGGGTACCTTCTACACAAAGATCCAATTTATTCTAATTCAACCATGGTAGAATCTATTCCAAATTTTATCACTTTCCCAGATTCAAGCTCTAGATCTTGATATTGCCTAGCGTCGACTTTGGTTCTGTGAGAAACTACTCTATCGTTCTGATCGAATAGGCTCTCTATAGTGATCAATCATCTTGGAACATGGTTGTTTTTTAACTGGACCAGTCCTTCATAGTCCTTACCCTTCATACTCCTTTCTTCAATACTGGCTGCTTCTTGGACCAAGAAATTGATGATCTGTTCATCATTATCGAAAACATGCCAATGCATGTCCCTATCCAGAACAGAGGGCCTATAAATCATCCTCACGGCCTTGGGCTTGTGTACCATGTCGTCAAGTGGATAATATCTAGCCAGGATGGAGGCCAAGACGTTAGCGTGTCTATTATTCTCTCATGGGATGGACTGTAGATTGAGTGACTAAAACTATTCAAACAGGTCCCATACTCTGTTGCGGTATGCTTTAAGATAATGTTTTTTTGATATGCACTTGTTGGTGACCTGATTACATACCAATTCTGAATCTTCGAAGACTTGGAGATGTTTTATGCCTAATTTCTCTACTTTCTTTAGTCCTAGGCATAAGTCTTCATACTCTATTGCATTGTTGGTGCAGCTCCAAACTAACCGGTAGCAGTATTCTTTCTACTCTCCAGATGGTGATACTAATAGTATTCCTGCCCCGACGCCATTTTTGCATCGGGCGCAATCAAAGAATAGTTTCCATAATTTCCCTTGGGTGGATACCTTATTCTCTAGCTTAATGTGTTTCTCTAGTTTTGTGATGATATAAAACCCCATTTTTGTCTCTATCATGGCATTGAAATCTGTTAATGAAAATTCATCTTCAGAATTTAGTTGTGCAAGCGTTTCTTCCACTAAGTCCACTTGTTCTATTTCTTCGACGATAGCGTGTACAGGACTATTGTTTTCTTCTTTGAACATATTTTCTACGAGAAATGTAGAAGGTTTCTCGTTGAAAAATTTGATCTTCTTTCCCTCGAATGGGACCTCTAAATGTGAATAGTCCATGGATAGATATCCACCTAGCTTTGTTTTGAACTCCCTGGAAAGGCACATGCTAAAATAGGGCTCTAGATCTACAACTACCACCTCTTGTATTACCATAATCTAAGGTGCTTTGTGTAGTTGAATAGGTATATATTTGATTACACCGATCATTTTCACAGGAGTACCATCCAGTTGGAGCACGCCGTGACTGCTTCGTGTGTACTCCATTCTTATTTCTTTGCAAACAACCTTAGGCATTACCGTTGTTGCAGCACCAGATTCAATCATATAGTTCTGAACGATATGTCCTTCCATTCATAAGGATAGGTAGAATGGAGGAGGCATGTCTTTTCTTGTTATTAACATGGATAGGATTTGCACTAGGGCAAGCGATGTTGATTTCCTAGCTTTCACAGACTTCAAGGACTCCTACAATAGGTCCACTTGTCCTGGCAGCTGTAAAGCATTGTATAGACTAATATTGGTATGGGTTATCTTTAGTTTGTCCATGATGTTATACCCTACGAGGGCATGTACTTCAGGATCCATTTGTGCGATATTGCTCCATGGCTTCAACTCTCTATCGCTTAGTTAATGAAGGGAACTTAAGCTTTTCCCTAGCTTATTCTTTGGTTTTGGCCTGAGGTGGGGCTAAGAAGGCCTGCTGGGTCTTCTCCTTTGCTAGCACAGGATGCAGAACTTTGTCTAGGGCCTTAACAGGTTGCTGCTCTTTTTTGCGGTGAGTATACACCTTCAAGGGAACCATTTGGGCTGCATCCACCTCCATTGGTCTTTTTCCCTCTCTAGTAAGAACTGAAACTTGTTCTTTTTCATTAATGACCGGATCCTCATTCGCTTGTCTTATTATTTTGACTTGAACACTATGGCTGCTCCCTGATAGTGTCTATACATAATGTTGATGCAACATACAGGTATTTTCCTCATGTGGGTCATTACATGTGGAACACCAATGCACAATCAATCGGGACATTCCTTGCTGAGGACTTCCCTGGTTGAACCACTTGATATTTGGTGAGCATTGGTGGGGGATAAGACCTTCTGAGAAGAAATTCCTACTATGCTTGCTTCTTTTTTATGATAATCATGTCGTTGGACAAGGTCTGCATAGTGGAATTTAGAGATTGAACTTCCTACAATATTTTTGCCTGCATATCTTCAGCTTTGGGGGCTGGTGGCAATGGATCCATCATAGGTCTCAGAGGCAAGTGAGGGTATTGAGGTAGATCTAGTAATATGGGGATTTCCAAAGGGACGGTGGGTTGTGATGCTGAAAATGTCAAAAAATACATTTGTGGCATAATGATCTGGGTTACGACGGGGTTAGGGTTCCATAATGAGATGGGATATACAAGAGTTGTGGAAGTTTGTGAAGTAGTTGCACCTAGGTATTGTGTATGTGGAAATTCCAAAAATATAGGCATCAACATTCTTTGAGGAAGCTTCCCCACGGCTATCAAATCCATTTTCATTTTTTGGGCCAGTTCATATAGTTCAGGAAAAATATTCACATTCGAATACCTTACCATTACACTGATGTCAAGGTTGAGGGCCCTAAGGTAATAGTATGCTACAGCTTCATTGGCTGGCCGAAGTCCAGCAGGTACTCTTTGCGAGGTTCGAGCGAACCTCACATTGAAATCCATGAGTACTTTTTCCCATCTTGTTTTTTAGAAGGCGACATAATTTTGACGTAGAATGATGAGAGTGCAACAAAGTAATGTAATGGCCAGGTCTCCTTGCATTTGAATTTATTAGCGGATGAACAACTTTTCATATTTGAAGCTTGGCTTTTATAGTTGTGGATTGATATTGCCACCATTTATGGCACCTGTCAAAATTAAATTTAGAAGTCAAGCCGAGGAGATCACATTGCACTCGGATTGGTTTTGTGGCGCGGGCGCACGTGGGCCTATGTACTTCAAAATCCTGACCATGCTTTGAAAATCTAACTTCCTGCCACCTCGTACCTAGGCACGACTTTTAATCATAACTAAATTCTCTTGGGATACGCTCCGCCACCTTTGCATTGACTCATGATATTTTTTTTTGCTGCTGTCGACACACATCTTGAGGCATATTTAAATGCCCTTTTACTTTGTGCCTTATGATTTGGCGAAGCTGTTATTTAGTGATAGATACTTTGCTAGAACCTTGTGCAACCCGTAAATTTTTATGCTTTGGACCAGAAGCTATTTTTTTTTTATGAGGGCTGCTTCGCAAAAAACTAGTCCCGAAGCGGGATTATTAAATCCTTTTGCACAAAGTGTTTTCCTAGCTTGTCATTTCAACTTTGTTGTTTTTATGGGCTAGAGGGATGGTTCGCTGAGCCCCTATCGAAAGTAGCTTCGCCAGACCTCTTTACTACGAAGTGTCTCCCGTGCCTTAGTTGATTGGGGCTTCAAACAAGGAGCCTTTATTGATCTCTTTAGCAAAGCTCGCTCCCGGGTCAAATTGTTTATACTTGTTTTCTCCCTTTTGCTTTGAGCTCGATGAGACACACCTCGACAGGATTGTTGGAGAGGCACTGCATTCTGACCCGTCTTCACCTTGACATTGTTTTAGTCGTGGGGGCGATCTCTACATACTACTTCATGTTTTGATGCTATGGTACTTCACAGTGAACCAACTCTCGTTGGTTGCTTCGCACAAAAAATTCCCAAAGGAGTTTTTGTTGAGCTGGGTGAATTTTGGACTTAGCAACTTCAAGCCATAACACATTGTTAAGGCGACGTGGAGCCGTGATCTTTTTCTAACTATATTTTACACTTACTAAAAAAAAGGTATATACAAGTGTAAATGACATAATGCTATATAGAGAGTGGAAAGGTGTTATGGTACGTTTTAATGGTGGAAGGTCTTCAGATGAAGACCGTTTATAGGGATCGACAAGACTTGGTTGGTTGCATCTTTGAGGATGAAGGAGTTGGCCGAATTTATCTTTATAATCTCGAACGACCCTTCCCATAACATGTCAAGCTTATCATGATTATCAGGCTTTGCCTTCCAGGAATCCCACTTCCATACCAAGTCTCCTACCTTGAATGTGCGAACAAAGGACTTCTTCTCGAACCAGTTTTGAGTGATTTGTGCATGCTTTGTGAAGTTCTAGTAAGCCTTGTCTCGATCCTCCTCTAGTTGTAGCAATCGAGTTAGCCTAACTTCCATAGGTCCAAATTCTCCTTCTTCATCATTTAGCATCTACAAGGCAAGAATTTCTACATGAGTTTGTAAAACAACTTCCTTGCCGTACACTAGGGTGTAAGGTGAGGTCTTGATCGACTTCTTGATAGAAATCCGATTAGTCCACAGGGCTTGATCCAAGAGGAGATGCCAAGTCCTCTTGTTCCTTTCTACTAGCTTTCTTAGCAATCTCAATAGAGTCTTATTTTTCGATTCTATTAACCCGTTACCTTATAGATAATAATTGGAGGTGACCTTGTGGTATATCCCATACTTGTAGGTGAATTCACTAATATTAGCACCTGTGAACCCAGGACCATTTTCTATGACTATTGCTTCAGGGACACCGAACCGACTGATCAAAATTTCTAGGAACGCAATGACCATATCTTGGACAACATGTTTCATGGGTATCGCTTCAGCCCACTTGGTAAAATAATTGGTTGCAGTCAGGATGAATTTATATCCTATAGAGGAATTTGGTGAGATGAATCCCACAAAATCCAATCCCCACTATTGGAATGGTGCCTCTACTTGTATTGGTTGAAGGGTCATGGAAGCGTTCCTACTTCGGTCGATGAACTTCTGACATTTCTCGCATCTTTGACAAATTGCAAAGGCATCGATGAAGAGAGTCGACCAATAGTAGCCTGCTTTGATTATTTTCAACACTGTTGTTCTTCCAATGAAGTGGCCCCCTTATAACCAGGAGTGGAATTCACCAAGGACCCTCTTCTTATCATCTTCCTTTATGCATCTTAGAAGAACACCATCGATGTTTCTAAAGAATAGGCCTTTGGGGCATAAAACGTGGCGAAGGGATCGCATCCTGAAGTGCCTTCGCTGTGAAGCGTTCAAGTGTCGCAGACATTTTCCAGTGTTGAAATATTCAATTATTTCATTGGTCCAATCCTCTTCGTCTGTTCCTAGATTTGCGAAGCTATTTTCCATTAATGGGTCATCCCATTGACAAGCTATCACCTCAGCGGCGATGCTTTTTGCAAGCTCTTAACATAGGGCGCGATCACGAACTAACTTTGTGGGTCGAATTTTGATATCAAATTCTTGTATCTTGTTGACCCATCCAACCCTTTTGCCGTCCAACTCCCCCTAAATGATGAAATTTTGCACGTCTGAATGGATGACAAACATAGTAACCCGACTTTGGGAAATAAAGTGCTTGAATTTCCTCAGGGATTTCATAACTGCATGCACTTGGCATTCTATGAAGGTATATTTCTCTTCATGGGATGGGATTACCTGACTTAAGAAGGCGATAGGGCGTTCTTCGCCATCTTCTCCCCTCTGCGTTAGGACTACGACATATCTTTCAGGTTCACCCACAACATACAAAATAAAGTCTTTGTTGAAATCAGGGTTAGTTAGCACAGGAGCCTGAGCGATGGGAGTTTTAATTTTCTCAAACGCTCGTCTTCTATTATCAGTCTAGATGAATTCGACATCCTTATTTAAGAGTTCAGACATTGACTTGATGAGTTGAGCAAAGTCTGGGACAAAATTTCTTACAAAATTAATCTGGACAAAAAGGACTATAGGCCTTTTTTGTTCATCGAGAGTGGGAGCTTCAGGAGTGCCTCGACTCTGTCAGAGTCTACGGTAAGGCATTTTTCTGATATAACATGTCCTAGCAATTTCCCTTCATTTACTGCAAATATGGATTTCTTCGGGTTGATTGAAATACCAAATTCTCGACATTTTTTAAATATCTGTTGTAAGTGTAAAGGGTGATCTTCTATTTTTCTGGGAAAAGATAGTCATGTCATCTAGATAGATGATGGTGACCCTATTCAAAAACTCACCAAATCCCAGATCCATAGCCCTCTAGAAGGTGGCTCCTGCCTTTGAAAGGCCAAGCGACATCCACTGGTAAGCGAATGTTCCCCATTTGGTAGTAAAGGTTGTTTTGTGTTGATCTTCATCTCTAACCCAAATCTGGTTATACTCTAAAAATCCATCAAGCAAAGAAAAACACTGGGCTCTAGCTATCGAATGCAAGATTTGGTCAATCTAAGGGAGAGGGTAGTGATCCTTTAATAAAGCTTGGTTCAAATTGCAAAAATCTACACATAGGCGGATGTCCCCATTTTTCTTCTTGATCGGTACTAGTTTCGCTACCCAAGAAGAATGCTTTATGGGATAGATGATCTTGGCCTCAAGCATTTTTAAGAGTTCAATTTTCATCAGGGTTTCGATCTTCGGGTTGATAGGTCTTTGCCTCTGTCTAAAAGGTTTGACCCCTTCTTGCAGCTTGATTGTATGTTGAAACAATCGTCAGTCATAGCATTTTAGATATTGATAAGACCATGCCACTATATCGGGGTACCTTCTACACAAATATCAGATTTGTTCTAATTCAACCATGGTACAATCTGTTCCAACTTTTATCACTTTCCTAGATTCAAGCTCTAGATCTTGATATTGCCTAGTGTTGACTTTGATTTTGTGAGAAACTACTATGTCGTTCTGATCGAACATGCTCTCTAGAGTGATCAATCCTCTTGGAACATGGTTATTTTTTAACTGGACCAGTCCTTCATACTCCTCATCCTTCAAACCCCTTTCTTCAATAGTGGTTGCTTCTTGGACGAAGAAAATTGATGATCTGTTCATCATTATCGAAAACTTGCCAATGTATGTCCCTATCCGGAATAGAGGGCCTATAAATCATCCTCACGACCTTGGGCTTGTGTACCATGTCGTCAGCTGGAGAATATCTAGCCACGATGGAGGCCAAGATGTCAACGTGTCTATTCTTCTCTTGTGGGATGGACTGTAGATTGAGTGACTCAAACTGTTCAAATAGGTCCCATACTCTGTTGCGGTATGATTTAATATAATGTTTTTTTGAGATGCACTTGTTGGTGACCTGATTACATATCAATTCTGAATCTCCGAAGACTTGGAGATATTTTATGCCTAATTTCTCTGCTTTCTTTAGTCCTAGGCATAAGGCTTCATACTTTGTTGCATTTTTGGTGCAGCTCCAAACCAATTGCTAGTAGTATTCTTTCTGCTCTCCAGATGGTGATACTAATAGTATTCCTACCCCGAAACCATTTTTGCATCGGGCGCCATCAAAGAATAGTTTTCATAATTCCCCTTGGGTGGATACCTTATTCTCTGGCTTAATGTGTTTCTCTGGTTCTGTGATGGTATAACACCCCATTTCTATCTCTATCATGGCATTGAATTATGTTAATGAAAATTCATCTTCAGAATTCAGCTATGCAAGTGTTTCTTCCACTAAGTCCATTTGTTCTATTTCTTCGACGATAACGTGTACAGGACTATTGTTTTCATCTTCGGATATATTTTCTACGAGAAATGTAGAATGTTTCTCATTGTAAATTTTGACCTTCTTTCCCTTGAACGGGACCTCTAAATGTGAATAGTCCATGGACAGATATCCACCTAGCTTTGTTGTGAACTCCCTCGAAAGGCACATGCTAAAATAGGGCTCTAGATCTACAACTACCACCTCTTGTATTACCACAATCTGAGGTGCTTTGTGTAGTCGAATAGGTATATCTTTGATTACATCGACCATTTTCACAAGAGTACCGTCCAGTTGGAGCATATTGTGACTGCTTTGCATGTACTCCATTCCTATTTCTTTGTAGACAGCCTTAGGCATTACCGTTATTGCAGTACCAAAGTCAATCATACAGTTGTGAATGATATGTCCTTCCATTCGTAAGGATAGGTAGAATGGAGGAGGCATATTTTTTCTTGTTATTGACGGGATAAGGTTTGCACTAGGGCAAGCGACGCTGATTTCCTAGCTTTCATGAACTTTAAGGACTCCTACAACAGGTCCACTTGTCCTGGCAGTTGTAAAGTGTTGTATAGACTAATCTTGGTAGGGGTTCTCTTTAGTTTGTCCACGATGTTATACCCTACGAGGGCATGTACTTTGGGCTCCCTTTTTGCTTTGTACTTTGTGCAATATTGCTTCGTGGCTTCGACTCTCTACCGCTTAGTCAATGAAGGGAACTTAAGATTTTCCCTAGCCTGTTCTTTGGTTTCGGCCTGAGGCGGGGATATGGAGGCCTACTGGGTCTTCTCCTTTGCTAGCACAGGATGCAAAAATTTGCCTGGGGTCTTAACATGTTGCTGCTCTTTTTTGCGGTGAGTATACACCTTCAAGGGAACCATTTGGGCTGCATCCACCTCCATTGGTCTTTTTCCCTCTCTAGTAAGAACTAAAACTTGTTCTTCTTCGTTAATGACCGGGTCCTGATCCTCTTGTCTTATTATATTGAATTGACCGCTATGGATACTCCCTGATAATGTCTGCACATAATGCTGATGCAACATACATGTATTTTCCTCATGTGGGTCATTACATGTGGAACACCAATGCACATGATCCGAAGTGCTCGTCCCTTCATCAATCACGACATTCCTTGCTGAGGACTTACTTGGTTGAACCACTTGATCTTTGGTGAGCACTGGTGGGGGATAAGACTTTCTAGGAAGAAATTCCTGTTGTGCTTGCTTCTTTTTTATGATAATCATGTCGTTGGACAAGGTCTGCATAGTGGAATTCAAATATTTAACTTTTTGCAGTATTTTTACCTGCATATCTTCAGCTTTGGGAGCTGGTGGCAATGGAGCCATCGTAGGTATCGGAGGCAAGGCAGGGTATTGAGACGAAGCCGGTAATGCGGGGAGTGCCAAAGGGACGGTGGGTTGCGATGCTGAAAATGTCAAAAAATACACTTGTGGCAAAACGATATGGGTTACGACGGGGTTAGGGTTCCATGATGAGATGGGATATACAGGGGTTGTGGAAGTTTGTGAAGTAGCTGCACCTAGGTATTGTATCTGTGGAAATTCTAGAAATATAGGCATCGACATTCTTTGATGAAGCTTCCCCATGGCTATCAAATCTATTTTTGCTTTTTGGGCTAGTTCATATAGTTCAGGGAAAGTATTCACATTCGAATACCTTACCATTACATTGATGTCAGGGTTGAGGGCCCTAAGGTATTAGTATGCTACAGCTTCGTTGGTTGGTCGAAGTCCAGTGGGTACTCTTTGCTAGGTCCAAGCGAACCTCACATTGAAATCCATAATCTCCTCCTACGGGTGTCTTTGAATTGTTGTGAAGTGGTGCAAGAGGGAGGACGGGTTGGCAGACTCATTGAAACCTCTCATTAGTTCTCCATATAATTGGTCCCAACTTGTTATAGTGCTTGGAGGTAAAGACCTATACCAATAGAGGAGCTTTCCTCGGAGAGACAAAACCAGAAGCTTTACCATTATCCTTTCTTCTATGATGTCGTGTATCGCTGCCAGAGAAACGATATCTTGGATATGTTCCAGAGCTATTTTCCTTGTGCCATCAAAGGTAGGGATCTTATTTATTACAATAGGCGAAACCTACTCTTGTCCCACTAGGTTTAATGGTCCAGAAGAGTTCCATGTCGAGAACAATCTAGGCGGATGATTGTTGTTGTTGTTGTTGTGCCATGCTGGTGCCTAGATTCGAAAACACTAGAGTTCTCAAAGTTCGTTGTTTATGGCTAGCTGAAACAGAGGTACCTGGATGGTCAGGGGAGTTAGGAGGGTTTGGAGGAAAACTAGCCATTGTACTATCTAAAGTTGGACCTTGTTTGTCAAAGGCAGCCTCTTGCGAGGACGTTCCACGTAAAAGTGATTCAGGGGTGACTAGTCTGGAGCGTTCCCCGAAGGCATCAATATCAAGTTCAAAGAACTTGGTTTCTTCTCCATTGTTCCTAACTCTCCATCTCGTTTGCATGAAGGTACATATATTTTAGTACCGGTCTCTACGACTTTAAGATTCTCAGGTTGAACAAAGTCGCCAGATGCTAGAGTCTTCTAGTAATGAGATAAGCATCAGCTCTCACTACCACTCACAAGATGAGACTGATCGGGTCCCACCGGGCGTGCCAAAAACTGTTGGTCACAAATCTGCCATAAGAAAGGATTTTGTACATATACGCGCTCTAGACCTAGACCAACATTGAAAGGTCGGAGGGAAGAGATGCCCTCCGTGCCAATCTTCGGAGAAAGGTCGGCTCTTGAACTAAACTACTTGGTATTTTTAAGACAAGAGTGCAGGAAAGAAATAAAAGGGGATAGGGTAAGAAGTGAGAATAATTTTGGTGGGAAAGAACCAGCAGCACGATTATCAACAAATACCTTGAAACAACAACAATAAATATGAAGAACGAAACTAAAGTAAACATTGTGCTATCTCCCCTATGTATCCTCTGGAAGAGTTCCAAGGTTCAAGTATCTTCCTATGCCTAAATCTAGGATTCAAAATTACAACAATTAGGAAACACAAGAACTTGATAGAAACCACTATCCACAGGTAGCATAAATTTTTTTTAACATAATATTAAATCTCTTACATAACCCTCTGAATGATTCCAATGTTCAATCCCTCATTACACACCTAAATCTAGAACACAAAATTATAGTATGCAAATAAAGAAAAAGAATAACAAAAATCAACACAGAAGATAACATTTATGAGAGAAATGGAGCTCAAAGTCTTCAATATCTATTGCAAAAATCAAGATACAACAATTCTCTAGCAAAAGTTCCCCCCTTTTCTCATTACAATGCTAGGGTTTTTATAGAGGACCCGATCCTCCGAGCCATCAATGCTTCGAATTTGGAAGTACGCCCTCAACAGACTACAAAGTATTTTCCCGCTCCTTCTGAGAATGAGCTTTCACATCCTTTTCCTTTATTAGCAAGTATGACCGTGTCAACCAGGGAAACACACATTGATGAGCCATCCAACTTGTCCTAAATTTCTCTGGGTGCGATGCTCGAGTGACCTTCAAGTGGCTCTACCTTTCAGTCTACAATTGATATCTCCTTTTCCATTGCCACAAATAGGCCTCGGGTCTTTTATCCAAGTAAAAATACATTTATGAAACACTTGAATGCCTCATGGAAATACTCGTTCTTGATATGTGTGTCATTAGGGAAGGTGCCCTAGGAAGAGCTTCGCTAGGTTCTCATTCGGAGTTATGCTTCACAACAATCATGAGCCGAAGTTGGAATGATGAACCCACAAAAATGCTTCGCACGAAGAGGCTCTCAAAATTGCTTCACGAGGACCAGATGTCGAAGCTCCTATATCCTGCAAAAAACATGACTCTTTACTACCTACTACTTTGCCGAGGATACGAGCCGTATACTACTTCGCCAACAACTCCGTCCGAAGTGGACTACAACAATGCTTCACCGCGAACCTCTTCAAAAATAGCCGCTCGGGATGACTTTGGGCGAAGCTCATCCATGCCTTAGAAAATTTTTAGGGATAATCAACCTTCGGATGAGGGAGCTTCACACTGAAATCGCCTGAAGCAGGTGCTTCGCAAAAGTTTTGAGTGAAGTAGATTTTTCTTGGGGGCGGTTCGCCAAAAAGGAAGGCCGAAGCGGGTGCTTCGCTGGAATTTTTGCGAAGTGTTTCTCCACACTTTAGAAAATTTTGCATTTCACATTTTATGCTTCGTAGAATTTCGGCCCGAAGCAAGTCTTGTGGGAGCTTCGCTTGTGAAGCTCTTTCTATGCCTTAAGGAGATTTCATGCCTGCACCTATGTTTTTTCCCTATTTCTTGTTTGCGAAGATGCCTATTCCTGCTAATGTTGTAAGCGAAGATTTTTCTTACACAATTATCTACAAAGGGGATTCAAAAAATGACAACCAAAATTGCTGCAATGCCACTATCAACAAAAATAAAGAAAACTAGAACAAGAAAATCCTTTACACAACATTATTTTTCACTACCCCTCCAATGTGATGAAATTGTCAACACTCACAAACCAAAGGGATTGGGGCAATCATTGGGGAGAGAAAAGTATGGAGTATCACACCATAAGCCTGGGTTCTAATATCATGGGTGAACCTTGACATTCAATTAAAATGGCATGAAATCAAGTGGTTAAAAACTTGGGCCACCAAATTGGAGATCCAAGTTCCAATCTTACCCCGAAGCATATGCATCATACCCAACAGTGTTTGTCGCAATGCCACTATGTGGTTTGTAAAAGTAATGTGATAATGCCATCATGTTGTAATAAGGGTGAGGCTCATTTCAATCCCATATAACCAATTAAAAAAACATCTTACTCACCTTTCCTATTCTATTTACAATTAATATATTATGTACAAATTCTATGAACAAGGACACAAAGAAGGAAAAGCTACAATTAATATCTTATGTACAAATTGTATGAACAAGGACATAAAGAAGGAAAAGGTACAATTAATATCTTATGTACAAATTGTATGAACAAGGACACAAAGAAGGGAAAGGTCATCCACTTGTTCAAGGTGAAAACTGCATATTTTGCAGGAACCTTTTTGAATACTTGCAATGCATCAACCTTTTGGTTCGTAAAATTCATTTTCCAAAAACCATATGTAGAAAAAAAAATGTTTTTAGCTCCTTGCAATTCACTTTGAATTTTTCAAAATTTAATAATTTTATATTTTGTTATTCAGAACTCAAAAGAGTTTAGCCCTTAAATTTACAATTTTAATAAAGAAACATTTGCCACAATTTTGAGCTCAGAGCTTCAAGATATAACCTAGGGTTTAAGGAAAATGACAAAGTTGATAGTTAAAAACTCTAGAAAATGAAATAAACATAGCCATATTTAAAAAGGGTTCCCCAACAAAAACAATTATGACTGGATAAAAGCAAAAGTGCTACATGCAAGGCTTCTAGGCCAAATTTTACTAATCGTAAAAATATTTTAGACTTGCAAAAAAATGGAAATAATTTAATATAAGAAATGTTCTTAAAACTAGGCTTTACCGTAAACTCATAA
The DNA here is from genome assembly GCA_028583015.1 of Wollemia nobilis. Classification (NCBI taxonomy): domain Eukaryota; kingdom Viridiplantae; phylum Streptophyta; class Pinopsida; order Araucariales; family Araucariaceae; genus Wollemia; species Wollemia nobilis. The sequence goes on from JAQPPZ010001079.1 coordinate 423,026, forward strand.
AAATACAAATTTCCACAGGATTTTTTAGCACTTCAAAATAAAATCACTACCTTGGAGAGAAAACTTTGGTAGATTTAAGGACACTCTACGATCACAACTTTTACAAGATTTTTTTGGGAGTAAGTGATTAATTTGTGTATGCGAAGATTTCATTATAACTGAAAGATAATAAAGTACTTCCATTAAAGGAACTCGTGGTTGAATAGTTCCAACAACTTTCAAAATGAGAAACACAAAAAATGTCTCACAATATATTGCATTCAATTCTTTTAGAGGTCTTCGATATTTACAGCTCAAATTTCTAAAATTTGAAAATCTCATGATTTATTCAACAAGCCAAAAATAACTTTTTCAAAATGAAACCTATTAGGTAATCAACAAAATTCATACCATCATTAGACTTTTCAAAAAAAGTCATAACCTAAAATCTTTGAATAATATTACAAATGTTTTCAAATCTCAAAGATAAAATCAAAGCTCACAATTCATCAAAATGAATGGTGGATTTCTATGGTTTCTCTGCTATTGCTTTTGTCTTGACTTTTTTAGCTTCAAACCTTCTCTCTCCAGGTACATTCTTGGGTAGCCAACCAGTTTGGTTGTTGATCTCATGTATGTTGGGCGCATAGATATTTTGAACCCTAGGTTTGGGTATTTCCATTATCTTCCATGTTGGTTCAACAAACTAAATTGTAGATATTACATCTTGAGGCACTGTATTGACATTATTGATGCTTTTCACAATTGTATTCATATGATCCAACTCATAACTATGAAAGCTAAGGAGTTCTTGTTCCAAATATTGCTTTATTTCCTTGATTTTTTCCTAAAGCTCTGACACATCCATTCCATAAGTGGTTAAGAAACATTCTAGTGCTTTCCTTGTAGTTACAATTGTGAATAAACTTATTCTCAGAATTTGAAGTTTTTTGTTAGCACTTATCTTTTATTTTCAAGTACTAATCTTAACCAGACTAGTTTGCCCACTGTTCCATTATAATCTAGTCATTTTCTTTCCCTTCTTCTCAACTAATTAATGATATTTTCCTAAGTTCTTTTATCTCATCTTTGTATTGTCCTTTCTTTTGAGAATACCCACTTTTTGATGTTTCAATGTCCAACTTAAGTTGGACTATTTGCTACAAACATCCTAATGCCTCTTTTCCATATTCAAAACTATTTTTCTTTAGACCTTTCACAAATTCCATTAAGGACTTCCCTAAAATAGCAATGTTTCCAACTTATACATAATCAATATCTTATTTTATCAAAGTGAGCATAGATCTTGCTTTTGACTTTGTTGCTAATTTTGTAGCTTGTGAGGTCTCAGTGGTAACAACCTCTACTTTTCCTCCAATTCCTAGCTTGTGCTTCACTTTTGTCTAATGTTCGTTGTTGTGCTTCCCCTTCCTTGGAGGCTTCTCTAGTTCTTTGGGCAGGGATAAAATTTCTAACAAAAGCACTTAGATACTTAAGTTATTTTTCCAATATCAAGTTTCTTTGCTCAAGTTCTTGGATGGTATCCTCTGTAATGTCAAAGTTGGCTTGAAGGATCCCAACAACTCCATGTCACTCCATGGGAGGAAGCATAGTGGTTGTGATTTTCGTACTATTCCATTTTTAGCTTCTTTCCTTTGGGAGTTCCTTCTTTAGGTTCACTCTGATGATGACTTTCTTGTGAAAAGAGTCATGCTTGACATTAGATCTCACACTTTTCATCTTTTTCTATGCAGTCTCATCGGTAAATAGGACAACAACATCAACAATTTGTCTTTCTTTTTTCTCTCATTTTCTCTCCCTTTTCATATGAGAGTTGTTTCAAATCCATGATCTATGCTAAGAAATTGTCTATGTTCGAACCCATAGGCTTCTCAACAAAAGCCTTAATTTTTTAACCTTCTTCTACTGAGTTAATTGTATTTCTTCAATTCTTAGTGTGTCCTGCTAATATGAAGGTACCTCTTTCAGTTGAGGCATCTTTTGTTGAGCTGAGAGTGTCTTTTTATAAGGAACACCTTGCTGCTTGTTCTTATATTTGGTGGTCTCCATTGCCTACTCATATTTCTTAACTTTTTTCTCTAGAAGGATGGGTAAAGTTGAAGGCTTTCTTTTCTTTCCATTATCATCATCTTATCTATAAGGTGATTCTAGTGCACCTATCACTTGCTAGTTAGATGGTGGCTTATCCTTTCCTACTTCCTTGGAAGCAAAGCACCAAGATTTTTCTTGGCAAGACAAGAAAGGAGAAGATTTTTACTTTCAGATTGCCTAGTGCCTTTCCCTACAATGTATAAAGGTTTTTGTGATAAAGGTGAGGGTTTGAAAACCTTCACTATAATAGTTTGAAAAAGTAACAAAAGATATGAGTCCTAAGAAGCCTTCTATTATTGGTTGATATCCACTTAATTACCTTTCATCCTTAGCTTCTCGTTCTTTTGTTGCCACCCTTTCTCTCTTATTTTTTTCCAAACTCAATCTCTTCTTTTCCTTCTCCTATTTCCTCAAACACTAGAGGTTTTTGATCATCCTAATGGACTCAATCATGGAATACAACAAATCCTAAATTAATCATAATAACTCCTTCCTCATCTTCACAATTTGTCCATGCATCATTGTGGGTAAGATATGGCCAAATGCAATATCCAGTATCCACCTTGTATCTATACATGCTTTGGAGGACTTGCCTCTTATCATAATTGTAACTTCTCCAAGCTAGCTTGAACTCATCTCTCTAAAATTTTACAACCAAAATATATGTCTTTTGAATTTACATATATAATTTCCAATATTAAAAGAAACTAATGGGTTGGATTACATGCTTTCCTGCACACTTGCCAATAAATCTCATGAATTCCATCAATAAAAAATATGTAGCCTTGAGTCTTTAATGAAGGTTTTGATATATGCATGAAATGACTAGTCAATGTACTAGTCAACCTTGGAGAGGATAGCCTTCATAGGTTTCTTTGAAATCCTATAATATGATTTTCTTGTCAGCCTGTACATTAATGGCTTGATGAAATTGTTGCTTCACATCAATGTAGTTTTTGAACCATTCTTTTGCATAGAAACTAGGAAAATATTTGAAAGTAGAATTTTTTTCTCCTTACCTTAGTGAGTTGATTGCAAATTTACTCACTGATTAGGTGTGACCAATCTATCTTTGTTTTCTTAACAAGCATCAGGTAGAAGAATCCAAACATCTAGGGTTGAAATTTACATAAAATATTTTTGCATCCATGTTTGATAAGCACACAACTATGGCACTTATGGAGGGTGAAGAGATTTTTATAACTTACATCATTTTCAAATATCACCCAGTTCTCAGCAGACTACTACTTGACTAATCACCTCATTCTTTCACCCTATCTTTGTAGTCAAGAGTAATAAGCACGCATTACAAGCTATAACTATCCAAAATATTAATGATAGATCTATGTGCCCTTGTTTGCATACAAGAGTGACTAAGCTATCTTAACCAAATATTCTTGGCTCCTTACCTAAAGGAATCTATTACTCTTTGGCATTAATTATTACAATAGAAACAAACTACTACTAGACTAATCACCTCGATCTTTCACCCTATCTATGCAATCAAGAGTAATAAGCACCCATTATAAGCTATAACTATCCAAAATGTTAATGATAAATCTATGTACCCTTGTATGCATATAAGAGTGACTACTAGCACTTCAATTATTTGTCCGTGCTTGTGAAAGGACAAGACTATACTTACTTGACATCATGTTTTAGCCACCCCTCCCATACCAAGGAGTTGTACATAGTTCCTTGCTTACTAGTTTCTTGTGATATTCTCTTGGTTCCACAACCATGGATGCTAGAAGAGTATTGAGGGGTTAGAATCCATGTACTCCTAAGATTATCCAACCAGACCCTCTTAGTCATAGTCATTAGATCATGTGTTGACCCCTTTCAATTAACTAGTGACAACAACTGTGCTTCTACTTTACATCCCACCATAGATTAATGTTGGCGCTTGGATCCAATGGAATTCCTTTCTATCTTTGTTGTACCTCAACCTAGATCTCTCTTAATCATTACTTTTAGCACGTTAGGGTTTATCCATTTTGGGTAACCCTCGAGGCTACAATTTTATCCTTGAAACCACTTTTATGGAGAGTGAGGAGTGCTTTATAACTTACATCATCTTAAAATATCACCTAGTTCTTAGCAATGTACTCAATTCTCTCTTTCTTGCCCATTCAACCATACTCATATCTCAAATGAAGACTGCTAAGGTTGACGAAGAAGGTATTCTGAAAAGAGATGTAATCTGGTTGGCCAAAGAATGGCTAATTTCTTCCCCTCAAAATCTATTCTCTCTCCAATATCTTTGTTGAAATGTTTTGCACAATCCAAGACCAATCTTGGGCACGTGAAAGAAAGCTTAAACATAGCAGTCTTCAACATCTCTGATTTGCTTGTTGGTTTGGAAAACAATCATTTCAAAGAACAACATGCAAATATTTTAATAAACTATTTTTCTCTATAGATATGAAAATATGGGTAGCTATGAAATAAAAAGAAAAATCATGGTATTTTGTAAATGCCCTTAACTCTAAAGGTTCAACCTAAAACCTAAAATAACATCATAATTGTAAAAAAAATTGGGTTTAGGAAAAAGAAACATGCCTGGTAAAATGACATGTAACATAATACTAGTCATCTTAAAAAAAAAGGTTGCAAAAATGATTGGCAAAAATGGTGCATGTATTTTTTTGATCTTAAGATTGTAATTGACCAAGTATTATTGCTTGACAAGAAAAGTTGAGAATTACAAATAACAGTTTTAAAAAATAACAAGTAAACCAATTTAAAGCATGATTGTTTAATTTTCATACACGAGGCAACTTTCTTGAAACTTTTACCATGCCATGCATTATTAGAAATATTGAGTTGATGTCAAAGGCAGAAATATATTCAATAATGAAATATTGATGTCAAAGGCAGAAATATCTTCAAGAATGAAATGTTGATGTCAAAGGTAGAAATATCTTCAAGTATGAAATGTGTTGTCATTAATGTTCAAGATAGATATCTTCAAAGGTGATTTTATATGCTTTAATATTTAAATAAAATATTTAACTATTAAAGAAGGAGGTTTGATTTAAATATATTTTAAATATATAAAAGTTTGAATAAAGTGGATGGTTTATATTTTTAAAAGGTTAAAAATTAAATCTGCATAGGCTGACCTCCTTGAGCGCACCATACAAAATAAATTTTGAAAATTCAAATATTCAAAATAATGGGCCGAATTCCTTGGAAACAAAAGAAAAATACATATTAATAAGGCCATTAATTCACTTTGGCAAGTAGGATGCAATTGTATTATCCTTCGGATGAGAGAGTGCAGCGAGTAGAATACGGAGGAGGAGAGGAGCGCAAATTTGGTAGTTTTGCGAATAAAGACACTTTGTTGACAAAAATTGTGGCGGATTCGAGGAAGACATGTCATTTATGCATAAAGCATGGAAGGCAGCGATTGGAGGTGAGACATATCTCCGATGTTCGATTCACAACATGGTAAGAGAAGAGCACAATAGATATTGGTGAAGGTCATTCGGGTCCACCTTAGTGAAGAAGAAGAACATCACACATACTCCGGAAAATTGTAGGTTTCTAATCTGTAAGTCAAGACATTCGAAGGCTTTTGTTGGCCATTGAAGAAGCTAGGGTAAAACGAGCTATTGTTTTGTTGTTCATAAAAAAAGAACATGCATAAAGATTTGATTTAAAGAAGTAATGTCTCGATGAAAATATTAGAAGACGTCCCTATTTTAGGTGATTAGAAACATTGAACAGAGTGGGAAATAACCCTAAAATGCACAAAATTGGCTTGAAAGCTAGCCAATTCAAGACATATTATCATGAGCACCAAGGACGCATATCCACACAAATATTTTCTCAAGCCTTTATTAGGTAAAGAAGGCTCAATTCATCTACACACATGGGAGACAAGCGCAAGAATATTTCAGTATAGGAGACGTTTCATCAGCGAGTCCAAATTGGATTCATGGATCTCTAAAATGCTTGGGATTTGGTGACAATTGTTGATAGTGTGGATGGATCACTTGGCACAAAAAAAAAACATGAAATGTGAAAGAAAATTGAGGTACACCCAGGAAAACTTGCAGAAGCCAGTTCAAAGTCATGATTAGCAAATAAGGTGAAAGACGTCGTTGTTTCTCTATCCTTCTTGTTGAAGATAAGATTGGAAAATAGTGAGGATGGGATAACGACTTTGTGATAGTGATAAAGCACTCACCTTAATTATAGAAAGCAATGGATGGTCAAGGGAGAAAGAAAGCAAGCTATGAGCGATTGACTCAGTGAACTAAAGGTGGTTATCTTCATCAAAGAAAATATATAGTTGAACGTTGGTAGAAAACGAATTGGAACTCAAGAATAGTTAGAAGGTAGAGTTAACATTGGAGCAAAGAAAATAGTTTTCAATGAAGGCAAAGAGCAAATTAAGGTTTTGGAGCATATTTGAGCAGGTTTTGTAAGCAGGTTTTGAAGTAAATTTGAGCAGATTTTGTAAGCAAGTTTTGAAGTAGATTTGAGAAGGTTTTGTGAGCAAGAGGATTGGTGTCCACAAACTTGACCAAGGGGATTGGTGTCTCCTATGGATTTATGTCCATGAACTTGAGCAAGGGTATTGGTGTCTCCTATGGATTGGTGTCCATGAAATTGAGCAAGGGGATTGGTGTCTCCTGTGAATTGGTGCCCACGAAATTTATTGAAGAAATTTATAAGCAACATTTTATCGTGGTTTTCTCTCGAGAGGGTGTTTCCACGTAAAATATTTCTCTCTAATGTGTATGGTGATTTGTGCATTGTTTCATTATTGCATTGATATTATTTGAGATTATTACTTTGGAAAGAAAAGAGAAAAGTTTTATTTTTATACTGTTCACCCTCCCTCTCAGTATAAGCTTGTGTTATTCATAACAAGAGAGAAATTTTTTATCTTGTACTGTTCACCCCCCATCTTAGTATAAGCTTGTGTTCACCGAGTATTATTGCTTGAGAAGAAAATTTGAGAATTACAAATAGCAGTTTAAAAAAATAACAAGTAAACCCATTTAAAACAAGATTGTTTAATTTTCATACACGAGGCAACTTTCTTGAAACTTTTTCCATGCCATGCATGAGACGACTAAAAACTGATTTGCGTAACAAGAAATTCTCATGGATATTTTTTGTACAACATGCTCAAATAATATAAACAGTTGCTCTCAAATATTGACTTGAAATAAAGTTTATAGCTATGGCTACCACTATGGAATGTGAGAGTAAGAACTTAAATACAAAAACATGAATTGGCAACATGTTAATTGAACATCTCATGCCCGAAGAGAACTTAGAAATAGTAGGATACAATTTATAGACATTTAATAAGTATTGATGTTTTAGAACTTGGTTTGCTAGAGTTTCACACTCTCAAACCTGTAAAGGGTAAGAAAAACCAATATATAGGATATGGATTTGATGCAAGGTAAGTCAAATGAAATAATAATCAAATTAACTAACTTAATATTAGGTTTAAGACTAATGTTTATATAATACAATGAATAGTAAACCTAACTAATTCCCCACTAACCAAGCTAACAAACGCGTTAGGCTAGGTAGAGAGTTAGGTTTAGGATTGACTACCCTAGGATATTTAGGCTAGTTACCATTAGATATTTAGGACAATAAATATCTATATGGTAGAAAGTAAAACAGTAAATGTAGAAATAAATCCTAAGTAGTGTAATGCAATACACTAGCTTATTTTACCTAGTGGAGTAAATGGTAATTATCCCAAGTAATGGAATATTACTCTAACATCCCCCCTTATTACATTATTTGGGTAATACATACATATCCCTCTATACAACAATATTTGGGTGAAGTATATAGCTGCCCCAATACAGTGAAGAAGATGTTGATCTACTGGTTCTTTGCTATGTCACAGTGCTCTGGCTGCTCCTAAGCAAAAAGTGGGTCATTCCTCACTATGTCTTCACGCCAACGAATGCTCTTATGGTAATCACATCATCCAACCGATTTTCATGGGTAACCAATCGCTACAATCGCTAGGTGTAGTAGAATAGATCACTTCATACAAGGTTCATTCATTTACAATATGAATTTGCAAAATATAAGGTAGTTAAGGTGTCGGTCGCTGCCAAAAATGCACCCTTATAAGTTCCCCCCTTCTTGTTGCAAAACATAGTGTAATTAATTTCTGAAGGAAGTGTGACTAAGGTGTCGATCAAAGCCGAAAATGCACCCTTATAAGTCATCTTCCCTATTTACAAAAATTAGTGAAGAAAAGAAATGGATATCCCCCTTCAATTGCAAAAAGTGTGCAACTCAAGAGTGTTGTGAAGGATTTTACAAATATTGCCTCCTAGACAATTGTACATCACAAAAAGTCGCTCCTCTTGTTATAAGTACTTCAAACACCTAGAATTTGCTATTTATGAAGCCTAAAAGAGGTACAAGCACCCCTTATTGCAATATATTCAAACAAAAAACTTATGCTATTTATGAAGCCTAAAAGAAGAGAGAGAAAATGGTGCTTTTGCCCAAGGGATTCATGTGTTTTCCCTCTACAAAACTGTTTTAGCAATTTAGCACTCCTTGTGCTATCTTTGAACCAGAAATAGAATCAGAATGAGACACTTCACAAAAAAGATGGCTTATGTGTTGTGCCTTTGCCATTGTAGTTTTGCTTGTTTTGAAACCAACACTGAATTGTGTCATGGTTTGCATTTTTACAATTTGTGCAAAACTATGCTTTCTAGGCAATTTGATCAAAAAAGTTCACCAATTTTTCCTTTCTTATTGTAAGTACTTCAAGCATGATTGCTATTATGAAGTCTAAAAGAAAAAATTTAATGTTGATGACTTGGAATTTTTTGATTGCCTTTACAAGTTTTATGTCCCTCTTATCAAAATCAATGTTTTGAAGGAAGAAAGGAATTATCCCCCCTTAGTGCAAAGGATTGCAACTTTTAAGGTTCCTTATTTAAAAAAAAAAACTTGTTCTTTCTTTTGATTACCCTTAAAAGAGTACCAAAATATAATGCACTCAAAAAAATATTTAATGGCACCTGCCTTAACTCCCTTCAAGAAGGATGAAAAGTTTGAGGAAATTAATCCAAACAAATAAGAGTGAATTAGGGGTTTTCTTGATTTAGGAGAGAATATCAAGTAATTTTGGCTTTAAATCTATGCAAGGATTTACATAAATTTGTGAAATTTTGGGGTTTAGTGTGTTCTTGATTCTATGACTTATAGTTGCAAAAAGAATGATGCAAAAATCAAACAAGAAATGCCCTCAAAATTCTTATCACCTAGGTGTCGGATACTACCGAAAATGCACCTATTTTGCCAATAAAGGTGTCGAGTAAAATCAAAAATGCACATTTTTAATTTTTTGCAACAAAATGTGTGTTTTGTGTTGTGTAAAAAAATGATATTTTTATGTCTCCTACTTTGTTTTCCAATTTTGCAAAAGAAGTACAATGTTGTCTTCTCCCCTGAATTTTGCAAAATTAACAATTTTGAACACTCCTTCCAAGACAAGTCGACACACGACTCGCATTTGGAAGGCTTCCAGAACTAGTCGACACACGACTTAGTTTTTGATGGACCAAAGGTTACAATTACTTCTCAAATTTTTGCATAAAAAAAAAATGTGCAATTTTATGTCTTATATCCCCCCTTGGAGAAAACAAATGCACACTTTGCCTTTGAATTTTACAAAAAAATTTGGTCTCCTTGTGTTACAATTTGGCAAAAAAGAATTCATGTTTGAACCTTTATTGTATGCTAAATTAACAAGGTTGAGAAGAGTTTAGGGTTTTCTTATTTGCAAAAAAAATGCTCTTCTATGTCTTATATCCCCTCGTGGAGAAAACAAAAGCTCTTCTTGATTTGTTTGCAAAAAAAATCCTTTAATTCTCTATTTTAATGCAAAATTTTAATAAATCTAATCATTATTTAATTAATAATAAAATTTAATTTTGTAAAAAATCAATATAATTTAAAAAAAAATTGATTTTAGACAAAAGATATTAAATTATTTAAACAAAAATGATTAAAAATAAAAAAAAATTTACAAAAAAAATAATTTTTTTTTACCCTCTTTACTTGGTCCATTCCTCCGCCCGCATTTTAGCAAAAAAAGGTTGGCCCCGACGGGAGTCGAACTCTCGATGTCGGGCCACGCCTTGGCGAGGTCTCAACCTCCAGTCGGGCTAGCTAGCCCAACGGAGATGTTGGGGAGGAGACTTCATCTTGAAGCCTCCCCTACCTAGGGCTTGGAGCGCGTGACTTCGTGGCTCTATAGCTTTTAAAAAAAAGCTTTTGGGACTTTAGTCCCACATGTGCCATGAAGGCGCATGTAAGTTGTTTATAAATGACTTAGCCCCAATAAGGACTCGATTTCCTACGGGCAATCAAAGTCCTTCGTTGACCTTTTGTCCGTCGCCACATCACGGCTAGTCGGGTCAGGTGGCACGTGGCCAGTTCGCCACGTGTCAAGTCCGACGACACATGGCTAGTCTGCCATGTGTCGCATTCATCATCATCCAATGGCTATCCGCCATGTGTCTAGTTGCATCCAGGTTTCCTGTCTAGTGGCTATGCCACGTGTCCTATCCAGGTGGTGCTTGCCATGTGTCAGGTCCGACGACACATGGCTAGTCTGCCACGTGTCGCATTCGTCGTCATACAGTGGTTGTCTGCCATGTGTCTGGTCGCATCTAGGTGTCCTATCTAGGTGGCGCTTGCCATGTGTCGTGTCCAGTGGCTGTGCCACGTGTCTGATCCTGTCCAGTGGTTGTGCCATGTGTCCGATCTAGTGGCTATGCCATGTCAGCACCTCGAGATCTATGCCCAAGGTCATGTTTGGCTGCCACGTGTTTCCAGATGATGGGTCCATGTCAGAACCTCAAGATCTGTGCCCGAGCGTGCGTGGGTCCCAGCTACGAATGTCCTCAGGATTTGTGCTCGAGATGGTCTACAGTTGTAGGGTCTCTGATCCGATCACTAAAGATCAAAGGGCGCGCATGCCCTCTCAGATCTCAGTCATCAAATCTGTGTCGCTGATCACTGGAGATCGAAGGGCGCGCCTGTCCTCTCTGATCCCGATCATCGGATATTTGATAGGGATGTCCCCTGTCAGTGTTGGTCAAACCCGAAGGTTCTCCTACCCTCGATTTTGGGTCTGGTCTTTGCCTGGGAGGGCGTGCCTGCCCTCCCAGCTATGTGTTGGACCCATGGGGGTAGCACTAACAACTGCCAGTAACTGTAGGGTCTCCTGTCCTCAGGATCTAGGCCCTATGCTGTAGGCTCTGGCCGCCTGTCAGTCCCGATAGGTCGTACAATAGAATGCTATCAGATCTATCGAGGTTTGCGGGCCTACTCCCATGGCCGCTCGGTGACATGGGCCTACGGGCCCTCTCTCGTGGTCACCCGATGATATGGGCCTACGGGCCCTACTGCTTGGGAGCCGCCTGGTGATATGGGCCTGCGAGCCCTGCTGCCTAGGTTTCGCCTTAGGATCCATGCAGGTCCTGAGGGCCATCAAGGCCCTCAAAGACCGCGCCAGGCCAGGTCAGGTGGAACGAGCGAAGTTCGTATTAGGCCACCCGACTGCGATGATACCAATGATGCAAGGTAAGTCAAATGAAATAATAATCAAATTAACTAACTTAATATTAGGTTTAAGACTAATGTTTATATAATACAATGAATAGTAAACCTAACTAATTCCCCACTAACCAAGCTAACAAACGTGTTAGGCTAGGTAGAGAGTTAGGTTTAGGATTGACTACCCTAGGATATTTAGGCTAGTTACCATTAGATATTTAGGACAGTAAATATCTATATGGTAGAAAGTAAAATAGTAAATGTAGAAATAAATCCTTAGTGTAATGCAATACACTAGCTTATTTTACCTAGTGGAGTAAATGGTAATTATCCCAAGTAATGGAATATTACCCTAACAAGATTTTAGAATTCAAGGAACGTACCTTTAAAGATTAATGTTTGCATTCACAATCCTACAAAGGATTAAACAATGAATATAACTTTATTTTTATTTTTTAAATGGAAAATGAATTTAAGATTCTCTACAAAGATAGTTTAGAGATTATTCTAAAATAGTTTTTTTCTTTTTTCATAAGAATAAAAATTACCACCATCTTAGTGTCTTGTGGATAAAATTTTCATAAGCACAACTTGCCATGTTGGTCTCAAAGATCTCAACTATGTCTATGACAATATGGGAGGCATAAGCTTACACTTCATCCATAAACATAGAATTCATTGATGGTTGTTGCTTTTGGCATTTTTTCTAGCACCTACTATTGTTATGAATAAAAGAGAGCAAAAGGAATTAGGAAATCATGCTAAGTAAGCTCTTGGAAACTTATCTAATAAGAAGGAATCACAAGGATCAATATTAGAATTGAAGGGGGAAGAGAAAATATAATCTTAGAAGCGATCAATTTGAGATATTGCAGATAAAATTCCAAGTGTTAGGGACACTTGTGACGACATGCAGAAGGAGCAAAATGCATGGTATGACAAGAAGATTTCTCTAAAATTTTAAAGCTAGGATGAATTTCATAGGTTTGCATTCCTGTTGCAAACATTTTAAACTATAGACTACCCTATCTGAACAAGGAGATATAGGACATCTTAGAATGACAAATATAAAAGAATTCACAATGCTTTTGTAGTATGAGTTTTTCCATGTCCACAATCCATAAAAGAGAATTCTCCAACTTTTATTTTGTACAGGCATGCAAGATAAGGGATCTTTAAGAACGAGTAAAAAATGTAAAATGTAACTATTTTTCATGCAAAATATAAAATTTTAATTAAATTAAATTAAATAACAAAATATATGTCCTAATGTTTACAAGTCATTGGCCTCCAAGTGCAAGTAAGAACATTTCATAGGTATGCTGGTCACAGATGAAAATCTATCGTAGGTCCACTAGTCATGGCTGAAGTTTTTCCAACAACCAAAATGCATTTGGATCGCCATTAAATTAACATTTGTAGCTACTATTTGACAAAATCAATGGACATCTCCCTAAATAACAAATCACCTTCAGTAAAATAAATTCAAGACTATTTCCAACCTATTAATTCCTTGATAACTTATTTTTTTTGGAGTCATACTCATTTAAAATTGAACTAAACCGAACTAGTTCCAACTTTGGGTGCATGTTTCGATAACCCTTGTAATTATGAAAATAACTAGTTAGATCAAATGGCATTGGCTCAAACATTTAAAATTTTCAGCTTTCAAGAGGGAGATTCAAGTTTGAATATTGCAAAACGATACTTGCAAAATAGCCAAGTTGTAATACCTCTACGTGTTCATGATATAATACGGATGTGACCCATTTCAATCCCATATAATAGATTAAAAATAATAAGTTAAAAATACAACCTTAGTCAGTTTTGGCACTGGTAGTTTTTCATTCAATGTTGGCTAGTATGAACTACGTTCATTACACATCTGAGAACAAAGAGCATTGGTTAACTAAAAGAGCATAAAAATAAACACAATAGATGCAGTATACTAAGAATGGCCTTCGATCTACCTTCTAATTTACACTAATATGCTGAAGTTGCATCCACACCATTTGAAATAAAATGAAAAATTCACACAAAAAATTATCGTTTGTATTAACGCCATGATGATTCAAATGGAGAAATATCAATAGAGCTTCTAATTGGCTTTTTTGTAAGCAAAGTTTCTACACAAGTTGCAAAAGAATCTTCCACTGATTTGAGAATGTAACCACCTTCTAAAGTTAACACAATCTTACCACCAACAAACTCCATCAACTGCAAGACCACAAAATATGTCATAGGATAATCATGAACTTCATACTAATATTTTTATTTGTGCATGCATGTGTTAAATGGGGAGTGCAAACGTGTGTGTATGAGCATGTGTCTACATATAACTAGCTATGAAGCATAAATAACATAGTAATATCTATGCCAAATGATGCAAGAGAGCCACAAGGATATTGCAAATAGACATTAAAAATTTTAAACCAACATAAATTTTATAAATAAACTTTAATTTTAGTTAATAAGTCGATTGCACAAACTAAATAGAGAGCACCTCGTTATCTGTAGTAAGGACCACGAAAAGAGGAATTAATACCAGGAAGAGGAATAGAAGGTCAACTGAGCCATTAGAAAAGAAACTTTGAGGTATGAATATCCATGAAGATATGCCAAGGGTATCCTAGCCATTAACACTCGTAATGTTTGAGGGGAGGGAAAATTAAGCAGGTTGGCATATGTCTCTAGATGAAAATATTAACACCATACATTGTATAGTCCAGGCACAAGGTCTCTTCTGAGACAGAAAGTCCAATCTACAAAAATATTTTCAAGATGAAACCCTTGATATAGCACTTAGTGTCAATGGTTTTCTATCTACACTTAATACACTTGCTTCATTGAACAAATAAGACCATACCTCTTTGGTATTTATAACAACCATTTGATTGCATAAACATGTCATGGATGTCAATATAAAGACAAATTGGTCCCCCTCTAAGAGCATAATTGAGCCCCATCTTGGGACAAGTGACATTATCACAATTGGGCCACTTCTCAAGACATGAACTACAATAGTATTACATGCCCTTTTCAACCAGTGGAGACAATAATTTCATTCATGACTAGTACAACAATATTTATGATACCATCTTGTACTCATAATTGCAATCCATCCTCATTTTGCAAGTACAATAGTATATGCTTGTTAATATATGTAATAGAGTTTAAACTGGTCAAAATATTTAGCATTTCTTAATAAATACTTAGTCAACAATCATCATATTGGAAAAATGTTACAACCAATGCAAAAAAATTGTACAGTCAAATCATCAATCCAACTGGTAAGATGGTCACCTCAATAACCTCAAATAATGGTCTTTTAGGGTTAAGAAAGTAAATTTAACACTCAGAGGATAGTCAAAGTAGGTTTGTATATCAACACATCAAGTCTAACTGGACAATGTTAATAATGATATTAATTATAAAAATAATCCTTGATATCTCCACTTTCAGCCTCTTTAGTGAGAACAAATGAAATGGGCAAGTAAGTGATGAATGATGCATTTACAAAGATTAATTAACAATATCATTAGACAATTGGAATTTGATGTGCTTAAATTTAAAATGCTAAACCAATTGAACATAGACTGCATACGTTTAAAATGCTAAACCAATCGACCATAGATTGCAATTTATGGTAGTTGATGACAAAAGAGAAATACAAGTATTCATACTCAAAATTTTGTAAATTTCATATCAAATAAGAAAATCATGTTATAATGATGTCTTTTGTTGGTGTTTGATGATGTCATCCTAATTCATAGGGGCACATTTTTATGTTCAATCAAGTACCCATTTAAGGGTATAGCAAAAGTGAATGGATAGAACTAACCCCAAAATCATAGGAAAAAGTGGAGTGGAGAAAAAAATTAAATAAAAAAATATGTAATAAAGGGAAAAAAGTCACAAATTAACCTATATTCAATAGTATTTGAAAGAGCATGAGCTCAAATGGTTAAATTTCTCAATTTTCAAGGAGACAATGTTCAAATCTTGTCAAGTGCAAAACATGCATTGCCAAGTCGTTGTAATAACACTATGTGGGGGCCCATTTCAATCCTATATAACCAATAAAAAATAAAAAAATAATATTTGAATTTCACTCAATTAGTTTGGGGTAAAATAATGAGGAGCAAGGAGTTTCACATTGCAATCCAAGGTTCCAATCCCATGGGTGAATCTTAACATTTTTCCAAGGCACTTTGGAACAATGGTAATAGGATGCAATCAAATGCACAATTCAAATTCAAATCCCCACAATTTCATGGACACTCCCATGATAATATGATTTGTTGTGGTACTATGAAATGGTTTGTTGAAATGATGTGATACAAGTAGGTCCATTTTAATCACTTATAACCTATCCAAATTTAAGTGGGAAAAAAGTAATTAAATTTGAATTAATCATTTATTTCCTTCCTACTAATTCTGCATAAAATATTTTTTAATACATTTTTTCCCATTTTCTTCGAGTGATATTTTTCGTTCTTGTTAAACCCCAATGAAGCACATGCAAGGGACATCTTCATCTCCAAGGGGATTTGTAACCCAAGTACAAAGTGTAGGTGTTATGTTCCAATGTTAACTATGGGTCCTAAGTAAATTATTCATGATTTTTCCCCTTTTGTATGATTTTTTCGCACACCCAAAAACAACCTCAAAAGCCCAACTTTAAATAATTGCAACTCTATCAATACTTATCAGAATTTATCAAAGGAGTAGTTATTTTTGTAGTAATCAAAATAATCTACATGGTGCTACAAAAACATTATGAAAATGACTGCTAAAATATTTAATACGATTTTTTTCTTTTGAAAAAAAATTGCATAGCCAAAAAACAACATAAATAACCCAACTTCAAACAACCATAACTTCCTCAATACTTATTAGAATTTAACAAATGAGCAATTATTTTTGTAGTACTCAAAATGGTCTACATGTTGTAACACAAATATTATTAAAGTGATTACAAAAATAATTGTCCCTGTAGACACCAAATTCTAGCCACTTATCCACCATCACCCTTTCCCGTAATTAAATTGGCCATTCCATGCCTTTCTCGCCATCCAATAGCCCACTTTAGTCCTTTCCCATCATTTTTTGATCTCCATTTAACCCATTTATATTTATTTTATATTATTTATATTTAAATATAATATTTTAATATATTTATTATAAAATAGGCCAAATCAACCTCAACCATCCGATCTAACCTAATCTCAACCATCCATCTTCCTTAATCCATGTCACACTTAAATTTTAATATCAGCCCTTGGATTTGTTTTTATCCTAGCCACATGATTTGGTAAAACCCTAAAGTAAACCCTAGGCTTGGTAATAAATAGGAGCATTCTCAATGCTCAACTCTTGGAAAATCCTGGAAAGCTTGAACGTTGGAGCTCTAATTTGCTTGTGAGATCTAACCTTGCTGAGAGATATTTTCTTGTGAGTAGGTTGTGCCCTAGCTTATCCTTCCCCAAAACCTTAGCTTGCCCTAGGATTTTTTGATTCCAGCCCCCTTCACATCCTATTTTTGCTATCGCTATTGTCGTCCATCTGCTAAGCCCTTCACATCCCATTGATCTACTTCTACAGATTTAACCCTAATATGCAGGCACATTCGAGTGCCTGCCACATCCCACAGGCGTAGTCACATGCCTACCGCATTTCGCATACATAGCCCAACACTTGTTGTTCCTTCAACCACACACCAAAATATGCCACATAAGATCACCAAGTGCCACCAGGGCACCCTATCATCAAATCTGCAATGGAGCAACAAAACAAGAAAGTATTTTTGTACATTTATTTATTGTTATTTGGATTTTGCATACTAGTTTACTCAGATCTAGGGTTTTAGTTAGCATTTCCTGAGGGTTCACACTTTGGAACCCTCATTTTGTTTACTAATGACTTTATGTTTGTCATATGTGCAGGATTAGGTAGCATCAATCAAGGATTTTTGAGTAGCTACTGAAGCTAGAGTGGCCCAATTACAGATAACCAGAAGCCCACTCACCCTGTTGGAAGCAAGATACATTGGAGACACTACCTGTTGTTGTAACTAGGGTTTCGAAGAACCCTAGAACCTGTATTTATTGTATCAAAATAATTTCATTGAACGGATCAATTGTAACAAAAGGAGTTTCTCAGCTTCCCCCCATTTATTGAATAAAATCATATTTTTTTCAATCTCTTGTTCATATGATTTATTTATTTCTATATTGCTTTAGTGTCGTATTTTTGCTTCACAGTCCCCTACAAAATGTGATGTTTTTTCTTGAAAAAATGTACCCTAGCTTTGCAAAAACAACCCCATTTTTCCCAAATCACTGCTCTGATACCAAATGTTATGAACCTCTATTCTCATTAACAATAAATTATTCACCAATATGTAAAAATATACAACATGCATCCACAAACAAATTAAACAATAGCAATCCACACAATAAAATAGAGATTGATAATATCCTTGAGGTAGGTCAACACTATACAATGCTCCTTGTTAGAAGGGAGCCACTCCACAAGATCTCTAGCTCCATGAGCCAAAAAATCTACAAAGAATACTTGATATGTGACCCCTTTACAATGGGGTTACATCTCTCTTTATACAAGAATTTGATGGTTCACCTTCCATGAGTTACAAAGTACCTAATATGACGATATTCCCTAACGGTTACATATACAATTCTATGAGATTATTCTTCTACCTGTTGACATGTTACCTTATTTAATAACTAATTGTTACATAAGTAACATTTATATTATACATTAACCATTAATTCATTTATGGTCCATACCAATATATAATACAATATTATATTAGTAAGTACCTATTTTGCATACCTAACAGTCTTCCCATGCATTTCACTTTGGATCAAGAAATGACTTAGATATGATGTAGATTACAAGAGTGTTGATTAGTGGGTACATCAAGAAAATTAAGGATGGCCATCACAAAGAGTTGGAGGAGATCATAAGCTTGCACTTTAGTGGTAAATTTAAGAGTAACAAGGTTGATACATGACTTTTGTACATGTTAGGTTGCTCGAATTCCATGACTTTGATAACAATAAAAAGGAATTGATTGTGATATTTATCCTTTAGAACAATAGTAACAATATGCTACTCTCACATGGAGCAGATGCTTAGCATCAACACAATGACATTAACATCCTTGATCTCAACTAGGGTAGTAGAGGTTTAACATACTTGAGCATGGACTTGGTACAAATGAGCACCAATATCAACCTCACTTTGCATGCTTAATGTGATGGAGACCATATTTAATCATAATAACTTAGAGACCTATTCTCCCCTTACCTAGTGCTCATCACAGGTATGTCTCTTGATATAGAGAGATGTCCCTAAGACTTTTAAGTGTGTCTTCTCCATTTATACTTCATACCTATCCATTTGAAACCCTAAAGAACCTACTTGATAGACCATGCTTTTGAATTAAGTTGATAAAATAGATTACATTCAACATATGATGATTCTTTTTCCTCTAAATAAAACCACGAGGGTGTTTATAGGACTCTTTGAGAGTCCCTATAGAGGATGTACATGCTCAAGAAATCCACCTTTATATTTAATGGATGCCCACTCGGGGTAACATTTGAATTGAAATTTGTTGTTATTACAAGCCAGCCTTCTGATAACCTATTTTCTACTCATGTAAACTAATTTAATTTTTATATATTTTTTAATTAGTTATATGGTGTCAAAATAGGTTGTAGATAGCTTTAAATATGAAGAAACCCATCAATTATGCATTAATTAATGTAGAGAGTTCATGACACATTTTGATTTGCATTGCACTACCCTAGGGTTCTATATTGTCACCAACATGAATTGGCTAGAAAACCATATGGATACCTTAGACAAGTCTAAGAACCATAAAAAATGCCTAGACAAAAATCATGAGCTACTCTTGATCAAAGGAAATAGTAAACCAATATCATAGAGGTCTATGTCAAAAATGCAACTAAAATAGTGTTTGAGACATCAATAAAAAATGCACACAATTTTTCTTATTCAGGATAAAGATAGCCCTTCAGTGGATGAGCATTTAGTTTTGTAGGAGTTTGCAAATACATTAATTGATGACATACCCCAATTCGACTAGATAAGACTCATAAGAGATTATTTTATCCATTAGTTTCTCCATACAAGATAATTGCACCTAAGTTGTGCGACATGAAAGTGCAATTGTATAAAGTAATTGATAGAGAATTAAGTAGTCCAAGCATTTATCCCCTTGAAGAGTCAATTAATTTGTGAATATTGATTCCCTGAAGTTGTACATCCATTATTTTTAAGTGAAGAAGGGTACAACCAATAACAACTACCCATTGCTAATGACTGACAACTTGTTTGATCAAATGCAAGGTGTCGAAGTGTTCTAAAAGATTGATTAAATGACAGACGTTGATATAATAAAGATAGCCTTTTCAACATAGTACGATCATTAAGAGTTTATTGTGGTAAAATTTGGTTTGATCAACATGCCAAAATTAGAGAAGCATATTTCAGATATACGTAGATAACTCCATGCTTATTCATGGATAGAGAAGCACATAGATCATTTGAGATAGATTTTATAGTGCCTACATGAGTATCAAATTGTATGTGAAGTTGCCCAAGTGTCCCCTCTCTCTACAAGAGGATGTAGGATTTGGGACAAATCATGTAGATTATTTTGTTGTATATCAAGTGAAAAATATTACAACCATAAATTGGTTGAAACCAAAAATATTTTTGAGGTTGCGAGTTCCATGAGTCTTGCAAGATATCACTAAATATTCATACAGTTTGAGGATTTAGCCTTCCAATGGTTGGATAAGTTTTGATGTTAGTCCCTAACTTGGGAGAGTCTAATGACTGTATGAGTTTTGATGTTAGCACCTTGCTTAGTCCTAATCTAGAAGATGACAATCCTCAGAATCACCCTAAGGTAGAAAGGTGAATAAGAATGTGAATAAATTATATGCTAGCAAATGCCATAGAAGTGTAAGGTCTGAGTAGTTTGCATGAACTACTAGATATTGTCACATTAGTATTAGATAGAGGTAATGTAGGTAATATGGAAAGATCATTAGGTCTTCCTCATTGTCCATGGTTGCTTGGCCAAGGGAAACATTTGATTGGCTTCCCTCTTGGTAGTTTGTAGGGAAGGATCTTCCCCTCAACTATCCCTAGGCCACATGATTAGTAGGAAGGCCAACAAAGATATTTTTTCGTTCATGTACAAAAAAACCATAAACGATGTAACCAGTAGGTTGGCCTATTAATACCACCTCTTAGTTATCTTCTAAATCGAAGACACCATAATAGACAATTGAGGAATCAAGGAAGAGTACAAATGGACCTCGTACAACCTAGAGGAAGGAGTAGGTAGTCCCAAGTCAAGGATATCTACCTAGAAGGTGATGGAAGGAATATGCTTGAAAGTGGATTGTTACAAAGGAATAGGTGACAACAAGGACCAAGGAGAAAGAGTTAAAAATGAAGTACCTGATTAGATGCGACAAGTAACAAAACATACATGCATTCTTGAAAGAAGCAACAAGATGAACAAAATTCATACCAATGGAGGTTGTACTAGTGAAGGCTATACTAATAAAGGTGGTACTAATGAGTGTATTACTAATTCAAGCCATGCAAATAATCTATACGATGGTACGGTAGGATTAGGTAATGACACAACATGGGAAAAAGATCACCATACAAGTCAAATAGTAAATCAAGCATATGTTCATTGACAACAGGAAGAGAGATCCATTGATAGACTACGTTATCAAAGTGGTATATTCCATCATTGTACAAATTATATAGTTTATTTAGCTACAAAAAGGCACGTTTCAATTTTGAAAAAATAAAAAATAAGAATAGAAAAAGAGAAAAGAGAACAAGAAAAAAATATAAAAGCATATGAAGTAGTTACATCAAAGGTGGTGAGGTGGCGGCTAGAAAAATAGTTGTATGGGCGACAACTACCTCCAATCAATCTTATAAATAAATGCATATAGGGAGGCCTAAGCCATTCATTTGTGCTCAACATATGTATGAAATGGAGGACGTATTACATCAAGGGTGAAAGATAGAGCAACAAGTTGTAGAGAAGTGTATAGTATGCAAATATTGCAGGAGTTATTGGTAGCAGGAGGAGCCACTAACGAAGGAATATGCAATTGCCATTGATGAAAGAAGTAAATAAGAATGAATCCTTGAAAAATTACTATGTATAAGACTAAAGGTACAAAAATATTGTTTTGAAAAATATGTACAAATGGGAGAGGACGTGAGACAATTTTTAGTTGCAAGCAAGAGAAGTTGTAGATACATAATCAACAAAAATGATGTAGACTATGCAAAAACATGGAAGGAAGGTTATAATACGAGTGGTACGTGGAAGTTGTTGAGTGAGCCTACATGAGAAAACTAGTTGGGTGTTATTTAAGTCCATTACAGATGGTAACCTTTAGGAAGTGTCTCCTTTATACTAGGGATAAGTATCTTGAATTCATACTCTAAAAAGTTAATGGAACTAAAACATCTTAGTTGTTTGAATTGTTTTACCAATCTCATAGAAGTGGGCACGATGTTAGTATGGTGTAAGAACAATCTCTTTTTTAAAACACTTCAAATATGTAGGAACACCACCACATATTGCAACATAAATGGTGTTATTATTGAAATGGACATATTGCTAGTGATAAGCCCTTATTTTGATAGAAGTGCATCCCACTCTTAGGTGGAGAGGTTGCAATGGTAAAATTCAAGGAGGAAAATATCTAATGTGAAATTAACCAAATGTAAATATAAATAAATAAAAATTACTTTCATATAAAAAAACATGTTCTCAACTTGTATGCCAAAAGCTTCTAAAATCAGAAAGTCTACATCAAAAATTGAATGACGAGTACAAAAATATTTTAATAAATGGCATGTGTAAAGTTCATCTTGTTAGCTTTTGAAGCTTATTACTTAAGATTAATTAACCAGAATATATGAAATAAACTAAAAAAATGATATATATGATAATGACAATCTTCTGAATATATGAAACTCAAAAATAACTTTAATAACTACTCCTAAATATGCCATAAACAAATGCTCATGAAAATGGAGCCATAGCACTAAAAGTACCAAGTAATGTCATTACAATTCATGTCATCTTACATCTTCACATTACCTTAAATTTAATGTAATGTGACTCTTCATATATGGCACTATTGGCATTCATACTTTTAGAGACTCTTTTATGGACTCATGTGCACATGGATAACTATGTACATTTACAATACCAAAAATACTTTGCACACTTTAATAATATTTGTGCATTTATTACATAACACACTTTCCTAATCAAAGCATGGACCAAATAATGTAATATACTCCAACACACCCCCATATTACATTATTTGGTTATTGAAGACTTCTTCCATATAGGTCTTCATTCTATAACTCACTTTGCACTACACTCCTTGATCATGCTCTTTCTCCTCTTGCTTGTCTTCATTAGTAGAGTTGGTTTGTAGACCCATAGACAATGTTGCACTGTCATATAATTCCTGCAAAACAAATTTTTCATTGTCTCTATCCCTAAATTTTTTTAAGTATCTCAGATGAGCTATAGACCTCATAATATTGCACGTCATGAGTGAGTTGGAATTGATCCATTCCCTATCTCCTTGATATTCAAAAATGTCCAACTTGGATTCATCATTAATAAATGCTTCAAAAATAAGAACTTGGAGTAGATAATCTAATATGAATACCAGTTTTTCTTCAAATCTCTTATAAAACCTATCTTTGTGATAACAAGTGAAATGTGGATGAGTTTTCCCTCCATAATATTTGCATGGATGGAAGTTCCAATAACTTGCTTTTTCATGACTAGATTTATTGCAATAAGTACATTGTAAGACTGTCCCTATATCTTTATCAATTTACTTAGAAGAATCAAGCTTATCCATTTCCTTGATAAGATAATCAAACCAACTTTGTACAACTGAAGCTATTTTATCTTTGTTTCTTTTATGGAATTGTAGTATATCGTTGATTGATATCTTCATTAATATTGATGTTATCAACCCCTTTTTTCATATCATTGAAAAATGATTCTTTAGAATCTACTTTCCTCAAACCACTAGTTTGTAGCTTTTGAGAGATTCCTTTAGACCATATTTGTTTTCTTATTGCATCTTCCTCTTTATCATTCCTAAAATCAACTAAGTCTTTGAATCATCTTGAATCCTTGAATCCTGTGCACTTAATAAATCTTTCCATTGATCCTTTAAAATAATCCTTTTACCTTTTTAGTGTAGAAGATAAACTTGTATTTCTTCAGACACTAGAATATAACACTTTTAAATATCTTAACTCCTATGGTGATGTCGAATACCTTTTAGTTCCAAACTTAGAAATATATTTGCAATTTTATAAGTCTAATTTGATGTAGAAACCCTTATTACTCCAATGTTATTTAATTGCAAATACTCCCAAAATTGTTTTGTAATTTTAAATGATTAGATTACAAAACTTTAGGTTTAATCCTTATCTCTTTTTCAAACCAACTTCAAATTATATGGTTTATTTAGCTGCAAAAAGGCATGTTTCAATTTTGAAAAAATAAAAAATAATAATAGAAAAAGAGAAAAGAGAACAAGACAAAAATATAAAAGCATATGAAGTAGTTACATGCAAGGTGGTGAGGTGGCTACTAGAAAATAGTTGTATGGGTGACAACTACCTCCAATCAATATTATAAATAAATGCATATAGGAAGGCCTACGCCATTCATTTGTGCTCAACATCTGTATGAAAGGGAGGATGTATTATATCAAGGTGAATGATAGAGCAACAAGTTGTAGAGAAGTGTATAGTATGTAAATATTGCAAGGAGTTATTGGAAACAAGAGGAGCCACTGACGAAGGAAGATGCAATTGCCATGAATGAAAGAAGTAAATAAGAATGAATCCTTGAAAAATTACTATGTATAATACTGAAGGCACAAAATGTTTGTTTTGAAAAATATGTACAAATGGGAGAGGGCGTGAGAAAATTTTTAGTCGCAAGAAAGATAAGTTAAAGATACATAATCAATAGAAATGATGTAGACTATGCAAAAATATGAAATAAAGGTTATAATACGAGTGGTACGTGGAAGGTGTTGGGGGGAGGAGGAAAAAAAAAAAAAAAAAAAAAAAAAAAGAAAAAAAAAAAAAAAAAAGGAAAAAAAAAAAAAAAAACAAAAAAAAAAAAAAAAGAGTGAGCCTACATGAGAAAACTAGTTGGGTGTTATTGAAGTCCATTACAGATGGTAACCTTGGCTTATTTTACTAAGTATACTACAATTTCAATTCTTTATAAGGAATTTAAATGTCTCAAATACTTGCATCCTCTTTGGAAATCAATTTTCAAGGTTATAGGAAGTGTCTCCTTTATACTAGGGATAAGTATCTTGAATTCATACTCTAAAAAGTTAATGGAACTAAAACATCTTAGTTGTTTGAATTGTTTTACCAATCTCATAAAAGTGGGCATGAAGTTAGTATGGTGTAAGAAAAATCTCTTTTTTTTTAAACACTTCAAATATGTAGGAACACCACCACATATTGCAACATAAATGGTATCTTTGTCGAAATAGACATATTGCTAGTGATAAGCCCTTATTTTGATAGAAGTGCATCCCACTCTTAGGTGGAGAGGTTGCAATGGTAAAATTCAAGGAGGAAAATATCTAATGTGAAATTAACCAAATGTAGATATAAAGAAATAAAAATTACTTTCATATAAATAAGCATGTTCTCAACTTGTATGCCAAAAGCTTCTAAACTCAGAAATTCTACATCAAAAATTAAACGATGAGTATACAAATATTTTAATAAATGGCATGTGTAAAGTTCATATTGTTAGCTTTTGAAGCTTATTACTTAAGATTAATTAACCAGAATATATGAAATAAACTAACAAACTGATATATATATGATAATGACAATCTTCTGAATATATGAAAATCAGAAATAACTTTAATAACTACTCCTAAATATGCCATAAAAAAATGCTAACGAAAATGGAGCCATAGCACTGAAAGTACCAAGTAATATCATTAAAATTCATCTCATCTTACATATTTACATTACCTTGTATTTAATTTAATGTGACTCTTCATATATGGCACTCTTGGTCTTCATACTTTTAGAGACTCTTCTATATCCTAATCTATGGACTCATGTGCACATGGATAACTATGTACAGTTACAATACCAAAAATACTTTGCACACTTTAATAATATTTGTGCATTTATTACATAACACACTTTCCTAATCTAAGCATGGACCAAATAATGTAATATACTCCAACACACCCCCATATTACATTATTTGGTTATTGAAGACTTCTTTCATATAGGTCTTCATTCTATAACTCACTTTGCACTACATTCCTTCTTTATCATGCTCTTGCTCCTCTTGCTTGTCTTCATTAGTAGAGTTGGTTTGTAGATCTATAGATAATGTTGCACTATCAGATAATTCCTGCAAAACAATTTTTCATTGTCTTTGTCCCTGAAATTTTTTAAGTATCTCAGATGAGCTATAGACCTTATAATATTGCACGTCATGAGTGAGTTGGAATTGATCCATTCCCTATCTCTTTGATCTTCAAAAATGTCCAACTTGGATTCATCATTAATAAATGCTTCAAAAATAAGAACTTGGAGTAGATAATCTAATATGAATACTAGTTTTTCTTCAAATATCTTATAAAACCTGTCTTTGTGATAACAAGCAAAATGTGGATGAGTTTTACCTCCATAATATTTGCATGGATGGAAGTTCCAATAACTTGATTTTTCATGACTAGATTTATTGCAATAAGTACATTGTAAGACTGTCCCTATCTCTTTATCAATTGACTTAGAAGAATCAAACTTATCCATTTCCTTGATAAGATAATCAAACCAAATTTGTACAACTGAAGTTGTTCTATCTTTGTATCTTTTATGGAATTGTAGTATATCTTTGATTGACATCTTCATTAATATTGATGTTATCAACCCCTTTTTTCATGTCATTAGAATCTACTTTCCTCAAACCACTAGTTTGTAAGTTTTTAGAAATTCCTTTAGACCATATTTGTTTTCTTCTTGCATCTTCCTCTTTATCATTCCTAAAATCAACTAAGTCTTTGAATCATATTGAATCCTTGAATCATGTGCACTTAATAAATATTTCCATTGAACCTTTAAAATAATCCTTTTACCTTTTTAGTATAGAAGATAAACTTGTATTTCTTCAATCACTAGAATATAACACTTCTAAATCTCTTAACTCCTATGGTGATGTCAAATACCTTTTAGTTCCAAACTTAGAAATATATTTGCAATTTTTATAAGTCTAATTTGACGTAGAAACCCTTATTACTCCAATGTTATTTAATTGCAAATATTCCCAAAATTATTTTGTAATTTTTAAATGATTAGATTACAAAACTTTAGGTTTAGTCCTTATCTCTTTTTCAAACCAACTTCAATCCTTAGTGTAGATATTAAATACCTTCAATTTAAATCTTGTCTTTCCTAAGATGATTTCACTCTCAAACTTAGAAAATATCAGCAACCTTATCTCTCTTATCTCGAGTGTATATGAATAACTTTAAAATAGGACTAATTACCTTAAGTTCTTGAACGGTAATTCTTTGGTCAATCAATCTTGACCAATTAATACCTCTTCCATGTACATCTCTTGCATTGATTCTCCTTCAAACTCACACTAACTAACTCTTCTGATTGATGCTCTTTCCTTGTTTGTTTCTTTAGTGGGCATTCTTACACTTCCACATTGACTAGTGCACGTCTCCTACATGCAGTTTCCAAGTGGTACCCTGATAATATTTCATTGAAATATATCTTTCGGTTGCCTTAGATTTCAACGTCTATATCATGATATTAGTCTTCTATTTCCTTGGTGTTGCCAACCTTGACTATCAAATTTGCTTCTCGAACTTCTATTCGATGCTACTAAGTGTTCTCCCTATCTCACTACATCCAATAGTAATCTTTGCCAATTTGTTTAGCTCTCTCTATGAAATCCACCTAAATCTTCTCTATTTTAAGACTCTTGAGATGTTTCTCTTTTAAAATTGGCACTTGGAATCAATAGGTGTTGTAATTTACATGTGACATATGATGTTACAACTCTTCCACTTCATTTACTTTGTTTTCCTTGGTCGTTGAGGCATTTCCTTTCCCTGGATGAGTGATATAACAAAATAATAGGCATTACTCTAATGCCTCTTAGAATCTAGTGCTTATTCAATGTTCTAGCTTGGCTTCATACACGTGTCTCTTGCATGCAATGCATTCACTAATGCTTGTAATCCCCAAAACTTCTCTTTTGTATGTCTCCTTTCGTATTCTCATGTTGATATTCTCCTTGAACTTTAGGGGTGAAATTCTTTATCTCCTCAATGCTTTGTAGGTGGTGCTACTTTGTAGAATCATGGTCTTCCTCAAACAATGATGATGCTCCTTTGTAGAATCATGGTTTTTACTTCAACCAATGTTGGTGCTCTCCAATAGTGGTGCTTCTTTCTTCAAGAACCACAGTGGCACTTCTTCAAGCGACGACTCTCTTCTCTCTTCAAAATCATGGCAGTTTTCCTTGCATTTCCAACCTGAATGCTTTTGTTGTCCTTCATATTATTCCTTTTAATATGGATGCTTTTTGAACTATGGATATCTAGTTTCTTTAGACACTTTGAGATTTTGCTTGTATATTTTTCCCTTTGCTTGGTTACTATTGCATTCAATTTCTTCTTTTTACTTCAACAAATCTATATTTCTTTAAGTACTATAATATAACATTCACAATCAATATCTTGTTCTTCTTATTTCTCCTTTTCTATTAATTCTCACTACTTTATTCTTATTGTTTTTTTTAAAGAATTCTTTTAAAATTTTAGATTCCAAATAGTATAATGTAGATCACAAATAATAATATGGTGCTCTTAAATCCTTGGTGTAAATATTATTTCAATGTTCAGATAGTAAACTTATATTGCACCAATATTTTATATTGGTTTCTTTGGTCCTTTAATTCACCCTACTTGTAGTCTTAGACTTGTAAGTGTTGTACCTCTATTCTCCATTGCTCTATTGCTTCAAAACTTCACCAAATTTACATCTCTAGTTGCTGCCCAACTTTCTCCTTTCTTGGTGCTAAACAACACTTCACAAAACTGCACCAAAACTCTCCAAATTTGTAGCTCTTTATCTCCCTCAAATGTTATCCACAAAATCTATTTTTGTGGCTTTGATTCTTCTTTGAATATATCTTCACAAATACTGAAAATAGCAACTAATAATTCTACCTCAAATGGTGTTCATATACCTGAAACTCTGTAGTCACTTCCTTCTTTCATTGGCTTAAACATGTAATGAGAGTCTCTGGAATGATATATTTTTGTTGTCTAGATACCTTCAATATCTTGTCCACAAGAACTCCAAAATATGCCCAAACCTTTTTCAAAATGTAGCTCTAGGTTACCTTCAATATGTTCCTGCAACCCTTTAATCTCTGCTCTAAAATCTACAACCTGCTTCTTCAAATCAACCTTCAAAATTTTGTGGTTGTCCTTAGATTTCTAAAAAACTTAGGATCTTTAATATTATCTTCTTCTACAATCTTCTTGTTGAATTCTAACTTCAAAAATGATCTCCAACATTGTCTCCTTTCTCAAGAATCTGAATGTCTTGAGCTCTTCAAATTTCTTCTCCAAAATTTGGCAAACTTCTTGGGCTTGTTGTCGGATGGCGATAATTGTCTCAAATCTCCATTATCAAAAACTTCTCCTTGCTTGCAATCTCTTGTCATGAAATTTATTTAAATATCCTCCACTAGTAACTTTTCAACAAAGTTAATCATCTCTGCTTGCAATCTCCTTCTTGCTTTCTCCAAGATGCCTTCAATGGTCGCTTCTCCAAACCTGCAATAAGGTTTTCTCTAGCCTTCTTCTTAATTGTTAAAATTCATTAACAATTAATTGGGTTTAATGGTATAGTTTGTGAGGTTTTTTTATGACCCTCCTTGGATTTTGTGGCATGAGAAAAGGATGTATTAATTAAGGAAGTTTTAATACTTGGTTTTGTGCAATTATGTTGTGTGATGTTAGTTGATATCGAAGAATATGATATTGTTAATAAATTTCCAATGTGTAGGATCAGGTATGCTCATAGGTGGAAGAAGTTGAGTCATCCACCAAAAGTGGGGGTGCTTGAGGTTGGGGAAGTGATGATAAGGCAAATCGGGGGTAACATGGATGGATACCTTCATATAGGTATGTATGATCGATTAGGGATAATCATCAATAACCAACCACCTTGAGCCTCAATTGATATCCTAGTAGCTATCATAAATTCTTAGGCTGAGATAGGTGATTGGGTTGATGGAAAGATTCCCTCTTTGTCTATTGCATATGTTTGATTATCTTTTACTTCATCACTTACTTTGTTGCATTAATGGTTTAGGAAATAAAAGCATGCATGAATAGGATAGCTTTGAGAGCTTCTTGTTTCAATTAAAACCTCTTACTCTTTACTTTATAAATAATAGATGTTTTATTTCAAAATGAAAATAGAGTTTCATTTTAAATAAATGGAGGTGTTTTATTTTGAAATGATAGTTGAAGTTTATTGTAAATAATAAAAAGGTTTTATTTTTAAATGATAATTGAGCTTCATTTATAAATAATATGTTAGAGTTATTTTAAATGATAATTGAGCTTCATTTATAAATAATATGTTAGAAATTTTTTAAATTATAATTGAGCTTCATTTATAAATAATATGTTAGAATTATTTTAAATTATAATTCAACTTCATTTGAAAATAATATGCTAAATTACTTTAAATGATAAATGGACTTCATTTTTAAGTAATACATTAAAAAAATATAATAATAAATAATACATTGTTCCTTTCTTCGAATGACAGTGGTCAATTCGAGCATGGATCAACCTCTTGAAAACTCAATGGATCTATTATAGATTCAAGAGCAGCAAGTTACACATTCAAAGGGATGGGAATGTCTTCCAGCGATGAAAAGGAGAGTTCCATTTATGACCAAGATTGTCAAGGATCCGTGTGCATGAGATCTAATGCTAGCCACCACATTGAGTAGATGGGAAAGTTATGATAGTCGGTGAAACATTGGGGAGTGGAGATATATGTAGAGGATGGGACTTGTAAGGCGACATAGAAGCTTGAGGAATAAAAATGATAACGAGAGGAAAGAAAATAGGTAAATTCACTTTTGCGACGAAGAGAAAGAGGATGACGAAAACTGGAGGAGGTAGAAACTAGTAAGGGAAAAGATGATAGAACTTCACACCTAGGACACCGAAGCTAGCAGGTTTTAAGGTTGGTATTCATTCTATTGCATGGGTTTATTTAAATCTAGATAAGGAAGAAAGGTTGTAATCCTTGGTTCTTTGAACCTGTTACTTCTAGTTGTATCCTCATGTTAGGATATTTTACTTAGTGGGTAGTAATACCCTTAACCTGTACTATCATTAGCTTAATTCTAGGAATTGGCTTCATTGGTGAAAACTGGGGCTTTAGTGTTGTTGTCATGTATCCTCTAGTGGCTAAGAGCGTAGATGTGGTAAGGTGCACTTCATGTTCTCTTAGTATAGTCTTTACCTTAGTTGTAGAGGTGTTGGATGGGAGAACAACTTTTGGGCATTGCCCAACCTCGTCACCTATGCACTAGATGATGGATAAGTCTTCCATTGGATAGCATTGAGTATGTTGATCTAGTTTAGGTCTAATTTAAATTATATATTGTGTTTGGGAATCCATTTTCTTCTTGTTGGACGATGTTGATCATTGGGTGCGTTGAGGTGGTATTATCCTTGCCTAGATGGTAGAAAGATCTTGGTTGCCTACGTTGGTCAAGTACCCTAAAAACCTTTATAGGAATGGTGCTTCATCCTAGGTATATAGGTTGTCGCCCTCCCTTCCCTCGTTGAAGCTTTTTGCCTGTGTTGGCTTAATGCATCGGTGCCCTTAGAGTGGAAAGGAATATCGATAATCCCTCGATGATTGCAAACCTTTTTAGTTAGGTATCGTGGCTCGAAAAGTCATTGTCTTGTGAGTTAAGGTAGGTGTTGTGGCTTGGGAAGCCATTTTGTGAGTTTTTCCTTGGCTGTGCTTTGTTATTTAAATAATGGAATAGCTTATTCTATCAGTAATAGATTTGAATTAGAATTGCTGAATAAAAATACATATGGAGACTTAATTTAAAGAGTACCAAAGCATAGTTTATTTCCATAAATTAAAAATAGATTTAATTTAGGAAAATAGATAACTTGCGTTATTTCATTAAATTAATAAATGAATCTGATTTGTGATATAAAAGAAAAGATAGTTTATTTTTAAATTGAAGTTATGGGGCTTTAATTTAGTAAATAAATTGGTAAATGATTTCATAAGTTAAAGTAAGGGAAGCTTTCATTTGTGAAATAAATAAATGTATTATTTTTATAAATTGAAAGTGTAAGCTTTAGTTTATAGAAAATAAAGAAAATGATTTTAATAGTTTCACTAATTAAGTTGTGAACTTTAGATTAATGAAAGAAAGTAATTTTAATGATTTCATTAAATTTAGTTGTGAACTTTAGATTAGTGAAAGGAAATGATTATAATAGGTTTATTAATTAGAGTTGTGAGCTTTAGTTTATAATAAAGAAATGGTTTATTGATGGATTAGGGTAGGTGACTTTGATTCATTAAATAAATGGTAATAGTTTATTTGTAAACTAAAGGTATGAGACTCTAGTTTATGGAATGAATGAGAAAAGATTTATTTTTAAATTAAAGGAGTAAATATTTAATTTAGTAAATAAATAAAAGGATTATTCTAGAGGTTAAATTTATGGGACTTTAATACCTTAAGACAAGACTAGGTTTGATTTAAGTAATAACCGTGATCTAAATGGTGCATGTTGAGTAACTCTCTATGGGTATTAGAGATGAGATAGTAAAAGTAATGATTCTTTTATGATAACAACTATGCTATTAGATATAATTCACTATTGAAATTAAAATGTAATAAAATCATACACTATGGTAAGAGGGTATTATGAATATTTATTTCTAGGTAAGGCTATTGTACAATCGACCCCATCATTTTGGTATCAAATTCAGGAGATATCTACGAATTGACACATGCCAAAGGAATTATGGTACAATGGGGAAGAAGAAAATTGTAAGATCTTCAGTCCATGGATATAACTGAGATGCTAAGAGGAATATCGCCTAATTTGATACAATTAAAACTACCCAAAGGAGGGGCATTCAACTAGAATATGTTAGTGATAGTGAAGAGTAGAATGAGGACCAACTAGAAGTTCACAATGAAGGACAAGGAGAACTAGAATAGTGATTTATCCAATAGATTTCTAATATGGATCGAAATCCAAAGATAGAAAACTCGTCATACAATGGAAGCTTGAATCCAAAGGAGCCCATATATTGGATCACATATATGGATAAGCATTTTGAATTTTAATAGATAGAAGACCCAAATAAGATGAATTTTATCTATACAAAGCTAAATGAGCATGCATATTTTAAGGTGGGATTATATTTAAACAAAGAGGTAATGGAGAGGGAAGGATAAAATTTGAACTTGGGAGAATTTTGTGATCATATTAAAGTATACATTTTATCCATTGATTACCAAATAGGGTTTTTTAAAAGACTCTAAAACCTCAAGCAAAAGGAGTTGGGAGTGGAGTATACATAGAAGTTTTATAAATTTATCATAAGGATAAGTCACATTAAAGATGATGAGGAGAAGGTGGAAATATATATAAATGGACTAAGATTATTCATACAAGATGAGATTGGTCTACTTCAAATTAGAACTATTGAAGAGTCATACTAGTATGTGCTTAAGGCCAAAGAAAAGTTATTATGAAAGCAACAAAAAAATTCTAGAGTAAGAGGATGATCCTCTCAAGGAAGATAATAATCAAGTGATGGTAGAGGGAAGCATTTGCAAGAAGTAGAATCTAGTACCTCTCAAATGTGATTCAAGCCAAAGTACACAAGAAAAATATGAATCATCAAGAGGATGAGGAGGATTTAGTAGAGGTTTAATACCAAGTCTTATAGGTCCTTGGAATAGAGAAATAGAGCATTTGAGTATTCTCAAGCACAACAGAGTAGTGGGCATGGAAGGAAAGCTCCTATTCAAATTTTACAAGTAGATGAAGACAATATTGCTTCACAAAAACACATGGAAGAACCAAAACAAGGAGAATCTATTATGATAGAAAGGGTATTATCAAAACAAAAAAAGGAGATGTATGAGCCTAAATAGATCCTATTCAGAACAACTTGTAAAACAAGAGGTAAATAGTGTAAGGTGATTGTGGATAATAGGGTATGAATAATCTAGTATCCACAAAAATGGTAGACAAACTTGGATTGAAGAGGATAGAACACCCCAATCTATACAAGGTCTCTTGGTTGCAAAAGGGACACCAAATATTAGTTAGTGAAAAGTGTCAAGTGAAATTTAAAATTGGATCTTATGAGGATGAGATCTTATGGACACTTTTCATGACTTGTTGGGAAGGCCATGGCAATTTGATAGAAGAGTAGTAAAGGATGGTAGGAATAACACCTACACTATTTAGAAGGAAGACAAGAGGCACATATTAAGTCTATTGAAGGATAAAGGAAAAGGGATGGACAACAACCCTACAATGTACCTAAATACAATTAAACAATTTTTGAAGGCTTATGAGACCAAGTTGAAGGGACAAGAGCCAGTGTTAAAATAATTTATGAAACAAGTAGAGGAAAAGGTAGAAACAAGAAAAGGGATAATTATTGGGAAGAAGCAGTTGACCCAGGTCAGTGCGACATAGTTACAAAGAAGAAGATGATGCAATGAATCTTGTTGTAGATAAGAAAAAGAAAGAGAAAAGAAGTGGAAAAAAAATAAAGGAGGAATATGAACCTCATCGGGTCATAGATGATTGTGACAAAGGCCAAATTACCAAATTTGATAGTGGTAATGGTACTTCAAAATGTGGTGAAGGACATTGTGATTAGATTGGGGATGAAGAGTTTGAGTGCTTTAAAAGGTACACCAATGGCATTGAATCCAATTTAATGAGAAGAACGAGGTATAATGGAAAGGAATTGGGAAGATATAAGCAAGGTGCGAAAATGACCATAAAGCTAGAAATAATTCCAAGAAATGAAGGTGTTGGGTATGTAGGTCTAGTAGGAAGTAGTTAGACTATATTTATGAGATAAAAGAGTAGTGCAAGTAATGAAGGCCCATGAATGAGTTGTTGCAGTCAGTTTGGAAGAGTTAGATATGTTGCAACTAGGTGTTAGAATCTACATCCTTGTGAGAGTTTTGGACATGATCACTCCAAAAGAAGATGTTGGCAGCAAGAGGAAGTCACCAACAGAGTGCATGTTGATTATAGTTAGATGGATGTGATGCAATGGGATAAGGTAAAGGGAATGTTGGATGTATTCTATATGAGGTTTGATCCTCAAAGAAAGGTCAAGACAAGACAATGAAATTGGCCTTGTGTAGATAGCCAATCTAGAGTGGTAGTAGCTTAGAAAAAAACTTCATGAGCTAGATCTCATGAAACATGTTTTGTTACCTAATGAATATGATGCAGGAGCATCCATGTGGTAGCTAAACAAGTGAGCAACAATTGGATGTTCTATGAACAACTAGAATTTCCATGCAAAAGACTAGACAAAGTGATTGGTTAGAAATTCCATGCAAAATATTGGATAAAAATTATAAACATGAAATTGGTAGTTCAATTGTTGGGAGGAGTTGGATAGTCATGGTTTTTAGGAAAAACTATAAGCTCAACCATCATGCATAACTAGAGAGTCATTGTTTTCATGCTTATAAATAGAGAGGAGAAATAGAGTGGGAGGTGCGTGTGAGATGAGAAGAGAAGATAAATAGAGAAGAGGAAGATGAAACAACATGAGAGAGTGAACTAAAATGGTACAAAGGCATACATAAGAAGGACAAATAGATGTAAAATATTAATGTATATATTTTGGAATTTATTCTATAATATTAGCTATTCACTCAGATTTTCTCCTATGTGCACGTTTAAATAATTTTTGCTTTGTGCTATTTAAGTTGTATGTTACAATTTGTTTTGATTAGTGTGTGTAGGGTTACAAGTGAAAGGAATTAACACAAGTCTCACCATCACATGATCCAACTATTATCATCAAGCTGAGAACTATTTGAGCAAAGTGTCATCATGGTAAAGGGTGTCATATGAAGTAAGGTGTTGCTAGAACATTATCATTAGAGCTTGTCGTTAGCGAAGCTACACTACCATCATTATTGAGGGGATTGTTGTCTAAATTCATCATTATAAAATTTTAATTAGGGAAGGGTCATCTAGTGCCATGCCATATTGAGTTGGAAGTATTGCCATCTATGATTATCCCTAGAAAGGCAATCGTACCTAGCATGGAGCTACATAATAAGGTCATGGTCAAGAGCATGGGGTTCATATATTTTTTTTTATTAATAGAAGGGGCTTTAAAGGGTCCCGAACCTATTACAAGTAGGGTTTTGAAAGGCATCCCCAAACCTTAGATTTAGCAATAAAACATCAAGAAATATTGAGCTAGATTCTACGAATCAAACCCTAAAATCCCATGAAGCAATCTCCTAGAAAATAAGCCATAAATTTTTATCAAGTAAATACAAGAGATTGCCCCACGGTCAAACCACCATATGCTTAGGAATATAAAGCACTGGAGAAAAATAGTAGAATAACAAAAATGTAATCGGTTAAAACAGAGATCGTCCAAACCTAAGCATTTTCCACCTCACAAGAAAGGAGAATAAGGGAATCCTGTCATCACAATTAACAAATCCATCCAACAAAGCATGTAATAGGAAAACCCCTCATAACAATAACTAGTTTAAGAAACCAATACTAGAAAATACCAACCAATAAAATCCACAACATATCAAAAACCAAGCCCATAGGGCTCACTCATCTAGCCAATGGAAGACCCACTAGACGGGAAACATAAAAAATAATCACCAAGAAATCCACATATCTTGTTGGAGAAAATCACTCTTAGGAAATTTGGAAAGAAAAAAAGAAAACACCCAGTGCAACACTTGAGAGAGAAAAATAGAGGATCTCGAATAAAAATGTGAGCATTGGAACCCTAAGATCTGACTCGTCTGCCATCCTACCTCAGTTGAAAAATTATACCATAATAAAGTTGCTCAAGTCGAAGCACACCATGGAGATAAAATAAAACTAGCCGTGTAGACACCTAAAACACGTCATGTCGATGGTGACTACTCATATGGACATGCTACAAGACCATATGGAAGATCTTGGATAGACTCCAAGATAGAGCAGTGGTTCTAACCACTCAATTTGGGCTCCTTGGCCTAATCAGTCTGAACCACAGCTGAGACCTACGGTCTACAATCTAAACCATGGTTGAGACCTACGGTTTATAGTCTGAACCGTAGCTGTCACCTATGGTCTTAACTAAAGTTCAGTTGGCCTTCATCCGAGCCAAATCGGTTTGAACAACCATTTGTTCTAGAAGAAGGTGGTTGAAGGATGGAAGCTTCCAATCCAACTATCCTAACCACCCCTTCTTGATCTTGGCTTCTCCATGAAGCCACCCCTAGCCCTTGGGTAGTCCTATAAGTACCCCTTCGAATTAGGGCAATGATATAGTACATTTTAAGATGTCAAAAAGGATATCAAGCAAGCATTGGAGATTAGAGCAGTGAAGCCCTGTCGGATTGTGGACTCATTTGAGTACACTAAGAGAGAGATTTGTTGCTATCACTTTGCCAAACCAAGCATCATGACAAATTGTGCCATGGATGCCCTAAGGAGCTAGAACACCAAGACACGCTAATTTGGGCAAACGGAGGCCCTATCGAGCAATTCAACCGCCAAACCTATCAGAGGACACTGAGGTGACCCTTGATCATCAATTTGACAAGGAGGATCAAGCCCACAACCCTAGAATTGGAGGGCAAAACCATTTGATTGCTCCTCATGGCTGAAAGCCATGGTTTATAGTGTAGACCACTCATCCGAGCTATGGTTTGCAATAGGTATAAGATCCCCTTACTGTCCCTTTTACAATATGCTTAGCTAGGTTAGATTAATCAGTTTAGTACTTGATTTGGTAGTTTAAAGACTCTGACTAAATGGATTAAGGATTTGATTAGATTTACTCTATTTTAGCAAGTAGGGCATAATTAGTTTCTTTCTATGCTATAATGCTTCATTTCATACATTTGATCCATTATATTGGTAGTTGTAGTCCTTATTTACATATTTCTATCAATCTTTATAAGAATTGCTTATGTTTAGCATGGTTTATCTACTTTCTTGATTTCATGTTGCTATGCTATCTTTGTGTATATTTCCTTTAAAGGGCCTCATCATGAGAGGCTTCATATGCTTTTAATGCTTTTCTATTGTTTCTTGACCACAAGGAATCAGATTCAAAGGAGATTCAACCATCCAATTCCTTCCTCAATGTGAAGAAGAGGGTTCACTCCACCCTAGAGCAGTTCGTGTCACCTTAAAGGCTTGAAAAGTGCATTGTATCCCCAAGGGGATTACAACATTGTAATTGCATATCAAAAAGGGGTATCCCTAAGAGGGATTTTATTTGTAATACATGAATTGGTTCCAAAAGGAAATAAAGATGCATTTTACTTAATTGTTTAGTCTTTGTCAATTTGTGTTTGAATATCGCTTTTTACTTCACTTTACGCTATTGCAATATCGGGTGCACACCTTTATGGTCATACAGAAGGTGATCATGGTGGAACTCCACATTTATCTGACATCTTCTATGTTTTTTGGATTGTAGGTGCAAACCATAGCTTCCAACTATGGTCTCATTGTTGGCATGTGGCTTCAAGACGTGGCCTATAGTTAGAACCATGAATCAGGCCTACGGTTTACAATAGACAGATCAGACAATAGAGGACAAAACATAGAATGGATGTGGACCTGAGGTAGGTCCCACTTTTCACCCTCTATAACTTTTTCTATCTCTGTATTTTTCCAGAATGCCAAATTTGCAATACAACTAGGAAAACTAAAAAAGGGAAATGAACTAAGTCCTAGATTTGTATTCGTGTTTGCATCATTAGAAAGGCGTTGCTAGGAACAATGGACCTCTGAGTGTAGTCCGCCCTAGAATACAACGTGCTTGATAAAAATTGTGTGTTGGTTTGCATGCTTGAGGCCCAATCAGAGGCTATATCATCGTAATTGCATTGTCAAAAATCATTTAGGATATAGCATGCATATTTTATGAAATGAAACATTTATTTTTGTATATCATGTAGGAAACAATCATTTATGCTATATTATGCATTTTCCTTTTATGCAAAATAATAAAATGAACCACACACACCACGTTTCACTTAAACGCTAGTGAGTTGGGAGTCACATCCAACCACTAGTAGGGTTCAATGATGGTGGGCGTAATTTCCATCCATTGGCCCAAATCCTATGTACCCTTGGATACTAGACCAATACCGGATCCGAGAACCTTTCGTACCCTAGAAAATTTACATGTATTCTCTTCGAAGGGTATAACAATGACTGGGAAAAATGGGTGAGGACCTGTGCTCCCTGACCGTGTGTGGGCTTCATTACCACACATTATAGGTTGGATTACGTGACTTGGAGTTCATAGCCAAGTTGTCGAGCTATGAGTATACAAGTGAAAGCCATTTAAACTAAGAATATCATCCAACAAGCTTTCAAAACATGATAAGGAGTTCTTTACTGATACAACAAACTTGAAACAACATCAAACAATCTAGGGCTCACTTTTAAAAGTTAATACGAGATAAACACCATTGTATACCTTGTTTGTGTAATAAAGAATAAATCTAGACACTAGGTACACCATGGTGGAGACACGGGGTGGTCGACAAAGGCATAAGCCTGATGCCAATGACCAAGCCCCGATAGATTCACAATAACATATGTCGAATCCTCGCCCACATGCGCTTCCTAAACGTCATTCGATGAGCATTAGAGGAGACAACTCGACATGAGGAGAACCTATTGAGCGTACCCTCGATAGAGGAGTTTCTATGCATTCTTCTAGGCACATAATAGAGCAGGGAGCCTCTCAACATGAGGGTGTTCCACTTGGAAGCCATTACCGAGATCACGTTGCATGCGCATCCATGGGATCGATCGAAGAGTATGTTATCCAAGGGTCCAAGTTAGTACCCTTACATCATAGGTCTGCAGGAGGATCCATGGCTCCACCTTCAGAGTACAGATGGGATCGAGATCCGCCCATTCAGGGGCACGTAGATAGGGCCACCACTGAGCATAGGCCTGTGTAGACTCCCGCACGTAGTGAACATCGAAATATCACTATTGATATGGCTAAGGTGGGAGCCAATGGCACACCACCACATGAGCGGTGGAGATCCAGATAGTTGGATGGCTTAAGTAGCATCCTTGAGTAGCTAGGCTATAAGCCTTCAGCTCTGCCCACTCATGCCCCGAGTGAGCATAGTGCGAGTTCTATTAGGACTGCTAGAGAACATGGAGAGGCTTCCAAGCACCCTCATGTGACACATCCACCATCCACGCATGGTGGCACAGAGCACATAGCTCAATAGGATGCCAATGTCATCTACACAGACAAGGGCAAAAGCATCACAAATCAGTCAGATGGGTATGAAACCCATAAGGTCACTCACATAGAGCATGCATACTAGAGGCCTATCATGACCAATCAACTTGATAGATCACACAGACTAGTATCTGAGCAGCGATGACAACTCCTCCAAGATCAATTAGAGGATGCTCGCTTAGAAAGGTAGTACATTGAAGAAGAGAATCTTCAATCGTAGAGGCTCATCAGACAAAGACTATATGAGCAGTGCATGCATGAGGAATGCATCCTTACCCAAAAGGAGCGTGTAGAGCAGGAGGATAGGCTAGCTAGGGCTGGTCTATACACTCATGTAGAGAGCAGAGAGCGCATTCAGAGAAAGGATTTCTCACAAGATGATGTGCAGCAGGAGCATAGAGATGCTCACACTCATATTAGTGCCCTACAAAGAGAATGACCACCACCATTTGAATATGAGAGGCAACAACAATATGAGGAAGTTGAGGGAGATGGAACCGAGCAAGAGTATCCTAAAAACTCCCAAGTTGAGGAGGAGGAAGAGCAACGTCCTCCACCTCGATAGAGGAAGAATGTACCTCCAAGACCACCCCCACGATAGCTTAGGGAGGAGGACTTTCTATCCTCTAAGGCTTATAAAGCCTTAGCAGCAAAAGTAAAAGTGATCGAGAGGTAAGGCATGACTATTCAAAAGTTGACATTAAGAAAGATTCATAATGAGCCTTTGGACCCCTCGATACCTGCTCCTACCTATCCTGAGCATTTTGTTATGCCTAGGCTAGACAAATTTAAAGGTGACGAAGATGCGCAGGAGCATGTCACGGGCTTTTTGGATGCCTGTTTCCAAATTACGAGCAATAATGCCTTAATTTTGCACACATTCATCACAACCCTCTTAGGCCCAGCCTGGGAGTGGTTCAATCAGCAAAAGAGGCACAACATTACCAGTTTTGAGCAACTGGATGATGCTTTCCTTGAACGCTTTTCTTTTGGCATCAAGAAATAGGCTAACCTTTCTGATTTGGCTATGCTAGCTCAGCATGATGACAAGCCAATTGAATAGTATGAGAAGAGGTGGAGGAGGTTAATGGTGAAGCTGCCATTCCCTATTCCTACTATGGAATTGACCCGAATATTTACCAAGAGTTGTGCCAAGCACATCTCATTATTATTGCAATTGCAGCAATATTCAACATTCGAGGAAGCTTTAGCGCAAGCCAAAGTAATTGAAGATATCAAGTTGCAAGAAGGCAACTTGAAGCTTAAGAACAGGAAAGAGGGGCCCAAGAAGAGCTCCACAAAACATAAGGGCAAGCAGGCCCACGTCAACCAAGTGGTGCTAAACCTCCAGAGAGAGGATAAAGGGCAACAAAAGTAGAATTATCATGCCCAACCTCCTCTTACGCAATACAAAAATTGCAATAATAATTATAAGGCAAAAATAAAGAACAACGCCCACCTCACCAATTCACGCATTTGATGGAATTGTTGACGTCGATATTCCACCAATTGTGTGAGGCCAAGGCAATCAGATTACCCAAAATCAAGATGGTCGATCCGAATCAACCCAAGTCAAAGGGGTACCAGGATGACCTATTTTGCATCTTTCACCATGCGAAGGGTCATGACATCGAAGTATGTTGGTCCTTCAAGCATATTGTGCAAAACATGATTGAAAAAGGTGAGCTTGTAGTACCAAATAATCTGCTAGCACCCGACAACCAAAACATGGGGATTTACAAAAATCCACTTCCAAACCATGAGGCACCGCGCAACAATGTTGGTCACGTCAACCAGGTGCACGTCGAACCACCTACCCAGGGGTTCGTAGGTATGGTTAATGTTGTTATGAGGCATGGGAGATATGAGTAGCTAAATCAACCATGTGCTCCCATAAGAATACAAGCCATGCCGAATCAACAATCGATACAAAATATTCTAGGCCCACCAACTAGACCGGTGGTGACCATACGAAGCAGGTTGGTTCAAAACCTACAGACAACTCCCACTAAGTTGTCTATTTATGAGTTAATACAATAGTCCCCCAGGCACAGGGAGACTCTCATGGACATTCTAAGGTCCATTGAAGTACAATCCCAAGATGCTCAAGCATTCACCAACTTTGTGGGACACGTACAATAGTGCTAAGAACCGATGATCCAATTTTATGATCATGAAATCAGGATGGTTCCTATAGATACGGCTGACCCACTATTGCATATCATTGCATGTGTCAACCATGTGCCATTCAAGAGGGTCTTGATCGACACTGGTTCATCG
This sequence comes from Wollemia nobilis, assembly GCA_028583015.1. Classification (NCBI taxonomy): domain Eukaryota; kingdom Viridiplantae; phylum Streptophyta; class Pinopsida; order Araucariales; family Araucariaceae; genus Wollemia; species Wollemia nobilis. Next base: position 465,746 of record JAQPPZ010001079.1, read on the forward strand.
ATCAACATCATAATGACCAAGGCGTTGAGTCCCTTGAAGCTACCTAAATCACACATTGTGTCCACTGCATTCACGTTGAGAGCGTTTAACGATGTGTTATGTTCGACGATTGGCACGATTGTCCTACCTATTCAGGTAGGCCTAAAGACCATCCCTGTGATGTGTCATGTGATCGAAGGTGCCATGCAGTATAACATCCTGTTGGGGAGGCCTTGGATTCGGGAGATGCATTGCATTCCCTCTATATTACATCAATGTGTGAAGTACATTCATGAGGGACAAGTTCACATGGTGTCATCAGATGGAGAACCATTTAAATTTGTGAACATGGCTGATTTGCCAAGGGGTTTCATACTCCTATCAATGCACCTGGATGTCCGACCAACATCACCGATTAAGAGTCCATAAGAAAAACAAAGAGTATGTGCTCAACCATCGATATCTGTGTCACACAGATCTGAGCACACTAATGCTACTTCCTTAAAACCGACTGCATCAGCAATGCTTCGGGATGAGAGGAAGCTAAAGGTGAAAAGGGGTGAGAAAGAAAAGAAACATATGCCCGAACCAGTCATCGATGAGGCTCCCATTCCTATGGAAGTGGAGGAAGCCCAAGACATAGCCGAGGAGGTACCTCAACCTACCTCGCCTGCATCATCAGTAGGGTCATCCGCACCATAGGTGACTATTCACCTAGCCAACACAGGGTTAGGAGAATATCTTGTGTAGAACATCACCTTCGGACCGATTCTGGAGATGGCACAAGAGATGGGCCGACCCCATGCTCATCATTTTTTGGTTGGATCGATGGTGCCATTGGGAGAGCCACCCAACCAGACAAACTTCATCTATGCTGGGCTAGATCAGCTTCCCACATGAACACCCATGGATGAAGATGATGATGAACCATTCATAGTGAATGTTCGTTATCTATCTAACCCCGAATATGCCAGACACATTTTCGAATTATATCATTGGCATGGGTACGACCTTGGTCTTTTTGAACAAGGGCGTAGGACTCCGCTCGAGCCACGTTATCAGTTAGAAACTGATAGGTTTGGGTTAGGATTACAGATACGAGGACAGGATGATTTACTTGCAACATCATTAGATCACATGTACCTCAATTTAGGGGATGATGTGGATTTCAACCCATATCACCCTAATCCTTCTACATTCCAGAGGGATGATCAGATGGTGTCTTATGTCACCATAGCTCCACCCAAGTCATATCATGAAGATACCTTGGTGGATAGTGAGATCTCACCTGAAAATCAGTCAGAGGATGAAGTTGAACCGGTTTATGAGGTGGTATCGTATTTATGACACTCATACCCGATTTTATCGAACAACGATGATAGTGATCAGGATGTGACTTACATGGGGCCACACTTTCTAGAGCATCCCATGCTAGTGAATAGTGGTGAAGGATTGTATTACGATAGTGACGATGAGGATAAAATAGAGAGAGCCTATCTAGGACCTCCTTACCTACGTCATCGTAATGCACCTTATACGATCGAGGACATGCGTAGAGAGATCAATCTCAATCCTCACCTTAGGGGAAGACCACCAAACTTCGATGTGATCTATCACATGTTATTTCCTCATCCACCTACCTACATGGAGCTCATTGAGCTGAATGATCCCATATTGTAATCAGTGCATAGAGAGGACCCAATCATCCATAGTCTGCATAGAGAGGACCCATTTGTGCCTGTGTCATTAGAGCCAGATCTCGGGTATGAGAGACTACATCGATTATGTAGAAGTTTTTCCATGTGGTCCTGGAGATCAATTCCATTCCATCAATATGGTCTCCATTGATTTGACCACTCCACTCCACAATCCAGTAGATCCATCCAAACTATTGCATCTCAATGTAGATGCTATCAACTGGGATCATGTTGACTCACCTGTTGAGCCTGAAGATTTCTTCCCTAATGAAGAAATGTTGCAACCATTTCATTTTGCACCAGGATGTGCTTATGATGTCTATCATGTTGAGGATGCTTCCAACGTGGAACCTATGAACCCAACGGATGACATCCACCTGATTCCTACGCCTCATCATCTTGAGGAGGGATCACATATGTTAGTAGAGGAAACCTTTGATGTGGATATCAGTAATGATCCCACCAATCCAAGGAAGGTTAAATTTGGAGAGAGTCTCACTCCAGATGAGTGTGCCACCCTCATCCCTCTACTGAAAGAGAGACCTAATATTTTTGCTTGGACATACAAAGATATGCCAGGTCTAGACCCAAAATTGGTTACCCATAACCTTTCGCTAGATCTTTCAAAGAAGCCAGTTAGGAAGAAGCTTAGAAAGATGCATCCAATAGTAGCCTTAATGGTGAAATATGAGCTACAAAAGTTGTTGGACGTAGAATTTGTAATCTCCATCGACTATCCGAAATGGGTGTCCAATATGGTACCCATAGGAAAACTTGATGGAAGGATCCATATTTGTATGGATTTTAGAGACCTAAATAAGGCAACACCCAAGGATTCATTTTCATTTCCTAATATCGATGCTCTTGTAGATGCAACTGTAGGTCACAAAATGCTCTCCTTAATGGATGGTTTTTTTGGTTATAATCAAATTCGGATTAAACCCGAAGACCAACATAAAACCATATTTATAATGCCATGGGGAACATTTTGCTATAAAGTTATGCCATTCGGTCTTAAAAATGTTGGTGCCACATATCAATGGGCCATGACATATATCTTTCATGACTATATGCATAAGATCCTAGAGGATTATATGGATGACTTGTTGGCCAAGTCATTACTACGTGTTGAGCATGCGAAGGTCTTGAGGAAGGTCTTCGATCACCTGATAGAGTATAATGTCAGGTTGAATCCTAAGAAGTGCGTGTTTGGTGTAACTTCTAGTAAGCTCTTAGGATTCATCATTTCCAAGCGAGGCATCGAAGTTGACCCAGTGAAGGTCAAGGCTATCTTAGAGATGTATCCTCCCTCCAATATTAAAGAATTAAGGAGCCTTCAGGGCAAGGTAGCATCGATAAAGTGATTTATCACTCAATTATCGGATAAATGTTGACCCATGAATCGATTGCTACACAAGGGGGTCCCATTCAATTGGGATGAGGACTGTCGAGCTAGATTTCACTGAAATAAAGCAATACCTAGTGACATCGCTAGTGCTAGCTCCACCAAGGCCAGATGTGCCATTTTTGCTATATATATCGGCGATCGACTTTGCATTAGGGACCATGTTAGCCCAAAATAATATGCAAGGCAAAGAGTAAGCCATATATTATATTAGCCGAACCTTGGTGAGTTACGAGCTAGGATATGCATATGTGGAGAAACTATGTTTAGCAGTAGTGTTCGCTACAAAGAAATTGTGACACTATATGCTAAGTCATACGACATATGTTATATCAAAACAAAATCCTTTGTAGTACATGATGAGTAAGATGTATCATAATACATGTACTGCAAAGTGGATCATGCTACTGACAGAATTTGACTTGGAATTCATAAGCCAAAAGTCCATTAAGGGACAAGTCATAGTTGATCAGCTAGTTGAGGCACCATTGTCAAACAGTAGGCCTCTGACCATTGAGCTTCCGGATGATGTAGTCTTCATCATATCCGAAGCTCCCAAACTCGAAGAACTAGAGAATAATGTTGATATGACTCTGTTCTTCGATGGTTCGAAGTGTGAGCAAGGAGGTGGTATAGGAATAGTGTTTTTCACATCGCAAGGAGCTCCAATGCCCTTGTCATTTAAATTAGATTTTCCTTGCACCAACAACAATGCTGAGTACGAAGCCCTACTATTGGGCCTCCACACAGCCATCACCATGAACATTAAGAGATTAAACATCTTTGGTGACTCCTTGCTCATAGTCAACCAAGTTAAGGGGCTCTTTCAATGTCGATGTCCCATACTGAAAGCTTATAAAGATCTTGTTGTTACATATTTGGATAAATTGGAATGGTATGACATCGAGGCAATCCCTCATTCATCAAATAGGTTCATAGACACCATGGCATCTTTGGGATCCTTAATCCCTCAGAATCCATCTACTGATTTCACTACCATTCATGTTAAAATGCTTTCGCATCCTGCAATGGAGCGTGAAGCCTTTGATAATAAAATGTCAATCAACATGATTAGCATGGAACCAAAAGTTGAATGGTTCTACAGAGCTGAAGAATTTCTAAAGAAGGCACCCTAGGGGTCATTAACCTCTCAGAGTCCGATGGGGAGTGGTACTACCATTCACCATAAGGTTATTTCCTAGTCTGCATTTGCAAAAGTAAATACGCAAGGGGAGCAAGTCGTCTTGGAAGTCGAAGCTGAGGCTTGTCAGAGTTGGATGTCACAAATCCAAGACTTCTTAAAACTTGGTCTAATCCCAGAGGGATTGTCGCATGCCGCAAAATGCACATTCAAGCAGAAAGTGACTAAATATGTCTTGATAGGAGATATTTTGTACCGACGAGGTTACGATGGAGTTCTCCTTCATTGTCTAGAGCCCCAAGAGTCATCTTGGGCGATTTCACAAGCTCATGATGGTACGTGCGATGGCCATTTTAGTGGCATGGCCATCATCAAGCGCATCCTTCGAATGGGTTACTATTGGCCCACTATGGAGAAGGATTGCAATGTGTATGTCAAGAAATGCATCAAATATCAACATCATGCTAATCTTACGCACTTGCCATCATAGGCCTTACAACCCATCCAAGCGGCTTGGCCATTTTCTCAGTGGGGATTCGATCTCATAGGTAAGATCTCTCCCCCATCATCGGGCTGGCATACATTTATTATCATGGCTACTGAGTATTTCACAAAGTGGGTGGAAGCAATACCCTTAACAATGACTACTAGAGCTCGCATAGCAGAGTTTATACTCGAGCATATCATATGTCATTTTGGGATTCCATCCAAGATAGTTTTGGATAATGGAACGTCATTCAAGAACAAAACTGTGAGAGCTTTGACATCTAAGTATAGAATCAAACACAGTTTTGTGACTCCATACTATCCATAGGAAAATGGGTAGGCTGAAGCTTCAAATAAGATAGTGGTTTCCATATTGAAAAGGATGGTACAAGAACACCACAAATATTGGCATATCCAGCTACCCCTTGCATTATGGGCTTACAGGACTAGCATTCGGACACCCACTGGGGCAACGCCATTTTCACTAGTATATGGCACTGAGGCCATTATGCCCTTGGAATTAGAAATTCCAATGTTGCGCATCGCATTGAAAGAGTTCATCGATGATGACACCGCACGACAAGCTCGACTGGATCAACTGACGCTGCTTGATGAACATCACGTGAATGCCCTGGAGCATCTTCGCATTTATCAAGAGTGACTAAAATGAGCTTATAATAGCAAAGTCCACCAGAGAGACTTTGAAGTTGGGGATCTTGTCTTGAAAGAGAACCAACAGAACTCTAATTTGTTGCCAGATATGCGAGACAAATTCATGGCTAATTGGCTAGGACCCTATATCATATCTAAAAATATTGGTTCGGGTACCTATCGCCTAACATCGCTAGGGGGTGTTGAAGAGCCTGAACCTCTCAACATCATCCATATTAAGGTATTCTATGCTTGAGAGTGTAGCAAAAGGCTCCAAGGGTTCCTAAAACTGCTTGGTCATGTCAGTAAAAGGCTTCGAGAGTTTGCTTAAAACTGCTCGATCAACCCCAAAGCTCCAAGGGTTTCCTAAAACCACTCGGTCATCCTAAAAGGCTCCAAGCTCCTTTATGAGTAGTTTGGTCAATAAAAAGCTCCAAAGGCATCTATAAACCCTTTGGTCAGTTAGTAAAAGGCTCTGAGAGTTTGCTTAAAATTGCTCGGTCATCCTAAAAGGCTCCAAGCTCTCTTGTGAGTAGTTTGGTCAATCAAAAAGCACCAAAGGTATTTCAAACCTTTGGTCAACCCAAAGGCTCCAAGGATTCTTAAAACCACTTGGTCATCCCAAAAGCCCCAAAGGTGCTCATAATCCCTTTGGTCAATCCTAAAAAGCTCCAAGGTTTCCTAAGAATCACTTGGTCAATTTAAAGGCTCCGAAGGCATGTACTCACCATTTGGTCAAATATAAAGGCTCAAAAACCAATAAAAATTATAAAATCAATAAAATCCAAAAAAATTGGTAAAGCATAAAATCCAAAAATATTTGCATTTGCATCATGCATCTTCATTCACACATGCATTCACTTCATTGCATTGCAAATAGGCATTCATCATCCATTGCATTCCACATTAGAAGGGATTGTGTTTGTCAATCTTACAAATGATGCCACGTTTGTGTTTTAATCATGCACCTTTGCATTTATCATAATCTGTTGCATTCATACACAACACCTATTGCTAAGAAATATGTATGTATACCAAGTTTTCCAGTCACTCAACCATACCTAGTGGGTTTCTCAGATGTCGTAGAAAGCTTGCTTTGCTTTTGTAGATGAGGTCACTAGTTGTGATAGTACTTGGCATATCAAGATCCCATCACTAATGGAAACATTTAAAATCTTACTAAGATAAGGGAGGATGAAAGCTACGAAAGTGGTCCTGGGTATTTAGAGAGATGGGTTTTATTACTTGCTTATCTTGAAAATAGTTCATCTAGAGTGGTGAACCTTGGCAAAAGGACAAGAATTTTCCCTACTCGTACATAGATACAAAGTTTAAATTTCAAATTCAAAGTTCAAAGTTCAAATCTAAAATGATATAGTGAATCAAAAGCACTATACAAATCCCTTGCTCAAGAAAATAATAAGTTTTTCGATAAGTAAAGCGTAAAAATAGTGATTTTTATCACTACATATGAGCAAATATCAAAATGGGGTGAGAACTTGAATCCCTAGATTGTTCACTATTTCAAAGCCATAGAGTGAACCCCGATCGCAGCAATGGGTTGAAAGAGTCTCGCCTACTTTCGGAGTAGTAGTTCTATTGGGTGATCCCCAATCGCAACAATGGGTTGAAAGAGTCTCAATTGCTTTTGGAGGGGTAGTCTTGATCAATTTGCAATATGAGCTAGCTCTAGGTGCCTAGGGTTGTCTAGCATTATAGTCCAATCAAGTCTAAAACAAGGATGATATGAACATATGAGGAACCAGATCTCACATATGGGTTGAAAGAGTCCCAAATGACATCTGGGGTATGCCTATGGTCTATCTAAAAATGCTCACGTGCACACATAGGGGTAATGAATAGTTAGGTCATTCATGACGAAAGCCTTGTCCAACAAAAGCCTTGTACAATTAGTATGGGATGTTTGAGAAGTCTACTAGGGTGTTTGAGTCTCATGGAAAACCTCAAAAGTTTCTCTAATAGCAACAAAATACCAAATATCACAAACCATATAGAATAAAGTCATTCAAATCATCAAATTGCAAAGTATCTAATAAGTGATACATCATTACATTGAGCACAATCAAGATATAGGATAGATACCGGATGGATATTAGAAATGATATTTAGATGACCACTGACTATATTGTGCATAATTTTCAAAATTGCAAAAAGGAATATAGAGTGACATATCATATCATTCGCATCATACCACTTCATATCATTGCATTTCATATATGGGTGATTAATTGATTAAATTCTTGTAATGAGGATTTGTAATTACATTCATGATTTTTACACATTCTATGGTGTCGTCCATTAGATTGTTAAACTTATATCGCATTCATTCCTTATGTTTTAAGTGATTAAAGCATACAAGTTCATTTACATTAGATTACCATCATGTAAATAATGCATTACATACATTGTACCAACATAGCGTAACAATATCAAAATTAATGCATACAATAAAGCAATATCAAATATGCGTTAAAAGTAAACATCGCATCCATATGCATCCATCATAAATAGCATATCTAAACATCTAGATCACTACATATCATCATCATCATCATAAATTAAAATAGCTATCTAGTGCATGTCATCCATACATCACATCATATAAACATAGCATCAATATAAACATCTGCATCCATGTGCATAACATAAACATAAAATTAAAAATATACAAGTACACATAATGAGCCAAAATGATCAAATATCATATATATATATATATATATATTTTTTTTTTTGTGTGTGTGTGTGTCAAAAGAGTACATGGAGGTACATCAAAATACCTGCAGGCTACAACTATGTAGGTCCTCGACCTTACACTCAAAAATAGTACAATAAATATCTCAAAATATATGTACTACGGAGGGCCTGCACCCCCAGCCTGAGAGTCACCACCATCACCCCTACCATCCATGTGGCTCCTATGCGAGCTAGCTCCATGAATACTAGAGGACCTATGTGTCCTCTTAGTCCTATGAGTCCTATGGCTCGAGCTCATGGATGACTGCCTTGTAGTCCTAGTCTTGGTCTACTGGGACCCTACAACATGAGAATCCTCTAGGACCTACCCACCTATCAACCTGATGTAGCCCTCTAGCTAGTCTATGCGAGCTACCCTACATGTATATCTATCATTTCCCTCCTCCATGAGGGTCTATAAGCATCATATCTTTGACATGGGGTCATGACCACCTAGTAGCAATGATAATGGTGTTGTGGGTGGTGCCATGACAACACAGGAAGATGAAGGATCTCCCCTATGATCCTGGGCCAAGTCCCTCTTCGCTATAGCTATACCCAATCATACCTCCACTAGATCACGTGCACTAGTGAGCTCCTAGACCTGCCCCTCCATCACTATAGCATGCACTATCATAGCTATGATCTGCTCCTGAGCCTCCTATAGCTACCTCTCCTTATAAGACAACTTCACCTCTAGAGTGGTGATAGAAGTATCCCATTGCAACTGTTGGGTCTGCAGCCTCCCAACCTAACTCTATAGATCAACAATCTAAGCTAGTAGCTACCCCACCTCACTATCAAGAGGTACCTCACCCTCCTATGAAGCCTCCTCCTCTACCTCTACCTATGGAGCCTCCTCTACGATGGCCTCTATGCCCCATCCACCCTCTATCCATTGGTGCACTCTACGCCCATCCGGGTCAGCCTTAGCCTCTACCCCATCATCTATCCTATCGAGGGGCCCTAATCCCTACCACTATAGGAGGGACCACCAAGTGTCATAGGTAGGAGTGGTCCCAACCCTAGCAACACCTATCTCCTAAAAGTCATCAACCACATCCCCAAGTGGTGTCAAATGTACCCAAGGTAAATGCATCTCCAATACTAGATGCCTATAGATCAGAGGCAGCTCCAAGATGTCATAGACCAAGCCAAACTACGCAAAACCCATGAGTAAAACTGATACTCATAACCTCAGCCTTGTGGCCAAGTAGCCATCTGTCTCAATGAGCCTATCGTAGCCACTCACCAACCTCCTCCCATGTAAGGAAATCCATGTATGGATACCACTCAATGTCATCCAACCTAAGTGCTACAAATCACCCAATGTAGTGATCCATATCCCCAGCATGGGACCTACTCTAGAATCCCTCCTCCTCATGAGGCCAGCATGCAGCATAGCACTAATGTGCATCATCAATAGAAGTGATAGTAAGGGGTAGCTCCATAGGATGCTCGATCCTGATGTGCTACCAACCCTAGATCTAAAGAAGAAGACTACATCTAATCCCAAACCAACTTCGATTGGTGATCTAGTACAGCTCATGGTATAGCTAGCATAATAATGTGCTTCCCTAGGCTAGGAGCAGTGGCTGATCGATGGAGCTCTAAATAACCCTCCTAACACTAGCCAGAAGGTTCCAAGGGATCCTCATGCCCAAGGAGTCTAGAAGGACAATCTACATGACCAAGTGCATGAAAACTACCTCTCAGATAGAGAAGATGCCCTCCTACTACCAATACCTAATATGAATGCCTCCATGGTCGATCTTACGTTGGGCCTCCTAGCTCCGATCATCGAAGATAGAATCAAAAACATCCTCCTTACTCTGAAAGGAGGAGGAGGTGATGGCCTCGCCATCAATAGGGATCCTAAAGATCCTATAGACATCCTCTAGTGTAATGGTCATCTCACCTATCAATAGGTGAAATGTGTTGGTCCACGCATTCCAGCGTCGGGCCAATGCAGTCAGGTAGGCCTGATCTACCCTGATAGTGGGTAGATCCAAAACGTAGCCAAAGCCAATGACACCAAACCACTCCCACTCTAAGGTAAAAATCTATCTACATAAGGTGCATAGGATGTCCAGCTCTCGATCTCTAGAGGTCAACCTCTAAAAAAAAACAATGTATAAGGGAAAAAGCTAACTAAAAACAACCAAAAATAGCTAAAAATGACCTTAAAAACGTCAAATAAATTCAAAAAAATGATAAAATGACAAAAACATGTCAAAAGTCATCAAGAAAATCAAAAAAATCAAAAGGCATCTCATAAATGCAATAAATGGCATTAATTGCCATAAAACCTTAGAAAAATAAAAAAATTGATTAATTTTTCTAAAGTTGTGGAACCGCGGGTCAACCTTACGGTCCGCATGCGGTCAAAAATTGATCGTTGGAATTTGAATTCCAACCATAGCTGATAGTTCGGTTCCCAATATGACAATTGGGAACCATCACTACCAACTACGATCTAGGAATGAGACCCATTCTGGGTCACTTCCTAGCCTAGCTAGCCAAAAATTAAATCCTAAACTAGCCTAGTCTAAGGTGAGGTTCATTGCCAATAGTTTAGTGAAGTTAATTAACCCATTAATTAATGTGGTTTATTTTTAAATTGGTAATGAGTGTGAGGACTCGGTTTTGAGTTACCTTACCCACACTGAGGCCTCTGCTAGTGGAGGGTTGTCCAGGGTCCGCCATCAGGGTGTGAGTGCGATATCGGGTAGAGGTTTAGCAGCGTTTCGGATCAAGAAATGCTTCTCACCTCTCAGAAGCTCTCTAAATTGTAGTCGCTTTCAAGACAATAATGAAAATTTTAAATGGGAAAACTATTTATAGGTTTCCCTAATTTTGGCGGACCGTAGTTGACATCCACGGTCCCAAAATTAGGGTTTTTCCACCCGTAGGTCTGACCTATGGTTCCCAAATTTTGAAAGTTTCAACCATAGACTATACCTGTGGTTTGCAACTAGCATTAAATGCACTAAAATCCCATCATGGGAAGATCTTAAATGATAAATCAATGACTCCTAATGGATCAAATCTCAATAAAAGCAATCAATTTTGCAAATTTGGTGATGTTCAAGCACTAGGATCAATTAAAAAATTCAAAATTAACAAAAACATTTAAAATAATCAAAAGCCAAATGCACCTCGTATTCAGTTATTTACTCTATACACTTGGCGGTTGCAGTGATTGATGCTCCATGCAATCCGACGAGATGAGTAAATAACCATAAGGACATTTGGGGTAAAATTGTCATCATTGATTTGATATGCTTCTTTTCAATCTCGAAGAAGGCCTTCGAGGCTAGACTGCTCCATGGGAACGAGGCATTTCATGTCATTTCTCCTATGACATCTTTCAGCAAATCATCGACAAATTGATTCAACACAAATCTAATTGGCTTTGTATCATTTTGATTCCCTAAGAAGGCTATTGTAGCCCGATCGCTCCATGGGATAGGAATGTGCAATTACTATTAACAGTTGGAATCATAAGTTGAACTAGGCTTAGCCAAGTCATTAAATGCTCAATTCTAAGTTTGTGCAGATCATTCATTATGGTCAAGCGACCTCGTCGCTTCATACATTGTCATTACCCTCATCGACTCGTCGCTTGAGGGGGTAGTCATAATATCATAATCATAATCAAAGTCAATAGAAGATCCCTAAAATCGTAGATCCCTTGATCTTGTCAAAATTGTGTTCATCCTTGTGAATCATTGTCAACAACTATCATAAGCTTACCCCTTTGCTTGGGGTAAATAGCAAATATGATAGTTAGTTTGTAGCTCTCCTCCTTTCGATTATATAGGCCTAACTCCTATTGTAGCACCAAAGCTACCCGAATGACTGATGATGAGTGCAAACCCTTTCAAAATTAAGCCTTTCAAAGAGTTGGAAGCAATGATTCCAGGATGCGTGTCCTTTTGTTGGACCTGGGGCATCTAATGTTGATCCGACTAATGATCATCATAGAACCTTCGACATCATTTTAGGAGGTCTATTTTTGCTCATGCGTTGTTCGATCTCACAACGCATCTCAAAAGGGGCATCTATAGACACCTAAAACACGTCATGTCGATGGCGACTACTCATATGGACATGCTACAAGACCATATGGAAGATCTTGGATAGACTCCAAGATAGAGCAGTGGTTCTAACCACTCAATTTGGGCTCCTTGGCCTAATCAATCTGAACCACAACTGAGACCTACGGTCTACAGTCTGAACCATAGTTGAGACCTATGGTTTACAATCTAAACCATAGCTATCACCTACGGTCTTAACTGAAGTTCAGTTGGCCTTCATCCAAGCCAAATCGGTTTGAACGACCATTTGTTCTAGAAGAAGGTGGTTGAAGGATGGAAGCTTCCAATCCAACTATCCTAACCACCCCTTCTTGATCTTGGCTTCTCCATGAAGCCACCCCTAGCCCTTGGGTAGTCCTATAAGTACCCCTTCAAATTAGGGCAATGATATAGTGCATTTTGATAGCGAAGCACTGTCGAAAAGGATATCAAGAAAGCATTGGAGATTAGAGCAGCGAAGCCCTATCGGATTGTGGACTCACTTGAGTGCACTAAGAGAGAGATTTGTTGCTATCACTTTGCCAACCCAAGCATCATGACAAATTGTGCCATGGATGCCCTAAGGAGCTAGAATGCCAAGAAACGCTAATTTGGGAAAACGGAGGCCCTATCGAGCAATTCAACCGCCAAACCTATCATAGGACACTGAGGTGACCCTTGATCATCAATTTGACAAGGAGGATCAAGCCCACAACCCTAGAATTGGAGGGCAAAACCATTTGATTGCTCCCCATGGTTGAAAGCCATGGTTTACAGTGTAGACCGCTCATCCGAGCTACGGTTTGCAATAGGTATAAGATCCCCTTACTGTCCCTTTTACAGTATGCTTAGCTAGGTTAGATTAATCATTTTAGTACTTGATTTGGTAGTTTAAAGACTCTGACTAACTAGATTAAGGATTTGATTAGATTTACTCCATTTTAGCAAGTAGGGCATAATTAGTTTCTTTCTATGCTATAATGCTTCATTTCATACATTTGATCCATTAGATTGGTAGTTGTAGTCCTTATTTACATATTTCTATCAATATTTATAAGAATTGCTTATGTTTAGCATGGTTTATCCGCTTTCTTGATTTCGTGTTGCTATGCTATCTTTGTGTATATTTCCTTTAAAGGGCCTCATCATGAGAGGCTTCATATGCTTTTAATGCTTTTCTGTTGTTTCTTGACCGTAGGGAATCAGATTCAAAGGAGATTCAACCATCCAATTCCTTCCTCAACGCGAAGAAGAGGGTTCACTCCACCCTAGAGCAGTTCGTGTCACCTTAAAGGCTTGAAAAGTGCATTGTATCCCCAAGGGGATTACAACATTGTAATTGCGTATCAAAAAGGGGTATCCCTAAGAGGGATTCATTTGTAATACATGAATTGGTTCCAAAAGGAAATAAAGATGCATTTTACTTAATTGTTTAGTCTTTGTCAATTTGTGTTTGAATATCTCTTTTTACTTCACTTTACCCTATTGCAATATTGGGTGCACATCTTTATGGTTGTACAAGATGAAAAAGGATATATGCAATAGAGTGCCTCGATGATAAGAAAACCCTCCAACACAAAAATATATGAAGGCAAAAATCCCATAGATCTTACTGGAGTCCAACCGTAGCCTAGTCTTACAAAACAATCCAACATGCTATCGATTGAGAATAAATTAATGAATAAACTAGCCCAATATTTAGCATACCATAAAAATAGGAGCATATCACTCTGCCCAGTGAAGGATCTAAAACTTCTCTCTTGCAACAATTCGAAAGAGAAAGAAAAAAATCATGAACCGCTTAAACTAAAGCAAAATCCGCAAGACAAAAATAATATCTCTCAAGTACAAGAAAAAGGAGATAACAATGTTCATCACCACACCTAAGAGGGAGAAGGGTAAGCTCCAAAAATAAAAACCTTAATACCCGGGGATCAAACCCACCACCACTGTTGGATCCGTTGAAGCTAGGGAACCCAATAGAGACAGGACCAAAATTTAAAATCCATTGTAGCATAACAACTCATTTTCACCCCAACTAGTTTGGGATAATATTGGCCCTATCTCCTCGAAACAACCAGATACAACAAGAAACTATTGAACCCAGAAGAAAATGACACCAACCAGCCATGAACCCACAAATAGTAGAGAATCCTAGCGACGGTGCCAAAAAAGCACAGAGTAGCCATGCTCCCAAAACCTAAGGCAACCAAGGGAACATTGTCAGAATCCACAACAAAACACCAAGCCTTTGTATGTATTTTTTGCAAGCTCACCCTTACGGGTTTGGATCGGTAGATGGCCTTTTCCCCTCCCTGGAAAGCTAGAAAAACATGAAAATACTGAACCCATAAGAAGTGTCGCACCATCCAACTAAGTTCTTGAAACTGGTAAACAACCCAAGAATGCAACCACACTACACACCCACCAACCAGAGTGAAGGCCAGCCAATGGGTCAACGACCATAGTTTTCCACTGTGATAAAATAGCCCACAATCACCCCACCCAATTTGAGTCAGAATTCGGTCCTTTTCCCCAAATAATAGTGATAATACCAAACCCATAAGGGAGAAGAAACAAACCAACAAGAGCCCCAAAAAGCAGAACATCCTGGTCATGGGCCACAATAGATAAAATAAGCATGGCTAGTAGCCAGATACAAAATGGGAGAACAGGAGGCCTCCCACTCAAAAGGTTTTAGAGAGCCAGAGTTGGAGTAAGAGGCCTCTGAGCATGGGGTTCATATCAATTGGGGGTCTTCAAGAGTTTTTACAAGGTCAAAGGCGAGTCTCATAGGAGAGCCAAAACTAGTGACTAGTCTAAAAATAAACGCAGTCCCCTCATACACACATCAACTTAATAGAACCCAAAAATAAGCAAAAGGTCACAAATAAATAAATACACACAAAAATGGGTTATTAAGAGGCCACATATGGCTATATTAGAAATTTTATGTAGTGTCCTATGTGTATGTGTGTATATATATGCAAGCAATATTTTACAAAGATTATGCTAGAAGTAGGGTTTCGAGATTACCCACAAGTAGCTCAGGAGCTAATTATTTTTACAAAAAGAAATAAATGGAAAACTTACAAAAGGATACAATTATAAACTTGTTGATCCTTCCTACAGTCTATGTCACTATTATTTATAGTTTGCAATAGAGGAAAAGTTCCCTCTAGAATTATCTACAAATATGTCTGACAATCTCACCTACTTTTACTAAGGATTATGGTCATTGAATGAAGTACTCTTTGATCATAATAATTGTCAGGCTTGAGACTATCATCACCATACATTATCTTGAATGAGTGTTTGATCCATTTACTCAAGTTGTGCTTTGGTAGGTGGTCTTTGTCTCCTAAGTTGAGGAAGCATTAACTTGGTCCATTAACCCATCAACCTCTATCATCTTTGATTTGACTTAGACATCGGTGTGTGCTTGACTTTCTAGCATTTCTCTTGGGTATTGATTCATGTTGTAGACTAGTTGGAAGTTTTATTATTGTCATTTCATCATGGATTATAAAATCTCTAATATTAGGGCTTATTCCAAAAGAAATATCCTTTGGCATTCCTTTGCTTATCTATTAAGAATTTTGCTAAGAAAAATTTTACATAAGTCCTGATTATCAAGAGTTATCATAGCCTCTCTTCCTCTAGGCTAAAAAAAAATTTAATCACCAATGATCAGGATTTTACCTTGGGCATGAGTGGGTAGTGAGGAATTGCTATAACTTTGTTAGCTCATAGGGACCTTCTAGACTACTTGAAGGAGAACTCAGAATTACCTTTATCCTTGGGCATGGAGTCAAGGCCTTGTACATCTACAAAATAAATATAGAGAAAAAACAAATATTAAGTTCATTAGATTAAGAACTTGCTTCTTATATTCATCAAGCTTTGACATTATCTTTTTATTTTTAACTTGGTGTTTAGGGTTTAATACGCTCAAGGGTAGCTCTTTAGGTTATTTCCATTCATACGTATAGGGAAAACATCTCCTTCTATAGTCTCCAGCTCAAATGAATTTCCCTATTTACAATTGGAGATAATGTATGGTCCCTCCCAAAATGTATCGAACCTAGTATGGTTTCTAGGTTTACTTTTATGCTCATCCTATTTGAGGACCATGTCAAGGTTTATGGGGTAGCCCTTTTATTAAACCATATTTTGACTATTTCTTGGTGCTTTTGTAGTTGCTCCCCAACCTATTTTCTTTGTTCTTCAAGCTTTAAAATTTTTCCCATTCTTATTATCATTAGATCATTTTCTTGTAGTTTTTGTTGCTATAATAGTTGGAGCATAAGAAGCTCTATGGAAATAGGCAACTTAGCTTCCTTGCCATATTTCAAATTGTAAGGAGAATATCCTAGTGTTACATTTAGAGTGATATGGTCTGCCCAAAGAGCCCTTTTGATTTAAATATGCCATTGCCATTGATTTTTGATATGATCCTTTTTAGTATTCTTAGAAATTTTTTATTTGTTGACTCAACCAATCCATTACCCTAGGAATAGTAGTCAGAAGAAGATTTTAAATATATACCATATTGTAATGTGAATTGAAGGATTTTTGAACCCATGAATGCCTTAGCATTGACTATTATTATTTTATTTGGAACATTGAATCTGGTCACAATAACCTCTAGGAATTCTATGATTAATTTTCCTATGGCTTCCTTTAAAGGGACTATTTCAACCCATCTAGTGAAGTAGTCTATGGTTGTTAAAATTCATTTGTGCCCTTCACTGGATGGCATATTAATAATTTTAATAAAATATAGCCCCCATTGTACAAAAGGCTCTTCTATCATTATAGGTTTAAAGGCATGGAGGTATTCATTTTTTTCCTCATGTAGAATTTACATTTTTCACAATTTCTAATCTAGTTATAAGAGTTTGTAAATATAACAAGCCAATAATATCTTATTTTCATGATTTTGTTTGTAGTTTTTTAGGCTAAGAAATTACCACTAGCTAATCCTTGATGAAATTCCTACAGTATGCTTTGAGCTTCTTCCTTTCTAACACATCTAAGTAACACCCCATCAAAGTTTATTAAAAACAAAATTCCTTCTATTATTGTATAATAAGAATTTTACATGCGAAAAGCTCTTCTTTGAGCTTTGTCTAGATTCAAGAGGTATTTTCTTGTTTGTATATAATCAATTCTTTGTTCCACCCAATTTGGCTCCTCCTCTTCCTTATTCACTAGGAACTCTTGTGATTTCATCTCCTCATCTTCTTCTCCTGAATAATTCCTCTTCATGACTATATCTTCAACCATATGTTGGTAGAGTGATCTCCTTCTAACTAGTTTAGTGGCCTTGATTTCTATATCATAGTCCAAAATATTGGTAATCCACTAGACCATTTTTCACTCATTTCTCTACCCATTATATAGTCTCTTATACTAGAGTGTATGATAAAAACATTGGTTTTTTTTATTGGAGATCATGTGTCTAAAATATTTCAGTCCCCTTCTTAAGGTATATACCTATTTTCTAACAAAATTATATTTTTCTTCATATTCGTTCAAGGGTTGGCTAAAAAATCCATCGAGCATTCCTGTCAGTTCTCATCCTTTTGTGTCATCAATGCTACTATATTAAGCTCTCCATATGCAAAAATAATAAAATATTTGCTAAAATTTGGGTTTATGAGCATTGGAGCATCTGCAATAACTTCTTTAATTTTTTGGAATGCCTCTTTTTCATCCTTCATCCATAGAAAGGGGTAATCCTTTTTTAACATGAACATCATAGGCTTGACTATTATTGCAAAATCTAATACAATTTTTTTGACAAAATTGATGTCTAAAAAACAATTGCAACCCTTTTTTATGTCTTGGTAGCAAAATATTCATAATTACTTCATTTCTATCAAGATCTATAACAATACCATTTTTGGATACCACATGTCCTAGTAATTTTTCCTATGGCATGCATCAAAATTTATTTAGGTTTAAGCATACCTCAAATTCTTGGCATGGTTGGAAAATCCTTTTGAGGTGCTCCAAGTGATCCTCCTTTTTTGAGAACATCATGAGGTCATCCAGATAGATTAATATATATTTTTTATTAGATCATGAAAGTAAATATTCATGGCCCTCTAGAACGTTTCTCTTGCATTAAATAGCCTAAAAGGCATTCACTAGTATGCATATGTTCACCATTTTTAGTGAATTTTGTCTTATGTTGATCTTTATCTTTTACCCATACCTGTTTAAATCCAAAGAAACTGTACAATAATGAAACCATATAAAGGATCTAATCCATTGAAGGTAAAGGATAATGATCCTTTAAGGAAGCCTTGTTTAGGTCACTAAAGTCCACACACAATCTAATTTTACCATTCTTTTTTCCCATAGGTACTAGGTTAGACACCCAAGTGGTATGCTTGATTGGGTATATGATTTTTTATTCTATCAATTTATTGAATTTCTTTTACATAAGGGGTTCAATTTTTGGATTGATTGGTCTTTGTTTCTATATGATTATTTTGGCTTGAGGGTCCAACTCAATTATGTGTTGAATAATTTATCATATCCTTTGAGGTCTTCATAAGTCTATGCCATCACTTCTATTTGTTAATGATCCTTCATTTTTGTAGTAAACCCCTTCCTACCCTTGAATCCATCATCTGGGTTGAAAAGGGATTCTAGGATGATTAGTTCCTTTGGCATTTTATTTTATCTTAGTTGAATGATTTGATCTTCATATGTTTCTTCTATATTAGGGGTGTTTTATTTAGTATATTCATTTGCCTATTATAGGAATCAGGTAATCCGCTCATCATTCTCATATACTTGCCAATTTTCCTAGTTATCTAATACTATTGGTCTTGCCATCATATTTACAAGCTGATGGTTTTTCCATAGATCATTGACTGGGCTAAATTATGAGCCAATAATAGCCATTCTATCTACATCTACATTTTATTCTCTTAGAATTACTTTTATATTGATAGCATCAAAATATTCCATCAAATCCTAAACTCTATTTCTATAAGCTTTAATCAACCTATTCTTGGCTAACCATTGGGTTCTTACTTGTCTAACAATTAGTTTGATGTCCCCAAAAAATTGAAGCATCTTGATTTCCTTTTTTTTTCCATTTGGAGCCCTAGAGCTAGGGCTTTATATTATGCTCTATTGTTGGAGAAAGTGAACTACAACCTATATGATTGAAAATACTTGGTCCCTTTTGGGGAAACTAGACATATTCCTACCCTTGCTTCCATCCTACTTTGGGCCCCATCAAAACATAGTTTCTACATTCCAATTGGATTTTCCTTTTCCTAAAAAATTCTTGGAATTGGAGTAGTTTCATCCTAAATTATATATGCTCTCATACTTATTTGTTTGTAGTAGTATTTATAGTCTAAAATATAACCCTATTGCACTATTTATCTTGCATCTATATTTCTACCAATTTATTTTGTATTTGTTTATTTTTTTAGCTAGTAGGGATTTTGTTCTTTTAAAGTCAGTATATCCCAAAGTGGCATGGTTATGGTGGTCCTTTTGCAACTTTCCATTATATTAAAATTTTAAAACCATATTTTCTCTATGGTAGTATTTTGGGTTTTAAAATTTTCCTCTCTTTTTGTTGTTGATGGTTGGAAATATCCTATTATGGTCTCACTCATGGTTCTAGGCATTAGTATACTTTTGATAGGTCCTACTATCTTCTCTTGTGACATGGTTCTAGGAATTAGTATACTTTTGATAGGTCCTATTATCATACAAAGTTCTAAAGCCATTTATAGGGATGTCAACTCAACCTTTTTGACCCTCATCCCCAAGCAGGATCATTGCAGTTATTTGTTTGATTTTTGCCTCATTAGTCTGTGTAATGTGCTTTACAAAATATTGAAAAAAGTCGTGTCAACTAGAATGAAGGAAGCCCTTCCTCTCATCATTGACACCTATCAAGGCAACACAGTTCAAGGGAGAAATATCACTGATGGTGTCATTACTATTCACAAGGTGATACATTTTATTTCTCAAAGCAAGAAAGTGAGCTTTTGAGGTGATAAATTTTGTTTCTCAAAGCAAGAAAATGAGCTTTATCCTCAATATAAACATGAACAAAGCTTTTTATTAGGTCTCTTGGGACTTTCTTCTTACTGTATTGCTTAAGTTTTGGTTTCATCCATAGTGGGTTGACCTCATACGAGTATGCATCTCTTCAGCATGGTTTTATGTTATTATCAATGGGTCTGCAACATGATACTTTAGAAGCAACAAATAAATCAGGTAGGGGGATCCCTTATCACCATGTTTGTTCATCATCCTAGTCAAAACCCTAGGAAGAACTCTCAAATGTACTCATGCTAGTGGGGCCATCTTCGGCATCAAGCCTGTCTCTTTGCTAGAATTTGTGACTCACCAACACCACATTGATGATACCATCCTAGCTATGCTAGCTTCTATAGTTGAAGCCAAAACCATCAAGTCTATTCTCTACATGTATGAGGACACAACTGGTCAACAGGTAAATTACTCCAAGAGAAAAATATTTTTTATCAACACACCCCTTGTCTACTAGCAATGCATAGCCCAAGTCCTCCAATGCCCAATTGTCGATCTACCCTCGTACTACCTGGGTTTTCCTCTCTTCTCTAGTAGTCCCTCGGATAGCATGTGGAATAATGTCTTGGATAGACTCCTCAAAAGGCTCATAGGTTGGAAAGAATCCCTCCTTAGCCAAGATGCTAAAGCCACCCTAGTTAATGCATGCCTCCAAAGCATCCTTGTCTACTTCCTATCCATATTCAAAGCTCCTACACAAATATGCTATAAAATTGAGCAATTCCAGAAATAGTTTCTTTGGGCAGGAGCAGAAAACAAAAGGAAGTTCCACCAGGTCGCTTGGGACAAAGTGTGCAACCCCAAATCCTAAGGGGATCTTGGCCTAAGAAGAGTGGGAAAAATGAACCTAGCCCTCATAGATAAACAAGTGTGGAATATTATCACCAATGCGGATATCGAATGGATCTCTATTATAAAAAGGAAATACCTTCAACATCGTAATATCCTAAAGGATGGACCCCATCTTCTGGCTCTACCTTTTGGAAATCCATCACAAAATCCAAAGATATCATTTCCAAGGGTATCAGATGGCAATTCAATAATGGGTTTACCATTGAATTTTGGCATGATCCTTGGGTCTGCGATCACCCTCTCATTGATGACCCCTCCCTTGTTTTTTTTTTTTTTTAGCAAACCCCTCCTTGTTGCCCTTAAGCCAATCATTGATTGCCTCTTTGGCAACAAGGTCTCCCACTTTATCTCATTCAATCATGATAGGCCCTCTTGGAAATCCATTATGTCCTCATCCTTCCCTGTTGACCTCTTAAACGTGATCAACTTCCTATTGTCCATTCTCCACCCCTTCATAATCCCCATTCCCATTGAGTCTCCCAATGTTCCTATTTGGAGAGAGTGTGATGATTGACAAATTTCTATCAAATATGCCTACCTGTTATTATATCAAAATCTCACCTACAACATCTCTATCAAGTCTATCTGGCTCAAGAACCTTATTCCCAAAATTGGGTTCTTCTCCTGTATGATAGCCCAAAACAAGATATTGAATCAGGATAATATCATAACCAAAGGTTTACAATTGCCTAATTGTTGTTATCTTTGTAATTTCAGAGGGGAGTCAATGCAACATATCTTTATTGAATGCTCCTTCATGGACTGAGTTCTCAGTTCAATCCTTAACATATTCAACATTGCTTGGGCCCACCCTAGCTCAGTGGCTGATATTTTCCACCAATGGCCCAACCCTTTTAAGAACCCTAGAATCAAGTCCCTTTGGTCTATGTGCCTCCATCACATCTTATGGTAAATTTATCTTGAATGTAATAACCATGCTTTTTCCAATACCCATGGACACCCATCTCCGGTTGGCAATATGATCCTCAATTTTACCTTTGAAAATGTGTACTTGTGCCCTTGCTCTAGACCTCCAAGCCCTGGGATCAAATCCTCCATAGCCTCTTCCCTCCATCTCTTTATGGATTCCCTCAACCTGCCCATGCATTCCAACACTAGATCGAATGCAAAGTAGATCTATCCCCCAAAGGGTTGGCTAAAGCTGAACTTTGATGGCTCTTATAGAGGAAATATGGGGCCAGCTGGAGGAGGAGTTGTTAGAAATCATGAAGGAAGTATTATTTTAGCCTTTTCTGAGAATATTGGCATCCTCACCGATCATGTCGCAGAAGCTAAAGCGCTCTATTGGGGGTTATTGATCACAAGCAATCTCCAGTGTAAACTCGTGGTTGAAGGAGATTATTTAAATGTCATAAAATACACCAATACCAATAGGAATCCTAGTTGGAGGGTCAACAATATTATTTTTGAAGTTAGAAGACTTCTCCTTAATCACTTGAAGGTCCTGGTTCAACATGTGTTCAGAGAAGCCAATAGACCGGTTGACTCCCTTGCCAACCTAGGCCATTTCTAGTAGTCCCTACATGTCTGGTATGATTATTTTTCCCCAACCCTTATCGATGTCATTGCCCTTGATCAATCTAGTTCCAGTCAATCCTTGGCTCCCGTCCTGCTCTCTGAACCCTCTATTTTGTAACCACCATTCGTTATCTCCTATGTGTCCCCCATCCCATTCTATTTCCTGCACTCCTAGTGCCATCTTGACCCCTTTGACCTACCCCTCCCTCATCCTCATTTGGCCCTATTACCATGAACCCATACCCTTACCTCGTCAGCATGTACCCTATCCTCCTTTTTACCATGAGGTGCCCACCCACATGTACCCCTTTTACCCCTACTCTTTGTGGTTTTTGATGACCCTCCACTATTAGAACCCTTTATGCCTTGTGTTTAGTTACAAGATATTTTTTGATCCTTTTGGTGGTGTCATCATGTTTTTTTCATGCTCTATCCAATCAAACCAACCCTCATTATCTTGGATTGTAGAAGTCCAATCAGCATGGTGTGAACAATGGTACCACCGTAATCTCTCACATGTGCAATCCCAATAATGTGCTTGATTTCCATGGTGTGTTTATTTGGGCCACCTCAAGAATTCTCAATAATTTTACCACCTCGTGTGCTACTCTTCCCCATAATAAGGTTGATCCTAGTGCCACCGTCAATGACCTTACCATCATGGTACTTTTCCACTATAGATTTTGGATTTTGTTGGTTGGCACACAACCCAAAATGCATCGCCATCTGAACCCTGCAATGATCCAGTGTAATTCATCTTTTGTCTCCTTCGGTAGATATGCTAGTCGATACTTTAAGAATTGCCCTTACTCAAAGATCCACCACATTTCCCATCCATATTATGTTAACCCCAGTACCAAGTCCCTCAGTCCCCATACCCAATCCTCCATAGCAATCCTTGAGCCCATCATGCTTTAGATTGATCCCATAGTCAAGGATATTTTGAAGAGCCATAATTACCTACTCTTCCTATTGAAATTATAGGGAAAGGAAGATATATCCAACGCAATTATGAACACTTGGAATGGAGGTCAAGTCACGATCAAAGGGCTCGATTTCATGATTGATGTTCACTTGTTGGAAAAAGTTACTGGGCTCCCTCTTGATGGCAAATGCATACGATGCAATAAGCACACAACGGTGGTAGAGCTAGAATACTTCCCTGACAAAGGTAAGGATTTACTTACTATTAATGGTGGTATTGAAAGGATGAAGCTTCGTGGGCCATGGGATTGTGTCATGGTTCCCATCCTTCAATACTTCACCATTGAGAAGATTGATGTCATCTTGTGTAGCTTTCATTTAGCATTTTTGAACCATTTTAGAGGGAACAAGAAAATGAATATAATCGACTACCTCTTCAGGTCCATAGGATTGCCTATCAACAATGTAAGGACCAAGAAAGCCCATTACTCTTTTTACAAGGGTCTGTACTATATCCTTTACAAGCATACCCTGGATGTGTATACCAAAAAAACTTTGATTGTTGCTTCCCCTACCCCTCCCCCACTTGCCCCTACCTATCCCAAACCCTCTCAACCCATCCCTTCACCTACCCCTCTCGGTACCTTATTTAATCCCATCCCTCTTACCCCTACTAAGCCTATGGATATAAGCAGCCATGATTCAACTATTCAGGAGGTGTCAAGCGATGATAAAGATCCTGATTACTCCTCCCTTACCTCGTTGAAGATCAAATATAAATCTTGGTTTGTAGAATTTGAGCTCAAACCTAGGACCATTAAGTGTTCCTCTTCTAAGTTCATCTAGAATCTCAACCTATTCCTTGTTCGTGCGTCAATGTACCTAATGAAACTAAAAAAGGAGATGTCATCCCTGGTAAAAAGCATGGAGCTGACCAAGGAGAACTATGATTAAACGGTTTACTTGAAGGATATTATGAAGGAGGAGGGCAATGGTGATACCCTATGTAGATCTATACTTACCCACATCACCAGTTTGGTGGCCACCCTATCAACGGTGGCTAATTCATCCAAGGTTGCATGGACGATCTACAACTAGATGACCAAGGACCTTGATGTAACATACACTCAACTCAACATCATTTTTAAGGAGATGAACGAGTCCCAAACTACTCCAGATGGCAATTAAGTCTCATGTTTCTTTTGTGGGATGCCCCTTGGAATGACCACATTTTTTAGGATGGGACCATCCTCTTTTCTCTTTCTTGTTCACTTTTATTTCCTAGCATATTTTTTGGCTCGGTTAGACCCCTCTCATGGGCTACCTTTTGTTATGGCCATTAGGTCTGATTTTTTATGTTCCTCTTCTGGTTGTGCTAAGATTTTGGGTCTCCTTTCAAAACCCATTTTTAATGAAATTTTAATTTACCGATAATAAAATCTCTCATAAATCCACATGTCCTCCCCACCTCACACCTTGCATTTTTATGAATTTAAAATTCCCTCCACTTCACCCAATATTTCCATGTCCCCATGCTTCCTCACTTCTCCCTAGGCCAATTTATGGCATTTTGGTGGGTGAGGACTCACCTCACCTAAGGCCAATAAATTTAGGAAGGTGCACACTCCTCCATGTGGAATTCCCAAAATTTTCTTGGTTTCTCCACATCCTACATGGCTGCCATATCACCTCCACATCACCTCCACTTCACCACCCCCTCCCCTTTTCAAAATCCTAAAAATACCCCCTCTTTTCTTCCATTTTGTGTAGCACATGCTCACATAAGTCAAAACTCTATGAAATTTTTTATCCAAACCTCCCTTGTGCATTTCAACCACCACCCATAATCATCCCCTTTTATGATCCCCACTTCACCATGAAGATGAATACAAACTCCCTCATGCCCATAACCCTCTTTTGATATTGCATGTAAACAAGATACCATATCAAAACTTGGTTGTAACTAGAGACTCATCTCATCCCCTTGAAGGCCCATAACAAGTTTTAATAGCATTAGGGTAGCATAGGCCATGGTTGTCCAACCCTGAATGGCCAGAAGTCGTCATTGTCTAACATAAAAATAGTCAGCAAAAAATGTTATCATACCCCAGATGATTGAAAACAAAAGATAGATTTTGCCTAGATTTCAGTGATAGATAGAGTATTAAGGAGAATACAAGTATATTTATAGTGTTTTGTGTTATTTTCATATTATATTCCTATCTTGAATGAGGTTTATCAAGGTTTATGGTTCATATATTTGTGATATTTGAGGTCTAACCAGGGTATATTTTTAGTGTTTGTCATATTTTGACCTTATATTCATAGTTTTTGTAAGAATTTCATTAAGGTTATTTGTTTATATCTTTCATATAAATTTTGTGGCCTAACCTAGGTAGGCCCCATTGGTGCTATTAACTTATTGCTCTTGGCTATGTGTAGGTACTTAAAAGTTGTAGGCAACCTAGGATGGTCAAATCTCCCTCGAGGCTATTAAAACCCATCCAATAATCATGTGTGATGAGAGGAATATTTGAAAGCACCACTTGTTTATTGTAAAAAGTTACCTCAACCTTTTGAGGATAACATTTGTAAGCCCCTAGAGGGAATTTTGTAAAAAGAAAAGCTTTCAATACAAGGTTTTATTTCATATATGTGTATGGTGCTTTTCTCTTCTCACATAAATGACGATGACGGTGGGACCTTACCTTTTTTTATTGATTAATGGGTTTTGAAAGGATTCCAAAACCTTTTACAAGCCAAAAAGAAATATCCCGAAAGTAGGATCTTAGCCCAAAATATTACCATCCAAAAGGGAGGATCCTAAAGGGAAGACCTCATGGTAATGAAACTATAGAACAATACATTCCAAAAAGGAGGATCATGAAGGGAAGACCTCATGATAATGAAACAACAAATTAGTATCAAGGAAATATATCGACCAAAAAAATAAGCCTAGACAACACAAGCCCAAGGTCAACCGAGTGAAGAAACCAAACATGAAATAACCATAGAGCAAACCAAGTAATCAAAAAGAGGGAGATGGTCCTAGTTAGCACCATCTACCTTCAAGACCTCCTCGTCCAAAATGACCATCTTCTTATTTTTGATCTAATTGATGAGCTTTCCAGCTTGAAGGAGCATAGAAGTTGCCAAGGACACAATGTCATCTAGGTCAACCACATGATCAACATCCTCGAAGGACTAGGTTGAGAAACACCAAGGGAAGGAACCGAAGTGGTCTTTTGCATCTTGCGATCTAGAGAATAAAAGTCGAAGAAGTTCCCTTTGCAAGAATTGATACAATAACTTTATCCTTATTCGTAGAGGACTTCACATACAACACGTGCTAGTTGGGAGTAGGCACAAGATTGAAAGATCCTAATAAATTTTGAATACCCATCTTATTAGAAGAGATGACCTCCACGTCAACAATATGGTCACTAGGCATATCCACTTGAGTAACCAAAGGTGAGCCCAAGATGGGAATAGGAAGTAGATTCTCCTCAATGCCCCTAGCAAGAGCAACTCTCCAAATTTGGTTCTAGTTGATGTAATTGAAAATAATTAGATGTAGACCCTAATGCTTTGGGTGGGTCAATTTTCCTTTCCTTACACTATCGATTGAGATCTCCATTGAGGAGAATAAATATTTAAGGATATTAATTACTTTGATGTCCCTTAGGAAATTAAGGAACACCATGTGAAAGCTCCATAGAGGGAAGGATGACTCATCAATTATGAGGTATTATATTACAGGAACAAACACTTTATTCCACAGGGATGGGATATCCTCCCAAACAAAGATGTTGTCTTTATTTGTTATAAATTTACCTTTATCTCTGATGTGCATCAACTCGACCACCATAGAATGCTTATCGCATCCAATGATTTTACCATCATTAATGATACCTATAATTTTAGCAAGGAGATCTATAGTGATAGTGAAAGTGAGATCCCAGAGGGTGATGGTGCCACTATCCCATGATTGAACAAATTATTTTGAAAAATTTGAGTCATATCCCTGGAATTTCTTTAGAAACGGAATAAGTTCATGTGATCCTAGGATGTCCTCCATCACTGGATCAATTTGGAGAAATTCAAGCTCCATGAGCACCATCCTTAACCATATTCTATAAACAAACATCAAGGCAAAACCTCCCTAGAAACAAGACCAAGACCTCCCACTCAAAATATTCAGTAGAAACATGAACTAGAGCAATAGGTTTTGCAATTGCCTATAATTTAAAATTGAGTTGATCCCATAGCCAGAGAGGAAGATGTTGTCACTATTGGAAAAAGAAATCAATTTGGGATGTTGATGAAAAACTTCAATTCGGGAAAACTTTGCCTCATGAGCCTTGCCACGATCAAGAATGATTTCATCGACAAACAAAGCAAGTGATAGAAAATGAGGTAAATATGTGCAGATTAAGAGCCACCACTGATAAACATTGGGACTCAAATATTGGCTTGAACTAAAAGTATTGGATTGCCACTCATGATTTTGAAATATGGACCAGTGAAAATGGGCCTTGGGATGAGGAACACTCCAAAGTAAACCAACATTCCAGTCAAAATTTAATGAGGGACGTACCCAACCAACCAAAATCAAATGAGAACTAGTGCTATAGAAGACAACAAGGCTAGACTTCCATGAGTGGCACAAAAAATTAGGGAAAGCCCACGAGGAATGGTAGCAGAGAAACCAATTGAGAAAACCAATGTGAGACAATGGATAAAATTCAAACATATTAATTGGATGACTCATTGTAAATACACATACCCAACAAGCATTTGGGGAACACCCCTGTCTAAGATTTTGAAAACAAATGTTGTTATTTAAAGAACCACTACTACTAACAACACATGTTCCACTTAAGGCTAAAGGGACACGTATGCTACAAAGATAAGATGACAATCCTATACCTCAATGCATACTCATAGGACGAGACATATGGGGAAGGCCATACCATAAATCCAAGTACCCTTATAGGATGAAGTGAGACCCCGAGGGCAAATACATGGCTTGGAAAAATTAGACATAAGATGAAATGTCATTGGAGGCACATGTATCCAACAAGCATTGGGGAAAATCTCCCATCCATATCTTCAAGGATTCCTGCATCAGCTCGTGATTAGCCATAATGTCTGTTTCTTTATTGCCTTCATGATACACATGTTGAATTAAGATATTACCATTGTTGTGAAGATAAAGCTTTGAGTCTTAAATCAAGGAGGTGAAACTCCACAAAGGGGTAGAGGTTACTTTTAGGTAATTGATAGTGTTGAGGGAGTCTCCTTCAATAATGAGGTTATGGATTTTGAACTCCTTAGTTGCAAACATACCCTAAAACAAAGCCCTAGCTTCTACTATGTTTTGATTGAAGACCCAAATTATCAGCAAAGGTGAGGACAATCCTGGCTTTATCATCCCTGATAATTCCCCCACAACTAGCCCTATCTATATTTCCTTTGGCCACCCCATCAAAGTTCAACTTGAGCCAACCCAAGGGGGAGAGGTCCAAACCACCAAGGACCCATCCACACTAGGGTAAATTTGGATATTGGGGTCAGGGGAGAGATTATGATAACTTAGCAGATTAGACTTAGACTGTGAGCTTGGTCAATCAGTCGAAGGAACCAAGTTATCATTCTCAATAGACATAGAGAGGATCCTAGAAAGAACTGAATCAGAGTTCCTAAATGTCTCCCAAAAACTCTATTATTCCATTTGAGCCAAACCTACCATAAGAAATGAGGAAGAGTAAAGGACCACCAAGATTTGAGGTGAGTAAACTTGAAAGGGTTGGGCCACTTTATACAAAGGTTGACAACAGAGTTAGGTATGGCCCAAGCTATGTCGACTAGGATAAATAGGGAAGATAAAATTTGGGCCAAGAAGGGTCACTCAAGGAAAATGTGAATAACTAATTCCCACACAACCTAGCAAAGATGATATCAATTCAATATGGCCATACCTGGGATATGAGATTATCAATAGTGAGGATCCTATTCTGGACAACCAAATAGAAAAAATAAGTAATTTTAGGAATAAGGTTCTTCATCCAAATCCAGTTAGTAGGGAACCAATTAAAGGAGAACTCTTCTAGGAGGAATAAGCAAACCTGAGCAAAAAATGATCTGAATCACACTACTACCAAAGGGAGTGTCCTAAGAATGGTGACTTGGGATGACATGAACTTTGAGCATATTTACAATGGTTTTACTAGTAGCTCGCTGCTTAGGATCACTTTCATCCTGGGGAATAGGAGCTTACTTTAACCTCACCTTGATATTTTGCATTTTCTTTTGGGTAGTAGTTTAATCATGTTATTATTATCTTTTATGTTGGCATGTATTCTATGGGTGTTATTTTAGATTTTTATATCCTTTTAATCATTTTACTATTCCTTGACTATTGCACAAGTCTTAACTATCACTAAAGTTACCATAATGTAAAATAGACTAAGGCCCCTTTAATAGATCTCTCACTACCTACGCACAATCACCATCATTCGACCTCAAAAAATCATCAACCTAGGTCGTCCAAGCCCCTATGGTCATAGACATAACCTACTTCTTCTTAGAGCCATACGCACTAGTTAGGTATTGGTCTCACAATAGCCCATCATTACAAGACACAAATGAGTATAATCCTTTACCACCTTTTCAATTGTTAAATTTGGGGTGTCCAAGGTTAGTCACCTTCCCATTTTTCAAAATCATCATTTTCTTGTTCATGCTTTATTTTCTATTATAAGTTCAACACTGCTCAACAATTTAGATAACATCAATCAACTGCTTTCTTTCTCAAGCTACTTCTTTCTTCATTTTGATTTTATATAGGAAGTTATTTCTTTCTTTATCTTCTCTTCATCATAAAATCACTATTATTGATTCTATTTTATGTTGTTTTGTAGAGGAGGGTGGACAATAGTGACCCTAGAATAACCAAAAACTAGAATCATAAAATATAGCTAATCAAAGGAACTCCCAAGTGCAACCATCCAAGGTCAGACAACCTATATCTATAGTCATCTGACCCTAGACAGTCAAAATTCCAATGACTATGCATGACAAATCCAAACTTGTAACCATCACCAACCTTTCAAATAACATGGAACCATAGGTAGGAGGCTTTGTCTCCCTATTTCAATTAAAATCAAAATCATTCCATTGTTTTCCACACCAAAATTGGTTTCGATTTCATAGTTTAGTCATTTCCTCAATATTTTAGCTTAGTGTAGATGTTCAATCTTGTAACGTAGGGTAGCTTAGTCTAGTAATTTTTCTTTCCCCTAGTTTGTGTGCTTTTCTTTCCTAGTTTAGAAGCATGCATTTCCTTAGTGTAGGTGTTTTTATTTCCACAAGCCTAGTTGCCTTTGTTTTTCTTGACGTAATTTCTTTCATTTCCTTAGATTTGATGTTTCAGGTTCATTAGCTTAGGTAGATTTGTTTCCTTGGAATTAGTTTCCTTTACACATTTATTAGCATAGATTGCTTTCATTAAAATAATTGTTCTTATTTCCTTAGTATAGTTGCTTTTATATTTTTTGGTACGATGGCTCATGTCTCATTAGCATGGTTGCTTTTTATCATTCTTGGTATGATGGCTCATGCCTCATTAGCATAGTTGTTTTTTATCATTCTTGGCACAATGGCTCATGTGTCATTAGCATAGTTGCTTTTTATCATTCTTAACACAATGTCTCATGTCTCATTAGCATAGTTGCTTTATATTTTTCTTCGCACAATGGCTCATGTCTCATTAGCATAGTTTATTTTATCATTCTTAGCATAATGGCTCTTGTCTCATTTGCATAGTTGTTTTTTATCATTCTTGGCACAATGGATCATGTCTCATTAGCATAATTGCTTTTTATTATTCTTGGCACAATAGATCATGTCTCATTAGCATAGTTGCTTTTTATTATTCTTGGTACAATGGATCATGTCTCATTAGCATAGTTGCTTTTTATTATTCTTGGCACAAAGGCTCATGTCTCACTAGCATAGTTGTTTTCTTATCGTTCTTGGCATAATGAATCATGTCTCATTAGCATAATTCTTGGCACAATGGCTCATGTCTCATTAGCATAATTTATTTTTATCGTTCTTGATACAATGACTCATATCTTATTAGCATAGTTATTGGTTTATCCTTTAATTTCCATAGATTAGATTATTTTTTATCGCCATAGCACATTCTATCTTCCCACCCCCTTAGCATTGTTACTTTGTATTCCTACATAATAGTAGTATTTTAGTCCTATAAATCAAGTGTTTCTCATAGCATATAAGATCTTCCCATACACTCTATCCACAAATCCTATTTTACAACCTCTGTGATTGATCTTTAGACTCGTAGATAGGTCATAGTTTCAATTGGCCGACATCTGGATGATTTACAACTATGACCATTTGAGCCACAAGTGATCACTCTTAAAGTAGCTTTCCATCTATGTTTGATGTTTTGGACTCATATACAAGTCACAGTTGCAATCTTCCAACCCTAGGATGATTTTAAGTTGTGACCATCTAGACCCAATATGGTCACTCCTTGAGTAGGATTTTTGTTCCAGTTCACTTCCAAATATCTTTCTTTTGATCCACATGTCTTTTGTCCACCTCTTGTAGTATTTTTTCTCTTAACATAGGTCTCTTTTACATAGATCCCACCTTATTTTTCTTTTTAACTCATTTTTTGCGTAGGTTGCATTGTCTCTTAAAGCTTCTTTTTGTATAATTACGTTCAATTCAATGACTCATATCTTATTAGCATAGTTATTGGTTTATCCTTTAATTTCCATAGATTAGATTATTTTTTATCACCATAGCAGATTCTATCTTCCCACCCCCTTAGCATTGTTACTTTGTATTCCTATATAATAGTAGTATTTTAGTCCTATAAATCAAGTGTTTCTCATAGCATATAAGATCTTCCCATACACTCTATCAACAAATCCTATTTTACAACCTCTGCGATTGATATTTGGACTCATAGATAGGTCATAGTTGCAATCGTCTGACATCTGGATGATTTTAAAATATGACCATTTGAGCCAGAGGTGATCACTCTTAAAGTAGCTTTCCCTCTATGTTTGGTGTTTTGGACTCATATACAAGTCACAGTTGTAATCTTCCAACCCTAGGATGATTTTAAGTTGTGACCATCTAGACCCAAGATGGTCACTCCTTGAGTAGGATTTTTGTTCCAGTTGACTTCCAAATTTCTTTCTTTTGATCCACAGGTCTTTTGTCCACCTCTTGTAGTATGGTTTCTCTTAACATAGGTCTCTTTTACATAGATACCTCCTTATTTTTCTTTTTAACTCATTTTTTTGCATAGGTTGCATTGTCTCTTAAAGCTTCTTTTTGTATAATTACGTTCAATTCCTCCCATAGGTTGTTAGATTTTGTAAAAAAATAAACAAATAAATAAAATAAAATAGAGCATCCTTAGGATTAAATTTTACATTCTTCGCATCTAGATTAAGAAAATTTTGCATCTTGCATCCTTAGGATTACTCTTAAATATTGCATTAGGCATTTTCAATATATAAAGCACAAAATAACAAAAATAGATAATCATACACTTGCATATCATATTTCATAAGATTTTACAATGAAAACCAACCAGTGACATTGGACTTCATCCCCAACCATCAGTTGATCCCTTAGACACCTTAGTGGAGAGTGCATAGTTTCTTGGATTTCATCATCAAAAAACTAGTTACCCTTGGGACTAGCCTGGGGTAATTTGAGGTTAGACACCCTTTGCTCATGGAGCTTAATAATTAGTGGGTACACAATTGTTATTCTTATCCAATCCCAATCGAGGGTGAAGTGAAAGCCAATTAGGCTAGTAGTAGGACCTAGATAGAGTGGCCTCCTTTTGGAGGTTTATTCTTCCCTTTAGGATACATTGAGCCAACCCTCCATCCTAGGAATCCATTTTAATTATTTGTGTACCACTTCTCATGAGAGAGGTCAACATAAACACACAATTATAAATTCCACTCCACCCATGCCATTGTAGTTCATAGTCTTAGGGTACATCAAGCACACAAAAACCAAAACATCAAAACCATCATTGTCTATTTTCTTGGTTTTTTGTATTTTTGGTTTGTGTAAATAGTGTATCCTCTTTATAAAAACCATTAAAACCACCATCAAAATATCAAAAGCACCATGTCTTTATTGAATGCACCATATCTTTATTGAATGCTCCTTCATAGACTGAGTCCTCAGTTCAATCCTTAACATCTTCAACATTGCTTCGGCCTGCCCTAGCTCAGTGGTCGATATTTTCCAACAATGGCCCAACCCTTTTAAGAACCCCAGAATCAAGTCCCTCTGGTCTATGTGCCTCCATCACCTCTTGTGGTAAATTTTTCTTGAATGTAATAACCGTGCTTTTTCCAATACCCCTAGATACCCATCTCTTGTTGGCAATAGGATCATCAATTTTGTCATTGAAAATGTGTACTTGTGCCCCTGATCTAGACTTCCAAGCCTTGGGATCGAATCCTCCATAGCCTCTTCCTTACATCTCTTTATGGATTCCCTCAACCCACCCATGCATCCCAACACTAGATCCAACGTAAAGTAGATCCCTCGCCTGGAGGGTTGGCTAAAGTTGAACTTCAATGGCTCTTCTAGAGGAAATATGGGGCCAGATGGAGGAGGAATTGTTATAAATCATGAAGGAAGTATTATTTTAGATTTTTTTGAGAATATTTGCATCCTCACTGATCATGTCGTAGAAGCTAAAGTGCTCTATTGGGGGTTATTGATCACAACCAATCTCCAGTGTAAACTCGTGGTTGAAGGAGATTCTTTAAATGTCATCAACTAAACCAAGACCAATAGGAATCCTAGTTGGAGGGTCAACAACAATATTTTTGAAGTTAGGAGACTTCTCCTTAATCACTTGAAGGTTGTAGTTCAACATGTGTTCAACGAATCCAATAGAGCGGTTGACTCCCTTGCCAACCTAGGCCATTCCTAGTAGTCCCTACATGTTTGGCATGATTATTTCTCCCCAACCCTTATCAATTCCATTGCCCTTGATTGATCCAGTTCTAGTCGATCCTTGTTTTCCATCCCACTCCCTGAACCCTTTGATTTGTAACCACCCTTCGTTACCTCCCACATGTCCCACATCCCATTCTATTTCCTGCACTCCTAGTGCCATCTTGACCCCTTTGACCTACCCCTCCCTCATCATCATTTGGTCCTATTACCATGAACCCATACCCTTACCTCATTAGCATGTACCTCGTCCTCATTTTTACCATGAGGTGCCCACCCACATGTACCCCTTTCACCCCTACTCTTTGTGGTTTTTGATGACCCTCCACTATTAGAACCCTTTATGCCTTGTGTTTAGTTACAAGATATTTTTTGATCCTTTTGGTGGTGTCATCATGTTTTTTCATGCTCTGTTCAATTGAACCAACCCTTATTATCTTGGATCACATAAGTCCAATCAGCATGGTGTGAACAATGGTATGACCGTAATCTCTCACATGTGTAATCCCAACAATGTGCTTGATTTCCATGGTGTGTTTATCTAGGCCACCTCAAGAATTCTCAGTAATTTTACCACCTCGTGTGCTACTCTTCCCCATAATAAGGTTGATCCTAGTGCCACCATCAATGACCTTACCATCATGGTACCTTTTCACTATAGATTTTGGGTTTTGTTGGTTGGCACGCAACCCAAAATGCATCGCCATCTGAACCCTACAATGATCTAGTGTAATTCATCTTCTATCTCCTTTGGTATGCACGCTAGTCGATACTTTAAGAATTTCCCTTACTCAAATATCCACCACATTTCCCATCCACATTTCGTTAACCCCAACACCAAGTCCCTCAGTCCCCATACCCAATCCTCCATGGTAATCCTCGAGCCCATCGTGCTTTAGCTTGATTCCATAGTTGAGGATATTTTGAAGAGCCATAATTGCCTACACTTCCTATTGAAATTCATAGGGAAAGGAAGATATATCCAACGTAATTATGAACACTTGAAATGGAGGTCAAGTCATGGTCAAAGGGCTCGATTTCATGATTGATGTTCACTTGTTGGAAAAATTTACCGGGCTCCCTCTTGATGGCAAATGCATATGATGCAATAAGCACACAATGGTGGTAGAGCTAGAATACTTCCCTGACAAAGGTAAGGATTTAATTACTGTTGATGGTGGTATCAAAAGGATGAAGCTTCGTGGGCCATGGGATCGTGTCATGGTTCCCATCCTTTAATACTTCACCATTGAGAAGATTGATGTCATCTTGCGTAGCTTTCATTTAGCAATTTTGAACCATTTTAGAGGGAACAAGAAAATGAATATAATCGACTACCTCTTTAGGTCCATAGGATTTCCTATCAACAATGTAAGGACCAAGAAAGCCCATTACTCTGTTCACCAGGGTCTGCACTATATCATTTACAAGCATACCCTATATGTGTACACCAAATACACTATGAATATTGCTTCCCCTACCCCTACCCCACTTACCCCTACCTATCTCGGTCTCTCTCAACTTGTCCCTTCACCTACCCCTCTCGGTACCTCACTTAATCCCATCCCTCCCACCCCTTCTAAGCCCGTGGATAGCAACAGTCATGATTCACCTATTCAAGAGGTGTCGAGCGATGATAATGATCCTCATTACTCCTCCCTTGCCTCATCTAAGCCTAAAGATGAATCTTTGTTTGCATAATTTGAGCTCAAACCTAGGGTCATTAAGTGTTCCTCTTCTAAGTTCCTCCAAAATCTCAACCTATCCCTTGTTCGTGCATCACTGTACCTAAAGAAACTAAAAAAGGAGATGTCATCCCTGGTAAAAAGCATGGAGCCGACCAAGGAGAACTATGATGAGCCGGTTCACTCAAAGGATATTATGAAGGAGGAAGGCAGTGGGGCTACCCTACATAGATCTGTGCTCACCCACATCACTATTTTGGTGGCCACCCTATCAACGGTGGCTAATTCATCCAAGGTTGCATGGACGATCTACAACCAGGTGGCCAAGGATGTTGACATAGCACACGCTCAACTCAACATCATTTTAATGGGATGAACGAGTCCCAAACCACTTCGGATGGCAATTAAGTCTCATGTTTCTTTTGTGGGATACCCCTTGGCATGGCCCCATTTTTTAGAGTGGGACCATCTTCTTTTATCTTTCTTGTTCAGTTTTATTTCCTAGCATATTTTTTGGCTCGGTTAGACCCCTCTCATGGGCTACCTTCTATTATGGCCGTTAGGTCTGATTTTTTATGTTCCTCTTTTGGTTGTACTAAGGTTTTGGGGCTCCTTTAAAAACCCATTTTTAATGAAATTTTAATTTACCGATAAAAAAAATATCTCTCATAAATCCACATGTCCTCCCCACCCCACACCTTGCATTTTTATGAATTTAAAATTCCCTCCACTTCACCCAATATTCCCATGTCCCCATGCTCCCTCACTTCTCCCTAGGCCAATTTATGGCATTTGGGTGGGTGAGGACTCACCTCACCTAAGGCCAATAAATTTAGGAAGGTGCACACTCCTCCATGTGGAATTCCTAAAATTTTCTTGGTTTCTCCACATCCTACTTGGCTTCCATGTCACCTCCACATCACCTCCACTTCACCACCCCTCCCCTTGTCAAAAGCCTACAAATACCCCCTATTTTCTTCCATTTTGTGTAGCACATGCTCACATAAGTCAAAACTCTATGAAAATTTTTGACCCAAGCCTCCCTTGTGCATTTCAACCACCACCCATAATCATCCCCTTTTCTGGTCCCCACTTCACCATGAAGATGAATACAAACTCCCTCATGCCCATAACCCTCTTTTGAAATTGCATGTAAACAAGATACCATCTCAAAACTTGGTTGTAACTAGAGACTCATATCATCCCCTTGAAGGCCCATAACAAGTTTCAATAGCATTAGGGTAGCATAGGCCATGGTCGTCCAACCCTGAATGGCCAAAAGTCATAGTTGTCTAACATCAAAATAGTCAGCAACAAATGTTATCATCCCCTAGATGATCAAAAATAAAAGATAGCTTTTGCCTAGATTTTAGTGATAGATAGAGTATTAAGGAGAATACAAGTATATTTCTAGTGTTTTGTGTCAATTTCACATTATATTCCTATCTTGAATGAGGTTTATCAAGGTTTATGGTTCATATATTTGTGAGATTCAAGGTCTAACCAGGGTATATTTTTAGTGTTTGTCATATTTTGACCTTATATTCATAGTTTTTGTAAGATTTTCATTAAGGTTATTTGTTTATATCTTTTATATAAATTTTGTGGCCTAACCTAGGTTGGCCCCATTGGTGCTATTAACTTATTGCTCTTGGCTATGTGTAGGTACTTCAAAGTTGTAGGTAACCTAGGATGGTCAAAGCTCCCTCGAGGCTATCAAAACCCATCCAATAATCATGTGTGATGAGAGGAATATTTGAAAGCACTACCTCAACCTTTTAAGGATAACATTTGTAAGCCCCTAGAGGGCATTTTGTAAAAATAAAAGCTTTCAATACAAGGTTTTATTTTACATATGTGTATGGTGCTTTTCTCTTCTCACATAAATGGCGATCATGGTGGGACCTTACCTTTCTTTTTTATTGATAAATGGGTTTTGAAAGGATCCCAAAACCTTTTATAAGCCAAAAAGGAAAGATACTAAAAGTAGGATCTTAGCCCAAAATATTACCATCCAAAAGGGAGGATCCCAAAGGGAAGACCTCATGGTAATGAAACTACAGAACAATACATTCCAAAAAGGAGGATTACGAAGGGAAGACCTCATGATAATGAAACAACAAAATAGGATCAAGGAAATACATCAACCAACAAAATAGGCCTAGATGACACAAGCCCAAGGTCAGTAGAGTGAAGAAACCAAACATGAAATAGCCACAGAGCAAACCAAGTAATCAGAAAGAGGGATATGGTCCTAGTTAGCACCATCTACCTTCAAGACCTCCTCATCCAAAATGACCATCTTCTAATTTTTGATCTAATTGATGAGCTTTCTAGCCCGAAGGAGCATAGAAGTTTCTAGGGATACAATGTCATCCAGGTCAACCACATGATCAACATCCTCGAAGGACTAGGTTGAGAACACACCAAGGGAAGGAACCAAAGTGGTCTTTTGCATCTTACGATCTAGAGAAGAAAAGTTGAAGAAGTTCCCTTTGCAAGAATTGATACAATACCTTTGCCTTTCTTCGTAGAGGACTTCACATGCAATGAGTGATAGTTGGGAGTAGGCACAAGATCGAAATATCCCAATAAATTTTGATTACCCATCTTATTAGAAGAGATGACCTCCATGTCAACAATCTGGTCACTAGGCATATCCACTTGAGCAACCAAAGGTGAGCCCAAGATGGGAATAGGAAGCAGATTCTCCTCAATGCCCCTAGCAGGAGAAACTCTCTAAATTTAGTTCTAGCTGATGTAATTAAAAATAATTAGATGTAGACCCTGATGCTTTGGGTGGGTCAATTTTTCTTTCCTTACACTATCGATTGAGATCTCCATTGAGCAGAATAAATATTTAAGGATATTAATTACTTTGATGTCCCTTAGAAAATTAAGAAATGCCATATGAAAGCTCCACAAAGGGAAGGATGACTCATCAATTATGAGGTATTATATTACAGGAACAAGCACTCTATTCCACAGGGATGGGAGATCCTCTCGAACAAATATGTTGTCCTTATTCATTAGAAATTTACCTTTATCTTCGATGTGCATCAACTCGACCACCATAGAATGCTTATCACATCGAATGATTTCACCATCATTAACCATACCTATAATTTTAGCAAGGAGATCAATAGTGATAGTGAAAGTGAGATCCTAGAGGGTGATGGTGCCACTATCCCATGATTGAACAAATTCTTTTGAAAAAATTGAGTCATATCCCTAGAATTTATTTAGAAATGGAAGAAGTTCATGTGATCCAAGGATGTCCTCCACCACTGGATCAAGTTGGAGAAATTCAGGCTCCACGAGCACCATCCTTAACCATATTCTATAAACAAACATTAAGGCAAAACCTCCCCAGGAACAAGACCAAGACCTCCCACTCAAAATATTTAGTAGAAACATGAACTAGAGCAATAGGTTTTGTGATTACCTACAATTTAAAATTGAGTTGATCCCATAGCCAAAGAGGGACATGCTGTCACTATTGGGAAAAGCAACCAATTTGGGTTATTGATGAAAAACTTCAATTCGAGAAAACTTCACCTCATGAGCCTTGCCATGATCAAGAATGATTTCACCAACAAAGCAAGTGATAGAAAATGAGGCAAACCAGTGTGGATTAAGAGCCACCACTGAGAAACATTGGGACTCAAATGTTGGCTTGAATTAAAAGTATTAGATTATTGCTCATGATTTTGAAATATGGACCAATGAAAATGGGCCTTGGGATGAGGAACACTCCAAAGTAAACCAACAT
Organism: Wollemia nobilis; assembly: GCA_028583015.1. NCBI lineage: Eukaryota > Viridiplantae > Streptophyta > Pinopsida > Araucariales > Araucariaceae > Wollemia > Wollemia nobilis. The sequence continues at coordinate 505,847 of JAQPPZ010001079.1, forward strand.
TCCAGTCAAAATTTAATGAGGGACGTACCCAACCAACCAAAATCAAATGAGAACTAGTGCCATAGAAGACTACGAGGCTAGACTTCCAGGAGTGGCATGAAAATATTAGGGAAAGCCCATGGGGAATGGTAGCAGAGAAATCGATTGAGAAAACCAATGCGAGACAATGGATAAAATTCAAACATATTAATTGGATGACTCATTGGGAATACACATGCCCAACAAGCATTGGGGGAACACCCCCATCTAAGATTTTGAAAACAAATATTGATATTTAAGGAACCACTACTACTAACAACATGGGTTCCACTTAAGGCTAAAGGGACACATATGCTACAAATATAAGATGACAATCCTATACCCCAATGCATACTCATAGGATGAGACAGATAGGGAAGGGTCATACCATAAATCAAAGCACCCTTATAGGATGAAGTGAGACCCCGAGGGCAAATACAAGGCTTGGACAAATTAGACATAAGATGAAAGGTCATTGGAGGCACATGTATCCAACAAGCATTGGGAAAAATCTCCCATCCAGATCTTCAAGGATTCTTGCATCAGCCCGTGATTAGCCATAATGTCTATTACTTTATTGCCTTCATGATACACATGTTGAATTAAGATATTACCAATGCTATGAAGATAAAGCTTTGACTCTTCAATCAAGGAGGCAACACTCCACAAAGGGGTAGAGGTTACTTTTAGGTAATTGATAGTGTTGAGGGAGTATCCTTCAATAATGAGGTTATGGATTTTGAACTCCTTAGCTGAAAAAATACCCTAAAACAAAGCCCTAGCTTCTGCTATGTTTTGATTGAAGACCCAAATTATCAACAAAGGTGAGGACAATCCTAGCTTTATCATCCTTGATAATTCCCCCACAACTAGCCCTACCAATATTTCCTTTGGCTGCCCCATCAAATTTTAGCTTGAACCAACCCAAGGGGGAGAGGTCCAAACCACCAAGGACCTATCCACACTAGGGTAAATTTGGATATTGGGGTCAGGGGAGAGATTGAGATAACTCACCAACTTAGACTTAGACTGTGAGCTTGGTCAATCAGCCAAAGGGACCAAGTTATCATTCTCAATAGACATAGAGAGGATCCTAGAAAGAATTGAATCAGAGTTCCTAAATGTCTCCCAAAAAACTCTATTATTTCATTTGAGCCAAACCTACCATAAGAAATGAGGAAGAGTAAAGGACCACCAAGATTTGAGGTGAGTAAACTTGAAAGGGTTGGGCCACTTTATACAAAGGTTGACAACAGAGTTAGGGATGGCCCAAGCTATTTCGACTAGGATAAACAGGGAAGATAAAATTTGGGCTGAGAAGGGGCACTCAATGAAAATGTGAATAACCGATTCCCACTCAACCTAGCAAAGATGACATCGATTCAAGATGGCCATACTTAGGATATGAGATTATCAATAGTGAGGATCCTATTCTAGACAACCAACTAGAAAAAATGAGTAATTTTAGGAATAAGGTTCTTCATCCAAATCCAGTTAGTAGGGAACCAATTAAAGGAGAACTCTTCTAGGAGGAAATAAGCAAACCTAACCAAAAAATATCTGAATCACACTACTGCCAAAGGGAGTGTCCTAAGAAGGGTGACTTGGGATGACATGAACTCTGAGCATATTTACAATGGTTTTACTAACTTAGGATCACTTTCATCCTAGGGAATAGGACCTTACTTTAACCTCACCTTGATATTTTGCATTTTCTTTTAGATAGTAGTTTAATCATGTTATTATTATATTTTATGTTGGCATGTCATTTGTGGGTGTTATTTTATATTTTTATATCCTTTTAATCATTTTACTATTCCTTGACTATTGCACAAGTCTTAACTATCACTAAAGTTACCATAATGTAAAATAGACTAAGACCCCTTTAATAGGTCTCTCACTACCTACGCACAATCACCATCATTCGACCTCAAACGATCATCAACCTAGGTCGTCCAAGCCCCTATGGTCATAGACATAACCTGCTTCTTCTTAGAGCCATACGCATTGGTCAGGTATTGGTCTCACAATAGCCCATCATTACAAGACACAAATGAGTATAATCCTTTACCACCTTTTCAATTGTTAAATTTGGGGTGTCCAAGGTTAGTCACCTTCCCCTTTTTCAAAATCATCATTTTCTTGTTCATGCTTTATTTTCTATTATAAGTTCAACACTGCTCAACAATTTAGATAGCATCAATCAACTGCTTTCTTTCTCAAGTTGCTTCTTTCCTCATTTTGATTTTCTATAGGAATTTCTTTCTTTCTTTATCTTCTCTTCATCATAAAATCACTATTATTGATTCTATTTTATGTTGTTTTGTAGAGGAGGGTGGACAATAGTGACCCTAGAATAACCAAAAACCATAATCATCAAATATAGTTGATCAAAGGAACTCCCAAGTGCAACCATCCAAGGTTAGACAACCTATATCTATAGTCATTTGACCCTAGACAGTCAAAATTCCAATGACTGTGCACCACAAACCCAAACTTGTAACCATCACCAACCTTTCAAATAACATGGAACCATAGGTAGGAGGCTTTCTCCCCCTATTTCAATTAAAATCAGCATCATTCCATTGTTTTTCACACCAAAGTTGCTTTCGATTTCATAGTTTAGTCATTGCCTCAATATTTTAGCTTACTATAGATGTTCAATCCTGTAGCATAGGGTGGCTTAGTCTAGTCATTTTTCTTTCCCCTAGTTTGTGTGCTTTTCTTTCCTAGTTTAGAAGCATGCCTTTCCTTAGTGTAGGTGTTTTTATTTCCACAAGCCTAGTTGCCTTTGTTTTTCCTGATATAATTTCTTTCATTTCCTTAGATTAGATGTTTCAGGTTCATTAGCTTAGGTAGTTTTGTTTCCTTTACAAATTTATTAGCATAGCTTGCTTTCATTAAAATAATTGTTCTTATTTCCTTAGTATAGTTGCTTTTATCATTTTTGGTATGATGGCTCATGTCTCATTAGCATGGTTGCTTTTTATCATTCTTGGTACAATGGCTCATGCCTCATTAGCATAGTTGCTTTTTATCATTCTTGGCACAATGGCTCATGTGTCATTAGAATAGTTGATTTTTATCATTCTTAACACAATGTCTCATGTCTCATTAGCATAATTGCTTTATATTTTTCTTAGCACAATGGCTCATGTCTCATTAGCATAGTTGTTTTTATCATTCTTAGCATAATGGCTCATGTCTCATTTGCATAGTTGTTTTTTATCATTCTTGGCACAATGGATCATGTCTCATTAGCATAGTTGCTTTTTATTATTCTTGGCACAATGGCTCATGTCTCACTAGCATAGTTGTTTTTTTATCATTCTTGGCACAATGGCTCATGTCTCATTAGCATAGTTGCTTTTTATCATTCTTGGCACAATGAATCATGTCTCATTAGCATAATTCTTGGCACAATGGCTCATGTCTCATTAGCATAGTTGATTTTTATCATTCTTGACACAATGACTCATATCTTATTAGCATAGTTATTGGTTTATCCTTTAATTTCCATAGATTAGATTGTTTTTTATTGCCATAGCACATTCTATCTTCCCACCCCCTTAGCATAGTTAGTTTGTATTCCTACATAATAGTAGTCTTTTAGTCCTATAAATCAAGTGTTTCTCATAGCATAGAAGATCTTCCCACACACTCTATCCACTAATCCTATTTTACAACCTCTGTGATTGATCTTTGGACTCGTAGATAGGTCATAGTTGCAATTGGCCGACATCTAGATGATTTACAACTATGACCATTTGAGCCATAGGTGATCACTCTTAAAGTAGCTTTCCCTCTATGTTTGGTATTTTGGACTCATATACAAGTCACAGTTGCAATATTCCAACCCTAGGATGATTTCAAGTTGTGACCATCTAGACCCAAGATGGTCACTCCTTGAGTAGGATTTTTGTTCCAGTTCACTTCTAAATATCTTTCTTTTGATCCATAGGTCTTCTATCCACCTCTTGTAGTATGTTTTCTCTTAACATAGGTCTCTTTTACATAGATCCCACCTTCTTTTTCTTTTTAAATCCTTTTTTTTGCGTAGGTTGCATTGTCTCTTAAAGCTTATTTTTGTATAATTACGTTCAATTCCTCCCATAGGTTGTTAGCTTTTGCAATAAATAAATAAATAAAATAAAATAAAAGAGAGCATCCTTAGGATTAAATTTTACATTCTTCGCATCTAGATTAAGAAAATTTTGCATCTTGCATCCTTAGGATTACTCTTAAATCTTGCATTAGGCATTTTCAATGTATAAAGCACAAAATAACAAAAATAGATAATCACACACTTGCACATCATATTCCACAAGATTTTGTGATGAAAACCAACCAGTGACATTGGACTTCATCCCCAACCATCAGTTGATCCCTTAGACACCTTAGTGGAGAGTGCATAGTTTCTTGGATTTCATCATCAAAATACTAGTTACCCTTGGGACTAGCCTATGGTAATTTGAGGTTAGACACCCTTTGCTCATGGAGCTTAATAATTAGTGGGCACACAACTATTATTCTTATCTGATCCCAATCGAGGGTGAAGTGAAAGCCAATTAGGCTAGTAGCAGGACCTAGATAGAGTGACCTACTTTTGGAGGTTTATTCTTCCCCTTAGGATACATTGAGCCAACCCTCCATCCTAGGAATCCCTTTTAATTATTTGTGTACCACTTCTCATGAGAGGGGTCAACATAAACACACACTTATAGATTCCACTCCACCCATCCCATTGTAGTTCATAGGCTTAGGGTACATCAAGCACACAAAAACTAAAACAAAAAAAATATCAAAACCATCATTGTCTATTTGCTTGGTTGTTTGTATTTTTGGTTTGTGTAAATAGTGTATCCTCATTATAAAAACCATTAAAACCACCACCAAAAATATCAAAAGCACCACAACCTAGTCCCCTACCCTCTTGTCACCTATGCCTATCCTTGTCATTCCCACACTTAGTCCCTAGAGTTACCCGTTTGACCCTTAGATGGTTAACTTTGTGATCATCCAACACCTAGACAACCATCCCGATATTCACCTTTTTCCTTCTCCATCTAATCCACTCCCCTCTACCTAGTCTATGTTGTCCTTGGAAGCCTATGGCACTCACTAGAAGCCCAAACCAAGCTCAAGTGCACCCTTCCATGAACCATACCGGGTTGATTCCTCGTCCCTTGGTAACTCCAACACATTTGGAGAAGATGCCTCTCTCCCTGCCTAATCCTCTTACCAATATCCCTCTTATACCATGTCCACCTACCAAGGCCCATTCTCAACTATCACATCCTACCCTAGGCCTAGTGTCATAGACCAATTTAACCCAAACCCCTCCTAAGAAGACCACTTCATCCTCCTTGCCTTTATCCACCTTATCCCTACTACCTCTTACTCCACACCAAATCTTCACCCCTTGGATTCTCTTCCTCTCCATTGTTCCTATCTAAGATTCATCCCCTAATCTTCCTCTCCTACCTCCTTCCCCTTATCATCCAGTCCATTTCCCTTTTATTGTTGTATTAAGTTTCCCTAGACTAGTCATCCCACACCTACTTCTTCCCTCCACTCACACCAATCCTCCTCTATCTCAATCGAGGTCCCCAACCTTTTTTCCTTCATCTCAAACATATATTTTGAGAGAATCACCTTGTCCTCCATACCCCAACCCCCATCATATTTACCATCACTCCTTCCAACACCACCTCTTCCCCCTCTTCTTCCAACCCCTTATTCTTTCCCTCATACCCCTTACGGGATCCAACCCCAACCACCTCACCACTCACCCTATCCTCTCCATCCATATTTATCTCCTCCATTTCCTCATCCCTCCTAACCTAACCCCCACCATCTTGTTAACCATAGGTGTGCTTCGATGGGGAGTATCCCATGGTGAATTCCCAACCATCGTTCTCTCAAGCAATGTCAAGATATAGGTTACATAGCCACTGGTTAAGAGGAATCATGGCCACTCAAGGTGCTCATTAACACAAAGCACAAACACAATGGCCAAATGAAGTAAACCAACATAGTTTAAGTATAAAGAAGTAGGTTTTTATTAAGTATCCAACTTGATAGATTGGAGCTAACTGTGTCTACCTTACTTCTGGCTGAACTATGTTGTGTTTCTCCTTCACAAATTCACACGTCGTTGATTCTCCATGGCTCTCCTCTCCTTCCTTTGCTCTACAAAGCCATTTTTTATAATCACCAATCCTCCCTTATCTCACAAGGTACGATGACCTAAGGACTTCATCCACCACCTTCCTCCTCATTACTCCCTCACATATCCGTAGTCAATTCCTTATCTTCTTGGTAGATGATAAGATAGGATTTCCTATTTTTTAATCATTCTTTGTAGACTTTGCAATATCTTAGTAATGAAGTTATGACGGAAAGCTTTCCTTCACTACACGTACTTCATCTACCTTAAAAGAAATCTTATTTTTAAATATAATTCAATTATCATTTAGAGTAACGTTTTCTAAATGAAAATCTATAATTCACTTTTTTTTTAAATAAATATTTCTTTACTTAATTAAATGAAACTCTATTATCATTTAAATAAGTATCTTATACACATATAAGTAAATACATGGGTTCTTTTACTAATTAATTACATCATGCTTCCATTATTTAATAATGGAACTCTATTGATACTTTTCAAATAAACAATTTTATTCAAAAATGAAACTCTATCATTATTCATTTAAAACATTTATAAATTTTAAATGAAATCTACTATCATTTTAAATAAAGCATTTACTAATCCTTCTATTCGTTAGAGCAACACAAAGAGTTATGAAGACAATCAACTCATGCATTCTTTTCAAACCATTGAGGCAAATAATTATGAAGTAAACCAAACATGTGCAACATACAAAAAGAGAGAATCTTTCTATCAACCTAGTCACTCATCTCAACCTCTAGAATTTATGATAGCTACTAGGCTATCAATCTAGGGCTCAAAGTGATTAACTATTGATGATAATCCCTAATCTATTATGTATACCTATATGAAGGTATTCCATCCATGTTACCCCCAAGTTGCCTTATCACCACTTCCCCAACCTCAAGTACCCTCGCCTTTGGTGGATGACTCAACTTCTTCCACCTACGAGCGTACCCGATCCTACATATTGGTAACTTGTTAGCAGTTCATATCCTCCAATATCAACTAACATCATATAGTAACTCAATTACACAAACCAAGTATTAAAACTTACTCAATTAATACATTGTTTTCCCATGCCACAAAGTCCTTCAGGGAGGGTCATGACAAGAATAAAATAAAGCAATGTAACAATCCTAAAAACAAGAAACAAGAAACATACAGAAAATAAAGGATTTTTTTTACTAAGGAGAGGGATTCATAAACCCCTAACCAACCTTAGATTAACTTAATGTTTAAAAAATCCCCTAAGTTTCTCAAAGAGCTACACCTCACCAAATTTTCCTCATGCAAGTCCATCTACATAAGCATATCTCATGTCATGCAAATAAGTCCATCCATATCATCATTCTCGATGAGCTAGACTTATCACCTTCAGCCATTAGAAGGTGTACATGTATCTCCATACTTTACGTAAGCCATTATGCATAGGTATGCTACGTGTACTACGAGTTAAGCTATCAATCTCATCTTTTGACAAGCTATCTTAACTCACATGTAGTCTTTCCATAACCTAGTTACCATTTTTCCTAAGGGGTCTTAATCTCTTAGGTCCACTATGTTCACCCTAAGGGGGTCTCAAGCCCTTAGGTTATTCTCTAAGTTCACCCTAGAACTTGTTACTCATTATTTATAAATTTATTCAAGCATGAAAATAAAAGATATATATAGATACTAAATCTAATAAAATATAACTCATAAAACATGCAAAAGATAACTAGAAACATAGAGCAATATTTTAAGGATAGACATGAACTAGAAAGGATTTAGATACAATCATAATGAATCAAATAGAATATAAAGGTGCATCTTCCAACATTAATCATTTATTACATAAGCATGTATGGTAAAACCTCCATACCCTTAAATAATATATTACATCAATTTCATCAGGGAAATATCCCCATAAATCTAGTCTATTTGAGCATAAGTAAACAAGATGTAAGTAGAGAGCAAACTGGTGCATTGGTCCATCTATAACTTTGGTCCTCCCACTCTTCCATCGATCATTTGAGAATAGTAGGGGATCAAGACACTCATAGTTCAGGATAGGCATACCTCTAAATGCATTTACTCATTTCATTGCCAAATTGCAACTATACAATTAATCAAGTCTTTAACCATCTAATAGCATAGTTGGTACCATAAAAGAATCATTACTTTTATTATCTCCTCTCAATTGCCTTTAGAGAGTTATTCAACATGCACCCTTTAGATCATGGTTATACTTCAATAAAACCTAGTCTTGTCTTTAAAGCATTAAAGTCCCATACCTTTAACCTCTAAAGCAATCCTTTCATTCATTCATTTACTAAATTAAAGCTTTTCTACTTTAATTTAAAATTAAATCTCTTCCCATTCATTTCATAACTAAGGTTCTATACCTTTGGTTTATAAACAAACTATCATTTAATTAATGAATCAAGAGCACCTATCCCAATCCATTAATAAACTATTTCTTTTATTCCATAAATCAAGGTCCCATACCCTTAATCTACAAAATAATCATTTATTTAGTTTAAACAATTAAAGTCCCCCTTTCTTTAAAATGTTTAAACCAAATTATTCTCTTTAATTTAAACAATCAAACTTTCACCTTTCTAATCATTTAAATCAAACTCTTTAAATAATCAAAGTTTCACTTTTCTAATCATTTAAATCAAACTATTTTATTTTAATTTAAACAATCAACTTTCACTTTTCTAATCATTTAAATCAAACTATTTTATTTTAATTTAAACAATCAAGGTTAAATTTTCTAATTATTTAAATTAAACTTTTTTAATTTAAATAAATGAAACTTGATATCATTACTGAAAGCATTACCTTTCTTTTCATAACCTAAACTCAAGAACTAATTTAATTTATCCCTAGGTAAGGAAACTACGACAATCCACAATGGTGCGACAACACCCAATCAACAATATTGGACCCACACCTAACCCTAATGCCAAGAGGATAAACATAGGTGAGACTATGATTCCAAACCCTAAAATCTTATTGGGCAGGGGTGAATAAAAGAGCAACTAAGTGGGAGGGTCATGACAAGCAAGTCCATTGATTACTTAAAAGAGTTAGAATTTATTATACTTATCTCATATACACATTAAAGGGATAAAAATAATCCAACCATAGAGTCTTGAAGATAGAGAACTTTATCAAAGTTGAAAAGTGCATCAATAGGGATAAATAAGGTGAAATTTAGTAGTTGAAATTTAGGGATTCAACTCAAGGAAGTTTAAATCAAGCACTTTATCAAGACCATAGCATACTCTAATCACTTGGGAGATATAAGGGATTCTATAAAACCTAATATTTGAAAAGGTTTTATCAAGTTAGTTCACAATTTTTAAACTAGGGAGTTATAAGGTAGACTACTTTAAAAACTTTGAAAAATATTATTAAGTATATAGATCTCAAGGAGTCAAAATGGTTCAGAGACATACTTGATTCTAGAAATGATAATAAGGAAAGTACAACTAAAAGAGAAGAACCAATATGGTTTAGAGAGACTTCTAAGAATTTACAAACCAATAGTTTGGCAAAAATTACTATCAATGATGACAACTATACTAAATAAGATATTGAGAATCATATTCAATAGGTAGAAAATAATATTCATCAAAAATATATCCTACAAATCTATGAAAGAAGTAAAGATGAAATAACTTTGATTGTACATAGATGATTTAACTATTTCATCAAGGAATTAGATGGACTTGATTCTCCTAAAACAAGTAACAAATAAGTTGGGATATCTTCACTATGCACCTATTGTAGCAAATTTCATCATGAGAAAGAAAATCGCTAGAGTTTCCATCCATGTAAATACTATGGAGAAAAAACTCATTCATATTTCTTCTATTAATATAAGGACATGTACTATAACAGATTTGAAGAGAGACTAATATTCAAATTAGATTATTTCTTCCAAGTTCTTATTTTAGAAGCATCCTCTAACAATGAATTCAAGCTTGACATTTTTGAAGATCAAGGAGACACATTATACAAAAAATCAAAGGAAAGAAAATGGATCAATTTTGATCCACTTACAACCTACAATATTATGAGATCTCTAGTTTATTAAAGATACTTGGAAGACTTCAAGAACAAAGATTCTACCAAACACTTTGAAATATAAAAAAGCAGTAAAATGAAGAAGACAAGGAAAGACAATATGAAGACTAAAGTAAAAGAAGGAGGACCAGATCAAGATCAAGAATATTTGAAAGATGAAGATCCATATTGAAGACTAAAGTTTTTAATACCCAAATAATATAATAAATGAGAGGTGTTAGAGTATATTACATTATTTGGTACATGCCAAAGTACCACCTTGGGTACATTATTAGATTAGAAGTTTATCTTAGATTAAGGTTTGAGTAGTTCCTTCATACAATGTAATAAATACACAAGTGTCAGAATGTGCAATAATGTAAATGTTCATGTAGTCTACATGTGCATGAGTCATAGGATAGGTAGATGAAGAGTCATGGGCCAAGAGATATATATTCCTATATATATGTCTTTAGTGAATAGAGAGTAGTAGTGAGAGATAGTAGTATTAGAGAGAGTGATTAATTACATTAGTAGAGTGAGTACAATGTAGATATTTCATTAAAATTTTGGAGTGTTCATGTCCTCCATAATATTGCATTATACTATCATTAATGGTATATTTTTGAGTTATTGTAGAAGTTTCTCTTATTATTTTCCTACATATTATAGTGCCATTATCATATAGTTATCATAGCTTACTCATTTTACATCTTGTGGTTGCATTTCCTTTAATATAAATCATCAAAAGCTAACAATTTCCTTACCCACTTTTATAGATTAGATTTATTTTCATGCAATTTCCTATTTTTCTAGATTAGATTTACTTTCCTAAAATTTCTTGCTTTTGTAGATTAATTTTTTCTTGCTTTTGTAGATTAGTTTTTTTTTGCTCTCATAGATTAGATTTTTATTACTTTTGTAGATTAGATTACAAAATCCCAAGATAAATCCTAAAAATACAAGTCATCCCCCACAATCCCAATAAAATCCCCTAGAAAACCCCCCACATTAATAACCAAATCCTCCTACACTTTTTTCTCCCATATTAAATGAATTTAAAATTGCCCTAAAATGCCAAGTCAATCCCTTCATGAATATCTCTCATAAATCCACATGTCCTCCCCACCCTACATCTTGCATTTTTATGAATTTAAAATTAACTCCACTTCACCCAATGTTTCCATGTTCCCATATCCCCTCACTCCCCCCCAGGCCAATTTATGGCATTTGGGTGGGTGAGGACTCACCTCACCCAAGGCCAATAAATATGGAAAGGTGCACACTCCATGTGGAATTCCTATATTTTTCTTGGTTTCTCCACATTCTACTTGGCTGCCATGTTACCTCCACATCACCTCCACTTCACCACCCCCTCCCCTTGCCAAAAGCCTATAAATACCCCCTATTTTCTTCTATTTTGCATAACACATGCTCACATAAGCCAAAATTCTACCAAAATTTTGACCAATCCTCCTTTGTACATTTCAAAAACCACTTATTACCATCCCCTTTGCTCATCCCTACTTCACCATGAAGATGAATACAAACTTTGCAATGCCCATAGCTCTCTTTTGAAACTACATGCAAACAAGATATCATCTCGACACTTGGTTGTAACCAAAGACTCATATCATCCCCTTGAAGGCCTTTCAATAGCATTAGGGTAGCACATACCATGAATGTATGACCTCAAAAGTCCAGAAGTCACAATCATCCAATATTAGAATGGTTAGTAGTGAAATTTATCATCCCCTTGGATGGTCAAAAACCAAAGATAGTTCCTGCCTAGATTTCAGTGATAGATAGAGCAAGAAGGTAAATACAAGTATATTTCTAGTGTTTTGTGTCATTTTCACATTATATTCCCATCTTAAACAAAGTTTATCAAGGTTTATGGTTCTGACCTATCCAAAAAGCGTACTAGTATATCAATGGAAATCAACATAAAAGCATGAAATAAGAATCAAGATTGCATATGACAATAAAATTGATGTTTCTTTTATTAATATTAAAAGTGAATCTCGGTTACAATCATGCCCCTCTTAGGGTCACCCAAATGTTGATACAATTGATACAATTTCGAAGCCCCCAACGGGGTAGGCACAATACTAATGCTCTCTAAATAGTCACAAACTACTCTAGGGTGGAGTTGACCCTCTTCTTCATGTTGAGGAAGGAATTATATGATTGAAGCTCCTTTGAATTTGTTTCCTGTGATCAAGAAACAACACAAGAACATTAAAAAAATAGGCAACCTCTCGTGATGAGGCCCTTTAAAGGATTTATACATGCAAAGGCTATAATACTAATGAAATCAAGAAAGTAGATAAACTATGCTAAACATATGCAATTCTCATAAATATTGATGGAAACATGTAAACAATAATTACATCTATGAATATGAAGGATCAGTTGCATGAAATAAAGCATTAGAACATGAAAAGAAACTAATTATGTCCTACTTGCTAAAATAAAGTAAACCTAATGAAATATTTAATACAATCAGTCAGAGTCTTTAAACTACCAAATAAACCATTAGAATGATTAATCTAAACTAGCTAAGCACACTACAAAAATAATAGTAAGGGGATCTTATACATGTTGCAAACCGCAGCTCGGATGAGCGGTCTACACTGTAAACCATAGCTGAAAGCCGTGATGAGCAACCAAGTAGTTTTGCTCTCTAAATTAGGGGTTGTGGGATTGATCCTCCTTGTCAAATTGATGGTCAAGGGTCACCTCAGTGTCCTCTGACAGGTTTGGTGGTTAAATTGCTCGATAGGGCCTCTGTTTTCCCAAATTAGCATTTCTTGGAGTTCTAGCTCCTTAGGGAATCCATGGCATAATTCGTCATGATTCTTAGGTTGGCAAAGTGATAGCAACAAATCTCTCTCTTAGTGCACTCAAGTGAGTTTACAATTTGATAGGGCTTCACTGCTCTTATATCCAATGCTCCGTCATATGATATTTCGACAATGCTTCGCTATCCAACATGCACTATATAATTACCCTAATATGAAGAGGTATTTATAGGACTACCCAAGGGCTAGGGGTGGTTTCATGGAGGAGCTAACAAAAATAAGGGGTGGTTAGGATAGTTGGATTGGAAGATTTCATTCTTTAACCAACTTCTTCTAGATCAAATGGTCATTCAAATCGATTTGGCTCGGATGAAGGCCAACTAAACTTTAGTTAAGACCGCATGTGACAGCTACGGTTCAGAATGTAAACCGTAGGTGTCAGCCATGGTTTAGACTATGGACCACAGGTCTCAACTACGGTTTAGACTGATTAGACCAAGGAGCCCAAATTGAGTGGTTAGAACCACTACTCTATCTTGGAATTTGTCCAAGATCTTCCATATGGTCTTGTAGCATGTCCATATGAGTAGTCACCATCGACATGATGTATTTTAGGTGTCTACAGATGCCCCTTTTGAGATGCATTGTGAGATCAAATAATGCGTGAGAAAAAATACACCACCTAAAATGATGTCGAAGGTTCTATGATGATCATTAGTTGGATCAAAATTAGATGCCATAGGTCCTACAAAAGAACATGCATCCTAGAATCATTGCTTCCAACTGGGTGAAAGGCTTAAATTTGAAAGAGTTTGCACTCGTCATTAGACATTCGAGTAGCTTTGGCACTACAATAGGAGTTAGGCCTATATAATCGAAAGGATGAGAGTTACAAACTAATTATCATATTTGCTATTTGCCCCAAGCAGGGTAAGCTTATGATAGTTGTTGACAATGATTTGTAAGACGAACACAATTTTGACAAGATCAAAGGATCTACGATCTCCGAGATATTCTGTTGATTTTGATTATAATTATGATATTATGACTACCCCCTCAAGCGATGAGTCGATGAGGGTAATGACTATGTATGAAGCGACGAGGTCCCTTGACCACAATGAATGATCTGTACAAACTTAGAATTGAGCACTTAATTACTTAGCTAAGCTTAGTTCAACATATGATTACAACTGTTAATAGTAATTACATATTCCTATCCCATGGAAAAGTCAGGCTACAATAGCCGTCTTAGGGAATCGAAATGATACAAATCCAATTAGTTTTGTGTTGAATCAATTTTATTGATGATTTGTTGAAAAAATGTGTCATAAGAGAAATGACATGAAACACCTCATTCCCGTGGAGCGGTCCAGCCTTGAAGGCCTTCTTTAGAATTGAAAATAAGCATATCAAATCAATGATGATAATTTTTCCCCAAATTTCCTTATGGTTATTTACTCATCTCGTCGGATTGCATGGAGCATCAGTCGCTACAACCGCCAAGTGTATAGAGTAAATAATTGAGTATGAGGTGCATTTGGCTTTTTATTATTTTAAATATTTTTATTAATTTTGAAATTTTTTAATTGATCCTGGTGCTTGAACATCACCAAATTTACAAAATTGATTGTTTTTATTGAGATTTGATCCATTAGGAGACATTGATTTATCATTTAAGATCTTCCCACGATGGGATTTTATTGTTTTTGATGTCAGTTGCAAACCACGAGTACAATCTATGGTTAAAACTTTCAAAATTTGGGAACTGAAGGTCCGACCTACGGGCACAAAACCCTAATTCTGGGACCACGGGTGTCAACTGCGATCCGCCAAAATTAGGAAAACCTATAAAAAAATTTCCCATTTAAAAATTTCATTATTGTCTTGAAAGTGACTGTAATATGGAGAGCTCTGAGAGGTGTAAAATATTTCCTGACCCGGAATGTTGCTAAACCTTGACCTCATATCGCACTCACACCCTGATGGCGGACCATGGACAACCCTCCACTAGCAAGGGCCTCAGTGTGGGTAAGGTAACTCGAAACCGAGTCCTCAAAATTATTTACCAAATAAAATAAACCACATTAATTAATGGGGAAAATCAATCTTATTAAACTGTTGGCAATGAACCACACCCTAGATTAGGCTAGTTTAGATTTTTAGTTTTTCTAGCTAGCTAGGCTAGGAAGTGACCCCGAATGGATCTCGTTCCTATACTACAGTTGGCAGTAGTGGTTCCCAATTGTCATATTGGGAACCACAACTATTAGCTACGGTTGGAATTCAAATTCCAACGATCAATTTTTTACCGCATGCGGACCA
This sequence comes from Wollemia nobilis, assembly GCA_028583015.1. Lineage (NCBI taxonomy): Eukaryota > Viridiplantae > Streptophyta > Pinopsida > Araucariales > Araucariaceae > Wollemia > Wollemia nobilis. Next base: position 521,225 of record JAQPPZ010001079.1, read on the forward strand.
CAGGGCTGACCCGCGGTTCCACAACTTTAGAAAAATTAATCAAATTTTTTTATTTTCTAAGGTTTTATGGAAATTAATGCCATTTATTGCATTTATGAGATGCCTTTTTGATTTTTTATGATTTTATTGATGGCTTTTGACATGTTTTTGTCATTTTTAGCAATTTTTAGATTTGTTTGTCTTTTTTAGGTCATTTTTAGCTATTTAGTTAGCCTTTCCTTATGCATTGTGTTCTTTTTAGAGATTGACTTCTAGGGCTAGAGAGCTAGACCTACTTCGCAACCTCCACCCACTGTTGACTAACGAGGAGTGGTAGTGGTTTGGGGCCATGGGTTTTAGCTATGTCTTGGATCTACCCACTATCAAGGTAGATCAAGCTTACATGACTACGTTGGCCTAGAGCTGGAATGCTCGGACCAACATATTTCACCTATCGATAGGTGAAATGACTATCACACTTGAGGATGCCTACAGGATATTTAGGATCCCTACCTCCTCTACCTTTCAGAGTAGGGGAGGTGTGTTTGATGAGATCTTTGATGATTAGAGCTAGGAGGCCTAGTGTAAGATTGACCATGGAGGCATTCAAATTGGGTACTAGTATGGGGATGAGGTCTTCTCCATCTGAGAGGTAATTTTTATGCACCTGGTCATGTAGATTGTACTTATGGAATCCTCATGCATGAGAATCCCCTAGAACCTTCTAGCCAGTGTCAGTAGGATCATTCAAAGCTCCACATGATGGCTATTTATCCTAGCCTGGGGGATCACTTTACTATGACAGATATCGAGAGTTATATCAAATCACCAGTAGGAGATGGGTAGGCATTAGCTGCAGTCTACTTCTATAGATTTGGGGTTGGTAGCACATCCAAATCAAGCGACTTGTAGAACTACCCCTAGAGATTACTTCCATTGATGATGCACATTAGTGTTACACCATATGCTAGCCCCATAAGGAGGAGGGGTTTCAAAGTAGGTCCCATGAAAGGGACATCAAGAATTATATTAGTCGATTTGTAGCATTGTGACCTGATGATATTGAGTGACGTCCATATATGTATTGCCCTATATGGTCAAATTTTGGCGAGCGGTTGCACAAGGCTCGACGAGATAAATGGCTTATGGGCCATAAGAATGTGATCCGAGAGTACCAATTCTACTCCAGAGTCCTATGACAATTTGGAATAGTTCAAGACATCCCAGAGCTACCTATTATCTATAGGCAGCTAGTGCTAGAGGTAGATCTATAGTGGGTGTAGCCTACACTACTATGCAATGTTACGAATGATTTCCAGGAGTCAAGGGTCACTATGGCTAGGACCACCCCAACGTATGATACTTGGTGATCCCTACTTCAATGGCATGGATCTGGACCTCTCGACTAAGTAGATGATGAGGTGGAGGCTTATCCATAGGGGCATAATGTGCACTCATGGACTTAGAGTGGATGGGGAGAAAATATTGTGGTATTGGATGCACCACTGATGGAGGCTGAGGAGGAGTCCTTAGATGAGGGTGAGGTACCTCTAGACAACAAGGTAGGGCAGCTGCTAGCCTAGGTGGTAGATTTACAGAGTAAGGTGGGTATGCTTTAGACCTAGCTATTATACAGGGATACTAGCCTCACCATGGTAGAGGCGAAGCTCACTCATGAGAAGAGATAGTGGTGGGAGTATGAAGAGGATATGCCTCTCCTCAAGGTCCATCTTACCACATCAAATACTAAGATCGGGTGATTGACTGTAGAGCGTGATCTGGCACGCTCACAACTGACTCTCATGACTAAAGAGTAAGATGCAATGATGGTGATAGGAAGAGATCCCTCATCTTCATAGGTAATTATGGCACCACCTACAACTCCAATACTCACACTTCCATGAGGATGGGATCCCATGGTAGATGTTAGATGGCTCAATTCCCTCATTGAGGATGGAAATGCATGATCGGCTACGAGGGCAGCTCACATCTCCCAGCTAGAGGACTACATTTGACTAAGATGCAGAGAGGTTTCATAAGATATATTTACTATAGGTGATCACAGGAGCAGCTTCCAGACCAGGACTAGAGATACTAGACAGTCTTCTACTAGTTCAAGCCATAGGTCTCACTGAACAGAGGGTATTGGTTCCTATGTATGGAGCTTCCTTGGTTTAGGCAGTACATAGGACCCTCAATAGGGTATACAACAGGCACCAGAGCAAACTGTAGGGCAGGCTCCAAAGTAGGCTCTAGGGTAGGCTCCCATAGATGGGGCTAAGGGAGGTGGAGAGAGCTTCGGTATAGGAGGATCAGGCTAGAGCTAGGGCTCTATCATATACAGGCTACCTTTTGTATGTGTATCATTTTTGGTGTAAGGTCTGAGGACCTACATGATTGTAGCCTATGAGCATTTTGTATACTCTTGATGTACTCTTTTGACACACACACACACACACACACACATATATTTATATATTTTGGTAGATAAGATACTATAGCATTAATACCGGGTTTTACAAGTTGACCCAAAACCTTTTACAAAAATCAGCCCAGGGTTGTTGATGAACATGTCCTTACTAAGGATCCTATATATGTAAAATCTACATGCCGCCAAAGCCATTACATCCGGTAAGGCACATAGCCTGTTATCAAAAAGAAACTTCCCATACAACATTTTGGGTATACCCCGAGAAAACACACCTGCATCATAATTACAAAAAAAGAAACAGACACGGATCCCTTCCTTGAAATAGTGGAGAAACAAAAAGCTGCAGACACACATAGCAGAGTACTAAAAAAACTCCCACAAGCTCTGTATTGACAGTTACTCTTAATAATTCTTTGGTAATTGCTTTCTTCCGTATATGACATGCTTTGGGACCACATCCCGTCTTGGCCAATCAGCCTTGGAGAAGTGAACCTGCTGGCTAGATTTATGGCGGTGGCTATCTGGTGGTCCACGTGGCTCTGGTTCGAAGTCTTATATTGTCATTTCTTTCCTGCCCTGTGATTATCAACCAACCTCAAATTACTAAGATGACTAGGAGCCATGTTATCTGACATGTGACTATCCCCATTAGTCTTTGTGGTATTTCCAAGCAGCATCCACCAAGACTGATAGCTCGAATAATTTTTATTGTGAGTCCATTTCAAAAAAGAGATGGGAATACTCATAGCCTTCAAACTTACAATGCCTTCCCTATTGGTAAATTCGACTATCATTCTTGGCATTCTTGTTGAATAAGCTCCTCTACTTCACTCGAGACACCGTGTTCCCATTTGAAAAGTCCATCACCATCGACACCCAAATTGGCCAGCTTATCAACAACTTTGTTAGCTTCCCGAAAGACATGTTGGGCTTTTCTATCTTGTCTTCCCTAGAAAAGGATCCTAGCCTCTTCAACAATTGTTTTAATCCTCCAAGGAGGTGTTTTCCAATTATTGAGGAGATTTATAACATGCATAGAGTCTCCTTCTATGATCAAATTGCCTTCTAAGTCTTGAGTCATTTGAAGGCCTCTCCACATAGCTCTAGCTTCAACTTCATTGTTCGTCCTTGTTCCCAAATATTCAGAAAATGCAAGCATCATATTCCCATTATGATCTCGCACAATGCCACCAATGCTTACTCTGCTAAGATTGTCCTTAGCCGCTCCATCAAAATTAAGCTTAAACCAACCCGTAGGAGGTGGGGACCACTTAACATTGGCTCTAGGGTTGACTACCCTAGGCACAGACTCATCTAACAAGGTTAAGCTTAAATATTGAGCAATCGTGGTCTCCTGTAGATGAGGTTTATGACTATCAAAAGGGATAAGGTTCACATTCTCATTGGCAAAGGATAGGATCCTAGCAATGATAGTTTGATGATCATGGATAGACTCATTAAAGACTCTATGGTTCCTTTCTAACCACACCTGCCAAAGATAGTGATTGAGACAAATTTTCCACATGTATCTAAGTCTTTGGCTTGAAAAGGGGCAAGGCCACTAGATGAACAAATCAAGTACGATGGCTGGTTTAACCCAAGAAATATTGAAGGCCTAAAAACCCCACTTAGGACAATCAAGGAAAAAGGGCACTCAAGGAAAATGTGATAAATGGTCTCCCAATTAGCCCTGCATAGATAACAATGATTAGTGATACAAATACCTTTACGCATCATATTATCAATGGTTAGAATTCTTCCTTGGATAACCAACCATGAAAAGACTACAATTTTTGGAATTAAATTTTTTATCCAAACTAAGTCCTTTTGGAGGACAAAATCCTCGTCATCAAGCAGAAGCTTGTAAGCTGATTTAACAGTGAACTGCCCATTTTCCGTAGGAGCCCAGGTCACTTGATCTTCCTTGGGTCTCATGGGGATAAACTGTTTCCCGAGAATGTTACAAAGATCATTTGATTCCGCTTGAAATCCTTGAATCCTTATTTGTTTCCACTTCATTCTGCCTCTGTCCTCAACCATATAATCGGAGACTTTTCTGCCAATGAGTTCTTCCATGATATCTCTGATTCGGGCTAAGTTAGGATATTGCGTCAGTGGTTCATCCTTAGCCCACCTATCATTCCAACAATTTATCCTCTCACCATTGCCTAAAACCCATATTAAACCTTTTTTGATGATTTCCTTACAATTGAGAATTGCTTTCCAAAAAGCAGAACCTCTGATTGGAACTGAGTCACTTAGAAATTCCATATTTTGAAGATACTTTCATTTGATGATAGTTGTCCATTCATTTTCTTCACCAAAAATGAGGCGCCATGCCTGCTTAGCTAGTAAAGCTAAATTCATATGAGCAATTCTCCTCAGACCTAAGCCCCCATTTTCCCTGGGTCTGCACACTTTGGTCCATCCTACAAGGTGTATCCTTTTTTTCTCCTCTGATCCAATCCATAAAAATTCTTTTTGGAGTTTCTCAATTTTCTGGAAAACCTTCACAGGGGCTTTGAAAATGGAGAGGAAATAGACTGGAATGCTCTAAGTAGAGGCCTTAGTGAGGGTCAGATTTCCTGCTTGAGATAGAAGATGACCTTTCCATCCAACAAGTTTTTTTGAATTCTTTCAATAACCCTGTCCCACATTGACTCTCTCAGAGAACCAATGAAAAGAGGGAGACCAAGATACGAAGTGGGGAGGTTTGCTATATCACACCCTAAAATTTTTGCAATCCTTCCTTGCCTCTGAATGGGGGTGTTCAAGAAATATAACTTGCTTTTACTGAAATTAACTTTCTGACCAACAACGTCCTCGTAGAGTTGCAGGATGTATTTAATTCTTTTGGCCTCAACCACCGATGCCTTAGTCAATAGAAGGGTATCATCGATGAATTGTTGGTGAGAAACAGCCCTAGTGAGAGATGTTGCCTTGATTCCTGATATTAGCCTTGAACTGCAAGCATTTTTTATGGTTCTGCCTAAAGCTTCTGCCATAATGATGAATAACATGGGGCTGATAGGGTCCCCCTACCGAATTCCTCTATGACTTTGAAAGTAACCAACAGTTGTTCCATTAACCAGAATCGAGAACCATGCTTTAGAAATGCATTCTTTGATCAAATTAACCCATTGGTGGTGAAAACCAAACTTAAGGAGGACAACAATCAGAAAGTCCCAATTTAGCCTATCAAATGCTTTGTTCATATCAAGCTTGAGGGCAAAAATAGACCTGTTAGTCTTATGAGCAGAGTGCAGAGCTTCATGAACTGTGATAACTCCATCCAAGATTGACCTACCTTGGACAGAGCTTCCCTAGCATGGATCTATGATGCGGGGTAGAACATCTCTCATTCTATTTGCAATGGCTTTAGTTAGGATCTTGTAAGAAACATTGCATAGACTGATTGGCCTGAAGTCAGCCATAGATTCAGGGGTTTGCTTCTTAGGAATTAGAGAAATAAAAGTAGAGTTGAGACCTTTTGGGATATGATTGCTTGCTTGGAATTCTCTGACAGCAAAAATTACATCCTCACTTACGATGTCCCAAAAATCTTGATAGAAATGAGGGGGAAAGCCATCGGGTCCCGGGGCTTTGTCTGGCTCCATGCTAAACAAGGCTTCCTTAATTTCCTCATCAGAAAAGGGAGCTAGAAGCTTAAGGTTTATATCCTCATTTATTATGCTAGGAATGGATTGCAAGAGAATATCTTTGGCCTCCTCATTGCACCTTGATTCCTGACCAAGGATAGAATTGAAATAAGTTACTACCTCCTTTCTGATTTCTGTTAAGTCCTGAGTAATAGAACCATCTACTTTTTTTAAAAAATTATCTTGTTATTGCTTCTGTTTCTAAGCATGGTGACGTGAAAAAACTTGGAATTTGAATCTCCATATTTCAACCAAAGAGCCCTTGATTTTTGCCTCCAATAGATTTCCTCACAGGCCAAAATGTTATGAAACTCTGCTAGTTTTATCCGTTCCTCCTGCCTAGTAGTTTCATCAAGATCACCATGTTGAATCCTCTGATCAATTATCTTCAAACTTTCAACAACCTATTTTTTATTTTCAAAGAGGTTCCCAAAGACCTCTTTGTTCCAAGTTCGAAGCTTTTCCTTAACAAACTTTAATTTTCCAACAAGTTTAAAAGTTGCACTACCCTTGATAAGCTGCTGCCACCACTGAATTAAGTTATCTCTAAAACTAGAATGTTTGATCCACATAGATTGAAATCTGAAAGGTTTCTTGAAGGACAGAGAGTTAGGGATCTCCAACAAAATGGGATTATGATCAGAGGTAATTTTAGGAAGGGCTTGCAGGGTAGAATCATCGAACAGAGTTGTAGCCTCCTTTGATAGAAAAACCTGTCAAGCCTTTCTTGAATGAGATGACACCCTATCCGTCGATTGCTCCAGGTATAATTCGCTCCTCTAAGTTTTACATCCATCAACATGTTGGAGTTCACAAAGTCATTGAACTCATCCATGCTCCTGATAGGTGGTCCATTTCCACCCATTTTGTCTGAAGGGTAAAGAGGAGTGTTAAAATCCCTAGCCAGAATCCAGGGGACATTATGGAATATTTCACTCAGATTGCCTAAGTACTCCCATAGTAGAGCTCTCCCTTGAATTGAAGTCGAGGCATAAATATTTGAAAGGATCCATGACCTGTTGTTGTTTATTTCCTTAAATAAAACACTAAGAACCCTATCATATTTCTGAATAATGGTGCCTTCTACTATCCGAGGATCCCACAAAGTCATAAGGCCTCCAGACGCTCCTCTGGATGATTTGCAAACCATATCCCCTTGATTCCATATTTTTTTGCTACTTTTTTTGACTGAATCTCATCAGTTTTTGTTTCTTGCAACATGATAATAGTTGGATTCACTTGATTTCTTATTGCACTGACTTCCCTGTGTTTGGGAAGGCCATTGAGGCCTCTCACATTCCATGAGAGGAACTTCATTTAGATTGTTTGGGATTTCTTCCTCTCCCCCTCCCTTGAGGGGGTTTTCCTAATTTGTTGTCTTCAGAACCTGGAATAACCTGTTGAAACAAGGTTCTCTATTTTCCATTGGCAATGTCATTATCAGTTTTAATTTTTTGATGCTCAACATTTGATATTCTCCCTCTTCTTTTTTCACTACTAAAATCTATAGGAGACTTCACAATGCTCCTGGTTTGTTTAGGACTAAACTAGGGGGAGGCAATTTGTTGCAGAACTGGACTGCCATATTCCTCAGTCTGAAGAGTTTCACATATCTCCACCCCTACATCCAAATCTTCTCCTTTTTTCCTGTATTCCCCTGGTCTACAGGATGACCCCTCAGTAGGATTCACCTAGCTCCTAGTGATGATGTTAGGGAGATGAGATTTTTTATTTTCCAATGCCTCAACTTTCTTCCTAAGTTCTTCAACATTAGGGTTTGGCTTTGGGATGCCCACTGGGCTTGAAGTATTTTTAGCATTGGGGTTTAAGGATCCCGACTTGGATGGGGATTCTAGAGATCGGGCATTAGGGTTTGGCTTTGTGATGCCCATGGGGCTTACAATAATTTCAGCATTAGGGTTTGAGGATCCTGACTTGGATGGGGATTCTAGAGAGTCATAAAGGTTAGCCTGAAGGTTCTGGGCTTCCATGTCTTTCGATAATCCTCCTACTCCCATATTGGATAGAATTGAAAATTTATTTGAAACTAGAGGATTGGAACTTACCCGAGTATTTTGGTTGCCAACAACCTGTTGTTTTCCTTTGTCTTGTTGGGACCCTGCACCCTCTCTTTTATTTTTTTGGTAGACATAGTTTGCCTGATTGAAATCGCCTCTGCCAGGGAAACTCCTCAAATTTCCTCTGTCTAGCATTCCCTGCTTCTACTTTTCTCTATTCATTGCCAGGTTAGGGCACTGATTGCATAGATGTCCTTGATTTTTGCATTCTGCATAGAATGTCGATCTGTTCTCGTATTCTACCAACTATTTTTGATAGTATTCTCCATACTCTAGCTCCACAAACCTTGGCAATTCATTATCCAAATTAGCATTTACGTAGATTCGTGCATGAGTCATCCTTGTCCTGGCCAAGGTCGCATGGTCAATGGAGATCAGGTCCCCTATAGTTCTGGCTATGCCCTGCAGCCAATATTCATTGAAGAACTGGGTAGGTAGACTCGGGAGACGAACCCAAATAGGGGTAATGTTAATATTTTGCTTTTCAGGGTCGAAATATTCACCCCATCGTCTGAGAAAAAGGCTCCTTTTGCCCAAAAACCAAGGACCTCCTGTTAAAATGTGGTTAGCATCCTCCATATTGTTAAAATGGATAATGAAGAACCCTCGAGTTAGAGCTACCAACTCCAAGCTGCCTACCGGTCGCCATTTACCCGTCGCCCAAGCCCTGATAGTCTCCATGTCCGGCCTACCTCCCAAAAACTTGCCTACCAGGGAGAATTCTTCCATTGAAAGAAAAGGGCTCATGGAACTTGTCGGGGCCAAAATTTTATTATTTACTGGAACTAGGGGTGGAAGAGAGAGAACCTCCTTTCTTTTTCCTCTAAGAGTCTCAGCAAAAGACAGCCACTTCTTGGGCCCCGCATTGTCCTTCGTATCTTTTTTGTCGGGGTCTTTCTGAGGAGGGTCGGGCCCCCGCGTGATGCCCGCCTCCAAATCTACCGTAGCCTGACCGCCTTCCTCTGGATCCTCGCTTGATCCATGCTCGAGGTTCCCACCCACCCCTTCCATACCTGCTCTACCTCTGCCACCTTGGCTGAGATTCCTGCCCAAAAAATTCAAACCCTCACTCCCGCCGCACCCGCTAAACCTCAGCTCACTCATTCCTGATGATGCCAAAAATAAATAAATCAAATATTAAGAGGTTGAATTGAGACTTGGCTTTAGGCCATGAGATCCAATTTTGATATATATATATATATATATGATATACGAGTTTTGATCATTTATGGCTCATGATGTGTAGTTATATGTTTTTGATTTTATGTTTATGTGATGCACATGGATGCAATGTTTTATTTTAAATGCATATTTAATTTTATTTTACTGTATGCATTTAATTTATGATGATATCACGATATGGTTATGTAATGTATGTAATGCATTATTTACATGATGGTAATCTAATGTAAATGAACATGTATACTTTAATCACTTAAAAAATAAGGAATTAATGCAATATGTGTGTAACAATCTAATGGACGACACCACATAATGTGTAAAAATCATGACTATAATTGCAAATCCTCATTACAAGAATTTAATCAATTAATAACCCATATATGAAATGCAATGATATGAAGTGGTATGATACGAATGATATGATATGTCACTCTGTATTCCTTTTTAAAATTTTGAAAAGTATGCACAATATAGTCAGTGGTCATCTAAATATCATTTTTGATATCCATCAAGTATCTATCCTATATCTTGATCATGCTCAATGTAATGATGTATCACTTATTAGATACTTTGCAATTTGATGATTTGAATAACTTTATTCTATATGGTTTGTGATATTTGGTATTTTGTTGCTATTTAGAGAAACTTTTGAGGTTTTCCATGAGAATCAAACACCCTGTTGAGAAGCAACACACCCCCATTGAAAAATGAATTTCATCCTTTGAAAACATTGAGCTTTCATTTTTGCAGTAAGGACCCTCTTGATATTTTTCAGGTTCTAAGTCCAAGATTTTTACTTGCCTCTTTCTTCTTCATGTTTTGCCTGTATCAAAGTATCCAAGTATTCTTGCATTCTGGCTTTGTTATCTCAGACTTCACTTTTTACATGCTAGAATCATTCATGGATAAAGAAAATCTTTCACCGATACGAAGAAAATGCAGAAAACAGATAGATAAATTCATTAAAAATCAAAACTTTCCTTTTTTGGAAGTGTCGCGATATCGCGACGGGTTTTTGAAAAATCGGCTAAGTCAGAAATGCGTAGCGAAATCGTGACACTTTTCAAAAATGGAAATGTCGCGATATCGCGACATTTCCATTTTTGGAAATGTCACGATATCGCTACCGGTTGGAGAGAGAAAGCCAAATCGTACGGAACGTCGCGAAATCGTGACATGTCGCATTTTCGCGGCTGCAAAGTGAAAAATCGACTAAGTGTAAAAAGTGTCACGATTTCGCGACATGTCGCGAAATCGCGACATGTCGCATTTTCGCGGCTGCTGGAGTGAAAAGGATGCCAAGTGTGAAAAGCGTCGCGATTTCGTGACATGTCGCAAAATCGTGACGTGTCGCGTTTTCACGACTGGAAGGACAGAAAGGGCCCGAGGCGTACGGACTGTCGCGATTTCGTGACATGTCGTGAAATCGCGACGAGTCAGGGCAAAGAGGGAAACGAAGAGAAATGGAAGTGCAAGAAAAGTTGCTAAGGCCAGAAAGGGTCATGATTTCGTGACATGTCGTGAAATCGTGACATGTCACGTTTTCACGGCCCATGGAGAGAAAGGCGCCCGAGGCGTACGGACTGTCGCGATTTCGTGACATGTCGCGAAATCGCGACAAGGTCCGAGTCAAAGCACAGCAAGCAGCAAACCAAGGTTGGGAGAAAGGCAAAGTGCAGCTAAGACAAAGAAAGTCAAAAGGCAGGCAAAGCCAAGTGCAAGTCGGAGAAGTGTCACGAAATCGCGACGTCGCGAAATCGCGACACAATTGGGAAGTTAGTGCCAAAGCCGAGGGAGCGTCGCGAAGTCGCGACGAGTTTCGAGGGGGAGCCCAAGGTCGCAAGGCAAGAAAGAAAAGGTAAGGTTTCAGCAAAGCAAGCAAGTCAAAAGGTAGGCAAAATCCAAAAGGGCCCAAGGCATGAAAGTGTCACGAAATCGCGACACAGTTGGGAGGAACGGAGCCAAAGCAGGAATGCGTCACGATTTCGTGACATGTCGCGAAATCGTGACATGTCGCGTTTTCGCGGCTCATGGGCAGAAAGGTGCCAAGTGCAGAGAACAGGTCACGATTTCGCGGCCATGTTGGGCAGCAAGGCCAAAGGCGCTGAACAGGTAGCGATTTCGTGACATGTCGCGAAATCGTGACATGTCGCAGTTTCACGCCAGGAGAGATAAAGAAGCCAGAATGAAAAAGACAGCTGGAAGCAAGGGCACGTGTCGCAGTTTTTTTGTGACACGTGTCAAAACACGAAGCAGGCCGACATGCAAATGAACTTTAGGGTTTTTTTAGCCTGGTTTAATAATTAAAGTTTTGATTTAATATTTTTAAAGTATTAATCCATCTTTTTGTCCCTTTTGCAGGAGGCCATCTGGCACTTACATGACAGCGAAAAAATTGCCAGGAAGGTAAAGCTTAGTGCAAATTAATCAAAGACGGCCATATAGAAAGAAAAGATGTCGGGGTTGCTGTTTCATCCAATTTTTTACAGATCTGTCCGCAAAGAGATTCTACGGTGACTAAGCTGCTGCCCATAATGCAGTATATCGAGAATTGGCCGAAAAATGGAAATATCTGCACACAGTTACCGGGTTTTGCCGATGAAGGCATTTAATGAAAATTTATGGCAGAATTAATGGTTTGCAGAGATTTTCAGCTCACGGATGGCTCTGCGGAGATGAAATGTCAGAAAAGTGGTGACTCATCCAGCTTACCCGAAGGAATTAATGAGGGCATTTATTTATAGTTGCGGGTGAATGCAAGTGGCATTCGAATTCTATCTTCTCCATTTATGGCAAGTGACTGCACTGAGTTGCAGAATGGTTAAGTTTTATCCGAGCTTTGTTTTAAATGGCTTTATATTGTAAAACCCGGGTCCTAGGGTTTAAGGTGATAAGATTTAGGGTTTGAGAAGAAGATATTTTTGAAAAGATCAAGATCTCTCCTGAGTCTATAAATACAGCTTCTAAATGTAATCGCGAGAGGCGGAGACTTAGAAATAAAAGGCTATTGAAGCAATTTCTTGCAAATTCTATGAAATATTTTATTTCTGGACTTGGAGTTGATGTGCTTTTGTTTTCTGTGATAGCATGGCCAGGAGCCTAATCTTTTGCAGATTGTGATAAGTTCATTTTCTTTTGTTATCCGTTTCATTAAAGTTTATTAGATATATGCTGTAAATCGATGTTATCAAGATTAAATATGTTGTTAGGCTTCATTTGTTCCATTGTATACTAAGGAAAATTACAGATTTAAGGTTCAAGTTTGTTCTAATTGCTCTGTCCTCACTGTGTGAGCTAGGCTGCCGATGAAAGATATCAATTTTAACCGACTTCCCTTCGGTTTATAATTTTCTGTTAGATCTGTTCCATCTTTGCCTTGTGCTCTTAGTAGAAAGTGATCTTAGAAAACTGGACACTTTCTTCTTTGATTTGTTCTGTTGTGAAGCTGATAGTATAGATAAAATTGGTAGTTTTGGTTTTACAGTTAAAGTTTGATAAACTTCTCTTTTCGCCTTACCCTACCCTCTTTGTTTTACCGTGAAATGATCCATTTTTATTTTCTTTATTTTGTCTTTCATTTAAATTTGCTGACCCATAAGAGCTAGATCAAAGAATTAATTTTAAATCCGATTGTCAACAAGTGACAACTTCCGAACATTACTGAGCAAGTTCATTGAGCCCGTTGTAAGGTAAGAAACAATCCATATTGAAAACTATTCCAGAAGCGGAAAAGAGTGAATTGACATTCGACCCGACTCGTAACTCGCACCTTGGATAACCAGCTAGATCCTAAAGTGAGTGGGATTTATCCCGTATAAGTGTTATCAGAGTTTTGTGCTCATTCTTCACAGGGTGTGTATGAAAGTCGGACCAACATTTAAAAATGGCGCTAGAAGGAGGGCCTTTTGAACTCCGTTCAAGTATTGTAAGTTGTATGTGCTGAGTCTGGTATTTTATCTTTTGAATCCTTTTCCCTCCTCTTTGGTTCTTTTAAATTTTGTTGTTTGAGTTTTTTCAACAATGGGACTTAACACCAACATTTAAAAATGGCCTGAACTCCGATCGTATTGTAAATTGTCGCATAGTTTTTAAAATTGCCAGAAGAGAAGACCTCAAGTTCAGTACTCTGTTAAGAACTGTAAGTTTGTAAGTGCTTGTGAAAAGTTGGATTCTACATACAGGGTAACAAGGTCCCACCCCAGAGCCGGAGAGCTCCTTGTCCCTGAATTAGAAACTCCGAGAAGAAGTAGCCTCAGAAGGGCCAAGTCTCTGTCAGAAACAATTTTATCACCGCTGATAGTTACTCCAACCACAACTCAGAATATCACTAACAACCAAGTAGTAATGGCAAATTGGTTGGGCTCCACTGCTTTGAATATTTCGGGTATTGCCCATGACCTGCCCAGAAATCCGAAAAGATATCTCCCTAGATATAAACATGATGGGACAAGAACTGCAGAAGAACATTTGGTTGCATTCAAGAATGCTTTGAAATTATTAAATGTACAACATGAGGATGTTGCCTGCAGACTATTCCCGTTCACTCTCCAGGAGGGAGCTTATGATTGGTTTCTAAACCTCACTAATGATTCTGTCACCAGCTGGAATGACTTAGAAAAAGTTTTTGTGTCACAGTTCGGAGAAGTGATAGATCCTAGTATATTGTACCAGCAGTTTTTTGGCATCAAAAGAGAATTAAGTGAATCTATCAAATCATATAATGTTAGATTCCAGAAAGCTTATGGCAGACTTACTCGGGTATTATGTACCGAATGTCGACCTGGCATTAGAGATTTTTAGAAACTCTCTGGATCCGATGACCTCTGTCTTTTTGAAGAGAGATCCCACTGTTACTAATTTGACAGAAGCTTATAAAGAAGCTTTGATTCTGGAAAGACAGTTGGGACCCCAACCATTAAATGCTCAGCAAATTCCTCTGATTACACAAGCTGCCCCTGTGTTCAATCCTATTCCACATCAGGTAATGTTGCCAATTTGTCAGACTCTACCATCAAGAAATCCATTGGCTGTAGCACCTGTTGAGAATGTACAGAACCCAGTGAAAGAGGCTGACAATGCAAGAGTGGAAGAAGTCTCAAAGATTGTTCGGAAGTTGGCCAATGATTTCTTGAGTTTTAAAAGGCAAGTTTCTACCGGGGACAACTCCAACAGATATTCATATCAACCAAACAGATTCAACAGCCCCCATATGAACCTAATAAATATTACAAGGGCAAAGGCCATGATGTGAACATTTGTGATTTAGCTCGCCTAACTGGTGCAGAATACATGCCACTTCACAACATGGGGAGTTGGATTGTCTGGAATTTTGCAATGCATTTGAAGCTTTGTCTGGAGATTTGATCTCCCCTGAAAATCAAAGAACTGCTGATGGCCCAAGTTCATCCGGCCACAGTGCAGCTATGGTCCTGGATTCTTTCACTTTCTCGGATGAATCTGAGAATGTAGTTGAAATGCCTATGGATGAGGTGCAGGCTTTCCAGCAGTACATAAGAGATAATTACAACCTGAGAAACAGGAATCCGGAGCCTAATACTACATCAACTCCTCCGGACAACTCTCACAATGTTCCTCCCGACCCCTCTCCAAGCAATAATCCATCTCCACCAAAGGGAGGGAATTTGAGAGGACCAGATGCTTTTGTCCCTCCACTTAACAAAGGATATAACATAGTGGAGGATATGAAAAATATTAAGGCCAACATTACTCGCATGAGCTGGCACAGATTTCAGAGCAGAGAGACAATCTGATAAAAACATACTCTGGCCCTGCTACTAAACCCGTGGACAAAGGAAAGAAAATAGCACATGCCAATCTAGCCATGTACAAAGAAAAAACTGAAGTTCCCCCTTTTACTGACTGTCCGTATTTTTGGGAAGAACTTACATAATTGTTTGGTAGATTCAGGTGCATCTGCAAATGTTATGCCTTTGGCCATTTGTCAGCAGTTGGGTCTGACCCCAATGAAGTCTGAAAGGAGAGTTGTCCAATTGGACAAATCAGAGGTTAAAGTTGTTGGAGAGCTTCAAAATATTCATATCCAATTAGCATCTGAGCCAAGGGCTCAACATAAAATTGAAATTCAGGTTGTGGATATCCCCGTGGGGTACGGGATGCTGTTGAGTAGGGATTGGTCGAGATCTCTGAACGGATACTTGGCAACAAATTTTTCACACATGTGGTTGCCGTGGAAAGGAGTGGCAAATCAATTACGGGTTGAAAGAGAACCCAGGTACAAGCATACAATTACTGAGTACAATGCAGAGAATGAAACTGTAAATATTGCAGAGGTAGATATTGGAGTCTACAATTTAACAACTGGGCAAAATAACAAGTTTAATAAAGCTCATCCTGTACATACTAATGAAGTCTGGACACTTCATGTGGATGGAGCTAGATCTAAACAGGGTTCTGGAACAGGGGCAGTCCTCAAAGGGCCTGAAAGTCAGACATATTTTATGTCTTACCGCCTACAGTTCCCTTGTACAAATAATTTAGCAGAGTATGAAGCTCTGATTTTAGGTTTGAAATTTGCTTTGGACAAAGGAGTGAGAAATATTCAAGTTTTCACTGATTCAGAATTGGTGGCAAATCAAGTCAAGGGTAAATTCCAATGTAAAGCATCTTATTTAAAAGGATACAAACATCGGGCTTGGGATCTTGTAGAAGATTTTGATGCATTTAATCTGACACATATACCCAGAGAGCAGAACTCCCATGCATATGTCTTGGCTTCTTCAGCTGCAAGTTTAAAGCCATTGGAAGAATTTAAATGGAACAAGTTTTCAATTGAGTTAGTCCCTTGTCCTTCAGTTCCAAACAATATAGATAATTTTCAAGTTTTCTCTGATGATCAACAGATTGTAAACTTTTTGTAGAGTACTAACACATTTGAGAATGCTATAATTGATGAGGGCCAAAGAGATACCCTACTGGAACAGCTTAGATGATGACAGGGGAATAATGAGGTTGAAGGACAACAGAATTCCAAAAGGCATGGTGGAGCTGGAGCGGCTCTTTGATGTTGACAAAATCAAGCAAAAGGTGAATTCTGAGGATTATGTGGCTGCCACAGCATAGTGAGACCGAAAATTTGAACATAGGGATCGAAGAAGATCCCGGGCACATCAAGTTGGCTAAGAACTGTGATCCAGAAATAAAGAGAAGTATGATTGATTTTCTTCACAGGTCCAAGGATGTCATGGCCTGGTCATACAAAGACTTAAAGGTATTTGATCCGAAAGTTTACACTCACATTATACCTTTAAAAGAATTTTGCAAGCCTTTCCGACAAAAACAGAGGCATGTCAATGCTCTGTTAGAGCCCCTCATCTAGAAAGAGGTAGAAAAACTGTTAAGTGTTGCCATTATTTTTCCCATCAGGCATTCTACTTGGGTGGCCAATATGGTGCCAGTCAGGAAGAAAAATGGAGAGATCCGCCTGTGTGTGGATTTTAGAAATTTAAACAAGGCATCTGAGAAGGATAACTACCCTCTGCCATCTATGGATGAAGTCTTGCAGATTGTCAATGGTTCAGAGATGATGTCTTTCCTGGATGGCTTCTCAGGCTATAATCAGATATTGGTTGAGAAGGAAGACAGAATGAAGACTGCTTTCACAACTAAGTGGGGAACTTTTGCTTACAAGAGGATGCCATTTGGATTAATAAATGCCGGAGCTACATTTCAAAGAGCAATGGATCATGCCTTCAAGGGGCTTATGGGTAAATGTATTGTTGTTTACATGGATGATTTAACAGTCTTCTCTAAATCTCGGTTTGACCATGTAAAACACTTGGAGTCTGTGTTTAACAAGTGCAGGGAGTTTGGCATTTCCTTGAATCCAAAGAAGTGCATTTTTGGTGTAACAGAAGGGAAGCTCCTTGGGCACTTGGTCACAAAAGATGGCATTTCTATGGATCCGGGCAGAGTTGAAGCCATATCCGGCATACCATTTCCCAACTCCAAGAAAGAGTTGAGGTCCTTCTTTGGAAAAATTAACTTTGTCAGGAAGTTCATCTCCGGTTTTGCAGAGATAGTCAAGCCAATGAATGACATGCTAAAGCAAACTGCTCAGATTGTCTGGACCACAGAAGCTAAGACTGCTTTCCAAGAAATCAAGACAGCCATAAAACAAGCACCAGTTTTGGTAAGCCCAGATTTCAGTGCAGATTTTTATCTGTACACCTTCTCTTCTGAACATACACTTGCTGCAGTTCTGACCCAACGGAGAGAAACCGGAGAACATCCAATTGCTTTCAAGAGTACCAATTTGAAGGGGGCTGAGCTGAAATATTCTCGTTTAGACAAACAAGCTTATGCCTTGGTAAGAGCGGTTAAGCAGTTCAGGCACTATATATTAAGAAGCAGAATTCATGCTATAGTTCCAGACCCAGCTGTTAAATACCTTCTAAGTCAGAATGAATTGGGTGAATTGAGGGGTAATTGGGTTACAAGGCTGCAAGAATATGACTTAGAGATTCGGCCTGCTAAATTGATCAGAGGACTTGGTTTGTCCCGACACATTGCCGAAGTACCTGTACGGGAAGAAGTTAATCAGTTAAATTCTGAATCTGATGACTGGTATGGGGATATTACTCATCTGTTGCAATTTGGAATTTGCCCGTCTCACTTGAATAGAACCCAAAGGAGAGCATTAAAACTGAAAGCTGCTCATTATCTCCTCAAAGCAGGTAATTTGTACAGAGAGAATTATGCTGGCATTTTCTTGAGATGCATTTCTCCCGAGTGAAGTCAGTGAAGTCATGTCCAGTTTTCATGAAAAGTTAGGGGCAGGGGCATTCATCGAGATCTCGCTATCGCACATAAAATATTGAGAGCAAGGCTATTATCGGCCTACACTATTTAAGGATGCACATCAGCATGTAAGAACCTCGCCATCGATGCCAAACTTTTGCAGCCAAAGAGGCCAACCGGGCTCTCCCATTGCAACCTTGTTGTAATAAATAAACCTTTCATGCAAGTGGGGACTTGATTTTGTGGGAGTGATTAATCCAAATTCTTCAGCAGGGCATAAGTATGTTCTGACAACTCATCGACTATCGCACAAGATGGGTTGAAGCAAGCAGCCACCACAAGAAGTACAGCTCATGAAGTCATTGAATTTCTAGAATTAAATATCATAACTAGGTTTGGGGTTCCTCTGAATTTGGTGTGTGATAATGGACCAGCCTTCCAATCATTGGAGTTTGCAGAATGGGCATACCAGATGGGGATAGTTATCAGATTCTCATCCAACTATTATCCCCAAGGCAATGGACTGGCTGAGTCCACAAACAAGAATTTAATGAATGCCATCAAGAAATCTGCAGCAGATAAACCCGTGCAAGTGGCATACATTATTGAAATATGCACTTTGGGCTGACCGGATAAAATATAAAGTGGCTCTTAAAACTTCTCCTTTTGCTTTGTTGTATGGTACCCAGCCAATTGTTCCCATCTCTCTGAAGTTACCTACTTACCAATTTGTCTTAGACTATTTTGAGGATCAAGATGATGCAGAGGCTCGTGTTTTAGATCTAACTAACTTGCAGGATGAAAGACTCCAAGCCCTGGAACACTTCAGTCGGCACCAAGAAACCGTCAAGCGGTGGTTTGACAAGAGGGCCAAAGTGAAAGCTTTCAGACTGGCAGACTTGGTGCTTCTATGGGACAAGGCCCATGAGAAGAAGGGTAAGCATACAAAGTTGCAGCCACTGTGGATAGGCCCCTACCAGATTGCTGAGATTCTGGGTAGTAATGCATTTCGTTTACAAGACCTTGATGGTAATTTTCTGGACCTCCTTGTTAATGGTCAATACTTAAAACATTATTTCTCGGCTGTCCCGTCCAATATATCATTTGAATGAGTCATAAAGAAGTTGTAACATGTGTATACATTGTAAATAACTTTGCAGTTTATTTTGTTTTAGCTTACTTCTAAATGCCTGTACAGTTATTTTAGTTGCTTTATTTTAGCTTACTTTTCATGTCTGTACAGTTGTTTATTTTAGTTTTACTTCTGTATAGTTTTTAGTTTATCTGCTTTAGTTTAATCCTAATTGCTCTTCTTTGTTTAGCTTTTTATTCCTTTTTAGTTGTTTTGCTTTAGCTTAATTTTAATTGCCTGTACAGTTTTTAGTTGCTTTGTTTTAATTTGTTTTTAAATGTCTGTGCAGTGTTCTTTTTTTTTTTTAGTCCTAATTGCCTGTACAGTTTTATTTTATTTTCTTTGTAAATAGCTCTGCAGTCTTGTTTTATTTCATTTCCTTTAATGCCTGTATAGTTGTTTTTTTGTGTCCTTTGTAAATAACCTTGCAGTTTTGTTTTCTTTGTCGCTCGTACGCTTTATTTTAAAGTCTGTGCAGTTTTTATTTTATTTTGTTTTTAGAGGTCTCGTACTTATCCTTGGAAGTCTCGTACAAAGTTCTTTGGCTTCTAAAAATTTTGTTCTTTAACCTTTGCCTGAGCATTCATAAAAAAGGTTAGCCCTTCTAAAAATTGTTCCATTCTGAGTCCAGAATCTGGTGTTCATTTTCATAATTGTGAGATAGTCTGTTTGAACTGAACAGTGGAACTATTTTTTTAGTCAGAACAACAGTGGAAGGATGATTGGATTTTGTGTCTTGCTTGCCACGGTTGTTTTAATTATAAAGAAACTGCTATGCTGTTTGGTTGGAGAAACTCCTGGGGAATCCAAGAAAAGTTGGTTATGAGAGGGGACTATGATTCATGTAATTATTTGAGTATCCACAAAGGCTATCAGTGCCCAGGCTGAAGCAGTTCCAGATTGATGAAATATTAAAAGAAAATTGTTATTCTTTCTAAGGCTTTTCAGATGTTGATGTATTTCAAAAGAAAGAGATGTAAGTTGAATTGGCACTCTGTTATTTTCAATATATATATATAAAAAAGAAGAGAGAGATAAAAAAAAAAAAGAGTTGTATAATGAAAGAGACAGCCAAGAATTCAAAGGATGTTTTATTTCCACCAAGTTGTAGATTCTACTTCACAGTTGTAAATTTGGGTCGTGTAAATCTAAAGGGTAACTCTGTCGGGGCTGTAAAAGGCTAAACTAGTAAACAGAGCTCTACTCGGTTTCCCCTTTTTACAATCTAGAAAAGCTGATCAATCCAGAGTTCAACATTCGATCCAGTCATTCTTGAAGAAAGTTTCATACACTTGTAATTGCACCTCAGAAATCTTCCTTAAGTAATTCAGCCTAGTATGTCCTTGGGAAATTTTAACAACTATCAGTTAGTAGTCAATTTATTGTGAAGAATGTCTGTGGCAAGGCAAGATACATGGTCTATGTTGTTTTGAAACTAGAGTCCTGGGTTCTAAAATAATGCTACTATTTTACCCGCAGATATCGCCATTTGTTGAGAAGCAACACACCCCCACTGAAAAATGAATTTCATCCTTTGAAAACATTGAGCTTTCATTTTTGCAGTAAGGACCCTCTTGATATTTTTCAGGTTCTAAGTCCAAGATTTTTACTTGCCTCTTTCTTCTTCATGTTTTGCCTGTATCAAAGTATCCAAGTATTCTTGCATTCTGGCTTTGTTATCTCAGACTTCACTTTTTACATGCTAGAATCATTCATGGATAAAGAAAATCTTACACCGATACGAAGAAAATGCAGAAAACAGATAGATAAATTCATTAAAAATCAAAACTTTCCATTTTTGGAAGTGTCGCGATATCGCGACGGGTTTTTGAAAAATCGGCTAAGTCAGAAATGCGTAGCGAAATCGCGACACTTTCCAAAAATGGAAATGTCGCGATATCGCGACATTTCCATTTTTGGAAATGTCGCGATATCGCTACCGGTTAGGAGAGAGAAAGCCAAATCGTACGGAACGTCGCGAAATCGTGACATGTCGCATTTTCACGGCTGCAAAGTGAAAAATCGACTAAGTGTAAAAAGTGTCACGATATCGCGACATGTCGCATTTTCGCGGCTACTGGAGTGAAAAGGATGCCAAGTGTGAAAAGCGTCGCGATTTCGCGACATGTCACGAAATCGTGACGTGTCACGTTTTCACGGCTGGAAGGACAGAAAGGGCCCGAGGCGTACGGACTGTCACGATTTCGCGACATGTCACGAAATCGCGACGAGTCAGGGCAAAGAGGGAAACGAAGAGAAATGGAAGTGCAAGAAAAGTTGCTAAGGCCAGAAAGGGTCACGATTTCGTGACATGTCACATTTTCGCCCATGGAGAGAAAGGCGCCCGAGGCGTACGGACCGTCGTGATTTCGTGACATGTCACGAAATCGTGACAAGTTCCGAGTCAAAGCACAGCAAGCAGCAAACCAAGGTTGGGAGAAAGGCAAAGTGCAGCTAAGACAAAGAAAGTCAAAAGGCAGGCAAAGCCAAGTGCAAGTCGGAGAAGTGTCGCGAAATCGCGACGTCATTTTGCGACGTCGCGAAATCGCGACACAATTGGGAAGTTAGTGCCAAAGCCGAGGGAGCGTCGCGAAGTCACGACGAGTTTCGAGGGGGAGCCCAAGGTCGCAAGGCAAGAAAGAAAAGGTAAGGTTTCAGCAAAGCAAGCAAGTCAAAAGGTAGGCAAAATCCAAAAGGGCCCAAGGCATGAAAGTGTCGCGAAATCGCGACACAGTTGGGAGGAACGGAGCCAAAGCAGGAATGAGTCGCGAAATCGTGACATGTCGCGTTTTCGCGGCTCATGGGCAGAAAGGTGCCAAGTGCAGAGAATAGGTCACGATTTCGTGACATGTCACGTTTTCGCGGCCATGTTGGGCAGCAAGGCCAAAGGCGCTGAACAGGTAGCGATTTCGCGACATGTCGCAGTTTCGTGCCAGGAGAGATAAAGAAGCCAGAATGAAAAAGACAGCTGGAAGCAAGGGCACGTGTCGCAGTTTTTTTTGTGACACGTGTCAAAACACGAAGCAGGCCGACATGCAAATGAACTTTAGGGTTTTTTTAGCCTGGTTTAATAATTAAAGTTTTGATTTAATATTTTTAAAGTATTAATCCATCTTTTTGTCCCTTTTGCAGGAGGCCATCTGGCACTTACATGACAACGGAAAAATTGCCAGGAAGGTAAAGCTTAGTGCAAATTAATCAAAGACGGCCATATAGAAAGAAAAGATGTCGAGGTTGCTGTCTCATCCAATTTTTACAGATCTGTCCGCAAAGAGATTCTACGGTGACTAAGCTGCTGCCCATAATGCAGTATATCGAGAATTGGCCGAAAAATGGAAATATCTGCACACAGTTACCGGGTTTTGCCGGTGAAGGCATTTAATGAAAATTTATGGCAGAATTAATGGTTTGCAGAGATTTTCAGCTCACGGATGGCTCTGCGGAGATGAAATGTCGGAAAAGTGGTGACTCATCCAGCTTACCCGAGGGAATTAATGAGGGCATTTATTTACAGTTGCGGGTGAATGCAAGTGGCATTCGAATTCTATCTTCTCCATTTATGGCAAGTGACTGCACTGAGTTGCAGAATGGTTAAGTTTTGTCCGAGCTTTGTTTTAAATGGCTTTATATTGTAAAACCCGGGTCCTAGGGTTTAAGGTGATAAGATTTAGGGTTTGAGAAGAAGATATTTTTGAAAAGATCAGGATCTCTCCTGAGTCTATAAATACAGCTTCTAAATGTAATCGCGGGAGGCGGAGACTTAGAAATAAAAGGCTATTGAAGCAATTTCTTGCAAATTCTATGAAATATTTTATTTCTGGACTTGGAGTTGATGTGCTTTTGTTTTCTGTGATAGCATGGCCAGGAGCCTAATCTTTTGCAGATTGTGATAAGTTCATTTTCTTTTGTTATCCGTTTCATTAAAGTTTATTAGATATATGCTGTAAATCGGTGTTATCAAGATTAAATATGTTGTTAGGCTTCATTTGTTCTATTGTATACTAGGGAAAATTACAGATTTAAGGTTCAAGTTTGTTCTAATTGCTCTGTCCTCACTGTGCGAGCTAGGTCAGCCGGTGAAAGATATCAATTTTAACCGACTTCCCTTCGGTTTATAATTTTCTGTTAGATCTGTTCCATCTTTGCCTTGTGCTCTTAGTAGAAAGTGATCTTAGAAAACTGGACACTTTCTTCTTTGATTTGTTCTGTTGTGAAGTTGATAGTATAGATAAAATTGGTAGTTTTGGTTTTACAGCTTAAGTTTGATAAACTTCTCTTTCTCGCCTTACCCTACCCTCTCTTTGTTTTACCGTGAAATGATCCATTTTTATTTTCTTTTAATTTTGTCTTTTATTTAAATCATGTTGACCCATAAGAGCTAGATCAAAGAATTAATTTTAAATCCGATTGTCAACAAGTGACAACTTCCGAACATTACTGAACAAGTTCATTGAGCCCGTTGTAAGGTAAGAAACAGTCCATATTGAAAACTATTCCAGAAGCGGAAAAGAGTGAATTGACATTCGACCCGACTCTGTAACTCGCACCTTGGATAACCAGTTAGATCCTAAAGTGAGTGGGATTTATCCCGTATAAGTGTTATCAGAGTTTTCTGCTCATTCTTCACAGGGTGTGTATGAAAGTCGGACCAACACACCCTAGTAGACTCCTCAAACATCTCATACTAATTGTACAAGGCCTTTGTTGGACAAGGCTTTCATCACGAATGACCCAACTGTTCATTACTATTATGTGTGCATGTGAGTATTTTTAGATAAACCATAGGCATACCCTAGATGTCAATCGAGACTCTGTCAGCCCATATGTGAGATTGGGTTCCTCTTATGTTCGTATCATCCTTGTTTTAGACTTTATTGGACTATAATTATAGATAACCCCAGGTACCTAGAGCTAGCTCATATTAAAAATTGATCATGACTACCCCTCCAAGAACAGTCGGGACTCTTTCAATCCATTGTTGTGTTTGGAGATCACCCAATAAAACTACTACTCCGAAAGTAGGCGGGAATATTTCAACCTATTTCTACAATTAGGATTCATTTTATGGCTTTGAATGGTAAACAATTCAGGGATGCAAGTTCTCACCCTTTTTTTCTTTTTATTCATGGGGATACTTGCTCATGTGTAGTGATAAAAATCATTATTTTTCACATTTTACTCTGAGTGATAAAAATCACTGTTTATTCCCATTTTTCTTGAGCAAGGGATTTACATAGTGCTTTTGATTCATTATGTCATTTTATATTTGACTTTGAACTTATTTTTTATCTTCATTTGATATTTGATTTGAACTTTGGGGGTTTTGACTTTTGAGATGTCAGTTTGGGATATTAATTTTAGGATATCGATGTGGGGTATCAACCTTCGATGTTGATATGGGATGTTACTCTAGGATATTTCTCCTTTATTTGTAATCAAGGTAATGTATGGGTAGGGGAAATATTGTCCTTTTTCCAAGGTTCACCATTATAGACTAAACTATTTGCAAGATAAGCAGGTAATAAAATCCATCTCTCTAAATACCCAAGACCACTTTCATATCTTTCATCCTCCCTTACCTTAGTAGGATTTTAGATGTTTCCATTAGTTATGGGATCTTGATATACCAAGTACTATCATAACTAGTGACCTCATCCACAAAATTAAAGCAAGCTTTCTACGATGTCTGAGAAACCCACTAGGTATGGCTGAGTGACTAGAAAAAATTTGGTATACACACATATCTCATAGCAATTTTTTAGAAACCCTTGGTGCCTTTTTGGGATGACCGAGTGGTTATAAGAAAACCCTTAGGGCCTTTGATTGACATGACCAAGCATTTTTAGGAACCCTTGGAGCCTTTGGGGTTGACCGAGTAGTTTTAAGAAAACTCTCGAAGCCTTTTACTATGCTCTCAAGCATAAAATACCTTAAAATGGATGATGTTGATAGGTTCAGACTCTTCAACACCTTGTAGTGAAATTAGGTGATAGGTACCCAAACCAATATTTTCAGATATGATATAGGGTCCTAGCCAATTAGCCATGAATTTTTCTCGCATATCTAGCGGTAAATCAAAGTTTTGTTGGTTCTCTTTCAAGACAAGGTCCCCAAATTCAAAGTATTTCTGGTGGACTTTGATATTTTAAGCTCATTTTAGTCACTCCTGATAAACACAGAGATGCTCCAGGGCATTCACGGGATGTTCATCAAGCAGTGTCAATTGATCTAGTCGAGCTTGTCGTGCGGTGTCATCATTGATGAAATATTTCAATGCGATGCACAATGTTGGAATTTCCAATTCCAAGGGCATAATGGCCTTAGCACCATATACTAGTGAAAATGGCATTGCCCTAGTGGGCATCCGAATGCTAGTCCTATAAGCCCATAATGTAAGGGGCAGCTGGATATGGCAATCTTTGTGGTTTTCTTGGACCATATTTTTTAAGATGGCCACCACTGCCTTATTTGATGCTTCAACCTACCCGTTTTCTTTTGGATAGTATGGAGTCACAAAACTATGTTTGATTCTATACTTAGATGTCAAAGCTCTCACAGTTTTGTTCTTGAATGACGTTCCATAATCCCAAAATGACTTATGATATGCTCCAGTATAAACTCTGCTATATGAGCTCTAGTGGTCATTGTTAAGGGTATTGCTTCCATCCACTTTGTGAAATACTTAGTAGCCATGATAATAAATGTATGTCGACCCAATGATGGAGGAGAGATATTGCCTATAAGATCTAATCCCCACTGATAAAATGGCCAAGCCGCTTGGATGGGTTGTAAGGACTATGATAGTAAGTGCATAAGATTAGCATGATGCTAACATTTGACGCATTTCTTGACATACACATTGCAATCCTTCTCCATAGTGGGCCAATAGTAGCCCATTTAAAGGATGCACTTGATGATGGCCATGCCACTGAAATGACCACCGCACATACCATCATGATCTTGTAAAATTGCTCAAGATGACTCTTGGAGCTCTAGAAAATGAAGGAGAACTCCATAGTAACCTCATCGATATAAAATATCTCTTATCAAGACATATTTAGTCACTTTATTCTTGAATGTGCATTTTGCAACATGCGATAATCCCTCTGGGACTACACCAATTTTTAGGAAGTCTTGGATTTGTGACATCCAATTTTGATAAGCCTTAGCTTTGAATACTAATATGACTTGCTCCCCCTGCATATTTACTTTTACAAATGCATATTGGGAAATAACCTTATGGTGAATGGTGGTACCACTCCCTGTCAGACTCTAGGAGGTTAATGACCCCCAGGGTGCCTTCTTCAGAAAGTCTTTAGCTCTATAGAACCATTCAGATTTTGGTTCTACGTTGATCATGTTGATTGATATTTTATTATCAAAGGCTTCACATTTTGCAATAGGATGTGAAAGCACTTTTAAAATAAATGGTAGTGAAATTAGCAGACATATTTTGAGGGATTAAGGATCCCAAAGATGCCATGGTGTCCACAAACATGTTTGATGAGTGAGGGATTACCTCAATGTCATACCATTCCAATTTAGCCAAATATGTAGTCGCAAGATCTTTGTAGGCTTTTAGTACTGGACATCGACACTGAAAGAGCCCCTTAACTTGATTTACTATGAGCAAGGAGTCACCAAAGATGTTTAATCTTTTAATGTTCATGGCGATGGTTATGTGGAGGCCCAGTAGTAGGGCTTCGTACTCAGCATTGTTGTTGGTGCACGAAAAATCTAATTTAAATTACAAGGGCATTAGAGCTCCTTATGGCATAAAAAACACTATTCTTGCACCACCTCCTTGCTCACACTTTGAACCATCGAAGAACAGAGTCATATCAACATTATTCTTTGGTTCTTCAGGTTTGGGAGCTTCGACTACGATGAAGACTACATCATTTGAAAGCTCAATGGTCAGAGGCCTATTGTTTGATAGTGGTGCCTCAACCAACTGATCAGATATGACTTGTCCCTTAATGGACTTCTGGCTTATGAATTCTAGATCGAATTATGTTAGTAGCATGATCCACTTTGCAATACATGTATTATGATACATCTTACTCATCATGTACTACAAAGGATTTTGTTTTGATATAACATATGTCGTATGACTTAGCATATAGTGCCACAAGTTCTTGATAGTGAACACTACTACTAAACATAGTTTCTCCACATATGCATATCCTAGCTCGTAACTCACCAAGGTTTGACTAATATAATATATGGCTTTTTCCTTGCCTTGCACATTATTTTGGGCTAACATGGTCCCTAATGCAAAGTCGGTCACCAATATATATAGAATAAAAGGCACATCTGGCCTTGGTGGAGCTAGCACTGGTGACATCGCTAGGTATTGCTTTATTTCAGTGAAAGTTGCTTGACAATCCTCATCCCAATTGAATGGGACCCCCTTGTGTAGCAATCGATTCATGGGTCGATATTTATCCAATAACTGAGTGATGAATCACTTTATTGATGCTACTTTGCCTTGAAGGCTCCTTAACTCTTTAATATTGGAGGGAGGATGCATCTCTAAGATAGCCTTGACCTTCATTGGGTCAACTTCGATGCCTCACTTTGAAACGATGAATCCTAAGAGCTTACCAGAAGTTACACCAAATACACACTTCTTAGGATTCAACCTGATATTATATTCTATTAGGCGATCAAAGACCTTTCTTAAGACCTCCACATGTTCAACACGTAGCAATGACTTGGCCAATAAGTCATCCATATAATATTCTAGAATCTTATGCATATAGTCATGAAAGATGTATGTCATGGCCCATTGATATGTTGCACTAGCATTTTTGAGACCAAATGGCATAAATTTATAGAAAAATGTTCCCCATGGCGTTATAAACATGATTTTATGTTGGTCTTCGGGTTTAATCCAAATTTTATTGTAACCAAAAAAATCGTCCATTAAGGAAAGCATTTCATGACCTGCAGTTGCATCTATAAGAGCATCGATATTAGGCAACAAAAATGAATCTTTGGGTGTTGCCTTATTTAGGTCTCTAAAATCCATACAAATATGGATTCTTCCATCAGGTTTTCCTATGGGTACCATATTGGACACCCATTCTGGATAGTCGATGGAGATTACAAATTCTACGTCCAATAGATTTTGTAGCTCATCTTTCACCATTAAGGCTACTATTGGATGCATATTTCTAAGCTTCTTCTTGACCGACTTCTTCGTTAGATCTAGTGAAAGGTTATGGGTAACCAATTTTGGGTCTAGACCTAGCATATCTTTGTATGTCCAAGAAAAAATATTAGGTCTCTCTTTTAGTAGAGGGATGAGGGTGGCCCGCTCATCTGGAGTGAGACTCTCTCCAAATTTAACCTTCCTTGGATTGGTGGGATCGTTACTGATATCCACATCAAAGATCTCCTCTATTGACATATGTGATCCCTCCTCAAGCTGATGAGGCATAGGAATCAAATGGATGTCATCCGCTGGGTTCATAGGTTCCACTTTGGAAGCATCCTCAGCATGATACACATCGTAAGCACAACCTGGTGCAAAATGAAATGGTTGTAGCATTTCTTCATTAGGGAAGAAATATTTAGGCTCTATAGGTGAGTCAACGTGATCCCAGTCGATAGCATCTACATTGAGATGCAATGGTTTGGATGGATCTTTTGGATTATGGAGTGGAGTGGTCAAATCAATGGAGACCATATTGATGGAATGGTATTGATCTCTAGGACCACATGGATAAACTTCTACATAATCGATGTAGTCCTCATACCCGATATCTGGCTCTAACGGCATAGGCACAAATGGGTCCTCTCTGTGTGGACTACGGATGACTGGGTCCTCCCTATGCATTGATTGCAATATGGGATCATCCATGTAGGTAGGCAGATGGGGAAACAACATGTGATAAATCACATTAAATTTTGGTGGTATTCCCTTAAGGCGAGGGTCGAGATTGATTTCTCTTCATAGGTCCTCGATCGTATAAGGTGCATGGTGATGACGTAGGTAAGGAGGCCCTAGATAGGATCTCTCTATTTCATCCTCTTCATCACTATCATAATACAATCCTTCATTTGCCCCTATAGGTGGGGGACGCTCTGGTAAGTGCGGTCCCATGAATCTCACTTCCTGGTCACTATCATCCATGTCCAGAAAAATTGGATAATAAGTCCATATGTATGACGTTGATGAGAAAACTGGCTTTGCTTCTTCCCCCAAATGATCAATGTTGGGAATAATATCCTTGGTAACATGTATCGACTCTGCAGGTAGTAGGTGATGCACATACAAAGGCCTTAGATAGCCCCCTCAGCTTCATCCTTAGATTGATCGTTGTTTGAGGATTCATCGTCGGCATCATAACTTGGTCCACTTATCTCAGAGGTGGACTCCTCTCCATCATCGTTGTATAGATCTCCTGACTCGAGATCACCTAAAACTATGGGGTTATGCCCCTACACACCTATTTTTTTGGTTGCATTATGGATTTGATGACCCAGGTTGCCTCTGGGGTTCTGCTCTATATCAGTCTACTCTAAGAGCCCTTCATGATCTTCTTCAAGTGGCTCAGAGGTGATGACAGATACCATCGGGTGAGTCCTCCAGAAGCTGGATGGATTAGGATGATATGGGTTAAAGTCCACATCATCCCCTAGACTAAGGTACAAGTGATCTAAGGATGCTATGAGCAAGTCATCTTGTCCTTGTATCTATAATCCCAACCCGAACCTATTAGTTGCTAGCTGATAATGTGGCTCAAGTGGAGTCCTACGCCCTTGTTCAAATAGGCCAAGTCCGTACCCATGCCAGTGATATAACTCAAAAATACGCATGGAGTACTTCGGGTTGGATAAATAATGAACATTTACTATGAAAGGTTCATCACCATCTTCATCCATAGGTGTTCATGTTGGAAGCTGATCCAGCCCAACGTAAATGAAGTTAGTATGATTGGGTGACTCTCCCAATGGTACCACCGATCCAACCAGAAAATTATGGGCATGCGGTTGGCCCATCTCTTATGTAGTCTCTAAAATCGGTTCGAAGGTTACATTCTACACAATATACTTACCTAACCCTATGTTGGTGAGATGTACAATCACCCATGGTGTGGATGACCCTACTAACGATGCAGGTGAGGTAGGTTGAGGTACCTCCTTGACTATGTCTTGGGCTTCCTCCACTTCCATGGGGATGGGAGCCTCCTCGATGACTAGTTCGAGCATATGTTTCTTCTCTTTTTTACCCATTTTCACCTTTAACTTCTTGTCATCCCAAAGCATCACTGATGCAGTTAGTTTTAGTGAAGTAGCAGTAGTGTGCTCAGATATGTGTGATACAGATATCGATGGTTGAGCATGTACTGTTGGTTTACCTCCTAGATTTTTAATCGATGATGTAGGTCGGACATCTAGGTGCATTGATGGGAGTATGAAACCCCTAGGAAAATCTGCTAGGTTCACAAACTTAAAAGGTTCTTCGTCTGATGATACTACATGAACCCATCCCTCATGCAGATATTTTACACATTGGTGCAATATAGAGGGAATGCAATGCATTTCATGAATCCAAGGCCTCCCGAGTAGGATGTTATATTGCATAGCACCCTCGATCACATGACACATCACAGAGATGGTCTTTAGGCCTACCTAAACAAGTAGGATGATTGTGCCAACCGTCGAGCATAGGGCATTGTTAAACGCTCTCAATGTGAAGGTGGTGGGCACAATATGTGACTTTGGTAGCTTTAGATGATTCAATGCCTTGGTCATTATTATATTAATCGACGAACCAGTGTCGATCAAGACCCTCTTGAAGGGCATGTGATTGACACATGCGATGATATGCAACGGTGGGTCAGCCATATATGTGGGAACCATCTTGATTTCATGATCATAAAATTGGATCATGGGCTCCTGGCACTACTATACATGTCCCACAAAATTGGTAAATGCTTGAGCATCTTGAGATTGTACTTTGATGGACCTTAGAATGTCCATAAGAGTCTCCCTGTGCCTAGGGGACTACTATATCAGTTCATATATAGACAACTTTGTAGGAGCTATCTATAGGTTTTGGACTAGCCTACTCTGTATGGTCACCACCGGTCTCGTTGGTGGGCCTGGAATATTTTGTGCTGGCCATTGATTCAGCATAGCTTGTATCCTAATGGGAGTGCATGGTTGATTCAGTTGCTCATATCTCCCATGTCTGGTAACAATGTTCACCATGCCTACGAACCCTTGGGTGGGCGGTTCGACGTGCACTTGGTTGACCTGGCCAACGTTGTTGTGCGACACCTCATGGTTTGGTAATGGATTCTTGTAAATCCCCATGTTTTGGTTGTCAGGTGCCAGTGGGTTACTTGGTACTACAAGCTCACCCTTTTCAATCATATTTTGCACAATATGCTTGAAGGACCAACACACTTCGATGTCATGGCCCTTCGCACGATGGTAAATGCAAAATAGGTCATCTTGATACCCCTTCGACTTGGGCTGATTCGGATTGACTAGCTTAACCTCGGGTAGTATGATCGCCTTGGCCTCACATAATTGATGGAATATTGACATCAATGATTCTTTTAGAGACATGAATTGGTGAGGTAGGTGTTGTTCTTTGTTTTTTCCCTTATAATTATTATTGCACTTTTCATACTACGCAAGAGGAGGTTGGGCCTGATAATTCTACTTTTGTTTCCCTTTATCCTCTCTCTGGAGGTTTAGCACCACTTGGTTGATGTGGGCCTACTTGCCCTTATGTTTTGTGGAGCTCTTCTTGGGCCCCTCTTTCCTATTCTTAAGCTTCAAGTTGCCTTCTTGCAACTTGATGTCTTCAATTACCTTGGCTTGTGCCAAAGCTTCCTCGAATGTTGAATACTATTGCAATTGCAATAGTAGCGAGATGTGCTTGGCACAACTCTTGGTAAACATTTAGGTCAATTCCATAGTAGGAATAGGGAATGGTAGCTTTGCCATTAACCTCCTCCATATCTTTCTGTACTATTCAATTGGCTCATCATTGCGCTGAGCTAGCGTAGCCAAATTAGAAAGGTTAGCCTGTTTCTTGATGCCAAAAGAAAAGTGTTCAAGGAAAGCATTAGCCAGTTGCTCAAAACTGGTAATGTTGTGCCTCTTTTGTTGATTGAACCACTCTTGGGCTGGGCCTGAGAGGGTCATGATAAATGTGTGCAAAAGTAAGGCATTATTGCTCATAATTTGGAAACAGGCATCCAAAAATCTCGTGACATGCTCTTGCGCATCTTTGTCACCTATAAATTTGTCTAGCCTGGGCATAACAAAATTCTTAGGGTAGGCAGGAGCAGGTATCGAGGGGTCCAAAGGCTCATTATGAATCTTTCTTAATGTCAGATTTTGAAGAGTTGTGCCTTGCCTCTCAATCGCTTTTACTTTCACTGCTAGGGATTTATAAGCCTCTGAGGATAGAAAGTCCTCCTCCCTAAGCTACCATGGGGGCGGTCTTGGAGGTACATTCTTCCTCGATTGGGGTGGAGGATGTTGCTCTTCCTCCTCCTCAACTTGGGAGTTTTTAGGATACTCTTGCTCGGTTCCATCTCCCTCTACTTCCTCATATTGTTGTTGCCTCTCATGTTCGAATGGTGGTGGTCATTCTCTTGGTAGGGCACTAATATGAGTGTGAGCATCTCTGTGCTCCTGCTGCACATCGACTTGTGAAAAAGCCTTTCTCTAAATATGCTCTCTATTCTCTATGTGAGTGTATAGACCAGCCATGGCTAGTCTATCCTCCTGCTCTACGTACTCCTTTTGGGCAAGGATGTGTTCCTCACGCATGCATTGCTCGTATAGTCTTTATCTGATGAGCCTCTACGATTGAAGATTATCTTCTTCAATGCACTGCCTTTCTAGGTGAGCATCCTCCAATTGATCTTGGAGGAGTTATCGTCGCTTCTCAGATACTAGTCTGTGTGACCTATCAAGGTCATTGGCCATGATAGACCTCTGGTATGCATGCTTTGTGTGAGCGACCTTATGGGTTCTGTACCCATCTAACTAATTTGTGATGCTTTTGCCCTTGTCTGTAAAGATGGTATTGGCATCCTGCTGAGATTTGTGCTCTATGCCACCATGCATGGATGGTGGATGTATCACATGAGGGTGCTTAGAAGCCTCTCCATGCTCTCTAGCAGTCCTAATAGAACTCACACTATGCTCACTCGGGGCACGAGTGGGCGGAGCCGAAGGCTTATAGCCTAGCTGCTCAAGGATGCTACCTAAGCCATCCAACTATCTGGATCTCCACCGCTCATGCGGTGGTGTGCCATTGGCTCCCACCTTAGCCATATCAATAGTGATATTTCAATGTTCACTACGTGTGGGAGTCTACATAGGCCTATGCTCAGTGGTGGCCTTGTCTGCATGCCCCTGAATGGGTGGATCTCGATCTCGTCTATACTCCAAAGGTGGAGCCATGGATCCTCCTATAGACCTATGATGTAGGGGTACTAACTTGGACCCCTGGATAATATACTCTTTGGTCGATCCCATGGATGCGCATGCAACACGATCTCGATAATGGCTTTCGAGTGGAACACCCTCATGCTGAGAGGCTCCCTGCTCTATTCTGTGCCTAGAAGAATGCACAAAAACTCCTCTATTGGGGGTATGCTCAATAGGTTCCCCTCTTGTCGAGTTGTCTCCTCTAATGCTCGTCGAACGACGTTTGGGAAGTGCATGTGGGCGAGGATTCGACATGTGCTGATGTGAATCTATTGGGGCTTGGTCATGGGCATCAGGCTTATGCCTTTTCCGACCGCCCCGTGTCTCCACCATGGTGTACCTAGTGTCTAGATTTATTCTTTATTACACAAACAAGGTATACAATGGTGTTTATCTCGTATTAATTTTTAAAAGTGAGCCCTAGACTGTTTGATGTTGTTTCAAGTTTGTTGTATCAGTAAAGAACTCCTTATCATGTTTTGAAAGCTTGTTGGATTATATTCTTAGTTTAAATGGCTTTCACCTGTATGCTCACAGCTCGACAACCTGGATGTGACTTCTAGGCCACGTAAATCCCCCATGTGTGGTAATGAAAGTCCACACCCAGACAAGGAGCACAGGTCCTCCTAGATCCTCACCCAATCTCACCCAGTCAGTGTTATACCCTCCGAAGAGAAGTACATGCAAATTTTCTAGGCTACGGATGGTTCTTGGATCCGGTATTGGTCTAGTATCCAAGGGTACGTAGGATTTGGGCCAACGGATGGAAATTACGCCCACCATCGTTGAACCCTACTAGTGGTTGGATGTGACTCCCAACTCACTAGCGTTTAAGTGAAACATGGTGTGTGTGGTTCGTTTTATTCTTTTGCATAAAAGGAAAATGCATAATATAGCATAAATGATTGTTTCCTACATGATATGCAAAAATAAACGTTTCATTTTAGAAAATATGCATGCTATATCCTAAATGATTTTTGACAATGTAATTATGATGATATAGCCCCTGATTGGGCCTCAAGCATGCAAACCAACACATAATTTTTATCAAGCACATTGTATTCTAGGGTGGACTGCACTCAGAGGTCTGATGTTCCTAGCAGTGCCTTTCTAATAATGCAAAAATGAATACAACTCTAGGACCTAAGTTCGTTTCTTTTTTTTTAATTTTCCTAGTTGTATTGCAAATTTAGCATTCTGGAAAAACACAGAGATAGAAAAAGTTATAGAGGGTGAAAAGTGGGACCTACCTCAGGTCCACATCCGATTTGTGTTTTGTTCTCTACTGTTTGATTTATCTATTGTGAACCATAGGGCTGGTGCGTGGTCTGCACTGTAAACCATGTTTTGTAGCCATGGGCCAACAATTGAACTACAACTGTCAGCTATGGTCTACACCTGCAATTTCTAAAACACAAGCAATGATAGTTAGATAGCTTTAATTGTGAAGTTCCATCGTGATCACCTTCTGACCTATCCAAAAAGCGTGCACCTATCTAGTATATCAATGGAAATCAACATAAAAGCATGAAATAAGAATCAAGATTGCATATGACAATAAAATGGATGTTTCTTTTATTAATATCAAAAGTGAATCTCGGTTACAATCATGCCCCTCTTAGGGTCACCCAAATGTTGATACAATTGATACAATTCTGAAGCCCCCAATGGGGTAGGTGCAATACTAATGCTCTCTAAATAGTCACAAACTGCTCTAGGGTGGAGTTGACCCTCTTCTTCGTATTGAGGAAGGAATTAGATGATTGAAGCTCCTTTGAATCTATTTTCTATGATCAAGAAACAACACAAGAACATTAAACAAATAGGCAACCTCTCGTGATGAGGCCCTTTAAAGGATTTATACATGCAAAGGCCATAATACTAATGAAATCAAGAAAGTAGATAAACTATGCTAAACATATGAAATTCTCACAAATATTGATGGAAACATGTAAACAATAAGTACATCTATCAATCTGAAGGATCAATTGCATGAAATAAAGCATTAGAACATGAAAAGAAACCAATTATGTCCTACTTGCTAAAATGAAGTAAACCTAATAAAATATTTAATACGATCATTCAGAGTCTCTAAACTACCAAATAAACCATTAGAATGATTAATCTAAACTAGCTAAGCACACTGTAAAAAGAATAGTAAGGGGATCTTATACCTATTGCAAACCGTAGCTCGGATGAGCGGTCTGCACTGTAAACCATGATTGAAAGCCACGGTGAGCAACCAAGTAGTTTTTCTCTCCAAATCAGGGGTTGTGGGATTGATCCTCCTTGTCAAATTGATGATCAAGGGTCACCTCAGTGTCCTCTAACAGGTTTGGCGGTTGAATTGCTCAATAGGGCCTTTGTTTGCCCAAATTAGCGTTTCTTGGCATTCTAGCTCCTTAGGGCATCCATGGCATAATTCATCATGATGCTTAGGTTGGCAAAGTGATAGCAACAAATATCTCTCTTAGTGCACTCAAGTGAGTTCACAATTCAATAGGGCTTCACTGCTCTAATCTCCAATGCTCCGTCATATGATATTTCGACATCGCTTCGCTATTTAACATGCACTATATCATTGCCCTAATATGAAGGGGTATTTATAGGACTACCCAAGGGCTAGGGGTGGCTTCATGGAGAAGCCAAGAATAAGAAGGGGTGGTTAGGACAGTTGGATTGGAAGCTTCCATCCTTTAACCACCTTCTTCTAGATCAAATGGTTGTTCAAACCGATTTGGCTCGGATGAAGGCCAACTAAACTTTAGTTAAGACCATAGGTGATAGCTTGTAGTTCAGACTGTAAACCGTAGGTGTCAGCCATGGTTCAGACTGTGGACCATAGGTCTCAGCTGTGGTTCAAACTGATTAGGCCAAGGAGCCCAAATTGAGTGGTTAGAACCACTGCTCTATCTTGGAGTTTGTCCAAGATCTTCCATATGGTCTTGTAGCATGTCCATATGAGTAGTCGCCATCGACATGATGCATTTTAGGTGTCTATAGGTTCATATATTTGTGATATTTGGGGCCTAAGCAAGGTATATTTTAGTGTTTGTTATATTTTGACCTTATATTCATAGTTTTTGTAAGATTTTCATTAGGGTTATTTGTTTATATCTTTCATATAAATTTTGGGGCTTAACCTAGGTAGGCCCCATTGATACTACTAACTTGTTGCTCTTGGTTGTGTGTAGGTACTTCATAGTTACAGGTAGTCTAGAATGGTCAAATATCCCTCAAGGCTATCAAAACTCATCCAACATTCATGTGTGATGAGAGGAATATTGAAGGTACCACTTGTTTATGGTAAAAAGTTACCTCCTCAACTTTTTGAGGGTATCATTTGTAAGCCTCTAGAGGGTATTTTGTAAAAATAAAATCTTGTAATACAATATTTTATTTCATATATGTGTATGGTGCTTTTCTCTTCTCACAATAACAACTTTTATTAAAATTTGTAGACATAAGACTCAATCGCTAACTCTTCATTTGGCTACTTTTGAATTTCTTGTTTTAGGTGGATTCACTAGGAGAATAGAATTTTGAGCTTCTAAAAAGTTGATAGATTGAGGTTTTCACCTAAACCTTAGTCTAGTATCTTAAGTGGTTGTTTCTTCTAGTGTTATTTCTAGAGTAGAGTCATCAACTAAGTAAAGAGATGCTTCAACAAGTAGGAATAGACAAAGAACCTCATCAAGTCTGAGTCCTATTCCTTGTTAAGGTTTCAACTCTAATGATGTATCATTGGGGTCCCATTAGACATGCCATTTAACTATTGCCATATTTGATTATCCTTGGTGGGGCACTTATGCCTCACATGGAGTGACACAACAAGGCCATAGCCAAGAGCATAGGGTTTGGCTCAATCAGTAGCCTCTAGAAGTTTTAATAAGACATATATTTTCCCTTTGTTGAGACAAAGTGTGCCTTATCATGATGTGATATTCGAGGTACACTTTAACTCAAAAAAGGAAAAAGGAATGTAAGAGATAAAATAAAACAACTCAACAAAAGCAAATGGGATGACAATGTGCCAAGATATCCACTAAGATCTTCCTCAAAAAACAAGCCTAAATGTTATTTTCTAATGGTGAATACTTCCTCTCCTTGACACAATGAAGCACAAATAAGAGTTATCAGTTATATGCATGTATAAGAAGATGGGTCCCATAGGAGAGCTAAAACTAGTGACTACTCTAAAAATAGAAGTAGGCCCCTCATACACACATTTAATAAAACACACAAAAAAGGTAAAATATCACAAATATATACGTACACAAAGAAACATGTCAACAAGAGGTCACATATGGCTATACCAAAATTTGAAATAGGCTCCCATGTTTTTATATAAGCAATATTATACTAGAAGCAAGGGTTCAAGATTACCCACAAGCTTCTTAGGAGCCGATTGCTTTTAGAAAAATAAATGAAGGGAAAGCTTACAAAAGAATACAATTGCAAACATGTTTATCCTTCCTATAGATTGTATCACTATTATTTATAGTTTACAAGGAAAATTTTCCCTCCAAAATCATTTGTAAATAAATTTGATAATCTCACCTCATTTTCCTAAGGATTCTTGTCATTGAATTAAATACTCTTTGACCATCATAACTTTTAGGCTTGAGACTATAATCACCATAATTTATCTTGAATGAGCATCTAAACCATTTAATCAAGCAATGATTTGGTAGGTAGCATTTGTCTCCTAAGTTAAGGAATCATTAACTCAACCCATCTACCTCTATCATCTTTGATTTGACTTAGGCATTGGTGTGTACTTGACTTTAGTGTTTCTCTTAATTCAAGGTCATCTTGTAGACTAGTCAAGAGTTTTGTTGCTAGCATTTCATTGTGAATTGCAAAATATCTAATATCAAGGCTTATTCTAAAATAAAAATTCTTTGGAACTCCACTTATTTTTCAAGACTTTTGCTATGTAAAATTCTATATAAAACTTGATCATCGAGAGGAGTAGGTAGAGAGGAATCACTACATGAAGCATATCATCTTTTCCCTTACCATCTTACGCATTGTCATCTTATGTAATAAGATATTTCTATTTTCATCAAAGAATTGTGACTACCATCAACTAACACCACTTTATTATGAATCCATCATCTTAGAACCCATTATATTGGATATTATCATCTAGTACAATATCTTGTTGTCCTACCAACAAAAGATATCCTTCAATCAAGACAAGCCATTATTTGTGATATTGTGGGTGTCATCATGCTTTGATGAAGTTTGAGAGAGAATATATAATAAAAAAAAAAAAAAAAAAAAAAAAAAAAAAAAAAAAAAATAAAAAAAAAAAAAAAACAATTAGAATGGACATGCTCCCCGGCGTTTTTTTATCTTATTTATGTTTTGTTATGTGGTTCTTGTGTTTTTCTATGTGGTTTGTGTTGTGGTTTATTTTATCTTATTGTGTGTTTTTGGTTTGCTTTTGGTTTTGCACATTCAAGGAGCATGTTTTTTTTTTTTTTATTTTTTTGTTGTTTTTACTTTTTTAAATTGGTTTTGTGTATTTGTTTGCTCCTTGAGCATTCAAAGGTGGTGGGCAGTCCAGTCCCGGCATTTTTGCGAATGATACCCCTACCTCCTTGGGTCTTACCCGAAAGTGGCATCCCTTTTGGGATGTTTTCCACAAATAAAAAAAATGAGTAATGATTCATTGTGTAATAATGTCCTAATAAGGGCAACCAGTTGATTAGGAGCTAAAGTTTAAATATATTGTTTAGATATTAATATAATAAAATCATACACTATGGTAACTAGCTACTATGAATCTTTGTTGCTAGGGGAGGTTGTTGTACAATTTACCCCCTCTCTATAGTTGCATTAGGGGGTTTGGTTAAATAGTTTGCAGGTGTTAAAATCTATTGATAGTTCATTAAGTTTAATGGTATGGCTTGTGAGCTTCAAACATGGTAGAAATACAAGAGGCTTTTAATTCAATGTCTTATGGATGGTAAAAATAGGTGAAAATACTAGCTAGGTTTAATTTATTATCAAATTTTATATGGTAACATGGAGGAGGCCATTATTTAAATCCATTGCAGATGGTAACATTATCTTCTTTTCCTAAGCATACTACAATGTCCATTCCTTATAAGGTATCTAAATGTCTTGAATACTAGAATCCTATTTGAAAACCGAGTTTCAAGGTTATAAAAAGTGTCACTTTTATACTAGGGATAAGCATTTTTAGTTCATACTCTAATTAGGTAATGGAACTAAAACTTTTTACTTGTTGGAATTATTTTACCAATCTCATAGAAGTGGGCATGACATTAATATGGTGCAAGAATAACCTTTTTTATATACTTTAAATATTTTGAAACACCACAACATATTGCAACATAAGTTGTGCTATTGTCAAAATAAATATATTGCTAGTGATAAGCCCTTATTTTGATAGAAGTACCTCCCACTCTTAGGTGGAGAGATTGCATTGATAAAATTCAATGAGGATAATATCTAATGTGAAATTAACCAAATGTAAATATAATAAAAAAATAGCATATAAAGAATCACATTGTTAAATCGTATGCCAAAATCTTCTAAACTCAGAAAGTCTACATCAAAAGTTAAATGATTACTATAAAACGACATCTTATAAGGAAAAACATGTGTAAAGTGCATACAAGTAGTACTTGTGGTGTTGGACATTTTGAGTCCCTAAGTCAAAGTTGTCATTGATGTCACCAGATGAAGTCATCATTAATACCAAGATTTTAGAAGAAAATAAAGGCAAAAAATACGGTCATTTGATGTTCAAAAAGAAGGCAAAATTTCGAGTAAAACAGTGCAAAAGACAGAAGTTAAAAAGGAGTGGTAATATTTATTTTATAAATTATTTAAATTCAGGATGAATTTAAATTTTATAAATAAATATTATAATGGTTAGAAGTGCCATAGTGAAAACCCAAATAAAATAATTGTAATTTTTATTACAATATTTTATATTGCAAAAGTGGGTTTATAAAGTCTAAAAATATCTAAACCCAAAGGTTGGGTTTAAAGGTCTAAGACCAAATATTATTTTAATAAATCCAAAGTTGGATTTAGATAAGGCAAAGTTTAATTCCAAAAGGAAGCGTCGGCATCAATCAAGACAAAGGAAAGCGCCGACATCATGGAAGACAAGGGAAGCGCCGACGTTGGTTAAACATAATGAGAATGCATATTAATACCATGCCAAAGTTAAAGTTTCAATTACCCTTGCTCGTTTTGAATAGAAGCGCATCGAATTTAATGCAGAGCTCATGATAGTGTCATGCAAATTTCATGGTTTGGTTTGACGATGAAAGAGACAAAAGCTAGCGCATTGACTTGTTGAATGCCAACAAGGCCCTTTGGCCTAGTGGCAAGTGGGTAGCAAGCTTATGTTTTGCATTGCATGGTGGTGAGTGTTCTAAACCCGTGGAAGCATTTGGTGGACGTGTTGAAGGTGCCAACTCCAAGGCACATATGTTTTGCAAGGTGAGGAAAGGGAGTTGAAGCACGTGGTGCTTCTTCACTCCCAACGAGCTAGTAGCTCGTGTGGTGGTTTGCACCATGGGCAAAGACTTGTGAAGGCTGCGTTGAGAGTTCAAAACTCTTCAAAGGCAAAGGTACATTTTTAATGTTTTATTTTATTAATGCCTAAGTTGGAGGTATAAGGTTTTGGTGGTTAAAGTATTTGCATTGTAATAATGGTTGGTAGTTGAGAAATATCATTAGGAGGTATAAGGAGAATTTTGTTTTTATGTTCAAGTCTTGAATTTTGCTATTGTGGAATATTGAAAGGTTAAGACTTTGTGGGTTGTGTGATATTTCCAATAAAGGGTTTTTGATTATTGTGAGGATATTGCTTATTGTTAAGTTGGAGTGATAAGGTGTAATTGTGATATTATTTTTGTGATATAAAAATTATCCTCTAACCCTTATTGAGTTTGTCAAAGAAGTAATTGTGAGTGTGGCAGATTTGTAAGGACAACTACTCTTCAAGAAAAGGTATGGGTAAAATTCTTCTATGTTGAGTTAGGTGATTGGATTGATTGAAAATTAAGTTTGGAGTGAAAAGGATTTGATTAGGGTTTCCTTTTCAAAAGTGGTTGAGTTAATGCTTCAAGGTTTTCTGAATTGGAATATTGTGATTAAACCTTGTTTTATTAGCATTGTTGTTGAAGCCATTGGTTAAGCAAAGAACTTGAACTTGAGTTAGAAAAGAACATGAGTATCATTGTTATGTGAGATTTATGTTGAGCATTGTTGGAAATATTTTGAGTTGAGTGATACATACTTGGACTAGGGTTTGTGAGAAAGGGTTGTTCCTTGAGGTGATTGGTTGAGTAGAGTTGATTGAGCCTAGTCAAGTGATTGTGTGAAGTGGTTGTTCAAGTTCCAAGAAATAAACTATTCTATATTCTGAATTGAGTTGAGATTGAGTTTTGAGAATAGAACATATTGAGTCTCTAACAATTCTCTTTATGATTCTATGAGATTAGACAAGTTCTGTGTGAGCTTGTTGTGCATATTTGGACAGGTTCTGTGTGAACCTGTTGAGAAAATTTGGACAAGTTCTGAGTGAGCTTGTTGAGCAGATTTGAGCAAGTTCTAAGTGAGCTTGTTGAGCAGATTTGAGTAGGTTCTGAGTGGACCTATTGAGAATATTTGAGCAAGTTCTAAGTGGGCCTATTGAGTAGATTTGAGCAGGTTCTGAGTGGACCTATTGAGCAGATTTGAGAAGGTTTTGAGTGAACCTATTGAGC
This sequence comes from Wollemia nobilis, assembly GCA_028583015.1. NCBI lineage: Eukaryota > Viridiplantae > Streptophyta > Pinopsida > Araucariales > Araucariaceae > Wollemia > Wollemia nobilis. The sequence goes on from JAQPPZ010001079.1 coordinate 563,698, forward strand.
ATATTTGAGAAGGTTTTGAGTGAACCTATTGAGCAGAGCTTTGGAGGTGATAGAGCATAGAGGACAAAGTCTCTAGTGGATAGAGATCCATTAGCCAGGATAATTGATGATAGGTCTTCTGAGTGAGGATAAGAGTCTTCAATTGGAGAGAGATCCACAGTCAATGTAGTGGAGGTAGTCTTCTAGAATATCACCAGCCAGAGTAGAGGAGAAAGAGTTCTCTAGTGGATAGAGATCCACAAACCAGATTTAGGGGATCAACATCTCCTTTGGATAGAGGTCCATAAACATTGTAATTGGGAAGGATTCCCAAAATATTATTTGAGAAATATTTAGAAGAAATATTTTTCTATGGAGGTAGCCCACATTGGGTGAACCACATTAAAATTATGTCTCTCATGTGTGTGATGCTTTGTGTGATGTTTACTATTTTATGCTTAAAAGGAAAAAAGTTTTATGGTATACTGTTCACCCCCCCTCTCAGTATAAGCACATGTTCTTCAATTGGTATCAGAGCAGGTATCTCTGTGAAAAGTCTAATAGCTTGGAAGAGGATCCTTCGATAACACACATGACTTCAGAAAGTGAAGAAGAGACTATGTTTGATATAAAAGAAGAGTTCTTTGTTGCTCTCAAAAAATTGGAAAGACTTAGAGAGAAAAACTCAAGCCTAAAAGAACAAATTCAGGAAGATGAAGAAGCAAGAGTGGAATTCATACAGAATCTCACAAAACTCAAGATTAAGGTGTAAGAAGGAAAGAATTTTGAGCAAGATATGACAAATATATTGAGATCCAGGGAAACAAAATGTGAAATATTGGAAGCAAAAAATTGTTCTCCTAAGGAATAAACTGGAAATGACCAAGATACTACAAGATACATAATATGAGAAGAATAAAGAGGAATCAAGCTTCCAAAAAGCAAAAACTTCAAACAAATAAAAGTAAGCAAAGGACATCAGAAAGGAAGAAAGCAAAGAAGAAATCTAGATAAGGGTTAATCACAAGAACAAGATGACTTCTTCACAACATTCAAGACCTCCAAATAGGTTACATAATTTTTTCCATGGTCATTGTTTTTCTTGTAATAAATATGGTCATAGAGCTACACATTGTATTCATCATGCAAGATACAATAGAAATTTCAATTCCTTTGCACCTCTCATGGATGATGATGTTATATGTTACAAATGCAATAATTTTGGGCACAAGGCTAGATGGTGTAAAATGATATCTCCTGAGTCTAGAAAAATAATTCCAACAACTAGGAAGGATGAAAGAAAGAATGTTAGGACCAAATCTATGTTAGTACAAATAGCCCTACATGCTCAAGATAAAGAAGAACAATGGTATCTTGATAGTGGTTGCTCTAGTCACATGACAAGAGACAAAGATAAGTTCATTGTACTAAAGAAAACAAATAGAGGATCAGTAAGTTTTGGTGATAATGGATAAGTAAGGATTGTTGGGAGAGGAACTCTAAGTCTAGACAATGGAAAAATAAAAATAGAGATTGTTTTGTATGTCAAAGGGTTAAAACACAATATTCTAAGTATAAGTCAACTTTGTGATCAAGGATACATGGTCACCTTCCATCTAGATAGATGTGAGATAAGAAAAATAGAAATTGGAAGAATTATTGCAAATGCAAGAAGGACCCAAACAACTTATATATGCTCAATGACATCAAAGGGGAAAAGTGCTTTCTATCACAAGAAAATGAGAGTTGGTTATGGCATAGAATATTGGGTCATTTGAATTTTGACAACATAGTCAGTATAAGCAATAAACAGGCAGTTAGAGATTTACCCAAAATAAGAAGACCTCAAAACACAATTTGTGCACCCTGTCAACATGGAAAGCAAACTAGGACAACCTTTAAACCAAAAGGCTATATATCTTCTGAGCCATTGAGTTTAATACATACTGATTTGTGTGGTCCTACAAGAACTCAAAGTATTCAGGGTGAGAGTTACTTCATGTTGTTTATAGATGATTATTCCAAAATAATTTGGGTGACCTTCCTAAAAGAGAAATCAGAGGCCTTTGAAAATTTTAAAGCATTCAAGGAATTGGTTGAAAATAAAATAGGCAAAAGGATTAAGTGTCTACGATCTGATAGAGGAGGAGAGTTTACTTCAAATGATTTTGTAGAATTTTGTGAACAACATGGAATCAAGAGAGAATACTCAACAACAAGAACCCCCCAACAAAATGGAGTAGTTGATAGGAAGAACAAAATTATTGAAAACATGGCTAGAGCTATGTTAAATGAATCTAAGTTATCATATGGCTTTTGAAAAGAAGTAGTATCTACAGTTGCATACATAATTACTAGGGCTCAATTAAGGGTAAATCATCATAACACTCCATATGAGCTTTGGAAAGGAAGACCTGCTACTATAAAACATTTCAAAATTTTTGGAAGCAAATGTTACATAAGACAGGAAGATCAGAACTTGGGTAAATTTGATCTAAGATGTGATGAGGGAATTTTTCTTGGTTATTCTAAAAAGAGCAAGGCTTAAAAATGTTACAACAAAAGAACACGCACTATGGTGGAAAGTATGAATGTAATAATTGATGAGAAGATAGATTCTAGAGAACCAGTTCAACAAACTGTGTACCAAGATGATGGATGTTGTCAAGAATAATCTTGTGAGGAATCAGATAAAGATGAAGAAGAAACACAAAGGCTTCTTCCCAAGACTCCTTCCAGGCATGTACAAAAACACCATCTAAAATATCATATCATCGGGAATCCATATGAAAGACAAACAAGGAGAAGAATAATAAAACCATCCCAACAAGCAAATTTTTCTTTGCTATCTAAGATTGAGCCAAAATATTTCACTCAGGTGAGTGAAGATAAATTTTGGGTTAAAGTAATGAATGAGGAATTGGATCAGATAGAGAAGAGCAAGACTAGAAAACTTGTTCCATGACCAAAGGACAAAAATGTGATCGAAACAAAATGGGTATTCAGAAATAAATTTAATGAAGATGGACAAGTGGTCAAAAATAAAGCAAGGTTAGTATGCAAAGGTTATGCACAAGTAGAAGGAATTGATTTTGATGAAACCTTTGCTCTAGTTGCATGACTTGAAGCTATAAGGATGTTTCTAGCTTTTGCAAGATTCAAGAACTTCAAGGTATATCAAATGGATGTCAAGTCAACATTTTTAAATAGGGTTCTAGAAGAAGAGGTCTACATTGAACAACTAGAGGGATTCATACTAGCAGATACACTAGATCAGGTATGCAGATTGAAAAAGGTATTGTATGGTTTAAAGAAGGCTCCCAGAGCATGGTACTCAAGATTGGATAAGTATCTATAGGAACAAGGATTCAGGAAAGGAATAGCATATAGTAACTTGTATATCAAAAATGAAGGAAATGATCTTCTAATAGTGGTTGTTTATGTTGATGACATAATTTTTGGAGGAAATAATGACAAGATGTGCAAAGAATTTGCTAAAAATATGCAAAGTGAATTTGAGATGTCTATGCTTGGTGAATTATCCTTCTTTTTTGGTATTTAAATTTCACAATCAAGAAAGGGAGTGTTTCTCTCTCAAGCCAAGTACATCAAGGAGATGCTGAAGAAATTTAGGTTAGAAGATTTCAAACCAGTAAGTACTCCTATGGCCATAGGGTGCAAATTGAGTAAGGATGATGAATCTCCAGAGGTAAATCAGAGATTATACAGATCCATGATTGGTAGCTTATTATATGTCACAACTACAAGACCAGACATAGTACAATCAGTGGGATTAGTGGCAAGGTTTCAAGAAGCACCTAAGGAAACACATATGGCAATAGTAAAAATAATTTTTAGGTATCTAAAAGGGACTATGGATTTTGGGCTTTGGTATCCCAAAAGTGACAGTTTCACACTAACAACATATACATATGCAGATTGGGCCAACAACATTGATGATAGAAAAAGCACAAGTGGAGGAGCCTTATTTCTTGGAGAAAGTCTAGTCTCCTGGTTAAGTAAGAAGTAGGTTTCAGTATCACTATCTACAGTAGAGGTAGAATATATTTCAGTAGTAACCAGTTGTACACAGGTATTATGGATGAAGAGATATTTAGAAGACTTCAAGATAAAGCATGATCAGCCCATTCCTATACTATGTGATAATACGAGTGCCATAAGTATCTCAAAGAATCCGGTAATGCACTCCAGGACAAAGCACATTTTGATTAAGTATCATTTTTTGAGAGAATAGGTGTCAACTAAATAGGTTAGATTGGAGTATGTCACTACAAAGGAACAGATAGCAGATATTTTCACTAAGCCACTCTTAAAGGAAAATTTTGAGTATCTTCAAGGAAAATTGGGAGTGAGACTCCCACCCCAGAATTAACCACCTCATGTGGATGTGGGGAGGGGCTAAGCTAAGAGGCTCATTTTGAGCCCCGAGCCCCCAAGGTGACCCTTTGCCATTGATGTCAAAGGGGGAGATATTTGTGTATTAGGGAGATATTTGATATGGGGAGAGATTTGATATTTGAGAGAGCATTGAGCTAGGGGGAGCAATGTCCCAGGGGGAGCAGAAGAAAAAGAAAGGTCAGGTTTTAGTAAAAGGATATGGGTTGCCATCAATGACAAAGGGGGAGATTATTGGACATTTTGAGTCCCTAAGTCAAAGTTGTCATTGATGTCACCATTTATGACACCATATGAAGTCATCATTAATACCAATATCTCAGCAGAAAATAAAGACAACAAAGACGATCATTTGATTTTCAACAAGAAGGCAAAAGTTCAAGTAAAACAGTGCAAAAGACAAAAGTTATAAAGGAGTGGTAATATTTATTTTATAAATTATTTAAATTCGGGATGAATTTAAATTTTATAAATAAATATTATAATGGTTAGAAGTGCCATAGTGAAAACCCAAATAAAATAATTGTAATTTTTATTACAATATTTTATATTGCAAAAGTGGGTTTATAAAGTCTAAAAATATCTAAATCCAAAGGTTGGGTTTAAAGTTCTAAGACCAAAGATTATTTTAATAAATCCAAAGTTGGATTTAGATAAGGCAAATTTTATTTCCAAAGGGAAGCATCGATGTCAATCAAGACAAAGGAAAGCGCCGACATCATGGAAGACAAGGGAAGCGCCGATGTTGGTTAAACATAATGAGAATGCATATTAATACCATGCCAAAGTTAAAGTTTCAATTACCCTTTCTCATTTTGAATAGAAGTGCATCGAATTTAATGTAGAGCTCATGATAGTGTCATGAGAATTTTATGGTTTGGTTTGATGGTGAAAGAGACAAAAGCTAGCGCATTGACTTGTTGAATGCCAACAAGGCCCTTTGGCCTAGTGGAAAGTGGGCAGTAAGCTTACATTTTGTGTTGCATGGTGGTGAGTGTTCGAAACCCACGAAAGCGTTTGGTGGATGTGTTGAAGGCATAAACTCCAAGGTGCATACGTTTTGTAAGGTGAGGAAATGGAGTTGAAGCATATGGTGCTTCTTCACTCCCAACGAGCTAGTAGCTTGTGTGGTGGTTTGCAGCATGGGCAAAGACTTGTGAAGGCTGCGTTGAGAGTTCAAAACTCTCCAAAGGCAAAGGTACATTTTTAATGTTTTATTTTATTAATGCCTAAGTTGGAGGTATAAGGTTTTTGTGGTTAAAGTATTTGCATTATAATAAAGGTTGGTAGTTGAGAAATATCATTAGGAGGTATAAGGAGAATTTTATTTTTATGTTCAAGTCTTAAATTTTGCTATTGTGGAATATTGAAAGGTTAAGACTTTGTGGGTTGTGTGATATTTCCAATAAAGGGTTTTTTATTATTGTGAGGATATTGCTTATTATTAAGTTGGAGTGATAAGGTGTAGTTGTGATATTATTTTTGTGATATAAAAATTATCCTCTAACCCTTATTGAGTTTGTCAAAGAAGTAATTGTGAATGTGGAATATTTGTAAGGACAACTACTCTTCAAGAAAAGGTATGGGTAAAATTCTTCTATGTTGAGTTAGGTGATTGGCTTGATTGAAAATTAATTTTGGAGTGAAAAGGATTTGATTAGGGTTTCCTTTTCAAAAGTGGTTGAGTTAATGCTTCAAGGTTTTCTGAATTGGAATATTGTGATTAAACCTTATTTTATTAGCATTGTTGTTGAAGCCATTGGTTAAGCAAAGAACTTGAACTTGAGTTAGAAAAGAACATGAGTATCATTGTTATGTGAGATTTGTGTTGAGCATTGTTGGAAATATTTTTAGTTGAGTGATACATACTTGGACTAGGGTTTGTGAGAAAGGGTTGTTCCTTGAGGTGATTGGTTGAGTAGAGTTGATTGAGCCTAGTCAAGTGATTGTGTGAAGTGGTTGTTCAAGTTCCAAGAACAAACTATTATATATTCTGAATTGAGTTGAGATTGAGTTTTGAGAATAGAACATATTTAGTCTCTAACAATTTTCTTTATGATTCTATGATATTAGACAAGTTTTGTGTGAGATTGTTGTGCATATTTGAATAGGTTCTGTGTGAACCTGTTGAGCAAATTTGGACAAGTTTTGAGTGAACTTGTTGAGAATATTTGAGCAAGTTCTAAGTGAGCTTGTTGAGCATATTTGAGCAAGTCTTGTTGAGCAGATTTGAGTAGGTTCTGAGTGGGCCTATTGAGCATATTTGAGTAGGTTCTGAGTGAACCTATTGAGCATATTTGAGAAGGTTCTGAGTGAACCTATTGATAAGAGCTTTGGAGGTGACAGAGCAGAGAGGACAGAGTCTCTAGTGGATAGAGATCCATCAGCCAGGACAATTGAGGATAGGTCTTCTGAGTGAGGACAAGAGTCTTCAAGTGGAGAGAGATCCACAATCAATGTAGTGGAGGTAGTCTTCTAGAAGATCACCAACCAGAGCAGAGGAGAAAGAGTTCTCCAGTGGATAGATATCCACAAACTAGATTTAGGGGATCAACATCTTCTTTTGACAGAGGTCCATAAACATTATAATTGGGAAGGATTCCCAAAATATTATTTGAGAAATATTTAGAAGAAATATTTTTCTATGGAGGTAGCCCACATTGGGTGAACCACGTTAAAATGATGTCTCTCATGTGTGTGATGCTTTGTGTGATGTTTATCATTTTATGATTAAAAGGGAAAAAATTTTATGGTATACAGTTCACACCCCCCTCTCAGTATAAGCACATGTTCTTCATGTGGGTGAAATTTTCCACCTACATCCTTCTCAAGATAGGGAGATGAGTTTTTTCAATGAAATACCTTGCATCTTTGCTAAGTGAACCCATCAAATATCTAGAATAGTGACCAAGTCAAAGAAGGACAAATAATGGAAGAAAAGATACAAAATTTTGCTAAGTATTAGAGCATTTCTAAAAATCCTAGGCTAATGATGTTAGCAACTAGCATAAAAAATTCTAGCACCTGACGATTAAATCAAGTAAGCCTAGGCTAGTTTTTTGTCTAAGTAAGATGGCTAGATAGATTGGAGTGTTGATGTTATCAAAATGGTAATTTAAACCTAACATCTAGCATGCAACACCCCAAGTGGATAATGAAGCCGATGTTAGTAGGAAAGCATAAAATATTTGACATAAAATGGAAAAGCATTCAATTTCTTAAAATAAGAAATTGACTATGAGAGTCTGACATCCGGTATATTAGCACAATTTATTGGATATGAAATCTATAAATGTTGGATAGTTTTGAATTCTTAGATTAGTAGGAGTATTATTAAAACATATCTCAATAAAGTAATAGAATAGAAAATCCTAAGGTATGAATCACATCCAAAATTGGACAATGTGCCTCACCAAGTTAAGAAATCAAAAGAGCGTCGAATGATTTTCAATGTTGATGTCAGCATGGGGCACAAAAATATCTAGCAATCATGAATAAGGAACCTGGCATCCAACAAAATGGTAGTTAGAGCTAAAAGAGATATCAAATGGAAACATACACCAAACTACCCAAACACGCTCCTGATAAGTAAGAAAATTATTAAAATATTCTAATGATCTCAAACCTTCTCTGACTAACACCTATGTTATTATAGCCAAGGAGGTAGTAGGGAAGCTAGAGAAAAAATAAACCTATCAAAATATCATATGCACTAGATGAAGATGTAGTGGTCACCACTCCTTAAGATAGAACAAGAGCATACTACATCAACACCATAATGCCAAATCAGTTGCAACGGAATGAATTGGAGGAGAGGGCACATGCACTACAATAGTTTTTTAGACTTGTAATCCACTTTTTAAACTATAATTATAGTATAACCAATTGTAATTGTAAAACTATATATACCAAAATGTAAGCCATTATGATGATTAGCTCTTTGGCTTTTACAATTGGCATAGTTGTATTGATTAAGGCTATACAAATTTTGAATGAAGATTGGATTTTTGTTTGGACTCTTTCTCATTTTTATACTAAATATGTATGTATGTCTTACTGAGTAGTTAAGCATTTCTATTAAAGCTAGGAATGGATAATTTTGCTATAGTTATTCTGTATTCTAGATTTCTACCTGGATTTATTGTTATAGTTCTAGAATGACTTAGTAATGCTCAGAGTTCTTTATGTTTAATTATTCTTAAAGCATAATGAAAATAGGTTATTATATTAGGTAGTAATTGAATACTTACAAAAATTCCTTTCTTCATACCCCTAACTTCATACCCCACACTTCATACCCCTCACTTAATACCCATAACTAATTGAATGCTTACAAAAACCAATTCTTTAATCAATCAATGTCCCATACCCTTAACTTCATACCCCTCACTTCATACCTCTAACTAATTGAATACTTACAAAAACCACTTCTTTAATCAATTAATGTCTTATACCCCTAACTTCATTCAATTCATACCTCTTTCTTCATACCCCTAACTTCATACCCCTACTTTTTCATACCCCTAACTTCATACCCCTCACTTCATACTCATCACTAATTGAATACTTACAAAAACCAATTCTTTAATCAATAAATATTCCATACCCCTAACTTTATACCCCTCACTTCATACCCCTAACAAATTTAATACTTACAAGAACCACTTTTTTAATCAATTAATGTCTTATATCCCTAACTTAAGGGTTTAGGGTTTAGTTAAAGAGGTGGTTTTTGTAAATATTCAATTAATTATGGGTATTAAATTAGGGGTATGAGACATTAATTGAATAAAGAAGTGGTTTTTGTAATTATTTAATTAGTTAGGGGTATGAAGAAAGGGGTATGCAGTGAATGAAGTTAGGGGTTTGAAGTGAGGGGTATGAGACCTTAATTGATTAAAGAAGTGGTTTTTGTAAGTATTCAATTAGTTATAGGTATGAAGAAAGGGGTATGAAGTGAGGGGTATGAAGAAGGAATATGAGACATTAATTGATTAAAGAAGTGGTTTTTGTAAGTATTCGAGTACTTAGGGGTATGAAGTGAGGGGTATTTAGTGAGGGGTATGAAAAAGAGGTATTAATAAAGGGGTATGAAGAAAGGGGTATGAAGAAAGGGGTATGAAGAAAGAGGTGTGAAGTGAGGGGTATGAAGTTAGGGGTATGATACCTTAATTTATTAAAGTTAGGGGTATGAAGAGAGGGGTATGAATAAAGGGGTATGAAGTGAGGGGTATGAATAAAGGGGTATGAATTGAGGGGTATGAAGTTAGGGGTATGAAGTGTGGGACATGAAGTGAGGGGTATGAAGTTAGGGGTATGAAACTTTAATTAGAAAATCAATATTTTTTAAAGACTTTAGAAAATCCAAAAAAATCAATGTTTTTTTCAAAAATAAAATCAATGTTTCTTCATACCATTCACTTCATACATCTTTCTTCATACCCCTAACTTCATACCCCTCACTAATTGAACACTTAAAAATCTAAATATTTAATCAATTAATGTCTCATACCCCTAACCAATTGAATACTTACAAAAACCACTTATTTAATCAATTAATGTCTCATACCCCTAACTTCAGGGTTTAAGGTTTAAGGTTTAGGGTTTAGGGTTTAGAGTTTAGTTAAAGAAGTAGTTTTTGTAAGTATTCAATTAGTTAGGGGTATGAGATATTAATTGATTAAATAAGTGGTTTTTGTAAGTATTTAATTAGTTAGGGGTATGAAGTGAGGGGTATGAAGTAAGGGGTATGCAATTAGAGGTATGAAGAAAGGGGTATGAGACCTTAATTGATTAAAGAAGTGGTTTTTGTAAGTATTCAATTACTTAGGTGTATGAAGTGAGGGGTATTTAATGAGGGGCTTAGTTATCAAATTCATCAAATTTTTTAGTTAAAGTTCAAAATTCGGTGAATTTGAAACCCTCATGCATAAATTCACCGAACAAACCCTAAATTCAACCAAAAAATTTAGGTTTTTTTAATGTGCGGTTTTGTTTTTGAGAAAGAACTCTGAATCCAGGTAATTTCCCATCAGTTCATCCCTAACTTTGTGTTACCCAAATGTGTAAATCACCAGCAACTTGTCTAGGAAAGTTTTTTGTTGTTTATGGTAGAGAAGAATTGCAGGGAACAGAACTTCAAAAGCACCGCTCATATTATGATGTTATAATCTCTAGGAATGACCCATACGAATGGAATTTTCACAAATAAGTTATTTGTATCAAATTATTTCACATGACATCCGAAAATGATGGCTCTTTCACGTAAACGAGGTCTTTGCAAAGTAAATTATCAAATATTTAATGTTTGAAATAGTAATTATTCTGAAGTAGGGTTGGGATGAACAGTTGGATGAGCAGATGGAAAATTAACTAAAAACAACAACACCAAAACCCTTACACTCACACTCTATGAAAAAAACCATTATATAGTTTTTTAGATACATTAATTTTCCATTATATAGTTTTTTAGATACATTAATTTGTTAATTTCAACCGTGTCATTACACCTAAAAATTTTATACACGGAATGAAAGCTATGCAAGGAATCAAGTCAGTGCTTTGCATGCAAGAGTTATTATTTTGAATTATTTAATAAACTGGATAATTATTTTTTATTTATTTATTTTTATTTGGTTAGTGTGAGAAACCCTTACGAACGGATAAGCAGTCTCCTTCCAACTATGACCCCTCGTAAAATCGAAATGTATGCTTATCAATAAGGAATTTAACACACAACAACCACACATCCCCTCTATGCAGTGGTTTGAACCTTGGACCTTCCAATGAAAAGCCAAAGCCCTACAGTTGGGTTGTCCCCAATTTTCCCAGTTTATTATTATTGTTATTTCCAATTCCAATTAGGGGATGGGGCAACGTGATGTTGCTTTTATATCGGATCCATGAAAAATTTTATGTGCATATACTAAGTTTATATATTCACATTTATAACAAATCAAATTTTATGTCGAATTTTATTTCGAATTTTTTATCATGTCGAATTTTTTTCGAATTTCAAAAGTGTCAAATTCGAACATAAACTCAAACTTTATAACTAAGATGAGGGGTATGAATAAAAGGGTATGAAGTTAGGGGTATGAATAAAAGGGTATGAAGTTATGTGGTATGAAGAAATATGTGTGAAGTGAGGGGTATGAAAAGAGGGATGTGAAGGGGTATGAAGTTAGGGGTATGAGACCTTAATTGATTAAAGTTAGGGGTATGAAGAGAGGGGTATGAAGAAAGGTGTATGAAGTGAGGGGTATGAAAAAGTAGTATGAATTAAGGGATATGAAGTGAGGGTTATGAAGTTAGGGGTATGAGACGTTAATTGATTAAAGAAGTGTTTTTTTCTGATTTTAATATTTTTAATTGTAAACTTTAATTAAAAAAAAAATTAGGAACTTTAAAATTTTAATTTTAACTTTAATTTTTTTTTTTTGATAAATAAAAATAAACCTGTAAAACCCTCTATTTACATAAAAATTATGATAAATAGAAATAACCAGTAAAACCCTCCATTCACATAAAAACTACAATATATGGAAATGAATCAATAAATATAGAAATAACCAGTAAAACCCTCCATTCACATTAAAACTGCAATATATGGAAATGAATCAATAAATATTTTCTTTTCTCATTCTTGGATTCACTTCCCTTTTACAATGCAATACCAAGGGAATATATATCCCCAAAGAAACCCTAAAGCAAAACCCTAAAGCTTAAAGCCCTAAAAATAAAAAATAAAAATTACTATTTTTTGGCAAATTATTTTTTCTACCAAAAATTGCCTTTTTAAGTAATTACTATTTTCGGCAAATTATTTTTTCGTCAAAAATTGCCTTTATGTGGTTAGACAAGAATGTTACCTAGTCAAATTTGACATTGCCCATGATTCTTTCTATGTACAACATAAACATTGAAACACTTACCAGCATTTGCAGAGTGCCAAACACTTATCGGTGTATATGCATCGATGTGGATGGTAGTCGGTGTTTGGTGTTAAAATTTGTAGAAAGACAAAAATGATCCAAAGTTTCTTTGCATGAAGTTTCTAGATTTTTTCTAAAAATACATCTTTTTCTACAAATCCAACTTTTGCATGCTTATCTTTATCCAGTCCTCTGTGGTTGGCTCTTGTCATCTGGATGCTCTTGCATAAAACACATTGAGTAACAAAAAAAATTGTGAGCTCCTACTCACAAATCTCCTACATCATACACGCCCCACCGATCCTCCTGCAAGCACTTACACAGAGTGCCAATTTTTTTCTCCAAGGTTTTACAAACCTTCTGCAAGCACTACATAAAGTACCAATTCCTCCCTCTAAGATTTTACATTAAAAAAATCTCCTGCAAACACTTACACAAAGTTCCAATTTCTTTCTCCAAGGTTTTAAATTGCACCTAAATTTGGTGCACACATCCCTCTTACAATAACGAACCTTACTTTAAAATATTAGGTCTCAAATTAAGGTATAACAAAAGATAATAAACTTCTAACATTCAAAAAAACCCAAAAAACCCAGGAACCTATTCTAAAAGCTAATTTTGGGACACTAGATGGAGGAGTTAGGTCCCAAAAACATATTTTTTGGAGATTCAGGTCAGGGAGTGCTGATCCTGGAATTAAATCCATGTGATGCTGGATATCGATACTTTATTGTGATCTTGTTTATGGCTCTACTATCCACACACATTCTCTAGTCACCATATTTCTTTGGGCTCAGCACTACTGGAGTTGCACATGGACTCATACTCTCCCTAACTAATCTCTTCTTTATCAACTCTGTCACTTGTCTACTCAACTTTGCATTCTGTGTTGGGTTCAACCGATAAGCTATCTAATTTCTATGTGCATCAACAGACTCTTTGTAGTGAGCATTACTACCCTGTAATTTTTCCCTCACTGACTCTTGCACTTTTTGGATATGCTCAGTAAATGCTTCTGTATCATCACTAACTTGTTCCCCAATTGGTAACTCAACCAAGAATGTAGAGTTGAGTAGGCAAGTGACAGAGTTGATAAAGAAGGGATTAGTTAGGGAGAGTATGAGTCCATGTGCAACTCTAGCATTGTTGACCCCAAAGAAATATGGTGATTGGCGGATGTGTGTGGATAGTAGAGCCATAAACAAGATCACAATAAAGTATCGATATCCAGCATCACATGGATTTTATTCCAGGAGCATCGCTCCCAAATCAGACAGCTTATTGGTTGAACCCAACATAGAATGTAGAGTTTGGTTTCACACCAGAGGAGTTACCATATGGGCTACCACCAAAGAGGGATATCCAACATCACATGGATTTGATTCTAGGATCAGTGCTCCCAAATCAGACAACTTATCGGTTGAACCCAACATAGAATGCAGAGTTGAGTAGGCAAGTGATAGAGTTGATAAATAAGGGATTAGTTAGGGAGAGTATGAGTCCATGTGCAACTCTAGCATTGCTGACCCCAAAGAAATATGGTGACTGGTAGATGTATGTGGATAGTAGATCCATAAACAATATCACAATAAAGTATCGGTATCCTATATCGAGAGTGGATGACATGATGGATGGATTAGCTGGAGCTAAATACTTTAGTAAAATTGATCTGCAAAGTGGCTACTACCAGATCAGAATTAGAGAAGGGGATGAATGTAAGATAGCTTTTAAGACAAAGGATGGGTTGTACGAGTGGATGGTGATGCCATTTGGGTTTTCTAATGCACCCAGTACATTTATGCGATTGATGAACAAAGTACTGCAAGAATATAAAGGTAAGTTTGTGGTTGTATATTTTGATGATATTTTGATTTATAGTAAAAGTGAAGAAGAGCATTTTTTACACCTAAAATTAGTGTTAGACATGCTCAGGAAGGAGAAATTATATGTCAACCTGAAGAAATGTAGATTTATTCATGATAGTTTAGTTTTTTTAGGATTTGTAATCTCAAGAGATGGCATGAGGATGGATGATGAGAAAGTGAAGATGATTTTGGAATGGCCTCTTCCATGAATTATAACAGAATTAAGGAGCTTTCATGGCCTAGCTACCTTTTACAGAAAGTTCATTAGGAACTTCAGTAGTATAGCTACCCCTATAACTGAGTGCATGAAGGGGAAAGAGTTTGTATGGACTACGGCAACAACAAAGAGTTTTGAACTCTTGAAGAAGAAGGTGTCGAAAGACCCTATTCTAGTGTTACCAGATTTCAGTAAGGTGTTTGAGGTTGATTGTGATGCCTCATTTGTTGGAATTGGTGGTGTCTTAAGTCAAGAGGGCCGACCTGTAGCATTTTTCAGTGAAGCTGAATGACGCAAGGAAGAATTATTCTACATATGATGTGGAATTTTATGCAATTGTGCAAGCATTGCAACATTGGAGGCACTACTTAATCTCAAAGGAGTTTGTGTTGTTTACTGATCATGAAGCATTGAGGTATGTCAACTCTCAAAAAAATTTAAATAGCAGGCATGCGAAATGGGTTTTATTTTTTCAATAGTATACATTTATCCTGAAGCACAAGTCGGGAAAACAAAATAAGGTTGTTGATGCATTGAGTAGGAGAGTCTTGTTGTTGACCACTATGGAGAATGCAGTCGTAGGATTTGAGGGGATTAAAGATATGTATGAATCTGATGCATATTTTGGGAATATTGTGCAATAGTGTAAAAGTGCGGTAGAGGGTGAGTCCCGTACTATTTTTGATGAGTATTTTTTATAGAATGGTTACTTGTTTAAGGGTAATCGATTATGCATTCCCAATGGCTCTATGAGGGAGAACATATTGAGGGAATTACATAGTAGGGGTTTGGCTGGTCATTTTGGAGTAGCTAAAACTACCACTCTTGTATACGAGAAGTACTATTGGCCAAAAATGAAGAGAGACATAATCAGGTTTGTCTCTAGATGCAGAGTATGTCAAATGGCTAAGGGCCATGTGCAAAATACAGGGTTGTATATACCCCTACCAGTTCCTATAGGACCATGGACCGATATGAGTATGGATTTCATGTTGGGGTTGCCCAAGACACAGAGGGGTAAGGATTCATTTTTTATTGTGGTAGACATTTTTTCAAAAATAGTGTATTTCATTGCTTGCCAGAAAACTAATGATGCAACTAGGATTGCAGTCTTATTCTTTGATGAGATTGTACGGTTGCATGGTGTTCCAAAGACTATTACTTCTGATCGAGATACTAAGTTCTTGAGTCACTTTTGGAGGACGTTGTGGATGAAGTTGAACACTAGGTTGTAGTTCAGTAGTGCTTACCACCCACAGACCGATGGGCAAATAGAGGTAGTGAACAGAAGCTTGGGAAACCTCTTACGGGAAGTTGGGGATGGCACTTTGTGGAGTTCGGAGGGGGTAAAACCCAGGGAGAAAAGCCCGGGGGGGGGGTTTTTTTATAAAAAAAGGGGGGGGGGGGATTCTGGGGGGGGGGGGAAAAAAAAAGAAAGGGAGAAACCCGGGTGGTTTTTTAAAAAAGGGGGAGGGGGGGGGTGGGTTGTGGAGGGTTTTTTTTCTTACAACAAAAAGAAAAAGGGGGCTGGGGGGGGGGGGGAGGGAGAAAAGGAAGGAGATTGGTACTCTTAGGAGTACTTGCATATGTGTGGCACTCTATGGAAAACAATTATGAGTTTGATCAGAGGAACTTGCAGGAGCAGAGGTATTTGTTCTGACCTCTTACAGTTGGATTTTAATTTTAATTTTTTAACCTTAGAAAAAAACAAAAAAATCAAAACATTAGAAAAAAATCAAAAAAATTCAAAAACTTTAGAAAAAAAAATCAATATTTTTTTAAAAAAAAAAAACCAATGTTTCTTCATACCCCTAACTTCATATCATTTCTTCATACCCCTAACTTCATACCCCTTACTAATTGAATACTTACAAAAACTAATTCTTTAATCAATTAATGTCTCATACCCCTCACTTCATACCCCTAACTAATTGAATACTTACAAAAACCACTAATTTAATCAATTAATGTCTCATACCCCTAACTTTAGGGTTTAGGGTTTAAGGTTTAGTTAAAGAAGTAGTTTTTTTAAGTATTCAATTAGTTAGGGGTATGAGACATTAATTGATTAAAAAAATCATTTTTATAAGTATTTAATTAGTTAGAGATATGAAGTTAGGGGTATGAAGTAAGGGGTTTGAAGTTAGGGGTATGAATAAAGGGGTATAAATTGAATGATGTTAGGGGTATGAAGTGAGGGGTATGAGACCTTAATTGATTAAATAAGTGGTTTTTGTAAGTATTCAATTAGTTAGGGGTATGAAAAAAGGGGTATGAAGTGAGAGGTATGAAGAAAGGGATATGAGACATTAATTGATTAAAGAAGTGGTTTTTGTAAGTATTCAATTACTTAGGGATATGAAGTGAGGGGTATTTAGTGAGGGGTATGAAGAAAATGGTATGAATAAAGGGGTATGAAGTTAGGGATATGAATTTAAGGTTATGAAGAAAGTGATATGAAGTTAGGGGTATGAAGTTAGGGTGTATGAAGAAAGAAGTATGAAGTTAGGTGTATGAAGTTAGGGGGTATGAAGAAAGGGGTATGAAGTTAGGGGTATGAAGAAAGGGGTATGAAGAAAGGGGTATGAAGTGAGGGGTATGAAGAAAGGAGTGTGAAGTTAGGGGTATGAGACATTAATTGATTCAAGAAGTGGTTTAATTAATTAGTTAGGGGTATGAAGTTAGGGGTTTAAAGTGAGGGTATGAAGTTAGGGGTATGAAGAAAAGGGTATGAAGTGAGGGGTATGAGACCTTAATTGATTAAAGAAGTGGTTTTTGTAAGTATTAAATTAGTTAGGGGTATGAATAAAGGGGTATGAAGTGAGGGGTATGAAGTGGTGATGAGGGTATGAAGAAAGGGATATGAGACATTAATTGATTAAAGAAGTGGTTTTTGTAAGTATTCAATTACTTAGGGGTATGAAGTGAGGGGTATGAAGAAAGGGGTATGAAGAAAGGGTTATGAAGTTAGGGGTATGAAGAAAGGGGTATGAAGTGAGAGTTATGAAGAAAGGGTGTGAAGTGAGGGGTATGAAGTTAGGGGTATGAGACTTTAATCGATTAAATTTAGGGATATGAAGAAAGATGTATAAATAAAGGGGTATGAATTGAGGAATATGGAGTTAAGGGTATGATACCTGAATTGATTAAAGAAGTGTTTTTTTTTTAATTGTAAACTTTAGTGTAAAAAAATTAGGAACTTTAAAATTTTAATTTTAACTTTAATTTTTTTTCTTATGAAATTTAAAATTTTAATTCTTTTTTTGTAGGTTAAAATTATATTAAAATCATATTTTGAAAGGACCCCAAAACATTTTTACATTAGGTCAACCGACCAAACCAAAGATCAATAACAATAAATTTGAAAAATCCCACCCAATGGGAAATAAACAGTTTGGAAAAACCCGCCCAACGGGAATAGATAATTTTGAAAAATCTCACCTAGTGGAAAACCACCAATTTTGAAAAATCCCGCCTAACGGGAAAACATGCAGGATGAAACGTAGAGTTTGAACATCCTACCCAATGGGAAACCACCAATTTGAAAATTTCATCCAATGAAAAACTAGTAGGAAGATGGATTTGAAAAACCCCGCCCAACGAGGAAACTAGTAGGATGATGAATTTGAAAATCTCACCCAGCAAGAAGTAGCCAAAAACCATCAAATTGAAAATCTCACCCAATGGGAAAACCAACAAGTTTGGAAAATCCCACCCAATGGGAAAACCAAAAAAAAAATGAATTTGAAAAACCCTGCCCAGTGAGAAAACCAACAGGTTTGGAGAGTCTCACCCAAAAAAAAACCAATAGAAAATCGGATTTGAAAAATCTTGCCCAACGGGAAAACCAGCAGGTTTGGAAAATCTCGTCCAGTAGGAAAACTAGCAGAAGAACAAATTTGAAAAATTGTAGCACTGGTATCCCGCCAATAGGAGTATGAGGAAGCCAAAAGGATCCAAGGACAACAATAGTAGGTGCAAAGAAAGGATCCCCGGAAGCCAAAACTGAAGGAGGAAGGAGTGACCACAACTACAAGTGCACTAGACTCCACCCCAAGACCAAAAAATGTAGAAGAAACCCCAAGCATTCCAACAGAAAGGACCAGGAACCCACCATCCTTACTCACGAACAATTCCAGGGAACTGGAACTAGGACTGGGAACAACTCAAGAATAGGAAGAGTCCCCCCCAAGGCCAAGAACAAGCTTTGAGATTCCATAAGGAAGCAGGACTAGAAAGCAAAAGCCCCTGAATAGGAAACCAAAATAAAAAACCTACGAAGCCTAAGCAGAAAGTGGTAGCAGGCACACATATGGGATCCTTGGAAGCCTAAATTAAGGGAGCCAAGGTTCTACATGCATTGATCATAGGTCCCCTCCCCAAGATCAAGATATGTAGCAGAAAACCCTAAGCACCCCTATAGAAAGGACCAAGAACCCCCATCCTTGCACATGAACAACTTTAGGGAATTGGGACTGGGGCTAGGAACAACTCAAGCATAGGAAGAGGCCCCCCCAAGGCCATGCAAATGCTCTAAGCATCCACCAAGCAGTAGATCCAACAAGAAGAAGCCTTCGAACAGGAAATCAAACATGGCCCCACCCAAAGGGACGGGACCACCAATAACCATAGACATCCCAAAGAGGAATCACAAGCAAAGATGAAATTGGCCCCCCTATACAAACCCCAATGAAGTGAGAACCTCACAGTATGCACCAGGAAGCAATAAAAAACCCAACCTGCAACCACCATAGATCAAGAAAGCCCTGGGAACTAGATCCAAGTAAAAAAATATGAAAAAACCCTAGGTAAAATCCTAAGGAATATTAGGTAAATGATCCTAAGAACATGCAGGAAAACCTATAATCCTTGGGAAGCACCAAGCCTAGGAATCAAGCAAGGAAACCCCAAAACTACTGGGAAAGGAGTAGAAAGTGGGCAAGGATCTCCCCCCAAGGAGATCATTTGCTACAAACCATTTCCAAAGTGGGATGACTTGGGATGAATTAGGGACTGGGAAAGAACCAGGGGAGGGGGAGTAGGGAGAGGGAGCAGGTCCCTCCCCCTCTCCTCCGTCAATTTTATTTTTATTTTTTAGCCTTACAAAAAAAATCAAAATGTTAGAAAATAAAAAAAAAATCAAAAACTTTAGAAAATAAAAAAAATCAATGTTTCTTCATACCCCTCACTTCACACCCCTAAATTCATACCCCTTTCTTCATACCCCTAACTTCATACCCCTTTCTTCATACCCCTCACTTCATATCCCTCACTTCATACCCCTCACTAATTGAATACTTACAAAAACCAATTCTTTAATCAATTAATGTCTCATACCCCTAACTTCATACCCCTAATTTTATACCCCTAACTAATTGAATACTTACAAAAACCACTTATTTAATTAATTAATATCTCATACCCCTAACCTCAAGGTTTAGGGTTTAGTTAAAGAAGTGGTTTTTGTAAGTATTCAATTAGTTAGGGGTATGAGACATTAATTGATTAAAAAAGTAGTTTTTGTAAGTATTTAATTAGTTAGGGGTATGAAGTTAGGGGTATGAAGTGAGGGGTATGAAGTAAGGTGTATGAAGTTATGGGTATGAAGAAATATGTATGAAGTGAATGATGTTAGGGGTATGCAGTGATGGGTATGAGACCTTAATTTATTAAAGAAGTGGTTTTTGTATGTATTCAATTAGTTAGGGGTATGAAGTGAGAGGTATGAAGAAAGAGATATGAGACATTAATTTATTAAATATATGGTTTTTTTATGTATTCAATTACTTAGGGGTATGAAGTGAGGGATATTTAGTGAGGTGTATGAAGAAAGGAGTATGAAGTGAGGGGTATGAAGAAAAGGATATGAGACATTAATTGATTAAAAAGGTGGTTTTTGTAAGTATTTAATTACTTAGAGGTATGAAGTTAGGGGTATGAATAAAGGAGTATAAAGGAAGGGGTGTGAAGTGTAGAGCAAAAAAAAATGGTGCACCTAGCAGAGGGAAATGAGATGCATCTATTGTTTATTGATTTAAACACTATGAAAGTGACATTAAAGTAAGCATAAAATGACAAATAGATGGATAAAATGGGTAGTTCTCTTTATATGAGTGCAATTGCAAAATATGTGATTATAAAATATCCCCTTGAGGGCTCTCAATTGATACAACTCATTACAATACCCAAAGGATCAAATCCTTTCAAAAATCCAAGGTGTGCTTGCAATGTCTTCCTCACACTCACGATTGAAAAGTGGGATTTTGATGCCACTACTGAAATGTTCTATCACAATTCTAATTTTCTGCTCCTTCCTTGTGCACTATGATACTTGATCTACACAAAGAAATTAGATTTGTTAATAGCATGTGTGGATTGAAATGCAATCAAAGAGATATATGTGATGATGAGCTTGAAAGAGGAAATGTATAATAGATAATTCAAACTTATTCCAAATGCTACCAAAAATTAAGATCATGCATATAATGTACTCTAGAAATGATTTAAACAAGAACATAAAGAAAATTGCACACAAATGTATGGTCATTTGTGGGTGTGCCATTCAGGACTACAAAACAAGAAATGCATGATAACAATTGCAAAATAACTTAAAATTGCACCAAAACTTATCAAAATGCATAAAATCTATTCTAGAAGTGTTTTTTATAAGTATTCAATTAGTTAGGGGTATGAAGTGAGTGGTATGAAGTAATAGTTATGAAGTTAGGGGTATGAATAAAGGGGTATGAAGTGAATGAAGTTAGTGGTATGAAGTGAGGGGTATGAGACCTTAATTGATTAAAGAAGTGGTTTTTGTAAGTATTCAATTAGTTAGGGGTATGAAAAAAGAGGTATGAAGTGAGAGGCATGAAGAAATGGGTATGAAGTGAGGGGTATGAATAAAGGGATATGAGACATTAATTGATTAAAGAAGTGGTTTTTGTAAGTATTAAATTATTTAGATGTATGAAATGAGGGGTATTTAGTGAGGGGTATGAAAAATGAGGTATGAAGTTAGGGGTATGAAGAAAGTGGTATGAAGTTAGGGGTATGAAGTTAGGGTGTATGAAGAAAGGGGTATGAAGTGAATTAATTTAGGGGTATGAAGTGAGGGGTATGAGACCTTAATTGATTAAAAAAGTGGTTTTTGTAAGTATTCAATTAGTTAGGGGAATGAATAAAGGGGTATAAAAAAAGGATATGATAAATTAATTGATTAAAAAAGTGGTTTTTGTAGGTATTCAATTACTTAGGGGTATGATGTGAGGGGTATTTGGTGAGGGATATGAAGAAAATGGTATGAATAAAGGGGTATGAAGTTAGGGGTATGAAGAAAGGACTGTTAAGTGAGGGGTATGAGATCTTAAATTATTAAAGTTAGGGGTATGAAGAGAGGGGTATGAAGAAAGGGGTATGAAGTGAGGGGTATGAGACCTTAATTGATTAAAGAAGTGGTTTTATTTTTTAATTTTATTTTTTTTAATTGTAAACTTTAATTAAAAAAAATAGGAACTTTAAAATTTTAATTTTAACTTTATATATTTTTTTTTCTTAGGAAATTTATAATTTTAATTTTTTAATTATAAAAAAAAAAAAAAAAAAAAAAAACATTAGAAAATCAACTTTTTTTCAAAACTTTAGAAAATCCATAAAAACATCTTTTTTAAAAAAAAAATCAATTTCTTTTCATACCCCTCACTTCACACCCCTAACTTCATACCCCTAACTTCATATCCCTTTCTTCATACCCCTAACTTCATACCACTTTCTTCATACCCCTAACTTCATACCCCTCACTTCATATCCCTCACTAATTGAATACTTACAAAAACCAATTATTTAATCAATTAATGTCTCATACCCCTCACTTCATACCCCTAACTAATTGAATACTTACAAAAACCACTTTTTTAATCAATTAATGTCTCATACCCCTAAATTTAGGGTTTAGGATTTAGGGTTTTGTTAAAGAAGATATTTTTGTAAGTATTCAATTAGTTAGGGGTATGAATTTAGGGGTATGAGACATTAATTGATTAAATAAGTGGTTTTTGTAAGTATTTAATTAGTTAGGGGTATGAAATTAGGGGTATGAAGTGAGGGGTATGAAGTAAGGGGTATGAAGTAAAGGGTATGAAGTGAATGAAGTTAGGAGTATGAAGTGAGGGGTATGAGATATTAATTGTTTAAATAAGTGGTTTTTGTAAGTATTCAATTAGTTAGGGGTATGAAGAAAGGGGTATGAAGAGAGGGGTATGAATAAAGGGGTATGAAGTGAGGGGTACAAAGAAAGGAATATGAAGAAAGGGATATGAGACATTAATTGATTAATAAATTGTTTTTTAAGTATTCAATTAC
Source organism: Wollemia nobilis (assembly GCA_028583015.1). Classification (NCBI taxonomy): domain Eukaryota; kingdom Viridiplantae; phylum Streptophyta; class Pinopsida; order Araucariales; family Araucariaceae; genus Wollemia; species Wollemia nobilis. The sequence continues at coordinate 586,467 of JAQPPZ010001079.1, forward strand.
TTGGAGGTATGAAGTGAGGGGTGCTTAGAGAGGGGTATGAAGAAAGAGATATGAAGTCAGGGATATGAATATAGGGGTATAAAGAAATGGGTATGAATTTAGGGGGTGTGAAGAAAGGGATATGAAGTGATGGATATGAAGAAAAATGTGTGAAATAAGGGGTATGAAGTTAGGGGTATGATACCTTAACTGATTAAAGTTAGGGGCATGAAGAGAGGGGTATTAAGAAAGGGGTATGCAGTTAGGGATATGAATAAAGTGATATGAAGTGAGGGGTATAAATTTAGGGTTATGAGACCTTAATTAATTAAATAAGTGGTTTTTTTTAAATTATTATTTTTTTAATTGTAAACTTTAATTAAAAAATGAAGTAGGATCTTTATAATATTAATTTTAAGTTTAATTTTTTTTCTTAGGAAATTTAAAATTTTAATTTTAATTTTAATTTTTTATGCTAAGAAAAAAACAAAAAAAATCAAAACTTTAGAAAATAAAAAAATTTCAAAAACTTTAGAAAATCCAAAAAAATCAAGTTTTTTTCAAAAAAAAAAACAATGTTTCTTCATACCCCTCACTTCACACCCCTAACTTAATACCCCTAATTTCACACTCCTTTCTTCATACCCCTCACTAATTGAATACTTCAAAAAAAAAATTCTTAATCAATTAATGTCTCACACCCCTAACTTCATACCCCTCATTTCATACCCCTAACTAATTGAATACTTACAAAAACCACTTCTTTAATGATTTAATGTATCATACCTCTAACTTCAGGGTTTAGGGTTTAGTTAAAGGTGTTTTTTGTAAGTATTCAATTAGTTGGGGTATGAAGTTAGGAGTATAAGACATTAATTGATTAAAAAAGTGGTTTTTGTAATTATATAATTAGTTAGGGGTATGAATTTAGGTGTATGAAGTGAGTGGTATGAAGTAAGGGGTATGAAGAAAGGGGTATGAAGTGAATTAAGTTAGGAGTATGAAGTGAGGGGTATGAGACCTTAATTGATGGTTTTTTATAAGTATTCAATTAGTTAGAGATATGAAGAAAGGGGTATGAAGTGAGGGGTATTTAGTGAAGGGTATGAAGAAAGGGGTATGAAGTTAGGGATATGAATTTAGAGGTATGAAGTTATGGTGTATGAAGAAAGAGGTGTGAAGTGAGGGATATGAAGTGAGGGGTATGAAGATAGGGGTGTGAAGTATTTAATTAGTTATGGGTATGAAGTTAGGGGTATGAGACATTAATTGATTAAAAAGTGATTTTTGTAAGTATTTAATTAGTTAGGAGTATGAAGTTAGGGATATGATGTTAGGGGTATGAAGTGAGGGATATGAAGTAAAGGGTATAAATTTTTAAATTAGTTAGTGGTATGAAGTGAGGGGTATGAAGAAAGGGATATGAGACATTAATTGATTAATGAAGTGGTTTTTGTAATTATCTCTAACTTCAAACCCTTTTCTTCAAATCCCTTTCTTCAAGGGGTATGAAGTGAGGGGTATTTAGGTAAGGGTATGAAGAAATGGGTATGAAGTTAGGGCTATAAATTTATGGGTATGACGTTAAGGGTATGAAGTTAGGGGGTATGAAGAAAGGGGTATGAAGTGAATGAAGTTAGGGGTATGAGACCTTAATTGATTAAAGAAGTGGTTTTTGTAAGTATTCAATTATTTAGGGGTATGAAGAAAGGGTATGAAATTAGAGGTATGAAGAAAGGGGTATGAAGTGATGGGTATGAAGAAAGGGATACGAGACATTAATTGATTAAAAAATGGTTTTTGTAAGTGTTCAATTACTTAGGGGTATGAAGCAAGGGGTATTTAGTGAGAGGTATGAAGAAATGGGTATGAATAAAGGGGTATGAAGTTAGGGGTATGAAGAAATAGGTATGAAGTTAGGGGTTATGAATAACAGGGTATGAATCGAATGAAGTGAGGGGTATGAAGTGAGGGGTATGAGACCTTAATTTATTAAAGAAGTGGTTTTTATAAGTATTCAATTAGTTAGGGGTATGAAGAAATGGGTATGAAGTGAGGGGTATGAAGAAAGGGATATGAGACATTAATTTATTAAAGAAGTGGTTTTTGTAAGTATTCAATTACTTAGGGGTATGAAGTTAGGGGTATGAAGAAAGGGATATGAGACATTAATTGATTAAAGAAGTGGTTTTTGTAAGTATTCAATTACTTAGGGGTATTTAGTGAGGGGTATGAAGAAATGGGTATGAATTTATGGATATGAAGAAAAGGGTATAATTAGGGGTATTAATTTAGGGGTATGAACTTAGGAGTATGAATAAAGGGGTATGAAGTGGGGGTATGAAGTGATGGGTATGAAGAAAGGTGTGTGAAGTGAGGGGTGTGAAGTGAGGGGTGTGAAGTGAGGGGTATGAAGTTAGGGGTATGAGACCTTAATTGATTAAAATTAAGGGTATGAAGAGAGGGGTATGAATAAAGAGGTATGAAGTGAGGGGTATGAAGAAAGGGGTATGAAGTTAGGGGTATGAGATCTTAATTGATTAAAAAAATAAAAATTATTAACTGTAAACTTTAATTAATAAAAAAATTGGAACTTTAAAATTTTAATTTTAACTTTTTTTTTCTATTTTTCTTAGGAAATTTAAAATTTTAATTTTTTAACATTACAAAAAAAAAAAAATCAAAACGTTAGAAACATAATTCTTTTTCAAAAAATTTCGAAAAAAAAAAAAAAATCAATATTTTTTTCAAAAAACAAATCAATGTTTCTTCATACTCCTCACTTCACACCCCTAACTTCATACCCCTTATTTCATACCCCTCACTTCATACCCCTCACTTCATACCCTTAACTAATTGAATACTTACAAAAACCAATTCTTTAATCAATTAATGTCTCACACCCCTAACTTCATACCCCCCACTTCATACCCCTAACTAATTGAATACTTACAAAAACAATTTCTTTAATTAATTAATGTTTCATACCCCTAAATTTAGGTTTTAGGGTTTAGGTTTAGTTAAAAAAGTAGTTTTTGTAAGTATTCAATTAGTTAGGGGTATGAGAAATTAATTGATTAGATATATTTTTATAAGTATGTAATTATTTAGGGGTATGAAGTAAGTGGTATGAAGTTAGGGGTATGAAGAAAGTTATATGAAGTGAATGAATTTAGGGGTATGAAGTGAGAGGTATGAGACCTTAATTGATTAAAGAAGTAGTTTTTGTAAGTATTCAATTGGTTAGGGGTACAAAAAAAGGGGTATGAAGTGAAGGGTATGAAGAAAGGGATATGAGACATTAATTGACTAAAGAAGTTTTTGTAAGTATTCAATTAGTTATGGGTATGAAGTGAGGGGTATTTAGTGAGAAGTATGAAGTTAGGGGTATGAAGTGTGGGATATGAATTTAGGGGTATAAATAAAATGTTATGAAGTTAGGGGTTATGAAGAAAAGGGTATGAAGTGAATGAAGTTATGGGTATGAAGTGAGGGGTATTAAGAAAGGGATCTGAGACAATAATTGATTAAATAAGTGGTTTTTGTAAGTATTCAATTATTAGGGGTATGAAGTGAGGTGTATGTAGTGAGGGGTATGTAGTGAGGGGTATGAAGAAAGGGGTGTGAAGAAAGGGGTAGGAATTTAGGGGTATGAAGAAAGGGGTATGAAGTTAGGGGTATGAAGTTAAAGGGTATGAAGTTAAGGGGTATGAAGAAAGGGGTATAAAGTGAATGACATTAGGGGTATGAAGTGAATGACGTTAGGGGTATGAAGTGAGGGGTACAAGATCTTAACTGATTAAAAAAGTCATTTTTGTGAGTATTCAATTAGTTAGGGATATGAAGAAATGGGTATGAAGAAAGGGATATGAGACATTAATTGATTAAAAAGGTAGTTTTTGTTAGTATTCAATTACTTAGGGGTATTAAGTGAGGGGTATTTAATGAGGGTTATAAAGAAAGAGGTATGAAGTTAGGGGTATGAAGAAAGGGGTATGAAGTTAGGGGTATGAAGAAAAGGGTATGAAGTTAGGGGATATGAAGTGAATAAATTTAGGTGTATGAAGTGAAGGGTATGAGACCTTAATTGATTAAAGAAGTGGTTTTTATAAGTATTCAATTAGTTAGAGGTATGAATAAAGTGGTATGAAGTGAGGGGTATGAAGAAAGGGGTATGAAGTGAGGGGTATGAAGAAATGGATATGAGATATTAATTGATTAAAAAAGTGGTTTTTGTAAGTATTCAATTACTTAGGGTATGAAGTGAAGGGTATTTAGTGAGGGGAATGAAGAAAGGGGTATGAAGTTAGAGGTATGAATTTAGAGGTATGAATTTAAGGGTATGAAGTGTAGAGTGGGTAAAATGGTACATCTAGCAGAGGGAAATGAGATTCATCTATTTTTATTGATTTAAACACTACGAAAGTGACATTAAAGTAAGCATAAAATGACAAATAGATGAATGAAATGGATGGTTCTCTTTATATTAGTGTAATTGCTAAATATGGGGTTACAAAATGTCCCCTTGAGGGCTCTCAGTTTATACAACTCATTACAATACCCAAAGGATAAAATCCTTTCAACTAATGTGTGCTTGTAATGTCTTCCTCACACTCATGATTGAAGAGGGGGCTTCCAATGTTGTCGCTAAAATGTTCTATAATTGTTCTAACTTGCTGCTCCTTCCTCATATGCTATGATTCCTGGATCTACACACAAAGAAATCATATTTTTTAATAGCATGTGCGGATTGAAATGCAATCAAAGAGATATATGCGATAATGAGCTTGAAAGAGGAAATGTATAATAGATGATTTAAACTTGTTCTAAATGCTACCAAAACTTAATATCATGCATATAATGTACTCTAGAAATGATCTAAAAAATAATAGAAAGAAAATTACACACATATTTATGGTCATTCTTGGATGTGCCATTTAGGACTACAAAATAAGAAATGCATGATAATAGGTGCAAAACAACTCAAAATTGCACCAAAACTTAATAGAAGGTATAAAATATATTCTAGAATTGATCTATGTAAAAACATGAAAGAAATTATGCTCTAATTTGTGGCCATCACGGGGTGAGCCATTTAGGACTGTCATAAGTTGGGGACCATCTTGGGGGGGGATGACCATCAAATTGGGCGGTTTTTACCATCAATTCCTCTGAGATTTGGTCTAAATTACTACTAGGGGTATTGTCATCAAATTTTGGGATCTGATTCACTCAAATGGGTTAGTTTTGTAAATAGATTGCATGTTTTGAAATCACTTGAAAACCTCCCTCACTCGATGGAGATATCAAGGAAAAACATGTGGTGAATTGGGGATAAATCTCGGTAGCACTTCGTTGCAAAATATTGCAAAGACTCCTTGAAATTGGGTGGAATGTTGGAATATGTAATGCAACATTGTGTAAATTATTCTTAGACTAAAATATAAAGTCTAAAGAATAATATTTGAATTAGAAAATAATTCTATTTTATGTAAAAATATTCCCACCCAATTAATAAATAAAATAAGGGTGCTAGAAATATTTAATTTGTGGGAAAAAGTTATTTTTCCTTTTTCTAGAAAATATTAAAAAGTATCAATCACTTTTTAATATTTGATAGATGTCACTTGTCACATATCTCAAGATAAGATTGTGATAAGATTTGTCACACATCTCAAGATAATATTGTGATAAGATTTGCCACACATCTTAAGATAAGATTGTGATAAGATTAGGATAATTTTAGGGTTTTAGTAGAAAAACTTCTCTTTAAATAGGGGTGTTTTCTACTACATCTTGATATATCATGTTGATGCATATTGTTGCATAACATTAAATCATTCTTGTATTATTGAATAATTGAGTAATATAGTGAGTTTCATAGTGGATGTTTCCCTTCTTCATTTGAAGTAGGATTTTACCACTTAATATTGGTGTTGTGGGTTTTCCTCTTTTGTGTGTGATTGATCTTGTGGAACATTCTTTGATCTTGAGGAGAATTTTCTTGTCTCACATTTGGTATTAGAGCGGTTGGGATCTCCATCAAGTGTCTTCAATCATTTGAGGTGAAAAACCCATTAAGGTATTTTATGCATTTGATATTTGGGTATTTTATGCATTTGATATTTGGGCAAACTTATTTTGCAAATCTTCCATTAGGGTTTATAGATTTATTGTATTTTTTTGATCTAGTTGTTAGATCTTTTGCAAATGGTGTTTTCATTTTAAATCTATAAATTTTTGGCATTGAGCTTTTGTTGGAAGGGTTTTGGAGCCAAACAGACCCCATGGTTGCGTCCGAAAGGCCCAAAAACCCTATTTCCATATATTATTTGCCCTATTTTGGTGAAAAATAAATCTGAGGCAATTTTTTTTTTATTTGGGGGCCAAATGGCCCCCCACCCATTTTTTTGTATAGTCTGAATTTTTTTTTATTATTCTATTTTTTAATAAAAAAAACAATCATTTAATTAAAAAAAAATAGTCATTTTTTCATTATTCTATTTTTTTTAATAAAAAAATAGTCATTTTTTTATTATTCTATTTTTTAATTAAAAAAATAGTCATTTAATAAAAAAACAGTCATTTTTTATTATTATGTTTTTTAATAAAAAAAACAGTCATTTAATAAAAAAATAGTCATTTATTATTTTGTTTTTTAATAAAAAAATAGTCATTTATTTTATTTTAAGACCTAATAGTCATTTTTTTTTGCATAAATTGAAATGCATTTTTTATTATTGTATAATGCAACTAGAATCCTTTTATGCAAATTTTGACAAATTTTTAGTCAAATTGTCAAATAATTTAGACCTTATAGTCATTTTTTTCTCACATTAACAATGGTTGGTTGTGAGTTTTCTTGTTTAGCAAGGTTATCCAAGTATGTTTTGGACTATACAAGGCAATTTTAGATCAACTTTTTCACTCTCTTCCCCCTATTTTTATTAATTTCTTTTAATATCTCTCAAGCATTTGCTTGAAGCATAATGCAAATTAATGTAACTTGTATCTCTCATAATGAAATGAAAAGAGAATGAAAGTGAGAGAGAAAGAGAGAGAGAGTGTGTGTATTTGTGTTTTACCTATTTTGCATCTCAACTAATCTAACTACTAACTTACCTACTTGCTACTAAACAATCTACTAACCAACTAACTTGTAATTTACTAATTTTCATATTAATCAAGAAGGTTAAAAATGAATCAACTTACTAACCACAACTTTAGCACTTGATTAAAATTTACTTAATATTGCAACACAGTTTATATTTGCTAAACACCTATTGAATCCAAAAGAATCTGCTCTATCGATAGCAAGTCCTTTTCGTGTCCTCATACCCATACCCTTTTGGGTAGCTTGGTTGACCTTGGGTGAGATGAATTGGCAATTCATTAGGCTATAGCAAAACCTTAAAATGAACACTAACTTACTAACTTATTGACTATCTAACATTTAACAAATATTTTATGGTTCAATTCAAGTTAGTTGCAAGATGATTGTTATGGTTAGTTACCTTCTTATTGCAAGTTGATCTTGGTTTATTTCCTTTATTCAATTGCAATATGGTTATAGTTGTTTATTGCAAGATGGTTATAGTAGTTCATGATGATGTTGATTATCTTTCATGATGATTATCTTTGATGATTGAAAAGTAGATTACTTGAAAGTTATGTTTTTTTATATATGCAAGTATGTTTATCTACTTTCTTATTACATCATTTATTTCCTTTGTCAATGCATCTTATGTTTTGATAATGTTCACTTTCTAGAATGGTTGATCATGGAATATCCTTTACACCTAAGCACATCCTTGATGGATCAAATTTTGGAAGATGGGAACCAAGGATGAGGGCTAAATTTCAAGCAAGAAATTTATGGCCCATTGTGAATGGAGATGAAGCAATCCCCCAAGCAAGAGCACTTGAGACATACAACAACAAGAGTCACCTTGCACTTTCCATGATTATCAATAGTGTGAGTGATGAGATATTTCTCACTATAAGCCATTGTGAGCATGCTAAAGATGCATGGGATTTGCTAAAACAAGTCCATATAGGGTCCAACACATCAAGGAAATTCACTTTATTGTCCAAAATTCTTAGCACTATGCAAGGTGAAGAAGAAAGTGCCTTGATCTTCCTCTCAAATATGAAAGAAATGAGAACTCAACTATTGGCTTGTAATTGTGATTGGATAAGTGAGAAGCTCTTAAGCTTTATCATTTTGAGGAACTTGTCAAGCAAGTTCAAGAATTTTGTCACCATTATTGAGACTAGGCTAGAGCAAGAAGAGGATGACATTCCTCTCAAAACTCTTTCACAATTATTGATTCAAAATGAAGAGTCTCTTAATAGAGACAAAGTGCATGGTCAAGTTGTCAAGGAGAAGAATGTTGCTTTGAGTGCCACTAAGTATTCCTTCAAGAAGAAATACAAGGGAAGGAAAAAACAAAATTTCCAACCCAACAAGCCTAGAGTTGATTTCACTTGCAACTTTTGTGGCAAGAAAGGCCACAAGGAACAAAATTGTTTCAAGAAGAAGAAGATTGCAGAAAAGGAAAAGCAAGAAAAGGCTAAGGGACAAGGACCTAAGAAATGGTTTTGCAAGGGAAATAAAAAGAACAACAATGTAAAGAAAATTTTTAATAAAAATGCCTTTGTTTGTGCCCTCTACTCCATTGAATCATCTACTTCTAATGAATGGGTGTTAGATTCTGGATGCACTAACCATATGTGTTTTGAAAAGGATAAGTTTGTGGAATTTCATAAGCACTCTTCAGATTTAGTTTTCATTGGTGATAATACTAGACTTCAAGTAGAAGGTGTTGGCAATGTTGTAATTGAAGGGAAATTACTTGATAATGTCCTATATGTGCCTAACCTTAGGAGAAATTTAATTTCCATTTTTGCAAGTTGCTATAAGTGGTCACACTATTGAGTTCAATGCAACTTCATGGAGCATTAGGAAAGGCATGCTACCAATCATTACAGGTTATGTGAAGAATAATATTTATGTTTTAGGTGATGCTCCTCCTAAAGTCTGTTTAGCAACTAATGTTTCTCCTAGTAGCAAGCTTTGGCACTTAAGGTTAGGCCATACAAAATATCAAAATATTCAAATGATGAAGTCAAAAAATTTGGTTGAAGGCTTGCCTAAAATTTTACCTATTCATGGTTTGTGTGAAACCTGCATCTTAGGCAAGATGAGCAAACAAAATTTTGAAAATGACAAGTCAACAAGGGCCACACAAATTCTTCAACTCATTCATACAGATATTATGGGTCCATTACATGTTAGATCACTTGGTGGTGCATCCTATATTCTCATATTTATAGATGATTATTCAAGAATGATATTTGGGTATCTACTTAAGAATAAATCATATTTTTTTGAGACATTCAAGGAGTTAAAAGCTTTGGTAGAAAATCAAAGGGAGCAAAGATAAAAATGATTATAAGTGACAATAGAGGGGAGTACAATAGCAATGATTTCAATGAGTTTTGTTCTTCTCATGGGAACAAAAGTTAGTTTACTTGTCCATACACTCATCAACAAAATGGTGTTTCAAAGAGGAAAAATAGGACAATCATGGAGATGGTAAGATGCATGCTTGGTGATCACTCACCTCAATTTGTTTGGGGTGAAGCAGCCATTACAACAATCTACATTCTTAACATGTGTTCTTAAAAATCAGTTGAGGGGAAGACTCCTTATGAGGTTTGGAATGGTAATAAGCCAAATTTTCCACACTTAAGAGTGTTTGGATGTGCTGCATTTTCATATATTCCTTCAGAAAAGAGGAAGAAATTAGATAAAAATTCTCAAAAATGCATCTTTTTTGGCTATGATGTAGAACATAGGGGCTATAGGTTATACTCACCTTCTTCACGCATTGTATTTTTTTCAAGAGATGTTAAATTCAATTAAGACCTTCTTGAGTTAGAAAAGGGTGGGCCTTGTGTCAAAAGGACAAAGTGGTTGGATCATTCTAGGGGTCCTAAAGAGCAGAATTTAGTTAGCCAAAGGATAACTAGAAGTATGACCCTTAACATGTCTCTTCTAGCTAATATAGAGAATTATAATGATCCTACTTCTTACCAAGAAGCTTCACAACACTCTTGTTGGGTTGATGCCATGAAGGTTAAGATGGATTCTCTTATAAATAATAAAACTTGGGATCTAGTGCCTTATCCTAATAAGAGAAATATTATTGGGAACAATTGGGTCTATAGAATCAATTATAATTCTAATGGAGAGATAGAAAAGTATAAGGCTAGATTGGTTGCTAAGGGTTATGCTCAAAAACATGGAATTGACTATGATGAAACCTTTGCACCAGTTGCCAAAATTCCCACCCTTCGGCTTCTCATTGCTATTGTTGCTGCTCAAGGTTGGCATATTTTTTAGCTTGATGTGAAAAGTGCCTTTCTAAATGGTGATTTGGATGTGGATATCTACATGAGTCAACCAAAATGATTTTTTGTACAAGGTAATGAAACACTTGTGTGTAAACTAAATAAAACCTTGTACGGTCTACAGCAAGCACCTACAACATGGTACATGATTTCAGGTTACTTCTTGTCTCTTGGTTTTGATAAATGCTATTCAGATATAGATCTCTATGTGCTTAGGAAGGATAACTTGGTCATTTTAATTGCTCTATTTTTTGATGACCTTGCTATGACTGGAAATGAGAATGAGGCCATTTTTTATTTCATCTCCAAATTAAAGTCAGACTATGAAATGACTGACCTTGGTCTTCTACACTACTATATTGGCATGCAAGTTTATCAGCATGAGGATTGTACCTTTTTGATTCAATCCAAGTATATTGAAGATCTTCTTAAGAGGTTTGATTTGGAGGATGGCAATCCTACTTCCATTCCTATTTCTATAGGGGTTAATTTGGAAGTAAGTACAAAATATCAGTTGGCTGATGCTACATTATATAGGCAGCTCATTGGTAGTCTTATTTATGTTACCATCACAAGCCCAGATATTGCTTTTGCAATTGGTATGATGGCTAGGTTAATGCAGAAACATTATATTGAGCACTTACAAGCTACCAAGAATATTTTGAAGTACCTTTCAGGTACTAGATATTTGGCACTCAAGTATTCTAGGATTCCTTCCTTTGCTCTTTTCGGCTATGCTGATTCTAATTTTGGAGGGGATAGAATAGACAAAAATTCTACCATAGCATATGTTTTTAGTATTGGGTCTACAACTATCTCTTGGTCTTCCAAGAAGCAAGATACAATTGCTCTTTATACAATGGAATCATAGTATAAGGCTACGACATCAGTTGCATAGGAAGCGGTTTGACTTTGTACCCTCATGAAGGAAATTGGCTTTGAGTAATTTGGTCCTTCACGTTTGCTCTCCGATAATCAATCAGCTATTGTCTTGGCTAAAAATATTGTAATGCATCAAAGGACAAAGCATGTTGAAATCCAAGCCCACTTTATCAGAGAGAAGGTATTGGATGGGACTATTCGGTTGGAGTATTTCCCATCATCTTCTAATTCTGTTGATTTGTTCCCCAAACCTCTTCCCAAGGAGCAGTTTTGTAAGCTAAGGGACTCACTTGGTTTGGTGAAGTTGTCCTCAAGGGGGAATTAAATGTAGTTACACTTGTGTGATGACAAATTCATCCTTATGAGGTATTTTGTGTTATATATATGAGTTGATCTTTGGCGGTATAATTGATTTTGCATCTCTTTTGAACATGGTACTTTCTTGTTTGCATTGTGTAACTTTTGTACATGTTACTTTGTAGATGGCATTGTACAAATATGGTATATGATGCAATTGCTTCATGCGACTCTTTTAAATGGTACTTTATTATTGTCTTGTGCAACTTTGTACATGTTTTTATGTAGTTGGCATTATGCAATTGGTTTATCATGGTAATTTCTTGTTAGCATTTATGCTACTTTTGTACATGATATTTTATGGTTGGCTTTATGCAACCGGTGTACACACTTTATTATTTTCATATACCTTATGCAACTCTTGTACTTGGCACTTTTTTGTTAGCCTTGTGCTACTTTTAGGACATGGTACTTTAGAATTTGCATTATCATGGTACTCTTTGTTTGATTTATGCAACTTTGCACATGATATTTTTTGATCAACTATATAGCACGTGACTATAAGTATGGCTTGGCATATTTTTGTGATGACTTATAGTTCACTATTTGTTAGATCAGTTTTGTTATCATCTTTGGATATTCATATATGTTGTGGTGAATATATTTATGATGATGTATCTAACCGATCTTATGTTGAGTTGCTTGTTGCTTACAGGTACTTCCGTTTGAGGTTTTACAGACTTACTAAAGACACCCTTGTGATGTTTTCTTCTTGTCATTTGCAACCACTTGTGGTTGATGGATGGCTTTGTAAGTTGCTTGTATTTGAAGCTACTCCGTTGGGGGCTTGCAGTCTCATTTTGGCCCATTTTGTATTGGTGCCTTATTGTAGACCATTCTTGGTCATAGAAGCTCATTGTAACTATATTACTCATTTTATTCTCATCCCCGTTTGTATCTTTAGGGGGAGAATGTTTCTTTGTTTCATAATTCCTTTCCCAAATATTGCATTAAGGGGGAGTGTTGGAATATGTAATGAAACATTGTGTAAATTATTCTTAGACTAAAATATAAAGTCTAAAGAATAATATTTGAATTAGAAAATAATTCTATTTTATGTAAAAATATTCCCACCTAATTAATAAATAAAATAAAGGTGCTAGGAATATTTAATTTGTGGGAAAAATTTATTTCCCCTTTCCTAGCAAATATTAAAAAGTAACCAATCACTTTTTAATATTTTATAGATGTCATTTGTCACATATTTCAAGATAATATTGTGATAATATTTGTCACACATCTCAAGATAAGATTGTGATAATATTTGTCACACATCTCAAGATAATATTGTGATAATATTAGGGTAATTTTAGGGTTGTAGTAGAAAATATTCTCTTTAAATAGGGGTGTTGTCTACTACATATTGATATATCATGTTGATGCATATTGTTGCATAACATTGAAGCATTATTGTATTGTTGAATCATTGAGTAATATAGTGAGCTTCATAGTGGATGTTTCCCTTCTTCATTTGAAGTAGGTTTTACCACTTAATATTGGTGTTGTGGGTTTTCCTCTTTTGTGTGTGATTGATCTTGTGGAGCATTCTTCGATCTTGGGGAGACTTTGCTTGTCTCACATGGAATGACTCCACTTTATAGCTCAACTAATCATATGATCAAATGGGCATGCAAGGCCATGCGAGGCAGGTGCTACCATTTGTCCAAGACTTGCGATGCATTGGAGTGAAAAGGAATCTCCATTTTGGGCCTCCAATTTGCAACTTGGCATGAGAGTTATGAGCCCTCAAACTTGAATGCTTCAATGGGTAAGGTAAATTGTAGAATCTATGTGCCATTTATCTCGCATTTGACTGTTGGGTAAGGTAAATGGTAGAATCTATGTGCCATTTATCTCGCATTTAATTGTTGATTTTAATTATGAATTCATTAATTATGACTACCCCCTCAAGTGATGAGTCAATGAGGGAATGACCAATGATAAAAGTGATGAGTCGCTTGACCCATATGACTTGGTTGGGTTTCCTTCAGCTTTACCCATTGTAAAATTTCTCAATTTTGTGAGGATTTTGATGATTTTGTTGATATTTCATGGAAGAAAGGAATTGAATACCTCATTCCCATGGGGTGGTCCAACCACAGTGGTATTCTTGGGGATTGAAGTAGAGAATTTTCAATTCATCCATGAACAATTTGGTTCAATCTTGATCCATAGTGAATTTTATCAGATTTGACCTATTTTTGGTGGTTTTTAAGCCATTTTTGTTGCTTTTTGTGCTATTTTTGAGGTGTTTTTTGGTGGCCATCCTAGGGTGGGATGGTTGCATAGTTTGTGGCCATCCCAAGGTGGGATGATCACTAGAAATACTGACCATCCCACCCTGGGATGGTCATGCCTTTTGCAGGGCTATTTAAGCTCAAAATTTGAAAAATGGGCTCATTTGTGCACTTTTGATTTGGTAGTTTGAGAGGTGAGGAGTAGGAGAGTGATTTTACAAAGTGGAGCACTATTGAAACCATCCCATAGTCACCATGATCTAGCCTATAGACTCGTCGAGCGATGGAGCCGATGCAAGACGGGTAAGGGCTAAATTTGCTACTACACTTTGTTACTTTTGGAAGTGTAATTATCTTCACTTTTTGTAAATACACTAAATATCAGTAAATGAACCTCATTAGTGATGATATTTATTATTTTGTACATTATTTTGTGTTTTTATGCATTTTTGTTACATTTTTTTGCCTTTTGGGAGGTTTCTTTTGCTTGTTTTTGGTGGCCAGGAAGGCCATTTTTGGGTAATTTTTGGGGCCATCCCTGGGAGGGACGATCGCCCTGAGCTATTTGGAGGCCATCCCTAGGTGGGACGAGGTGGGATGGCCATGATTTTGTAAGAAAAAGGGCCCTTTTTTGGGTGTTTTTGGGTTTCTTTTTGCCTCTTTTTGCTTTGTTTTGGTTTTGTTTTTAAGCTTGCTTGCCTCTGCTAGGTGATTAAGAGTCGGTATCGATTTTTGACTCTCTTTAGGACCACTCATGGCCTACTGATAGAGGAGGACTAGGAATGGCTTGACACCATTAGTCTTAAGCAAGTGACATAACTAGAGCCAGTGATGGGAGACAGAGCCTACCTGACTATGCTGATAGATCTATGGGACCCTCACACCAACACCTTCCACTTACCGATTGGAGAGATGATAGTGACCCTAGAGGATGTCTACCGATTCTACACATTTTGATAGAGGGGCATCCAATTATATCTACTCATCAAGATCTTAGAGATACGATTTTGTAGAGATACTTTAAAGATGACTGGCCTGAGGCACTATAAGATTTACCTAGTGAAGGCATCCTAGTGGATCTATGGTATGATGCAGAGGTCTTGACTATGAGACATGCCCTACTGATGATGCTTATCTCTAACATGCTACTATCAAACTCATCAGGGGCTAGGTTCCCATGGAACCTTTTGGAGTTGGTGTTTTCATTGGTGGAGTGCACCATCGAGAGACCGTTAGTGATGGCATGGGGTACTACATTATTAGCACAGCTCTATGATGAGTTGTACGAGATCCACTATCATGGGTGAAAAGGATTGGGTTGTAGCTTTCTATTGCAGGTGTGGGGATGGTAGCATATTATCATGGATCGACCACAAGGGCTACCTTGGATGATGTAGGCACAACTCATAGATAGGGAGATAGGATATGGGATCCTATGGTAGTGGGATCAAGAGAGGGGTTAGAGCCATCCCAATGTAGGTTTGATTGACCATTATGTAGATTCATTTGCATGGCTCAAGGTAGATGTGGTTATCTAGAGACCATACAAATATTATCCAACATGGCCTGAGGCTGAGGCACAGCTTCGATGGGTATAATGAGAGAGGTGGCTAGTTGGTCGACACGAGACCGAGCAAGAGTACTTCCCATATGCTTGAGTACTATGATAGTTTGGGCTATGCCAAGGGTTACCTAGTGAGCCAATTATCTATCGATGCCATGGTGATGAGAGGACACTAACTTGGCCTATAGTGGAGGTAGTTGGGGAGGAGGTAGATCCTATGGAGGCTACCTCTAAGAGAGATGATATCAAGGACCACAATAGAGTATGACTCCTAGTGGGTGATGCATCGGTGGCATAGGGATGGACCACTAGGGGGTGCTATGGCTATAGGAGTAGAGGAGGCTCACGAGGAGGCTCCAGATGAGGCTCCAATTGAGGAGGAGCCAGACTTAGGTGAGTGACCTGATGAGGGAGAAGACTTAGGGGAGTGACATGTGCATCACCGGATAGATGATGAGTGGATGGACCGCATGGATGCGGAGGGCCAGTAAGGGGACTATGAGGAGGATGATTTTGATGAGTAGGGGGTGTAGGCATAGTTGGCAGCACATGATGCCACCATTGTAGAGCTACAAGGTGAGCTGATCAGAGGGAGACATGAGTAGAGGAAGTACATAGAGGAGAGGGCTCTCCTATAGGTATAGGTGTAGAGTGCATAGGAAAATATTGATCGGTAGGCACTAGTGATTGAGGGGTAGAGAACCATGATTATAGGGATAGTAGTAGAGCTAGCCACACTTTGGTCATAGGTTATGGCAGGGAGCTCAGGCCAAGGGGCATCTAGTAGTGGTGAGGTAGCCAGGCTATGAGAGGAGGTGACATAGCTCCAGACCTTACTAAGTGAGTACCAAGCACATCACCAAGAGGATACAACATACACACAAGATTTGGAGGATGAGATAGCATACCTTAGAGGGCACTTACCAGCTCACTCTTATGCTAGTGGGTCACACTAGAGTAGGAGGAGTGGTACAGGGTAGTCATCTATGAGGATGGGGGCTCCTAGATCCATGAGGAGAGTAGATAGGGCTAGGGGGAGCAGATATGGGAGCTCTCGATGAGCACCGACTGAGGGTGGGGGTGAGAGTCATGGTGTCGGTCCTATGTGACCATGGCTTTTGAGACTTTATGGTTCTTTTTGAATTTTTGGAGTGTGAGGTCTGAGGACCCACTTGATTGTAGCCTACGGGAAGTTTTGGATGATGATGTATATTTTTACCCCATACATATATACATATATATATGAGTTGTTATTATTGTCATCATGTGTTTTCTTATTGCTTTATTGGATGTATGCAATGCTTATGTTTGCTTTACTGATGCTTTGATGGATGCATGTATTGTAATATGATGTTTTTGATGATATGGATATGTGTGTATGCATAATGAAATGGATGATTTGTTGATCTGTATGATGAAATATGGATACTATTTGACACACTATGTTAGCACCATAGACTGTATAAAATTCATTGATTCATTTTGTAATGTTGTCATGAGACTATGTGATGGATTTGTGAAAATGTAAACTGACAAAATGTGATAAAATGGTATGGAATGGAATGAATAGTAAGATGTTATAGAATTTCCTTGAGGTTTTCATGAGACTCAAACACTCTAGTCAACTAGTCAAAAATTATATACTAACCATGCAAGACTTTTTGACAAGGTATGAATCTGCTAGGATGACCAAGATACTCAATATCCCTATGTGTGCATGTGAGTTCATTGTTATGATAATGCATAAAGTTACCCCAATGCCAAATAAGATTGATGCAACCCATCTGTACTGAAGATCACCCTATGAGTATCATGATCCTAGGTTTTGTACATAGTTGGATTAGACCACTAGGTAATACATAGCTACCAAAAGCTAGCTCATTCGCATGCAAACATTGGTCTATACAAAAGCAGGATGCTAATGTGATAGATATATCATCATGCATAAGGATATCACCATTTCCAGGCATGCTTGATGCCACCTAACCTATAATGAGGATCACCTCATGGTTTATCAAATGCTAAGAATTCTAGGGATTCAAGTTCAGTACTCCCTTCTTTTATTTTATTTTTGAATTGCTCTAGGGATTTGCTCATTTTTTTTTGGTGAGCAAGGGATTTTGGGAGTGGTGATAACCACTATTTATTTTACTTTTTGCTTTTGTTAGTGGTGAAAACCACTATTTATTTTGGGGATTTTTGGTAGTGGTGAAAACCATTATTTATTTTGTATTTGGGTAGGGAGGAGCTTGTCCTTTTGTCAATTCTCAGTATTTTTGAACCATGCGCATAGGGGGATGAGCAAGGTAAACTTTTCACTTAAGGTAACCCGGACCACTTTGTAGGTTTCATATTTCCTTGTGCAAAACTTGGATTTAATGTGAAAATGTGTTGGGATTTTGATGTATACAAGGTATAATCAGAGCAAGACTCTACCTTCTAAAAATCAGGATAGCTTTCTACAAAATCTGAAAAGAAAACTAGAGATGGTTGAGTGACCGAAAACCCTAAAGACACCCTATAACAAATGACTAGGTGAAGAGAAATAGACACACATACAAAAGGTTGGAAATGTAGATGGAAATGATAATTGTAATGTAGATGGGTGTGAATGATGACTTTTGACAAAGTTGACTCTGAAGGATGTCTAGTATACAAACCTAGTGCTAGACATGTATGAGCAACTCTAAAATGCAAAATGCAATGATGGGTATGCCTAATGCAAGTGATTGTATAATGCAATGGTATGAAATGTGATGCAATGCAATATTTTTGTATTTTTATTGTTTTAATGATGTTTTTAGATTTTGATTAATATATATGTATATACATTTGACCAATGGGCTTATTGGATGCCATTGGGGCATTTTGGGTGACCAAAGATTTTATGGATACCTTTGGGGATTTTTGGGTGACCAAAGGGTTTATGGATACCTTTGGGGCTTTTTGGGTGACCAAAGGGTTTATAGATACCTTTGGGGATTTTTGGGTGACCAAAGGGTTTATGGATACCTTTGGGGATTTTTGGTAGGGTGCAGTGCTTTAAGCATGAAAAGGTTGCAGATGAAGGATATTCAAGGGTTCAGGTTCCTCAATTCCTTCAATGGAGGCTAGGTGATAAGTTCCAGGTCCAATATGACTAGTGATAATGAATGGGCCTAACCAGTTTACCATAAACTTATCCTATAGATGGGGTGACAAGTTAGAATTTTTTTGGTTTTCTTTTAGAACAAGGTCACCAACCTAAAAGTCTCTAGGATGGACTTTCATATTATAGGCTCTCTTAAGCCACTCTTGATAAATGCGTAGGTGCTCAAGAGCATTAACACATCATTCATCAAGCAACGTTAGTTGATCTAGGTGAGCCTATCGTGTGGTGTCATCATCGATGAAATCTTGCATGGATATGCATAGCGATGGGATTTCTAGCTCTAAGGGCATGATTGCCTCAACACCATACACTAGTGAAAATGGAGTTGCCCTAGTGGGTGTCCGAATACTAGTGTGGTAGGCCCATAGAGTAAGGGGTAATTGCATATGCCAATATTTGTGATTATCCTTAATGGTTTTCTTTAAAATGGTAATTACTATTTTGTTTGATGCCTCAACTTGTCCATTTGCTTGTGGATAATAGGGAGTAGAAAAGTTGTGTTGGATGTTATATTTTGTTGTTAAAGCTCGCACATATTTATTCTTGAAAGGTGGCCCATTATCTGAAATGATTTTGGATGGAATACCAAAATGATAGATGATATTATGTAATATGAACTCCGTAATGTGGGGTCCAATCGTAGTGGTAAGGGGAATTGCTTCCACCCATTTTGTGAAATACTCTATGGTCATAATGATGAACGTGTGATGGCCTGAGGAAGGGGGTGAGATCTTCCCAACTAGGTCAAACCCCCATTACAAAAAAGGCTAAACTGATTGAATCAATTGTAAGGCCTAGGAAGGTACGTGTGTCAAATTAGCATGGTGTTGACACTTTGTGCACTTCTTAACATAAGTGTAGCAATCCTACTCTAAAGTTGGCCAATAATAGCCCATGCAGAGAATGCACTTTGTGATGGCCATGCCACTGAAATGGCCACCACATGTACCATTGTGTGCTTGGGCGATCACCCAAACTGACTCTTGAGGTTCTAAGCAATGAAGGAGGATACCCTCATAGCCCCAATGATACAAAATATCTCCAAGTAAGACATACTTTACCGCTTTTTACTTGAAAGTTTATTTGGTGGCATGCGACAGTCCAGAAGGGATATTACCAAGCTTTAGGTAATATTTTATCTGAGTGGACCAATATTGATTTGAAGAAGCCTCAATTGCATGAATTGCTTGATCCTTTTGAATTTCATCCCTAGTGAATGTTGATTGGGAGAGAACTTGTAAATATAGCATTGTGCTACTATCAAAAGGAGTTTGAGGGAATAAAGTCCCCCAAGTGGCATTATTCAGGTGATTGTGAATTTGTGAGAACCATTCATGAGAAGGTTCAATTTGAATCATGTGGACTTCTAGCATGGAGTGGATGTTCTCATGCTCAATCGCATATTGTGATAGCATTTTGACTTGAATGGTTGTTATATCATCAATAGGGTTCTACAGGATTAAAGACCCCAAGGAGGCCATTGTATCCACAAAATGGTTAGATGATCGAGGGAGTGCCTCGATGTCATACCATTCAAATTTCATCAGAATTTTATCCACAAGGGCTTTGTAGGCTTGCAATATTGGACATTTGCATTGGTATATTCCCTTGACTTGGTTCACTATGAGCAAGGAATCACCAAAAATGTTGAGCTTAGTTATTTTCATGGTGATTGTCATTTGAAGGCCTATGAGAAGAGCTTCATACTTAGCATTATTATTGGTGCATGGGAAATCAATTTTGAATGATAGGGGTATTGGAGCCCCTTGAGGTGTGAAAAACACAATTCCTACACCACCCCTTGCTCGCACTTAGAGCCATCAAAAAATAGAGTCATGTCAGCCTGTGATTTAGGCTCTTTAGGATCAGGTGATTCTGACACTTGAAAGACTCCATCATCGGGAAGATCTATGTTAAGAGGTTGATCATCTTGGAGAGGAGCCTCTATGAGTTGATCGATGATGACCTAACCTTTGATTGATTTTTATTCGATGAATTCGAGGTCAAATTCCATCAACAACATGATCCATTTCACCATGCAATTTTTATGATAAGTACGACTCATCATATATCACAATGGATTCTCTTTGGATACTACATACATGGTATTATTGAGCATGTAATGGCATAGCTTTTTAGTGGTGAAAACCACTGCTAAGCATAGCTTCTCAACGTATGTGTATTTTATTTTGTAACTGACCAAGGTGTGACTAATATAGTAAGTAGCATGTTCTTTGTGCAATTCATTCTTTTGGGCCAACATGATGCCCAATGCAAGCTCAGTAGCTGAGATGTATAAATAGAATGACACTCCTAGTCGAGGAGGAGCCAATACTAGTGGTAAAGCTAGATATTGCTTAATTTTATCAAAGGTAGCTTGACACTCATCATCCTAGTTGAATGTGACCCCCTTGTGTAACAATTTGTTCATAGGTCTACACTTATCCGATAACTACACTATGAAGCACTTGATAGATGTGAACTTACCCTACAAACTACGCAGCTGCTTGATGGTAGTAGGGGGAGGCATCTCAAGGATTGCCTTGACTTTGTTGGGATCGACTTCGATGCCTCACTTAGAGACTATGAATCCCAAGATTTTTCTAGATGTGATGTCAAAGACACACTTCTTGGGGTTTAGTCTAATGTTGTGTTTGATGAGGTGATCGAGAAATTTGCGCAATACATCGATATGCTCATGGCGTAGTAAATATTTATCCAATAAGTCATCCATGTAATCTTCCAAAATTTTGTGCATGTAGTCATGGAATATGTAAGTCATAGCCAACTGGTAAGTAGTGCCATCATTTTTGAGATCAAAAGGCATGACCTTATAAAAAAATGTCCCCCAAGGCATTGTGAATGTCGTTTTGAGTTGGTCTTCTATATTAATATGAATTTGGTTGTATCCAAAGAAATCATCCATTAGGGATAACATCTCATGGCCTATTGTGGCATCTACTAGGGCATCGATGTTTGGCAATAGGAATTTATCCTTAGGACTCACTTTGTTTAGATCACAAAATTTGGTGTAGATATAAATCCTCCCATCAAGTTTCTTGATAGGAACCATATTGGAAAGCCATGGTGGATAATCCACTAATATAATGAACTTGGCATCCAACAACTTTTGTAGCTCGTATTTCACCATTAAGGCTACTATTGGATGCATTTTGTGTAGCTTTTGCTTAACTAGTTTTGCATTTGGGTCAATCACAAGATTATGCATGACTAAATTTGGATCTAGTCCTGGCATATATTTATAAGACCATGCAAAAGATTCCTTCTTCTCTTTGAGAAGAGCTATGAAATCAGCTTGCTTAGTGAGGGATAAGCCTTCCCCTAACTTGATGAATTGAGGATTTTCAAGATCTGTGTCGATATCACTATCAATTATTGGCTCAATTGACATATGAGACCCCTCTTCCAACTGGTGTGGAGTAGGGATAAAATGAATATCATCATCTAGGTTTATGTCATCGATTGGAAATTCTAGCTCAACCTTAGTGTGAAAGACATCTTGAGTAGACCTTGGAGAAAAATGAAATGGCTGTAACATCTCATCGCAAGGCCAATACTCAAAAGGAGATGATGGAGAATATCCTCGATCAAATTTGATTACCTCCAAGTCGAGGTGCAGTGGATTTTATGGGTTATTTAGATCATGCAGGGGTATGGAAAGATCTATGGAAATCATGTTTATGGATGGATGATATCCTTTGGGTGCTTGATGGGATCTATTGATAATAGGTTATTGCAAGACTTGTGGAGGTGGTCGCGGTGGAAGCGGAATGATCGAAGGTGGTCAATGCGGAAGTGGGTGAGCTTGCTCTTCTAAGGGTAGAAGTTGTCACCAGATAGGGTGCGGTAATGGGAACACACATAGATAGAACTTATATTCATCATCCAAAGGGATGATCCATACATATTTCCCATATAAACTAGAAGATTTGATAGGTGCTACTTCATAATCTGACTCATCATCAGTTGTCCATTCATAGGGAGGACCTTGATCTTCTTCCTCACTATCATATGGAAGAGTATGTAAACTTTCACCTGCTTCATAAGATCAGGTGAAATCATGAGATATCTCTTGATCTATCATAGTTATAGGGAATTAATCCCCCAAATAATGGACATGATTAGGATTTGCATAGGGATCGCATGCAAGCTCATCCCTATAGTTCAAACTCAAGTGCTCTAAAATATCAGTGAGGACATTGAGAGGCACATAATTGTTGTGTCCTAAAACAAATTTATTATATGGTATTTTGATATTGCTATTGGTAATGAATGCGAGTACCTTGTTCATACAACCCCAAACCATAGCCATATCAATTGTAGATATGGAGATATCTCATGGTAAATTTGGTATTAGACATGTAATTAATGTCTTTAGAAAATGGCTCTTCATCCTCTTATTGTTGCTAATATGGGTCTATACCATAGTAAATATCCCCATAAATGAAGTTTGTTTGATTAGGAGGTAAGCCTAGAGGTACAATGACACCTATCGAAAGATAAATTCAATCCACGTTTTTCACAGTCTCAATGGTTCTCATGCTCAATCACATATTGTGATAGCATTTTGAATTGAATGGTTGTTATATCATCAACAGGGTTCAATAGGATTAAAGACCCCAAGGAGGCCATTATATCCAAAAAATGTTAGATGATCGAGGGAGTGCCTCGATGTCACACCATTCAAATTTCATCAGAATTTTATCCATAAGGTCTTTGTAGGCTTGCAATATTAGACATTTGCATTGGTATATTCCATTGGCTTGGTTCACTATGAGCAAAGAATCATTGAAAATGTTTAGCTTAGTTATTTTTATGGTGATTGTTGTTGGAAGGCTTATGAGAAGAGCTTCATACTTAGTATTATTATTGGTGCATGGGAAATCAATTTTGAATGATAGGAGTATTGGAGCCCCTTACTGTGTGAAAAACACAATTCTTACACCACCCCCTTGCTCGCACTTATAACCATCAAAAAATAGATTCATGTTAGCCTGTGATTTAGTCTTGTGAGGATCAGGTGATTCTGAAACTTGAAAGACTCCATCATAGGGAAGATCTATGTTAAGATATTGATAATATTGGAGAGGATCCTCTATGAGTTGATCGATGATGACCTATTATTTGATTGATTTTTATTTGATGAATTTAAGGTTAAATTCCATCAACAGCATGATCCATTTCACCATGCAATTTATATGATAAGTACAACTCATCATATATAACAATGGATTCTCTTTGGATACTAAATATATGGTATTATTGAGCATGTAATGGTGTAGCTTTTTAGTGGCAAAAACCACTGCTAAGCATAGCTTCTCAACGTATGTGTATTTAATTTTGTAACTGACCAAGTTGTGACTAATATACTATGTAGCATGTTCTTTGTGCAATTAGTTCTTTTGGACCAACATGATGCCCAATGCATGCTCAGTAGCTGAGATATATAAATAGAACAACACTCCTAGTCGGGGAGGAGCCAATACTAGTGACAAAGCTAGATATTGCCTAATTTTATCAAAGGTAGCTTGACACTCATAATCCTAGTTGAATGTGACCCCCTTGTGTAATAATTTGTTCATAGGTCTGCACTTATCCGATAACTACACTATGAAGCACTTGATAGATGTGAATTCACCCTACAAACTACACAGTTGCTTGATGGTAGTAGGAGGAGGCATCTCAAGGATTGACTTGACTTTGTTGGGATCGACTTCGATGCATCACTTAAAGACTATGAATCCCAAGATATTTTTAGATGTGATGTCAAAGACACACTTCTTAGGGTTTAGTCTAATGTTATGTTTGATGAGGCGATCGAGAAATTTACGCAATACACCGATATGTTCATGGCGTAGTAAATATTTATCCAATAAGTCATCCATGTAATCTTCCAAAATTTTGTGCATGTAGTCATGGAATATGTAAGTCATAGCCAACTGGTAAGTAGTGCCATCATTTTTGAGATCAAAAGGCATGACCTTATAAAAAAATGTCCCCCAAGGCATTGTAAATGTTGTTTTGAGGTGGTCTTATATATTAATATGAATTTGGTTGTATCTAAAGAAATCATCCATTAGGGATAACATCTCATGGCCTATTATGACATCTACTAGGACATTGATGTTTGACAACGGTAATTTATCCTTAGAACTCACTTTGTTTAGATCACAAAATTTGGTGTAGATATAAATTCTTCCATCAAGTTTATTGATAGGAACCATATTAAAAAGTCATGGTGGATAATCTATTGATATAATTAACTTGGAATCCAACTACTTTTGTAGCTCGTATTTCACCATTAAGGCTACTATCGAATTCATTTTGTGTAGCTTTTTCTTAACTAGTTTTGCATTTGGGTCAATAACAAGATTATACATAACTAAATTTAGATCTAGTCCTGGCATATATTTATAAGACCATGCAAAAGATTCCTTCTTCTCTTTGAGAAGAGCTATGAAATCAGATTGCTTAGTGAGAGATAAGCCTTCCCCTAGCTTGATGAATTGAGGATTTTTAAGATCTCGTGTTGATATCCCTATCAATTTTTGGTTCAATTGACATATGAGAACCCTCTTCCAATCGGTGTGGAGTAGGAATCAAATGAATATCATCGCCTAGGTTTATGTCATCGATTGGTAATTCTAGCTCAACCTTAGTGTGAAAGACATCTTGATTAGACCTTGGAGTAAAATGAAAGGGTCTGTAACATCTCATCACAAGGCCAATATTTAGAAGGTGATAGTGGAGAATATCCCCGATCAAATTTGATTGCCTCCAAGTTAAGGTGCAATGGATTTGATGGGTTATTTGGATCATGCGGGGGTATGGAAAGATCTATGGAAATCATGTTTATGGATGGATGATATCCTTTGGGTGCTTGATGGGATCTATTGATAATAGGTTATTGCAAGACTTGTGGAGGTGGTCGCGGTGGAAGCGGAATGATCGAAGGTGGTCAATGCGGAAGTGGGTGAGCTTGCTCTTCTAAGAGTAGAAGTTGTCATCAGATAGGGTGCGGTAAAGGGAACACACATAGATAGAACTTATATTTATCATCCAAATGGATGATCTACACATATTTCCCATATAAACTAGAAGATTTGATAGGTACTACTTTATAATCTAACTCATCATCAGTTGTCCATTTATAGGGAGGACCTTGATCTTATTCCTCACTATCATATGGAAGAGTATGTAAACTTTCACCTGCTTCATAAGATCAGGTGAAATCATGAGATATCTCTTGATCTATAATAGTTATAGGTAATTAATCCCCCAAATAATGGACATGATTAGGATTTGCATAGGGATCGCGTGCAAGCTCATCCCTATAGATCAAACTCAGGTGCTCTAAAATATCAGTGAGGACATTGAGAGGCACATAATTGTTGTGTCCTAAAACAAACTTATTATATGGTATTTTGATATTGCTATTGGTAATGAATGCGAGTACCTTGTTCATACAACCCCAAACCATAGCCATATCAATTGTAGATATGGAGATATCTCATGGTAAATTTGGTATTAGACATGTAATTAATGTCTTTAGAAAATGGCTCTTCATCCTCTTATTGTTGCTAATATGGGTCTATACCATAGTAAATATCCCCATAAATGAAGTTTGTTTGATTAGGAGGTAAGCCTAGAGGTACAATGACACCTATCGAAAGATAAAGTCAATCCACGTTTTTCACAGTCTCAATGGTTCTCATGCTCAATCACATATTGTGATAGCATTTTGACTTGAATGGTTGTTATATCATCAACAGGGTTCAATAGGATTAAAGACCCCAAGGAGGCCATTATATCCAAAAAATGTTAGATGATCGAGGGAGTGCCTCGATGTCACACCATTCAAATTTCATCAGAATTTTATCCATAAGGTCTTTGTAGTCTTGCAATATTAGACATTTGCATTGGTATATTCCATTGGCTTGGTTCACTATGAGCAAAGAATCATTGAAAATGTTTAGCTTAGTTATTTTTATGGTGATTGTTGTTGGAAGGCTTATGAGAAGAGCTTCATACTTAGTATTATTATTTGTGCATGGGAAATCAATTTTGAATGATAGGAGTATTGGAGCCCCTTACTGTGTGAAAAACACAATTCTTACACCACCCCCTTGCTCGCACTTATAACCATCAAAAAATAGATTCATGTTAGCCTGTGATTTAGTCTTGTGAGGATCAGGTGATTCTGAAACTTGAAAGACTCCATCATAGGGAAGATCTATGTTAAGATATTGATAATATTGGAGAGGATCCTCTATGAGTTGATCGATGATGACCTATTATTTGATTGATTTTTATTCGATGAATTCGAGGTTAAATTCCATCAACAGCATGATCCATTTCACCATGCAATTTATATGATAAGTACAACTCATCATATATAACAATGGATTCTCTTTGGATACTAAATATATGGTATTATTGAGCATGTAATGGTGTAGCTTTTTAGTGGCAAAAACCACTGCTAAGCATAGCTTCTCAACGTATGTGTATTTAATTTTGTAACTGACCAAGTTGTGACTAATATACTATGTAGCATGTTCTTTGTGCAATTAGTTCTTTTGGACCAACATGATGCCCAATGCATGCTCAGTAGCTGAGATATATAAATAGAACAACACTCCTAGTCGGGGAGGAGCCAATACTAGTGACAAAGCTAGATATTGCCTAATTTTATCAAAGGTAGCTTGACACTCATAATCCTAGTTGAATGTGACCCCCTTGTGTAATAATTTGTTCATAGGTATGCACTTATCCGATAACTACACTATGAAGCACTTGATAGATGTGAATTCACCCTACAAACTACACAGTTGCTTGATGGTAGTAGGAGGAGGCATCTCAAGGATTGAATTGACTTTGTTGGGATCGACTTCGATGCATCACTTAAAGACTATGAATCCCAAGATATTTTTAGATGTGATGTCAAAGACACACTTCTTAGGGTTTAGTCTAATGTTATGTTTGATGAGGCGATCGAGAAATTTACGCAATACACCGATATGTTCATGGCGTAGTAAATATTTATCCAATAAGTCATCCATGTAATCTTCCAAAATTTTGTGCATGTAGTCATGGAATATGTAAGTCATAGCCAACTGGTAAGTAGTGCCATCATTTTTGAGATCAAAAGGCATGACCTTATAAAAAAATGTCCCCCAAGGCATTGTAAATGTTGTTTTGAGGTGGTCTTATATATTAATATGAATTTGGTTGTATCTAAAGAAATCATCCATTAGGGATAACATCTCATGGCCTATTATGACATCTACTAGGACATTGATGTTTGACAACGGTAATTTATCCTTAGAACTCACTTTGTTTAGATCACAAAATTTGGTGTAGATATAAATTCTTCCATCAAGTTTCTTGATAGGAACCATATTAAAAAGTCATGGTGGATAATCTATTGATATAATTAACTTGGAATCCAACTACTTTTGTAGCTCGTATTTCACCATTAAGGCTACTATCGAATTCATTTTGTGTAGCTTTTTCTTAACTAGTTTTGCATTTGGGTCAATAACAAGATTATACATAACTAAATTTAGATCTAGTCCTGGCATATATTTATAAGACCATGCAAAAGATTCCTTCTTCTCTTTGAGAAGAGCTATGAAATCAGATTGCTTAGTGAGAGATAAGCCTTCCCTTAACTTGATGAATTGAGGATTTTCAAGATCTGTGTTGATATCACTATCAATTATTGGTTCAATTGACATATGAGACCCCTCTTCCAACTGGTGTGGAGTAGGGATAAAATGAATATCATCAGCTAGGTTTATGTCATCGATTGGTAATTCTAGCTCAACCTTAGTGTGAAAGACATCTTGAGTAGACCTTGGAGAAAAATGAAAAGGCTGTAACATCTCATCGCAAGGCCAATACTCAAAATGATATGGTGGAGAACCTCCCCTATCAAATTTTATTACCTCCAATTCGAGGTGTAGTGGCTTTTATGGGTTATTTAGATCATGCGGGGTATGGAAAGATCTATGGAAATCATGTTTATGGATGGATGATATCCTTTGGGTGCTTGATGGGATCTATTGATAATAGGTTATTGCAAGACTTGTGGAGGTGGTCGCGGTGGAAGCGGAATGATCGAAGGTGGTCAATGCGGAAGTGGGTGAGCTTGCTCTTCTAAGAGTAGAAGTTGTCATCAGATAGGGTGCGGTAAAGGGAACACACATAGATAGAACTTATATTTATCATCCAAATGGATGATCTACACATATTTCCCATATAAACTAGAAGATTTGATAGGTACTACTTTATAATCTAACTCATCATCAGTTGTCCATTTATAGGGAGGACCTTGATCTTATTCCTCACTATCATATGGAAGAGTATGTAAACTTTCACCTGCTTCATAAGATCAGGTGAAATCATGAGATATCTCTTGATCTATAATAGTTATAGGTAATTAATCCCCCAAATAATGGACATGATTAGGATTTGCATAGGGATCGCGTGCAAGCTCATCCCTATAGTTCAAACTCAGGTGCTCTAAAATATCAGTGAGGACATTGAGAGGCACATAATTGTTGTGTCCTAAAACAAACTTATTATATGGTATTTTGATATTGCTATTGGTAATGAATGCGAGTACCTTGTTCATACAACCCCAAACCATAGCCTTATCAATTGTAGATATGGAGATATCTCATGGTAAATTTGGTATTAGACATGTAATTAATGTCTTTAGAAAATGGCTCTTCATCCTCTTATTGTTGCTAATATGGGTCTATACCATAGTAAATATCCCCATAAATGAAGTTTGTTTGATTAGGAGGTAAGCCTGGAGGTACAATGACACCTATCGAAAGATAAAGTCAATCCACGTTTTTCACAGTCTCAATGGTTCTCATGCTCAATCACATATTGTGATAGCATTTTGACTTGAATGGTTGTTATATCATCAACAGGGTTCAATAGGATTAAAGACCCCAAGGAGGCCATTATATCCAAAAAATGTTAGATGATCGAGGGAGTGCCTCGATGTCACACCATTCAAATTTCATCAGAATTTTATCCATAAGGTCTTTGTAGTCTTGCAATATTAGACATTTGCATTGGTATATTCCATTGGCTTGGTTCACTATGAGCAAAGAATCATTGAAAATGTTTAGCTTAGTTATTTTTATGGTGATTGTTGTTGGAAGGCTTATGAGAAGAGCTTCATACTTAGTATTATTATTTGTGCATGGGAAATCAATTTTGAATGATAGGAGTATTGGAGCCCCTTACTGTGTGAAAAACACAATTCTTACACCACCCCCTTGCTCGCACTTATAACCATCAAAAAATAGATTCATGTTAGCCTGTGATTTAGTCTTGTGAGGATCAGGTGATTCTGAAACTTGAAAGACTCCATCATAGGGAAGATCTATGTTAAGATATTGATAATATTGGAGAGGATCCTCTATGATTTG
Source organism: Wollemia nobilis (assembly GCA_028583015.1). Lineage (NCBI taxonomy): Eukaryota > Viridiplantae > Streptophyta > Pinopsida > Araucariales > Araucariaceae > Wollemia > Wollemia nobilis. The sequence continues at coordinate 616,524 of JAQPPZ010001079.1, forward strand.
ATCGATGATGACCTATTATTTGATTGATTTTTATTCGATGAATTCGAGGTTAAATTCCATCAACAGCATGATCCATTTCACCATGCAATTTATATGATAAGTACAACTCATCATATATAACAATGGATTCTCTTTGGATACTAAATATATGGTATTATTGAGCATGTAATGGTGTAGCTTTTTAGTGGCAAAAACCACTGCTAAGCATAGCTTCTCAACGTATGTGTATTTAATTTTGTAACTGACCAAGTTGTGACTAATATACTATGTAGCATGTTCTTTGTGCAATTAGTTCTTTTGGACCAACATGATGCCCAATGCATGCTCAGTAGCTGAGATATATAAATAGAACAACACTCCTAGTCGGGGAGGAGCCAATACTAGTGACAAAGCTAGATATTGCCTAATTTTATCAAAGGTAGCTTGACACTCATAATCCTAGTTGAATGTGACCCCCTTGTGTAATAATTTGTTCATAGGTATGCACTTATCCGATAACTACACTATGAAGCACTTGATAGATGTGAATTCACCCTACAAACTACACAGTTGCTTGATGGTAGTAGGAGGAGGCATCTCAAGGATTGAATTGACTTTGTTGGGATCGACTTCGATGCATCACTTAAAGACTATGAATCCCAAGATATTTTTAGATGTGATGTCAAAGACACACTTCTTAGGGTTTAGTCTAATGTTATGTTTGATGAGGCGATCAAGAAATTTATGCAATACACCGATATGTTCATGGCGTAGTAAATATTTATCCAATAAGTCATCCATGTAATCTTCCAAAATTTTTTGCATGTAGTCATGGAATATGTAAGTCATAGCCAACTGGTAAGTAGTGCCATCATTTTTGAGATCAAAAGGCATGACCTTATAAAAAAATGTCCCCCAAGGCATTGTAAATGTTGTTTTGAGGTGGTCTTATATATTAATATGAATTTGGTTGTATCTAAAGAAATCATCCATTAGGGATAACATCTCATGGCCTATTATGACATCTACTAGGACATTGATGTTTGACAACGGTAATTTATCCTTAGAACTCACTTTGTTTAGATCACAAAATTTGGTGTAGATATAAATTCTTCCATCAAGTTTCTTGATAGGAACCATATTAAAAAGTCATGGTGGATAATCTATTGATATAATTAACTTGGAATCCAACTACTTTTGTAGCTCGTATTTCACCATTAAGGCTACTATCGAATTCATTTTGTGTAGCTTTTTCTTAACTAGTTTTGCATTTGGGTCAATAACAAGATTATACATAACTAAATTTAGATCTAGTCCTGGCATATATTTATAAGACCATGCAAAAGATTCCTTCTTCTCTTTGAGAAGAGCTATGAAATCAGATTGCTTAGTGAGAGATAAGCCTTCCCTTAACTTGATGAATTGAGGATTTTCAAGATCTGTGTTGATATCACTATCAATTATTGGTTCAATTGACATATGAGACCCCTCTTCCAACTGGTGTGGAGTAGGGATAAAATGAATATCATCAGCTAGGTTTATGTCATCGATTGGTAATTCTAGCTCAACCTTAGTGTGAAAGACATCTTGATTAGACCTTGGAGAAAAATGAAAGGGCTGTAACATCTCATCGCAAGGCCAATACTCAAAAGGAGATTATGGAGAATATCCCTGATCAAATTTGATTACATCCAAGTCGAGGTGCAGTGGATTTTATGGGTTATTTAGATCATGCAGGGGTATGGAAAGATCTATGGAAATCATGTTTATGGATGGATGATATCCTTTGGGTGCTTGATGGGATCTATTGATAATAGGTTATTGCAAGACTTGTGGAGGTGGTCGCGGTGGAAGCGGAATGATCGAAGGTGGGCAATGCGGAAGTGGGTGAGCTTGCTCTTCTAAGAGTAGAAGTTGTCATCAGATAGGGTGTGGTAAAGGGAACACACATAGATAGAACTTATATTTATCATCCAAATGGATGATCTACACATATTTCCCATATAAACTAGAAGATTTGATAGGTACTACTTTATAATCTAACTCATCATCAGTTGTCCATTTATAGGGAGGACCTTGATCTTATTCCTCACTATCATATGGAAGAGTATGTAAACTTTCACCTGCTTCATAAGATCAGGTGAAATCATGAGATATCTCTTGATCTATAATAGTTATAGGTAATTAATCCCCCAAATAATGGACATGATTAGGATTTGCATAGGGATCGCGTGCAAGCTCATCCCTATAGTTCAAACTCAGGTGCTCTAAAATATCAGTGAGGACATTGAGAGGCACATAATTGTTGTGTCCTAAAACAAACTTATTATATGGTATTTTGATATTGCTATTGGTAATGAATGCGAGTACCTTGTTCATACAACCCCAAACCATAGCCTTATCAATTGTAGATATGGAGATATCTCATGGTAAATTTGGTATTAGACATGTAATTAATGTCTTTAGAAAATGGCTCTTCATCCTCTTATTGTTGCTAATATGGGTCTATACCATAGTAAATATCCCCATAAATGAAGTTTTTTTGATTAGGAGGTAAGCCTAGAGGTACAATGACACCTATCGAAAGATAAAGTCAATCCACGTTTTTCACAGTCTCAATGGTTCTCATGCTCAATCACATATTGTGATAGCATTTTGACTTGAATGGTTGTTATATCATCAACAGGGTTCAATAGGATTAAAGACCCCAAGGAGGCCATTATATCCAAAAAATGTTAGATGATCAAGGGAGTGCCTCGATGTCACACCATTCAAATTTCATCTGAATTTTATCCATAAGGTCTTTGTAGGCTTGCAATATTAGACATTTGCATTGGTATATTCCATTGGCTTGGTTCACTATGAGCAAAGAATCATTGAAAATGTTTAGCTTAGTTATTTTTATGGTGATTGTTGTTGGAAGGATTATGAGAAGAGCTTCATACTTAGTATTATTATTGGTGCATGGGAAATCAATTTTGAATGATAGGAGTATTGAAGCCCCTTACTGTGTGAAAAACACAATTCTTACACCACCCCCTTGCTCGCACTTATAACCATCAAAAAATAGATTCATGTTAGCCTGTGATTTAGTCTTGTGAGGATCAGGTGATTCTAAAACTTGAAAGACTCCATCATAGGGAAGATCTATGTTAAGATATTGATAATATTGGAGAGGATCCTCTATGAGTTGATCGATGATGACCTATTATTTGATTGATTTTTATTCGATGAATTCGAGGTTAAATTCCATCAACAGCATGATCCATTTCACCATGCAATTTATATGATAAGTACAACTCATCATATATAACAATGGATTCTCTTTGGATACTAAATATATGGTATTATTGAGCATGTAATGGTGTAGCTTTTTAGTGGCAAAAACCACTGCTAAGCATAGCTTCTCAACATATGTGTATTTAATTTTGTAACTGACCAAGTTGTGACTAATATACTATGTAGCATGTTCTTTGTGCAATTAGTTCTTTTGGACCAACATGATGCCCAATGCATGCTCAGTAGCTGAGATATATAAATAGAACAACACTCCTAGTCGGGGAGGAGCCAATACTAGTGACAAAGCTAGATATTGCCTAATTTTATCAAAGGTAGCTTGACACTCATAATCCTAGTTGAATGTGACCCCCTTGTGTAATAATTTGTTCATAGGTCTGCACTTATCCGATAAATACACTATGAAGCACTTGATAGATGTGAATTCACCCTACAAACTACATAGTTGCTTGATGGTAGTAGGAGGAGGCATCTCAAGGATTGCCTTGACTTTGTTGGGATCGACTTCGATGCATCACTTAAAGACTATGAATCCCAAGATATTTTTAGATGTGATGTCAAAGACACACTTCTTAGGGTTTAGTCTAATGTTATGTTTGATGAGGCGATCGAGAAATTTACGCAATACACCGATATGTTCATGGTGTAGTAAATATTTATCCAATAAGTCATCCATGTAATCTTCCAAAATTTTGTGCATGTAGTCATGGAATATGTAAGTCATAGCCAACTGGTAAGTAGTGCCATCATTTTTGAGATCAAAAGGCATGACCTTATAAAAAAATGTCCCCCAAGGCATTGTAAATGTTGTTTTGAGGTGGTCTTATATATTAATATGAATTTGGTTGTATCTAAAGAAATCATCCATTAGGGATAACATCTCATGGCCTATTATGACATCTACTAGGACATTGATGTTTGACAACGGTAATTTATCCTTAGAACTCACTTTGTTTAGATCACAAAATTTGGTGTAGATATAAATTCTTCCATCAAGTTTCTTGATAGGAACCATATTAAAAAGTCATGGTGGATAATCTATTGATATAATTAACTTGGAATCCAACTACTTTTGTAGCTCGTATTTCACCATTAAGGCTACTATCGAATTCATTTTGTGTAGCTTTTTCTTAACTAGTTTTGCATTTGGGTCAATAACAAGATTATACATAACTAAATTTAGATCTAGTCCTGGCATATATTTATAAGACCATGCAAAAGATTCCTTCTTCTCTTTGAGAAGAGCTATGAAATCAGATTGCTTAGTGAGAGATAAGCCTTCCCTTAACTTGATGAATTGAGGATTTTCAAGATCTGTGTTGATATCACTATCAATTATTGGTTCAATTGACATATGAGACCCCTCTTCCAACTGGTGTGGAGTAGGGATTAGATGAATATCATAAGCTAGGTTTATGTCATCGATTGAAAATTCTAGCTCAACCTTAGTGTGAAATACATCTTGAGTAGACCTTGGAGAAAAATGAAATGGTCAGTAACATCTCATCGCAAGGCCAATACTCAAAAGGAGATTATGGAGAATATCCCTGATCAAATTTGATTACATCCAAGTCGAGGTGCAGTGGATTTTATGGGTTATTTAGATCATGCAGGGGTATGGAAAGATCTATGGAAATCATGTTTATGGATGGATGATATCCTTTGGGTGCTTGATGGGATCTATTGATAATAGGTTATTGCAAGACTTGTGGAGGTGGTCGCGGTGGAAGCGGAATGATCGAAGGTGGTCAATGCGGAAGTGGGTGAGCTTGCTCTTCTAAGAGTAGAAGTTGTCATCAGATAGGGTGCGGTAAAGGGAACACACATAGATAGAACTTATATTTATCATCCAAATGGATGATCTACACATATTTCCCATATAAACTAGAAGATTTGATAGGTACTACTTTATAATCTAACTCATCATCAGTTGTCCATTTATAGGGAGGACCTTGATATTATTCCTCACTATCATATGGAAGAGTATGTAAACTTTCACCTGCTTCATAAGATCAGGTGAAATCATGAGATATCTCTTGATCTATAATAGTTATAGGTAATTAATCCCCCAAATAATGGACATGATTAGGATTTGCATAGGGATCGTGTGCAAGCTCATCCCTATAGTTCAAACTCAGGTGCTCTAAAATATCAGTGAGGACATTGAGAGGCACATAATTGTTGTGTCCTAAAACAAACTTATTATATGGTATTTTGATATTGCTATTGGTAATGAATACGAGTACCTTGTTCATACAACCCCAAACCATAGCCATATCAATTGTAGATATGGAGATATCTCATGGTAAATTTGGTATTAGACATGTAATTAATGTCTTTAGAAAATGGCTCTTCATCCTCTTATTGTTGCTAATATGGGTCTATACCATAGTAAATATCCCCATAAATGAAGTTTGTTTGATTAGGAGGTAAGCCTAGAGGTACAATGACACCTATCGAAATATAAAGTCAATCCACGTTTTTCACAGTCTCAATGGTTCTCATGCTCAATCACATATTGTGATAGCATTTTGACTTGAATGGTTGTTATATCATCAACAGGGTTCAATAGGATTAAAGACCCCAAGGAGGCCATTATATCCAAAAAATGTTAGATGATCGAGGGAGTGCCTCAATGTCACACCATTCAAATTTCATCAGAATTTTATCCATAAGGGCTTTGTAGGCTTGCAATATTAGACATTTGCATTGGTATATTCCATTGGCTTGGTTCACTATGAGCAAAGAATCATTGAAAATGTTTAGCTTAGTTATTTTTATGGTGATTGTTGTTGGAAGGCTTATGAGAAGAGCTTCATACTTAGTATTATTATTGGTGCATGGGAAATCAATTTTGAATGATAGGAGTATTGGAGCCCCTTACTGTGTGAAAAATACAATTCTTACACCACCCCCTTGCTCGCACTTATAACCATCAAAAAATAGATTCATGTTAGCCTGTGATTTAGTCTTGTGAGGATCAGGTGATTCTGAAACTTGAAAGACTCCATCATAGGGAAGATCTATGTTAAGATATTGATAATATTGGAGAGGATCCTCTATGAGTTGATCGATGATGACCTATTATTTGATTGATTTTTATTCGATGAATTCGAGGTTAAATTCCATCAACAGCATGATCCATTTCACCATGCAATTTATATGATAAGTACAACTCATCATATATAACAATGGATTCTCTTTGGATACTAAATATATGGTATTATTGAGCATGTAATGGTGTAGCTTTTTAGTGGCAAAAACCACTGCTAAGCATAGCTTCTCAACGTATGTGTATTTAATTTTGTAACTGACCAAGTTGTGACTAATATACTATGTAGCATGTTCTTTGTGCAATTAGTTCTTTTGGACCAACATGATGCCCAATGCATGCTCAGTAGCTAAGATATATAAATAGAACAACACTCCTAGTCGGGGAGGATACAATACTAGTGACAAAGCTAGATATTGCCTAATTTTATCAAAGGTAGCTTGACACTCATAATCCTAGTTGAATGTGACCCCCTTGTGTAATAATTTGTTCATAGGTCTGCACTTATCCGATAACTACACTATGAAGCACTTGATAGATGTGAATTCACCCTACAAACTACACAGTTGCTTGATGGTAGTAGGAGGAGGCATCTCAAGGATTGCCTTGATTTTGTTGGGATCGACTTCGATGCATCACTTAAAGACTATGAATCCCAAGATATTTTTAAATGTGATGTCAAAGACACACTTCTTAGGGTTTAGTCTAATGTTATGTTTGATGAGGCGATCGAGAAATTTACGCAATACACCGATATGTTCATGGCGTAGTAAATATTTATCCAATAAGTCATCCATGTAATCTTCCAAAATTTTGTGCATGTAGTCATGGAATATGTAAGTCATAGCCAACTGGTAAGTAGTGCCATCATTTTTGAGATCAAAAGGCATGACCTTATAAAAAAATGTCCCCCAAGGCATTGTAAATGTTGTTTTGAGGTGGTCTTATATATTAATATGAATTTGGTTGTATCTAAAGAAATCATCCATTAGGGATAACATCTCATGGCCTATTATGACATCTACTAGGACATTGATGTTTGACAACGGTAATTTATCCTTAGAACTCACTTTGTTTAGATCACAAAATTTGGTGTAGATATAAATTCTTCCATCAAGTTTCTTGATAGGAACCATATTAAAAAGTCATGGTGGATAATCTATTGATATAATTAACTTGGAATCCAACTACTTTTGTAGCTCGTATTTCACCATTAAGGCTACTATCGAATTCATTTTGTGTAGATTTTTCTTAACTAGTTTTGCATTTGGGTCAATAACAAGATTATACATAACTAAATTTAGATCTAGTCCTGGCATATATTTATAAGACCATGCAAAAGATTCCTTCTTCTCTTTGAGAAGAGCTATGAAATCAGATTGCTTAGTGAGAGATAAGCCTTCCCTTAACTTGATGAATTGAGGATTTTCAAGATCTCGTGTTGATATCACTATCAATTTTGGGTTCAATTGATATATGAGACCCCTCTTCCAACTGGTGTGGAGTAGGGATAAAATGAATATCATCAGCTAGGTTTATGTCATCGATTGGTAATTCTAGCTCAACCTTAGTGTGAAAGACATCTTGATTAGACCTTGGAGAAAAATGAAAGGGCTGTAACATCTCATCGCAAGGCCAATACTCAAAAGGAGATTATGGAGAATATCCCTGATCAAATTTGATTACATCCAAGTCGAGGTGCAGTGGATTTTATGGGTTATTTAGATCATGCAGGGGTATGGAAAGATCTATGGAAATCATGTTTATGGATGTATGATATCATTTGGGTGCTTGATGGGATCTATTGATAATAGGTTATTGCAAGACTTGTGGAGGTGGTCGTGGTGGAAGCGGAATGATCGAAGGTGGTCAATGCGGAAGTGGGTGAGCTTGCTCTTCTAAGAGTAGAAGTTGTCATCAGATAGGGTGCGGTAAAGGGAACACACATAGATAGAACTTATATTTATCATACAAATGGATGATCTACACATATTTCCCATATAAACTAGAAGATTTGATAGGTACTACTTTATAATCTAACTCATCATCAGTTGTCCATTTATAGGGAGGACCTTGATCTTATTCCTCACTATCATATGGAAGAGTATGTAAACTTTCACCTGCTTCATAAGATCAGGTGAAATCATGAGATATCTCTTGATCTATAATAGTTATAGGTAATTAATCCCCCAAATAATGGACATGATTAGGATTTGCATAGGGATCGCGTGCAAGCTCATCCCTATAGTTCAAACTCAGGTGCTCTAAAATATCAGTGAGGAAATTGAGAGGCACATAATTGTTGTGTCCTAAAACAAACTTATTATATGGTATTTTGATATTGCTATTGGTAATGAATGCGAGTACCTTGTTCATACAACCCCAAACCATAGCCATATCAATTGTAGATATGGAGATATCTCATGGTAAATTTGGTATTAGACATGTAATTAATGTCTTTAGAAAATGGCTCTTCATCCTCTTATTGTTGCTAATATGGGTCTATACCATAGTAAATATCCCCATAAATGAAGTTTGTTTGATTAGGAGGTAAGCCTAGAGGTACAATGACACCTATCGAAAGATAAAGTCAATCCACGTTTTTCACAGTCTCAATGGCAGGAGTTGTGATATTTCTTACCAAATATTCTCCTAAGCCAGTTGCAGCTAGATAAACTGTGACTTGTGGTGGCAAAGATAGGATGAGATTGAAGTGAGGCTTGATTTGACTCAATGTTTACCTCATAAGGTGGTTACTCATTTACTAGACTAGGGATCTCTTATATGGAGATGGTAGATATGGTTGGAGGTATCTCGTCAATAGGCATCTTCCCCATGTTCCTCTATGGAGGATTCGATGATGATAAAGGTATATCTAGAAGCATCGATGATGAGGATGGTATGGAATAATATGGTGATGGATCAATGGAAGATGATGGTGAAGGAGTCAGACCTTGGTTGGATGTATTCGATTGGAAGTTCGTATGGGTTGATGAAAAGGTCGAATCAGGGAGTTGCACCAAGTTGTATTATTTGAAGAGCTCAAGGTCTGCAGAGACAATATGTACTTGCCCTTTGTAACTGTACTTCAAATGTTGGTGAGCTATGAAAAAACACACTTTATGTCCCTAATATAGGGTCTTACCAGTAAAATATTGTATGCCAGTTTACCCTCCAAGATGTGACACAATGTTGGTATGGTCCTTTATCCCACTTGAAAGGGTAAGACTATGGTACTAACCATTTAACATTGTTGCAAATGTGAAGAGGGTTAAGGCCTAGAAATATCTGGTTTTTCTAGGCTCAGTGTGAAAACAATGGTGTTTGTCGACAGGGTTTAATTGTCGGTAAGATTTTTTTTATATACCTCTCCTCTCCCTATATTCTCTCCTCTCCCTATTCTCTCGCATTCCTCTTTCCTCTCTATTATCTCGCCCTTTATCTCGCCCCTTATCTCTCCTCTCCTTTCCCTTATCCCTCCACGCCGCCTCCCTTCCTCCTTCTTCTCTAACCACCTTCCTCCCCGCAATATAAATACAATGTATGTGAAGGCGCTGCATGAAAATTATAATAAAGGAGACCATATTTTTTGTCTTTTATTGCCACCTGGTTCGAATACGATCACTGGTATCAGAGCCAGTGTGGGCAGCGCTCGAGGAGACCGAGAGCCGAGGCAGGGCTCATTTTTTGAGGTCGGTTAGAGCATGGAATGACACAACTAGCATGTTTTTGGAGCACAGTAGGAGGCAGAATATTGGGCATGAATCCCAAAGCAACACGTGGACAGCACGTGGATGACTAACGTGGAGGGCCCGCAGCTCGAGGAGCTGAGCTGGCAGGTTGACGTGGCAGCTGAGTAGGCAGTGACATGGCAACTGAAGAGACACGTGGCAAGGCGAGGTGCAAACTGAGTGAGCAGCTGACGTGGCATGGTGACGTGGCGAGGAGTTGATGTGGATGCCACGTGGCAAGTTGCGGTTGGACGACACAGTTTCGTTGGCAAAATATTTCGGAGGTGATTGCCCGAAGGCAATCGAGAGCATATGCGCTCGTGGGCGTATAAAAGGAGTTGGTTTGCCTCCCTTCCACTACATGTGGGATAATTCATTTTTTTTTTAATTTCGTCGCCATTCTATTTAAATAAATATTGTCCTCTCTTTACTTCCGCCCGAGCGCGTAGCGCACATGGTCAAGTCGGTTGGCTTGCCGGTTGGAGGACCCGGGTTCGAAACCCGTCGGGTTCAAAGCATTTAAAAGTTTTTTTTAATTATTTTTGTTGTTGAAAGGTTTAACAAGGAGGAGCGCGTGTTTGGTTTCAAAGTCACCGCTTGGTGTAGCGGCCCACATCCTCGCTCATAACTAGGCGGTCGAGGGTTCGATCCTCTCTACGCCAAAAATTATAAAGGTTTTTTTTATTAATTTCTTTAAAGGTTTCATTAAAGTTTTTTTAAAGCTTTTTGAATATTAATTTAATAATTTAATAAATGCTTTTAATTATTTAAAAAAAGTTTTTTTATAATATTTAAAAGCATATTTTCTTATTAAATTAAAAACTTTTAAAAAGCTTTATAAGATTTAATTGTAAACTTTAGAGAAATTGTGGCAAATTGTAAATCGCCCAAGGGGCTTGAAAAGCTTGATTTTTTGAAAACTTTAAAAGGGCAATCTTTGTAAAAAGGGGGAACATATAAGTGACGGGAAGCCTTTTGGAGCTGCCCCTTGGAACCCCGTTCAAGGCTAAAAATTTTGTGTAATAGCCTCAACGGTTGTAAAAGAGCAAAAATTGTAACCTCAGAAGCTCTAACGAAGTTTTCTTTTTGCCTTGATGAGTAGATGATCAGATCTACCGGATGTTACCATGCTTTGTGCTCTCTACTATGGAGAGAAACTGCTGAAGCTTTTGATGAACGAGTTCGACGAGATGGACTGCATGTCGTATTCAGTCAGCTATAGAATTCTGTTATAGCCCACCAAAGGAATCCAGATTCTGGATACGAGGCTGACTCAGAAGACAATATTTTTGGACAACGAGTGGAGGAGTCCGATTCAGTGGCATTTGAACCTGAGGAACAATCCAGTGAGAGTTATACCCCACGCTCTCCAAATCCTGAGCCAGCGGAACTTGAGCTAGCAAAGGCTGAGCCAGCATAGGCCGAGCCAGTAGCAGCTCCTAAAATTGTTGTCATCAGTGATGATGAGGATTCCATTGTAGATAATTTTGGGCCTCCAGTACTAGGCAATCCTCAAGAAGAAGAACAAGAAATCAGTGAGAGAGTTAAGAAATCTAGATTTGATTTGAACTTGTAATTGCTTTGTACTTCCTATTTTTTTAGTCAAATCAAAGTTTGCTTTCAAGTAGTAGAAATGGCTTCAAATTCGAATCTCCCAATTCCTGAATTTAATGGTAGTGATTATGAATACTGGTCAATAAAGATGAAAACTATGTTGATTGGTAAAGGTTTATGGGAAATAGTTGAAGAGGGTTACACAGAACCTTCTCCTACTGATTGGTCTACCTTAAGTGTTGCTGATAGAAAAGCCAAGAAAGAAGCCTAGAAAAATAATTCCTTTGCCCTATATCATTTACAAGAAGCCCTAGATAAAAGCATATTTCCTAGAATAGCATCCTGTATAACAGCTCAAGATGCTTGGAAGGCTTTAAAGGAAAGTTTTCAAGGGAGTGATCAAGTGAAGCAGGTCAGGCTTCAAACTCTGAAAAGAGATTTTGAAAATCTCAGAATGCAAGAGAATGAGAAAGTAGGAGACTACTACGTGCGAGTCAAAGCCGTAGTAGATAAAATGGTCACTCTAGGTGAAGAGATTAAACCAGAAGTTGTAGTGAAGAAAGTGTTGCGAACACTTCTTCCTAAATGGAATCATGTAGCAATCATTATTGAAGAGTCAAAATATTTGACTGCACTTTCCTTTGATGCACTAATTGGTTCTCTTCTTTCACATGAAGAGAGATTGCAGGAATCTTCTTCCACTAGCCACGGAGGCGATGACAAAGCCTTCGCTTCACAAGAAGGAAAAGGACAAGGCAGAGGTCATGGTAGAGGTCAACATAGAGGTAGAGGTAGGAATAGTCCACGAGGTGGAACTCCTAACAGAGGAGGATCTTCAAACAGAGGTGGAGGTCAGAATAGAGGTGGACAACAGAATAGAGGGAAGCATCCAGGATGAGGAAAAGGAAGTGACAAGTCAAAACAAGCTTGCTACAATTGTGGTAAACTTGGCCACTTCGCTCGTGACTGCTGGTCAAAATCTTCACAAGGGAGCAGCAGCCAGAGCAGTCAGTATGGCAATTTTGGAGAAGAGGAAGGGACCTCAAATCTCTTTCTCTCATATGGCAAGTCAGATCAGAACTTGAATGACACCTGGATCTTGGACACTGGGTGTTCAAATCATATGAGTGGCAAAGAAGAACTCTTTGCTACTCTAGATTCTTCCTACAAATCCAACATCAAATTGGGAGATGACAAGTCATTGGCGGTTGAAGGCATTGGAGCCATGGAGGTTCCAACAAAAGAAGGCATGAAACAAGTAAGTGATATCTATTACACACCTCATCTCCAACACAATATTTTAAGTGTTGGTCAAATGTTAGAGAAAAACTATAAGTTGCTATTTGATGAGGGTAAATGTACCATTTTTGATAAGAGTAATAGTGATAGAATCATTACTCAAGTGCCAATGACAAGGAACAAGTTATTTCCTTTAAATTTTGGCCAACCAGGAGGAGATCAATTAGTAAATGTTGCTATTGCAAATCCAAGTGTGTTGTGGCACTTGAGATACGGTCATTTGAATTCAGCCAGTTTGAAGATGTTAACTTCTCAAGCGATGGTGACCGGACTTCCTAAAGTTCAGGACAATAAGGAAGTCTGTGAAGGTTGTGCCTTGGGCAAGCACGCTAGAACCAAATTTCCTCATGGACAAGCATGGCGGGCCAGTTATCCACTCCAGCTAGTGCATTCGGACATCTGTGGTCCGATGCAGACCAAGAGCATTGGTAACAACTCTTACTTTCTTCTTTTCATTGATGATTTTTCAAGAATGTGCTTGGATATATTTTTTGAAGCATAAAGATGAGGCATTTGATTGCTTCATAGATTTTAAAGCAAGAGTTGAAAATGAGAGTGGATATTTTGTTAAGTGTCTCAGATCAGATAAAGGAGGAGAATACTCCTCTAATGAATTTTTGAATTTTTGTAAAGAACATGGCATAAAGAGGCAGTTCACTACTACCTATACTCCACAGTAGAATGGTGTGGCTGAAAGAAAAAACCGCACCATTGTAGAGATGGCAAGATCTATGCTTCAGACGAAGCATTTGAGCAATATGTATTGGGCAGATGCAGCCAGGACCAGTGTGTATATTTTGAATAGGATCCCTACTTCAAGTTTGAAAGGGAAAACTCCTTACCAAGCATGGTATGGTAAGAAACCGAATGTCAAGCATTTTAGAGTGTTTGGTTCACTGGCTTACTCACACATTCCTGATGAACAGAGGAAGAAGCTCGATCCTAAGAGTCAAGCATGCATTTTTGTAGGGTACTGTGAGAACACAAAAGCTTACAGACTCTACAATCCTAGGACTCAAAAGATAATACTTTCCAAGGATGTGATTTTTGATGAAGGGGGAGAATGGGGAAATCCCAAAATTTATAGTGATGTTGAATCTCATGATGCAGGTTCTTCACAAATTCAACAGGTGCCACAGAAAGGCAAGAAGTCTCCTCCTCCAAGCCCAAGCAGACATTCGACATCCAGTTCATCATCATCTTCACCAAGTCCTTCTCCACAAAGGTCAGTTAGTTCCTCACCAATGGATATTGATTCTCCATCTAGAGGTAAGAGAACTCTCCAACATCATCCATCTTATCAGATGTTGGATACAAATTTTCAAAGAAGATATACTAGAAGTCAAGCAAGTGAAATGGGTTCAGTTTTGCAAAGACTTGAAAATATGCATTTGTATGGAGATGATGACTCCCAAGAACCTCGGGGAGATGTAGTTAACTATGCCTTGTTAACTAGTGCACAACTTGAACCTTCTAGTTATGAGAAGGCTTGTACTCAGAAGATATGGCAAGATGCCATGAAAGAGGAGATAACCTCTATAAAAAACAATGATACTTGGGAGTTGGTAGAGCTTCCTAAAGGAAAAAAGTGTGTTGGATGTAAATGGGTCTTCAAGACCAAATTCAATGCTGATGGAAGCATTGAAAGGCACAAAGCAAGATTGGTTGCAAAAGGATTTACACAAAAGTATGGTATTGATTATGAGGAGACATTTGCTCCTGTAGCCAGACAGGAGACCATCAGAACAGTTCTTGCTTTAGCTGCACACAAGGGATGGAAAGTCCAACACATGGATGTGAAAAGTGCCTTTCTCAATGGGTACTTGACAGAGGAAGTGTATGTTGAGCAACCTCAAGGATTTCAAGAGCAAGGTAAGGAGCACCTTGTTTATAGATTGAAAAAGGCACTCTATGGCCTCAAGCAAGCACCACGAGCTTGGTACTCACGCATTGATGGGTACTTCAAAGATTTTGGGTTCACCAGAAGCAGAAATGAACCCACTCTTTACTACCTGAAGCAAGGTAACGACATCCTCATAGTTTTCTTGTATGTGGATGATCTCATATTCATGGGTAGTAATAGAAAAGTGAATATGGAGTTCAAGCACTCCATGATGAAGCAGTTTGAGATGAAGGATCTCGGCTTAATGCACTACTTCCTTGGAATGGAGGTTCATCAGTCAGATACAGGGATCTTCATCTGTCAACATAAGTATGCTCGGGACATGATCAAGAAGTTTGCTATGGAGCATTGCAAACCAGTTGCAACTCCAGTTGGACATGGGATCCAATTAAGCAAAGATGATGGAGCACCAAAAGTTGACGTGACCACTTTCAGAAGCATGGTTGGGAGTTTGATGTTTCTCGCCAACACCAGACCTGATATTCAGTATGTTGTTTCTCTTGTCTCTCGATTTATGGCTAGCCCATCTGAGCTGCATTTGCAGGCAGCTAAGAGAATTCTCAGATATGTGAAGGGTACATTGGATTTTGGAATCCATTACCATAAATGTAACACTATCAAGCTTGTAGGCTTCAGTGATAGTGATTGGGGCAGCAACATTGATGACAAAAAATCAACTTCAGGGAACTGTTTTAGTCTGGGATCAGGACTAATAACATGGAGTTCCAAAAAGCAAACTGTGGTAGCTTTGTCTTCTATAGAAGCTGAGTATATAGCAGTCACCTATGCTAGTACTCAAGCCTTGTGGCTAAGAAAAGTGTTGGAAGAGATTGGAGAGCAACAAAATGGTCCAACCAGAATCTACTGTGACAACATCAGTGCCATTCAGTTGGCATACAATCCAATCCACCATAGCAGAATGAAACATTTTGATATGAAGTACCACTTCATTCGAGATATGGTGGAGCATGAAATTGTTGAGCTTAAATTTTTCCGCACTTTGGAGAACATTGCAGATATCTTTACCAAAGCGATGGCTAAAGCTCAATTTATAAAGCTGAGAGACTGTGTTGTCAGTCCTCTCAACTTTAAGGGGGAGAATGTTGCAAATGTGAAGAGGGTTAAGGCCTAGAAATATCTGGTTTTTCTAGGCTCAGTGTGAAAACAATGGTGTTTGTCGGCAGGGTTTAATTGTCGGCAAGATTTTTTTTATATACCTCTCCTCTCCCTATATTCTCTCCTCTCCCTATTCTCTCGCATTCCTCTTTCCTCTCTATTATCTTGCCCTTTATCTCACCCCTTATCTCTCCTCTCCTTTCCCTTATCCCTCCATGCCACCTCCCTTCCTCCTTCTTCTCTAACCACCTTCCTCCCCGCAATATAAATACAATGTATGTGAAGGCGCTGCATGAAAATTATAATAAAGGAGACCATATTTTTTGTCTTTTATTGCCACCTGGTTCGAATACGATCAAACATGAGGCATCATTAAATGCTTGAAGGGTATACATAGATGCAATAATATGGGATACTGGAAGCCCTAGATGTTTGAGAGCAATTGTGGTGATGATATTACTGGACCAGTATCAATCAGAATTCTCTTGTAAGGTGTTCCATTGACACATGCAATGATGTGTTGTGAGGACCCATGATGTCATTTGGTATTGGCTTGAGTTCATGTTCATGAAAGGTTATTACTGGTTCTATGCATTGTTGAACATGCCCAAAAAAAATTAAGGGAGTTAGACTCATGGGGCTACAATTCAATCAACTTAAGGATCTCCATGAGAGCTTCTCGATGAGGTGGAAATTGTTGAATAAGCTCATAGATAGAGAGCCTAGCCGATGTTGTTCATAAAATTTGAGAAATCTTACTCTTTATTATGACCACTAGATGAGGTGGAATATTTTACATTGGAGATGGCAGAGGTTGTAACATTGAATGGATATCACTTGAAGCTGTAAGTGGTGTGACTTGACTTGGGTAACGCTTATTCCTTGTCATGATATTGACCATTCTAATAAACCCTTGTTTAGGGGGTGTCAGTCAGATCTTGTTCACCTATTATGTTGGCTTTACCTCCTCATGAGTAGGCAATGGATCCTTAAAAATATTCATTTGTTGATTTTTTATCATAATAGGATTATCAACTTGAAGATTATTTCTATAAATCATGTCTTGTACTAGGTGTTTGAAACTGTAGCACATCTATACATCGTGCCCATTATTCCTATGGTACTTTTAGTATAGATCTTCGTGATATCCTACGGGCTTTGATGTGTTTGGATCTATAGGTTAAATTTTAGGTAAATAATTGCCTTGGCCACATAGAGATGTTCAAATAGAGAATCCATAGACTCAGCAATGGGCGTCAATTTTCACTTAAGGCGATGTTGTTGGTTTTTCCCTTGATTAGATTGATTGTTGTTGTAATTTCTAGGTGTGTCCTGATAACTAGGATTATGATTTGGTGTTGGTTGCACAGGCCCTAGAATATTGATAGCAATTTGGTTGATTTCTACCAACTTTGGCTACATCAGATTGTTCTTGGTGTTCTTAGTCCATTTCTTCTTGCAGGGTTTTGCAATTTTCCCTCTTGAATTTTAATGTCTTCGATTTTCCTAGCCTATGCTAGAGCATATTCAAGAGTTGGGTACTTTTGGAATTGTAGCAACAAGGAAATTGGCTTCAGGTAGCTCTTAGCAAACATGTAACTCAACTCAGATATGGGAAGTAGGTATGGTAGCTTAGAAAGAAGCATCAACCACCTATTGCCATAGTCCATGATTGACTCATCATAATATTTTTTCAACCCTGTGAGATAGATCAACATCACCTTTTTCTTAGTGTTAAATATGAAGTGTTCCAGGAATGCATTTGCAAATTGCTCAAAGTTTTAGACGCTATACTTTAGAAGTTGATTGTACCATTCTATGGTAGGACCAGAGAGGGTATGCAAAACATTTCTCAATAGTAAGGCATCATTTTCTTGGATACAAAAGCATTGATTCAAAAATATAGTGACATGCTCCTGCACATCTTCCTCTCCTTTAAATTTATCTAGCTTGGGCATTTTAAAATAATTTGGATAGAGAGGGAAAGGTACTAATGGATGTAGCAATTCGAAGTTGGTGCAAAGTGGGCTTCTGAGGCCCAGACCCAGAGGTCTTGTTTTCTATCGATTCCATGTGTTTTAGCAATACATTGTACATATCAAAGGATTTGATCTCCTCTTATTTGCTTCGACCCTATGAGGGAGGACACAGAATATCAAGCCTATTGCATGGTGGTTGGATGGCATCCATCCTACCTCCATAAGATGCTTAAGGATATTCTTCCTCTGGTTCAAGCTTAGTATAGGCCTCGTAAGGTGTCTCTTGAACTAGCCTACAAGGAGGGGTAAGTATTTATGGATGGAAATATATATTTGGCCTAGGATATAAGTCTCAATTAGGCCTAAGAGGTAAATGAGACAAAATTTGATTAGGCCTGGGGGGCCTATATTGATTGAAAGTAGGTTGCCTTTGATGAACCACCTATCTATGGGTACTTGAGGTAGGGACCCTATCATGTAAGGTCTTTTAAAATAGCTCATTATTTTGTTGTTCAATTATTTTCTTTTCTAATTGATGTTGGTGGTCCAAGCATTTTTTATCCTGCTAAAGCTGATTGAATTTCTCTTGGCATTCAACATATCTCTTGACTACTTGATTTATCTATTCTACCATGCAATGCCTATGAGCCCTAGCAGTATCATCTTGGGACCTATCTCATTCATGATGGTTTGAAATATCAACTATGAGTTTACCTTGATCGGGGGAAGTCATATTCACTTGATTTTCAGTCCTAGACAAGCATTATTTGTACTCAGTTAGTGTATAGGAACACTGTGCTTGCGTAGCATAATGGACCTGAGGATAAAAAAAATTTCCTCATACCTTCATTTATGAGGAAGGGAAGGGCTGATTTTTCTCTCCCTAAGCAATGAGTATCATACTCATCTTGGTACTTAGGTTGTTGTAACCTATTAGGGTGGTTTAAGGGAGTAGTTTAGTCATTTGGCCCTTCATAGTGTGTGTACTCTTGATCTTATCTATAGGTGGGAGTGGTAGACCTAGCAAGCACATGAATGCATGGTATTTATCTATCTATTAGCACCTCAATGTGTGGTTACCATTCATGAAATAAGGCATGTGAGGTGTCTAAATATGGGAAGTACATTCTCTAATTAGGATATGGGTATCCCATGTAGGGGTACCTTATAGGTGAAAATTCTAAGTAGCTATTCTGGGACTTGAGCGAGAAGGAGGCCACCAGGGAGGTATGAACATGTCCTTAGGACTAAATCAGAGATGAATTGTGTCTCCTTGCCTACTCTTCATAGTGTCAACCTTTGAATGGGCTTGGTTGCAAGTGTACACCATAGCTACTTTCTACCAAATCCTACGTGATTATCTTCTTTAAAAATTTTAATGATGTTGCACACAAGAATAGAAACACGAAATAAGACAAATATTTATCTCTTTTAAATATTTGTGTGTTCCATAAAACTATTTTGTATTTTTTGATTCATTTTTTGTAAGGAGAACTTTTGCCACATTTTTTGCTTTTTTTGGATGATATTCTTATGTTAAAGGGATTTCACCTGTATACTCGTAGCTCGACAACTAACAATGATAGTCTGGTCATGTGTACCAACAAAAATATGGAGATGAAGCCTATACCTAATTAGGGATCATAGGTTATACCAATCCTCACCCATATTGATCATGGGTAGTTTTGGAACAAAATCTACCTTTGGTTATTGTTTGTGCCTTGATTTTGTCAACATTGAATAGACTAAAATGATCATGAGATCTTTCATCTAATATCCAGAGGAGGCTGGTTCCTTAATGGTTTTTTATAGGAAAATGGAAAAGAATATTACTGAAAGAGAGGGAAATATAGTCGAAGCTAGAACTTGCACATGGTACAAATTAAACAACAACTAAGATGAACACATATACTTTACTTGTCAAAGCATTCAATATATCTTCCCATAGAAATCATGGATTTCTCAATGTGATTCAGAAGTATATCTAACACATGCATATATCGGATTTCAACTCCAACAATATGATTTATATTTTGTGTAAGTCTAGATCTTAGAACCAACACAATATATATTTCAATAATGTGAAATAGAAGTAAGAAATGTTAATACATACAATTGCACAATGTGAACCAGAAGCCAATAGAAGAGTAATCTTATTGCTTGTATTCAAAGTACATACATCCAGTCTTGTAAACGTCCAAGAGCTGACCCCTTTTTAGAATATGTTTACTCTCATATATACCCTATGGGGAATCTCTATAATTAGTACATTTTGATATACAATCAATTACCAACAATCATAATATAATTGTGCTTCCATATCTTTTGCATGTCTTACAACAGATAAATTCTAATAGCAAGAATCTAGGAATTGATTTACCCTACTGTCTACTTCTAGTTACTGACACAAGCTCTTGATGGCATTTTATTTATTACTAAATATGTATATGTCGGCAAAAACTAGCTATGTCATGAAATCGCAACATTTTTTCCTTCCTGGTCCTTTCAGACTACTTTGTGAGTGAAAACTTGCTTATGTCGCGAAATCACGACATCTTTCCCTTGTTGGCTCCTTCGGGCTGCATTGTGGGCAAAAATCAGCCAAGTCACGAAATCGCGACATCTTCTTGCACTTCTACTTTTCTGAACAACATGCTGGCGAAAACCTTTCATGTCACGAAATCGCGATGCTCCTCTTTTTTCCCTTTTGGTCAGTTTTATGAGTGAAAACCTGTCATACCACGAAATCGTGACACTTTCCTGCTTTCTGACAACTTTGAACCATACCTTGATGAAAAACTGATATGTCGCAAAATCGTGACCTTCTTCATGCCTTAAACAATTATTTGCTTCATATCTCAAAAATGAAATGTCGGTCTTTCTATGCAAAAAATCTGCTATCTTCTAGAGGTAGTCTTTTTAGACTAACATTCTTGGTGCCTTTCGAGGAAATTTTGCTGGCAAAAATATTAGAATCCAGGACCTTCATCCATTGGGAAACGGAGTTAAAATATAAAAATAATATAGGAGAAGAGATTTTTTTGTGGGAAAGAATATTCAGGAAGAAATGCAAAATAAAGCATTACCTTTACAGGATATCTTTTGTAGCTTATGGATTTTTAACTAAAAATACATTAACAACTCAAGATAATTTGAGATAAATTTCATGGCTGACTACTGGTCCCTCCTTCTGCTTGTTGCTTTTGATTATTATGTTTGGATTTCTTCAGTTTTTCAATTGTTCCAACCACTTCATTGTAGGTAAGGCAAACCTGCTTCTAGTATTCATCTTCAAGATCTGAAGAATCCATAAACAACTGATATATGTACTTCAACTCTTCCACTTTATCATGGGACACTATATTGTTTCTTAGAATCAATTCTTGTAGGCAAGACTTAATCTGTGTAAGGTTTTGCACCATGGTAAATATCAAACTCTCATCTATAGGCTCTTCCATTTTTTCTATTTCTGACTCATCTTCTGTGAAAGCTTTAAGGGATAGCGTTAGCGCATCTTCACTCAACACTTTTGAATTATCATCCCATAAATAGGGAAGACCACACTTATTAGCCAAATTTAAATGTGTCACTAATCCTTTTGCTTCAGCTTCCAATTCTTGAAGTAGCTTATCACCCTGAGTCACCAGTTTAAGTCTCCTAAAGAAACTTTTTGCTACAATTTTAGCTTGAGACCATGCTTCACTACGAATTTTAGCAGCAACACTCTCGGGCATTTTTTTGATAAAACTTGAATTTTTGTGGCCGCATCTGCTCTTCCTTGAAGAAAGGTTACTGAGGCTTTTAATTCTTCACCAACTACTTCAATAACTTCTTTCACTTTGGCCAAGTACAATAACATGGGCCTTGCCTTAAGGCTCAATACTAACATGTCTTCAAGCATTTCCCTTCTTACTACCTTGGCTTTTTCTTTGGAGAAACCAGATGGAGTGTTCTGCTTTTCAATCAACTACTGCTGGAATTGCTGAACCTATAGAGTCAGGGAGCGAACCTGTTCATCAACTTCTTTCAATTTTTCTTTCAATGTAGTTGCTTCATTAGCAGCTTCACCAAATCTATCCTCCCACTTCTTAGCTTCTAGCTTTAGAGCATTTTCAGTCAGTTTCTGCTCTTGCAGGATGGATTCTAAATCCCTCCTGGCTTCTTGTTCCTTGACGAACTTCTCTCTAAAAAATTCTCCATGTAAATAAATAGTCCCAAAATGGGCTTGAGATTTTCCCCACTCATCTGACATATGTAGCTGAGTAATATCTTCATTTGTGTCTTCTGCTTGATAATATTCAATAGTCATATCCCTCTTTGATTTATGGGAAACTGGTGTTAATTTAACCTTTTTCCTCTGCATTGTGGTGGGGTCTAGGGAAATTATCTCTTGAACATGAGCTGGGGCTTTAGAATCTTTAGCAGAATGAGATGCCCACCAATCTAAAGCATTTTTATTCGCTTTTCTCAACCCTTTCAATTTTGAAAGAGTGGGATGATTTTCATCATTGGGAGAAGATCTTGACTTAATAGTTGGAATACTTGTGCTAGAAAGGAATGGATTGGGGATCAACTCAGCATCAACTTCAGATTGAAGTTGAGAACATAATGTTGGTTCTTTGTCTGTGTGTAGCACTTGTTGATGTTGATCTCTTTCTCCATGGTCATGGTCCCTTTCATTCATCATCTAATCTGGATTTTCACTTTGTATAGGGACCTCAACATTTCTGATGTTATCAATTCTATCTTCACCATCAACAACTCCTTCAAGATTTATAATTTCAACATTTGGAGGAATTCCTTCGGGCTGTCTTCTCTTACGTTCCAAATTCTCTTGTTTCACAGTAATTTCCTTAGAAATATTTACATTTTGATCCTCCTGAACAAAGTCATTTGGATCATCCAAAGTCCCAATCTGGACATTTTCTTGTTCAGTAACCTCTGGATTTAGAACATTACCCTCATTATCTTGAACAATCTGTTCATTTTCTAGGGCCATTTCTATTTGATCAACATCAATATTTTGAGCGATTTGCTCAAAAACTGGGTTTCCTTCAACAATTTTATTACTTTTTTCTTTAACTTCTACTATAGACTTTAGCCTCTTCCTCTTAATACAAAGAGGTTCTTCATCATATTCTGTAGCTGAACTAGATGGGGGAACAAACTTAACATTTTTAGAAACTAAAGTTTTACCTCTGGATGAATCAACTCCTAAGGCTAGGCATTTTCCTCTTCTTTCAGCCTACAAGGGTTCAGTGATCCCTTGTCCTTCTTTTCCTAGACCTTTGCCTTCATATCCCATATTTAACATCATCTGAGCGGCCTTCCCGTATGCTTCTCCTTGTTCTTTTGTGAAGACTTATGTAGGGGCCCTTTTCTTTGAACTTCTCAACCTGGTTTGTGTTTGAGCTAATGGTCATTCAACTGCAACCTTCTTACCTTTTCCCTGTTCAACATTTTGTTTTTTAGTAGCTTCAAGACTTGTCCCTTTGCTACCACCAACGCTGCGAGGTATTTTCACAAGGAAAATTCCTAACCAAGAATTCTGATAATGGTCATATCTTACTGAGAATTCAAGATCATTTTTTATGGGATACCTAGATTCAATCATGTCTGTTTGCACTCTCATAGTCCACCATTCATGAATATTTCCTATCATCCAATCTGCACCCTTTTTCTGCATTCTAGCAATGGTGCCTTCAGTTAACACAAGCCCCTTATTCTTTCCTGGATCAAAATGCAACACATGTTCATAAAAGTCATGCCAAGGAGGCAATGGCTGCATTTGTTCCACGTGTCATTCCAATGGAGCATCTTCATCATTATTTCTACAAGCTTCGATATCTGGCCTAATAGAAGCATGGTATACTTTCAACGAAATTCTATTTAGAATAGCTTATCTTTCTGCAAATCGGTTTAGAGGATCATATTTCCATCTCTGAGGGATTTCTACTAACCCCAAATCTCTTAGAGCCTCAGAAATTTGCTCATTTTGACCTCATTTAGAAACCACAATACCTTCCAGCTGGAAAGGCATGGTACAGGTACCAATTTTACCTATACCCGTGCCATATTTCAAATTAATATATTCAGTTTGTCTTACATATTCCAATGCAAACAATCTATCAGTAACATAATGCGGGAGTAAGAAAGGTTTTCCTGTAAAACCATACAACCTAACAACAACCCCCTGGGTGAGTATAAACCAATCACCCTCCTCAACGTGTTTATTTTGTAAAATATTTTCAGCCCTGGAGGTTAACCTTCTGACTTCCCCATACATTATTTTCAATGCAGGACCTAGAAATTCCCTATTGAAATCATAATATGACTATGTTCTGTACAAAACATTGGTCCAATCATATACTGGCAAAGTCCTTCCTTTATCATATTTATCATTTATAGAAATAAATGCTAGCTCTTTAGCCATAAAGAAAAAGAACAACCACACTAAATAGGAAGAGAAACGAAAAGAGTACTGAGAACCTCTCTTGATAGCAGACAACCCTTCATGTATTTCTTTAAATAAATACCCTGGCTAGTCAAAAAACATAGGTCGAATACTCTTATCCATAACTGTAGAGTCATAATTTTTTGGGTTAGAAAGGCAATTGACTAAAGCAATTTGCCACCCATGAACTTTTTCATCAATTTTTAACCCTGCCACCATAGCCAATATGGAAAATAATTTTGGGTTTTTGAATTCAGCTATAGGAATAGGAGTTTCAGGCATCCTTCCTCCATTAGGTGGATTTCTCAACTGTGTATAAAGAAAATTCTTGATTTTTTTAGAGGGAACAAAATACTTTGCCTGATCTTCCAGGTCAAAAGCTTTGGGCTCAAAGGTGGGTACATACCCAGCAACAAAAGCAGAAATGAAAGCATCTGGGTTTAAGGCAAAAAGAACTCTCCCACTCTTATTTGTAACCACCCCTTTCTTTTCATCATAAAAATTTGCAATTGCTTTAACTAGTTCGGGGCAAGGATGCACAGGAATATACACATACTAGTATAGCAATGAATGAAAGGCAAAAGTAGCTGGAGAAGACGCAGAAACCCTAGTGGACATTCTATCTTCAATATCTTTTCAAATTTTTATTGGGTCCTTCCATGTCATCACTGTATCTCCAATTCTAGCATCCCGATCACCAAAATTTTCACTCACTTCTTCTCCACGTCTTTTTGTTGAAGGTGAAGCAGACGGACCCACCATTGTTGTTTTTTGAGTGTTTTTTCTTGGAGCCATGAGATTTTTATCACACTGAACTTTCTTTCTAAACTTGAACCTGAACTTGAAAAGTAGGAATAGAAAGTGATGCAATGAACTTTACTCAGGAGCAAAATTAGGATTTTACGTCAATTGGAAACATATGCATGGCATGCATTAATTGCGGTTGGTGGGCTAGATCTGCTTGGATCCCTTTGTGTGTTATTTTTGACACCTTTTCGAATGTTTCAGGAACCTGATCAATGATTATTCATTGTGCACATTAAAATTTTGCTTATCAAAGCTTTCCCATTTACGAAGGTGGTTCCTTTTTGCAATTATTGAAAGACCACGTGGCACATTTTAAATTCCTATCGACAATCGATCATTCACCATTTTTAATAAAAGGAACGCATATCAAAGCTCTTCGAAAATGGTCTTCTCCCACCAACAGTCGACAAACCACATGGCAACATTGAATTCGAACCGCTATATCTGACAATATGGCACCTTCTAATTTCATCTCTCTATTGCTGGTGATTTTTGATTGGTTACTGGATACTGACAAAGATTTCTGAAATAAAAATAACTTCAAAAATATTTACACACTTACTATAATATACATTATATACATACATTTTCTCACCTTTTTTATTTAAAATAGAGTTTCAAGTGAAATGCATTCACTGTGATGGGTAGAACCATACCCTGCTGATCCTGTAATTGGAAAGAATTAAATTGCTTTTCAACAATTATTTTGAAAGGACCTTCCCAAAAAGCATCAAATTTGTCATGATTACCTGGCTTTGCTTTCTTCACATTCCATTTCAAAACTAGATCTCCCACTTTGAATTTTTTGTAGGTTGTCTTTTTATTAAACCATCTTTCTGTTTCTACCATATGTTTCTGGTGATGATTATAAGCCTCTTCCCTCTGTTCTTCCAACTGTAAGAGCTGCATTAATCGGGCATCCATAGGTTGACCTCCTTCTTCATTTATCTGATTTAGCAACTTTAGTGTTGGTATCTCCATATGAATGGGAAAAATAGCCTCTTTACCATATACTAAAGAATAAGGTGATGTATTAATGGACTTTTTTATTGAGATCCTGTCAGCCCATAATGCTTGATTGATCAAGGAATGTCAGTTCCTCTTATTATCTTCTAGTGTTCTTTTCAAGATTCTGAGAAGATTTTTATTTGTAGACTCAGCTAGACCATTACCCTGTGGGTAATAATTTGAAGAAGTTTTCAAATATATACCATATCTGCTAGTAAACTCAATCATTTTTGCTCCGATAAAGGTTGATCCATTATCTGTAATCAGTGAATCTAGTACACCAAACCTTGTTATCAAACTTTCCACAAATTCAATCACCACCTCTTGATCAACTTTTTTAGTAGGGATAGCTTCAGCCCACTTAGTGAAATAATTTGTGGTAGTAAGTATATACTTATGGCCAGCTGATGAATTGGGCTCTATTACCCCTACAAAGTCTAACCCCCACTGCTGGAAAGGTTCTTCGACTTGGATAGGTTTTAAGGGCATAGGAGCATTTCTATTCCTCCCTACATATCTCTGACATTGCTCGTAGCTTCTGGTAACCTTGTAAGTATCTAAAAAAATAGAAGGCCAGTAATAACCTGCTCGAAGTATTTTCAAAGCAGTGGATCTTCCCGAGTAATGTCCTCCAGAAAGACCTCCATGGAATTCTTTTAACACCTTTTGTTTCTCATCTTCTCTTATACATTTCAAAAGTACACCATCTATATTTTTTCTATACAACCCTTCTGATTGAAGGGTGTACTTCAAATCTTGTGCTCTAAATATTCTTCTTTGTGAAGCATTCAAACTTTTAGGACACATTCCAGTTTGAAAGTACTCCACAAGATCATCAATCCAATCAGTGTTTCTCGGATTTGGATCTGATTCTGTATTAGCCATTACACCTTGGGGTTCTACCTGCTCCTCTATAGCTTGCTTGGCCAATTCTTGACACAGGGCTCTTCCTCTTATTATCTTTGTTGGATGTATTTCTACATCATATTCCTATATCTTAGTCACCCAACCAGCTCTTTTTTTGCCAAGTTCTCCTTGTATTATAAAATTTTTGACATCAGGATGGATCACATAAACAATGATTTTGCTCTGTGATAGAAAGTGCTTAAATTTTTTCAAGGATTTCATAACAACATAAACTTGTTTTTCAATAAAATTATATTTCTCTTCATGCTCATGCATAGTGGAACTTAAAAAAGCTATGGGTCTTTCTTCATTGTCTGACCCCTTCTATGTAAGGACTACAGTGTAACTTTTTGATTCACCAACAACATATAAAATAAAATCACGTGAGTAGTCAGGATTAACCAGTACAGGTGCTTGGGCTATTTCTTCTAAGATATTTCTAAAAGCATCCTTCCTTAGATTAGTCCATTTGAAAGGAGCATCTTTCTTCAATAATTCAGTCATTGGTTTAACAATATGTGCGAAATCTGCAACAAATTTTTGCACAAAATTTATTTTCCCAAAGAAATATTGCAAACCTTTCTTATTAACTGGTAAGGACAGTTCCAAAAGTGCTTTCACTCTATCAGGGTCAATGGCTAATCCAGCTTTAGAGATGACATGACCAAGTAGGATACCTTCTTCTACAACGAATATGGATTTCTTTGGATTCAAAGATATTCCAAATTCTCTGTATTTTTCAAATACTTGTTCAAGGTGTGTTATATGATCTTGCTTATGATGGGAAAATACAGTCATATCATCTAAATAGATGACTATAATCTTAGTAGCAAGTTCACCAAAAGCTACATCCATAGCCCTTTGGAAAGTTGCTCCAACATTAGATAAGCCGAAAGGTATTCTTTGGTAAGCAAATGTTCCCCATTTTGTGGTAAAAGTAGTCTTGAATTGATCTTCGTCTCTGACCCATACTTGATTATACCCTGAAAAGCCATCTAGTAAAGAGAACCTTTCTGCCCCTGCAACTGTGTGCAAAATTTGATCAATTTGAGGAAGGGGATAATGGTATTTGAGTGATGCCCTATTCAGATTCTTGAAGTCCACACACAATATGATGTCTCCATTTTTCTTCTTGACTGGTACCAAGTTTGCCACCCAAGTAGAATGTTTAATAGGATACACTATTTTAGCTTGAAGAAGTTTTAGCAACTCCTGCTTCATCAAAGATTCTATCTTTGGATTTACCATTCTTTGCTTTTGCCTAAAAGGCTTAGCTCCTTCTTCTAATTCAATGGTATGCTGGATAATATCTTTTCTATATACTTTTAGATCACTGTACACCCAAGCTATGATATCAAGAATTTTTTTGCACAATTCTCTGATTTGGTTCAATTCTTCTTCTGTACAACCAACCCCGACTTTAATCATTTTTCCTGGTTCTAACTCTACCTCTTTATACCGACGCTTATCAACTTTTATTTTATGGCCTATAGCCCTATCATTGTTATCAAACATACTTTCAAGGGTGATAAGTCCCTTAGGGATATGATTATTTTTTAATTGAATCATATCTTCTTCCTGTTTGTCTTGTAAATATTTGCTACTTGAACAGTTCATTTCATGGATTAAAAAATCCAATATTTGCTCATCATTTTCAAAAAATTGCTAGAAGATATTCTTGTCTGGCACCGAGGGCCTATATATAAGTCTAACCATATTTGATTTCTGAATGACATTACTGACAGGACAAAAATTAGCTCCCACTGATGCCAATAAATCTGCGTGGGTATTCTGTTCTCTAGGAATAGACTTTATATTCAGAGCCTCAAAGGCTTCCAAAATATCCCATACTTTATTTCTATAAGCCTTTAAGTAGTGTTGTTTACTGATGCATTTTTTTATGACTTGATTGACAATAAGTTCTGAGTCTCCATAAATGAGCAGTTGTTTTACTCCCAATTTTTTAGCTTTCCTCAATCCTAAACAAAGTGCCTCATATTCAGCTGCATTATTGGTGCAACTCCATGTCAATCTGTAAGAGAACACCCTTTCCTTTCCAGTGGGGGAAATCAAAACTATCCCAGCACCTGCTCCATTCTTGCACCTAGCTCCATCAAAGAAAAGCTTCCACAATTGATTAATAGAATTATTTTCTTCGAGAGCAGGTGTCAATTGCTTTTTAGGTTTTTCAATGGAATAACTTCCTATTTTTGTTTCTATCATGGCATTGAAATCCTGCATAGAAAACTGATCTTCTGCTTGAATATCTTCCAAGGTTTCCTCCATCAGGTCCACTTTTCCAATTTCTTTAGTCATTGTATTCACTGTTTTAGCTT
Organism: Wollemia nobilis; assembly: GCA_028583015.1. Taxonomy (NCBI): domain Eukaryota; kingdom Viridiplantae; phylum Streptophyta; class Pinopsida; order Araucariales; family Araucariaceae; genus Wollemia; species Wollemia nobilis. The sequence continues at coordinate 645,945 of JAQPPZ010001079.1, forward strand.
CTCCTATCTTTTCCACATGGAAAGTAGATGGTTTCTCATTAAATATTTTAATCCTTCTACCTTTGAAAGGTATTTCTAAATGAGAGTAATCTAAGTATAGGTATCCTCCTATTTTTGTCATGAATTCTCTTGATAAGCACATACCAAAATATGGTGCCAAATATACCACTATTACTTCTTGTATAACCACCACTTGAGGCATCCTGTGGAGTTGTATGGGAATATCTTTAATCACTCCTACAATTTTTATAGGAGTGCCATCCAACTACAGGACACCTGGATTACTCCTAGTGTACTCCATCCCCATAATATCACATACCGCTTTGGGTATCACTGTAGTAGCAACACCTGAATCTATCATGCAGTTGTGAACAACCCATCCTTCCATCTGAAGAGATAAATAAAAGGGTGGAGGTCTATTTTTTCTAGTGGCTAATGTTAGATTTGTCTGGACTGTATTTGAAGAGGATATAGTTTTACCTTTATCTTTCATCATCTTTAGAGATTCCTGTAAGAGATCAATTTGACCAGGGAACTGAAGAGCATCATACATACTCACCTTTGAGGGAGTCTTTTTCATTTCTTCAACTATATTGAAAGTAGATGATTCAACAATTTTTTCTCTTTCCTTGGTGAAAGTGTCATATATTTTTTATGTATCCTTGAGTAGCTTCAGTCCTTTGTCTCTTAGTCAATGAAGGAAATCTCAACCTTTCTTTAGCTTGATCCTGAGTTTCAGTTTCCTTTCATGGAGTGAATTCTTTATGGATTTCTTGCCTTGGGTTTTGAGCTGGAACTTGAGATATTTTCTCATAAGGTAAAATTCCTTTGGAAACTACTATAGGAGCTATTTTGGGAGCTGGGGGAAAACTTAAAGGCTGAAGCTCTTTAGGATCAACCTGTAGAGGTTTTTTACCATATCTGGTTAAGACTGTAACTTGTTCCACCGTAGGCATCATGAGATTATGATATGTTTCTCTAATCATATTTACATGACCTTTCATGCTTTTTTTTGCCTTTTCAACAACTATACTCTGTACATAATGTTGATGAATCATACACGAATTTTCTCCATGTGGATCATTACACATAGTGCACCAGTAATCTAAATTTATAGAAGGCTCTATGACATCTTCTGCTTCATTTGCATAAACAACATTTGATCGTTCCTGTCCCCTATTACTGGACTGCATTGCATCTCTTGTTATCTGAGGGAACCTTCTTGGTTGGAAATTTCTTTTAGCTTCCCTTTTCTTCATAGACGTCATATAATTTTCCAGATTCTTCATTGTATCTAGTATAATAGTAAGTTGATTATCTAGGACTGGTTGAGAAGGTGGTGCAGGTAGTGTGGGCACAACTAGAACAGGAGGTAATGCCAGAGGATTCTGAGGTAACTGTATTTTAGGGATGAAAGATGATCCATTCCATCTTGGAAGGCTTGCGTTCAGAAGTTGAGAAGGTCCAGAAGAGATAGCATTGGGAATTTGGGGAATATCAAGAAAAATAGGCATTATTGCTTTAGGCGGATATCTCCCTGTGGCAATGAGATCTCTTTCTGCTACAGAAGCTTCTTGATAAATGGCAAGGAAAGTGAATACCCATGATTGTCGTATTATCATACTAATATCTGTATCAAAAGCCCTTAAATAATAATATATTGCTTGCTCTTCAGTTGGTTTTAATCCAGCGGGTACTCTTTCCCAAGTTCGATTGAATCGAATATTAAAATCAACAATTTCCTCTTGAGGATGTTTCTTAATAATGGTGAACTGATTGAGTAGTGAGAATGGATCCGCATGTTGATTGAACTCATCTACAAGTTTTCCAGTGAGAACTACCCAGGATGTTATTGATTGAGGAGGAAGTGCTCTGTACCAATATAACATCTTTCCTTTTAAGGAAATAACTAACAATCTGATCATCACGTCCTCTTGAGTGATGTTATAAGTTGCAGCCAAGGCTACAACATCTAAACAATGTTCATATGTTGTTTTACCTGTTCCATCATATGAAGGCAATGCCTTCAATGCTGTTGTAGGGATCTGGTTTTGAGCCACCAAATTTAGTGGACCCATGTGGTTCCATGTAAGATAAGTTGGTGCTTGAGTAACAACCATTGTAACAACTGTACTTGCCTATACTATAGAACTACTGGTAGTTGTTGAAGATGGATTAATACTAGAAATAGGCAAAATAGAAGATACAAGGGTGGTAATACTAGTAGCAGGTGGATTAGATCTAGCAGATAAAACTGGATGCACCTTTAGGCTACTTAGATGCAACTCAAAGAACTCAATGGGTTCTTCTGAGTTTCTTTCTTTGGATCTGGTTATCATATAAGTAAATAATCATGAGTCTTTTAACCAGATAAATAGATAAGGTATTTCTTGGGTCTATACCTTTGGACAGAGTCACCAGGTGATTTGATTTAGATTTAAAAAGATCAAAGGCAAACACCAAACCTTATAAAATACTGTGGGATTTTAGTGTCCCATCGGGCGTGCCAAAAACTATTGGAACAAAATCTTCCTTTGGTTATTGTTTGCACCTTGATTTTTTCAACATTGAATAGACAAAAATTATCATGAGATCTTTCATCTAATCTCCAGAGGAGGTTGGTTCCTTAATGGGTTTTTTATAGGAAAAGGGAAAAGAATATTACTGAAAGAGAGGGAAATATAGTCGAAGCTAGAACTTGCACATGGTACAGATTAAACAACAACTAAGATGAACACATATACTTTACTTGTCAAAGCATTCAATATATCTTCCCATAGAAATCATGGATTTCTCAATGTGATTCAGAAGTATATCTAACACATGCATATATCGGATTTCAACTCCAATAATATGATTTATATTTTGCGTAAGTCCAGATCTTAGAACCAACACAATCTATATTTCAATAATGTGAAATAGAAGTAAGAAATGTTAATACATACAATTGCACAATGTGAACCAGAAGCCAATAGAAGAGTAATCTTATTGCTTGTATTCAAAGTACATACATCCAGTCTTGTAAACATCCAAGAGCCGACCTCTTTTTAGAATACGTTTACTCTCATATATACCCTATGGGGAATCTCTATAATTAGTACATTTTGATATACAATCAATTACAAGCAATCAGAATATAATTGTGCTTCCATATCTTTTGCATGTCTTACAATAGATAAATTCTAATAGCAAGAATCTAGGAATTGATTTACCCTACTGTCTACTTCTAGTTACTGACACAAGCTCTTGATGGCATTTTATTTATTACTAAATATGTATATTTTGCAAAAAATAGCTATGTCACAAAATCGTGACATTTTTTCCTTCCTGGTCCTTTTAGACTACTTTGTGAGTGAAAACTTGCTTATGTCGCGAAATCGTGACATCTTTCCCTTGTTGGCTCCTTCGGGCTGCATTGTGGGCGAAAATCAGCCAAGTCGTGAAATCGCGACATCTTCTTGCACTTCTTCTTTTCTGAACAACATGTTGGTGAAAACCTTTCATGTCACGAAATCATGACGCTCCTTCTCTTTTTCCCTTTTGGTCAGTTTTATGAGCGAAAACCTGTCATACCGTGAAATCGTGACACTTTCCTACTTTCTGACAACTTTGAACCATACCTTGATGAAAAACTGATATGTCGCAAAATCGTGACCTTCTTCATGCCTTAAACAATTCTTTGCTTCATATCTCAAAAATGAAATGCCGGTATTTCTATGCAAAAAAATCTGCTATCTTCTAGAGGTAGTCTTTTTAGACTAACAGGTAGTGATACACCCTTTAAAGAGGAATGTATGCTATTTTCCATGTCTAAGATGGTTCTTGGAGCCAACATTCACCAATAAATAGGGTTTGTATCAATCATGTGAGGTAATGTGTGGAAATGAAGCCCACCTTCGTTGGTCTCGATTAGTGGTTAGGGATGAAGTCCAACTCACTAATGTTTACATGGGATGTGGTGTGTGTGGTTCATTTTATACTTAAAGAAAGTAAAACAATAGAGCACTCAATGAGATTTCACTAAATGCAAAAATAATGTTTCACTTTCAAAAATATTAACTAGAAATTGAACCTACAAAATGCATGCCCTAAATGGTAACCTACCCATTGGGTAGGTCGCAAGCAATCAAACCACATAGATGCATTCCTACTGAATTATTTATTTTTTTTTTTAGTTATTTTTATGATTAGAATAAAAGTGAAATAAACCTTTCAAGCAAATAAAGAGAGGAAGAAAAACTAAATTTGACTTTTTATGAACAGTAAAAATGCAAAGTAAAGGTGCAATTACTTACCTTGAAAGCCTAAGAAGTTGTTGTTTCCAAAATTTTGAGTTGTAGGCCCTCTATTTTGTGGTCATCCTAGGTGGGATGGCTATAAATTTTGGGATTGTCCCTGGGTGGGACAACTGCTATGGATGTCCCTAGGTGTTCCAATTAAGGAATCAGGGGCCGTTTCAAACTAAAAAGTCAAAACTTAGGTAAATCAAACAGGATAGGGGTCCCACCATGACCACCACTATAGAGCATAAAAATGGTGCACCTAGTAGAGGGAAATGAGTTGCATCTATTGTTTATTTATTTAAACACTACGAAAGAGATATTAAAGCAAACATAAAATGACAAATAGATGGATGAAATGGGTGGTTCTATTTATATTAGCACAATTACCAAATATGCAATTACAAAATTTCCTCTTGAGGGATCTCAATTGATACAACTCATTACAAAATTGAAAGGATAAAATCTTTTTAGAAATTCAATACACACATGCAATGTCTTCCTCGCACTTACAATTGAAGAGCAGGAATTCGATGTCATCGTTAAAATATTCTATCACTATTCTAACTTTTTGCTTCTTCCTCATGTGCTACGATAGCTGGATCTACACATACAGAAATCAGATTTGTTAATAACATGTGTGGATTGAAATGCAATCAAAGAGATATATGTGATAATGAGCTTGAAAGAGGAAATGTATAATAGATGATTCAAGCTTGTTCCAAATGCTACCAAAAATTAATATCATGCATATAATGTACTATGTAAATAATCTAAACAAGAACATAAATAAAATTGCACACAAATTTATGGCCATCTCTGGGTGTGCCATTCAGGATTGCAAAACAAGAAATGCATGATAACGGGTGCAAAACAACTCAAAATTGCACCAAAAATTAACAAAAGACATAAAATATATTCTAGAATTGATCTATGTAAAAATATAAGATAAATTATGCTCCAATTTATGGTCATCTTGGGGTGAGCTATTTAGGACTATTATAATTTGGGGGTCATCTTGGGGTGGGATGACCACCAAATTTGGTGGTTTTTGCCACCAATTACCCTAGTATTTGGTATAAATTACTCATAGGGGCATTGTCATCAAATTTTAGGATCTGATTCACTCAAATGGGTTGATTTTTTAAATGGATTACATGTTTTGAAATCACTTGAAAACCTCCCTCACTCAATGGAGATCTTAAGGAAAAACACACAGTGAATTGGGGATAAATCTTGATAGCACTTCATTCCAAAATATTGCAAAGACTCCTTGAAATTGGATGGAATGAGTCCACTTTATAACTCAAGTAAGCATAAGTTCAAATTGGCAAGCGATTCCATGCAAGGTAGGTGCCACCATTTATCCAAGCATTGCCATGCGTTGGAGGGGGAAGGAATCTCCATTTTGAGCCTCTAATTTGAAACTTGTCATGAGATTTATGCGCTCTCATACTAGCATGCTTCAATGGGTGATGTAAATGGAAGAATCTGGGTGACATTTGTCTCCCATTTGACTTTTTAAGGGTCCAAGGCCATGGTCATCCCACCCAGGGATGGTTGTTAGTGGTCATCCCTAGGTGGGATGGCCATGAACTATGGTCGTCCCAAGGTGGGATGGCCATGCCTACATGTCTCAAAATGTTAGAATTAAAGTGCACTATGCCTCTATTTTGACACTTGTTATTTTATATTGACACTTGTCATTTATCATATAGGCCTCCTACCTATATATGTAACACATTTTGTATCAATACATATCTCATTAGTTTTACTCCTAACATTTGGTATCAGAGCCTAGTCGCTCTCCTGCCCTGTGTAAACCCTTGAGGGGGGATTTCCCTCATGGAAATCCTCCCTCCCCCCATTTCTTCCTCATTTTCCCCCCCTTTTTTTTCAAGCCTAGGGAGTATGCTCTCCATTTTTAAAAAATGGATCAGAAACCAGATAGCTTGAAAAATTTCCTCTCCATTATAAGACTCGACCGCATCAAGCTTTCTTGCCTTTAATTTTTGATATTTTCCATGGAATTTTGAGTACAACTTCTGCATCTCTACCATAGCGATAGTAGTTGAATGGTCATCATCATTATCATATTTATTTTGAGCATCCTACAATGATGTATATTTCATATCCAACCGATTTGGACCTCCATCATCATCAAAAATCACATGCACATCCATGACAACTTGACCAGGAATATCAAGAGAATTGCTTCCCATTTCAATGGCATCGGCTTCGATCCCCAGGGAGAGGGGCCTTTGGGAACAAGAATCATTTGCACATTGTTCATCCTGTAATGTTTCACTAAGCCATTTCCTCATGCAAGCCCCAGCCTTGTCATCTTTATCAGCAATGCTCTTCACTGTAGATGAATATCCAACACCAGCACCTGAGCTACTTTGAACATGATTCTACTTGCTTCTTCTCGCTTGATCACCTTCTAGATCCAAATTTTTGGCTGCTCATTTCCACTTTGAGTGTGGTGGTTGCATTGTAGAAATATAATTTCCATAAGTGGTATTGTCTTCGACAACCACAATGAATCCTTCTCATCAGGGATGCACCAAATGCCTCAACCCTGATGGACCTGACTGCTCATTCGTTGTTGTAGGAGTGTTATTGTCATTATATTTTATCACTGTTGTTGTCTAGTTAGACCTCGATGAAGCTTTTTAGCCAAGCCAGGATAGAGGGGCGTATACTTAATGTGTATATATCTACAACGTGGAAGGTGTAGCACCCAGTCTCGCTAGAGGCCACGCAGCCGACGATCCCTGATAGGACTTTCAGGATATCTAATATCAGGAGGAGCCACCCCCACCTTGTGGGAGCCAACTTGAGGAGGAGCACCATCATGATGGATGCAGAGGCGACCATAAAGAGATCATAGTTTATGTAGAGGAATATTTTTCACGTGTAGAGTGCGGTGTCTTCTTTGGAAATCCTCAACCTGTTGGAAGATCCATCTCCTGAATTTGTTGCTACCATTGTTAGAGCTTGGGATTTTTTTTTTTTCAATGTAGAGAGTATGACAGTGGGGGTATCCGAAGCAGCATATTTTTGCTTCAGTTTTTACCAGAGAATCTGAAAACTAGTTGTAATCCGATTGAATATCCATAGTCGTGAGACCATTTTTTTTCTGTGAAAAAATCGTAGCATGTTGAGGCTAATAACACATTTCAATTGCAATGGTGTCAATATAATTACACATTCCCATGTAGAACCGAGGCCAAGATTATTCCACCTCTTCAATCGGAATTTTGAACTTCTCCTCCAACACCATCATTATCTCCATAGTGTCCAAAGAGTCAGCTTCGAAGATCGACAAACTTGGTCTCGGGCTTGACGGTATCAAGATCAATCAATAGTTGCTTCGAAATTACGTCCTGCACTGTATCCAAGGTGTCCGGGACAGCAAAAATGGTGAAGATATTGAATCCAAAAGATGCAGCTACGACGATTTTTCTCATCGTCGCTTGGAACTTATGGCATGTTCGCAACCCTTTTAACTAAGACACTCTCAATGAAATATTTTGATGTTGGTAGGAGGTGGAGAGTCAGAACCCTCTTGTGGTGGGTGCTGCCACTACCAGAGAGGAAACAAGTGTCGAAGATGAGACTGTAGTTGCCATTGTGAGAGAACTTACTTTTTTTGCAAGGCAAGTGTTTCAGTCCATCATAGTTAACTGCTAGTTCATAATTTTTGTAATAGTATTTTTCAGTTGAAGGGAGCATCACGGTGGCAGTCATAACTGCACTGCCTATGTGCCATTTCATTTTGAGGTGACCATTAGAGACATGACAAAATATGGAGAGATGTATGTGGCCTCAAGCTTAAATTTAAGCACATGTACTATGGTCCTCGTAGATTTGATCGCACTTGATTTTCCATGATATATTGTAACACATAGATCTGCGATAGCATAATGGTGCACAGTGCTTCATTCCATAGATAGCGACGAGACTTCACAGATGAACCAACTAAGCAGTGTATGATTTCATATGTGGTGATGTAATGTTGTTAGATAGTCACAATATGGTGGTGCAATGGTTCAAGTAGTACCAAGGTGTTATTATGGCACAACAGAAGTGTGGTGAAGTCATTGGAGGAGGCTGAAATTGTTGTTCAAGCTAGAGTTTTTGTGGAATCGGACATAGGTCCTTCTAGGAATATCTAGAAACTAAACTATGGAAACTCTTAAACTATCTGATTTGCATATTTTGTGAAGGCCTATATGGCCCATGTAATTCCCCTGTGAGGGAAACTAAGATTTCATTTTATACCTCCAGAGTGCAATGCCGGGAATTTTTTATTCCTGAGGTTTATTTTGCTGCCTAGAGAGGCATGCTATTGTTTTTTTAGCAAGTTGAAGGCCCCATTCAAACCCAAGTATAGGGGTATTTATAGTCGTTGGAAATATTTTTTTGAGACGGACACATTGGTGGTGTCCATTTGTAATTCTGAGGTTATTTCATTTGATTTTTTTAAGCCTCAAAGTTTTTCTAACTTGAAGTGCACTCTCGGTTGAACCTACAACTCCCAAGGCACTTGTAAGTGAACCTAGTATTTAGTATTCTCCTCTTTCTACTTGGCGGATGCAACGGTTGGTTACCCATGCATTTTGGTAAGATGAGGTGACTACCATAATGACACTTATTCTAGGGACTACAGACATAGACACCCTATACTCTATCCAAGTTTTTTTTCTGGATCTACTTCTGAAGACTACAGACGAAGACACTTCAGAAGATTCTCTTCTATTCTTATTTCTTCTTCTCCTCCATATTTGGCTTCTATGGCTCATTCTATTGAATTTCATGGCTCATTTTTTCTTATGTATTAAGGTGCATTTTTGGAAAAAATGACACCTTCTAGATTGAGTTCACCATGAGGAGGGTTTCGATATTCATGGTGGATCTAGTCAGTGACCTATGAGAGGCAACATCCTCTGAGGATGACCTACAGAGGCAACAAAACCAGAAGTGGCTGACCCTGAGGCACTTAGACGGCTGACCCAGTGGCAAAAAACCCATAGATGTGGTTGACCTTGAGGCAACATACCAAGATGTATACACGGTGAATCTAGCATTATTCACAGTTGGAAATCCAAGCGCAAGGAGCACGAGCCTAGACCAAATCAGCAATAAAATAGGATGATAGGTTGTTTTTTAGAGAAGTCAACATTAAGGGGGAATGTTACCTAATGTTGACTTGTTTTTTTTCTTTAGTTAGGATAGTGCACTTTAAGGGGGAATGTTAGAATTAAAGTGCACTATGCCTCTGTTTTGACACTTGTCAGTTTATATTGACACTTTTCATTTATCATATAGGCCTCCTGCCTATATATGTAACACATTTTGTATCAATACATATCTCATTAGTTTTCCTGAAAACTAATGAGATATGTATTGATAAAAAATGTGTAACATATATAGGCAGGAGGCCTATATGATAAATGACAAGTGTCAATATAAAATGACAAGTGTCAAAACAGAGGCATAGTGCACTTTAATTCTAATACATAACTTCTCAAAATTGGGGTAGAAACTCCCAAAAGTGCTAGGACCACTATTTAACATTTGAGGGTTGTCGAAGGAGGCAATAAGGTGTCTATTAGAACGTGTCTTAGCAGTCTAATCTGATTGACATGATTTTAGTGTCTACATGAAGAATTGGATATGAAGTGAGGGGTATGAAGAAAGGGGTATGAAGGGAGGGGTATGAAGAAAGGGGTCTGAAGTGAGGGGTATGAAATTAGGGGTATGAGACCTTAATTTATTAAACTTAGGGGTATGAAGACAGGGGTATGAAGAAAGGGTTATGAAGTGAGGGGTATGAAGTTAGGGGTATGAGACCTTAATTGATTAAAGAAGTGTTTTTTTTTTTTTTTAATTGTAAACTTTAATTAAAAAAAATAGGAACTTTAAAATTTTAATTTTAACTTTAATTATTTTTTCTTTTTTTCTTAGGAACTTTAAAATTTTAATTTTCTCTTTAATGTTTTTTTTTTCTTTTTTTATCTTAGGAACTTTCAAATTTTAATTTTAATTTTTTAATTTAGAAAAAACAAAAAAATCAAAATGTTAGAAAATCAATTTAAAAAAAAAAACTTTAGAAAATTAAAAAAAATCAATGTTTCTTCATACCCCTCACTTCACACCCCTAACTTCATACACCTTTCTTCATACCCCTAACTTCATACCCCTCACTAATTGAATACTTACAAAAACCAATTATTTAATCAATTAATGTATCATACCCCTAACTTCATACCCTTCACTTCATACCCCTAACTAATTGAATACTTACAAAAACAACTTATTTAATCAAATAATATCTCATACCTCTAACTTCAAGGTTTAGGGTTCAGGATTTAGGGTTTGGGGTTTAGTTAAATAAGTGTTTTTTGTAAGTATTCAATTAGTTAAGTGTATGAAGTTAGGGGTATGAGACATTAATTTATTAAAGAAGTGATTTTTATAAGTGTTTAATTAGTTAGGGGTATGAAGTAAGGGGTATGAAGTGAATGAATTTAGGGGTATGAAGTGAGGGGTATGAGACCTTAATTGATTAAAGAAGTTTTTGTAAGTATTCAATTAGTTAGGGGTATGAAGAAAGGGGTATGAAGTGAGGGGTATGAAAAAAGAGGTATGAAGTGAGGGGTATGAAGAAAGGGATATGAGACATTAATTGATTAAATAAGTGATTTTTATAAGTATTCAATTACTTAGGGGTATGAATTGAGGGGTATGAGACCTTAAGTGATTAAATAAGTAGAATTTATAAGTGTTTAATTAGTTAGGGATATGAAGTTAGGGGTATGAAGTTAGGGGTATGAAGAAAGGGATATGAAATATTAATTGATTAAAGAAGTGGTTTTTGTAAGTATTCAATTACTTAGGGGTATGAAGTGAAGGGTATTTAGTGAGGGGTATGAAGAAATGGGTATGAAGTTAGAGGTATGAATTTATGGGTATGAAGAAAGGGGTATGAAGTTAGGGGGTATGAAGAAAGAGGTATGAAGTTAGGGGTATGAATTTAGAGGAATGAAGAAAGGTGTTGGAAATTTTGAATAATATTGTTGTCATTGATGTCAAGTGTTTGGTGCAATAAAAAGTTCATTTTGGTACAATCAAAGTGGTAAAAGGAATGGTTATAATATTCTATATTATAAACCAAAAAGGTTGGATAAAAGGTTGAAGACAAAAGTTTAGGCCCATGGTTTCAAAGAGAAAAGAAAAGATATTAAAATAATTAAGCCAAAAGGGCTTATTAAAAAGAGAAAAATTAGAATTGATGAAGGCCCCCATGCAAAAGTATTATTTAATACTAAAATTAAATAATATAATATTTAACCCAAAGTTAAATATTATATTAAATAAATAATTAAATTTGAAATTGGCAAAGGGTGCCAAAATTCAAATTTAAAATGGAGGCACTTAAGTTTTTCATCGATGTCATGCAATTACCTTGAAAGCATATAAAAGGGAGAAGCAAAAAATTAAAATGGTCTTTGGATCATCCAAGGTAGATGCGCTTAAGAAAATATAATGAGGCATATAGAAAATGTGCTAAAAATCTATTTGTCGAGCAAGCGATAAAGGATAAGGACAAGGCAATGAACGTCTTGGTTTAATGAGGGCCGGTAGACCAAGTGGTAGGAGGGTCCTTAAATTTTTGGCATAGGAAAGGTTCAAGATTTGATTCCCCCTAGCACTGGTTGAAGAGATTTTATTTTATTTATATCAGAAGCAACAGGGTTGAAATATTGAGGCCAAGGGTTAAGTATCAACTGCTTGGCTAACGCAAGCGGTCAAAGCACTGCACTTGGAAGGCTGAGGTCGGAGGGTCGATTCCCATCCGTGATAGCAAGGATAATTTTTTGTTATAAGGTATGCACCATGTTGATTAATTTATAAGGTATGCACCATGTTGATGAATTTTTTACTATAGATGATATTTTACGGATGATATTTGGCTTATATTTTGGAACATAGGAGGTATAAGGAGAAATATTTTGGCATTATATTTAAAGGTTTTAAATGTCATTTATTTTATATGCTAAGCTTGGAGGGATAAGTTTGTAAATGGTTTATTTATAAATGTAATTATTTGTTCTTGGACATTAAAGTAGAGTGAAAAAATATTTTGAAAGAGTGGAGATAAAAGGTGTAAAAGGTATTTTATTTGATTGTACCTCTTGCTTTGTAAAATAAAAATTGTTGATAGAGTTTTGTGAGTTTTAATGTATTATCCTTGAGAATTAAAAAGGAGTCCTATAACATTATTTTCAAGATTCATTGAGCATCTTATTGATGGAACATGCATATGGATATTTTGAAATAGAATCTTGCTATTTAACTTTTGATGTGGAACAAGGAGGTTTTGGTTGTTTGTGAGATAGGTTTTATGATGTATCTTCAACAGAGTAAATAAGAGGTATGGATATTCTTCTCTTCATTTGAGGTGTGTAGTTGAGAAAGTTTTTCTGAAATATAAGGTAGAGTTAAAAGGGTTGTTTGGTAAAATATTGTTAGAAATTTTTGAGTTAGGGTTTGAGACCTACATTAAGCATATTTGTTGAAAAGAAAGTGAAAAACATATACTAGGGTTTGTTGAGTAGATAGTGCTTCATTGTTTGAATATTTGTGTGGATTTTTTTAAGAATTTTTTTGAAAGAGATTTTGCAAGTGATAGAGATTGATTGGTTGAGTACAAAAAGTGTGAGTGTGAAACATATTGAGGTTTTTATAGAGCTTATAATTCTCTATATATTCATAAGGTTAAACAATATTTTGAGTAGAATTTATTTGTGTGAAGAGAGTTTTCTAGAAGAGATTTAAGTTGTTTTGTTTGCAAGTTTTGAAGTTATTTGAGCAAGTTTTGTGAGCATCTTAAGAGTTGGTATTGTGCAAGTATTTGAGAAGGCTTGAGGATAGAATTGAACAAGTATTGAGTAGACTTGAGGATAGAGTTTGAGCAAGTCTTGAGTAGACTTGAGGATAGATTTGAGTAAGTCTTTGAGAAGGCTTGAAGGCAGATTTGAGCAATTCTTTGAGGAGGCTTGAAGGCATATTAGAGAAAGTCTTGTGAAGACTTGAAACAACATTGAGATCAGGTTTGATTGCTAATCTATTCAATCTTTGTGTTAAGGCTTGGGTCAGATTTGAGATAGAGTTTGGTACATATTTATGAGTAAATTTAAAGCATATTTATGCTAGACTTGGGATAGAATTTGATGCAGATTTGAAATAGATTTTGGAGTAGATTTGTGAGTAGAGTTAGAGCAGATTTATGCTATACTTGGGATAGAGTTTGGTGCAGAGTTGAGAGAAAATTTTAGATGTGATAGAGCAAATATGATAGCTATCTATAGTGGATAGACATCCATAAGCCAGTCCAGTGGGGACAGAGGTATCCTATGGAGAGATATCCACAAGCTAGAGTAGTGGGGGTAGAAGTCTTCCAAAAGATCACCAGTAAAAGCAGAGGGGAAAGATTTATTCTATATATAGAATTCCACAAACCATAGAAAAGGGGAAATATTTCTCTTGTGGATAGATATCCACAAACCAGAGTAAGAGGAAAGAGTTCTCCTGTGGAGTGTGATCTTTGAACCAACTGGTAATATAGAGTTCTTCTATGGAGAAATATTTCTCTTGGATCAAGTTGCATGAAATAGAGCAAAGGAGATAGAGTTCTCCTATGGAGAGAGATACATAAATTAGAGCATAGGGTATTGGTGTCTCCTTTGGAAAAGATACATAAACATTGTAATAGGGAATAGTTTCCCAAGAATATTTGTTGAGAAAATTTAGTAGAAATATTTTTTTCGTGGAGTATCCTACATTGGGTGAACCACGTTAAAAAGGTGTCTCTCTTGTGTATGATGATTTGTGCATTACTTTGATTACTATTGTTTATATTGTCATTGATAATATTGGATAATGTTGTTGGGAAAATAAAAGTAAAATTTGGTCTTATACAGTTCACCCCCCTCTCTTAGTATAAGCTTGTGTTCTTCAATTGGTATTAGAACAGGTTCGTTTAGAAGAGTCTAACATATTTAAGAAAGAGTGTATAGGAACATAGATGGTATCTCAGAGTGGATCTTCAAAAAATAAGGAACCATTGTTCTATGGGAACAATAATGCTTTATGGAGTGTAAGAATGAGGACTTACTTCATGGCACAAGGATATGAGACATGGCAAGTAGTTAAGGATATGCGACATGGCAAGGGATATGAATAAAGGGGTATGAAGTTAAGGGTATGAATTTAGGGGAATGAAGAAAGGGGTATGAAATTAGAGGGCATGATGAAATGGGAATGAAGTGAATAAAGTTAGGGGTATCTTTGTTGAAGCTCGGGCCCTCTACCAAGGTTTTTTCTTGAGCCGTAAGCATTATATATCTAGCATTGTGATCGAAGGTGACTCCAAAAATAGTATTACTAGCTTGTCCCATGGCTCCCTCTCTCTATTGTGAAACACCTCCACCATGATCGATGAAACCAAATAGTTGCTCTAATCCTTCTCTGACTCTAAGGCAACCCATACTCTTAGATAAGGCAATCACATGGTTGACCAACTAGCCAACATTGATATCTCAGAGTTCGATCTTTGTATGTGTATTGGCTCATTCCCCCAAGCGATCATCGATGCAAATGCCATTGACCTCACCAACTAGTGAGGCAAAATGGTTGAGCGTGGAGAATCACAACCTCCATGATGATCCCCGCTCTCGAAGCATGATTTGTAAACCAAGATCCAACATGGTGTACTCTCATAGTGACACATTGAGGCTTACCACTATTTTTTCCTCACATGCAGCTACCATCTGGTCGAAGCTTTGACATGTGATTCTTCCCATTTTGTCCATGAGGGATTTTTTGCCTCCACGGCCACTTGTTCTATTGGAAGTGGAGGTCCATCCATAGTATTAGGCTCCATTTGAACCAAAACATCTACCATTTTAGAATATGTTACCTTGGTATCAAGAACAACCTCATATTTTATGGTTTTTTGAATGACTGGTCATGGGAAATGTTGGCCCTCGGTACCCTAGCCCTCAATTAGGACATTACAGTAGTTCCCATGCTCTCGAGGTGCTACATGTGCTTCCCTATTATTGGTCATTTCCCACTGACTTCCTGCTCTTAATCCAACATCATTTTGGTAAGATGTGTTGTTAGCATAAGTATGAAAGTGGTTGTTTGATCCATCTACCTCGTAGTAATTTCCCATGTCACTGTTGTTACTCCTTTTTGCCATGATCACCATGCCACCTTGGAAATTAATCCCCATCATCATGACTCATGTTCACTTGGCCCATTTTTTAGTCGTGGTGTTATTTCCTAAAGTATCCACTAACCCTCTCGATTAATTGGTGTGCCCGTCCACCCATGCCATTGGTTGTTCAATCGATCTGAAATATTTTTTGTATGAGGTGATTTGGATGGAGGAACCTGCTTGTGTATCATCTTTTATTTATTCCCACAAACTTTCTCCATAACCAAGTTTGCCACCCTCATACTTTCTATTTGATCCCCTATCCCTAGTTTTATCATAGTTTTGACATCATGGCTGAAATCGAACCTGCTTCCCTTAAATTAACTCCCCTGGTAGAGGACATTTTTAGGGACCATGGCCTCCTACATTTTTTGTAGTAATTTCAAGGGGTCGATCTAGATATGTCCATGGATTTTATTCATTCATGTAACAGGGGCCATGTGGTCGTATGAGGGATGGGTTTCACTGTTATGGTTGATCTTCTCGTGGTGGTTATTGGTCTCCCAAATGAAGGTGAAATTATCATTCAGGAGAAGCACTCCCTTCAGGGTGAATTAGCACTATTTAAGGATAAAGGTGAATCCTTATGGAAATAGAAGAGTAGGATTATCAGAGAGATACTCTCGAAACCATGGGACACAATGATGATAACTGTCCTCCAATAATTCACCCTCGACAATCCCTCGACCATTTTGTGGAGGTTCCACCTTGTATTTTTAAACCACCTCAAGAGAAAGAAAACCATAAATATCCCTTAATATATTTTTAGGTCAATGGAGCATTCAATTATCAACATGAAAAGGGGGGCCTCTTCCTCACCCATTCATCAAGGTATACACTAGGTTTTGTTCAGGTTCATGGTGGCGGAGTAGAATCAAGTAGTAGTACCATCGATTGGATTTCCTCTTATTGGTGATCTGACTAGGCCTCCCCTAGACAGAGGGTCAATTGGATCTACCCTCCTTACTGGAGGGGCGGTCAATCCTAGATATGATATTGGGGCTGATTTTTTCCCTCGCCTACCAAAATCTCGAGTGGGGCCACCATATTTGATGATACCCTGGTTTCTCAGAATACTGAGGTCCATTGTTATCCCATCCGTGTGAAGGTAGGAAGCAGCAAAAATAAGGCTTTGGTGGTCATTGATGATGCATCGGATGACTCTCTATCATTCTAGATAAAAAAGGAGAATCCAGTGCGGTTCATGGCCCATAATGAAGGAATGTTGGTGTAGGCTCCCCTCTTAGCCTCATGCATAATGCACTTCCTGAGCCTCTCTAATCGTGGGCACATTCAAGATATGCATTACCTCCTACAAGTGTTAGGATATTAGAGCAATATTCCATAATTTGGGATATTTACCCTTTTTCCACATTAGGTAGAATTTATATACTGCATTGTAAAAAGTAGCTTTTTACTTTTTACCACTAGTATTTACTTTTACTTTCTACCACGAAGATATTCACTGTGGAATATCTTGTGGTAAGTAGTATTCAATTCGACTACATTAGTAGGTTAGTTTTTAGGCACTTTATTTGGTAAGCACATTGGTTAGCTATCTTTATAGGGCATTTTCCTAAGGCTATTACTAGCCTATGTTTGTACTATATAAACCCCTTGCTTATGAATAAATAATTTAATTCACCTATGCTCCAATTTCTTACATTGGTATCAGAACGGGAAATAGAGCCTCGCTCCATGACGATTTGTAGGGGATATGTTCAAATTCCATTTTGGTGGAGAAGACCTGACTGAGGGTTCCACCGAAGGGTGGAGAAGACCTAGAAGATACACAACCTAATAGATAACTCCTCGGGTGGTGGGACAATATACTCAAGTGTGAATCGATGTAGGAGGACAACTAGGTAAACTAGACACCTAAGCAGAGACACGTGGCATTGTCAAATTCCCACATGGAGAGTAAACTCCACACGGTGGGACAGCGAACTCAAGTGTGACTCGATGGAGGATGACATATAGGTAAATCGAATACCTAAGCAGATACATGGGGTATTATCATATTACCACATGGAGATAAAACTCCATACCTAAGTGGTGAATAATTGGGACACCTAAGTGATGAATGGTTGGGAAGCTACACAACCTAGATCACACACTAGTGCGATACGTGATAGATATTGGGAGTGGACAGAGATCTTAGGCTAGGTGGACTAGGGATACGCATGGACCACATAGACAATGTGGCCACTACCTAATAGATCTACCTGACTTAGTAAGCGACCACTTGACACGGGACAAGCTAGAGACTAGACAACTCTGACACGATCCCTAACCTAAGATACACTACACATGGATTCCAAGCACAACATGGCTAAGCATGGTAAGACCAAGATGACAACCTGACATTGACATATGTGATAGAGCAAAAGGACTATCTGTTAGCTTGACCATCGTATGGTGGTCACATTCAAAAGGGTGACATTTTGTTTATAAACTATTTGTTTTTCCTCTTACCTTAAGAATGTGGGATATTATCCCAAGTATTATTGTGTGACATACAAAAGCTTGCTCGTTGCTGCAAATTGATTATAGATGATAGGTTGAATTTTATTGCAGATATCTCTACATCAGTAGTTTTTTGCTGATACCTCCACGTTGGTAGTTTCCAAAACCATTGTTTGTAGAAAACCTACGTGATCCAACTACCACGATCCATCATTGTGATCCACTTGTTCGAAAGAACTCAGTCAAAAAGTTGCAAAAGGATTAATTATGTCGAGCAGGCGATTTCCACAGTCAACCATAGATCTAAAAATTTCTCTGGCATCATCATTGAACACCTTGGACATGATTCTATCAAATTGCAATAGCCAGTTTCTCGTAGTCTCAATTTTCTATGTTTCTCACAAGTGTTTCCCTCGAGCTCCATAATTTTTATCAAAGGCTACCTCCTCAGTCTGCACATGGATTCATGGAAAGCCATCAATGATCTATTGCTTGTGGGGTAAGAACCATAGTGTCTTATGGAGGACATCAATTTTTAGAGTGTATTATAGTGATTGTCGATGACAAGTTCAACAGCAGTACCATACGTGGCTGAGATGACAGAAGACACCGATTGGGCGAAAAGACTAATCCCAAAAATTTCCTGCTCTTTCATAGGGATAAAAATAAAAGGGTTGTCATGCCATTTATATTCCATCCAATGTAGTAGCTCATATGGTCGGGGCGACGTTGCTAGGTGCTGACGTACATGGTGTCGCGGGGTCAAATCCCTGCGCATAGTAGCAATACATTTTGCTACAAAAACATTCAAAACACCAAGGTAGATTTTTTTATTTTATGTTTATTTTTATTTTTTTAATTATTTAGTTTAATTTATTAATAATTTAATATTATTTTATATAAAAAAATAATAATTTTAAAAATAAAATAATTTTTATTATTCATAAATTTTTCATAACCTAATTAGAAATTTTTTATAAACTTAAAATTAAAAGATCTATTTTTGAAAAAATTTCAATCAAAGAGTGCTTTTGTTTTCTCACCAAATGAAGAGCACATTTTTTTTTGCAAATTAGAGAGCCCTAAATTTCTTCTCAATCCTTGTTAATTTTGCAAACAATAAAGGATCAAACTTGAATTCTTTTTGCCAAATTGTAACACAAGGACACACAAAAAATTTACAAATCTTCAAATTTAAAATTGTCCATTTGTTTTCTCCAAGGAAGAATATAAGGCATAATTTGAATATTTTATTTCTACAAAATCGTTGAGCTACCGCGAGCTTACCTTGGGTCCATAAAAACCAAGTCATTTGTCAACTGGTTCTAGAAGCCTTTCAAATGTGGGTCGTGTGTCAACTTGTCTTGGAAGGAGTGCTATTTTGTTAATTTTACAAAAAAAAGGGGGGAAGACAAGAAATTGTATTTATTTTGCAAAATTGTAACACAAAAGTGAGGAGCACTTAAAAATCAAACTTGTTAAATTTGTAAAACAAAAAGAAAAGGCAATTGTTTTATGCCACATTCTTTGCAAATTTGAAAAACAAGAGGAGACATAAAATATCAAATTTTTGCACAACACAAATCCAAATTTTGTTGTAAAAGTTGGTAATAAGGTGCATTTTCGATTTTACTCGACACATTTATTACAAAATTGGCAAATTAGGTGCATTTTCAACAGTGATCGACACCTATGTGATAAGAATTTTGTGGGTATTCTTGTTTGATTATTGCATTATTTTTTGCAATTATAAGTCATAAAATCAAGAACACTAAAAACCCCAAAATTTCACTATAACTTGTGTAAATCATTGCATAGGTTCAAAACCAATTTTAGTTGATATTCTCTCCTAAATAAAAACCTCTAATTCACTCTTATTTGTTTGGCTTAATTTCCTCAAACTGATAAAACCTCTTCAAGAGGATTTTTCTGGCAGGTGCCATTAAATATATTTTTGAGTGAATTATATTTTGGTAATATTTTAGGGTATATCAAAAGAAAGAACAAGTTTTTGTAAAATAAGGAACCTTGAAAGTAGCAATCTTTTGCACTAAGGGGAGATAATTCATTTCTTCCTTCAAACACAGATTTTGACAAGAGGGAGGTAAAGCTTGTAAAGGCAATCAAAAAAGCAGAAATCATCAAAATTATACCTTTTTCTTTTAGGCTTCATAAGAGCAACCATGCTTGAAGTACTTGCAATAAGGAAGGATTATTTGGTGAACTTTTTTGATAAAATTTCCTATGAAGCAAATTTTTGCACAAATTGTAAAAAGGACAACCATGACACAATTCAATGTTGGTTTCCAAACAAGCAAAACTAAAATGGCAAAGGCACATCACAGAAGCCATGTTGCTAGTGAAGTGTCTAATTCTGATTCTGGTTCAGAAAGAGAACACAATGTTCTCTTGGTTCAAACAAAATTGTAAAGGGGAAACAAATTTGTCACCCTAGGAAAGCACCTTTTTCTCTCTCTTTTTTAGACTTCATAAATAACATAAGTTGTTGTTTGAAGTATTTGCAATAAAGAGGCGATTGTACCTATTTTAGGCTTCATAAATAGCAAACTCTCATTGTTTGAAGTACTTGTAACAAAATTTGGGAATTTTTTGGTGTAAAATTGCCTAGGAGGCAATCTTTGTAGAAAACCATCACAAAGCTTCTTGAGTTGCACATATTTTGCAAATAAGGGGGGATAAACATTTATTTTCTTACTTCACACAATTTTTTTGTAAAAATAGAAGAAGACTTATAAGGGTGCATTTTTGGCAATGACCGACACCTTAGTCACACTTCTTTCATAAATTTAATTACAACATACTTTTGTAACAAGGGGGAAACTTATAAGGGTGCATTTTCGGTAGTGACCGAAACCTTAGCTACCTTATCAAAATTTTGCAAAATCATATTGTAACCAAATGAACCTCGTATGAAGTGATCTACTCTACTACACCTAGCGATTGTAGCAGCTAGTTAACCATGCAATTTTATTTGATGATAAGATTACAATAATGGCATTCATTTATGTGAAGACAAAGTGAGGAATGACCCACTTTTTGATGAGGATCAGCTAGAGCATTGTGACAGAGCAAGAACCAACAAATCAACATATTTTTCACTGTATTGGGATAGTTATACATTACCCAAAAAATGTAATAAGGGGATATGTTAGAGTAATATTCCATCATCTGGGATATTTACCCTTTTCCTACATTAGGTAGAATTTATTTATTGCATGGTAAAAAGTAGCTTGTTACTTTTTACCACTAGTATTTACTTTTACTTTCTACCACGAAGATATTCACTATGAAATATCTTGTGGTAAGTGGTAGTCAATTTAACTACATTAGTAGGTTAGTTGTTAGGCACTTAATTTGGTAAGCACATTGGTTAGCTATCTTTACGAGGCATTTTTCTAATGCTATTACTAGCCTATGTTTGTACTACATAAACCCCTTTCTTATGAATAATTAATTAATTCACCTATGCTCCAATTTATTACATAGGAAGGGTGGCTAGAACCATTTCATCTTTGTTGATGCAAGTGGATGCTCTTCTGGAGGAGTACAAGAACTAGTTCGAGATCATCCAAGAATTCAAGATCTTGGTCAAAGAGTATCCTACAGATAATGGCGGTGGGCCTAACGCGTGAGTCAGCTCGAAGGGGTGCCTACTACATTAGTCAGGCTTTATATTTTTGATGGTATTTTTTGGTCTACGGTTACCCTTATGAGGATATTTTATCTATGGTGTTTCTTTTTCCACCCTTGTATGGGCATTCGCATGTAGCTGGGTTGGCCTTGTTAGGTATTATGATGGTTTATACATAGTTTGGTCTGTTAAGGTTTCTATATCTTGATTGTAGCTTCTCCTTTTGCTTGATAGGATCATCTCATGGGGGCTAGTCAGCCTCCAAAGATATTTTGGGCTTTGGCTAGAAATGTAAAAGGTTTTGGGATCCTTTCAAAACCCTTTTTCACCAATAAAAAAAAATAAAGTTAAGGGTATGAAGTGAGGGGTGTGTGACCTTAATTGATCAAAGAAGTGGTTTTTGTAAGTATTAAATTAGTTAGGGGTATGAATAAAGTGGTATTAAGTGAGGGTTATGAAGAAAGGGATATGAGACACTAATTGATTAAAGAAGTGTTTTTGTAAGTATTCAATTACTTAGGGGTATGAAGTGAGGGGTATTTAGTGATGGGTATGAAGAAAGGGGTATGAATAAAGGGGTATGAAGTTAGGGGTATGAATAAAGGGATATGAAGAAAGGGGTATGAAGTTAGGGATATAAAATTAGGGGGTATGAAGAAAAGGGTATGAATTTGGGGGTATGAAGAAAAGGGTATGAAGTGAGGGTTATGAAGAAAGGGATGTGAAGTTAGAGGTATGAAGTTAGTGTTATGAAGAGCGGTATGAAGAAAGGGGTATGAAGTGAGGGGTATGAAGAAAGAGGTATTAAGTGAGGGGTATGAAGTGAGGGGTATGAAGTTAGGGGTATGAAGTGAGGGGAATGAAGTTAGGGGTATGAAACCTTAATTGATTAAATAAGTATATGTATATATTTTTTTTAATTTTAACTTTAATTTTTTTCTTTTTTTTCTTAGGAACTTTAAAATTTTAATTTTTTAACCTTAGAAAAAAAACAAAAAAATCAAAATGTTAGAAAATCAATTTTTTTTCAAAAACTTTAGAAAATCTAAAAAAATCAATGTTTTTTTAAAAAAAAAATCAATGTTTCTTCATACCCCTCACTTCACACCCCTAAATTCATACCCCTTTCTTCATACCCATAACTTCATACCCCTAACTTCATACTCCTTTCTTCATACCCCTAACTTCATACCCCTCACTTCATACCCCTAACTAATTGAATACTTACAAAAACCAATTCTTTAATCAATTAATGTCTCATACCCCTAACTTCATACCCCTAACTAATTGAATACTTACAAAAAACACTTCTTTAATTAATTAATGTCTCATACCCCTAACTTTAGGGTTTAGGATTTAGGATTTAGGATTTAGTGTTTAGGGTTTAGGGTTTAGTTAAATAAGTAGTTTTTATAAGTATTCAATTAGTTAGGGGTATGAAGTTAGGGGTATGAGACATTAATTGATTAAAGAAGTGGTTTTTGTAAGTATTTAATTAGTTAAGGGTATGAAGTTAAGGGTATAAAGTAAGGGGTATGAAGTTAGGGGTATGAAGAAAAGTTATGAAGTGAATGAAGTTAAGGGTATGAAATGAGGGGTATGAGAACTTAATTGATTAAAGAAGTGATTTTTGTAAGTATTAAATTAGTTAGGGGTATGAAGAAATGGTTATGAAGTGAGGGGTACGAAGAAAGGGATATGAGATATTAATTGATTAAAGAAGTGTTTTTTTATGTATTCAACTACGTATGGGTATGAAGTAAGGGGTATTTAGTGAGGGGTATGAATAAATGGGTATGAAGTTAGGGGTATGAATTTAGGGGTATAAATTAAGGGGTATGAAGTTAGGGGGTATGAAGAAATGGGTATGAAGTGAATGAAGTTAGGGACATGAAGTAAGGGGTATGAGATCTTAATTGATGAAAGAAGTGGTATTATAAATGTTCAATTAGTTAGGGGTATGAATAAAAGGGTATGAAGTGAGGGGTATGAATAAAGGAATATGAAATATAATAGATAAAGAAGTAGTTTTTATAAGTATTCAATTACTTAGGGGTATGAAGTGAGAGGTATTTAGTGGGAGTATGAAGAAAGGGGTATGAAGTAGGGGTATGAATTTAGAGGATATGAATAAAGGGGTATGAAGTTAGAGGTTTTATATTCAGGGTATACAAGCGGTATGAAGAAAGGGGTATGAAGTGATGGGTATGAAGAAAGGGGTATGAAGTGAGGGGTATGAAGTTAGGGGTATGAGACCTTAATTGATTAAAGTTAGGGGTATGAATAAAGGGGTATGAAGTGAGGGGTATGAAGAAAAAGATATGAATTGATGGGTATGAAGTTAGTGGTATGAAGTGAGGGGTATGAAGTAAGAGGTATGAATTTTTTTTTAAATTGAAAAACCCCTTGTAAGGTTACCTTGGTCTGAGAAACCATGAACACGTGTTTATACACCATCAAAGTCACCCGAAGTCGCACTCGACCCTACCTGCACCAACATTATCAATTGGATTTTTTGTACCCAATTCAAATTTTTGGTAGAGTGGAGATTTGAACCTGGGACCTCCCTTGGAAGATTACCCTCTCCTATCCAACTCACCTACAAAGGGGTATGAATTGAGGGGTATGAAGTTAGGGGTATGAATTGAGGGGTATGAATTGAGGGGTATGAAGTTAGGGGGTAAGAATTGAGGGGTATAAGATCTTATGTGATTAAAGAAATTGTAAACTTTAATTAAAAAAAATAGGAACTTTAAAATTTTAATTTTAACTTTAATTTTTTTTCTTTTTTTCTTAGGAACTTTAAAATTTTAATTTTAATTTTTTAACCTTAGAAAAAAAACAAAAAAATCAAAACGTTAAAAAATCAAATTTTTTTCAAAAACTTTAGAAAATCCAAAAAAATCAATATTTCTTCATACCCCTCACTTCACACCCCTAACTTCATACCTCTTTCTTCATATCCTTAACTTCATACACCTCATTTCATACCTCTCATTACTTAAATACTTACAAAAACCAAATCTTTAATTAATTAATGCCTCATACCCCTCAATGAAGTTAGGGGTATGAAGTGAGGGGTATGAGATCCTAATTGATTAAAGAAGTGGTTTTTGTAAGTATTCAATTAGTTAGGTGTATGAAGTGAGGGGTATAAAGAAAGAGATATGAGATATTAATTGATTAAAGAAGTGGTTTTTGTAAGTATTTAATTACTTAGGGGTATGAATTGAGGGGTATTTAGTGAGGGGTATGAATAAATGGGTATGAAGTTAGGGGTATGAAGAAAGGGTTATTAAGTGAATGAAGTTAGGGGTATGAAGTGAGGGGTATGAGACCTTAATTGATTAAAGAAGTGATTTTTTTAATCATTCAATTAGTTAGGGGTATGAAGAAAGGGGCATGAAGTGAAAGATATGAATAAATGGGTATGAAGTGAGGGGTATGAAGAAAGGGATATGAGACATTAATTAATTAAAGAAGTGGTTTGTATAATTATTCAATTACTTAGGGGTATGAAGCGAGGGTTATTTAGTGAGGGGTATGAAGAAAGGGGTATCAACTTAGGGATATAAAATCAGGGGGTATGAGGAAAGGGGTATGAATTAAGGGGTATGAACTTAGGGGTATGAAGAAAGGTGTATGAAGAAAGGGGTATGAAGTGATGGGTATGAATAAAGGGATGTGAAGTGAGGGGTATGAAGTTAGGGGTATGATACCTTAATTGATTAAATTTAGGGGTATGAAGAGAGGGGTATGAAGAAAGAGGTATGAAGTGAGGGGTATAAATAAAGAGGTATGGAGTGATGGGTATGAAGTGAGGAGTATGAAGTTATGGGTATGAGACCGTAATTTATTAAAAATGTTTTTTTTTTTAATTTTATTTATTTTTAATTGTAAACTTTAATTTAAAAAAATAGAACCTTAAAATTTTATTTTTAACATTATTTTTTTTCTTTTTTTCTTAGGAAATTTACAATTTTAATTTTAATTTTTTAACATTCGAAAAAAACAAAAAAAATCAAAACATTAGAAAATAAAAGAATTTCAAATACTTTAGAAAATCCAAAATATCAATGTTTTTTTCAAAACAAAAAATCAATGTTCTTCTTACTCCTGACTTCATACTCCTAACTTCATACCCCTAACTTCATACCCCTTTTTTCATACCCCTAACTTGATACCCCTCACTTCATATCCCTCACTAATTAAATACTTATAAAAACCAATTCTTTAATAAATTAATGTCTCATACACATAACTTCATATCCCTAACTTCATACCCCTTACTCCATACCCATAACTAGTTGAATACTTACAAAAACCACTTCTTTAATCAATAAATGTCTCATATCCCTAACTACAAGATTTACTATTTAGGGTTTAGGGTTTAGTTAAAGAAGTGGTTTTTGTAAGTATTAAATTAGTTAGGGGTATGAGACATTAATTGATTAAAGAAGTGGAATTTGTAAGTGTTTAATTAGTTAGGGGTATGAAGTGAAGGGTATGAAGTAAAAGGTACGAACTTAGGGGTATGAAGAAATGGGTATGAAGTGAATGAAGTTAGGAATATGAAGTGAAGGGTATGAGACCTTAATTGATTAAAGAAGTGGGTTTTATAAGTATTCAATTAGTTAGGGGTATGAAAAAAGGGTATGAAGGTTAGAGATATTAATTGATTAAAGAAACGGTTTTTGTAAGTATTAAATTACTTAGAGGTATGAAATGAGGGGTATTTAGTGAGGGGTATGAAAAAAAAGGTATGAAGTTAGGGGTATGAAGTTAGGGTGTATGAAGAAATGGGTATGAAGTGAATTAATTTAGGGGTATGAGACCTTAATTGATTAAAGAAGTGGTTTTTGTAATTATTCAATTAGTTAGGGGTATGAAGTGAGAGGTATGAAGAAAGGGGTATGAAAAAATGGATATGAGACATTAATTTATTAAATAAGTGGTTTTTGTAAGTATTCAATTACTTAATATTATAAAGTGAGGTGTATTTAGTGAGAGGTATGAAGAAAGGGGTATGAATTTAGGAGTATAAAGTTAGGGGTATGAAGAAAGGGGTATTAAGTTAGGGGGTATGAAGAAAGGGGTATTAAGTTAGGGGGTATGAATAAGGGGTATGAAGAAAGGGGTTTTAAAGTGAGTGGTATGAAGTTAGGGGTATGAGATCTTAATTTATTAAAGTTAGGGGTATGAAGAGAGGGGTATGAAGAAATGGGTATGAAGTGAGGAGTATGAAGTTAGGGGTATGAAGTGAGGGGTATGAAGTGATGGGTATGAAGTTATGGGTATGAGACCTTAATTGATTAAATAAGTTTTTTTTATTTTATTATATTTTTTTAATTGTAAACTTTAATTAAAAAATAAATAAACTTTAAAATTTTAATTTTAACTTGATTTTATTTTTTCTTTTTCTTCTTAGGAACTTTGAAATTTTAATTTTAACTTGAATTTTTTTTTTCTTTTTCTTCTTAGGAACTTTGAAATTTTAATTTTAATTTTAATTTTTTAACCTTAGGAAAAAATTAAAAAATCAAAACATTAGAAAATCAAAACATTAGAAAATCAAAATTTTTCAAAAACTTTAGAAAATATAAAAACATCAATGTTTCTTCATACCCCTCACTTCACATCTCTAACTTGACACCCCTTTCAGCATACCCCTAAATTCATAACCCTAAATTCATACACATTTCTTCATACCCTTAACTTCATATCCCTCACTTCATACCCCTCACTAATTAAAATCAAAGTTTTTCAAAAACTTGAGAAAATCCAAAAAAATCAAAGTTTTTTCAAAAAAAGAAAAGTCAATGTTTCTTCATACCTTTCAATTCACACCCCTAACATCATACCCATATTTCATACTCATAACTTCATACCCCTTTCTTCATACCCCCCACTTCATACCCCTCACTAATTGAATACTTGCAAAAACAAATTCTTTAATCAATTAATATCTCATACCCCTAAATTCATACCCCTCACTTCATACCCCTAACTAATTAATCAATTAATGTCTCATACCCCTAACTTCATAACTCTAAATTCATACCCCTCACTTCATACCCCTAACTAACTAAATACTTACAAAAACCACTTCTTTAATCAATTAATGTCTCATACCCCTAACTTCGAGGTTTAAATTTTAGGTTTTAGGGTTTAGTTAAAGAAGTGGTTTTTGTAAGTATTCAATTAGTTATGGGTATGAAGTTAGGGGTATGAGATATTAATTGATTAAATAAGTGGTTTTTGTAAGTATTCAATTACTTAGGGGTATGAAGTGAGGGGTATTTAGTGAGGGGTATGAAGAAAGGGGTATAAAGTTAGGGGGTATGAAGTTAGGGGTATGAATAAAGGGATATGAAGAAATGGGTATGCAGTGAGGGGTATGAATAAAGGGATGTAAAGTGAGGGGTATGAATTTAGGGGTATGAGAACTTATTTTATTAAATTTAGGGCTATGAAGAGAAGGGTATGATGAAGAACACAAGCTTATACTGAGAGGGGGGTGAACAGTATAAGACCACTTTTTACTTTTTCTTCCCAATCAATATTATGCAATGTAAATATAGCAATATCAATAGCAATAATCAAAGTAATGCACAAATCACCACACACAATAGAGACACCACAATTTACGTGGTTCACCCAATGTGGGCTACTCCACGAAGAAAATATTTCACTAAAATTTTCTCAATCAATCTCTTGGGAATCCTTTCCCTATTACAATATTTATGGACCTTTGTCCAAAGGAGATACCAATCCCCTTAATAAAGTTCGTGGATCTCTATCCACAGGAGAACTCCTTTCTCCTCTTACTATAGCTGGTGATATTCTAGAAGAATTGTTGCCTCCATTGCACTAGCTAATGGATCTCTATCCACTGAAGACTCTTGTCCTCACTCAGAAGACCTATCCTCACTACCATGGCTAATGGATCTCTATCCACTAGAGACTATCATCCTCTATACTCTATCACCTCCAAATATTACACTCATATCTGTCTCAAATCTGTACTAAACATAGTCCATCGGTCTAGCACAAATTTATCCTCAATATTTGTCTCTAGTCTAGCACAAATCTATCCTCAAATATGCACCAAAATCTATCCTTGAATCTATACTAAACATAGTCCTTCAGTCTAGCACAAATCAGTCCTCAATATCTTTCCTCAAGACTTAACTCAAAGCTTGACTCAATCTCAAATCAACTCTGTTGGATCTACCCCAAACCTTAACTCAAGGTTTGAAAAAATCAATCAATCAACTCTGCTCTCAAGCCTTCTCAAAGACTTGTCTCAAATCTGCCTTGTAAGATTTCACAAAAGCTCACACCAATCAGTCTACAAGTCCTCTCTAGAACTTGTCCAATCTGCTCAATAAGTCCTCTCAAGAACTTAACCAAATATGCTCAATAAGTCCTCTCAAGAACTTAACCAAATATGCTCAATAAGTCCTCTCAATAACTTAACCAAATCTTCTCTCAATCTGTATTGTAAGCTTCCACAAAAGCTTACTCAAATCTGTCCACAAGTCTTCTCAAAGACTTACCTCAAATCTTCTCAACAAGTCCACACTAGAACTTGTCCAATCTCATAGAAACATAAAGAGAATTATTAGAGACTCAATATGATCTATACTCATCACAATGCTCAAACACTTTCAATCACTCTTTCAGAAACATACAAAGAATTTTTAGAGACTCAATATGCTTCAACTCAATCACTTTCTCAATTCAATTCAGAATATAGAATAGTTTGTTTTATGGAACTTGAACAATCACTTCACACATCCACTTGACTAGGCTCAACCAAATCTACTCAACCAATCTCTCAATGAAATAATTCTTGCTCACAAACCCTAGTCCAAGCATATGATACTTCACTCAAAATGTTTCCAACAATGCTCAACAACAAATCTCACATAACAATGATACTCTTGTTCTTTTCAAACCCTAGTTCAAGTTCTTTGCTCAACAACTCACTTCAACAACAATACTTATAAAACAACTCTCACATAACAATGATACTCATGTTCTTTTCAAACCCTAGTTCAAGTTCTTTGCTCAACAACTCACTTCAACAACAATGCTTATAAAATAAGGTTTTAATAACAACTCTTTATTCCAGAAAACCTTGAAGCATTAACTCAAACACACTCAATGAGGAAGCCCTAATCAATTCCTTTTCCACTCCAATCTTATTTTTAGAAAACCAATCAATCAATTCAACTATGGAAGAATGTGCTCATACCTTTTCTTGATGATGAAGGAATCTCAAATATCTATCACAACCACAAACACTTCTATGCCAAACTCAAAGAGGTTAGAAGATAAATCTCTCTCACAATGTAATGCAAAAACTCAATTACACCTTATCACTCCATATTTAAAAACAACCATTAACATACATAAAATATTTATCCAATAACACCTTATAATCTCCCAATTAAAATAAATTTAACATCCACCAAAATTAACTCAAAACCTCTTTAATTAGATTTAATGGCAAAAAGAACTTTGGCAAAAATCAAATCCACTTTACTTATAACTCCAATAACATAAATTAATTACCAAGCAAGCAATCTTCCATATACCCTTATAACTCCAAATAACACCTTAGGAAAACATTAGGTAAATAAAATATTTAATTAAAAGTACCTTTGCCACTTGTGGGATTCAAACCCACAACCATTGCCTCCTCGTGCACCCTAGCCATGGGCTTGACCACCACATGTGCTAGGCACATGCTTGGAAGGCTAAGAGCACAATGTGCTCTTTCTTCCCAAGCCTAGAGCTTTTAAAAAGTGTGTGCCAAAATATTTCCACCATGGCGCTCAAGACAAACGTGCCAACAACCTCCACGTGAATCAATCGTGGTCACTTCCACTCCAAACGCTCTCATGAAACATGTGTTGCCAATGGACCACACTATCCAATGGGAGTGAGGCCTTAAGCCCTCTCCACTAGTCTTCTTCCTGGCGCTAAAAGACAAAATGATTCTTGTCTTCTTCCTCAACGATTTGCATGAAATAAACTTCGGTCGCTTGAATATTAATCAATGAAGGGTAAGGTTTGAATGCCCCTTTGGCATGGTATTTATACATGAAATCCACCATCTCGTCGGGGATTCTGGAATTTTTATTTTTTCGTTGTGGTAATAAAATATAAATTTTTTTTTTTTTTTTTTATACCTCCCTACCTTATTTTTATTTTTTTTTTTTTTTTTTTTTATTTTTTTTTTTTAATTAATATAATTAAGTTATAATTAATTTAATAACCAAAAGGATTATTAAATTAAATTACAAATTAATATATAATTAAATTATTATAACTAGTTATAATTAATTTAATTCCTTAGACCTCTCCATAGGTTTTAAGAAAAACCTTTTATTTTGCCATCAATGGTTTTGAGAAAAACCATTTAAATCATGCTTCACATAAAGCTCTTTTGGAACCAATCAAAATGCAATCCTTCTTAGAACCTTTTGACATCAATGACAACTAATATTCCTCAAAATGTCCAACAATCTCCCCCTTTGTCATTGATGGTAACCCAAACTCTTTTTACCAGAAACTTAACCTTTTCTGGGTTCTGCTCCCCTTGGGACTTTGCTCCCCCTGGCTCAAATCTCTCCTTGTTGCTCAAATACCAAATCTCTCCCCCTTACTCAAATCTCTCCCCCTTTGACATCAATGGAAAAGGGTCACATTTGGGGCTTGGGGCTAAGAATGAGCCTCTTAGCTTAGCCCCTCCCCCACCTCCTCATGAGATGGTTAATTATGGGGTGGGAGTATTTCTACTCCCAAAAAACACTGGTCTTTACCTTTGTCTTCTTTTCTTCTTATCTGATCCTTCTGATTCCTCTGACTGTTCCTTTCCATGTCCATGTTCCTATTCCTGTTCATATCCATATTCCTATTCCTATTCATATCCATGTTCCTATTCTTATTCATGTTCCTGTTCCTATTCATATCCATGTTCCTGCTCATGTTCCTATTCCTATTCTTGTTCCTGTTCATACTTTATTTTGGAATGTCTGCTCTACACCACTTTGTTGTGTGACCATAATTATTGCACTTATAACACTTAATGTTATTATTCCTTGGAGGTGAAAATGTCTTAGGATTTCTCCTAGTGAAGCCATATCCTCTTCTGTCATGAACCCTGTAATTCATTGCCTTGTGACCAAACTGATTACATGAGTAGCAATACCCATGGAAAAGTTCTATGTTCCCATATTCCTATATTTCATGTGTCCTACACTATGAAACCATGTACCCAAACCTATGACATGAAAAATATCTTCCATTAAAGTTTCCTTGTCTTGACCTCATTGGTCTCTTAGTCTCTCTTGACCTATTTTGATTGTTGTTCCATTTGTATCTTCTTTGTGCATTGTTCTTGTTCTTGTTGAAATTTCTGTTGTCCAACTCACCCTCGTATGTCTCACTTTCTCTTATACTACATTCTTGTAAAGTGTCTTCATCTGAAGTTTCTTCTCCTCCAGAACTTGAGGTTGACTCT
Organism: Wollemia nobilis; assembly: GCA_028583015.1. Taxonomy (NCBI): domain Eukaryota; kingdom Viridiplantae; phylum Streptophyta; class Pinopsida; order Araucariales; family Araucariaceae; genus Wollemia; species Wollemia nobilis. The sequence continues at coordinate 678,170 of JAQPPZ010001079.1, forward strand.
CCTTCCCATTTCTTTTATCCTTGTTCAAATCCAAGACCTATTTTGCTTGATGTAGGCTTTTGTATCTTGATGAACTTATCCAAGTTCTTTGAGCTGTTTTTGAACCCTTTTAGCTTGAATTTGGAGTCTTCTAAATATTCCCTTAGTAGTGCCACTTATTGTGCTAAATTTTCACATTCTAAGATCTTTGCTTCTAACTTATCCTTGAACTTCTTTGTCTTAGCCTTTGATTTTTCTAGATCCTCTATAAGCATCCTTCTCTCTTCATCACATTCTTGAAACTAAATTTCAAGTTTAGAGTTTTGCTTTCTTACCTTCTTCACTGTGTCAAGGGCATAGATAAGTTCTCCCTTGAGATCATATCCATATTTATCTAAATATTCCTCTATTTTTTTACCTTTGTCCATATCATAATTTTATTTTGGCTTGTCTTCTATAGGGTCATTTTATTCTTCTTCTAGTGCCATTAGAATATTCTCTTCTGGTCCTTCAAGTGCATCCTCATATTCATCATCACTGAAACTATAACCATTCCTTGTACAACTATATTCAAGATGTCCAAAGTTACCACATCTAAAACACTTGAGAATCATTGGTGCCCTTTTCTGAACTTCCTTTTCTTCAATCATAAATAGGACTTCATCTCTATCATTATCTTAAAAACTAGCATCACTATCACTTGAGTACTTACTTGCCTTATCCACATAGTAGCTCCTATTTTTCCTTTGAAAAAACTTTTTTCCTTGTTTGCTTTGTCCATCCTTGCTTTTCTTTTGGTATCTGTATCTTTATGATTCCCTATTTCTGTGATCATGTTTCTCTTCACCATTGTTATTCTTAGCTTCTTGACAATCTGTTGCATAATGACCATACTTTCCACAATTGAAATATTTAACAAATTTTAGATCTCTAGATATTCTAGAATCCTTATCCCTTCTACCATAATTAGCTTCTTCATCACTGGATGACTCATTTCTTGATTCTAACTTCTTACCCTTTGTCTTTTTTATTTCTTTGAAAGTTGCTTCCTTTTGGGGAATAGGTTCTTTTGTTCTCATCTCAAAAGTTGTAAGAATACCAAGCAACATATCTCTTGTCAAAGAATCACCATCCTTTGATTCTTCTATAGCTAAAATATTTTCACTAAACCTTGTTGGAAGAGATCTTAAGATCTTATCACAAATATCTGATTCATCAACCTTCATTCCAAGTCCTTGCATAGCATTAACAACCTCATCAACTCGAAGTAGATAAGTACTAATATTTTCCTCATTCTTCATTCTTAACTCTTCAAGTTGTCCTTTGAGATTTCGTATCTTTACTTTCTTGACACCTTTATCTCCTTCATATATATTTTGCAACTTATCCCATATTCCTTTTGCATCTTCACAATGCATAACTTTTATGGACTATGTTCTATGCAAACCTCTCAAAAGTGCATTCATTGCTTTTGAATTGTAATGTTGTAGAAGCTTACCTTCCTTATCTATAGGTGGATCAACTGAGGGGTTGTATCCATTTTCAAATGCTTCCCAAACTTCATTTCCAAGTGCCTTCAAGTAGATCTTCATTCTCAAACTCCAATATACATAATCACTTCCATAAAATATTGGTACTAAATTATTTGAAGGTCCATTCTTAGAATCCATTGTGTTCTTGTTAGCTTTTACTTCAAGTTGTTAAACTCTTCCGAAGGAACCCACTTTGATACCAATTGAAGAACACAAGCTTATACTGAGAGGGGGGTGAACAATATAAGACCACTTTTTACTTTTTCTTTCCCAATAAATATTATGCAATGTAAATATAGCAATATCAATAGTAGTAATCAAAGAAATGCACAAATCACCACACATAATAGAGACACCACAATTTACATGGTTCACCCAATGTGGGCTACTCCAGAGAAAATTTTCACTAATTTTCTCTATCTCTTGGCCCCTTTTCCCCCATCCACACTCTATCCATAGGAGAACTCCTTTCTCCTCTTGCTCTGGCTAGTGATATTCTAGAAGAACTGCTGCCTCCATTGCACTAGCTAATGGATCTCTATCCATTGAAGACTCTTATCCTCACTCAAAAGACCTGTCCTCACTACCCTGGCTAATGGATCTCTATCCACTAGAGACTGTCATCCTCTATACTCTATCACCTCCAAAGCTTGCACTCATCTCTATCTCAAATCTATACTAAACATAGTCTATCGGTCTAGCACAAATCTATCCTCAATCTCTGTCTCTAGTCTAGCACAAATCTATCCTCAAATATATACCAAAATCTATTCTTGAATCTATACTAAACACAGTCCTTTAGTCTAGCATAAATCAGTCCTCAATCTCTATCCTCAAGCCTTAACTCAAAGCTTGACTCAATCTCAAATCAACTCTGTTGGATCTTCCCCAAACCTTAACTCAAGGTTTGAACAAATCAATCAATCAACTCTGCTCTCAAGCCTTCTCAAAGACTTGTCTCAAATATGCCTTGTAAGCTTTCACAAAAGCTCACACCAATCAGTCTACAAGTCCTCTCTAGAACTTGTCCAATTTTCTCAATAAGTCCTCTCAAGAACTTAACCAAATCTGCTCAATAAGTCCTCTCAAGAACTTAACCAAATATGCTCAATAAGTCCTCTCAAGAACTTAACCAAATATGCTCTCAATTTGTATTGTAAGCTTCCACAAAAGCTTACTCAAATTTATCCACAAGTCTTCTCAAAGACTTACCTCAAATCTTCTCAACAAGTCCACACTAGAACTTGTCCAATCTCATAGAAACATAAAGAGAATTGTTAGAGACTCAATATGCTCTATACTCATCACAATGCTCAAACACTTTCAATCACTCTTTCAAAAACATACAGAGAATTATTAGAGACTCAATATGCTTCAACTCAATCACTTTCTCAATTCAATTCAGAATATAGAATAGTTTATTTTATGGAACTTGAACAATCACTTCACACATCCACTTGACTAGGCTCAACCAACTCTACTCAACCAATCTCTCAATGAAATAATTCTTGCTCACAAACCCTAGTCCAAGCATATGATACTTCACTCAAAATATTTCCAACAATGCTCAACAACAAATCTCACATAACAATGATACTCTTGTTCTTTTCAAACCCTAGTTCAAGTTCTTTGCTCAACAACTCACTTCAACAATAATTCTTATAAAACAACTCTCACATAACAATGATACTCATGTTCTTTTCAAACCCTAGTTCAAGTTCTTTGCTCAACAACTCACTTCAACAACAATGCTTATAAAATAAGGTTTTAATAACAACTCTTTATTCCAGAAAACCTTGAAGCATTAACTCAAACATACTCAATGAGGAAGCCCTAATCAATTCCTTTTCACTCCAATATTATTTTCAGAAAACCAATCAATCAATTCAACTATGGAAGAATGTGCTCATACCTTTTCTTGATGATGAAGGAATCTCAAATATCTATCACAACCACAAACACTTCTATGCCAAACTCAAAGAGGTTAGAAGATAAATCTCTCTCACAATGTAATGCAAAAACTCAATTACACCTTATCACTCCATCTTTAAAAACAACCATTAACATACATAAAATATTTATCCAATAACACCTTATAATCTCCCAAATAAAATAAATTTAACATCCACCAAAATTAACTCAAAACCTCTTTAATTAGATTTAATGGCAAAAAGAACTTTGGAAAAAATCAAATCCACTTTCCTTATAACTCCAATAACATAAATTAATTACCAAGCAAGCAATCTTCCATATACCCTTATAACTCCAAATAACATAAATTAATTACCAAGCAAGCAACCTTTCATATACCCTTATAACTCCAAATAACACCTTAGGAAAACATTAGGTAAATAAAAATATTTAATTAAAAGTACCTTTGCCACTTGTGGGATTCGAACCCACAACCATTGCCTCCTCGTGCACCCTAGCCATGGGCTTGACCACCGCGTGCGCTAGGCACACACTTGGAAGGCTAAGAGCACAACATGCTCTTTCTTCCCAAGCCTGGCGCTTTTAAAACATGCGTGCCAAAATATTTCCACCATGATGCTCAAGACAAACACGCCAACAACCTCCACATGAATCGATTGTGGTCACTTCCACTCCAAATGCTCTCATGAAACACACGTTGCCAATGGACCACACTATCCAATGGGAGTGAGGCCTTAAGCCCTCTCCACTAGTCTTCTTCCTGGTGCTAAAAGACAAAATGATTCTTGTCTTCTTCCTCAATGATTTGCACGAAATAAACTTTCGGTCGCTTGAATATTAATCAATTGAAGGGTAAGGTTTGAATGCCCCTTTGGCATGGTATTTATACATGAAATCCACCATTTGTCTTAGACGTCGATGCTCCACAAAATTTGATGACGTCAACGGGAAAAAGACAATTGCAATTTGAATTTAAACTTTGCCAACCTTACCATAAGGTAATTTAATTAAATTATAAATTAATTAATAATAATATTAATTAATATAATTAAGTTATAATTAATTTAATAACCAAAAGGATTATTAAATTAAATTACAAATTAATATATAATTAAATTATTATAATTAATTTAATTCCTTAGACCTCTCCATAGGTTTTAAGAAAAACCTTTTATTTTGCCATCAATGGTTTTGAGAAAAACCATTTAAATCATGCTTCACATAAAGCTCTTTTGGAACCAATCAAAATGCAATTCTTCTTAGAACCTTTTGACATCAATGACAACTAATATTCCTCAAAATGTCCAACATATGAAGAAAGGGTTATGAAGTGAGGGGTATGAAGAAAGGGGTATGAATTGAGGGGATTGAAGTGATGGGTATGAAATGAGGGGTATGAGACCTTAATTAATTAAAGAAGTTTTTTTTAATTGTAAACTTTAGTTAAAAAATTAAAAAAATTATGAACTTTAAAATTTTAATTTTAACTTTAATTTTTTTTCTTTTTTTCTTATGAACTTTAAAATTTTAATTTTAATTTTTTAACAAAGTAGAAAAAAATCAAAACATTAGAAAATCAACTTTTTTCAAAAACTTTAGAAAATCCAAAAAAATCAATGTTTTTTCAAAAAAAAAATCAACGTTTCTTCATACCCCTCACATCACACCCCTAACTTCATGCCCTTTTCTTCATACCCCTAACTTCATACCCCTTTCTACATACACCTAACTTCATACTCCTCACTTCATACCCTCACTTCATACCCCTCACTAATTGAATACCTACAAAACCCAATTCTTTAATCAATTAATGTCTCATACCCCCAACTTCATACACCTAAATTCATACCCTTAACTAATTGAATACTTACTGTTAGAATAATATTCCATCATTTGGGATATTTTCCCATCTCCTACATTAGGTAGTTTTTAGTTACCACATGGTAAAAAGTAATTAATTACTTTTTACCACTAGGTAAATCTTTATTTACTATTCACCTAGGTTAAGTTATCTATTTGACCGATATTATGGACGACAAGTAGTAGGCAAATTGATTTAGGTTAATAGGTTAGTGGTTACCGTGAATATTTCCTAAAGCTATCTATAGTCTATAGCATTTTGTATTTAAACATTATTCATCGAATACATTTGGTTACTGATCAATATATCATCATTGGTATCATTTGCTGGGTTCTACCTGGTACATCCCGAGGAGACTGAGGCATCTGGACAAGACGGGTGTGACAACCCATTCTATTTGCATGGATCTCGAGGTGGCCCGTAGGGGCTGCTAGATTGGACCGGATCTCGAGGTGGATCGGACACATTTTTTGAGGCACTGGACCGAACGGGGCAACTGGACTGGATCGAATCCCGAGGTGGATCGGACACATTTTTTGAGGCACTAATAGGACGCGGCTGACTGGACCCCGGGCACAAAACCCGAGGCTGACTGGATGTGGCTGATTGGACCTAACTAGACCCAAGGCACATAACTTGAGGATGACTGGACACGGATGACTGGAACTCGGGCACAAAACCCAAGGCAAATGGACGAGGTGATGCATGGCAAACTGGCCACACGCCACCCCGGATGCGACGCATGGCAGACTGGCCATGCGCCACTTGGCCATAGCAAAAAAGCCACAGTGGGACGTTCGATTACCCACAGGCAATCGAAGCATAAAGGGCGCGATAGCCCTTTTATTCCCATGAAGCATCGCCCGTAGGGGCGATGTGGGATTAATCCCACGGGATTTTTTTTTCCCACTTCACAGAGGAGACGGGAAGAAAGGGAAGGACTTACCCTTCCCTTCCCGTCGGGCGGCGTAGCCCGACTGGTAGGAGTGCCAGTCGTTGGGCTAACGGCCACGGGGTCGGGAGTTCGACTCCTGGCGGCGCCGAAAACCTCTTTTTGCAAGGCGCAATGCAAATTAAAAAAAAATAAGGTATTTTTTATTTCTTTTGTATTTTTTTTTCAGTTTTTTAATTAATAAATTAATCTATTTTGTTATAAAAATCATTTTTTTAAAAAAATTAAGTGATTTTTTTATCAAATTTTTTTTATTAATTAAATTATGCTAAATTAAATTAAATTTATACATTGAAATTTAAAACAAAGCAAAAGTTTTTTTTTGTGTTGTTTTCTCCTAATCATAAACAGGGAGACAAGAGACAATCCTTGAAACAAATTTCTTTTGCAAATTGAGACTCCTAATATTTTTCATTCTCCAAAATTTTCTAATCAATTGTTTTGAGAGAATAAATTTGTCTCATGAAGAAATTGAAGACCTTGGGTCTACAAAAACTAAGTCGTGTGTCGACTAGTTCTGGAAGCCTTCCAAATGCGGGTCGTGTGTCGACTTGTCTTGGAAGGAGTGCTCAAAATTGTTAATTTTGCAAAATTTAGGGGAGAAGACAACATTGTACTTCTTTTGCAAAATTGGAAAACAAAGTAGGAGACATAAAAATATCATTTTTTGCACAACACAAACCACACATTTTGTTGCAAAAATTAAAAGGTGCATTTTCTATTTTACTCAACACCTTTATTGGCAAATTAGGTGCATTTTCGGTTGCATCCGACACCTAGGTGCTAAGAATTTTGTGGGCATTCTTGTTTGATTATTGCATTATTTCTTTTGCAATTATAAGTCATAGAATCAAGAACACACTAAACCCCAAAATTTCACAAATTTGTGTAAATCCTTGCACAGATTTAAAGCCAAAATTACTTGATATTCTCTCCTAAATCAACAAAACCCCTAATTCACTCTTATTTGTTTGGCTTAATTTCCTCAAACTTTTCATCCTTCTTGAAGGGAGTTAAGGCAGGTGCCATTAAATATCTATTTGAGTGAATTATATTTTGGTACTCTTTTAGGGTAATCAAAAGAAAGAACAATTTTTTGAAAATAAGGAACCTTAAAAGTTGCAATCCTTTGCACTAAGGGGGGATAATTCCTTTCTTCCTTCAAACATAGATTTTGATAAGAGGGAAATAAAACTTGTAAAGGCAATCAGAAAAGTCCAAGTCATCAACATTAAAACCTTTTCTTTTAGACTTCATAATAGCAATCATGCTTGAAGTACTTACAATAAGAACGGACAAATTGGTGAACTTTTTGATCAAATTGCCTAGAAAGCATAGTTTTGCACAAATTGTAAAAATGAAAACCAAGACACCATTCAGTGTTGGTTTCAAAACAAGCAAAACTAAAATGGCAAAGGCACAACACAGAAGCCATATTTCTTGTGAAGTGTCTCATTTTGATTCTGTTTCTAGTTCAAAGATAGCACAAGGAGTGCTAAATTGCTAAAATAGTTTTGTAGAGGGAAAACATGTGTCCCTTGGGCAAAAGCACCATTTTCTCTCTCTAGTTTTTTTGGCTTCATAAATAGCATAAGTATTTTGTTTGAAGACCTTACAAATAAGGGGTGCTTGTACCTCTTTTAGGCTTCATAAATAGCAAATTCTAGGTGTTTGAAGTACTTGTAACAAGAGGAGCGACTTTTTGTGATGTAAAATTGTCTAGGAGGCAATATTTGTAAAATCCTTCACAACACTCTTGAGTTGCATACTTTTTGCAATTGAAGGGGGATATACATTTCTTTTCTTCACAATTTTTGTAAAAAGGGAAGATGGCTTATAAAGGTGCATTTTCGGCTTTGACCGACACCTTAGTCACACTTCCTTCATAAATTAATTACACTATGTTTTGCAACGAGAAGGGGGGAACTTATAAGGGTGCATTTTCGGCAGCGATCGACACCTTAGCTACCTTATCTTTTGCAAATTCATATTGTAAATGAATGAACCTTGTATGAAGTGATCTATTCTACTACACCTAGCGATTGCAATGGTTGGTTACCCATGCAATTCGGTTGGATGATGTGATTACCATAAGGACATTTGTTGGCGTGAAGACAAAGTGAGGAATAACCCACTTTTTTCTTAGGAGTAGCCAGAGCACTGTGACAGAGCAAAGAACCAATAGATCAACATCTTCTTCACTGTATTGGGGCAGTTATATACTTTACCCAAATATTTGTTGTATAGGAGGATATGTATGTATTACCCAAATAATGTAATAAGGGGGGATGTTAGAATAATATTCCATCATTTGGGATATTTTCCCATTTCCTACATTAGGTAGTTTTTAGTTACCACATGGTAAAAAGTAATTAATTACTTTTTACCACTAGGTAAATCTTTATTTACTATTCACCTAGGTTAAGTTATCTATTTGACCGATATTATGGATGACAAGTAGTAGGCAAATTGATTTAGGTTAATAGGTTAGTGGTTACCGTGAATATTTCCTAAAGCTATCTATAGTCTATAGCATTTTGTATTTAAACATTATTCATCGAATACATTTGGTTACTTATCATTATATCATCACTTACATGGGTATGAAGATAGGGGTATGAGATATTAATTAATGAAATAAGTGGTTTTTGTAAGTATTTAATTATTTAGTGGTATGAAGTGAGTGGTATGAAGTAAGGGGTATGAAGAAAGGGGTATGAAGTGAATGAACTAAGGGGCATGAGATATTAATTTATTAAAGAATTGATTTTAGTAAGTGTTCAAATAATTAGAGGTATGAAGAAATGGGTATGAAGTGATGGGTATGAAGAAAGGGGTATGAAGTGATGGGTATGAAGAAAGGGATATGAGACATTAATTGAACAAAGAAATGGTTTTTGTAAGCATTCAATTACTTAGGGGTATGAATAAAGGGGTATGAAGAAAGGGGTATGAATAAAGGGGTATAAATTTAGGGGTATGAATTTAGGGGTCTGAAGTTAGGGGTTATGAAGAAAGGTGTATGAAGTGAATGAAGTTTTGGGTATGAAGTGAGGGGTATTAAAGAAGGGGTTTTTGTAAGTATTCAATTAGTTAGGGGTATGAAGAAAGGGGTATGAAGTGAGGGGTATGAAGAAAGGGGTATGACATGAGGGGTATGAAGAAAGGGATATGAGACATTAATTGATTAAGGAAGTGGTCTCATATCCCTAACTTCAATACCCCTAACTAATTAATCAATTAATGTCTCATATCCCTAACTTCATACCCCTAAATTCATACCCCTCACTTCATACCCCTAACTAACTAAATACTTACAAAAACCACTTATTTAATCAATTAATGTGTCATACCCCTAGCTTCAAGGTTTAGAATTTAAGGTTTAGGGTTTAGGATTTAGGATTTAGTTAAAGAAGTGGTTTTTATAAGTATTCAATTAGTTAGGGGTATGAAGTTATGGGTATGAGACATTAATTGATTAAAGAAGTTATTTTTGTAAGTATTGAATTACTTAGGGGTATGAAGTGAGGAGTATTTAGTGAGGGGTATGAAGAAGGGGTATGAATAAAGGGATATAAATAAAGTTATATGAAGTGAGGGGTATGAAGAAAGGGATGTGAAGTGAGGGGTATGAATTTAGGGGTATGAGACCTTAATTAATTAAATTTAGGAGTATGAAGAGAGGGGTATGAAGAAAGGGGTATGAAGTTAGGGGTATGAAGAAAGGGGTATGAATTGAGGGGTATGAATTGAGGGGTATGAAGTTAGGGGTATGAAGTGAGGGGTATGAAGTGAGGGGTATGAATTTAGGGGTATGAGACCTTAATTGATTAAAGAAGTGTTTTTTTTTAAATTTTAATTTTTTTTAATTGTAAACTTTAATTAAAAATTAAAAAAAATAACTTTAATTGTTTTTTTCTTTTTTCTTAGGAAATTTAAAATTTTAATTTTAATTTTAATTTTTTAACCATAGAAAAAATCAAAACATTAGAAAATCAATTTTTTTTCAAAAACTTTAGAAAATCCAAAAAAAAATCAATGTTTTTTCAAAAAAAAAATCAATGTTTCTTCATACCCCTCACTTCACACCCCTAACTTCATATCCCTAACTTCATACCCCTCACTTCATACCCCTAACTAATTGAATACTTACAAAAACCACTTCTTTAATCAATTAATGTCTCATACCCCTAACTTTAGGGTTTAGGATTTAGGGTTTAGGGTTTAGTTAAAGAAGTGGTTTTTGTAAGTATTCAATTAGAAGGTAAAAAAATCAATGTTTCTTCATACCCCTCACTTCACACCCCTAACTTAATTTAGGTTTATGAATAAAGGGGTGTGAAGTGAGGGGTATGAAGAAAAATCAATGTTTCTTCAAAAACTTTTAATTTTAATTGATTAATCTTAGAAACAAATCAAAACGTTAGAAAATCAAATTTTTCAAAAACTTTAGAAAATTCAAAAAAATCAATGTTTCTTCATACCCCTCACTTCATACCCCTAACTTCATACCCCTTTTTTCATACCCTTAACTTCATACCCCTTTCTTCATACCCCTAACTTCATACCCCTCACTTCATACCCCTCATTAATTGAATAATTACAAAAACCAATTCTTTAATAAATTAATGTTTCATACCCCTAACTTCATACCACTCACTTCATATCCCTAACTAATTGAATACTTACAAAAACCACTTTTTTAATCAATTAATGTCTCATACCCCTAACTTTAGGGTTTAGGGTTTAAGGTTTAGCTAAAGAAGTGGTTTTTGTAAGTATTCAATTAGTTAGGGGTATGAAGTTAGGGGTATGAGACATTAATTGATTAAAGAAGCAGTTTTTGTAAGTATTTAATTAGTTAGGGGTATGAAGTGAGGGGTATGGGTATGAAGTGAATGAATTTAGGGGTATAAAGTGAGGGTTATGAGACCTTAATTGATTAAAGAAGAGGTTTTTGTAAGTATTAAATTAGTTAGGGGTATGAAGAAAGGGATATGAGATATTAATTGATTAAATAAGTGGTTTTTATAAGTATTCAATTACTTAGGGGTATGAAGTGAGGGGTGTTTAGTGAGGGGTATGAATAAAAGGATATGAATAAAGAGGTATGAAGCTAGAGGTATGAATTTAGGGATATGAAGTTAGGGTTATGAAGAAAGGGATATGAATAAAGGGGTGAGAAGTAAGGGGTAAGAATTTAGAGGTATGAGACCTTAATTGATTAAAATTAGGGGTATGAAGAGAGGGGTATGAAGAAAGGGGTATGAAGTGAGGGGAAAGAAGAAATTGGTATGAATTGAGGGGTATGAAGTTATGGGCATGAGATTAGGGATATGAATTGAGGGGTATGAATTGAAGGTTATGAATTTAGGGGTATGAGATCTTGATTTTTTTTATTGGTAAAAAGATATTTTAAAAGGGTCTCGTAACCTTTTACAATACTAGACAAACCCCAAAATATTTGAAGAGACAAATAACTTCTAGGAAGACCATCCTATCATACACATAGAGAAGCTACAATTTCTATACAAAAACAAAAACCAAAGGCCCATGCACAGGCAATGACATCTAACTACAAAACAATGTCCATGCAGAGGTAAGAAACATCTAACTACAAAAGCCCACGCAAGGGCAGATATTAAAAACAACAAAAAGCCCATGCAAGGGCAGACCAAAGACCAAACCAAAATCAATATAAACTAGAACAAGATCATCAGGGGGAGGCCTCCACCACTGAGAATCCACCTGTAGTCCAGATCAAGCATTGGGTCCAAAGCCACTACTTACAGGGTTTCCCCCACCAAACTTTTGAATTATTTAATGATTTCAAATTGGCCCTTATACTCCTCAAGGAGGGAATCCACCTGTGTCAAGATGGAGGAGATAGTTTTTTCCATCGACCAAGCACCTTGAGCAGGTCCTGAATCTCCTGGATGTGCTCATGGTTAGTGGGGCTCGAGAAGTGCATCACACGAGAAGCTAGGAGGGGAGCCTACATAGAGATCCCTTTGTTATGAATAAAAAACCTAGCTGGATTCTCCTTTTTAGTCTATAAGGAGAGAGAGTCATTTGAGGCATCATCAATAATGAGTGAAGCTTCATCTTAATGCTTCCTACCTTAGTGCAGGTAGGGTACCGATGGGATTTGGACTTCTAATAATTTTGGGTGTCATCCATCCTGGTTGCTGAACTTGGAGTGCCATTGGGTGGGGGGGATAGAGATTTTTCCCTAGCTTCTTCTCTAGTGTTTGCCGACCCTAATGCAAGGAGGGGAAGCCCTACTAGAATTTTTGACCACAAATTTGAACAATAAACAATGAAGGCCTTGATGGAGGTGGGAGGAGGAGACCCCCCTTTTTATGCTCAACACCAACCTCTCCATCGACCTGAACATGTACTCTAGGATATTAATTGTTTTCTTTCCTCTAAGGTGATTTAAGAAAGCAAGGTGGAAGCTTCCTAGAATAGAAAATGGATTTTCAAGAGTGAAATACTATAAAAATATTATCATCACTATGTCCCAAGGTTTTGGGAACATCTCCCTAATAATTCTACCTTTTTATTTACCCAGGGATTCTCCTTTATCTCTAAATAATGCCAATTCCCCTTGGAGAGAGTGTTTCTCTTGGTTTATAATCTCACTATCATTGGGGAGACCAATTACCTCCACCAAGAGGTCCACCGTAACTGTGAAGCCCATTTCTCGAATAACGACATGCCCACCATTCCATGAATGGATAAATTCCATGGATAGGTTCAGCTCGACTCCCTATAACTACTGCAAAAAGTTAAGAAGCTCATGGTCCCCGAAGATATCCTCAACTAGGGGGGTTAGTTGGATGGACATGGGTTCTATTTCAACCATGGTGAAGATACAAGAACGAAACAACAAATAGAATATGAGAGGGTGAAAAATAATATGAGAAGGAAGGGTGGTGGAAATAAAGAAATAACACTCCACTAGAAGATTCCCCCACCCAAGGTAGCTTGTGCTTGAAATCACCTTAATCGAGCAAAAATCTGATGAAATGGGTGAAAAGGCACACCAACCAATAGGAAGGGCCAGGTGGAGGGACTTGGAAATGATACCACAACCAACTAAATAGGTGGATGCGTACGGGTCATGATGAGGGGATGAACATCCTTGGTGGAAAGACGAACATAGTGGATAAGATCAAAGGAGGTGACATGGGCAACCACCACAAGGAATAAAAGCTAAAGATCTAAGCCCACATTGGTTTTGATAGTGTACCTTGCCGAAAAAACACTAGAGAGGTCATGAAAAGTTAGCAGAGGTCAACAAAAATTGAGGGAACAAGTTGAATGACTAGGTAGCATGGGGACCACTATAGTGACCTGATCAAGGACACGAGCACCAAGTACCAACATTCCCAATGTCTAGGTATACTTATCAACAACATAAAAGGGGTGAATCTATTTACATAGTGACCCCTTTCAATTTTGTAACTCTCTTAGTTCCATGTGAACCCAAACTCATGAATGAGCCTCCAATTTCGGGATGACAACTAGCTGTGACTACATAAAAACTTGCTCATGCAAAGGCTGGGAAGAACCACATGGTGAAGCTTTATATGGAAGAAATTTGCATTTGAGATATGATCTAAGGTTGGTCTCATGGTGCCATGGTGGATACTTGCCATGTTGGTGCTTTTTTGACAAATCAATCTACTTAGGTGGGTGTGGGTGTGGAACCTATGGTGAAGGTTTTCCACTCTGGTCCACATCGACTCACTGATTAGCGACGTCAGTAGCATTGGTATTAATGATCACTTGGGGAAAGGAGTCTTTCCACACCCTAAGGCTAGAATTTTAGATTTTAATATTTTCTAACTGGTCAACCACTCGGTTACCCTCCCTATAGGTGTGGATAACCTTAGAGTTTGAGAAAGAGCGTAACAATTGTTTAAATTTAGTGATCATACTAGAAATTTTCCATGAATATATGGAGGATCCAGGGCATATGCTGGCGATAATGTTTCTGGAATCACCTTCCACTATGACATTGGGAAGCTAGAGATTATGGATCAAGATAATTCCTTGTTATATTTTAGCAAAGTGGATGGATTTGAACCCTAGGTTATCTATGTAGACCAAGATGATGTTGCCCTTGTGGTCCCGAATAATACCCCCTGCACCTGCAACTCCTATATTTCCTTTGGTTGTACCATCAAAAATTGAGTTTGAGGAATCTTGGAGGTGGAGGATTCCATATGATGAGGGAGCGATCAGCCTTGGGAAGGGTATGCTTATGAATACCTTTTGGGATGCTGAGAGTGGAAGCCATGATTTATTCAAGATGAGGCTTTGGGTTGTCTTTACAATGAGTGATCGACACACTTTTAGCAGTAGCAACAATGATCCTAGAAAGGATGTGGCTCATCTTGTGAGATGAATCTTTGAAGGTACAAACATTGCACTCCCTCCAGATCTCCCATAGGAAGTACAAGAGGCAAAAGTACCAGAAGGTCTTCAAAAAGTGGCCTCTAAATAGGTTCAGACACTGGAAATAGAAATAACTAAGCCAAAGGGGTGGGGCCCAAGAGATATCAACTAAGGATAACAGGGAGGAGAGGATGGATTGGGAGAAAGAGTAGGAAGTGAAAATTTTCTAGGTGGACTCACACTTCCAGAGACACAGGTAGCAACGATTGGGGAGGGATAGGCCTTGGTGATGAAGGTTGGGGATGGTGAGGATCTTATCCTGGATGGATAGCCATAGGAAAAAGTTGACCTTGGGAGTCATGTGAGGCATCCATATGATATTAGATAGGAACCAAGGGGACCGAGGTTCTCAGATAGGACATAGGATGACTTGATAGAGAAGAGACCAGAAGGGGAAGTGTTGGAGCCAAAATTGACTCAACATTAGAGACCCTTAATTTTAAAATTTTGGCTTCAATAAATTTAACAAATATTTTTGGTCTCTATTGCATTCTCCTCTGAGAAAAATTGATTTTCAATATTTTGATCTTTTGAACCATTTTAATAAAAATAATGACATCTTAGTCAAATTAAAAGTTAAAATTTTAGCTGATAATAAGATTGTCGTTGTAACCATTGATCCTATCCAAAAAATTTAAATGTTCATCACATTGCCCTCAACCTTTAAAAGGATCCAAATTTTAAAAGAAATTTGAAATCTGATCATTAAAATATCCACTAAAGTCGTACTTTGGAACATTGGGTGTATAATGAATTGACCTAAGTGAATGAGCCTAAGCCTTGTGAATTATTAATAAATTGTTTAAAGAGGTTTGGGCCTAAATCGACAATAATGTTAAGGTTTAATTAAAATTCAAATGGTTAATTGAGGGTATGCACCCCTTCATGGTAAAATCTATGCAAAGGTTAATTAATTAATTACCATGGTCAAAATATTATAACCTAAAGTCTAAGGTAGTTGAATTAATAAAATATGAAGGGATGTGCACCCCATTGATTAAATATCGAGCAAATTTCCAAATCTAGATGGGTACGCTTAGCCCATGGCTAATCCAATGGATGTGCACTCTCCAAATTGTCTGAAATTTAAAAACCAAAGTCAACATTTGTCATAACCAAAGTTTAGCAAAAATTAATCAAGGGTCATGCACCCCCTTTCAATTAAATACCGAGCAAGTCCGAAAGATCTGGACGATAGCGATTCATCCTATGAAATCGAACGGATGCGCTCACTTTAATAAGCTTGAATTTTTAATTGATTAATATGCCATGATAAAAATAATTAAAACCTAAGGTCTTAAGAAAAAATTAAATAAAAACATTTGAGGGTATGCACCCCCTTTGACTAAGTATCGAGCACCTTGGGCAGATCTAAAGGTAGCGCCCAAATCCTCCTTAATCAAATGGATGCACTTTTATAAGCTAACCGATGGTTAAATCAATCGGGTCAAATATCAATGGTATAGTCAAAATTCTATAACTCAAAATATAATAATATCTTATTAAGGGTCATGCCCCATTTTGAGTAAATGACATGCTAGTCAACAAGATCCAAGGGCAGTGCTTTTTTGAGATAAATCGGACAATCGCGCTTGATCTAAAAAGGTTAAAAATTAAAAATTAAATACTTTGGGATTAATAAAATTCTAAATACGATCAATGAGGGTCTTAATACATCACTAATATTTCCCCTTTTCATTAATCATGGATTAATAAAAGACTAAAGAGCATATGCACCTTATGTTGTTTATAGTTTTGCAGGCTATGGAAGATCGACGGTCGCGCTTCATCATGATAAGATCTAACGGACACGCGTTACCCAAAGAAGTCAAAGTTGGTCTTGGGCCCATATTGACTAAGATATGAGCAACTCCAAAAAAATCTAATGGCAGCGATGACTCCCTCCTAATCCGATGAATGCACTTTCACCAAAGGTAACCCAGGTTTACCAAAAGTCTTCTACACACTCATGGTTTAAACATTGCACAGATCTAAGGCGATCAATGGCTGCATCCAAATACAAGTTGATCCAATGATTGCACTCTTAATGAATCAATCAGCCAATAAGAGTCGTTCATGTGAACAAAAGGTAAGTATCCTTCATCTTCACTAGATTCGATGGTAGTGCACGCCCCCAATCAGATATAATGGTTGTGATTCCACAAACTTATCAGGAGTTAACAAGTCAAAGGTAGGGGTTATCAAATCGAACATCACATATAATCCAACAGTGGTGCTAGATCTTGATCTGATCCAATGATCATGCTCAAACTAAGTATGACAGGGTTAACGTTAAGGAGTATTAAAGCACCTCAACATTAATTAAATTTTTAAAAGCAATTAATCAGGATTTTAATACATTGATAATAATTCCCCTTTCATTAATCACAGGTTAATAAATTTTATAACATATGTGCCTTATATTCATAAATTATGTAGGTCTGAAGAAGATCCACGATCGTGCCCAAACTTGAGATAATACAACAACCATGCATGAATGAATTTTAGCATTGAATTAAACATCCACTTAAAAGACCAAAATATGATCTAACGGCAGCACTGGCCTCAATCGAATACAATGGTAGCACTCCCTCAAAAGTATTATAAGCTAAAGGAAAATCAACGGTAGTGTTTCAAGTCACCCATATCTAAAAACTATGATTTAATCAAAGTCACCTAAGGGATATAACCATACCTCATGGATTAATCAATGGTCGTGCTCATTCTAGATGAAGATTTGATAGCGACACTTCACTGAAGACAAGACAAATAAAGACAAAATGACCATCAGTGGAATGATAGTCATTAAGAGGATCTGATAACCATGCTTAAGCCTGTTGAATCTAACGATAGTGCTTTACCAAAGATGATCAAATAATAACCAAGAATATGATTGATCAAGCTATGGTCAAGATAGATCAGATGGCCATGCATATCTTTGCCTAAGATCTAGCGGCTACGAATAATCAAGACTATCAAAAGGAAATAAAAGAATTATAAGAGGTACATGTCTCTATTCGATCTAATGGTAACACAAAACCTAGCAAATATCTGAAGATCAGATGATAACGCACGCTCATCCTTTTGATAAAATGGCGGATTTGTAGAAACATAAACAAGGTTTAAAGGATAAGTTTTAAAAGATATTGAAAGTTTATAATCACCATGTGGACATTAATAAGAAGATATTTTACGACTAACACTTGTATAAAATAAAGTCAAAAATTTATATGAAGTTGAGTATGAATGATCAATTTACTGTGAATCTTAATTTGTTGCTTAGTATATGTTGTCAACTTTAGTATACATATATTTTTTTGTATGGCTAATCAAACGTGCAGATTAGTGAAATTTATGGGAACACAATTCAATGAGTGGATCTAATGACCAATCTCTAAAATAATTATCCCTTTTTAATGGTATCTCTACTTTAAAAAATAAACCCCTGTTGAAGGATGAGGTAGCGGAATGCCTCGTAATTTTTTTTGCAAAAATCTATCACCACCACATTACTATTGCCACATAGGAATAGGAAGCAACTCAGTGATCAATAGAAACACTGTAAATGATTAAAGGTACACAAATCAAAGTCCACTATGGAGGTATGAGGTGATGAAGATCACAAGTCATAGTTACCCAATTTTGGAAACAACACTATGTCAAACATTCATTGGCCAATTTCAAAAGGAAGTTGGTGACATTGCATTAATATCACCTCATGCAAAATTTGTGAGCCCACTCTTCTATAAATTACTTAAACCTCCACATTCGAACGCATTACCACCCTAGTTATATCAGAGTTATAAAATTGTTACATAATAACAGAGATCTTAAGAGCTACATAAATAAACTGAGGACTTGAAAGAGTGCATTTCAATAAGTTGAGTTACTTCCCGTGAGAAAAATGGCCACTTGGGGAGCTACTTTCACACCAAAGGACACCAAGGAAGCTATAAAATTCATCACTGATCATGCCTCATATGTAGAACTCCTAAAAAAAAAATTGTTGCTATGGAGATGTATGAATTCACCAAAAAATCAAGGAATGATAAGAAGATCACACTGACACATCAATGGGAAATTGAGAACACCTGTGTTTGAAGTTTTGAGTCCACTAAAGAAAATTTACAGTGCTACCCTTGGCTATTGGTGGATTTATTCCATAAAATAAAAAGGCTATAGTATAAGGGACCTCCTAGGAGCAACAGGTGGATGAGGAAAATAGGGAGATTAATATTCCCCTGAGTGTACTACTTTGTAGACCTTTTGGCATGGTTGGTAGTGTCTTACGATGAGAACACCAAGATATTCATAGACAACAAGGATCGACCAATGTCCAGTATCATACCCAAGCACATCAATGAGGTCTTCAAACTCACATCTTCGAACATGTCACTGATTCACCAAGTAATTGATAGGTAATATAGTAGGTTAACCAAATTAGAATCATTTAAAATGATTTTTGAAGAATATGAGGACATTTTTTATATTTTGCTGCTAGAAAAATTATATTTAAACCCTGGATTCAAGACTTTAGTGATATAATTAGTATCATACTAGGGGTATTGAGACATGATGTGGTCTGGAAATATGTATTATATTTAGTAGCTCAAAGTGATAGAAATAAAAATACCCCCATATATGTTTGGGAGGATTAATTAAGTGCACAGATGCACGGGGAGTTGGCAAAACTTAAAAGAGCAATTTTGGAGCAAAAGGAACAGATGCCTCATTTCTCCAACTACTCGATTCTTATGCATTTGATAGCTGGCCAAATGGGAGAAGATAGTAAAAGTATTTTGAAAGCTATTGAGAGTCCCTACGTTCAAAATAAATTTTGGAGGATACATGAGGAACACACCCATTTAGGTAGGTTCTATGACAATTTCATGGTAGAAGTCCACTGGATTCTAACAAGAAATATTCCAAAAATATTAGGCCCGGGAATAAAAGCATTTATCAAAGGAAAAGGAATTGGAGATTACTTCTTCTTAGAAGGCTTTACGTACATCAGGCTCTATGGAGCCAAAATTCCCCCTAAGGCATTGCCTACATACTACCCTTACTCCCTAGCTACCTTGGAACTGGTAAGACAAGTTGCAGAAGAAGCCAAAATGAGACAGGATAACAAGCATGGTCGGGTCCCTTGGTTTAATGTCCCCTACAAATTTAGATATTACATATACGCAGGTTATCCGGCCTTATTGAAAGGCATGTATGATCTAGAAGGGTTGGATTTCAAAGAAGTGACTTGGAGACCCTATGATCCTCTGCAAAAATACTAGGAAATGATGAAACGTGAGTATGCCTGGGTCAAACACAAAGAAGACAAATATGAAGAGGCTTTATTGGAAGCTATGGAAAATGGGAAAACCTACAAAGAGTGTGGAATAAATTCCCATAAAATATAAGGGAAAATTCACAAATTCATCCACCAGGTGAATACCCAACTGAGTTGAACTCAATAAGAAGAATCACTGTTGAGAAAGTGATACTAATATTTGCTCCTCCCACTAGAGAACTCTAAGAAGATCCTATACTGGATATCATAGAAGAGTAGGGTCTTGATAAAATGGAAGTTACTGTAAGCACTACTGAAATAGTAGAACACTAGATATAAGGCCCAAAAAATTCTCAACTTTAGGTAGAAGCAGCACCTAGTACTTCACAATTAGCTCACTCGGGGCCTGATACAAACAAAGGAAAATAAATAGCTACACTATCATCTCAAGAGCTCGCTATGTCAAAAAACAAATTGAAGCTCCTATTTTTTCTAAATTGTTGGTCTTAACCAGTGTAAAAATGTTGGCTCCTCAGGTTGTGCCCACCTCGCTAAATATTAATGAAAATAAATACCTATCCCATCTACAATACAAATGAAATCCAATGGTTTTAGGGAAATCTTGAGAGATCACAGAGTAGAAAAACAAGAGGTAACTACCCCTCAAAAAAATAACCCTAAGCTATCTTTCACCTTTTCAAGAGTTACATTAAAAAGGGTTGAAGAAGAGACAATTTTTAGCATTGTTAATGAAAGATAACTATAGTCAGTAGTAGGGATGAGTGGCTTAACAGAGACCTCTACTACATAGGTGGATAAATACAAGCACAGGTCAACTATGATGTAAATATATATACCTTCTCTAAAGGAACCAATGATTATCACCATTGATGATCAAACATGATAGATTTCAATGAAAGGAAAAGAGGCTGACATGGTTAGGATGAACAAGGCCATGACTTTACAAACTTTAGACCATCTGCAAGAGACAAATGACAAATTGAGGAGTCAATTGGAGGCTAGTGATAAAGAAAAAGTAGAAATGTAGGCCTTAATTAATAGTTTGAAAGAAGAGTTGGTACAAAAAACCACCTTGATAGTACAACCTCCTTTGGTGGTAAAAATCACCAATTATGTAGACTATTTGACCAAAATAAAAAGAGAAATGTCATTTAAAATTTGAGATAGGATCAAATATATCATTGATATGTTTAGATAGATTTTGGTGAGTCATTCAAGAAATTGAGAGCTTGATATATCAAAAAGAAGAAGACTTAGAGACCATTCACCCTACTCTCAACTTAATGGTAGAATATTTTGAGGAGATGTAGAACAAGGAAGTAGTGTTGAATGATGGTACTGAGATCAAAAATAATATTGAATTTATGAAAGCAGCTATGTTTGGGGTAAACAAGGAAAGGCAATGTAATTATGTTGTTGAAATGTTCACTCTGTTGGATGACATAAAAGAGAAACTGGTAAATATTGGGTTATATTTGAAAGAATTCTTAGAAACTTCTAGTATAGATGATCTCCTCAAAAATAAAATATAATACTTTGATTGTGAACCATATGATGAACAATAAATGGCTAGACAAACCATATTTTTGGTAAATATTGTGGAAATGCTAATCACCTAGTATGAAAAGAGTAAGAGTTATATCAGCATGCAGAAAAATAAGATCCTCCAAGAAATGAACATGTTGAGATTCTATATAACTTTTAATTTTGATGCCTAGAGAATCATAGGGAAATAAATTAGGTGGTCGTAGCAAAGCAAAAAAGGTAAATAAATTAAAATGTGCAATTTACAACTAAAAATGAGCTCATCTCCAAGATATGAAGTTAAGGTTACTCGATAAGGAAAAACGTCAAAAGTAGAAATCCAGTTAGAGAGCCGAGAAGAAAAAGAGGAAAGAGAAATAGGAGAAAGAGAAACAGAAGGAGACCCTCCAGGCACAGAGATTACCAGTTGAACAAGATAAAATTTAAAGGAATCTTAACTTGTACTAAGTGAAGATAAAAAATAAAAAGAGTAATGGAAGATAGCTATACAATTTTGAAAGATCAAATCTAAATGTGACAAGTGTAAGGCCAATATTAGGCTAAAAATAATAGATTCAAGAATCAGAAGCTATAAAAGAGAGCATCCAGGTCCAAAATCTACATCAAGCATTAGAGAAAGCATTTTTGCTAAGAGGTATACTTGAGTGCCCTAAGAGTTGTGTTGTTGTATTCCTTTGTGTATTTTTTTGTTCATCCCTCATTATTCCCTTTGTTGTGTAGGTTTTGGTAGAATTGTGCCTGAGAAGCTAAGGATATTCCCAGTATTTTTGAGCTTGAAACTCAGATATTTTTCCTATTACCCAAGTGGTGCAGGTAAAGTTGATGAAGTCTTGTTACATTATTTTAACAAAGACTTATCATTGTATTAAGAGATTTTTAACAGAGTTTAATGGTATTTTTCCCACTCTACATGTAATTCATTTGGAATAACTAATACAAGTTTTGAGTGTCATTTTTGCCATTTTTATCTACAGTTATGTGTGTTTTCCTCATAGCAGGTTATATTATATGAATGTGTTATGAGTGTTTCTTTCATTAGTCAACTCTTATATTCACTATGATATTTGACTAGATATAATAGTGCTAATTTCTATTTTCCTCATTCTTTTTGTTCATATTTTAAAGTGTTGTTAAAATTGCTAGAATAGCCCAATGAATCTAGGTACCAGTCTACATAAGGCATAATAATTGTTTTTGTCTTTGCTTGGTCATTTTATATAAAATTAGCATATAACTAAAAGTTTGAAGTGCTTAAACTTGTAAAATTTTAAGTTTATCACTGGGGTTTTCTTACCCGTTCTGGTTATTTTCTTTAGTAATATATATTTTATCAAAATAAAGAGGCAGGTTGACTAGAGCTTGTAATAGCTCGTTGGTTTCAAATAATTTTTTGTAGCATGATAGATCAACCCTATGGATGTAAGAAATTATTCCAACAATTTTTTGGTGTTGTTTTCGAGGATATAATCTTCATGATTTTAGGATTGGGATTTCAACAATAATTTTCTTAGCAACCCATCAATCTAATGCCATAGTTTTTTGGCACTGTTGCCAAGGAGGACTTATTAATTTGAAATTTTATATTTTTTTATTTCAATGATTATATTTTAATAAATAGGCGGTCAATTAGAATAAAGAACCCGTATTTTGACTTTTATGTTTTTATGTTCTTTATTTATTTTACCTGTAATTCCAATTGCTTTTTGAAGTGTATTTCTGGTGTTTCTTGATTTTTTCCAAGAACGATATCCTGTGAGGTTGAGAGTTAAAAATCAAGCAATATTGATAATACATTATGTTATTTCTGCACTACCTGTGCTGGTGACTCTGTCTGGACAAACCCAAAAATCAAAAATCAAGGAAGAAAGAGGAGAACGTGTTGGCGCACACCAGGAGAAGCAGTAATGAGTTATTTCCAAAATTTGATAACCCTTAGGTGCTTACCTATAATCAGAGAATTCCACTTAAGAATATTGTGCATGAAAGTAAAACTTATCCTATGATTAGAAAGTATGTGAAGAAAAATAGAGATCAAAATATTATTGCTACAAAAATAATTGATAATAGTGGATTAAATTTTACTATTGATGATACATTTGATTATTCTCATTGCCCAACTAATAGTAATACTAAAGTACCTAATTCAGTCAATTATATTAAGATTACCCAACCCCATATTCATGTAGGTAGTGTTTCTTTGAAACCACATCCTACCACACCTATAATCACAATGGCTCAAGCAAATCAAAATAATATTTAACAATGGAGAGCTAATGGGTACAGACCTTTTACTTTACCTACAAATTTGAATGCCTTACCAAATAAAACTCATAAGTATCTCTCTAGATTCCAAGGAAATAATGTAGTCACTGGGGAAGACCATATTAAAAGTTTCCTATATTCTTTGGATAACTTAGAGGTAGAACATGAAGATGTAGTCCTGAGGCTTTTCCTGCAAACCTTAGAAAAGGATGCCAGAGAGTGGTTCAATTCTCTCCTAGCTAATGATTTTCCAGATTTTTTTAAAATGGAAACTGTGTTTTTGAAGAAATTCAAAGAGAGGAAAAATAAACAATCCTTATTGACCGAGTTGGCAACAATGAAGAAAAAGGAAACTAAAGATATCAATGGTTTTAATAGAAGGTTTTCCAAAACCAAAAATAAAATCCCTATTAACCTTAGGCCTAGTGACATCCAATCAATTTGTTTCTATAAAAAATGCTTTTCAAGGGGAATTCAATTATGAGTTAATGCAAGAACAAGCCACCACTATCGATGAATGCATGGATAAATTAATTGAGATCAAAAGAAACATGCTTGATAGTGGAAAAATGAAGCCTTATTATCTAGAAACCAACCAACCTGATAGAAAAATAAAAAGGGTAGCATTTGATTTACAAAGGAGAATTGAAGTAGATTCCATGGAAAAATTAACTAATCAAATGGCTGAATTGTTTAATACCATGAACAACAGGTTAGCAAGAATAGAGAGAAACAATGGGAACAATGGAAATAATAGTAAAACCTCACAACCAGAGAGACCTCATGTTGATAATCACCCTCTCTTCAAGAAAATTTCAATAGAAATTGGAGAAACAACAATACCTTTGATGAAGGAAATAGGAATAGGAACAGTGGAAATAATAATTGGAAAAATAGAGAGTCTGATAGAGATCAGAATAATTTTCCTAACCCTATGTCATATTCTAACATAGCAAAAAAATTTCCTTATTTCTACTCAACCTGCAAGGCCCCCCATAACCTAGAAGGATGTGGCTTTTACTTAAGTAAACTGCATAATATAGATCTTAATGATGAGTCAGAAGAAGACTTAAGGATTAATGTTTGTTGATCTCTAGAAGATGAGTTTAGAGAGAGAATATTTGAAGAGAACATGGACAAGTATGCTTCAAATCATCATCCTCAAATATTAGTAGTTGAAGATACTAAAATACTCCAAAATCCACATGAGTCAAGATTTGATAAAATGAAGGAATATTAATCCCCACTGCTAAAGAAGTAGAAGAATTAGAAGCTACCAATACTTTGAATTTAAGAAACAAAGTAATTCTCGACAAAACAAAAAAAGCTTCTACTAGTGAAACAAGAAAACAGTCCTTCACAAACAAACATATTAGTAAAGATAAAACTGATATAATCCCCATAAAGATCATCCATGAAATAGTAGAATTAGAAGAAGAAACATCTAAAGAAGAAAGAAATAAACCATTGGATATAAAAAATATAGAATTTGATGTTGGATCAGAACTCAGTAAGTAGAAAGTTAATATTACATTTGGTGAGCTTATGAAAGTATAGCAGTAAAGAGAACAAGTAGAGCATTTGGATTGGTTGAACAAAAATAAGATCCAAATTTCCATGCTACTAGGCAAAATCAACAAGATGCAAGATCACCATCCTAAATCAGACCCTTCTATATATCATTAGGATATAATTCAGATGAAGGAGATAGGTATGTGATTCACAACTGTATGTTGGTTAGTGGAGCTTCACATAATATCATGCCCAAAATGATAGCTGACCAAATGGGATTAATTTGTACAAGATATTATGCCCATGTTTCAGTAATGGATAGTATGCAAGTACCTTGTGTAGGTGTGATAGGTAGATTATTGGTTTTCCTAGACCAAAACCCCAAAAAGGGCATAGTAATGGATGTTGCAATAGTTTATGTTGACACTTTCCTCTCACTACTACTAAGCAGGCATTGGGTGGAACAACTAGGGGGATCAATTCAGTTAGATTGGTATTATTCTACCATCCCATTGATAGATAAAGAAAATGTAACTCTACGAAGAGAACCTTTTAAAAAATATTTTTTTAAGTTAATTAGAATAGATGAAACCATGATAAGTCCGGTAAACTCAATGGAAGAAAAAGGAATGGGAGTTTATTCAATTTGGCATAACCCATTCTTAGTAGAAGTACTAGAGGCTAAAGATATGGATCCAGAATTCATAAATATGGTTGATACTGAATCAAATATAGTATTAACACAGGAAATATGGACCATGAATTTTGATGGAGCTAAATCCCAATCTAGAGTAGGTGCAGGAGTCAATTTGACTGACATAAAAGGAAACTACCTTGGTATTCCTTACAGGTTAGAATTCCCTTACACCAATAATGTAGCTGAGTATGATACTTTATTTCTAGGATTGAGGAAAGCCCGATAATTAGGGATAAATTACTTGACTATAATAGGGGATGTAGAATTAATTATTCAACAAATATGAGGAAAGTATCAAACTAAGCATCCTAGGTTAAAACAATATAGAACTGGAGTATTGGAAGAGATTGATAATTTTTTTATCTCATACATTTGTTGGACATTTTGAGTCCCTAAGCTAAAAGTTGTCATTGATGTCAAAAGGACCTATGTAAGTAAGCACTATGATTTTTCTCCACAAAGATATTCATGAGAAGTAAAGGTTTGAACAAATGTTCAAGAAGGGATGCATGGCATTTGGTTCCAAAAGGAGCTTCAAGGGAAGCTTAGCAAAAGGTTTTTATTAAAACCAAGTAAGGCAAGGAAAGGTTTTATTTAAAACCATGGATGAAATATTTGAAATGGGTTTTTCTTAAAACCCAAGTTGGATTTTTGTTTCATCGAAAAATGTGCCCTGGTGATGGAGAAATTTAATTTTAAAGGTTTAGTTTAAATTTAAATTTATTTAAAATTTAAATTTTAACTTACTTAAAATTTAAATTTAAATTTTAAAATTTAATAAAAGGGTTTTCCCGTCATGTACGTCGACGTCATATATTTTATCATGCAACGGTTTGAATATTTAAAGGGGTTTATTTTATCAACCAAGTAGGTGACAAGAAATATTTTCTGCATTTGATTATCCCCTCCTTCGCAATCGTCGATTCCCCCCTTCCGATTTCGTTTGTGGACTATGCGTGGAACAAGGGAGCAAGTTTCAAGACATAGGTGGATATGATAGAAATATAAGTCTCAAAGGCTTAAAGCCTCCACGTGGGATGCCTAGCCCACACGTTGGGCAGAGAACACACTAAGGAGCATGACGAGGAGGAATGCGGGGTCGAAACCACCCAAAGCCAGTTTGCAAGGTATGCCATAATTCGATCGCTGAAATTTTTGGGTGCATGAAATATTTCAATTTTTCTAAGGTTGTGTTAAGCGTCGACTTTCACGGAGAGTATAGTGGATTTAATTTTTGCATATGGCTAAGGTTTTATATTTGACTAATGTGGGATATTGCCTAAGAAGGCTTTGTGATTAAATTTTTTTAAGTGCAAAAGTGTTGAAAGGAAGGATATAAAATATTTGAGTTATTGTATGGTATATGTGGTTTTTGGAGTGACAAGGTTATGCAATGTTTTGTTTTATTTTATTTTATGGTATAAGTGGTTTTTGGAGTGACAAGGTTATGCAATGTTTTGATTTATTTTCTTTTATGGTACAAGTGGTTTTAGGAGTGATAAGGAAGTTGTGGATTAATTCTTAAGAATGTTTTCTAATTAAAATACTTGGTGAATATTATTGTGAAGTGGAGTAATGTTGATTATTTTGTGATCTTCTAACCCTTGTGAGGATTGGTAAAAGAATATTGTGATTGTGCCAAATTTCCAAAGAGGCTTCTTCATCTTCATAAAAGGTATGGACACATTCTCCTATTGATTGATTATGGTGTCCGATTATAAAATCCCTTTGGAGTGAAAAGGATTGATTGTGGTTTCCTTTTAAAAAGTGATTGGTTAAATGCTTCAAGGTTTTCTGGTTTAAGAGTTGTGATTAAACCTTGTTTTATAAGCATTATTGTTGAATCCCATTGGTTATGCAAATAAATTGAACTTGAGTTAGAAAAGAACATGAGTATCAATGTTATGTGAGATTTGTGGTTGACCATTGTTGAAAACATTTTGAGTTATTTGATACATGCTTAGACTAGGTTTTGTGAGACAGGGTTGTTCCTTGAAGTGTTTGGTTGAGTAGAGCTGATTGATCCTAGTCAAGTGGATGCATGTGGTTGTTCAAGTTCCATGAAATAAACTATTCTATATTCTGGATTTGAGTTGAGATTGAGATTTGAGTATAGAACATATTGAGTCTCTAACAATTATCTTTATGCTTTTATGAGATTGATTTGAGTTGAGATTAGGATTTGAGTATAGAACATATTGAGTCTCTAACAATTCTCTTTATGATTCTATGAGATTGAATTGAGATTTTGTTGAGCAGATTTGGACAAGTTTTGAGTGAGCTTGTTGAGAATATTTGGACAAGTTATGAGTGAGCTTGTTGAGTAGATTTGGACAAGTTCTGAGTGAGCTTGTTGAGCAGATTTAAGTAGGTTCTGTGTGGACCTGTTGAGAAGATTTGAGCAGGTTTTGTGTGGACCTATTGAGCAAATTTGAGTAGGTTTTGTGTGGACCTATTGAGCAGAATTGAGTAGGTTCTATGTGGACCTATTGAGCATATTTGAGTAGGTTCTGTGTGGACCCATTGAGAAAAATTTTACTAGACTGAATGTACTGTGTTTAGTGCAAGATATTGAGCAGAGTTGTGTTAGACCAACTAAACTGTGTTTAGTACAGTATTGAGATAGAGCTTTGGAGGTGACAGAGTACAGATGATAGAGTCTCAGTGGATAGAGATCCAACATCCAAGACAATTGAAGATAGATCTGAGTGAGGAGTCTTCAAGTGGAGAGAGATCCACCAGTCAGTGTAGTAGAGAGATAGAGTCTTCTAGAAGATCACTATCCAGAGCATAAGAGGAAAGAGTTCTCTTGTGGAAGATATCCATGAACTTGAGATTAGGGGATCAACATCTCCTTTGGATAGAGGTCCATAAACATTGTAATTGAGAAGGATTCCCAAAAGATATTGATTGAGAAAATTTTAGTAAAATATTTTCTCTGTGGAGTAGCCCACATTGGGTGAACCATGTAAATTGTGGTGTCTCTATTATGTATGGTGTTTTGTGCATTGCTTTGATTACTGCTATTGATACTGCTATCTATACATTGCATAATATTGAATTGAAAGAAAAAGTAAAAAGTGGTATTATACTGTTCACCCCCCTCTCAGTATAAGCTTGTGTTCTTTAATTGGTATCAGAGTAGATTCCTTCATAAGAGTTTAACAGCTTGAAGGAAAAGTGGTCTAAGAATACAATTGATCAAAAGGATCAAAGAGACACACCCTTCAATAATGCTACCAGTATTTGATGGAAGTGACTTATTATATTGGTGTATGCTGATGAGATTTTACCTGATGGCACTTGGAAATGAAGTTTGGGATGCAGTGTAATTTGGATATGATTTAGTAGTCAATCCTCCTAAAGATAAGGAAGGTAACCTTATAATGCATGCAAAATAAAGAGCCATGAATGTAATTATTAAAGGATTGTATATATCAGAATCTATGAAGGTTATGGATTGTAAAACAACAAAAGAAATGTGGGAACTTCTGCATGAAATATATGAAGGAGATAAAGGAGTCAAAATGGCTAAGATAAAAAAAAATCAAAGGAGAATTTGAGAACTTAAGAATGAAGGATGATGAAAATACTCATGACTATCTCAGTAAAATTGATGAACTTGTACATGAGATGAAAGGTCTAGGAATGAAGGTTG
This sequence comes from Wollemia nobilis, assembly GCA_028583015.1. Classification (NCBI taxonomy): domain Eukaryota; kingdom Viridiplantae; phylum Streptophyta; class Pinopsida; order Araucariales; family Araucariaceae; genus Wollemia; species Wollemia nobilis. The sequence continues at coordinate 707,868 of JAQPPZ010001079.1, forward strand.
ATGAATCTGATGCTTGTGATAAGATCTTGAGAACTCTTCCAAAAAGGTATAGTTAAAAAGTTTCTGCTATAAACACATCAATTGATAGCGATTCTATGACAAGGAATTCTTTGCTTGGCATGCTTACTTCTTTTGAGATAAGAACAAAAGATCCTATTCCTCTGAAATAATCTTCTTTCAAAGTAGATAAAAAGATAAAGGGTAAGAAGTGGCATAATTTGATCGCCAAAATTTTGCAAGGTATGCCATAATTCGATCACCAAAATTTTGCAAGGTATGTCTTCACCCAGTCTGAGCCACTAGGAAGGTCTGCAAGATGAATGGTAAAACTATTACAATATGACACAGAATTCAAAATAGTCAAAAATGTAAGAGGATAGGGTTTAGCAAAGTACCTGGCATATAAATGAGAAAATTTTAATAATATCATTACAATAGATGAGATGCATGACATCAGGAGAATTAACAAAGCTAAATTTCAATGGTATGATGAAATATTAGCATACCTACAAACTTTGTCTTTCCCAAAGGACATGCCAATTAACAAGATGAGATCAGTATAACTACAAATACAGAAATATCATGTGCATAATGGTGTGCTTTATTAGAGACACCCTAATGGTGTGTTATTAGTTTACTTGTATGAGAGTGAAATCCTAGAAACAATGAAAGAGTTACATGATGGTTTATATGGGGAAATTTTTCTCCCAAAGCCACAACAAATAAAATCATGATATCAGACTACTATTATCCTAAAATTTTTAAATATGTATATCAATATGTTAGGAATTGTCATAATTGTTAGGTTTTTTCAAGTAATAAGCAGTTGTCTGCTAGGCCCCTCAAACCAGTCATTATAGAAGCACCTTTCACACAATGGGGCATTGAACTAATTGGGGAAATTAATCCAAATTCATCAGGAAGATATAAGTAGATCATAAATGCAATAGATTACTTCATAAAATGGGTAGAGGTTGCACCTCTAAGAAGTTCTACTTCTCAAACTATCATTAATTTCTTAGAATAAAATATTCTAACCAAGTTTGGGTTCCTCAAAAAATAGTAACAGATAATGGAAAATCTTTTATATCATATGAGATGATAGAGTTATGTGCTAAGTATGGAATAGAAATTTCCCAGTATACAAATTATTATCCTCAAGGGAATGGTCTAGCTGAGTCATAAAATAAAAATTTAATCACCAGAATTAAAAGATCATTGGGTAAAAATAAGAAGAGCTAGGACAATGAGTTAAAATTTTCCTTATGGGTAGACAGGTTATCACTAAAGAGAAATACAGGTAGAACTCCATATGAAATGGTATACAAATAGAATACCTTGTTACCCTCAAAAATAGAGAAATCAACACTTTCCCTGTTGCTACAATATCATGAGAACCTAGATGCTTTATAAAGAAGATTAGAGCAAATCATCCAGTCACAAGAAGAAAGAAGAGAGACCTTAAATAGAATAATTGATCAAACTCAAAAAACTGTAAAGTCATTTAACAAAAAATAAAAAGGTATTCCCTTTTTTGAAGATGATATAGTAATCTATTGGGATACCAAAAATGATGAGCATAGGGTAAAAGGGAAGTTTGAACCCAAGTGGATTGGCCCCTATCAAATAGCTCAAGTTGTCGATCAAAACACTTACAAGTTGTAAACTTTAGAAGGAGACTTGATTAAAATCCCTATCAATGGTATACATATCAAATTCTATAACCCCTGCCATGGATTCAACAGGGGATAAAAGGCCAAAAAGTAAAGGAAAAATAAAAACAATACAAAAATAAAATAAAAATAATATAAAATATATAAAAACCCAAAAACAGAGTGTTGTTCCTATTAGGATGTTTTGTTTGTTTTACTCGGTGTCTTTCTTACTATTGTGTCCTATTTTTCTTTATATAGTTATCCTTCATGACTATCATAAGAAGAAGAGTATTATTTGAATGTTTATTTCTCTAAAATATAAACAGTAAAGAGGAAATTTATTTTAGATTTTGATGAGGCTTACAATTTTTAAAATTGAATGTTCCTGCAACTATCATATGATATAATTCGATCGCCGAAATCTCAAAGGAGAATTTGAGAACTTAAGAATGAAGAATGATGAAAACATTTGTGACTATCTCAGTAATATTGATGAATTTGTACATGAAAAAGGGTAAGAAGTAGCATATAACTAAAATTTTGGAGTTCTTAAACTTGTAAAATCTGAAGTTTATCACTGGGGTTTTCTTACCCATTCTAGTTTTTTTCTTTAGAAATATTTCTTTTATCAAAATAAAGAGGTAGGTTGACCAAAGCCTGTAATAGCTCATTGGTTTCAAATAATTTTTTGTAGCATGACAACTCAACCCTATGGATGCAAGAAATTATTCCAATAGGAAGGAGCCCAAAGGATGGAATCCTCCACCAGGGAAGAGGGGATGACACAGAGGCAAAGAAGATCAAAAAGGTTAGAAGAGGTAGGTTTTTGGTCTAGTCAAAGACCATCGATCTGGAGGGGCTTCCAAGAAGAATACTCTAGGAGGAGGAAATCACCTACTTTTTTCATGAAGAGGGTATCTTTCATAGTTGAAGACACTCCAGATCCTCTCTTTCCTAGAGCAGGTAGCTACCCAACCAAAGGTTGCTCCAAAAATTGATCTTGGCTCCATTACCGAGCTTCCATCTTATGCCATTTTGAATAATTTTCTTTGATTTGAGGATGGATTTCCACACCATGAATCCCTTTATTGGGTTAGGATCATCTAAAAATTTAGGTTGTGACATAGGTACTTAGCCTTAATAATAGACACCCACAGAGAGTTTTTCGTTGGTGAGGACTTGCCATCCTTGCTTAATGATGAGTGTCAAGTTCATGTTGTGAACCTTACAGAGCCCAATACCACCATACTCCTTTCCAAGCCACCAGATGTATCTTATGTTTTTCTTATGACCCTAACCAAAGGAATTTCCTTTGGAGTTGCTCGATGTGGTTGTAGATTTTGATTGGAATATAGAAGACAGACATGAACAAGATAGGAATACTTTGTAGGGTAGATTTGAAAAGGGTGGACTTGCTAGCTTGGCTGAGGAGGTTACCTTTCTAGCTAGAAATTTTTTTCTAGATGTGCTCGATCATGGGATTCCAAAGGGATCTTCTAGACTGGCCTTCGAAAAGAGGGAATCTAAGGTAAGAGGTTGTGAGAGCACCAATGGATCATCCAAGGGTGGCAACAATGCGGGCTTGGTGCCTCAATAGAGTTTTGAAAAAGTGGATCTTGATTTTGTCAAAATTCACCTTTTTTTCTATAGTAGCCTCAAAAGAGAGGATGGACTTGATGCACTAAGTTTGGGGAATAGAGGCCCGAGTAGCCAGGATAGTGTTATAGATGGACTGTTGATGGAACACAACCTAGAGAGCAGAAGTAGGTTTGATACTGATGATGGACCCTTTGAGATAAGCATGGGTGAGGTCCCTTCCAAGAGCCTCTACAACAATGATGAAGAGGAAGGGGGATATGGGGTCTCCTTTCCTGAGACCTTTGAAATTTTTGAAGTAGCTCACAGGTGAACCATTGACCAAGACACCCTTCTAACTGTTGGTCCAGATGAATCTTGGCCCTATAATATTAACATCCATTACTTTTTTTTGTCTACAAAGCTTGTAAAATACTCATAAAACCTCTCATTTATTAGAGTCCCTCCTTTATTATCAGAGGGAAAGAGAGGGGATTTGAAGTACCTATCCAAAATTTAGGCCTCTGAAGAAAAACATTTCTCAATTTTTTGAGGAAAGTCCATAAAGAGTTTCTTTGGGGGGGAGAATTTGGGGCATACACGTTCGATAGGACCCAACGAAACTCATTATCCTTGTTGAAGAATAAAATATTGGTGTAGCTCTTAGCCATTGAAAAAATCCTCCCCTTGACCTTAAATGGATTCCATAAACACAAAAGGTCTCCTGAATCTCCGTTGGTTGAACTAAAGTAGGAGGTAGAGTCCCTCCAGAAGTAGTTAGATATAGAAGAAATATTTTGAGAATCCAGTTTAGTTTCTTGAAGGAGAAGGATTGTGGGTCTATGTTCTTTCCTCATGGACTTGATCAAGCACTGCTTTTTTTTCCCTTTGAGACCTCTCAAATTCCATGAGAGGATCTTCATTTTTTAATTTTGGTTAATGCGTGCTTCCCCCTCCCTTATGGGGGAATATTGGTTTTGAGCTATTCTTGATTCTTTGAAAGCTAAGAGGACTCCCTAAGAGTTATTTGGGTGTTTTTTGCAACATCATCCAAGGCTTCCCTATTTCTAATGTCTTGATTTGATGGGTGACCCCTCTTCTTAATTGATCCCGCATCCACCATAGGTTTCTTGAGAGAGTGGGAAATGGTAGGACTAGGGGGATAGGTTTTCAGGGATAGGGGGCTAGATGGGGATGCTGAGGCTTAGGTGGGGGAGGGGGGAGGGAGGTGGGCATAGTGGATAGTTGAAGGTTAGTTCTATGGGGTCAAAGGGAGGGTTTTTAGAGGAAAGGTGTGAGAAGTGGTTTGAAATAGGGATAGTTAGGCTACAGGGGAGAGGGGTCCAACTAGGGGGGATCCATAAGATCCTTTCCACTACAAGGAATTTTTGATGAGGAGTCAAGAGGGTTCAGGATGGGGTTGGGACCCTAGGGATGAAGGGTTTTAGAAGCCCAATGATTCCTCTATGAGAAGGTGGTGGAGGGTCGAGATGGACACTAGGAGGGGAGATGACCCTGACTACAATAAATACTATAAAATGTAGGTTTATTTTCATATTCAATAGTTTGAATAAAGTTACAAACCTTGGAGATGAGATTGATCGATGATGGCAGATCTACATCCAGGTTGGTATTAACACACATGCGAGCTTGAGTAATTCAAGTCCTAGTGCACATTGGGAGGTCAAAGTATATCATCTCTCCAATGCTTCTCACTATGTTGTAGAGGATGTCCTCATGCCAAAATTGAATGGCAAGACTGACGAGGTAGACCTAGATTGGAGAAAAGTTAATATTTTGGGTTGTTGGGTTGAAGTCTACTGCCCACTTGCAAAGGAAAATGTCCCTTCTATTGTAGGACTAGGGCCCTCCAGTGAGAATTCATTAATATTTTGTAGGATCGCTCAACCAGATTAGGAAGAAGTCTTTGGTGAGGGTAGTCAGCTCCAAGGATCCAATCGGGTACCAAGAGGTGTTGGCCCACTTGTGAATGGATTCCAAATTGGTATGGTAATTGAGGAACTTGATGATCAATGATTTTAAGTTTTGATCGAGCACATAGGATATGATTTCATAGGGGATCTTGAGGTTGCCATTAGAAGAAAGCAATTCAACTTTGGGCCTAGTCGATGGACTAGGGTTAGGGTTTACTATATTTTCATAGGTTCGAGAGGATTTAGACAGACCATCCTTCTCTCCTAAGAATTTATCTTACTGACCAAGAGGATTAGCTTGAGGTTTAGGATCCGATTTTGGATTTTGGTGTCGAGAGCCTGAAGCAAACCTGGTTGGTGGACTGAGGTCCTTCGGTTTCTCTATGCAAATATTGCTCCAACTAATTTTGGAGGCCTGAGCAGGAAGAAATCCACTCTCTATATGATATTTATCTATTCTCATTGATTACTAATCCCCTAATCTCACCTTGGATGCTGCTTCCCTTGCTGGTGTGTTCATGGGTAACTTTGATCTCTCTATTGGATTCACCCTTGTTGGGGTCCTAATTTTTGCTCACCATAGTTGCTCTTCCTCTGTGTGTTGTTGCTCCTGTTGTCTTCCCACCTACTACTGCTGCTAATTTCTCATGCGCTTGCTCCTCCATCACTCTCATATGATCGACTTAGGATATCCAGGCATATTGATCTAATCCAAAATCGGTATGAGACCTTAATTAATTAAAGAAGTGTTTTTTTTTTAATTGTAAACTTTAGTTAAAAAATAGGAACTTTAAAATTTTAATTTTAAATTTAATTTTTTTTTGTTTTTTCTTAGAAAATTTAAAATTATAATTTTTTAACCTTAAAAAAACCAAAAACTTTAGAAAATCCAAAAAAAGCAATGGATTTTTTCAAAAAAAAAATTAATGTTTCTTCATACCCCTCACTTTACACCCCTAACTTCATACCCCTAACTTTATACCCCTAACTTGATACCCCTTTCTTCATACCCCTAACTTCATACCCATCACTTAATAACCCTCACTAATTGAATACTTACAAAAACCAATTATTTAATCAATTATCATCTCATACCCTCCTCGACATCACTACGAACTAAATTGACATGGATGACATCGGACATTTCATCTTTTCCATTGTGGGATAGCCATCACCCATGCCTATATACACGCACACAAAACATATGTACGACGATAAAAATAACCACTATAACCAAAATGGATGCAGCAAAGACCAAGATACCATAGCCTACTCTGTGCCTCAAAAAGCTTGGGGTCGTTGTCAAATTCATGTTGTCACTCATTATCCTCTTACTAGGTCATGAAATTACATGATAGGCTAGAAATGCCTCTCTCCACTCCATAGAAATGGCCACTACCCACACAAATAAATGAGGTTGCTTTTGCTTCCGTTTAGTGGGTCTAGGCTCTATATATAATTATATCTCAACATTGAGAAGGATAAGTTATTTAGTGTTTATTGGTTGATTATTCAAACTTGATTTTTGAAAAATCAAATTTATTGATTTGATCAAGAATCATTCAAAATGATAAGTCGAGTCTATTGACTTGATCAAAAAACATTTACAAAAGATAAATTATTTAGTGTTTATCAATTGATTGTTCAAATTTATACCCCTCAATTCATACCCCTTTCTTCATACCCCTCATTTTACACCCCTCACTTAAATTTCCTAGGAAAGGGGTATGAATTTAGGGGTATGAGACCTTAATTGATTAAAGAAGTGGTTTTTTTATTTTTATTTTTTTAATTATAAACTTTAATTAAAAAATTTGGAACTTTAAAATTTTAATTTTAACTTTATTTTTTTTTCTTTTTTATTAGGAACTTTAAAATTTTAATTTTAATTTTAATTTTTTAACCTTAGAAAAAAAAAAAAAAAAATCAAAATGTTAGAAAATCAAATTTATTTCAAAAACTGTAGAAAATCCAAAAACATCAATGTTATTTTTCAAAAAAAAATCAATGTTTCTTCATACCCCTCACTTCACACCCCTAACTTCATACCTCTTTCTTCATACCCTTCACTTCATACCCCTCATTAATTGAATACTTACAAAAACTAATTCTTTAATCAATTAATATCTCATACCCCTCAATGAAATTAGGGGTATGAGATCCTAATTGATTAAAGAAGTGGTTTTTGTAAGTATTCAATTAGTTATAGGTATGAAGAAAGGGGTATGAAGTGAGGGGTATGAAGAAAGGGGTATGAAGTGAGGGGTATGAAGAAAGGGATATGAGACATTAATTGATTAAAGAAGTGGTTTTTGTAAGTATTCAATTACTTAGGGGTATGAAGTGAGGGGTATTTAGTGAGGGGTATGAAGTTAGGGGTATGAAGAAAGGGGTATGAAATGAATGAATTTATGGGTATGAAGTGAGGGGTATGAGACCTTAATTGATTAAATAAGTTATTTTTGTAAGTATTCAATTAGTTAGGGGTATGAAGTGAGGGGTATGAAGAAAGTGATATGAGACATTAATTTATTAAAGAAGTGGTTTTTGTAAGTATTAAATTACTTAGGGGTATGAAGTGAGGGGTATTTAGTGAGGGGTATGAAGAAATGGGTATGAGTTAAGGGTTATGATATTAGGGGTATGAATTTAAGGGTATAAAGAAATATGTATGAATTTATGGGTATGAAGTCAGGGGGTATGAAGAAAGCGGTATTAAGTGATGTGTATGAATAAAGGGGTGTGAAGTGAGGGGTATGAAGTTAGGGGTATGAGACCTTAATTTATTAAAGTTAAGGGTATGAAGAGAGGGGTATGAATAAAGGGGTATGAAGTGAGGGGTATAAAGAAAGGGGTATGAATTGAGGGGTATGAATTTAGGGGTATGAGACCTTAATTGATTAAACAAGTGGTTTTTTTTTTTTTTTTTTTAATTGTAAACTTTAATTATAAAAAAATAGGAACTTTAAAATTTTTATTTTAAATTTATTTTTTTTCTTTTTTTTCTTAGGAACTTTAAAATTTTAATTTTAATTTTAATTTTTTAAACTTAGAAAAAAATAAAAAATCAAAACGTTAGAAAATAAAAAAAAAAAATCAAAAACTTTAGAAAATAAAAAAAAATCAATGTTTTTTTTTCAAAAAAAAAAATCAATGTTTCTTCATACCCCTCACTTCAGACCCCTAACTTCATACCCCTTTATTCATACTCCTAACTTCATACCCCTAAATTCATACCCATTTCTTCATACCCCTAACTTCATACCCCTCACTTCATACCCCTCACTAATTGAATACTTACAAAAACTAATTATTTAATCAATTAATGTCTCATACCCCTAACTTTATACCCCTAACTTCATACTCCTTACTTCATACCCCTAAATAATTGAATACTTAGTAAAATCACTTATTTAATAAATTAATCAATTAGGATTTAGGGTTTAGTTAAAGAAGTGGTTTTTGTAAGTATTCAATTAGTTAGGGGTATGTAGAGGTATGAGACATTAAATGATTAAATAAGTAGTTTTTTTAATGAATTAATTAGTTAGGGGTATGAAGTTAGGGGTATGAAGTGAAGGGTATGAAGTGAAGGGTATAAAGTTAAGGGTATGAAGAAAAGGGTATGAAGTGAATGAAGTTAGGGGTATGAAGTGAGGGGTATGAAATGAGGGGTATGAGATCTTAACTGATTAAAGAAGTGGTTTTTTTAAGTATTCAATTAGTCAGGAGTATGAAGAAAGGGGAATGAAGTGAGGGGTATGAAGAAAGGGATATGAGATATTAATTGATTAAAGAAGTGGTTTTTGTAAGAATTTAATTACATAGGGTTATGAAGTGAGGGGTATGAAGAAAGGAGTATGAATAAAAGGGTATGAAGTTAGGGGTATGAGTTTAGGGATATGAATAATGGGGTATGAAGTAAGAGGTATGAATTTAGGGTGTATGAATAAAGGGGTATGAAGTGATTGAAGTTAGGGGTATGATGTGAGGGGTATGATGCCTTAATTGATTAAAGAAGTGGTTTTTTTAAGTATTTAAATAGTTAGGGGTATGAAGAAAGGGGTATGAAGTGAGAGGTATGAAGAAATGGGTATGAAGTGAGGGGTATGAAGAAAGGGATATGAGACATTAATTTATTAAATAAGTTGTTTTTGTAAGTATTCAATTACTTAGGGGTATTTAGTGAGGGGTATGAAGAAATGGGTATGAATAAAAGGGTATGAAGTTAGGGGTATGAATTTAGGAGTATGAAGTTAGGGGTATGAATAAAGGGGTATGAAGTTAGGGGTATGAATTTAGGGGGTATGAAGAAATGGGTATGAATAAAGGGGTATGAAGGGAGGGATATGAAGAAAGGGGTTTTGGAGTGAGGGGTATGAGGCCTGAATTGATTAAAGTTAGGGGTATGAAGAGAGGGGCATGAAGAAAGTGGTATGAAGAAAGAGGTATGAATTGAGGGGTATGAGACCTTAATTGGTTAAAGAAGTTTTTTTATTTATTTTAATTTTTTAATTGTAAACTTTAATTAAAAAAATAGGAACTTTAAAATTTTAATTTTAAATTTAATTTTTTTTCGTTTTCTTTTTAGAAACTTTAAAATTTTAATTTTTAACCTTAGAAAAAAACAAAAAAATAAAAACGTTAGAAAATCAAAAAAATTCAAAAACTTTAGAAAATCCAAAAAATCAATGTTTTTTTCAAAAAAATAAATCAATGTTTCTTCATACCTCTCACTTCACACCCCTAACTTCATACCCATTTATTCATACCTCTAACTTCATACCCTTTCTTCATACCCCTAACTTCATACCCCTCACTTCATATCCCTCACTAATTGAATAATTGTAAATACTAATTATTTAATCGATTAATGTCTCATACCCCTCACTTCATACCCCTAACTAATTGAATACTTACAAAAACAATTTCTTTAATCAATTAATCTGTCATACCCATAACATCAAGGTTTAGGATTTAGGGTTTAGGGTTTAGGTTTTAGGGTTTAGAGTTTAGGGTTTAGGTTTTAGTTAAATAAGTGGTTTTTGTAAGTATTCAATTAGTTAGGGGTATGAGACATTAATTAATTAAAGAAGTGGTTTTTATAAGTATTTAATTAGTTAGGGGTATGAAGAAAGGGGTATGAAGTGAATGAAGTTAGGGGTATGAGACCTTAATTGATTAAAGAAGTGTTTTTTATAAGTATTCAATTAGTTAGGGGTATGAATAAAGGGGTATGAATTGAGGGATATGAAGAAATGGGTATGAACTAAGGGGTATAAATAAAGGGATATGAAACATTAATTGATTAAAAAAGTAATTTTTGTAAGTATTCAATTACTTAGGGGTATGAAGTGAGGGGTATGAAGAAATGGGTATTAATAAAGGGGTATGAAGTTAGGGGTATGAATAAAGGGGTATGAAGTGAGGGGTATGAAAAAAGGGGTGTGAAGTGAGGGGTATGAAGTTAGGGGTATGAGACCTTAATTGATTAAAGTTAGGGGTATGAAGAGAGGGATATGAAGAAAGGGGTATGAAGTGAGGGGTATGAATAAAGTGGTATTAATTAAGGGGTATGAAGTTAGGGGTATGAAGTGAGGGGTATGAAGTTAGGGGTATGAGACCCTAATTGATTAAAGAAGTGTTTTTTTAAATTTTAATGTTTTTTATTGTAAACAAAAATTCGGAACTTTAAAATTTAAATTTTAACTTTAATTTTTTTCTTTTTTCTTAGGAACTTTAAAATATTAATTTTATTTTTATTTTTTTCTTTTTTCTTAGGAACTTTTTAACCTTAGAAAAAACAAAAAAAAAATCGAATCGTTAGAAAATCAAATTTTTTTCAAAAACTTTAGAAAAAAAAAATCAATGTTTTTTACAAAAGAAAAACAATGTTTCTTCATACCTCTCACTTCACACCCCTAACTTCATATCCATTTCTTCATACCCCTAACTTCATACACATTTATTCATACCCCTAACTTCATACTCCTCACTTCATACCCCTCACTAATTGAATACTTACAAAAAACAATTCTTTAATCAATTAATGTCTCATACCCATAACTTCATACCCCTCACTTCACACCCTTAACTTCATATCCCTTTCTTCATATCCCTAAATTCTTTATATCCCTTAAATTCATATCCCTTTCTTCATATACCTTTCTTTATATCCATTTCTTCATACCCATCACTTTATACCCCTCACTAATTAAATACTTATAAAAACAATTATTTAATCAGTTAATGTCTCATACCCCTCACTTCATACCCCTAACTAATTGAATACTTACAAAAACCACTTCTTTAATCAATTAATGTCTCATACCCCTAACTTTAGGGTTTAGTTAAAGAAGTGTTTTTTCTAAGTATTTAATTAGTTAGGGGTATGATACATTAATTGATTAAAAAGTAGTTTTTGTAAGTATTTAATTGGTTAGTGGTATGAAGTGAGGAGTATGAAGTAAGGGGTATGAAGTTAAGGGTATGAAGTAAGGGGTATGAAGTTAAGGGTATGAAGTGGATGAATTTAGGTGTAGGAAGTGAGGGATATGAGATCTTAATTGTGTACTATTGTAAAAATTGCATACCTAAGTTGTTGCATCAAGTATATAAAGATTTAAGCATTAAACCACATAGAACATGAATTTGACAAGAAAAGAGGAATTTCTTTATATTAACATAATGTGAATCAATTACAATTACGTCCCTCTTAGGGATACCAATTTATGATACAATTGATACAATTATGATGCCCTATAATGGGGATGGTACAATTCACAAGCTCTTCATGATAGACATGAATTGCTTAAGGCCAAAGATAGCCTTCTTCTACCTTGGTTGGAGGAACATGCTGCCAAGAATACTTTAAAATGCTCTGATCCTATAAAAATACATTCAAGAAATAACATAAAAGGGATTAATAGCAAAGGAGGCCTCTCTTGATGAGGCTCTTAAAAGGAAATTGTATGAATGATGTAAAATATAGCAAGAAAGTAAGTAAACTTATAAAGATATGCAAGAAGTCTCTAAATTGTTGTAAAGCTTGTAAAGAAAGTAGGAAATATAGCTATTATGCAGCCTAATTAGCCATTAAAACTTGAAATACCTCAAATATAATGAAACTAATCTAAATTGATAAATGCAAAGAAAGAAAGGTAAATCTACTTCCAAGTCCTAAAATACATAAAGGAAATCTAATATATGTCAGGTTTACCTAAATACATGCTTGAAAGAGAAATTCTATGGCTAAAATGTAGAAAATAAGATGTCAAACCCTCACCATGGGTTTGAAGCACAACTGGTAATGTTAGCCACGATTGACAGTCATGGCTGAGGTGAAAGTGCGCTTCCTCTTGTAACCAGTGCTTGGATCTCTATTTTTCTTTGTGGAGTTGATGGTCAAGTATCACCTCTGTGTTTTGAAACTAATTAGCGATGTGGATTCATAGGTTTCATAGTGGAAGTGGTTCAATTGTGGATGAATTATCTTCTCAAGCTCTTGAAACCTCCATAGCTTCAAATGCGGTCATGATTTCCAAATTGGCAGAATGTAGGCACTTCTCAAGGTTTGAAAATGGCTCTCCAATCTGGTAGGGCTTTGCTGCATGCAAATTGACACTTTCTCTAGACTTTTTTCCAATTTGGAGGGGGGTCTTATAGCACTCTCAATTCCTAATCTTGGCTTCATGGAGAAGCCAAGATCAAGAACCAGGAGGTTAGACTAGTTGGGAAGAAGGTTCTAGATGCTTCCTCGCTCAAAACCATTTGAAATTCGTTGCCATGGTTGTTGTAACTGAATTTGGCTTGGCTTAAAATTCAAAATAATTTGAGGGCTAGTTGTGGATCTGAGACGTAGCTATCTCTATTAGTTGTGTGTGTTAGTCATGGCTAAGGCTAAATAGGCCAAATATTTGAGTGGTTAGAACCATTGCTTTATCTTATAATGGTCTAATATCATTCATATGGTCTGTTAGGATACCCATATGAGTAGTCCCCTACACATGATGCATTTAATGTGTCTACATATACCCCTTTTGTGATGTGTTGTGAGAAAGCACAATGTTGAGCAAAAATAGACCACCTAAAATCATGTTGTAGGTTAAATAATAATCATTTATCTGATCAACATTAGATACCCTAGTCCTACAAATGTATGTGCATCTTAGAATCATTGCTTTCAACTAAGGGAAGGTTTAAATTTGTAAAACTTTCATGTATCCATGATGATTGGGTAGTCGGTGCTACAATAATTTCGAGAGGTGGAAAGCTACTAGATTAACTATCGTATTTGATTTTTTTTCCTAGCAAAGGGTAAGCTTATGATAGTTGTTGGTAATGATTCGTAAGATGAACACAATTTGATAAGATAGAGTGATCTCTTGTTGAATTTTGTTATGATTATTGATATTATGACTACACCCTCAAGCGACGAGTCGATAAGGATAGGACATTGAATAAAATAATGAGTCACTTGAACATGATTAAATAATCTAGACAATTTGAAGACTTTGCACTGTTATCACTTGGCATGGCCTATTTCATCCATGAGTTCAACTGTTAATATTAATTGTATATTTCTATCCCGTGGAGCAGTTCGATCGTAATGGAATTCTTAGGGAGTTGAAAATATAGCAATTCTAATTATGCTTGTGTTGAATCACTTTGTTCGATGATCTATAGAAAAAGAGTTGAACGCTTCATTCTTGTGGTGTGGTCCAACCATCATGGCCTTATTCAGAATTGAAGTTTCAATGCTAGGGGTTGTTGTGTTAAATAGAGAAACATTGGATCTCCACCATGATGTGTGACATCCTCTTAGTGTCACTTTATGTGCCTATGGAATGATGGCCTAGAATAAATTTGATTTACCCTAAATAACCTTATGGTAATTTAATCATCTTACTGAATTGTATGGATCACAAGTCGCTGCAACCACCTAGTTTATAGAGTAAATAACTGAATACAAGACTCATTTGAATTTTGAATTCTATGAATGTTCTTATTATTTTTGATTTTTTTGATGTTTTTGACCCATTGAATATTTTTAATTTTGCATTTGGAAATATTTTATGGTGAAATTTTAGGGGTATTTATTTTTGGCTGCTAGCCGCAATTCTTAGCCATAGCTGATTTTTCCAAATTCCTTAGCTATGGCTGGCATCCGTAGTAAAAAAACCCTAATTTTGCACTCGTTATTACCCATCGCAATTGAGGGCCAAATTGGAAATATAAAATAAAAATACATCATTTTCAAATTCATTATTTCCATTTGCCAACTGTTGCCAAGAGATCTCTAAGAGGTGAAGTTGAATATTTGACACAGAACATTACTGAAAAATGTTACAAACTATCCATATGGTAGACAAACCTGAGGCATTCATAAGTGGTAGAGCCAGTGTTACCAAGGTAGCATCACGAAACTCATTTATTGAATTACCAACTTAAAATAAATAAAATTAATTAATGAGCCAAACAAACTTACTAAATTTTTGGCAATGAACCTCACCCTAGTTAGGATCAATCTAGGCTAGTTAGTTGGGGAGGGTTTATTTTAGGTTTTTGGGGTTTAATGGGGCAGGAAATGACCTTGAATGAGGCCATTCCCATAGCTGCGGGTGGCAACCGTGGATCCCAATTGGTAAATTGGGGGCCATGGCTATCAGCCATAGCTGACTTCAAATCCCAATAGTCAAAAAATTGGCCATTGTCGTCGATCATGGGTGATAGCCATGAATGAGGAACTTTAGGCCAAGTTTTTATTTTTTTAATTTTTTTCTTGATTTTGACTGAATTAATTGATTTTTTTGAAATTTTCTAAGTAAGATTTTGTTTTTTTTAACATTTTGAATGCATTTGTGATTGTATTTGCCTTTTGAAGTATTTTTTTAATTTTTTTACGTTTTGAGTGCATTTTTGATGTTTTTATGATTTTAATTGATTTTGTTATTATTATTGCACTACTCAAAGTGTTATTGCTAGAGTGAGGAAGTTAGATCTCCTCCACGAGCTCTGTGATAGACTAAATTATGCCAATAAGGTTTGGTTTGGGGCCATTGGCTTTGGCTTTCGTCCATCTATGCAGATTAGGTCTATATGACTACCTTAGCCCACTGCTGGCATGTGCGGACCAATACCTTCCACCTACCCACAAGTGATATTACAGTGACCCTAGATGATGTCTACTGCATCTTACGTATCCTTATCGATGGTGAGGTCATCACATATTCACCCAACATAATGAAGGATGTAGTTTTCTAATGTATATTCTATGCCAAGAGCGATGAGGTACAATTAGACTCAGAGCATGGTGGGGTGCACTTGAGTGCTGGTACTATGAAAGGGTTTTCTCATGGTGATAGGCTATATTGATGTAGCTTATCATGCAAATTGTGTTTCTCGATACTTTTAAAGTGAGGTTCCTCTAGAACCTCTTGGCCAAGACATAGGATCTACTGGCCAACACTACACAGGAGCCTTTAATTCTATCTTGGGGGAGTGCTCTACTTGTGTAGCTCTACGATGAGCTATACTGGATCACCTAGTAGGGTCGTGATGGAGTCGGTTGCAGTTCGCTGCTCTAGATATGGGCCTAGGAGCACATTACTATTGACCACCCTAGAGGACTACCACTACTGATTGGAGATATAGCAAAGGAGTACCAGTGTTATGTTGCATGCTAGCCTAGGGAGGTCGAGAGCTTCAAGAGTAGGTCCTATGTAGGGGACCTCCAATACTATATAAAAAAAATCATAGGATTGAGGGCAGAGTAGGTTTTATGATGCCTGTACATGGATTGTCTAGTATGGATAGAGGCAGGTCGCTACTTGATGTGAACATGATGCAAGCAATGGCTTCTCAAGTGAAATCCCAAGATACATGAGTTCTTTCATTTCTCACATGTTTCCAAGTAGTTTGGGATCTACCAGGAAATCCTAGATGAGCAAATTTTTTACCATCATATTAAGGTAAAGAGGGATTTGACCTAGCCTCAGGTGACTCCAATGTTGTATGAGGATGACATCTTTTAGGATTCAGATCTCATAGATGTTGGTACCATAGCAGAGTATGATTCCTAGTGGACTAACAGGTTATGGTAGGATGGTGGCCCACTAGGCAGAAATGGAGTTGGAGAGACCATATAAATAGTATTTGAGGACCCTAAGGGGCGATGGATTCACTATAGGATAGAAGGTGGATGGGGTTAGGAAGCTACTACAGTAGAGGAGGATCCCTAAGCAAAGAAGGATTAGGAGAAGCTAGATGATGAGGTATCATAGCTTTGAGCCCATGTGGCTAGCTTGCAATCCTAAATTTAGATAGCAATGGTGTAGATCCTAGAGAGAGAAACCTATGTGACTACCTTATAGGTATAGTTTAGAGTAGCTCAGGGTCAGCTCATAGAGGAATAGGCATAGTGGTAGGGCTCTGAGGAGGAGAGAGAAGCTCTCTAAGCATATATTACCACTATAGATATAGATATAGATAAGGTCACTGGGTAGTGTGATCTTCTCCAGGATCGACTAGATGTTGTGACCATAGAATGGGACTTGCTCTGATCTAGGAGGGGAGATCCCTCAACTTCTTCGATTGCTCTTGTCACTCCAGCCACACTGGGACTAGTAGGTTTAGAAATGGGTGTAGAGATCCAGAGACTACATACCCTCATCTAAGAGGGTACTAGACAATATGTAGCAGACATAGCCTCTATTTATCTCGTAACGAGAGAGGTCATACTGCTTGGTGATGTAGTGCCAGATAGGTCCACAACTATAGATTCATAGCAGACTAGGACATGAGAGATAGGGTAGTCATCGACACATCCCATTTACATGACTCATAGGTCAGAGAGTTCCATAGGCACCAGTTCTAGGTGGACTCATTGAGAGGGTAGAGACGATGGAGGAACCTCATAGACAGGGGGTGCAGGACTTACGTAGTACATATGATCAAATATATGTACTAATTTTTAGTGTAAGGTTTGAGGACCTACACAGTTGTAGCCTATGGGTATTTTTTACACATGCCTATGTACTTTTTTGACACACACACACACACACACACACACACACACACACACACACCAATATATATATATATATATATATATATATATATATATATATATAATTTGACTTTATATCATGACTCATTATATGTGTACATTTTTATTGTTTTATGTTTATGAGATGCATATGGATGTAATGCTTATATGTGATGTTGATTTGATGCTATATGATGTGATGTATTTATGACATGCACTATCTAGATGATGTATGTATGACTAGACATTATGGTCTAGATACGTAGATATACTACTATGATGTATGCATATGGATGCAATGTTAGATGTTAAATGCATATTTGATTTGAGTTACTTGTATGCATTTAATCTATGATGTTATGATATGATAAATGAAAATGTATGTAATGCATTATTTACATGATGGTGATCTAATGTAAATGAACTTGTATGCTTTAATCATATAAAACATAAATAATGAATGCAGTATGAGTTTACCATGACACCACAGAATATATAACAATCATGAATAAAAATGTTAAATCTTATCATAAACATTAATCATTTTAACACCCATATATGATATGATTATGGATAAATATATGTTATGATTTATGATATGAGATATATTTTTTCTATGAGTAATTTTTGAGGTTTTCCCTAAACTCAAACACCCTAATTGACTTATCAAAAGTCATATAATCACTATACTAGACTCTTGAAAGAAAAAGTTTTTGTTATGAAGGACCTAGCTATTCATTATCTCTGTGTGTGCAACTAAATATATTAGATGAGACATAAGACTACCTTAGTGCCAAGCAGGATTCATTCAGCCCATTGTTGTATTGAGGATCACCAAATGTTCATCTTGATCTTAGGTTTGGATGTGGTTGGACTAAACCACTAGGCAATGTAGGCCACCTAAAGCTAGCTTATTTGCAAATTGCTTAGACCCACCCCAATGCCAAGCAAGATTCATTCAACCCATTTTTGTATTGGGGATCACTCTATGATTTTTGAGTATTGACCATTCTAGGGGTTCAATATCTTCATCACCTTCTTTTCTTAAATTTTATTGGAATACTTGCTCATGTATATAGTGATGAAAATCATTGTTTATTTTGTATTTTATTTTTCTTTTATTTTGAGAAAGGGATTTGATTTAATTTTAGAATTTTGCTTTCTTATTGTAAGCAAGGTATTTCTTGGGTAGGGAGGAGCTTGTCCGTTTTCCAATGATCAACACCCTAGACCATGCACATCATAATATGAGAAAGTATAAACCTTTCACTTAAGGTGACCAAGACTACTTTGTAGTGTTCATCCTTCCTTGCCCTAATTAGGATTGTTAATGTGTTTGATTAGTGATGGGATTATGATATGCTAAGTGCTATCAAAACTAGACCTCATCCTCAAAAGTAAAGTAACATTTCTACCAAATATGAGGACCATGTTGGTTCGACTTTTATACACACCCTGTGAAGAATGAGCATAAAATACCGATAACACTTATACGGGATAAATCCCACTCACTTTAGGATCTTGCTGGATATCCAAGGTGTGAGTTACAGAGTTGGGTCGAATGTCTATTCACTCTTTTCCACTTCTGGAATAGTTTCAAGTGGACTGTCTGTTACCTTACAACGGGCTCGGGACTTCAGTTCAGTAATGTTTTTGGAGTTGGTTATCTTTGTGGATAATCAGATTTACAATCGGTTCTTTGATCTAGCTCTTTATGCTTTAGCAGATTTAAATAAAAGACAAATTTAAAGAAAGATAAAAATGGATCATTTCACGATGGAACAGAGAGAGTAGGGTAGGGCAAAAAGAGAAGTTTATCTAACTTAGCTGCAAAACCAAAACTGCCAATTTTTAGTTATACCGGTTAGCTTCACAATAGAACAAATCAAAGAGGAAAGTGTCCAGCTTTCTAAGATCACTTTCAACTAAGAGCATAAGACAAAGATGAAACAGATCTAACAAAAAATTATAAACAGAAGGGAAGTCGGTTAAAATTGGTATCTTTCACCAAGCAGCCTAGCTCGCACAAGTGAGGACAGAGCAATTAGAACAGGCCTGAACCTTAAATCTGTAATTTTCCCTAACATACAATAAAGAAAATGAAGCCTAACAACATATCCAATCCCGGTAACACAGATCTACAACATAAATTAAATAAACCTTAATGAAACGAAAACAAAAGAAGATGAACTTATCACAATCCGAAAGAGATTAGGCTCCTGGCCATGCTATCACGAAAAAGAAAAATCACACCAACTCTAAGTCCAGAACAAAGCATTCAAACAAGATTTGCAAGAAATTGCTCCAATAGCTTCTATTTCTAAGTTTTCGCCTCCCGTGATTTACATTCAGAAGAAGTATTTATAGACCCGGGACAGACCCTGATCTTTTTAGGAATATCTTCTTCTCAAACCCTAAATTTTATCCTCTTAACCTTACTACCCTGGGTTTTACAATATAAGGCCCTTTAAAAATAGAGTTTTGTATAAACCCTAACCACTCTGCAAATCTGAGTGTAGTTACTTGCCATAAATGGAAAAGGCATGATCTGATGTTATTCTCATCCATCTGAACTGCAAGTAAATATCTTCATCTTTCTGGTGCACTTGCCGGGAGGGTCTCATTAATTCCTCAGAGAAATTCGGATGAGTCACCGGCTTCTCTGACACTTTATCTTCGCAGAGCCGCTTCTGAGTTGAAATTCTCCGCATGCCATTACTTTCACCATAAATTCTTTTGTTAAATGCGTCCATCGGCAAATTTCGGTAATTGTGTAGATATTTTCATTTTTCGATCAATTGCCGACATACTCCATTAAATGGGCAACTGCTTAGTCACCGTAAAGTCTCTTTGCGGCTAGATCTGTAAAATCTGGATGAACCAGCAATTCTCGACATCTCCAATTTCCATCTGACGGCCTTCATTTAATCCGTGCTTATTTTGTCTTTTCCGCCATTACTTCCGTTAGTATGCAACTACCAGATGGCTTTCTGCAAAAGACATGCAAGGATTAGTACTTTAATATTATTAAATCAAAACCTTAATGTTCATTATATGTCGGCTTTATTTGCTTTTGACACGTGTCGTGATAACACGACGCTTTCCTCCAGCTATTTTTCATTTTGGCCTCTTTGTCTCTTTTGTCGTGAAACCCTGACATGTCACGATTTCACGACATGTCATGAAATCGACTTTCCCCTTCACTCTTTGTTTTGTCGCAACTGACATGTCACGATTTCATGACATGTCACGAAATCGTGACTTCCTCCCTTGCACTTCTTCTCTCCTTGCCACAAAACTGACATGTCACGATTTCACGACATGTCAGCGAAATCGCGACCTTCCTTGCACCTTGCACACTTTTCCTGTCACGATTTCGACTTTTTTTCTTTGTCCTCATGTCGCCGAAATCACGACATGTCATCGATTTCGTTTCAATGTCACGAAATCGACACTTTCCTTGTTTCTTCTTCCTTTCGCTGTCACATTTCACGACTTCATCTCTCTATGCCTTAACCATTTTTTGCTCCTTCATTCCTCGACATGTCACGAAATCGCGCTTTTCATCAAGAGTCTTGCATTCATCCAAATGTGTCACGATATCGCGACGTTTTTATCACTTGCACTTTCTTTCCAAAAATGTCACGAAATCGTGACATTTTCATCACTTGGCCTTTTCTTCCAAATATGTCACGATTATTCCGCACTTTTCTCTCAATTTTTTTTTCATGTCGCGATATCGCGACATTTCTCCAAAAGTTTTGGTTTATCGTCGACTTTTCCAAAAATGGAAGTGTCGCGATATCGCGACGCTCTCTTTACTTAGCAAAATTTCCAGAAATTGTAGGTTGACTCTAATGAATTCATTCATCTCGTATTTTGCATTTTTTCATATCAGTGAAAGATTTTCTTTACTCAAAATTGATTCTAACATTTGAAAAATGAATTCTAAATTGAAATCAAAGCCAGATGCAAGCCTACTTGGATACTTTGATATAAGCAAAACTTGAAGAAGAAGGAGGCAAGCAAAATTTGGAATTAAAACCTGAAAAACATCAAGAGGGTCCTTACTGCAAAATGAAAGCTCAATATTTTCAAAGGATGGAAATTCATTTTTTCAGTGGGGGTGTGTTGCTTCTCAACAAATGGCGATATCTATGGGTAAAATAGTAGCACTATTTTAGAATCCAGGACTCTAGTTTCAAAACAATGTAGACCATGTACCATGCCTTGCCACAAATATTCTTCAAAATAAATTAACTACTACCTGATAGTTGTTAAAATTTCCCAAGGACATACTAGGTTGAATCACTTAAGGAAGATTTCTGATGTGCAATTATAAGCGTATAAAACTTTCTTCAAGAATGACTGGGCCTTCGAATGTTGTACTCTGGATTGATCAACTTTTCTAGAAAGGGAAAACCGAGTTGTGAAAGGGGAAACCGAGTAGGGCTCTGTTTACTAGTTTAGCCTTTTACAACTCCAACAGAGTTACTCTTTAGATTTACACGACCCTGATCCACAACTGTGAAGTAGTATCTACAACTTGGTAAAAGAAAACATCTTCTGAAGCCTTGGCTACCTCTTTCATTACATAACTTTTTCCTTCCTTTTTTTTTTATATAGGAAATAACAGAGTGCCAGTTTTATGTTGTCTTGCTCAACTTTCACCTTCTCTCTCTCTCCTTTGAAATATACCAAAATCTGAAAAGCCTTAAAAAAGAACAACAATTTTTTTTTAATATTTCATCAATCTGAACTGCTTCACACTGGTACTGATAGCCTCTATGGATACTCAAATAATTTCACGAATCAAAGTCCCCTCTTATGACCAACTTTTCTTGGATTCCCTAGGAGTTTCTCCAGCCAAACAGTATAGCAGTTTCTTTATAATTAAAATAACTATGGCAAGCAAGACACAAAATCCAATCATCTTTCTACTATTGTTCTGAATAACAAAATAGTTCCACTATTCAGTTTAAGCAGACTATCTCTCAATTAGAATAATGAACACTGGATTTTGAACTCAGAATAAAACAATTTTAGAAGGCTGACTTTTTCTTTGCTGCCCAGGCAAAACTAAAAAAAAGAATTTTAAAAGCTAAAGAAATTTGTACAGATCCCAAAGGATAAAACATAGAACTTTAAAATAAAATAAAAAAAAGTTGTATAGACCCCAAAGGATAAACCTTAAAATAAAATAAAATAAAATAAAATAAACTGTACAGACCCCAAAGGATAAAACACAGACCTTTAAAATAAAATAAAATAAAATAAAACTACTTTAAAGCTTATTTACAATGTATACACATGTTACAACTTCTTTGTGATTCATTCAAACGATATATTGGATGGAACAACTGAGAAATAATGCTTTAGGTATTGACCATTAACAAGGAGGTTCAAAAAATTACCATCAAGGTCCTGTAAACGAAATGCGTTATTACCCAGGATCTCAGCAATCTGGTATGGCCCTATCCATAGCGGCTGCAACTTTGTATGTTTACCTTTCTTTTCATGGGCCTTGTCCCATAGAAGCACCAGGTCTGCAAGTCCGAAAGCTTTCACTCGGCTCTTTTGTCAAACCAGCGCTTGACGGTTTCTTGGTGCCGACCGAAATGTTCCAGGGCTTGGAGTCGTTCATCCTGTAAATTAGTTAGATCCAAAACACGAGCCTCTCGCATCTGCTTGATCCTCAAAATAGTCTAAAACAAATTGATAAGTAGGTAATTTCAGAGAGATGGGAACAATGGGCTGAGTACCATACAACAAAGCAAATGGGGAAGTCTTAAGAGCCACTTTATATCTTATCCTGTCAGCCCAAAGTGCATATTTCAATAATGTATGCCATTGTCCTGGGTTTGTCCGCTGCAGATTTCTTAATGGCATTCATTAAATTCTTATTCGTGGACTCAGCCAGTCCATTACCTTGGGGATAATAGTTGGATGAAAATCTGATAACTATCCCCATCTGGTATGCCCATTCTGCAAACTCTAATGATTGGAAGGCTGGTCCATTATCGCACACCAAATTCAGAGGAACCCCAAACCTGGTTATGACATTTGACTCTAGAAATTCGATCACTTCATGAGTTGTACTTCTCATGGTGGTTGTTGCTTCGACCCATCTTGTGCAAGTAATCGTAGTCGTTAGAACATACTTATGCCCTCGCTGAAGAATTTGGGTTTATCACTCCCACAAAATCAAGTCCCCATTGCATAAAAGGTTTATTTATTACAATAGGCTGCAATGGTAGAGCTCGATTGGCCTCTTTGGATGCAAAAGTTTGGCACTGATGGCAAGTTCTCACATGCTGATGCGCATCTTTAAACAATGTAGGCCAGTAATAGCCTGCTCTCAATATTTTATGCATAGTGGCAGATCCTGAGGAATGCCCTCGCCCCTAACTTTTCATGAAAACTGGACATCACCTCATTGACTTCACTCTGAGAAATGCATCTTAAGAAAATGCCAGCATAATTCTCTCTATACAAGTTGCCTCCTTTGAGGAGATAATGAGCAGCTTTCAGTTTTAGTGCTCTCCTTTGGGTTCTATTCAAGTGAGATGGACAAATTCCAAATTGCAGCAGATGAATAATATCTCCATACCAGTCATCGAATCCAGAATTCAACTGATTAATTTCTTCTTGTACAGGTATTTCGGCAATGTGTCGAGACAAACCAAGTCCTCTGATTAATTTTGTAGGCCAAATTTCTAAGTCGTATTCCTGCAGTCTTGTAACCCAATTACCTCTTAGTTCACCCAATTCGTCCTGGCTTAATAGGTATTTAACAACTGGGTCAGGAACTATAGCATGAACTCGGCTTCTTAGTATGTAGTGCCTGAACTGCTTAACTGCTCTCACCAAGGCATAGGCTTGTTTATCTAAGCGAGAATATTTTAGCTCAGCCCCTTTAAATTGGTACTCTTGAAAGCAATTGGATGCTCCCCCGTTTCTCTTCGTTGGGTCAGAACTGCAGCAAGTGTGTGTTCAGAAGAAAAGGTGTACAAGTAAAAATCTGCACTGAAATCTGGGCTCACCAGAACTGGAGCTTGCTTGATGGCAGTCTTGATTTCTTGGAACGTTGTTTTAGCTTCTGTTGTCCAGGAAATCTGAGCAGTTTCCTTTAGCATGTCATTCAGTGGCTTGACTATTTCTGCAAAACCAGAGATGAACTTCCTGACAAAGTTAATTTTCCCAAAAAAGGATCTTAACTCTTTCTTAGAGTTGGGAAAGGGTATGCCGGATATGGCTTCAACTCTGTCAGGATCCATGGAAATGCCATCTTTGGTGATCAAGTGCCCAAGGAGCTTTCCTTCCGTTACACCAAAAATGCACTTCTTCGGATTCAAAGAAATGTCGAACTCCCTGCATTTGTTGAACACAGACTCCAAGTGTTTTACGTGGTCAAACCGAGATTTAGAGAAAACTGTTAAGTCATCCATGTAAACAACAATGCACTTACCCATAAGGCCTTTGAAAGCATGATCCATCGCACGTTGAAAAGTAGCTCCGACATTAATCAATCCGAACGACATTCTTTTGTAGGCAAAAGTTCCCCACTTGGTTGTGAAGGCAGTTTTCATCCTGTCTTCCTTTTCAACCAATATCTGATTATACCCTGAGAAACCGTCTAGGAAAGACATCATTTCCGAACCATTGACAATCTGTAACACCTCATCCATGGAAGGCAGAGGATAATTATCTTTCTCAGATGCCTTGTTCAAATTTCTAAAATCCACACACAAGCGGATCTCTCCATTTTTCTTTCTCGACCGGCACCAAATTGGCCACCCAAGTAGAATGCCTAACGGGAAAAATAATGGCGGCACTCAATAATTTTTCTACCTCCTTCTGGATGAGGGGCTCTAGCAGAGCGTTGACATGCCTCTGTTTTTGCCGGAAAGGTTTGCAAAATTCTTTTAAAGGTATAACATGAGTGTAAACTTTCGGATCAAAGACCTTTAAGTCTTTGTAAGACCAGGCCATAACATCCTTGGACCTGTGAAGAAAATCGATCATATTTCTTTTTATTTTTGGGTCACAAGTTTTAGCCAACTTGAGGTGCCTGGGATCTTCTTCAGTCCCCACGTTTAGGTTCTCAGTCTCACTGTTTGTTACATCCATAGAATCCTCAGAACTCACCTTTTGCTTGATTTGGTCAACATCAAAGAGCCGCTCCAGTTCTACCATCCCTTTTGGAATTCTGTTATCTTTCAACCTTATTATTCCCCTTTCATCGTCTAACTCGCTCCAACAGAGTATCCCTTTGTCCATCATCGATTATAGCATTTTCAAACGCTTTGGTACTCGTAAAAAATTTATAATCTGCTGGTCATCAGAGAAAACCTAAAAATTATCCACATTATTTGGGACCGAAGGACAAGGGACTAACTCGATCGAAAACTTGTTCCATTTGAATTCTTCCAGTGGTTTCAGACTTGCGGCTGATGAAGCCAAGACATCTGCACGTGAATTCTGCTCTCTAGGTATGTGCGTTAAATTAAAAGCATCAAAATCTTCCACGAGATCCCATGCTCGGTGTTTGTATCCTTTTAAATAAGATGCTTTACACTGGAATTTACCTTTAACTTGATTAGCCACCAACTCTGAATCTGTAAAAACTCGGATATTTCTTACACCTCTGTCCAAAGCAAATTTCAATCCTAATACCAGTGCTTCGTATTTCGCTAAATTATTTGTGCAAGGGAACTCGTAGGCGATAAGACATAAAATATGTCTGATTCTCAGGCCCTTTAAGGACTCGCCCCTGTACTAGAACCCTGTTTAGATTTAGCCCCATCCACATGAAGCGTCCAAACTTCATTACTATGAACAGGATGAGCTTTACTAAACTTCTCATTTTGTCCCGTTGTTAAATTATAAACTCCAATATCTACATCAACAATATTTACAGTCTCATTTTCTGCATTATATTCAATGATCGTATGTTTGTATCTGGGTTCTCTTTCAACCCTTAATTGGTTTGCCACTCCTTTCCATGGCAACCACATGTGTGAAAAGTCAGTTGCCAAGTATCCATTCAAAGATTTTGACCAATCCCTGCTCAGAAGCATCCCGTACCCCACAGGAATATCCACCACCTGAATTTCAATTCTGTGTTGTGCCCTTGGTTCAGATGCTAACTGGATATGGATATTCTGAAGTTCACCTACTACTTTAACCTCTCGATTTGTCCAATTGAACAACTCTTCTTTCAGACTTCATTGGGGTCAAACCCAACTGTTGACAAATGGCCAAAGGCATAACATTAGTCGAAGCACCCGAATCTACCAGCATAGCTTGTGTAAGTTTTTCCCAAAAATACGAACAGTCAAGAGAAAAGGTGGAACTTCAGTCTTCTCTTTATACATGGCTACATTCGCATTTGCCATCTTCTTTCCCTTGTCCAAAGATTTTGTAGTAGGCCCAGAGTATGTTTTAATCAAGTTATCCCTCTGTTCTGAAATTTGGGCCAACTCATGAAGAGTGATGTTGGCTTTGATCTTCTTCATGTCCTCCACTATATTATATCCCTTATTGAGTGGAGGGACAAAAGCATCTGGTCCTCTCGGATTTCCTCCCTTGGGTGGAGATGGGTTATTGCTTGAAGATGGATCTGGAGGAACATTGTGGGAGTTGTCCAGAGGGGTAGATGTAGTGTTGGGCTCCGGATTTCTATTTCTGAGGTTGTAGTTGTCCCTCCTGTATTGTTGAAAAGCCTGCACCTCATCCATAGGCATTTCAACTACATTCTCAGATTCACCCGAGAAAGTGAAAGAATCCAAGACCATAGCTGCACTGTGGCTGGATGAACTTGGGCCATCCGCATTTCTTTGATGTTCAGGAGAAATCAACTCCCCAGACAAAGCTTCAAAGGCGTTACAAAATTCCAAACAATCCAACTCCCCGTGCTGAGAAGTAGCATGTATCCTGCACCAGTTAGGGAAAGCCAAATCACAAATATTTACATCATGACCTTTACCTTTATAATCCTTATTGGGTTCGTATGGGGGCCGAGTGAATCTGTTCTCACTGATAGGAATACCTGTTTGAGTTCTCCCCAGTAGAAACCTCGCCTTTTAAAACTCAAAAAATCATTGGCCAACTTTTGGACTATTTTTGACACTTCTTCAACTCTTGCATTATCAGCTTCTTTACCTGGGTTCTGTACATTTTCAGCAGGTGTTACAACCAATGGATTTCCTGATGGTGGAGTCTGACACACTGGCAACATCATCTGATGTGGTATGGGATTGAAAATAGGGGCAGCTTGTGTGACCAAAGGAATTTGATGAGCATTTAAAGGTTGGGGTCCCAACTGTCTTTCTAGAACCAAAGCTTCTTTGTAAGCCTCTGTTAAATTGGTAATAGAGGGATCTCTTTTCAAGAAAACAGAAGTCATTGGATCCAGAGAATTCCTAAAAATCTCTAATGCCAGGTCTGCATTCGGCACATAATAACCAGTCAGTCTACCATAAGCCTTCTGAAATCTAACATTGTAAGATCTGACAGATTCATTTATTTCTCTTTTAATACCAAAAAACTGTTGATATAATACACTGGGATCTATTACCTCACCAAACTGTGATACAAAAACCTTTTCCAAGTCATTCCAACTGGTAATAGAATCGTTAGTGAGATTTAGAAACCAGTCGTAAGCTCCCTCCTGGAGAGTGAACGGGAACAATCTGCAAGCCACATCTTCATGTTGTACATTTAACAATTTTAGAGCATTCTTGAATGCTACTAGATGTTCTTCTACTGTCCTAGTTCCATCATGTTTATATCTGGGAAGATATCTCTCAGGATTTCTGGGCAGGTCATGGGCTGCACCCGAGATATTTAAGGCAGTGGAACCTAACCAATTTGCCATTATTACTTGATTGACAATGATATTTTTAGTTGCAGTTGGAGTAACTACAAGTGGTGACAAAACTATTTCAGACAAGGACTTGGCCCTTCTGAGGCTGCTTCTTCTGGGAGTTTCTAACTCAGGCACAAGGAGCTCTCCAGCTCTAGAGTGGGACCTTGTTACTCTATAATTAGAATCCAGCTTTTCACCAGCACTTACAACCTTACAATCCTTAACAGACTACTGAACTTCAGGTCCTCTTTTCTAGCAATTTTAAATATTGGTGTTGAGTTTCGCTGTTTAGGAAAAAACTCAAACAAACAAGTTTTAAAAGGCTGAGGAAGAGGGAAAAGGATTCAAAAGATAAAATACCAGACTCTGCATAGACAACTTACAATACTGAACGGAGTTCAGTGGGCCCTCCTTCTAGCGCCAATTTTAAATGTTGGTTCGACTTTTATACACACCCTGTGAAGAATGAGCATAAAATACCGATAACACTTATACGGGATAAATCCCACTCACTTTAGGATCTTGCTGGATATCCAAGGTGTGAGTTACAGAGTTGGGTCGAATGTCTATTCACTCTTTTCCACTTCTGGAATAGTTTCAAGTGGACTGTCTGTTACCTTACAACGGGCTCGGGACTTCAGTTCAGTAATGTTTTTGGAGTTGGTTATCTTTGTGGATAATCAGATTTACAATCAGTTCTTTGATCTAGCTCTTTATGCTTTAGCAGATTTAAATAAAAGACAAATTTAAAGAAAGATAAAAATGGATCATTTCACGGTGGAACAGAGAGAGTAGGGTAGGGCAGAAAGAGAAGTTTATCTAACTTAGCTGCAAAACCAAAACTGCCAATTTTTAGTTATACCGGTTAGCTTCACAATAGAACAAATCAAAGAGGAAAGTGTCCAGACTTTCTAAGATCACTTTCAACTAAGAGCATAAGACAAAGATGAAACAGATCTAACAGAAAATTATAAACAGAAGGGAAGTCGGTTAAAATTGGTATCTCTCACCAGCAGCCTAGCTCGCACAAAGTGAGGACAGAGCAATTAGAACAGGCCTGAACCTTAAATCTATAATTTTCCCTAACATACAATAAAGAAAATGAAGCCTAACAACATATCCAATCCTGGTAACACAGATCTACAACATAAATTAAATAAACCTTAATGAAACGAAAACAAAAGAAGATGAACTTATCACAATCTGAAAGAGATTAGGCTCCTGGCCATGCTATCACAGAAAAAGAAAAATCACACCAACTCTAAGTCCAGAACAAAGCATTCAAACAAGATTTGCAAGAAATTGCTCCAATAGCTTTTATTTCTAAGTTTTCGCCTCCCGTGATTTACATTCAGAAGAAGTATTTATAGACCCAGGACAGACCCTGATCTTTTTAGGAATATCTTCTTCTCAAACCCTAAATTTTATCCTCTTAACCTTACTACCGGGGTTTTACAATATAAGGCCCTTTAAAAATAGAGTTTTTATAAACCCTAACCACTCTGCAAATCTGAGTGTAGTTACTTGCCATAAATGGAAAAGGCATGATCTGATGTTATTCTCATCCATCTCGAACTGCAAGTAAATATCTTCATCTTTCTGGTGCACTTGCTAGGAGGGTCTCATTAATTCCTTAGAGAAATTCGGATGAGTCACCGGTTTCTCTGACACTTTATCTTCGCAGAGCCGCTTCTGAGTTGAAATTCTCCGCATGCCATTACTTTCACCATAAATTCTTCTATTAAATGCATCCATCGGCAAATTTCGGTAACTGTGTGTAGATATTTTCATTTTTCGGTCAATTGCCGACATACTCCATTAAATGGGCAGCTGCTTAGTCACCGTAAAGTCTCTTTGCGGCCAGATCTGTAAAATCTGGATGAACCAACAATTCTCGACATCTCCAATTTCCATCTGACGGCCTTCATTTAATCCGTGCTTATTTTGTCTTTCTCGCCATTACTTTCGTTAGTATGCAACTGCCAGATGGCTTTCTGCAAAAGACATGCAAGGATTAGTACTTTAATATTATTAAATCAAAACCTTAATGTTCATTATATGTCGGCTTTATTTGCTTTTGACACGTGTCGTGATAACACGACGCTTTCCTCCAGCTATTTTTCATTTTGGCCTCTTTGTCTCTTTTGTCGCGAAATCGTGACATGTCCGAAATCACGATGTTCCTTTTTCGCGACATGTCATGAAATCACGACGTCCCCAGCGCCTTGCACTTCTTCTGTTGGACTCTACCGTGAAACTGCGACATGTCACGATTTCGTGACATGTCACGAAATCGTGACCTTCCTTTGCCCTTGCTCTTTCTCACTTCGCGAATTCACGACTGTCACATTACACCTTTTCACTTCCCTTTTCTCATGTCATGATTTCGCGACTGTCACGAAATCGTGACGTCCATTTCTCCCTCTGCCTTTTTCTTGTCACGATTTCTGACATGCTTCATTTTTTTACTGCATGTCACGAAATCGCGACTTTGCCTTGTTTTTCTTCCTCCAAGACATGTCACGATTTACACCTCTCTTAACCATTTTGTCCTTTCCAAAGACATGTCGCGAAATCGCGACTTTTCATCAAGACTTGCATTCATCCAAAATGTGTCACGATATCACGACGTTTTTATCACTTGCACTTTCTTTCCAAATATGTCGCGATATCGCGACATTTTCATCACTTGGTCTTTTCTTCCAAAATATGTCACGATTTCGCTACATTTTCATCAAGTTTGGCTTCCGACTCAAACCTGTCGCGATTTCGCGACCTTTTCCAAAATGGAAAGTGTCGCGATATCGTGACTTTTCCAAAAATGGAAGTGTCGCGATATCGCGACGTTTCCAGCACTTAGCAAAATTTTCCAAGACCCGTCGCGATTTCGTGACATTTCCAAAAATGGAAAGTGTCGCGATATCGCGACTTTTCCAAAAATGGAAGTGTCGCGATTTCGCGACGTTTCCAGTACTTAGCAAAATTTTCAGAAATTGTAGGTTGACTCTAATGAATTCATTCATCCGTATTTTGCATTTTTACATATCAGTGAAAGATTTTCTTTACTCATAATGTTTCTAACTTTTAAAGAAGTGAATTCTAAATTGAAATCAAAGCCACATGCAAGCCTACTTAGATACTTTGATATATGCAAAACTTGAAGAAGAAGGAGGCAAGCAAAAATTTGGAATTAAAACCTGAAAAACATCAAGAGGGTCCTTACTGCAAAATGAAAGCTCAATATTTTCAAAGGATGGAAATTCATTTTTCAGTGGGGGTGTGTTGCTTCTCAACAGAACCACTAGGTATAATTGAATGACCAAAAAACCCTAGTATATTGCTCATAGCAATAGGCAGGGTTGTGTTGAAAAACACAATTACTCGTAAGGGTGATGGAAGATGATAATGCATAGATACATGATTGAAATACAAATGTGGTGTTATTTGAGCCTATCCTAATACATGGTGCGATGGACGGGAATACCTAAATGTAATGCAATCAACTGAATGCAAGTACAAAATGAAATGCATGAGGTAAATGTTTTTGAATTTTTAGGTTTTGTAATATTTTTTAGATTTTATTGCTTTTTTATTTTTATGGATTTTGAAATTTTCCATGTTTTTGAATTTTTTGAATTATTATTTATGGAACGCCTTAATATAAAGGATATTGAGAGGTTCAGGCTCTTCAACACCTTCAAGTGATGTTAGGTGATATTCTCTAGGCCATATCTGCTCTAATATGATGTAAGGACCTAACCAGTTAGCTGTAAATTTATCTCATAAGTGTGGCGGCAGGTTTGAGTTATGTTGGTTCTCTTTCAGCACAAGATCACCAACTCTAAAGTCCCTCAAATGAAATTTATTGTTGTAAGCTCATTTTAGGCATTCCTAATAAACATGGAGATTCTCCATGGCATTCAAATGGTGTTCATAAATAAGTGTTAGTGATCAAGGTGAGCTTACCGTGCAGTGTCATCATCGATGAATTATTTCAATGCGACATGCAAGGTTGGAATCTCCAACTCTAAGGACATGATGGCCTCAATGCCATATACTAGAAAGAATGGGATTGCCCCAATGGGCATTCATATGCTAGTCCTATAAGCCCATAATGCAAGGGGTAGTTGTATGTGCCAATATTTGTGGTTTTCTTGTATCGTATTTTTCAATATGGCTACCATTGTCTTGTTTGAAGCCGCATCTTACCCGTTTGCTTGCAGATAATATGGAGTTGTAAAATTGTGTTGTATATTGTACTTGGATGTTAAAGCCCTCACAATTTTGTTATTGAATGGTGTTCCATTATCTGAAATTAACTTGGATGGTATCCCAAAATGATTAATGATATTGTGAAGTATGAACTTCGCAATACATGCTCCAGTTATCATTGTTAGCATAATTGCTTCCACCCATTTTATAAAATACTCAGTATCTGTTATGATAAATTTATTCCAACTGAGGATGAGGGAGAAATCTTGTTGATTATATATAAATCCCATTGATAAAATGGCTAAGCTTCTGAATGGGTTGTAAGGCCTGCAATGGCAAGTGCGTAATATTAGCATGATGCTAAAATTTAACGCATTTCTTGACATACATGGTGTAATATTTCTCCATAGTGGGCCAATAATAACCCATTCAAAGGATGCACTTGATGATGGCCATGCCATTGAAATTTCCACTGCCTGTACTATCATGAGCCTATGAAATTATCCAATTTGATTCTTGGGGCTCAAGACGATTAATGAGAACTCAATCATTACTTTGACGATATAATATGTCTCCTAACAAGACATACTTTATCACTTTCTATTTAAATGTGCACTTTGCAACACACAACAATCCTTGAGGGATTAAACCAAGCTTAAGGAAATCATGTAATTGTGACATCCAATATTTATAAGCTTATACCTTGATTGACAAGACCACTTGTTGCCCTTGCAATTCGCTATGCATGAATGCAGACTGGGACACAACCTTGTGGTGAATGGTGGTGCCATTCCTTGTAGGACCGTATGAGATCAAAGACACCCAAGGCACCTTCTAGAGAAAATATATGGCTTTATAGAACTACTCATGGTTTGGTTTTATATGAATCATATTGATTGATTCTTTATTATCAAAAGCCTCACACTACATTAGGGCTTGTGAGAGCATCTTTACATGAATGGTAGTAAAATGTGTAGATGGGTTCTAAGGGATTAAATATCCTAGATATGCCATAGTATCCGCAAATATATTCGATGTACAAGGAATTTTCTTGATGTTGTACCACTCTAGCTGGGCAATATATGTGTCAGCAAGATCCTTGTAATATTTTAAGATAGGACACCTGCATTGAGATAGTCCCTTAACCTAGTTGACAATGAGAAGGAAATAACAAAATATGTTTAGCCTTTTTATGTTCATGGTGATATCTATTTGGAGACCCAAGATTAGGGCCTCATATTCAGCATTATTATTGGTATAAAAATGTCTAGCGTAAACAACAAGGGCATTGGATCACCTTGCGGTATAAATAAGACAATTCCTGCACCACCCCCTTGCTCAAACTTTGAACCATTGAAGAACAAAGTCATATTAGCTTTTTTATCTGGTTCTTTGGGTTCAATAGATTCTGATAACATAAATACTGCATCATTAGGAAGCTCTATGGTGAGAGGCTTACAATTTTTAAGAGGTGCCTTTACCAAATGATTGGCTATGACCTATCACTTGATGGATGTTTGGCTGATGAATTATAAATAAAATTCTATAAATAACATGATCCACTTTGTAGTACGTATATTATGATATGTCTTGCTCATAATATACTCCAAAGGATTTTGTTTGGATATTACATAAATCGTATGACTTAGCATGTAATGACGCAACTTCTTGGTTGCAAACACCACTTATAAACACAGCTTCTTCACGTATGCATACCCTAGATCATGACTCAACAAGGTGCAACTGATATAATATATTGTTTGCTCTTTGTCTTACACATTCTTTTGGGCTAACATGGTTCCCAGTGCAAAGTTAGTAGCTGATATATATAGCAAAAAAGGCACATCTAGTCTTGGTGGAGCTAATACTGGTAGTATTTCTAGGTAATGCTTGATTCTAGCAAATGCCTTCTAATAGTCCTTGTCCCAATTGAATGGGACCCCCCTTGTGTAGCAATTGATTCATGGGTTGGTATTTGTCCAATAATTGTGTTATGAATCACTTTATGGACACTACTTTTCCTTGCAAGCTTTGTCGCTCTTTGATGCTGGTGGGAGGATACATTTCTAGAATAGCCTTGACCTTTGTTGGGTCAACTTCAATCCCTTGTTTTGAAATAATGAATCCTAGTAGTTTGTCTAAATTTATACCAAATACTCACTTCTTGGAATTCAATCTGACATTATGCTCTATCAGGTGATCGAAGACCTTTCTCGGGACCTCAACATGCTCTTCTCGTAGCAATGACTTTTCCAGTAAGTCATCGATATAATCCTCAATAATTTTGTGCATGTAATCATGAAATATGTATGTCATCACCTACTGGTATGTGGCACCAGCATTTTTAAGGCCAAATGGCATAACCTTATAACAAAATATTTCCCATGGTATTGTGAATGTAGTTTTGTATTGGTATTTGGGTTTAATCCAAATTTGGTTGTAACCAAAAAAACCGTCCATAAGGGAGAGCATATCATGACTCGTAGTTGCATCTACAAGAGCATCTATAGTGGGAAACAAAAATTAATCCTTTTGTGTTGTCTTTTTGTGGTCTCTAAAATATATACAAATACATATCCTTCCATCAAGTTTTCCTATAGGTGCCATGTTTGATACCCATTTTGGATAGTTGATGGAGATAATAAATTCTACATCCAATAGTTTTTGCAACTCATATTTAACCATTAAAATAATGGTTGGATGCATTTTCTTGAGCTTCTTCTTGATTGGCTTTTTAGAGGGGTCTAGAAAAAGGTTATGAGTAACCAACTTTGGATCTAGCCCCAATAAATCCTTGTATGTCTAAGCAAAAATATCAGGTCTCTCTTTCATTAGAGGGATGAGTATGGCATGCTCATCAGGAGATAGGCTCTCTCCAAATCTAACCTTCCTAGGATTAGTGAGATCATAACTTATATCCACATCAAAGGTTTCCTCTATTGATATGTGTGATCCCTCCTCAAGCTGGTGAGATGTAGGAATAATGTGGATTTCATCAACTAGATTTAAAGGTTCCATATCGGAATCATGCTCAGTGTGATAAACATCATGTGCACAACCTAGTGCAAAATGGAAAGGTTGTAACATTTCTTCATTGGGGAAGAAATTTTTAGGATCTAGCAGTGAATAAACGCAATCCCAATCAATAGCATCTAGATTAAAACACAATTATTTGGAAGGATCTATTGGATTGCAAAGTGGAGTGGTCAAATCGATGGAGATCATATTTGCAAAATGAATGAGATATCTAGGACCATGTGTGTGCAACTCATCACTGATGAACTTTCCATACCAAAAATATGGCTCTAGGATATGGGGATCTCAAGATCAAAAAATGGGATCATTCAACTCTAGGAGCTACATATATGTAGGCAGATCAGGGAAGACCCTATCATAAATCTCATTTAGATTAGCTATTCTAATCAGGGTGCGAGGGCCAAGAAATATTGTTCGATACAATTATTCTATGTCAAATGGCTCTACAAGATGATGTAAGTGTCATGGTCTAATATAGGTCATCTCCGTCTCATATTCATAATCGTTATAATCTATGTAAAATATCTCATTCCTACCTATTGGAATTGAGCATTGAGCAACATGTCTAGGTCCAAGATAGACCATTTTTGTTTCATCCTCATGATCTTCATGGTTTGAGGATTGCTCATCATCATCACTCCCAGAATCACATTTTGGTCCATTTTTTTTGGCAATGGACTCTACCTTATCCTTATCAGAAGCAATTTCTAATTCAGCATCTATCATTAGATTAGCATACTAGATCTACATGCCTGTGTCGTTAGTAGCTCCACAACTTTCAATATCCAAGTTGGCTCTTTGCATATCTTCTAGACCGGCCTTCCCTAAGATGTTGTCATGATAAATCATAGGTGATTCAATAGCAACCATAGTTACTAGCTAGTTATCCCTTCATATGTAGGAAGGGTTAGGATGATAAGGATTCCAATCCATGTTATCCCTTAAATTGAGGTTTAGACAATCGAGAGATGCTGCTAAAATCTTGTCATATCCTTTTATATGGTAGCCCAATTTGAACCTATTAGTTAGAAACTGATATTATGGTTCATAGGGAGTTCAAAGTCCTTGCTTGAATAAGCCTAGCCCATAACCATGCCAATGGTAATGTTTGAAATATTTTAAGGTAGACTTAGGGTTGGAAAAATAATGAACATTCACCAAAAATTGTTCATCATCATCTTCATCTATGGATGTGTGATTTGTAGGTTGGTCAAGACCTCCATAGATGGCATTCATTTGGTTGGGTAGCACCCCTAGTGGTACCACCATCCCTATGGGAAATTTATGGGTTTGCAGTCTACCTATATCTCATACAGTCTCAATAAAAGTCATGGAAGTCACGTTCTGCACTATATACTCTACTAGCCTAGGATTAACCAAATGGATGGTCACCTGTGGTGCAGATGACCCTACTTAAGAAGTAGACAAAGTAGGCTGAGGTGCCTCTTCAACTTTTTTTTTGGCATTCCCTTCATCCATGGGATCAAGAACCTTGATAGTTATTATTTTGGGCACCTGCTTTGGCTCCCTTTCATCCATAACTGCTTTAAGCTTCTTGTAATTTCTAAGCATCATGGATATAGTAGGTTTTGTTGAAGAAGTTGTGTGCTCTAATAGTTGTGGTGCTGACATTGAAGGTCCTACACACACTTCCTTTAGTTTACCTTCTGGATGTTTGATGGGTGATGTTAACCGTATATCCAGGTATGTTTATGGGAGAATGAAATCTCCAAGAAAATCAACTTGGTTCACATATTTAAATGGTTTCTCATTAGAAGGAACCACGTGAAATTATCCCTCATATACGTATTTAATACATTAATGTAATATTGAGGGAAAACAACACATTTCTCTGATCCAAGGCCTCCATAAGAGGATGTTATATTGCATAGCACCTTCAAGTACATTATTCATCACAAGGATGATCTTCAGTCTAACCTAAATATGCAAGACTATAGTATCGATCATTGAGCATAGTGCATCGTTAAATGCTCTCAAAGTGAAGGTTGAAGGTATTATGTGTAATTTTAGCAACTTCAAGTATGCCAATGCCTTGGTGGTAATAATATTGATTGATGAACCTACTCATTTAAACGGTGTGTGGTTAACACATGCAATTATATGCAATGGTAGATATTTTGTAATAGTGGAGACCATATTAATCTCATGATCATGGAATTGAATCACCGATTTTTGGCACTACTACACATGTCCCATAAAATATGTAAATGCTTTGGGGTCTTGGAACTGAACTTCAGTAGACCTCAAAATATCCATGAGCATCTCCCTGTGCTTAGGAGACTATTGTATCATTTCATATATTAACTACTTTGCTAGAGTTGTCTGTAGGATTTGAACAAGCCTATTCTTGATGGTCACCACTGATCTTATTGGTGGGCCTGACATATTGTTTTACGCCAACCTTTGTGGAGGTGTAACTTGAACCCTAATTAGAGCTATAGGTGGATCTGGTTGCTCATACCTTAATTTTCTTGTTATAAAATTTACCATCCTAATGAAACCTTGTGTAGGTGGCTCAATCCAAACTTGGTTCACTTTTCCGACATTATTCCTTGATGGCTCATGTTTTGGAAGAGGATTTTTAAAAATCCCCATGTTTTGGTTGTTTCGAGCCTGAGGTTTGTTGACAGTTAGCTCACCTTTTTCGATCATATTTTGTACCACATGTTTAAAACCATAACATCATTCGATGTCATGTACTTTCATCCTATGGTATGGGCAGTATTGATCCTCCTTGTACCATTTTGGTTTGGGTTGGTTAGGGTCTTGCGACTTTATCTCAAGTGAATGGCCTTGGCCTCACACAGTTGATGGAAGATCAAAGTCATTATTTTCATCAATGCTGTGAACTATCAATATGGGCATTTCTCCTTATCCTTACCCTATTTTCTATTGTTGCATTGATTGTATTGCATAGGATGAGGTTGGGCCTGATAATTTTGTTGTTGTTGACCCTTGTTTCCTTTTTGGAGGTTTAACACCACTTGATTTACATGGGCTTTATTGGCCTACTAATTTTGATTCTGGGTGTTCTTCTTATCCCAATCCTTCTTATTTTAGAGCTTCAAGTTACCCTCCTGTAACTTGATGTCCTCAATTACCTTGGTTTACACCAAGGCTTTCTCAAATGTTTGGTATTATTACAACTACAACAATAGCGATATGTGCTTCACATAACTCTTTGTAAACATTTGTTTTAGTTCTATGGTCAAAGTGGAAAATGGCAAATTTACCATAAACTTTCTCCATATCTTTCCATAGTCCATGATCGTATCATCATCATATTGCATTAGAGCAGCCAGATCAAATAGGTTTATCTTCTTCTTGATGTTGAAGAAGAAGCGTTCAAGAAATACATTGGCCAACTGTTCAAATCTAGTTATGCTATACCTTTTTAATTGGTTGAACCACTCCCAGGTAGGCCCTAAAATTGTTATGTTGAAAGTCCTTAGTAACTGAGTATCATTACTTTCTATATGAAAGTACATATTCATAAAGCTCATGACATGCTCCTGAGCATCCTCCTCTCCTTGAAATTTCTCTATATTTGGCATCTTGAAGTGATCGATATACGCTGGAGCAGGCACTGAAGGGCATAAAGGCTCTTGTGTATCTTGTTCAAGGTTGACTTTTGATATGTCATTCCTTGCTTTTAAATTGCCCTCACATTTTTTTCCAAGGCCTTGTAGGCTTGTGAGGACACAATCTCTTCTTCTTTAAGAAATATTTAGGGACCTCTAGGAGGCAAATTTCTCTTGGGTCAAGGTAGAGGTGATGGCTCAGCCTCCTCTTCTACCAAGGATATTTCAAGATATTGTTGCTCTTGATCATCCTCAATCACCTCCATGTGTTGCTTATGTCCTTGGTGTTCAAGTGCTAGGTTTTGTAATGTATTTTGGGTTGTATAATAAGCACAATTTTTGTGATGTTCAGGGTGTATGTTTAGCTGCAATGTAACACATCTTTGATGATGATCCATGTATTCACTTTGTAGAGGTAAATTGGTGTGATACAATCTATCCTCTCTCTCTGCATGCTTCTTTTGATTATGTGTTGCTCGTGCATGCACTTCTCATACAAATTACCTTAACAACGTTTGTCATTGAGTATCCTCCTTTTTGAGGTGCTCACATTCTATGCATACATCCTTCAATTGGTCTTGAAATATGTGTTCCTTTTTTTGAGAAGCCAACCTTTATGAGCGATAAAGAAGATTGATAGTGTGTGGCCGCTAGCTTTGTATCTCTATTCTAGGGGTTTTATTTGTGTAAGCTCCAATATATTTATCTACCACACTTTTGTCTTTATCCGTGTGGACGACATCCGTGTTAAGTGATAATATGTTAATCATGCCCACATGGGTTGAAGGAGCACATGTACTTTAAGCATTCTTATATAATTCTCCTAGCTCTCTAATATTCCTACATGTTCCCTCATTGTGAGAAATCATAAAGTATGAATGCACAATCAAGGATTTATATCCTAGTTGCCCTAGGACTCGATCAAGATCATCGAGCTATCTAGTTTGCCATGGCTCATGTGGCAACATACCATTTACTCCAACTTTAGACATGTCAATCGTGAAAATTTTGGTCTCATTATTTTTTGGAGTTTGTACGGGCCTACACTATAAAGTGGCCCTCTCTTCCTACCCCTAATTGGGTGAATTTTCCTACTGTCTATCTTGGGATGGTGGGGGCCTTGAGCCACCCACTACTCTATCCCTTGAGGAGTGTGCATTACCTCATCTAAGTGGGGTATTCTGATGAGAACCCCCATGCATTGAGTTATCCCCTTTGAGGCTAACTGAATGTTGTTTTCATCTCCTATGGTGGAGGTTGCAACACATTATTTTGTATTTTTTGTGGAGCTTTAGCCTTAACCTCGATTATGCATCGAGGTTGGCCTCTTCGTGTACTAACCATAATGTGTATTATCTCGTATGTATATTTTAAAGCAAACAAAGTAAACAATTATGATAATATTTTTTAAGAATTTCTTGTGAACCCTAAACTGGTTTGATGTGTTTGAAATTTGTTAAAAATTTAAACTACTCTCATCATGTTTGAAATTGTTGATGTAATGCTCAAATAGTTTAAGGTTTTCACCTGTATGCTTGTAGATCGACAATCGGTAATGAAAGTCACGATAACATAGACCCCCCAAAGTGTGGATATGAAATCCATTTCAAGCAGGGAGCATAGGTCCAACTGATCCTCACCCAGCACACCGTACGCAATGATACACCCCTATGAAGAGGAATGTGTGCTATTTTGCATGGATAGGATAGATCTTGGAGTCGATATTGGTAAAAATATAGGATTCATGAGATTTGAGACAATGAATGGAAATAACTACCACTATCATTGAAATCTACTAGTGGATGGGTGTGAATTCCATCTCACTAGCATTTAAGTGTTGTGTGATGTGTTTGTGTTCATTTTAAGCTTGTATGTAAATGAAAAATGAATTACCAAAAAAACATGATCTTTCCTATATGCGTAAAGTAAAGATATTTTAAATTCAGAAAGATGCATATATTAGCTACATGAACTTCAGAGAATGTAGTTTAACTATCAAATAATGGCCACTAATTGGGCCTCAAACATGCAAGCTCTAAACATAGCCCATACTATTGTCCACTATTCCTAGCAATGACTAGAAGAAAATCTAAGAGAATCTAAAATTTTAATTTTAACCTTTCTCTATGTTTTCTAAGTAGATAAACTTCATCTACTACATTTAGTAAAAAAATAAATATAGACAAAGGAAAACATAGAGAATTGTCTCCTACCTGAGATCCAAGTCTATTGTAGATTCGACTACTACTATTTTTTCTGCTCTCTGTTAGCTATAGTTGTTAAGCATGACTGAGACTGTTCACCATGACTGTTAACTATGACTAAGACCTATAATAAAAAAACACATAAATTTCAATAATCTACAACACAATTTGCAGGGTTCCCACCATGATCACCATCTATACTATTGTAAAAAGCATATACCTAAGCTATTGCATCAATTATATAAATATTTAAGCATTAAACCACATAGAACATGAATTTTACAAGAAAAGAGGAATTTATTTATATTAACATAATGTGAATCGATTACAATTATGTCCCTCTTAGGGATACCAAATTCATGATACAATTGATAACATTATGATGCTCCACAATGGGTATGGTACAATTCGTAGGCTCTTCATGATAGACAAAAACTACTTAAGGTCAAATATAGCCTTCTTCTCCCTTGGTTGGAGGAACATACTGCCAAGAATACTTTGAGATACTTAGATCCTGTAAAGCTACATTGAATAAACAACATAAAAGGGGTTAATAACAAAGGATACCTCTCTTGGTGTGGCTCTTAAAAGACAATTGTATAAATAATGGAAAATATAGCAAGAAAGCAAGTAAACCTATAAATATATGTAAGAAATCTCTAAATTGTTGTAAATCTTGTAAATAAAGTAGGAAATATAGCTATTATGCAGCCTAATTAGCCATTAAAACTTGAAATGCCTCAAATCCAATGAAACTGATCTAAATTGATAAATGCAAAGAAAGAAAGGTAAATATACTTCCAATTCCTAAATTTAACCTTATAAATGCATAAAGGAAAACTAATATATGTCATATCTACCTAAATAATGCTTGAAAGAGAAATTCTATGGCTAATACAAAGAAAATAAGATGTCAAACCCTTATCGTAGGTCTGAAGCACAGTTGGCACTGTTAGCCACAGTTGACAACTGTGATTGAGGTGAAAGTGCTCTTTCTCTTGTAACCAGGGCTTGGGACTCCAATTTCCTCTATGCAATTGATGTTCAAGGGTTGTCTCTATGTTCTAAAAGTAATTGGTGGTGTGGATTCATCAAATTCACAATAGAAATTGGTTAAATTATGGAATGAATGATCTTCTCAAGATCTTAAAACCTCCATAGCTTTGAATGCAGTCATGATTTCCAAATTGGTAGCATGTAGGCACTCCTCAAGGTTTATAAATGGCTCTCTAATCTGGTAGGGTTTTGCTACATGCAAATTGACACTTTTTCCAAATTTTTCCCCAATTTGAAAGGGGTATGAAGTGAGGGGTATGAAGAAAGGGATATGAGACATTAATTTATTAAAGAAGTGGTTTTTGTAAGTATTCAATTACTTAAGGGTATGAAGTAAGGGGTATTTAGTGAGGGGTATGAAGAAATGGGTATGAATAAAGGGGTATGAATTTAGGGGTATGAAGAAATGGGTATGAAGTTAGAGGTATGAAGTTAGGGGGTATGAAGTTAGCGGTATGAAGAAAGGTGTATGAAGTGAGGGGTATGAATAAAGGGATGTGAAGTAAGGGGTATGAAATTAGGGGTATGAGACCTTAATTGATTAAAGTTATGGGTATGAAGAGAAGGGTATGAAGAAAGGGCTATGAAGAAAGGGGTATGAAGTGAGGGGTATGAAGAAAGAGGTATGAATTAAGGGGTATGAAGTTAGAGGTATGAAGTTAGGGGAAAAAAGTGAGGGTTATGAAGAAAGGGGTATGAAGTGAATGAAGTTAGGGGTATGAAGTACAGGGCATGAGACCTTAATTGATTAAAGAAATGTTTTTTTAAGTATTTAATTGGTTAGGGGTATGAAGAAAGGGGTATGACGTGAGGGGTATGAAGAAAGGGATATGATACATTAATTGATTAAAGAAGTGGTTTTTGTAATTATTAAATTACTTAGGGCTATGGAGTAAGGGGTATTTAGTGAGGGGTATGAAAAAATGAACATGAATAAAGGGATATGAAGTTAGGGGTATGAAGAAAGGGGTATGAATTGGTTTTGTGAGTATTAAATTAGTGAGGGGTATGAAGTCAGGGGTATGAAGTTAGGGGTATGAAGTGAGGGGTATGAAGTAAGGGTTATGAATTAGGGATATAAATAAAAGGATATGAAGTGAATGAAGTTAGGGGTATGAAGTGAGGGGCATGAAACCTTAATTTATTAAAGAAGTGGTTTTTCTAATTATTCAATTGGTTAGGGGTATGAAGAAAGGGGTATGAAGTGAGGGGTATGAAGAAAGATATATGATACATTAATTTATTAAAGTAGTGGTTTTTGTAATTATTCAATAACTTGGGCTATGATTAAGGGGTATTTAG
This sequence comes from Wollemia nobilis, assembly GCA_028583015.1. Lineage (NCBI taxonomy): Eukaryota > Viridiplantae > Streptophyta > Pinopsida > Araucariales > Araucariaceae > Wollemia > Wollemia nobilis. Next base: position 751,360 of record JAQPPZ010001079.1, read on the forward strand.
TGAGGGGTATGAAGAAAGAAACATGAATAAAGTGATATGAAGTTAGGGGTATGAAGAAAGGGGTATGAATTGGTTTTGTAAATATTCAATTAGTAAAGGATATGAAGTCAGGGATATGAAGTTAGGGGTATGAAGAAAGGTATATGAAGTTAGGGGTATGAAGAAAGGGGTATGAATTTAGGGGTATGAAGAAAGGGGTATGAAATGATGGGTATGAAGAAAGGGGTGTGAAGTTAGGGTTATGAAGTTAGGGGTATGAGACATTAATTGATTAATGTTAGGGGTATGAAGAAAGGGGTATGAAGTGAGGGGTATGAAGAAAATGGTATGAATTGAGGGGTATGAAGTTAGGGGTATGAAGTTACGGATATGAAGTGAGGGGTATGAGACCTTAATTGATTAAAAAAGTGTTTTTTTTTTTAATTTTAAATTTTTTAATTATAAAATTTAATTTAAAAAAAAATAGGAACTTTAAAATTTTAATTTTAACTTTAATTTTTTTTTCTTTTTTTTCTTAGGAACTTTAAAATTTTAATTTTAATTTTAAATTTTTAACCTTAGAAAAAAATAAAAATGTTACAAAATCAATTTTTTTTCAAATTTTGTAAAATCCAAAAAAATCAACGTTTTTTTTCAACAAAACAAAATCAATATTTTTTCATACCCCTAACTTCATACCCCTTTATTCATGCCCCTCACTTCATACCCCTCACTAATTGAAAACTTAAAAAAACCAATTCTTTAATCAAATAATATCTCATACAACTTCATACCCCTAACTAATTGAATACTTACAAAAACCACTTCTTTGATCAATTAATGTCGCATACCCCTAACTTCAAAGTTTAGGGTTTATGGTTTACGATTTACAATTTAGTTAAAGAAGTAATTTTTATAACTATTCAATTAGTTAGGGGTATGAAGTTAGGGGTACGAGACATTAATTGATTAAATAAGTGTTTTTGTAAGTATTTAATTAGTTAGGGGTATGAAGTTAGGGGTATGAAGAAAAGGGTTTAAAGTGAATGAAGTTAGGGGTATGAAGTGAAGGGTATGAGACCTTAATTGATTAAAGAAGTGGTTTTTATAAATATTCAATTAGTTAGGGGTATAAATAAATGGGTATTAAGTGAGGGGTATGAAGAAAGGTGTATGAAGTGAGGGATATGAGACATTAATTGAATAAAGCAGTGGTTTTTATAAGTATTCAATTACTTAGGGGTATGAAGTGAGGGGTATGAAGAAATGGGTATGAAGAAAGGGGTATGAATTTAGGGGTATTAAGAAAGGGGTATGAAGTTAGTGGGTATGAAGAAAGGGGTATGAAATGAATGAAGTTAGGGGTATAAAGTGAGGGGTATGATACCTTAATTGATTAAAGAAGTGGTTTTTGTAAGTATTAAATTATTTAGAGGTATGAAGAAAGGGGCATTAATTGAGGGGTATGAAGAAAGGGATATGAGACATTAATTAATTAAAGATGTGGTTTTTGTAAGTATTTAATTATTTAAGGGTATGAAGTGAGGGGTATTTAGTGAAGGGTATGAAGAAAATGGTATGAAAAAAATGGTATGAAGAAATGGGTATGAATAAAAGGGTATGAAGTTAGGGGTATGAATTTAGAGGTATGAAGAAAGGGGTATGAAGTTAGAGGGTATTAAGAAAAGGATATGAAGTTATGGGTATGAAGAAAGGGGTATGAAGTGATGGGTATGAAGAAAGGGGTGTGAAGTGAGGGGTATGAGACCTTAATTGATTAAAGTTAGGGGTATGAAGAGAGGGGTATGAATAAAGGGGTATGAAGTGAGGGGTATTAAGAAAGGGTTATGAATCGAGGGGTATGAAGTTAGGGGTATAAAGTTAGGGGTATGAAGTAAGGGATATGAAGTGACGAGTCTGAAGTGACGGGTATGAAGTTAGGGGTATGAGACCTTAATTGATTAAAGAAGTGTTTTTTTTTAATTGTAAACTTTAATTAAAAAATTAGGAACTTTAAAATTTTAATTTTAACTTTAATTTTTTTTTCTTAGGAACTTTAAAATTTTAATTTTTAACCTTAGAAAAAAAAATAAAAACATTAGAAAATCTATTTTTTCTCAAAAACTTTTAAAAATTCAAAAAAATCAATGTTTCTTCATACCCCTCACTTCACACCCCTAACTTCATACCCCTTTCTTCATGCCCCTAACTTCATACACTTCACTTCATACCCCTCACTAATTGAGTACTTAAAAAAACCAATTCTTTAATCAATTAATGTCTCATACCCCTAACTTCATACCCCTACCATATTGAATACTTAAGAAAATCACTTCTTTAATCAATTAATGTCTTATACCCCTAACTTCAAGGTTTAGGATTTAGTGTTTAGATTTTAGGGTTTAGGGTTTAGTATTTAGTTTAAAAAGTGGTCTTTGTAATTTTTCAATTAGTAAGGGGTATGAAGTTAGGGGTATGAGACACTAATTGATTAAAGAAGTATTTTTTATAAGTATTTAATTAGTTAGGAGTATGTAGTTAGGGGTATGAAGTTAGGGGTCTGAAGAAATGGGTATCAATAAAATGAAGTTAGTTGTATGAAGTGATGGGTATGAGACCTTAATTTATTAAATAAGTGATTTTTGTGAGTATTAAATTATTTAGAGGTATGAAGAAATGGGTATGAAGTGAGGGGTATGAAGAAAGGGGTATGAAGTGAGGGGTATAAAGAAAGGGATACAAGATATTAATTGATTAAAGAAGTATTTTTTGTAAGTATTCAATTGTAGACACCTAAAACGCGTCATGTCGAGGGTGACTACTCATATGGACATGCTACAAGACCATATGGAGGATCTTGGATAGACTCCAAGATAGAGCAGTGGTTCTAACCACTCAATTTAGGCATTTTGGCCTAAGCAGTCTGAACCGCAGCCCAGACCTGCGGTCTCCAGTCTAAACCATGGTTGACACCTGCGGTCTGCAGTCTGGACCGCAACTGTGACCTGCGGTCTTAACTGAAGTTCAGTTAGGCCTTCCATCCGAGCCAAATCGGTTGGAACGGCCAAAATATCTAGAAGGAGGCAGTTGAAGGATGGAAGATTCCAGAGGCTTCCATCCCAACTGTCCTAACCACCCTTCTTGGTCTTGGCTTCTCCATGAAGCCACCCCTAGCCCTAGGGGCATGCTATAAATACCCCCTCCAAATGGGGAGAAAAAGAGAGCAAGCATTGGAGATTTGAGCAGCGAAGCCCTGGTGAATTGTACACTCAAACTGAGTATACTAAGAGATAGAGCTATTGCACTTAATCCCTGACCCTTTTGCCACCATTCATGATGAATTGCATTATGGATGCCCTAGGTGCTTAGGAGGATCAAGAAACGCAAATCCGGGCAAACGAAGGCCCTTCACATCGAATTGACCACCAAATCAGTCTGAGGACAACGAAGGCGACCCTTGAACATCAATTTGGACAAGGAGATTGAGCCCACTACCCCTGATTTTGAGGGTAAACTTATCAGAGGTCAAACCATGGCTATCAGCCATGGTTCATAGTGTAGACCGCTCACCAGAGCTACGGTTTGCAATAGGTGATAGATCACCTTACTCTTTTCTTTTTGTCTAGCTAGTTAGGTTAGATTAGTTATTTTGTTGATTTAATAGCATTTTAGAAGACTTCTAACCATAGAACTAGGCTAGATTCACATTTTATGCTTATGTTTCAATTAGGACTAAAATGCTTTCTTTATGCATGTTTATGCTTCATTTTCTATATTTGATCCATGCATAGTGTAGATGCTATTTTACTTTATGCTATTACATGAATCTTGATTCAATTTGCATAGTTTAGCAACTTTCTTTATGCTTTCTTGATTATGCATGTTAATGGTGTCATTATGCATTTTACCTAAAAGGGCCTCATCATGAGAGGTTGCCTATATTTTTGACATTCTTGTTGTTTCTTGACCGTAGGGAACAGTTCCAAAGGAGAGATAAAGCATCCAATCCCTTCCTCATTATGAAGAAGAGGGTCATCGACACCCTAGAGCAGTTCGTGTCACCCTGAGGGGCATTTTGATCACACCTACCCTTGATAGGGATTAAACACTATTGTAATTGATGTATCAAATGGGTATCCCTAAGAGGGACGAATCTATAATTTGACTTCATTGAAATTAATAAAGGATTCCTTGTATTCATGTTATTTCTTGTTATCAAATTATGCATGCCTATTTGTGTATTTTTCTTCAATTGCGATAGTTAGATCGGGTGTGAGCCTTTTTGGTGGTTACAGATGGCGATCACGATGGAACTCCACATTTCTAGCCCCTGAGTGCTGACATTCTTGTTTGTTTTATCTCAGGTGCTAACCGTAGCTAACAACTATGATTATTTTTTGCCCATGGCTGTCACCTATGTTTCACACTACAGCCCATAGACCAGAGCTACGGTTTACATAGAAGCAACAGACAACAGAGAAACCACTTGGCATCAGATCAGGAGTTGAGGTAGGCTCTATTTTCATTCTCTATTCTACATTTTCTCCTCTATATTTTTATAGTAAGCGAAAATCGATGGAAAATTAGGTACATTAAAGGAAAAGGATCAATGAATAAGTCCTAATTTGCTTTCGCATTCTTTCCATTAGAAAGGCATTGCTAGGAACAACGGACCTCTGATTGCAGTCCACCCTAGAATACAGTGACCTTGATAAAATTATGTGGTCATTTGCATGCGTGAGGCCCAATTAGAGGCCATGTCATCATAATTGCATTGTCATAACGTCATGTAGGGCATAGCATGCATACCTTTGTGAATTTGAAATGTTCCTTCTTATGCATATCATGTAGGAATGATCATATGAATGCTCTTTTATGCATTTGTCTTTATGCAAAGTAAAATGAACCACACACACCACGTTTCATTTTAAACATCAGTGGCATTGGGCTCTCACATCCAACCCATTTGATTGAGACCAATAGTGGATGTCATTACCACTTGGTTGGCTCATTTGAAATTGTATTATCGGGACCCGCTCATTGCCAAGGCCGACCCAAGAACTGTCCTATCCATGCAAAATAGCATGCACTCATCTTCGAAAGGGTGTATCGCTATGCACGGTGTGTTGGGTGAGGGTTGGTAGTACCTATGCTACTTCGTTGAGTATGGACTTCATTACCATATTCAGCTTGTGCGAGTATATAGGTGAAAGCCAATTAAACTGAGAATAAAATCCAACAATTTTGCAAAACACGTGAGAGTTTCTCATACTGATACAACACATTTTGAAACAACATCAAACAGTTTAGGGCACATTTTAAAATTTAAAAATAAGATAAGCATCATTGTATACCTTGTTTGATAATAAAAGATACATCTAGACGTTAGGTACACTATGGTGGATACACGGGGTGGTCGACAAAGGTGCAAGCCTGAAGCCGATGACCAAGCCCCAACCGATTCACAATTACACGTGTCTAGTCCTCAACCACATGAGCAAACCGAATGACGTTCGATGAGCATTAGAGGAGACAACTCGACATGAGGGGATCCCATTGAGCATACCCCTGATAGACTAGCATCAGTGCATACTGTTAGACATAGATTAGAGCATGGGGCTTCTCAGCCTGAGGGTGCTCCACTCGAAAGCCATTATCGAGACCATAGTGCACGTGCATCCATGAGATCGACCAAAGAGTATGTCATGCAGGGGACCAGATTGGTACCCATCCGCACTAAGTCTATAGGGTGTACTATACCCCCACCTTATGAGTATAGAAGGAATAGAGATCCACCCATTCAGGGGCAAGTAGATGGGCTCCCTATTGAGTGCAAGTCTACCCATACTCCCATGCGTACTATAGCATGCAAGATCACCATCGATATGTCGAAGGTGGGAGCTAATGGAACACCACCCCATGAGAGGTGGAGGTCTAGATAGCTAGATGGTCTAGGTAGTGTGCTAGAGCAGCTAGGCTGCAAGCCTTTGGCTCCACCCACTCGTGCTCCGAGTGAGCATAGCGGGAGCACCATTAGAACTACTAGAGAGCATGGAGAGGCTTCTAAGCACCCTCATGTCTCACATCCACCATCCATGCATGGTGGCATGCAGCATAGGACACAACATGATGTCGATGTCATCTTCATAGATAGAGGCAAAAGCACAACACATCAGTCCGATGGGTACAGAACCCACAAGGTCGCTCATACAGAGCAAGCATATCAAAGGCCTCCGATGGCTGACCAGGTCGAAAGATCATATCGACTAGCCTCTGAGCAAAAATGCCAACTCCTTCAAGATCAATTGGAGGATGCTCACCTAGAGAGGCAGCGCATCGAAGATGAAGATCTTCAAGCGCAGAGGCTTACTAGACAAAGGTTGTATGAGCAGCGCTTGCATGAGGAGCGCATCCTCATCCAGAAGGAGCGTGTAGAGTAGGAAGATAGGTTGGCTAGGGCTGGCCTATATTCTCAAGATGAGCATAGAGAGTAGGTGCATAGGAAGGCTTTTTGCAAGCCGACATGCACCATGAGCGCGTAAGCGTTCACACTCATATCACTACCCATCATAGAGAGCGACCACCCTCGATCGACAATCAGAGGTAGCAACATTATGAGGAACAAGAGGGGAACAGATGCAACCAAGAATATCCTGAGAGTTCTCGAGCTGAGGAGGAGGAAGAGCAATGCCCTCCACCTCGATAGAAGAGGAATGTACCTCCTAAACCACCTCCATGCCGACTTAGGGAGGAGGACTTTCTATCTTCTGAGGCTTACAAAGCTTTGGATGAGAAGGTCAAGGCAATTGAGAAACAAGGCACGACTGTCCAAAAGCTGACATTGAGGAAAATTCACAATGAACCTTTAGATCCCTCAGTGCCTATGCCCCCATACCCTAAGCATTTTGAGATGCCCAAGTTGGAAAAATTCAAGGGTGATGAAGAGGTGCAAGAACATGTCATGAGCTTTCTGGATGCTTGCTTCCAGATAGAGAACAATGATGCACTGTTGTTGCGTACATTTGTCATGACACTCTCTGGGCCAGCCCGAGAGTGGTTTAATCAGCTAAAGAAACACAACATAACAAATTTTGAGCAATTAGTTGATGCCTTTCTTGAACGCTATTCCTTCGACATCAAGAAATAGGCCAACCTTTTCGATTTGGCTATGCTAGCTCAGCGCGACGATGAGCCAATAGAACAGTATGAGAAGAGGTGGAGGAGATTAATGGTAAAGTTGCCATTCCTGATTCCTACCATAGAATTAACTCGAATGTTTACAAAGAGTTGTGCCAAGCACATCTCGCTACTATTGCAGCTACAGTAGTATGCCACATTCGAAGAAGCTTGGGTGCAAGCCAAGGTAATTGAGGATATCAAGTTGCAGGAAGGCAACTTGAAGCTAAAAACTAGGAAAGAGGGATATAAGAAGAGTACCTCAAAGCAACAAGGCAAGCAGGCCCATGTGAATCAGGTGGTACTAAATCTCCAAAATGAGGATAAGGGGCAAAAGAAATAGAATTATCAAGCCCATCCTCCTCCTACGTAATACGACCAACGCAAAAATAACTACAAGGGCAAGAACAAAGAGCAACGCCCACCTCGCATATTTACGCCATTGATGGAATCAATGACATCGATTTTTCATCAACTCTATGAGGCCAAGGCAATAAGATTACCCGAAGTCAAGATGGTTGATCCAAATCAGCCCAAGCCCAAAGACTATCAAGAAGAGTTGTTTTGCATATTTCATAGAGTGAAAGGCCATGACATCGAGGTGTGTTGGTCCTTCAAACACATTATGCAAAATATGATAGAAAAGGGAGAGCTTGTAGTACCAGGAAATCCCTAGGCACCAGACAACCAAAACATGGGGATTTTTAAAAATCCATTACCAAACCATGAGGCACCCCGTAACCATGTTGGCCACGTCAATCAAGTGCGAGTCGAACCACCTACCCAGGGGTTCGTCGACATGGTCAATGTTGTTACCAGACATGGGAGGTACGAATGACTGAATCAACCTCATGCTCCCATTCAAATACAAGCCATGCCCCAACAGTGATAGGCACAAAATATTCTAGGCCCACCAACGAGACCGATGGTGACCATTAGGAGCAGGCTGGTTCAAAACCTGTAGATGACTCCTACGAAGTTGTCGATATATGAGCTTATACAATAGTCCCCTAGGCATAGGGAGACTCTTATGGACATTCTGAGGTCCATTGAGGTACAGTCCTAGGATGCACAAGCATTCACAAACTTTATGGGGCACGTACAATAGTGCTAGGAACCAATGATCCAATTCTATGATCATGAAGTGAAAATGGTTTCTGCAAGCATGGCTGACCCGCCACTACATATCATTGCATGTGTTAACCATGTGCCATTCAAAAGGGTCTTGATTGACATTAGTTCATCGATCAATATAATCATGACTAAGGCACTACACCATTTGAAATTTCCTAAATCACTCATCATACCAACCACCTTTACATTGAGAGCGTTTAACGATGCACTATGCTCTATGGTTGGCATGATTGTCCTACCTATTCAGGTGGGACTAAAGACCATTCCCATAATGTGTCACGTGATAGAGGGCACCTTGTAGTATAACATCCTACTAGGGAGGCCTTGGATTCATGAAATGCATTGTGTTCCCTCGATATTGCATCAGTGTGTCAAGTATATACATGAGGGACAAGTTCACATGGTTTCATCAGATGAAGAACCATTCAAGTTCATGAACTTAGCAGATTTTCCAAGGGGTTTCATGATCCCATCAATGCACTTGGACATACGACCCACATCATCGATAAGGGTTCCAAGAGGTAAACAGGTGGTGCATGTTCAACCATCGATATCTATATCAAACAGATCTGAACATACCACTACAACTTCTCTGAGACCGAGTGCATCGACAATGCATCGGAACGATGAGAAATTAAAGGTGAAATTGGGTAGGAAAGAAGCAAAGAACATACCCAAACCAGTCACCACTGAGGCTGCCACTCCCATGGAGGTGGAGGAAGCCCAAGATCAAGTCGAGGAGGCACCTCAGCCTACTTTGCCTGCATCATCAATAGGGTCATCCGCATCCCAGGTGACTATTCACCTAGCCAACACAGGTCTAGGTGAATATCTTGTGCAAAATGTGACCTTCGGTCCTATTTTAGAGAGTGCACGAGACATGGGCCGATCGATAGCCCATCGATACCCAGTTGGATCCATAGTACCATTGGGTGAGCCACCCAACCAAACAAACTTCATTTATGTCAAGTTGGATCAAGTTCCAATGCGGGCACCCATGGAGGTGGATGATGACGAATAGTTCATGATGAACGTTCGGTACTTGTCCAACCTAGAGTATGCCATGCACATTTTTGAGCTCTATCATTGGCATGGATACGACCTTGGTATTTTTGAACAAGGATGAAGAACCCCTCTTGAACCACGTTATCAGTTGGCAACTGATAGGTTCAGATTGGGATTGCAGATTCAGGGACATGATGATTTACTCATTGCATCATTGGATCATTTGTACCTAGGTCTGGGGGATGACGTGGATTTTAATCCGTATCATCCTAACATGTCTAGCCTTTAGGGCAACAACCCAATGGTGTCAGTCATCACCATTGAGAGACCGAAGATTGAACATGAAGAGTTCTCAGAGAAGAACCCTAGAGGCAACCTGGGTCATCAAAACCGTATCACAACCGATGATATCGGTATGTAGGGGCACAACCCCATCATTCTAGGTGATCTCAATTTAGGAGATATTTGTAGTGAATATGTAGAGGAGTCCACCTCTAAAATAAGTAGACCGAGTTATGATGCAGATGGTGAGTCCTCAAATGATGATCAATCCGAAGAGGAAATTGATCGAGCCTTCGTGGTTCTGATATTTCTATGCCATTTGCTGCCTAGAGAGCAATTAGATGAGATACAAGAGCATTTCATGGTCGATAGTGATTATGAAGATGAGATAGAGTAGGCCTACTTAAGGCCTCATCCAGCTAATCTCCCAATATTTATGGACATGATAGAGTGGTCTGCTCATAGTAGCAATCATAGCGATGAGGTTGAGATGACCGATCCGAGGCTAGTATATCCACTACATCTATTGCCTATAAAGTCAGAGTATGTTATAGAAGAGGTGCCTCTTAACACAGATCGCTCTGAAGAGGAAGCAGAGCCAATTTTTGCATCGATGTCATATATACGATCATTTTATCCGGTTTATCCGGATAGTGATGATAGCGACCATAGAATCAGATACATGGGGCCACATCTGGCAGATCACCCCTTGCATATGGGGGGAAGTGAAAGATTATATATTTACAATGATGATGAGGATTCATTGGAGATGGCCTATTTGGGGCCTCATCACCTACGTAATCAGAATCCACCTTGGGGTCCACCACCTATTACAGCTATGGGTTTGCATCGAGAGATTAATCTCCAGCACCACCTCAGGGAAAGAATAAATCTAGAAGAGGAATATCAAAGGCTCTTTCCCCATCCACCTACTTATGCTGAGCTACTTGAGTCGAGAGATCCCATTTTGTAGTCAGTGCATAGAGAGGATCCAATTGTTTGGGCATCCCATAGGGAGGACCCATTCATCCCCGTACCATCCGAGCCAGATCTTGGGTATGAAAGCTACACAGATGATGTAGAGTTTAGTCCATGTGGTCCTGGAGATCAATTCCATTCCATCAACATGGTCTCCATTGATTTGACCACTCCACTCTACAATCTAGTAGATCCATCCAAACCATTGCATCTAAACATGGATGCTATCGATTGGGATCGCGTTGATTCACCAGTAGAGCCTGAAGATTTCTTCCCAAATGAAGAGATGTTGCAACCATTTCATTTTGGACCAGGCTATGCTTATGATGTCTATCATGCTAAAAATGCTTCCAATGAAGAACATATAAATCCAGCTGATGACATCCATTTGATCCCTACGCCTCATCAGCTTGAGGAGGGATCCCATATGTCAATAGAGGAAACCTTCGAAGTGGATATCGGTAACGACCCCACCAATCCAAAGAAGGTTAAATTTGGAATGAGTCTCACTCCAGATGAGCACGCTAGCATCATCCCTCTACTGAAAGAGAGACCTGACCTTTTTTCTTGGACATACAAAGATATGCCCGGTCTAGACCCAAAGTTGGTTACTCATAACCTTTCGCTAGACCCATCCAAGAAGCCCATCAAGCAGAAGCTCAGAAAGATGCATCCAATAGTAGCCTTAATGGTGAAATATGAATTGCAAAAATTGTTGGATGTAGAATTTGTCATTTCCATCGACTATCCAGAATGGGTATCCAATATGGTGCCTATAGGAAAACCAGATGGAAGGATCCATATTTGTATAGATTTTAGAGATCTCAACAAGGCAACACCCAAAGATTCATTTTCATTGCCCAATATCGATGCTCTAGTAGACTCTACTACCGGTCATGAAATGCTCTCCTTAATGGATGGTTTTTTTAGTTACAATCAAATTCAGATTAAGCCCGAAGACCAACACAAAACTATATTTATAACGCCATGGGGAACATTTTGCTACAAAGTTATGCCATTTGGTCTCAAAAATGTTGGTGCTACATACCAGTGGGCCATGACATACATTTTTCATGACTATATGCACAAAATTCTAGAAGATTATATCGATGATTTGCTAGCCAAGTCATTGCTACGAGAAGAGCATGCGGAGGTCTTGAGAAAAGTCTTCGATCGCCTGATAGAGCACAACGTCAGGCTGAATCCTAAGAAGTGCGTATTTGGTATAACTTCTAGAAAATTGCTAGGGTTCATTATCTCCAAGAGAGGCATCGAAGTAGACCCAGCGAAGGTCAAGGCCATTTTGGAAATGCGTCCTCCCACCAATATTAAGGAATTAAGGAGCCTTCAAGGCAAGGTAGCTTCGATAAAGTGATTTATCACCCAACTATCAGATAAATGTCGACCCATGAATCGACTACTACATAAGGGTGTCCCATTCAACTAGGATGAGGACTACAAGGTAGCCTTCACTGAGATAAAGCAATACCTAGCAATGCCACCAGTGTTAGCTCCACCAAGGCTAGAAGAGCCTTTTTTGCTATATATATCGACAATAGACTTTGTGTTAGGGACCATGTTGGCCCAAAAGAATGTACAAGGCAAAGAGCAAGCCATATATTACATTAGCCGAACCTTGGTGAGTTACGAGCTAGGATATGCATATGTGGAAAAGCTATGTTTAGCAGTAGTGTTCGCTACCAAGAAATTATGGCACTACATGTTAAGTCACATGACATATGTGATATCAAAACAAAATCCTTTGTAGTATATGATGAGCAAGACATATCATAATACACGTACTACAAAGTGGATCATGCTATTGATAGAATTTGATCTAGAATTCATAAGCCAGAAGTCCATTAAGGGATAAGTCATAGCAGATCAGTTAGCTGAGGTGCCACTATCCAACAGTAGGCCTCTAACAATCGAGCTTTCAGATGATGCAGTTTTTGTAGTATCCGAAGCTCCCAAACCCGAAGAACCAGAGAACAATGTTGATATGACTCTATTCTTTGATGGTTCAAAGTGCGAGCAAGGAGCTGGCATAGGGATAGTGTTTTTCATCCGCAAGGAGCTCCAATGCCCTTGTCATTCAAACTAGACTTCCCATGCACCAACAATAATGTTGAATATGAAGCCCTACTTTTGGGCCTTCATACAACCATCGCCATGAATATCAAGAGATTAAACATATTTGGTGATTCCCTACTCATAATTAACCAAGTGAAGGGACTATTTTAGTGTCGATGTCTGGTACTAAAAGCCTATAAAGATCTTGTTGCCACATATCTGGCTAAACTAGAATGGTACGACATCGAGGCAATCCCTCATTCATCAAATAGATTCATAGACACCATGGCTTCTTTGGGATCCTTAATCCCTCAAAATCTATCTATCGACTTCACTACCATCCATGTCAAGATGCTCTCGCATCCTACAGTAGAGCGTGCAACCTTTGATAACAAAGAATCAGTCAACATGATTAGTGTGGAACCAAAAGCTGATTGGTTCTGCAAAGCTGAAGACTTTCTCAAGAAAGCACCCTAGGGGTCTTTAACCTCCTAGAGTCCTACGGGGAGTGGCACCACCATTCACCACAAGGTTGTCTCCTAGTCTACATTTGCAAAAGTAAATACATAGGGGTACAGGTTGTCTTAGCGATCGAAGCTGAGGCTCATCAGAATTGGATGTCACAGATTCAAGACTTCCTAAGACTTGGTTTTGTCCTAGAGGGACTATCGCATGTCGCAAGATGCACATTTAAATAGAAAGTGACTAAATTTGTCTTGATAGGAGACATTTTGTACCACCAAAGTTATGATGGAGTTCTCCTTCATTGTCTTGAGCCCCAAGAGTCATCTTGGGCAATTTTAGAAGCTCATGATGGTACGTGCGATGGCCATTTTAGTGGCATGGCCATCGTCAAGCGCATCCTTCGAATGGGTTATTATTGGCCCACTATGGAGAAGGATTGCAATGTGTATGTCAAGAAATGCATCAAATTTCAGCATCATGCTAATCTTATGCACCTGCCATCATAGGCCTTACAGCCCATCCAAGCGGCTTGGCCATTTGCTCAGTGGGGGTTTGATCTAATTGGCAAGATCTCTCCTCCATCATCAGGCTGACATACATTCATCATTATGGCTACTGAGTATTTTACAAAGTGGGTGGAAGCCATTCCCTTAACAATGACCATTAGAGCTCGCATAGCAGAGTTCATAATGGAGCATATCATAAGTCATTTTGGGGTACCATCCAAAATAGTTTTGGATAATGGAACTTCTTTTAAGAACAAAACTATGTGAGCTTTAACATCTAAGTACCGCATCAAACATAGTTTTGCATCTCCATATTATCCATAGGCAAATGGGCAAGCTGAGGCCTCAAACAAGACTATGGTAGCCATATTGAAAAATATAGTGCAAGAACACCACAAGGATTGGCATATACAACTACCCCTTGCATTATGGGCTTATAGGACTAGCATTCGGACTCCCACTGGGGCAACTCCATTTTCACTAGTATATGGCATTGAGGCCATTATGCCCTTAGAGTTGGAAATTCCAATGCTACGCATCGCATTGAAAGAGTTCATCGATGATGACACCGCACGACAAGCTCACCTAGATCAACTGACGCTGCTCGATGAACGTCGCATGAATGCCCTTGAGCATCTTCATATTTATCAAGAGTGACTCAAATGAGCTTACAATATCAAAGTCCACCAGAGAGACTTTGAATTTGGGGATCTTGTGCTAAAAGAAAACCAACAGAACTCAAATTTGTCGCTCGATATGCGAGACAAATTTATGGCTAATTGGCTAGGACCCTATATCATATCTAAAAATATTGGTCTAGGTACCTATCGCTTGACGTCGCTAGGGGGTGTTGAAGAGCCTGAACCTCTCAACATCATCCATATTAAGGCATTCTATGCTTAGAGAGTGTAGCAAAAAAATCTCCAAAGGCATCTGTAAGCCCTTTGGTCAATCAAAAAGGCACCAAGGATTTCTAAAAATTGCTTGGTCAACCCAAAGGCTCTAAGAGTTCCTATAACTACTCGGTCATCCCAAAAGGCTCCAAGCTCTCATTCGAGTGATTTGGTCATGTCAAAAAAAGCTCCAAAGGCATCTATAAGCCCTTTGGTCAATCAAAAAGGCACCAAGGATTTCTAAAAATTGCTTGGTCAACCCAAAGGCTTCGAGGGTTGCTTAAAGCCACTCGGTCATCCCAAAAAGGCACCAAGGATTTCTAAAAATCGCTTGGTCAACCCAAAGGCTCCGAGAGTTCCTATAGCTTCTCGGTCATCCTAAAAGGCTCCACGCCCTCTTGCTGAGAGTTTGGTCAACTAAAAGGTTCCAAAGGCATCTGTAAGACCTTTGGTCAATCCAAAAAGCTCCAAGGATTTCTAAAAATCACTTGGTCAACCCTAAAAAGCTCCAAAGGCATATATACTCATCATTTGGTCAAATATGAAAGCTCAAAAATGTATAAAAATTTGAAAATATATAAAATTCCAAAAAAATTGGTAAAGCATAAAATCCAAAAACATTTGCTTTTGCAGTTTGCATTTTCATACATGCATTCACATCATCATATTGCATTTAGGCATTTGTCATCCATTGCATTCCACAGTAGAGTGTAATGTGTCTATCAAAATCTTACAAATGATCGCACATTTGTGTTTCAATCATGCACCCTTGCATTTATCATAATTCATTGCATTCATACACGATACCTATTGCAGAGAAATATGTATGTATATTAAGTTTTCCAGTCACTCAAACATACCTAGTGGGTTCTTCAGATATTGTAGAAAGCTTGCTTTGTTATTATAGACAAGGTCATTAGTTGGGATAGTGCTTCAACATATCAGAATCCCGTCACTAAGCAAAACAATATAAAATCCTGCTAAGACAAGAGATGATGAAAGCTACGAAAGCAGTCTTAGGTATCTAGAGAGATGGGTTTCATGACCTGCTTATCTTGCAAATAGTCAATTTAGAAAGGTGAACTTTGGCAAAAGGACAAGAATTTCCCCTATAAATCCCAAAGTTACAAAGTTTAAATCCCAAGTTACAAAGTGCAAATTTCAAAGTACAAGTTCAAATCAAATGTAAAGTGACATAGTGAATCAAAAGCACTATAAAAATCCCTTGCTCAAAGAAAATGGTAACACGTGGACTAACAAGTGATTTTTATCACTACATATGAGCAAGTAAGAAGGGTGAGAACTTGAATCCCTAGATTGTCCACCTTTTGAAAGCCATAGAGTGATCCCCGATCACAGCAATGGGTTGGAAGAGTCCCACCTACAATCGGAGGGGTAGTTCTATTGGGTGATCCCCAAACGTAGCAATGGGTTGAAAGAGTCCCACCTACATTTGGAGGGGTAGCCCTGATCAATTTGCAAGATGAGCTAGCTCTAGGTACCTAGGATTGTCTAGTTGTATAAGTCTAATCAAAGCTGAAACAAGGATGGTACGATCGTATGAGGAACCCTATCTCACATATGGGTTGAAAGAGTCTCGACTGACATACGGGGTATGCTTATGATCTATCTAAAAATACTCACATGCACACACAGGGATAATGAATAGTTGGGTCTATCACGACAAAAGCCTTGTCCAATAAAAGCCTTGTACAGTTAGTATGTGATTTTTGGAGAAGTCTACTAGGGTGTTTGAGTCTCAAGGAAAACCTCAAAAAAGTTCTCTAATAGCAACAAGATACCAAATATCATTAGACATCAAAAATATGAGTCATTCATTCATCAGAATGCATTTTACAAAGCACAATCAAACATATAGGATAGATACCGCATGAATATCAGAAATGATGTTTAGACGACCACTGACTATATAGTGCAACAAAGAAAATATACAGAATGACATATTCATTCATTAGCATTATACCAATCCATTTCACTACATTTCATATATGGGTGATTAATTGATTAAGTTCTTGTAATGAGAATTATCAATTATTTTGCATGATTGTCATACATTCTGTGGTGTCGCATTTTAAAATTGATATACACAATTTACATTCATTCTTTATGTTTTAAGTGATTAAAGCATACAGGTTCATTCCCATTAGATTACGATTATGTACATAATGCATTACCATACATTGCATAGCATACCATAACTTCATAAAAATAAATGCATGCCCACAAAGCAAAAATAAATATGCATTCAAAATAAATACTGCATCCATTTGCATCCATTATATATGGCACATCTAATCATCTAGATCACTGCATCTCATCAACATCATCATAAATAAGATAGCTATCTAGTGCATGTCATCCATACATTGCATCATATAAACATAGCATCACATAAGCATTGCATCCATGTGCATCAAATAAACATAAAATCAAAATTAAACATCAGATACACATAATGAGCCAAAAATACCAAGTCATATATATATATATTTTTTTTTTTTTTTTTGTGCAAAAAGAGTACATATGAGGAGTATCAAAATTCCCATAGGCTACAAAGTGTGTAGGTCCTTGACCTTACACTCAAAATGAATACAACATAGCAAAAGTATAGTCTACATCTAGCAGAGCCCAGGTCTAGTCTGCTCCCCTATACTAGAGCTCTCGTCACCTCCCTCAACACTGTGCTCTAGAGCCTGCTCTCCTATCTACTCTGGCACCCATGGTGGGTCCTACTATGGGTCCTACCTACCTCCAAATCCTAAGGTACCCAACACATGAGAAACTAGTAACTATAGTAGGCTAGTCCCCTGACTAGCGGTCCCTAAAGTCTACCCTGCATCTCTAGGCCTAGCATGCGATGTCACCCCATGTGTGCTAGAGGACCTATGCATCCTCTCAATCCTATGAGTCCTATGACCTGAGCTCACCATAGACTATCCTGAGGTCCTAGACCTAGTCCATTGAGACTCTAAGGAGAAAGGATCCTCAAGAACCTATAGCCCATGCATCTCAATATAACCGACTAGCTGATCAACATGAGCAAGTCGAGCTACATGCATCTCATTGGTCCTCATGACCATACTACACAGTCACTCTACCTCAGCCATCGAATCTTGTATAGCTACTGGTGCTATTATTGGTGCTACTAGAGGCCCCATAGTAGCCTAAGGAGGTGGCATAGCCCCCTCGATACCCAAAGGAGATCCCTCTCTACCTCTACTATAGTCCATTATGCCTACACTAACTCTAGAGCAATCTACAATCTCTAAACCTAGGCCTCTACATCTATGGCCCACATAGTCAGATCCTATATCTGATCTTGCACCTCAGTAAGGCGCCTATCCCTATCAGCTACTCTCACCTCTAGAGTGGTGATCGTAGTATCTCGCTCTAGCTACTATGTGTGGAATCATCCTAGCTGACTCTACAAGTCAGCCACCTAAGCTAAGAGCTGACCCTCTACACTATCAAGAGGGACCTCACCCTCCTCTAGAGCCTCCTCATCTAGGTCAACCTCGAGAGCCTCCTCGATGGTAGCCACTATGCCCCAGCTACCCTCTATCCATTGGCACACCCTATGCCCATCAAGATCCACCTCTACCTCTACCTGATCTAGCTCTCGACCTAGAGGCCCTATGTCATACCATATAAACATGGACCACCACCCATCATACTCTAGAGTGGTCCCAATAGTCTCGACTCTAGTCTCCTGGTAGTCATCAGCAACATCTCCTAGAGGCTCAAGAATGATCCACTATAGATCATGCTCCATGACCAAGCATCGATACCTAAGGGGGATATCTAGAATATCCTGCATGAGCCCAAACTACCATAGGACCCGAGAGTAGAACTGGTACTCTCAAATCTTAACCTTACGATCGATCAACCATCTATCATGATATGCCTATCTCAAGCCATTGGCCCTCCTCTAGCCACTTTGGGCAATCCATATAGGGCCACCACTAAACATCATTCGGGCCAAGTGCCATGAACTGAGTGATATAGTGTTGGACATCACCAACATGGATCCTACTATGGGTACCCTCCTCCTCACAAGGCCAAAAGGTGGCATAACACTGATGATCATCAATAATAGTAGTGATCCACAGTGGAAGATCTATAGGATGCTCAATCTGGATGTGTTGCCACCCCAGATCTACAATAGAAGACTACAATTGAGGCCCTTATGACTATGCTCTATAATCTAGTATAACTCCCTATAGAGCTGACATAGTAGGGTGCTCCCCCAAGCTAGAAGTAGAGGCACCTCTATAGAGCTCTACAACACCCTCCAGGCGGTGGATAAGAGGTTCCAGGGAATCCTCACACTCGAGGAGTCTGGAAGCACAATATATACTATGAGGTGCATAAAGAGGGCTTCCCATGTAGAGAAGACATCCTCATGGTACCACTCACCAATGTGCACCCCTCCATGGTCAATCGCATCCTGAGCATCCTCGCTCTGGTCATCGAAGATAGTATCAAAAATAACCTCCTTTACCCTAGAGGTAGAGGAGACGATGGCCTCACCATCAATGGGGATCCTGAAGATCCTGTAGACGTCCTCTAAAGTAATAGTCATTTCACCTATAGGTAGGTGAAATGTGTTGGTCCATGCATTCCAATATCGAGCCAACGTAGTCAGGTAGGATTGATCTACCCTAATAGTGGGTAGATCCATGATGTATCCAAACTCGATAGCTCAAAACCAATCTCGATCATCATCAGATAAAGCCTCATAGAGAGTCTTTAGAATATCTAGCTCTCGAGCTCTAGAAGTCAATCTCTAGAATAAAAAGCATAATTTAAGACAAAATCTAGCTAACTAGAGCTAAAAAAAAGCAAACAACAAACCATAGCTAAAACCTATGGTCCCCAATTTACAAATTGGGAACCATACTAAAACCTGTAGTCCCCAATTTTCCAATTGGGAACCATAGCTACCAACTATGGTTTAGGAGCGACACCCATTTTGGGTACCCTCCTAGACCACTAAAGCATAAAATTAAATTCCTAAAGCTAGCCTAGACTAGTGGGGTTCATTACCAACAGTTTAGTGAGGTTCATTATCCACATTACTTAATGTGGTTCATTTTACTAGTATTGAGTGCGAGGTCTCGATTTTGAGTTACCTTGCCCACACCCTAGCCTCGGCTAGTAGATGGCTGATCAGGATCCACCATCGAGGTCGAGGAGTGTAATCACGGTAGAGTGTGGTAGCATTTTAGATCAGGAAAGGTTCTCTCACTCTCAGAGCTCTCAAATTGCTAATGCTTGCAAGAAAATAATGAAAAATTTCAAATGGGAATTCAATTTATAGGTTTTCCTAGTCTCGATGAACCGTAGCTGACACCTGCGGTTTCGAAACTAGGGTTTTTCACCCATAGGTCTGACCCGTAGTCCCCAAAATTTGGAAATGTAAACCATAGACCATACCTACGGTCTACAACTAGCATTAAATGCACTCAAAACCCATCGTGGGAAGGTCTAAAAGAGCAAATTAATGACTTCCATCGGATAAAAATTCAAAATCAATGATTAAAATTGTAAATTTGGTGATGTTAAAAGCACCAGGACCAATCAAATACATGCAAAATTAAAACAAAAAAAATCAAATAATTAAAAACCAAATGCGCCTCGTATTCAGTGATTTATCCTATACACTTGGCGGTTGCAGCGAGTTGCGATCCATGCAATCCGACAAGATGAGTAAATCACCATAAGGACATTTGGGGTAAAATTGTCATTTCTTTTATGACATATTTCAGCAAATCATCGACAAATATGATTCAACACAAGTCTAATTGCATTTGTATCATTTTGATTCCTTAAGATGGCTATTGTAGCCTGACTGCTCCATGGGATAGAAATGTGCCAATACTACTAAGAGTTGCAATCATAAGCTGAACTAGGCCTAGCCAAGGCATTAAAAGGCTCGAATCTTAATTTGTTTAGGATCATTCATTATGGTCAAGCGATTTCGTCGCTTCATACATTGTCATTACCCTCATCGACTCATCGCTTGAGGGGGTAGTCATAATTTCATAATCATAATCAAAGTCAGAAAAAGATCCCTGAGATCGTAGATCCCCTGATCTTGTCAAAATTGTGTTCGTTCTTGTGAATCATTGTCAACAACTATCATAAGCTTCCCCCTTTGCTTGGGGTAAACAACAAATATGATAATTGGTTTGTAACTCTCATCCTTCAGATTTATGGGTCAGAAGATACCCATACTTGGCATTGATGCTATCCGAACGTCTGATGACGAGGGCAGACTTGTCAAAATGTAAGCCTTTCACAAGTTGGAAGCAATGATTCCAAGATGCGCATCCTTTTGTTGGACCTAGGGCATCTAATGTTGATCTGACTAATGATCATCATAGAACCTTAGACATCATTTTAGGATGTATATTTTTGCTCAGCATTGTTCAATCTCACAATGCATCTCAAAAGGGGCATCTGTAGACACCTAAAACATGTCATGTCGAGGGCGACTACTCATATGGACATGCTACAAGACCATATGGAGGATCTTGGATAGACTCCAAGATAGAGCAGTGGTTCTAACCACTCAATTTAGGCATTTTGGCCTAAGCAGTCTGAACCATAGCCTAGACCTATGGTCTCCAGTCTAAACCATGGTTGACACCTACGGTCTATAGTCTGGACCACAACTGTGACCTACGGTCTTAACTGAAGTTCAGTTAGGCCTTCCATCCGAGCCAAATCGGTTGGAATGGCCAAAATATCTAGAAGGAGGTAGTTGAAGGATGAAATATTCCAGAGGCTTCCATCCCAACTATCCTAACCAACCTTCTTGGTCTTGGCTTCTCCATGAAGCCACCCCTAGCCCTAGGGGCATGCTATAAATACCCCCTCCAAATGGGGAGAAAAAGAGAGCAAGCATTGGAGATTTGAGCAGCGAAGCCCTAGTGAATTGTACACTCAAACTGAGTATACTAAGAGATAGAGCTATTGCACTTAATCCTCGACCCTTTTGCCACCATTCATGATGAATTGCATTATGGATGCCCTAGGTGCTTAGGAGGATCAAGAAATGCAAATCCAGGCAAACGAAGGCCCTTCACATCGAATTGACCACCAAATCAGTCTGAGGACAATGAAGGTGACCCTTGAACATCAATTTGGACAAGGAGATTGAGCCCACTACCCCTGATTTTGAGGGTAAACTTATCAGAGGTCAAACCATGGCTGTCAATCATGGTTCATAGTGCAGACCGCTCACCAGAGCTACGGTTTGCAATAGGTGATAGATCACCTTACTCTTTTCATTTATGTCTAGCTAGTTAGGTTAGATTAGTTATTTTTTTGATTTAATAGCATTTTAGAAGACTTCTGACCGTAGAACTAGGCTAGATTCACATTTTATGCTTATGTTTTAATTAGGACTAAAATGCTTTCTTTATGCATGTTTATGCTTCATTTTCTATATTTGATCCATGCATAGTGTAGATGCTATTTTACTTTATGCTATTACATGAATCTTGATTCAATTTGCATAGTTTAGCAACTTTCTTTATGCTTTCTTGATTATGCATGTTAATGGTGTCATTATGCATTTTACCTAAAAGGGCCTCATCATGAGAGGTTGCCTATATTTTTGACATTCTTGTTGTTTCTTGACCACAGGGAATAGTTCCAAAGGAGAGATAAAGCATCCAATTCCTTCCTCATTGCGAAGAAGAGGGTCATCGACACCCTAGAGCAGTTCGTGTCACCCTGAGGGGCATTTTGATCACACCTACCCTTGATAGGGATTAAACACTATTGTAATTGATGTATCAAATGGGTATCCCTAAGAGGGACGAATCTGTAATTTGACTTCATTGAAATTAATAAAGGATTCCTTGTATTCATGTTATTTCTTGTTATCAAATTATGCATGCCTATTTGTGTATTTTTCTTCAATTGCGATAGTTAGATCGGGTGTGAGCCTTTTTGGTGGTTACATCAATTATTTAGGGGTATGAAGTGAGGGGTATTTAGTGAGGGAAATGAAAAAATGGGTATGAAGAAATGGGTATGAATAAAAGGGTATGATGTTGGAGATGTGAATTTAGGAGTATGAAGAAATGGGTATGAAGTTAGGGGGTATGAAGAAAGGGGTATGAAATGGGGGTATGAAGAAAGGGGTGTGAAGTGAGGGGTATGAAATTAGGGGTATGAAGAGAGGGGTATGAAGAAATGGGTATGAAGTGAGGGGTATGAAGAAAGGGATATGAATTAAGGGGTATTAAAATAAGGGTATAAAGTTAGGGGTATGAAGTGAAGTGTATGAAGTGAAGGGTATGAAGTGACGGGTATGAATTTAGGGGCATGAGACCTTAATTGATTAAAGAATATATATATTTTTTAATTTTAGTTTTTTAATTTAAAAATTTAATTAAAAAAAAATTGGGAACTTTAAATTTTTAATTTTTAACCTTAGTAAAAAACAAAATGGATATGAAAAAATGGGTATGAATAAAAGGGTATGAAGTTAGGGGTATGAAGAAAGAGGTATGAAGTTAGGGGTATGAAGGGAGGGGTATGAAGTTAGGGGTATGAGACCTTAATTGATTAAATTTAGGGGTATGAAGAGAGGGGTATGAAGAAATGGGTATGAAGTGAGGGGTATGAAGTTAGGGGTATGAGACCTTAATTGATTAAAGTTAGGGGTATGAAGAGAGGGGTATGAAGAAAGGGGTATGAAGTGAGGGGTATGAAGAAAGGGGTATGAATTGAGGGGTATGAAGTTAGAGGTATGAAGTTAAGGGTATGAAGTGAGGGGTATGAAGTTAGGGGTATGAGACTTTAATTGATTAAAGAAGTGTTTTTTTTTTTTAATTGTAAACTTTAATAAAAAAATCTAGGAACTTTTAATTTTAATTTTAACTTTATTTTTTCTTAGGAACTTTAAAATTTTAATTTTTTAACCTTTGAAAAAAAAACAAAAAAAATAAAAATGTTAGAAAATCAATTTTTTTTCAAAAACTTTTAAAAATTCAGAAAAATCAATGTTTTTTTCAAAAAAAAAACAATCAATGTTTTTTTCAAAAAAAAATCAATGTTTCTTCATACCCCTCACTTCACACCCATTTTTTCATACCCCTAACTTCATACCCTAAATTCATACCCCTTTCTTCATATCCCTAACTTCATACCTCTCACTAATTGAATACTTAAAAAATAAATTCTTTAATAAATTAATGTCTCATACCCCTAACTAATTGTACACTTAAAAAAACTACTTATTTAATGAATTAATGACTCATACCTCTAACTTCAGGGTTTAAATTTTAGGATTTAGTGTTTAGAATTTAGTTAAAGAAGTGGTTTTTGTAAGTATTCAATTAGTTAGGGGTATGAGACATTAATTGATTAAATAAGTGGTTTTTGCAAGTATTTGATAAGTTAAGGGTTTGAAATTAGGGGTATGAAATTAGAGGTTTGAAGTTAGGGGTATGAAGTAAGGGGTATGAAGAAAGGGGTATTAAGCGAATGAATTTAAGGGTATGAGACCTTAATTTATTAAAGAAGTGATTTTTGTAAGTATTCAATTAGTTAGGGGTATGAAATAAGGGGTATGAAATAAGAGGCATGAAGAAAAGGGTATGAATAAAGAGATATGAGACATTAATTGATTAAAGAAGTGGTTTTTGTAAGTATTTAATTATTTAGGGGTATGAAGTGAGGGGTATGAAGAAAGGGGTATGAATAAATGGGTATGAAGTTATGGGTATGAATATAGGGGTATGAAGTAAGGCATATGAAGTTAGGGGTATGAAGTTAGGTGGTATGAAGAAAGGGGTATGAAGTGAATGAATTTAGGGATATGAAGTGAGGGGTATGAGACCTTAATTGATTAAACAAATGGTTTTTATAAGTATTAAATTAGTTAGGGATATAAAAAAGGGGTATGAAAAAAGGGGTATGAAGAAAGGGATATGAGACATTAATTGATTAAAGAAGTGATTTTTGTAAGTATTCAATTACTTAGGGGTATTTAGTGAGGGGTATGAAGAAAGGGGTATGAATTTAGGGGTATGAAGTGAAGGGTGTGGAAAAAGGGGTGTGAAGTGAGGGGTATGAATTTAGGTATATGAGACCTTAATTGATTATTGTTAGGGGTATGAAGAGAGGGATATGAAGAAAGGGGCATGAAGTGAGGGGTATGAAGAAATGGGTATGAATTAAAGGGTATGAAGTGAGGGGTATGAAGTGAGAGGTATGAAGTGAGGAGTATGAAGTTAGGGACATGAGACCTTAATTAATTAAAGAAGTGTTTTTTTTTATTTTAATGTTTTTTAATTGTAAACATTAATTAAAACAAAAATTAGGAACTTTAAATTTTTTATTTTTAATTTAATTTTTTTCTTTTTTCTTAGGAACTTTAAGTTTTTTTTTTTTTTTGAATTTACATGGTGGAATCGGTAGCCACCACGAATCTAGGAAGGTTGTCCAAATTTTTATGGCTACCATAGTATTCTGCGTTGTCCTCCCCAGAAACCACCACACAGATCTTTGCATAGTCTGCCCCTATAACCACCATGCCACAATCATTTTAAACCTTTTACGCCACTGAAAGCACTAGGAAAGGGACAAGCGTTCAGTCCGGCAAGGCTCGAGATTTGAACCTTGGACCTCTGCCCCCTTATGGGGTTTGGATGAACCAAGGAACTTTAATATTTTGATTTTAACTTCTTCTTTTTTTTTTTTCTTTGGAGCTTTAAAATTTTAATTTTAATTTTAATTTTTTAACCTTAGAAAAACAAAAAAAAATAAAACAAATAAACTCAAATCGTTAGAAAATCAATTTTTTTTCAAAAACTTTAGAAAATCCAAAAAAATCAATGTTTCTTCATACCCCTCACTTCACACTCCTAACTTCATATCCCTTTATTCGTACCCATTTATTCATACCCCTAAATTCATACCCCTCCATACCCATCACTAATTGAATACTTACAAAAAATAATTCTTTAATCAATTAATGTCTCATACCCCTAACTTCATACCCCTCACATCACACCCTTAACTTCATATCCCTTTCTTCATAACCCTAACTTCATACCCCTAACTTTATATCTATTTATTCATACCCCTAACTTCGTACCCCTCACTTTATATCCCTCACTAATTGAATACTTATAAAAATAATTATTTAATTAATTAATGTCTCATACCCCTAACTTCATACCCCTAACTAATTAAATACTTACAAAGATAACTCCTTTAATCAATTAATGTCTAATACCCATAAATTTAGGATTTAGGGTTTAGAGTTTAGTTAAAGAAGTGTTTTTTGTAAGTATTTAATTAGTTAGGGGTATGAAGTTAGGGGTATGAAAAATGGGTATGAAGTGAATGAAGTTAGGTGTATGAAGTGAGGGATATAAGATCTTAATTGATTAAATAAGTGGTTTTTGTAAGTATTCAATTAGTTAGGTGTATAAATAAATGGGTATGAAAAGAGGGGTATGAAGTGACAGGTATGAAGAAAGGGGTATGAAGTGAGGGGTATGAAGAAAGGAATATGAGACATTAATTAATTAATAGGTAGGTTTTTTTAAGTATTCAATTACTTAGGGGTATGAAGTAAGGGGTGTTTAGTGAGGGGTATGAATAAATGGATATGAATAAAGGGGTATGAAGAAAGGGATATGAATAAATGGGTATGAAGTTAGGGGGTATGAAGTGAATGAAGTTAGGGGTATGAAGTGAGGAGTATGAGACCTTAATTGATTAAAGAAGTTTTTTTAAATATTCAATTGGTTAGGGGTATTAATAAAGGGATATGATACATTAATTGATAAAGAAGTGGTTTTTGTAATTATTCAATTACTTAGGGGTATTTAGTGAGGGGTATGAAGAAAATGGTATGAATAAAGGGATACAAAGTTAGGGGTATGAATATAGGGGTATTAAGAAAGGGGTATGAAGTGAATGATGTTATGGGTATGAAGTGAGGGGTATGAGACCTTAATTGATTAAAGAAGTGGTTTTTGTAAGTATTCAAATAGTTAGGGGTATGAAGAAAGGGGTGTGAAGTGAGGGTTATGAAGAAAGGGGTATGAAGTGAGGGGTATGAAGAAAGGTATATGATACATTAATTGATTAAAGAAGTGGTTTTTGTAATTATTCAATTACTTAGGGGTATGAAGTGAGGGGTATTTAGTGAGGGGTATGAAGAAAGGAATATGAATAAAGGGATATGAAGTTAGGGGTATGAATAAAGGGGTATGAATTGGATTTGTAAGTATTCAATTAGTGAGGGGTATGAAGTCAAGGGTATGAAGAAAGGTATATGAAGTTAGGGGTATGAATTTAGGGGTATGAAGAAAGGGGTATGAAGAAAGGGATATGAAGAAAGAGGTAGGAAGTGAGGGGTATGAAGAAATGGGTGTGAATTTAGGGATATGAAGTTAGGGGTATGAGACATTAATTGATTAAAGTTAGGGGTATGAGACATTAATTTATTAAATCTAGGGGTATGAATAAAGGGGTATGAAGTGATGGGTATGAAGAAAGGGGTATTAATTGAGGGATATGAAGTGAGGGATATGAGACCTTAATTGATTAAAGAGGTGTTTTTTTTAATTTTAATTTTTTTAATTGTAAACTTTAATTTTAGTGAGGGGTATGAAGAAATGGGTATGAATAAAAGGGTATGAAGAAAGGGGTATGAAGTTAGGGGGTATTAATAAATGGGTATGAATTTAGGGGTATGAAGTGAGGGGTATGAAGAAAGGGGTGTGAATTTAGGGGTATGAAGTTAGGGGTATGAGACCTTAATTGATTAAAGTTAGGGGTATGAAGAAATTGGTATGAAGAAAGGGATTTGAAGTGAGGGGTATGAAAAAGAGGTATGAATTTAGGGGTATGAAGTTAGAGGTATAAAGTTACGGGTATGAAGTGATGGGTATGAAGTGATGAGTATGAAGTGACGGGTATGAAGTTAGGGGTATGCAACCTTAATTGATTATAGAAGTGTTTCTTTTTAATTTTACTTTTTTCAATTGTAAACTTTAATTTAAAAAAATTCAAATTCTACTTTTAACTTTAATTTTTTTTTCTTGGGAACTTTAAAATTTTAAATTTTTAACCTTAGAAAAAAAAATCAAAACATTAGAAAATCAATTTTTTTTCAAAAACTTAAAAAAAACCAAAAAAATCAATGTTTTTTTTTCCAAAAAAAAATTAATGTTTCTTCATACCCCTCACTTCACACCCCTAACTTCATACCCTTAATTCATACCCCTTTCATCATACCCTTCACTTCATACCCCTCACTAATTGAATACTCACAAAACCAAATTTTTAATCAATTAATGTTCCATACCCCTAACTAATTAAATACTTACAAAGACTACTTATTTAATCATTTAATGTCTTATACCCCTAACTTTAGGGTTTAAGATTTAGGATTTAGTTAAAGAAGTTGTTTTTGTAAGTATTCAATTAGTTAGGGGTATGAGACATTAATTTATTAAAGAAGTGGTTTTTGTAAGTATTTAATTAGTTACGAGTATGTATTTAGGTGTATGAAGTGAGGGATATGAAGAAAGGGGTATGAAATTCATGTTATGAAGAAAGGGGTATTAATTGAATGAAGTTAGTGGTATGAAGTGAGGGGTATGAGACCTTAATTTATTAAAGAAGTGATTTTTGTAAGTATTCAATTATTTAGGGGTATGAAGTGAGGGGTATGAAGAAAGGGGTATGAAGTGAGGGGTATGAAGAAAGGGATATGAGAAATTAATTGATTAAAGAAGTGGTTTTTGTAAATATTTAATTAGTTAGGGGTATGAAGAAAGGGGTATGAATAAATAGGTATGAAGAAAAGGGTATGAAGTTAGTGGTATAAATTTAGGCGATATGAATAAAGGGGTATGAATTTATGCAGTATAAATAAAGGGGTATGAAGTGAGGGGTATGAGACCTTAATTGATTAAATAAGTGGTTTTTTTAAGTATTAAATTAGTTAGGGGTATGAAGTGTGGGGTATGAAGAGAGGGTTATGAGACATTAATTGATTAAAGAAGTGGTTTTTGTAAGTATTCAATTACTTAGGGGTATGAATTAAGGGGTATTTAATGAGGGATATGAAGAAAGAAATTTGAATAAAGGGGTATAAATAAATGGGTATGAAGTTAGGGTTATGAATTTAGGGGTATGAAGAAAGGGGTATGAATTTAGGGGGTATGAATAAAGGGGTGTGAAGTGAATGAATTTAGGGGTATGAAGTGATGGGTATGAAGTTAGGGGTATGAGACCTTAATTGATTAAAGAAGTGGTTTTTTTTAATTTTAATTTTTTTAATTGTAAAATCTAATTAAAAAAAATAGTAGCTTTTTTTAATTTCTTTTTTTCTTTTTTTCTTCAGAAAATTTTAATTTTAATTTTAATATTTTAACTTTAGAAAAAAAACAAAAAAATAAAACGTTAGAAAATCAATTATTTTCAAAAAATTTAGAAAATAAAATAAAATCAATGTTTCTTCATACCCCTCACTTCACACCCCTAACTTCATACCCCTTTCTTCATACCCCTAATTTCATACCCCTAACTTCATACCCTTTCTTCATACCCCTAACTTCATACACCTCACTTCATACTCCTTACCTCATACCCCTCACTAATTGAATAATTACAAAAACCAAATTTTTAATTAATTAATGTCTCATACCCCTAACTTTGTACCTATCACTTCATACCTCTAAATAATTTAATACTTACAAAAATAACTTCTTTAATTAATTAATGTCTCATGGTCCTAACTTTAGGGTTTATGGTTTGAGTTTAGTTAAATAAGTGGTTTTGTAAGTATTCAATTAGTTAGGGTTATGAAGTTAGTGGTATGAAGTGAGGGGTATGAGACCTTAATTGATTAAATAAGTGGTTTTTGTAAGTATTAAAATAGTTATGGGTATGAAGAAAGGGGTATGAAGTGTGAGGTATGAAAAAAGGGGTATGAATAAAGGGATATGAGACATTAATTGATTAAAGAAGTGATTTTTGTAAGTATTCAATTACTTAGGGGTATGAAGTGAGGGGTATGAAGAAAGAGGTATGAAGTTAGGGGTATGAAGAAAGGGGTATGAATAAAGGGGTATGCAGTTAAGGGTATGAAGTTAGGGGGTATGAAGTTAGGGGTATGAAGAAAGGGGGGTGAAGGGAGGGGTATGAAGAACTTAAAATTTTAAATTTTAGTTTTATTTTTAAACTTTAGAAAACAAAAAAAACAAAAAATCAAAATTTTAGAAAATAAATTTTTTTCAAAAACTTTAGAAAATCCAAAAAAAATCAATGTTTCTTCATACCCCTCACTTCACACCCCTAAATTCATACCCCTTTATTCATACCCCTAACTTCATACCTCTTTCTTCATACCCCTAACTTCATACCCCTCACTAATTGAATACTTATAAAAACCAATTCTTTAATCAATTAATGTCTCATACCCCTAACTAATTGAATACTTACAAAAACCACTTCTTTAATCAATTAATATCTTATGCCCCTTACTTTAGGGTTTAGGTTTTATGAATAATACATGCTTATATTGATAGGGGGGTGAACAATATAATACCAACTATTGATTTTCTTTCCTAAATAATATTAGCCAATATTATCAATGGCAATATCAATAGTAGTAATCAAAGAAATGCACAAATCATCACACATAAGAGAGACACAAATTTAATGTGGTTCACCCAATGTGGGCTACTCCACAAAGAAAATATTTCTACTAAATTTTCTCAACAAATTTCTTGGAAATCAATTCTCTATTATAATGTTTATGGATGTCTTTCCAAAGGAGACACTAATCCCCTATGCTATATTTTGTGGATATCTCTCCACAAGAGAACTCTTTTTCCTTTTCTCTATTTTTGTGGAACTTGATCCAGGAGAAATTTATCTCCTCAACTAGTTTGTGGATCTCTCTCCATAGAATAACTCTATCTCCCCTTCTAGTTCATGGATCACACTCCATAGGAGAACTCTTTCCCCTTCCTCTATTTCATGGATCTATATCCATAGGAGAACTTTATCCCCTTACTCTAGTTCATGGAACTCTATCCATAGGAGAACTCTATCCTCTCTACTTTGGTTCATAGAACTCCATCCATAAGAGAAATATATTCCCTCTTCTCTAGCTGGTGATATTCTAGAAGACTTCTTCCCTCACTACTCTGGCTTGTGGATCTCTTGCCATAGGAGACCTTTGTCCCCACTGCACTAGCTAATGGACATCTATCTATTGGAGACTATTATATTCTTTGATCTATCACCTCCAAATTTTGCTCTCAACTCTATCTCAAGTATAGCATAAATCTTCTCTTTCTTTGCTCAACAAATCTACATCAAACTCTATCTTAAATCTGCCACCAAGCCTTAACACAAAGCTTGAACATATCAACAATCAAAATTGCTCTCAATGTTATTTCAAGTCTTCACAAGACTTACTCAAATATATCTTCAAGTCTTATCAAAGACTTTATCAAATCTACCTTCAAGTCTTATCAAAGACTTGTTCAAATCTATCCTCAAGTCTTCTCAAATACTTGCTCAAATATATCCTCAAGTCTTCACAAAGACTTGCTCAAATTTGTCCTCAAGTCTTCACAAATACTTGCTCAATTCTACCTTTAAGCCTTATAAAATACTTATTCAAATATGTCCTCAAGCCTTCTCAAAGACTTGCTCAATTCTACCTTAAAGCCTTCTCAAAAACTTGCTCAATTCTGCTCTCAATGCTACTTACAAAACCTTATCAAATAACTCCAAATCTTGCATACAAAACATAACTTAAATATATTTTAGAAAACTCTCTTCACACAAATACATTCTACTTAGAATCTTTTTTAACCTCAGAAACATATAGAGAACGATAAGCTCTATAAAAACCTCAATATGTTTCACTCTCACAAAGTTTGTACTCAATCAATCAATCTCTATCACTTGCAAAATCTCTTTCAAATAAAATCAGAATAATGTATAAATTGTTTCACAAATCTGATCTATCCTTCTTGCAAATTTTCTCTCATAGATCAATCACATTAATGCATAATTTTCCTTCACAAATTTATCTCATTCACTTGCACAATTTCAATCAATATCTCTCAAACCAATGCTCAAAAGCTTCATACAATTATTCAACCAATGAAGCACACTCTACTCACAAACCCTATCATAAATGTTTTAATTTCTTTCAAAAAATATGCTTAATATAGGTCTCAAACCCTAACTCAAATATTT
The DNA here is from genome assembly GCA_028583015.1 of Wollemia nobilis. NCBI lineage: Eukaryota > Viridiplantae > Streptophyta > Pinopsida > Araucariales > Araucariaceae > Wollemia > Wollemia nobilis. The sequence continues at coordinate 783,137 of JAQPPZ010001079.1, forward strand.
CCAACAATGTTTTGCCAAACTACCCTTTTAACTCCAAATTATATTTCAAAAAACCTTGCTCAACAACACAAATCACATGAAGAGAAAAATGCCCATATCTCTTATTTTATTTGATGAAGATATGTCACAAAACCTATTTCAAAAATAAACAAACATCCTTGTTCCACCTCAAGAGTTATACAACAAGATTCTATTTCAAAATATCCACATGAATTTTCCCTCAACAAGGTGCTCAATAAATTCTAAAAATAATGTTCTAGGACTCTTCTTTAATTCTCAAGGACAATGCATTAAATCTCACAAAACTCTCTTAACAATTTTCTTTTTATAAAGCAAGAATTACAATCAAATAAAAATACCTTTTACACCTTTTATCTCCCACACTCTCAAAACAATTTCCAATCCACTTTAATATCCAAGAACAAATAATTACAATTCTAAATAAACCATTTACAAACTTATCACTCCAACATTTGCATATAAAATAAATGACATCAATACCCTTTAAATATTATGCAAAAATTTATTTCTCCTTATACCTCCTATGTTCCAAACTATATACCAAATCACATCTGCAAAATATCAACTATAGTCAACATTTAATCAACGTGGAACATACCTTATAAAAAAATTTATCCTTACTTTTTGCGGACGGGAATCAACCCTTCGATCTCAAGATTCTAAGTGCAATGCTTGACCGCTTGTGCTAGCCAATCAATTGAGACCTAACCCTTGGTCTTTACCTTTTATTTGTGTTGCCTTCGATGAAAATGAAACAAAACACTTCAAACTGATGCTAGGGGGAATTGGATCGCATACCTTTCCTCTACCCGCACCTTACATAGGACCTTCCCACCACTTGGGATACCAACCCTTGGTGAAAATTAATATTGGGCCTCCTTTTCCTTATGTGCTACCACTTTTTTTATAAAATATGTGTCAAACACTTTTCTCTGCTCACCCTCGATCGATTAATTCATGCGTATATACCTTGGTTACTTTAGAAAATAATTTAGCTCCTCCTTTTATATGCTTTTGAAGCCTTGTCATGATGTCGGTGAAAACCTTTGTTTACCTCCATTTTAAATTTGAATTTTGGTGCCCTTTGCCAATTTCAAATTTAATTTTATTTTTAATATAGTATTTAACTTTGTGTTAAATATTATATTATTTAACTTTAGTATTAAACAATACTTTTGCATGGGATCCTTTGTCAACTTTTTATTTTCCTTTTAATAAGCCCTTTTGGCTTAATTATTATAATATTAAAATATTATAAATATATTTTTTTTTTTTAAAACCATGGGCATAAACTTTTGCCTTCAACCTTTTAACCAACCTCTTTGGCTTATAATATAAAATATTATAACCATTTATTTTTACCAATTTTCTTGTATCATGATTAAATTTACCTTGCACCGAATACTTGACATCAATGACAACATATTTACTCAAAATTTCCAACAATCTCCCCTTTTGTCATTGATAACAACCATTTTCTAAAAAATCCTTTTTTTTTAATCTGCTCTCCCTAAGAAATTGCTCCTCCTGACTTAATGCTCTCCCCCTTACTCAAACCTCTCTCCCTTTGACATCAATGGCAAAGGGACTCCTTTGGAGCTAAATGTAATACTCTTAGCTCAACCCCCTCCCAACCTACACTTCTTGAGGTGATTAATTTTTGGGTGGGAGTATTTCTACTCCCAGTATACAATTCTCTTTTTTTTTGTTAACCTTCTTTCTCAACATGCCCTTTTGATATTTTTGAGTGTCCCTGTACTTGCTTGTCTCTAGAAGATATGTTCTACACCACTTGGCATTATGTCCAATATTTTTACACTTATAACACTTAATATTGTGATTATTAGAAGGTGCAAATATTTTGAAGTTCCTCCTGGTGAAGCCATACTCATTTCTATCATGAACCCTATAGTGGATTGCTTTATGCCCAAATCGATTACAAGAGTAGAAATACCCTTGAAATAAATCTCCATCTTTGAAGTTCCTCTTAGTAATACCATACTCCTTATTTCCATGAGTCTTGTGCTACATAGCCTTGTGATCAAACCTATTACATGAAAAACAATGTCCTTTGAAGAAATCTTACCTTAAACCCACTGGTCTCTTAGTCATTTCTTCTCTGTGATGTTCCATATTCCTTATTTGTGCATTGTTTCCTTCCTTGGTGAAGCTTCTATTCTTTAAGTTATCCTCATCAGTATCAATTTCTCCTTCACTCTCTTCTTGTAAAAATTCTTCCTCTTTTGAGCTTGAGCTTGATCCTTATTCTTGTTTCCCTTGTCCTTCTTCAAAACCAAGTACTATTCTGATATATGAAGGTCTTTATGCATTGATGATCTTATCCAATACCTTTGAACTTTTTCCAAACCTGTATAGCTTTGCCTTAGACTCTTTCACTTTTTTCCTTAGCAAAACTACCTCATGCTCTAAAATTTCACATTCTAAGAGTTTTTCCTCCAACTTTTCTTTAAATCCCCTTGTCTTAGCTATTGAGTTTGTCATATCTTGTATAAGCTTTCCTTTTTCTTCATCACATTCTTGAACTTGAGTCTTGAATCTTGAATTTTGCTTCCTAACCTTTTTTAATTCTTTAAGAGCAATAATAAGTTCTTATTCTAGATCTACTATGCATTCCTCTCCATTTGCTGACTCTTTCTCTACTTCTTGGTCTTCAAGAGGATCTTCATACCTTTAAGATTTATCTTCAACAGGTGCACTTCCTTCCTCTTCTATTGTTAAAAATATAATATCATCTTCTTCACTATCTGAGGGTCTTTCATCACTATCACCTAAAACCTTACCTATCTTGTCAGCATAGAAACTCTTCTTGTGTCTTTGAAAGAATTTATTTTTATGCTTTCCTTGTCCATACCTCTTTTTATTTTCATACCTAGATTTTCCTGCTTCCTTTGTCTTATGATCCTATTTCTCTTCATTGCTACTACTTTTAAATTTTAGATAGTTAGATTCATTTACCACAATTAAAACACTTTACTATTTTAATATTTTTGTGCTTTCTTTAGTCCTTTTTTATTTTTCCATAGATAGCTTCTTCATCACTGCTTGACTCACCACTTGATTCTAGTTTGTTATATTTTGTTTTCTTTGTTGCTTTTAAGGTTAAATATTTTTTGTGATGGGATATTTTAGTATTCTCATATCATAAGTTGTGATAAATCCATGTAACTCATCCATAGTTAAATTTTCAATGTCTCTCAGTTCTTCTATAGCTGAAACTTTTCCATCATACCTCATAGGAAGTGACCTTAAAATTTTTTGAGCAACGTCAAAGTTTTTAATTTCAAACCGAAGTCCTCGTATGGTATTAAAAAACTCATCCACACGAAGTAAGTATGCAGCAATATCTTCCTCATATTTCATCTTCAAATCTTCAAACGTTTTATTGTGATTTTACAATTTTGTCATCTTGACCTTTTTATCTCTCTTATACGTTTGCTTCAATTTTTCCCAAATATCTTTTGCTGATTTGCAATGCATAAATTTTATAAATTTTACTTCACGTAATCCACTTAAGATTGTATTCATAGATTTTGCATTATTCACATGTAAGATATTACCATATTTATTTGTGCGAGAATTAGTTGTAGGTGTGAACACATCCTCAACTACTTGCCATGTCTCATATCCTTGTGCCATCAAGTAAGTCCTCATTCTTATGCTCTAGAAAGTAAAATTATTCCAATCAAAAAATAGTACCTTATTTTTTGAAGATCCACTTTGAGATATCATTTGTGTTCCTATACACTCTTCCTTCAAGTTGTTATACTCTTCCGAAGGAACCCACTCTCATATGAAGTGAGGGATATGAAGTTAGGGGTATGAGACCTTAATTGATTAAAGAAGTTTTTGTTTTTAAATTTTTTTTTAGTTGTAAAGTTTAATTAAAAAAATTAGGAACCTTAAAATTTTAATTTTAACTTAATTCTTTTTTTCGTAGGAACTTTAAAATTTTAGTTTTAATTTTAATTTTTTAACCTTATAAAAAAACAAAAATAAATAAAAACATTAGAAAATCATTTTTCTTTTCAAAAAAATTAGAAAATCCAAAAAATCAATGTTTTTTTTCATAAAAAATCAATGTTTCTTCATACCCTTCACTTCACACCCTTAACTTCATACCCATTTTTTCATACCCCTAACTTCATACCCCTAACTTCATACCCCTTTCTTCATACCCCTAACTTCATACCCCTCACTTCATACCCCTCACTAATTGAATACTTACAAAAATTAATTATTTAATCAATTAATGTCTCATACCCCTAACTTCATACCCCTAACTAATTGAATACTTACAAAAACAACTTTTTTAATCAATTAATGTCTCATACCCCTAAATTTAGGGTTTAGGTTTTAGTATTTAGTTAAATAAGTGGATTTTGTAAGTATATAATTAGTTAGGGATATAAAGTTAGGGGTATGAGACATTAATTGATTAAATAAATGGTTTTTGTAAGTATTTAATTAGTTAGGGTATGAAGTTAGAGGTATGAAATGAAGAAAGGGGTATGAATTTAGGGGTATAAATAAAGGGGTATGAAGTGAGGGGTTTGGAGACCTTAATTGATCAAAGAAGTGGATTTTGTAAGTTAGGGTATGAAGTGAGGGGTTGGAGACCTTAATTGATCAAAGAAGTGGACTTTGTAAGTATTCAATTATTTATGAAGTGAGGGGTATGAATAAAGGGGTATGAAGTGAGGGGTATGAAGAAAGGGATATGAGATATTAATTAATTAAAGAAGTGATTTTTGTAAGTATTCAATTACTTAGGGATATGAAGTGAGGGGTATTTAGTGAGGGATATGAATAAATGGGTATGAAGAAAGGGGTATGAATAAAGGGGTATGAAGTTAGGGGGTACAAATAAATGGGTATGAAGTGAAGGGTATGAGACCTTAATTGATTAAATAAGTGGTTTTTGTAAGTATTCAATTAGTTAGGGGTATGAAGTGAGGGGTATGAAGAAATGGGTATTATTCATACCCCTCACTTTATACCCTTCTTTAATTGAATACTTACAAAAACTAATTCTTTAATCAATTAATATCTCATACCCTAACTTCATACCCCTAACTAATTTAATACTTACAAAAACTACTTTAATTAATTAATGTCTCATACCCCTAACTTCAAGTTTTAGGATTTAGGGTTTAGGTTTTAGTTAAAGAAGTGGTTTTTGTAAGTATTCAATTAGTTAGGGGTATGAAGTTAGGGGTATGAGACATTAATTGATTAAATAAGTGGTTTTTGTAAGTATTTAATTAGTTAGGGGTATGAAATAAGAATTATTAAGTAAGGGATCTAAAGAAAAGGGTATAAAGTGAATTAATATATGAATATGAAGTAAGGGAAATGAGACCTTAATTTATTAAAGAAGTTGTTTTTATAAATATTCAATAAGTTAGGGGTATGAAGTAAGGGGTATGAATAAATGGGTATGAAGTTAGGGGTATGAAGAAAGTGGTATGAATAAAAGGGTATGAAGTGAGGGGTATTAAGAAAGGGGAGTGAAGTGAGGGGTATGAAGTTAAGAGTATGAGACCTTAATTGATTAAATTTAGGGTTATGAAGAGAAGGGTATGAAGAAAGGGGTATGAAGAGAGGAGTATGAAGAAAGGGGTATGAATTGAGAGGTATGAAGTTAGGGGTATAAAGAAAGGGATATAAATTGAGGGGTATGAAGTGAGTGGTATGAAGTTAGCGGTATGAGACCTTAATTTATTAAAGGTAGGGGTATGAAGAGAGCGGTATGAAGAAAGGGGTATGAATTGAAAGGTATAAATTTAGTATTATGAAGTTAGGGGTATGAGACCTTAATTTATTAAAGAAGTGTTTTTTTTTTATTTTAATTTTTCAATTGTAAACTTTGATTAAAAAATTAGTAAGTTTCAAATTATAATTTTAACTTTTATGTTTTTTTTTTCTTAGGAACTTTAAAATTTTAATTAAAATTTTAATTTTTTAACTTTAGAAAAAAAACAAAAAAATCAAAACGCTAGAAAATCAATTTTTTTTCAAAAACTTTAGAAAATCCAAAAAAAAAAATGTTTTTTTCAAAAAAAAAAAAATGTTCCTTTATATCCCTCACTTCACACCCCTAACTTCATACCCCTTTATTCATATCCCTAACTTCATACCCCTAACATCATACCCCTTTCTTCATACCCCTAACTTCATACCCCTCACTTTATACCCCTCACTTCATACCCCTCATTAATTGAATACTTACAAAAACTAATTATTTAATCAATTAATATCTCATACCCCTAAATTCATACCCCTAACTTCATACCCCTCACTTCATACCCCTAAATAATTGAAAAATTACAAAAACAACTTCTTTAATAAATTAATATCGCATACCCCTAACTTGAGGGTTTATGATTTAGATAAAGAAGTAGTTTTTATAAGTTTTCAATTTGTTAGGGGTATGATAAATTAATTGATTAAATAAGTGGTTTTTATAAGTATTTAATTAGTTATGGGTATGAAGTTAGGGGTATGAAGTTAAGGGTATGAAGTAAGAGGTATGAAGTTGGGGGTATGAAGAAATAGGTATGAAGTGAATAAAGTTAGGGGTATGAAGTGAGGTGTATGATATCTTAATTGATTAAAGAATTCGTTTTTGTAAGTATTCAATTAGTTAGGGGTATGAAGAAAGGGGTATGAAGTGAAGGGTATGAAGAAAGGTATATAAGATATTAATTGATTAAATAAATGGTTTTTGTAAGTATTCAATTAATTAGGGGTGTGAAATGAGGGGTATTTAGTGAGAGGTATGAAGAAATGGGTATGAAGAAAGGGTTATGAAGTTAGGGGTATGAAGAAATGGGTATGAAGTTAGGGATATGAAGTTAGGGGGTATGAATAAAGGGATATGAAGTGAATAAAGTTATGGGTATGAAGTGAGGGTTATGATACCTTAATACATTAAAGAAGTGGTTTTATAAGTATTCAATTAGTTAGGGGTATGAAGAAATGGGTAGAAAGTGAGGGGTATGAAGAAAGGGATATGAGACATTAATTGATTAAAGAAGAGTTTTTTGTAAGTATTCAATTACTTAGGGGTATGAAGTGAGGGGTATTTAGTGAGGGGTATGAATTTATGGGTATGAACTAAAGGTTATGAAAAAAGAGGTATGAAGTTAGTGTATGAAGTTAGGATATATGAAGAAAATGTTATGAAGTTAGGGGTATGAAAAAATGGGTATGAAGAAAAGGGTATGAAGTGAGGGGTATGAAGAAAGGGGTGTGAAGTGAAGGGTATGAATTTATGGGTATGAGACCTTAATTAATTAAATTTAGGGGTATGAATAGAAGGGTATGAAGAAAGGCATATGAAGTGAGATGTATGAAACAAGAGGTATGAATTGAGGGGTATGATGTTAGGGGTATGAAGTGAGCCATATGAAGTTAGGGGTATGATATGTTAATTGATTAAATAAGTGGTTTTTGTAAGTATTTAATTATTTTGTGGTATGAAGTGAGGGGTATTAATTAAGAGGTATGAAGTAAGGAGTATGAAGTTAGGGTTATAAATAAAATGGTATGAAGTGAATAAAGTTAGGGGTATTAAGTTATGGGTATGAGATCATAATTGATTAAATAAGTGATTTTTTTAAGTATTCAATTAGTTAGGGGTATAAATTGAAGGGTATGAAGAAAGGTATATTGGACATTAATTTATTAATTAAGTGATTTTTATAATTATTCAATTACTTAGGGGTATGAAGTGAGGGGTATGAATAAAGGGGGTATGAAGTTAGGGGTATGAAGAAAGGGTATGAAGTTAGGGAGTATGAAGAAAGTGGTATGATGTAAATGAATTTAGGGGTATGAAGTGAGGGGTATGCTACCTTAATTGATTCAAGAAGTTTTTTTTGTAAGTATTCAATTAATTAGGGGTATGAAGAAAGGGGTATAAAGTGATGGGTATGAAGAAAGAGATATGCGACATTAACTGATTAAATAAGTAGTTTTTGTAAGTATTTAATTACTTAGGGGTATGAAGTGAGGGGTATGAATAAAAAGGTATAAAAAAATGGGTTTGAATAAAGTGGTATGAATTTAGGGGTATGAAGTTACGATTATGAAGTTAGGGGTATGAAGAAAGGGGATGAAGTTAGGGGTATGAATTTAAGGGTATGAGACCTTAATTGATTAAAGTTAAGGGTATCAATAAAGGGGTATTAAGTGATGGGTATGAATAAAGGGGTATGAAATTAGGAGTATGAAGTGAGGGGTATGAAGTTAGGGGTGTGAAGTTAGGGGGTATGAATAAAAGGGTATGAATTTATGGATATGAGACCTTAATTGATTAAACTTAGGGGTATGAAGAGAGGGGTATGAAGAAAGGGATATGAAGTGAGGGGTATGAAGAAAGGTACATGAGATATTAATTGATTAATGAAGTGGTTTTTATAAGTATTCAATTATGTAGGGGTATGAAGTGAGGGGTATTTTGTGAGGAGTATGAATAAAATAGTATGAAGTTAGGGGTATTAATTTAGGGATATGAATAAAGGGCTATGAAGTTAGAGGTATGAATTTAGGGGGTATGAAGAAAGGGACATGATGTGAATGAAGTTAGGGGTATAAATTGAGGGGTATGAATAAATGAGTATAAAGTGAGGGGTATGAAGAAAGGGATATGAAACATTAAATGATTAAAAAAGTTGTTTTTGTAAGTATTCAATTACATAGGGGTATGAAGTGTGAGGTATTTAATGAGGGGTATGAATAAAGAGATATGAAAAAAGGGGTATGAGGTTAGGGGTATGAATTTAGGTGTACGAAGAAAGGGGTATGAATTTATGGGTATGTAGTTAGGGGGTATGAAGTGAATAAATTTATGGGTATTAAGTGAGGGGTATGAGACATTAATTGATTAATGAATTGGTTTTTATAAGTAATAAATTACTTAGAGGTATGAATTGAGGGGTATTTTGTGAGGGGTATGAAGAAAGTGGTATGAAGTTAAGGGTGTTAATTTAAGGATATGAAGAAAGGGGCATGAGGTGAATGAAGTTAGGGGTATGAAGTGAGGGGTATGAAGAAATGGGTATGAAGTGAGGGGTATGATTATAGGGATTTGAGACATTAAATGATTAAAAAAAATTGTTTTTATAAGTATTTAATTACTTAGGGGTATGAAGTGAGGGGTATTTAGTGATGGGTATGAATAAAGGGGATATGAAGTTAGGGGTATGAAGAAAGAGGTATGAGGTTAGGGTTATGAATTTAGGTGTATGAAGAAAGTGGTATGAATTTAAGGGTATGTAGTTAGGGGGTATGAAGAAAGGGGTATGAAGTGAATGAATTTAGGGGTATGAAGTGAGGGGTATGATACCTTAATTGATTAAAAATGTGGTTTTTGTAATTATTCAATTAGCTAGGGATATGAAAAAAGGGGTATGAAATGAAGGATATGAAGAAAGGAGTGTGAAGTGAGAGGTATGAAGAAATTTATATGAGATATTAATTTATTAAAGAAGTTGTTTTTGTAGGTTAGGGGTATGAATTTAGGGGTATGAAGAAATGGATATGAATTTAGGGGTTTGAATTTAGGAGGTATGAAGAAAGGGGTATGAAGTGAATGAAGTTAGGGGTATGTAGTGAGGGGTTTGAGTCATTAATTGATTAAAGAAGTGGTTTTTATACGTATTTAATTAGTTAGGGGTATGAAGAAATGGGTATGAAGTAAGAGGTATGAAGAAAGAAGTATGAAGTTAGGGGTATGAAGAAAGGAATATGATATATTAATTGATTAAAGAAGTGTTTTTTTGTAAGTATTCAATTACTTAGAGGTATGAAGTGAGGGATATTTATTGAGGGGTATGAATAATGGGTATGAAGTTAGGGGTATAAATTGAGGGGTATGAAGTTAGGGGATTTTAAGAAAGGGTTATAAAGTGAATGAAGTAAGGGGTATGAAAAGAGGGTTATGAAGAAAGGTGTATGAAGTGAGGGGTATGAAGAAAGGGGTATGAATTTAGAGATATGAAGTTAGGGGTATGAAGTGAAGGGTATTAACTGAGGGGTATGAAGTTAGGGGTATGAGACCTTAATTGATTAAAGAAGTGTTTTTTTTTTGTTTTTTTTTTTATAATTGTAAAATTTGATTAAAAAAATTAAAAACTTTAAAATTTTATTTTTATTTTTATTTTTTTTTCTTTTTTCTTAGGAACTTTAAAATTTTAATTTTTAACCTTAGAAAAACAAAAAAATCAAAACATTAGAAAATCCATTTTTTTTTCAAAAATAAAATAATGTTTCTTCAGTTAGGGGTATGATACCTTAATACATTAAATAAGTGGTTTTAGTAAGTATTCAATTAGTTAGGGTTATGAGGAAAGGGGCATCAAGTGAGGGGTATGAATAAAGGGATATGAGACATTAATTGATTAAAGAAGTTGTTTTTGTAAGTATTCAATTATCTAGGGGTATGAAAAAAGGGTTATGAAGTGAGGGATATGAAGAAAGCAGTGTGAAGTGAGAGGTATGAAGAAATTTATATGAGATATTAATTGATTAAAGAAGTGGTTTTTGTAAGTTAGGGGTATGAATTTAGGGGTATGAATAAAGGGGTATGAAGTTAGGAGGTATGAAGAAAGGGGTATGAAGTGAATGAAGTTAGGGGTATGAAGTGAGGGGTATGAGACCTTAATTGATTAAAGAAGTGGTTTTATAAGTATTTAATTAGTGATGGGTATGAAGTAAGGGGTATGAAGTAAGAGGCATGAAGAAAGCAGTATGAAGTGAGGGGTATGAAGAAAGGAATATGATATATTAATTTATTAAAGAAGTGTTTTTTGTAAGTATTCAATTACTTAGAGGTATGAAGTGAGGGGTATTTATTGAGGGGTATGAAGAAAGGGGTATGAATAATGGGGTATGAATAAATGGGTATGAATAAATGGGTATGAATAAAGGGTTATGAAGTTAGGGGTATGAATTTAGGGGTATGAAGTTAGGGGGTTTGAAGAAAGGGTTATAAAGTGAATGAAGTAAGGGGTATGAAGAGAGGGGTATGAAGAAAGATGTATGAAGTGAGGGGTATGAAGAAAGGGGTATGAATTGAGAGGTATGAATTTAGGGGTATGAATTGAGGGGTATTAACTGAGGGGTATGAAGTTAGGGGTATGAGACCTTAATTGATTAAAGAAGTGTTTTTTTATTTATTTATTTTTTATAATTGTAAACTTTGATTAAAAATTTTAAAAACTTTAAAATTTTAATTTTAACTTCTTTTTTTTTCTTAAGAACTTTAAAATTTTAATTTTAATTTTAATTATTTAACCTTATAAAAAAACAAAAAAATCAAAACATTAGAAAATCAATTTTTTTTCAAAAAAAATAAGGTTTCTTCAGTTAGGGGTATGATACCTTAATACATTAAATAAGTGGTTTTTCTAAGTATTCAATTAGTTATGGGTATGAGAAAAGTGGTATCAAATGAGGGGTATGAATAAAGGGATATGAGACATTAATTGATTAAATAAGTTATTTTTGTAAGTATTCAATTACTTAGGGGTAAGAAGTGAGGGGTATGAATAAAGGGGTACGAATTTAGGGGTATGAAGAAAGATCTATGAATTTAGTGTATGAAGTTAGGAGGCATGAAGAAAGGGGTATGAAGTTAGGGGTATAAATTTTTGGGTATGAAGTTACGGGTATGAAGAAAGGGGTACGAAGAAATGGGTATGAAGTGAGGGGTTTGAAGAAAGAGGTGTGAAGTGAGGGGTATGAATTTATGGGTATGATAACTTAATTGATTAAATTTAGGGGTATGAAGAGATGGGTATGAAGAAAGTGGTATGAAGTGAGGGGTATGAAATAAGGGTTATCAATTGGTGGGTATAATATTAGAGGTATAAAATGAAGGGTATGAAGTGAGTCGTATAAAGTGATGGGTATGAGATCTTAATTGATTAAAGAAGTGGTTTTTGTAAGTATTTAATTAGTTATGGGTATGAAGAAAGGGGTATGAAGTGAGGGGTATGATGAAAGGGGTATGAAGTGCAAGGTATGAAAAAGGGGATATTGGATATTAATTGATTAAAGATGTGGTTTTTGTAAGTATTTAATTACTTAGGGGTATGAAGTGAGGGGTATGAAGAAAGGGGTATGAATAAATGGGTATGAAGTTAGGGGTATGAATTTAGGGGTATGAAGAAATGGGTATGAAGTTAGGGGGTATGAATTTAATGAAGTTAGGGGTATGAAGTGAGGGGTATGATACCTTAATTGATTAAAGTGGTTTTTGTAAGTATTCAATTAATTAGGTGTATGAAAAAATGGGTATAAACTAAGGGGTATGAATAAAGAGATATGAGATATTAACTGATTAAAGAAGTGGTTTTTGTAAGTATTCAATTACTTATGTGTATGAAGTTATGGGTATTTAGTGAGGGGTATGAAGAAATGGGTATGAAGAAAAGGGTATGAATAAAGGGGTATGAAGTTAGGGGTATGAATTTAGGTGTATGAATTTAGGAGTATGAAGTTAGGGGGTATAAATAAATGGGCATGAACTTAGGGGTATGAAGTTAGGGGTATGAATAAAGGGGTATTTATTGAGGGGTATGAATAAAGGGGTGTGAAGTGAAGGGTATGAAGTTAGGGGTATGATACTTTAATTGATTAAAATTAGGGTTATGAAGAGAGGGGTATGAAGAAAATTGTATGAAGTGAGAGGTATGAAGAAAGGGATATGAATTGAAGGGTATGAAGTGAGGGGCATAAAGTTAGAGGTATGAAGTGAGGGGTATGAAGAAAGGGGTATGAGACCTTAATTGTTTAAATTTAGGAGTATGAAGTAAGGGGTATGAAGTGAGGGGTATGAACAAAGAGGTATGAATTGAGGGGTATGAAGTTAGGGGTAAGAAATGAGGGATATGAAGTTAGGGGTATGAGACCTTAATTGACTAAAGAAGGTTTTTATTTTATTTTAATTTTTATAATTGTAAACTTTAATTTTAAAAACAAATTAGGAACTTTAAAATTTTAATTTTAACTTTAATTTTTTTTTCTTAGGAACTTTAAAATTTTAATTTTTTAACCTTAGGAAAAAAACAAAAAAATCAAAACATTAGAAAATAAAAAAAATATTCAAAAAATTTAGAAAATCCAAAAAAAACAATGTTTCTTCATACCCCTCACTTCACACCCCTAATTTCATACCTCTTTCTTCATACCCCTAAATCCATACCAATGAATTCATACCCCTCACTTCATACCACTCACTAATTGAATACTTTCAAAAACCACTTCTTTAATAAATTAATATATCATACCCCTAAGTTGGGGTTTTAGGGTTTAGTTAAAGAAATTATTTATGTAAGTATTCAATTAGTTAGGGGTATCAAGTTAGGGGTATGATATATTAATTGATTAAAGAAATTGTTTTTGTAGGTATTTAATTAGTTAGGAGTATGAAGTTAGGGGTATGAAGTGAATGAAGTTAAGGGTATGAAGTGAGGGGTATGATACCTTAATTGATTAAATAAGTGGTTTTTGTAAGTATTCAATTAGTTAGAGGTATGAAGAAAGGGGTATGAAGTGAGGGGTATGAAGAAAGGAGTATGAAGTGATGGGTATGAAGAAAGGAATATGAGACATTAATTAATTAAAAAAATGGTTTTTGTAAGTATTCAATTACTTAGAAGTTTGAAGTTAGGGGTATTTAGTGATGGGTATGAAGAAAGGGGTATTAATAAAGGGGTATGAAGTTATGGGGTATGAAGAAAGAGGTATGAGTTATTGAAGTTAGGGGTATGAAGTAAGGGGCATGAGACTTTAATTGATTAAAGAAGTGGTTTTTGTAAATATTCAATTAGTTAGGGGTATGAATAAAGGGGTGTGAAATGAGGGGTATGAAGAAAGGGGTATCAAGTAAGGGGTATGAATAAAGGGATATGAGACATTAATTGATTAAAGAAGTGGTTTTTGTAAAAATTCAAGTACTTAGGGGTATGAAGTGAGGGGTATGAAGAAATGGATATTAATTTAGGGGTATGAATAAAGGGGTATAAAGTGAATGATGTTATGGGTATGAAGTGAGGGGTATGAAACCTTAATTGATTAAATAAGTGGTTTTTGTAAGTATTCAATTAGTTAGGGATATGAAGAAAGGGATATGAGATATTAATTGATTAAAGAAGTGATTTTTGTAAGTATTCAATTACTTAAGGGTATGAAGTGAGGGGTATTTAGTGAGGGGTATGAAGAAAGGGGTATAAATAAAGGGGTATGAATAAAGAGGTATGAAGTTAGGGGTATGAAGTTAGGGATATGAAGTGAGGGGTATGAAGTAAGGGTTATGAAGTTAGGGGTATGAGATCTTAATTGATTAAAGTTAGGTATATAAAGAGAGGGGTATGAATAAAGGGGTATGAAGTTAGGGATATGAATAAATGGGTATGAAGTTAGGGGTATGAAGTGAGGGATATGAGACCTTAATTGATTAAAGAAGTGTTTTATTTTTATTTTTTATAATTGTAAACTTTAGTTAAAAAATTAGGAACTTTAATATTTTAATTTTAACTTTAATTTTTTTTCTTTTTTTCCTTAGGAACTTGAAGGTTTTAATTTTTTAACCTTATAAAAATACAAAAAAAAAATCAAAATGTTAGAAAATCAAAATTTTTCAAAAACTTTAGAAAATCCAAAAAAATCAATGTTTTTTTTCAAAAAATAAAAAATCAATGTTTCTTCATACCCCTCACATCACACCCTTAAATTCATACCCATTTATTCATACCCCTAACTTCATACACTTGACTTAAAACCCCTTTCTTCATACCCCTAAATTCATACCCATAAATTGATACCCCTAACTTCATACCCCTCACTAATTGAATACTTACAAAAGCTAATTTTTTAATCAATTAATGTCTCATACCCCTAACTTCATACCCCTAACTTCACACCCCTCACTTCATACCCCTAACTAATTGAATACTTACAAAAACCACTTATTTAATCAATTAATGTCTCATACCCCTAACTTTAGGGTTTAGGATTTAGGTTTTAGTTAAAGAAGTTTTTGTAAGCATTCAATTCATTAGGAGTATGAATTTAGGGGTATGAGACATTAATTGATTAAATAAGTGGTTTTTTTAAGTATTTAATTAGTTAGGGGTATTAAGTGAGGGGTATGAAGTAAGGTTTATGAATTTAGGAGTATGAAGAAAGGGATATCAAGTGAATTATGTTAAGGGTATGAAGTGAGGGGTATGAGACCTTAATAGATTAAATAAGTGGTTTTTGTAAGTATTTAATTAGTTAGGGGTATGAAGAAATGGGTATAAAGTGAGGGGTATGAAGAAAGGGGTATAAAGTGAGGGGTATGAATAAAGTGATATGAGATATTAATTGATTAAAGAAGTAGTTTTTGTAAGTATTCAATTACTTATGAGTATGAAGTAAGGGGTATTTAGTGAGGAGTATGAAGAAAGGGGTATGAAGAAAGGGGTGTTAATAAAGAGGTATGATGTTGGGGTTATTAATTTAACCATATGAAAAAAGTTGTATGAATTTAGGGGTACAAAGTTAAGGGGTATGAAGAAAGGGGTATGAAGTTAGCGGTATGATGTTAGGGGTATGAAGTTAGGGGTATAAAGAAAGGTGTATAAAGTGAGGGGTACGAAGAAAGAGGTGTGAAGTGAGAGGTATTTAATGAGGAGTATGAAGAAAGGGGTATGAATAAAGGAGTTTGAATTTAGGGGTATGAATAAAGGGGTATGAAGTGAATGAAGTTAAGGGCATGAGACATTAATTGATTAAAGAAGTGGTTTTTGTAAGTATTCAATTAGCTAGGGGTATGAAGAAAGAAGTATGAAGTGAGGGGTATGAATAAAGGGATATGAAGTGAGGGGTATGAATAAAGGGGTATGAAGTGATGGGTATGAATAAATGGATATGAGACATTAATTGATTAAAGAAATGAGTTTTGTAAGTATTCAATTACGTAGGTGTATGAAGTGAGGGGTATGAATTTAGGGGTATGGAGAAAAGGGTATGAATTTAGTGGTATGAATTTAGGGGTATAAAGAAAGGGGAATGAAGTTAGGGGTATGAATAAAGGGGTATGAATAAAAGGGTGTGAAGTGAGGGGTATGAAGAAAGGGGTGTGAAGTGAGGGGTATGAAGATAGGGCTATGAGACCTTAATTGATTAAATTTAAGGGTATGAAAAGAGGGGTCGGAAGAATGGGGTATGAAGAAAGGGGTATGAATTTAGGGGTATGAAGTTAGGGGTATGAGACCTTAATTTATTAAAGAAGTATTTTTTTACTTTAATTTTTTTAATTGTAAACTTTAATTAGTTTTAATTTTAACTTTAATTTTTTTTATTTTTTCTTAGGAACTTTAAAATTTTAAATTTTTAACCTTAGAAAAAAAATCACAAAGTTAGAAAATCAATTTTTTTAAAACTTTTGAAAATCCAAAAAAATCAATGCTTATTTAACCCCTTACTTCACACCCTTTTCTTCATACCCCTAATTTTATACCCTTAACTTCATACCCCTCACTTCATATGCCTTACTAATTGAATACTTACAAAAACCAATTATTTAATCAATTAATGTCTCGTACCCCTAACTAATTGAATACTTACAAAAACCATTTCTTTAATCAATTAATGTCTCATACCCCTAACTTTAGGGTTTAGGGTTTAGGGTTTAGTTAAAGAAGTGGTTTTTGTAAGTATTCAATTAGTTAGGGGTATGAGATATTAATTGATTAAAGAAGTGGTTTTTGTAAGTATTTAATTAGTTATGGGTATGAAGTTAGGGGTATTTCGTGATGGGTATGAAGAAAGGGATATGAATAAATGGGTATGAGGAAAGGGGTATGAAGTTAGGGGTGTGAAGCGAGTGATATGAAGAAACATTGATTTTTTTAATTAACATGGTTTTTTGTAAGTATTCAATTGCTTAGGGATATGAGACATTAATTGATTAAATAAGTTGTTTTTGTAAGTGTTTAATTAGTTATGGGTATGAAGTTAGGGGTATGAAGTGAATGAAGTTAGGGGTATGAAGTGAGGGATATGAAGAAAGGGATATGAGAGATTATTTGATTGAAGAAGTGTTTTTTGTAAGTATTCAATTACTTAGGGGTATGAAGTGAGGGGTATTTAGTGAGAGGTATGAAAAATGGGTGTGTGTGACCTCGAAAAGCATGCACCTCTACACTACTTGCAATATTATATCGAAACAAAGATCTTACATCATGGATAACATGGAAATGATAAATAAAGAAAGATATTTTATTAATTCTTGTAAATATTGGTTACATATTGGTCCCTCTAAGGGATATCCAGTTCGATACAATGAAATATAGGTAGAATAACGATGAATATATCCCCTTGCAAATGGGTGGTGCATTCTACAAGCCTCCTAATATCACACACAAACTTGTATGAGGGATTATAGATGCCTCCTCATTTTTCTTGGAGGGATATTATGTGTTGAATGTCTTGAATCGGTCATATAAATCTATAACCTGCGTGAATAGAAAAAATAAAAAACTATTAGTAGCACGGGTAGCCTCTCCTGATGAGGCTTTTATTATCATATTTAATAAATATGATAATAAAATAAATATGGTATATGAGAATAATAATAATACAATAAAATAAAACTGAATGATAAATGCATGGATAAATTAGGAAATAACAGTGTATATGCATTGAAAGAAATTGGATCTATGCTAAAACAAATTAATAAATTATTGGTCAAATATCTGCCTAATCAACAAAACTACGTTTGTGCACCCTAGACATGGCCAACATTGAATGACCGGAGGAAAGGAATGTCCTCCGTGTCAATCTCCAGAGAGGGTTGGCTCCCAAGCTAAATCCTACACTGGTTGAAGACTAGAGTTGCAGGAAAGAAATTAGAAATTGCGAAAAGAAATGGGAAATATGGCCATAGGCCGAAGGTGTAGGATTCGAGGTAGACTAACAGCAGGAAATTCACCCAAGCATGAAATAGCATATAACAAAAGAAAAGCAGCAGAATTTACTTATAAACTTGTAGGAACAACCTTCAAAATAACACTCCAGCACTCACTCCCTCATTAGCAACATTTAAATTCAGATGCAAAATTCAAATCTAACAACAAATAAGGCACATGAATGTAAAATAGAAGTGCATGAATACAGAAGGAAATTGCACACAAGATCACTTGCAAATTTAGAAGCCTTGTGTCTTCTATTGATGCAGAGAACTTGGAGAGTTTTCTCGCAAAGTGTCTAACCTCCTTTTACAATGAGAATTCAATAGTATTTATAGAGGATTTTACCTCTTTCATTAAATGCACATGGAGACAAAATGATCATAGATCAAGAACCATAGTGAGGAAATTCCTCCTTGGAAATATTGAAAATTCATTCTCTTGGAACAACGATCCATATTTCAAGGAAACATTTCCAAGAAATCAACATCTTTAGGCGTCGGTGCACAGAAAATTAAGAGACATTTGATGTCTTGAAAATGCACTCCCACTTTGGAAATCATGAAAATCCTCCTATATTTTTAACATGGCTTTCTTCTTCACTTGGGATTCATAATTTGAGTTACTCATTACCTCCATTATTTAATGTTATCCGTGATCTACCCTGGGTACCTTTGAAAATCTAGATATTGATGATGAATACACCTTTCATTAACTTCCTTTCTTCTTTGTCCAAGGTGACAACAATTCCCTTTACTTTTGGTGAAAATCTTAAGAGACATTACTACTTGCTTTTAAAATCATGTTCACCCCAAAAGGGTGCCAAAGATAGTCGCCCTCCCTTTGGGGTGAACGCGAAGTTGAATATTCAACGTGCCTCAACCATCTCGATGCATTCGCCCAACCTTCATTCACTAGTGCATTCACGAGATCCTGCTTTTGGGAGGATGTTCGCCCATGGGAGAGGTGAACGGGATGTTCACCCCTCAACCTGGGTGAACGCGATGTTGATTATTGTCACATGCATGCCATTGACTTCATTTCTTTCATCGCCTTTATATTACGTTCACCCCAAGGTGGGGCGAATGGAGCTTTCACCCCACCTTTGGGGTGAACGCATCCTATCGTCAAAATAATTTTTTAAAGATGGACAAGTGAACATTTTTCAAACTTTTAGAAAGACGTTCACCCCAAAGTGGGGTGAACAGAGCTTTCACCCCATATTTGGGGTGAAGGCATTTTTCACGTCTCATTCTTTGGGTGCTTTCACCTTCACCATTTTTATTTTAATATTTCCTCTTTTTTCCTTTGATAGTGTGTGGGCAGAAGTCTCCAATTTATAGTGCTTTCAAATGTTGTAAACTTGAATTCCTAATGAAGTTCTCAATTTTTTTTCCCTTTAAACATTCATCACTTCCAAGCTAAAAGGGTACACATAAAAAAAAATAGAAAAATAATTGTAACATATAAATCCAACCCAAAATAATATTTTAGGATTAATATCACCACATTACAATCAAAATGCTCCATTAAAATAAAACAAAAATCCCAATGTGGCAAAGTACAAAACTACCAATATTTTTGGTGACTCACGGGGTATCCAGCTCGCATGGATGCAAGCGATCCCAAGCCTTTATCCATTGGGCTGCTATGGAGTCTTTTTTCTAACTACCTTGGCTGGCACCTTTGCTATAGATGCCTTCCGATGTACCTCCTCTTCAACTTTCTCCTTGGCTTCAGCTTCGACCACCACTTTGAGGACTTCAGCTCGCTCTACTTCTTCTACTACCTTCTCTACCCATGCTCTGCTGTTGCCCGCTCTGCCTGCTCTTTGAGGTTTTTAGAGGTAACCTCATAAACTGTAACCGCTTCTTCCCAAGCATGGGTGGTGAATAGGTTGGGCGTACTCAAGGATTCATAGACAAAGCGCAAGTTCTGAACATCCTCCAAGCTGAGGTACTTTGCTCTCTGAGCCAACTCATACAAGGATAACTCCAAGCGGGTATATTTTTGCATTAGAGGCAATACCTATGCTTCTATGATGGGCTCCTCCCATGCATCGATCTCTAAGGTATCCTCTACAAACTTCTTCCAGGCTACCTCCAATTGTTCCTTAGGGAGAGGTTCACCCCATTCATCAGTGAAGTCTGGGAATCCCAACTCAGCAAGAGTATCAAAATGGGTCATGGAAATAGTATGCTCTCACTCGATGGTATTGAGAATTTTTTGTCCCTCTCTCACCAGGTCCATTCTCTGAAAATAACTATGCAACGTGACTTTGGTAGTTGACCAAGCATGATCCATTTCGCTCAAGGGGTGAATGTGAATGCTAGAATTAGCTAGAGCTTGAATTTTTACTACCATCTCCATATATGGCTCTAGCATTTCCTCCATGTTATCAATCAATTGTTGGCCCAGATGAATCTATATGCTAGCCATCCATAAATAGTGCAACACTTGAACTGCTTGTTCAACCAACTTCTCATAGTTTTGGGTAGAACGAAGGTGCACTTCTTTAATATTCTTTGAAGAAAATCCTACAACCTATGCAGCCTTTTCAACCAGTTGATTCTGGATAGCCTCTAGCTATTGTCAGAGTGAATGCATCTCTATCCTGGCCATGTCTCTTTATTTTAAGTGCACTCCGACCTATCGATGCAAGTGTTCATTTTCTATGGTAGTCTTTTCTTCTTGCGCTCTACTTTTTGCCAAGGCAGCTTCAAGCTCAATAATTTTATTTTCATTTTCAAAATATTTCTCCTTATAATGCTCACCATGCAAGTATACCGAGCTCATATCAGCCTGTATATTACCCATATTTTTGGTCGGATCTATCTTGGTGAGATCTTCAGTTATAGTCTCATAGACATAATCACTCGACAACATTTCTCCTTGTGGCTTTTGGACTAAGGGAGTGATTCTAGTCATGTGAGACTCCATGGCGACTAGGTCGAAAGCAACCTTCTTGATCGGCCGAGCTGGAGCCAAGGCCTCCTTTCACCTCTTGCTCTTCAACCATTATGAAGAACTCAGGTGCGCCCGATTAATTTTCTCCATATCGAGCTATTTTCATGCCACCTAAACATCGGGCAATGCTTGTATTTCCAAAAATGGGGTGAATGGAATTAAAACTTCTGAGCGGGTAGGCTCAAAAGAAGTAGATGAGATGACTAGAAGAGGGGGAACTAAAATGATAGATTGGATGGAGGAACTAGGTTCAATTATAGTTATGCTTACTCTAGGAGGAGCTTGCATACTTACAACCTCAATGGTAGTGGTGGTGGCAATGGAAGGGGAAGGGTGCAAAAATGGGTTCGCCCGGATGCATATGAACTAAAAGAAAGGGAGGTCAAAGAAAAGGGAAGAGAAGAGGGAGCAGTAGTGACTTCGAGAAGGGAAGATGAAGGAAGTGAAAGAGATACGGAGGGCATACCAAAGGGTGGAGAAATGGAGATAAAAACTGATGGGAGTGAATCAGAAGTCACTACATGCTCCGAAGAAGAAGAGGGAATAGAAGATGTACCTTTGAGCATGGACGACGTGTGATGCGATGATGGGAGTGGTTGTAAAATAACTTCTTCTTGTTGCTCTTCCACTCTCTCCTCAATATTCACATTCTCCTCGACATCCACAACTTCCACTTGAGAACTCTCTGACTGATGGTCCTCCTCTTGTTCTGGAACCATTGGAAATATTTGTGCAACCCTAGTTGGAACCTCTACTGTTGGTGAAGGATTAACAACTATAGTCGAAACAATAGGAACTAGAAGAGCTATAGTGACTAAAACTTTAGTAGTAGAAGTAGTGATGGCACCAGTCCTTGGTCTTTTCACCACTTTGGGAAATGGTGGTACCTTTGGTACATTTTGCTTCTCCGACGTAGGTGTCTCCTCAACTTTCTATCTCATCCACTACGATCTTCGTCTAAACACATACTATTGTTCTTCTTCCTCTAGAGTCTCCTCCTCAACTAACGAATATTTTCCCTCTATCTCACCTTCACCACTATCGGAGTGTTGAAAACTTTGAGGTAGAATATTGGTGAAAGCAACGGGCTGATATGAATCAACATACTCATCATAAATCTCTGAAAATGACTCATCCAACTTCAGCCCATAAGGAGTTATTGGCTTCCCTCGATGAACCCGCATTATCCACCAATTCATAATTTTCTCCTCAGTCCATTCAGGTTCACTTTCTTTAACTTGGCTAAACAAACCCGATGGAGGGATTTGAGATTTATACCTAGCCAGATTATACTCCACCTCTTGCTCATAGCAGTCATGCCAAGGTGGAAGTGTCGTCATCTTTTCAATGTGCCAATTCATATCGGGCCCATCAAAATTATTTTTATTCTTCTGAATATCAGGCCGAGGGCAACAATGAAATGATTTGGATTTTATAATTGCTATAAACTTGCCCAACGGGTCATACCTCCAACGTTGTGGTAGCTCTATGAGTCCCAAATCCTGCAATGTTACTGTAAGGAGCCGATTCTGTCCTACTTGGCTCACCTCTATACTACCAAATTTAAATGGCATATTGCATATCATTTTCTTACCATGCCCAGCTCCATACACATCATTCACATAATCTGACTGGCGCACTACTTCCATAGCAAAAACATGCTCGGTGGCAAAATAGGGCAACAAGAATGGCTTACCCGTAAAACCAAAAATCCTCACAACTACGCCCTGAGTGAGCAGAAAAATATCTCCTTTCTCTTGGGCAACCACTGCTTCTCTTAATTCCCGTGGCACCCTCTCGCATGTACCACAAAGTAACTCTATTGCAGGCCCCAAAAACCAACTGTTAAAACTGTAGAATGACTCCCTTCTTGTCAAGATGGAAGTCCACATATAAACTGGCAAAGGTTCATTTTTCTCATCTGTCTACGTTACTGCAATGAAAGGAAAGTATCGTTGGAGTTGGAAAAAGAAATACCATATCAGAAAAGAAGTGTGCCTGAATGACTTTTCCTCCCCAATTTGCAACTTCTCCAGCTGAAAATTCAACCTCCGAGAAATAAAATATGTCCAATCGAATAAAATCGGATTGGTGCCCTATCTCATAGCTGAAGGAGAATAGAATTCCACCCAGAAAATACATTGTGCTAAGGCCACTTGCCACTTATGAATGGTATCATCTGAAGGTAAACCTGTGACCCATGCCAACATTGAATAAATATCCAAGATTTTAAAATCTATGAGCGGCTTTGGCAAGTTAGGAAGCTGCCCCATCGATGGCTCCTTAATCAGCTGAGTCTCCATAAACTGATGCATTATTACCATGGAGACATATCTATCCTCCTGTTCATCGATATGCAATTTTTTATGAACCCCATAGGAAGGAGGCTTTAAACCACAAGCGAATGCCTCCCGAACCTCATCCGGGGTGATGGTGAAGAGTATTTCCCTCTTTGCATTTCTCATAGCTCTAGTAAATGGGTCATAAAACTGAGCGATAAGCAGCACTAGCTCAGGATAAGGATGAACTGGTGGGCACAGGTACCAGAATAGCTATGAATGATAGGGCACTGTCAGCCAACTTTTTGATGTCACCCCCTGGTTCACTACGAACTCAACATCCTACCACAATTTTTCCACACCTTTGTGGGTAATGATACAATCACCGATTTCTACCATTGTGTCATCATACGGGTCTAAGTCAACATAGTCATTCCTTCGAGCCTTCTTAGCTCTAGATCCTCCTATTTTCTTTGAATTTTTAGGCTCTACAACCTCTATAATTTCTTTAGTCTCTTTACTTCGCTTTCCCATTATTTCTTTTCCTAGAAAAATATTTTGAATGCTCTCTAGGAACTTCTGCAATGATAGTTCGAAATACACGATGGTAATAAAAATTTAAAAAATAACTATGAGCTTTTACCTTGTTCTCTATATAGAGTGCTCTCCCAACTACCGCAATAAATGCCGAGTTAACCTAGGCACTTTCGAGAGGACGTGAGCATTGATTCGCTCACCTGGCACCACTCCCAATGCTTTAACGGTATCACCTTTGATTCACTACCAAATCATCCTAGGAAAGAGTGCCCTCCCTTGCTACATAAATTCATTGTAAATCATGCCCTGGTTGTCGAAGCTTGCTTGGAAAAATAAATCAGCCACCTAAAAACCAATGGTATGTATTCTTTGCTCCTCGAGAACACAAATCTTTCGTAGGGTGCACATTTAAATTAATTGCTTTTAAAACATTCTTCTACCTACATTCCTGCTCTCCAATATTTACCACGTGTTCAAGGGCGCAATCCTTTCACAACGTGCTTCCAAAATCTCCTTTTCCTTCAACAAAGTCATTTTATGGGCGCCCAATAATCCCTTTTTTTACTACACCTTCAAAAATAAGAGCAAACTATTTCCTTTTCCTCATTCCAAGGCACCTTCAATTTGCTTGGTAATTCTATGGCAAATAACCTCCTTTAATAGACTTCTCCCTTTTGCTTTTTCACCCATATTTAGAAAATATATATAAAAAAAATTGCTTTTCAAAGTTTTTCTCTTTTCTTTTTTATTTTTTTAAAACTAATATTTTTTATATTAAAAAACCCCTAATAAAAATATATTTATTCTAAAAAATAAAGTTCACCCCAACTTTGGGCGAACGAACATGTCACCCCAACTTTGGGGTGAACACGACTTGTTTTTTAAAAACCTTTTACTAAAACACATATTTTTTTTTTTTATATATATATATATATACCATCACCATTTTAAAGCAAATAAAATACTATCAAAAGAATATATACATATTTACAAGATGGTACCTCATTAAAATCTCATCATTGAATATAGGCCTTCAAATGAAGGCCATTCACCAGAATAGGAAGATCCCAACCCTCCATGTCACGAAGATGATAGGCATTTGCCGAATTCACTATGAAAATCTGAAAAGGGCCTTCCCAGATAGCATCAAACTTATGGTGTTTCCCCGGCTTAGCCTTCTTCTCGTTCCATTTAAGAACTAAGTCTCCCACCTAAATCTGTGCTCAGTTGTTTTCTTTTCAAACCACTTCTGCATCTCTTTAGTGTGCTCGATGAATGTTTGATACACCTTTTCTCTATCTTCTTCCAACTATAATAATTGTGCCAATATTGCACTCATAGGATCATACTCCTCATCTTCATCTTGAAATAACTACAATGTTTGAAGGACTGGAAGCTCAATGTGGGTGGGCAGAACAACTTCTTTTCCATACACCAAAGAATACAGAGATGTTTTGATAGATTTTTTATAGATATGTGATCCACCCAAAGAGCCTGGTTCAACAACAAGTGCCAACTCCTTTTATTATTTCCCAGTGTCCTTTTTAAAATACGTAGCAAATTTTTATTGGTAGATTCGGCCAAACCATTCCCTTATGGGTAATAATTGGATGATGTTTTGAGATAAATTCCATATTTTCTAGTGAACTCTATGATTTTGGCCCCAATGAATGGAGTTCCATTATCAGTTACAATTGAATCTGGGATGTCGAAGTGAGTAATGATTCCTTCTAGAAAAGAGATGATGGTCGCTTGATCAGCCTTCTTGGTGGGAATAGCCTCTGCCCATCTGGTGAAATAATCAGTCATCATTAAGATGTATTTGTGTTCTATGGAAGAATGTGGATCAATGACTCCAATGAAGTCAAGACCCCACTACTAAAAAGGTGCTTCCACTTGAATTGGGCGTAGAGGCAATGCTCCTTTCTTGATTCTGCCAATGTATCATTGACAGCTATCACAATGTTGACTTACTTTATGAGCATCGATGAATAGAGTAGGCCAAAAATAGCCAGCTCGGATAATTTTTAAGGCCATGGGTCTACCTGCATAGTGACCACCAGATAGCCTAGAATGAAATTCTTCTAATATTTTCTCCTTTTCAGACTCCTTCACACATCTAAGGAGAACTCCATCAATATTCTTGTGAAATAGCCCATTAGGCAACAAAACATATTTGAGGGCTTGCAACCTAAACCTTCGATGCTATGAAGCATCAAGGTGTGGTGGACACTTCCTAGAAGTAAAGAAATCAATAAGCTCCTCTGTCCAATCATGATTGCTTGGAGTATGGTTTGCACAAATACTTTCACCAACTTCTTCTTCTTGCATTATAGTCAATGATTCTGATGTTGCACTTTTAGCCAATTCTTGACAAAGAGCTCATCCATGAACTAACTTTGTCGATCGGATCTCCATATCATATTCTTGAATTTTTGAGACCCAACCTACCCTTTTGTCACCTAGTTCTCCTTGGAGTATGAAGTTTTGAACATCGGGATGTATAACATAAATGATAGTTTTGCTCTGGGAAACAAAGTGTCGAAACTTCTTCAATGATTTCATCATCGCGTACACCTGTTTCTCAATGAAATTGTACTTCTCTTGGTGAGGTGCAATGACTTGGCTCAAGAAGGCAATTGGCTTCTCATCTCCATCTTCTTGCTTCTATGTCAAAACTGCAACATAGCTCTCTTGCTCACCTACTGCATAGAGAATGAAGTCCTTTGAATAATCAGGATTAATCAACACTAGAGCTTGGGTGATTCTTTCCTTGATCTCCCAAAAAGCTCATCTTCTAGCTTCTATCCATTTAAACTCGGTATTCTTCTTTAAGAGCTCAGTCATGGGTTTCACCACTTGAGCAAAGTCAGCAATAAACTTGTGGATGAAATTTATTTGGTCGAAGAAAGATTGCAAATCTTTTTTGTTAGCAGGCAATGGTAGCTTCAAGAGTGCTTCAGCTCTTGTAGGATCAATTGCCAATCCTTCTTGTGAAATCACATGACCCAATAACTTCCCTTCTTTAACAACAAATATTGACTTCTTCAGATTAATAGAAATCCCAAACTCACGACACTTCTCGAACACCTACCTCAAATGAGAAACATGGTCTTCTCTGCGATGTGAAAACATAGTCATGTCATCAAGATAGATTACAATAATTCTATTCAATAACTCACCGAAAGTGATGTCCATGGCCCTCTAAAAAGTAGCACCAACATTTGAGAGTCCAAATGGCATCCTTTGGTAGGCGAATGTGCCCCACTTTGTAGTGAATGTCATTTTATGTTGGTCCTCATCCTTCACCCATATCTGATTATAACCAGAGAAGCCATCTAACAATGAAAATATTTGTGCACTAGCAACCACATGAAGGATTTGATCAATCTGTGATAGAGGGTAATGATATTTTAGTGATGCCTGGTTCAAGTTCCAAAAATCTACACACAATCGAATGTCTCCATTCTTTTTTCGTACTGGCACCAGATTCACCACCCATGTCGAGTGCTTAATTGGGTAAATTATCTTTGCCTCTAGCATCTTTAACAATTTTACCTTCATGAGTACTTCTATCTTGGGATTGATAGGCCACTATTTTTGTCGAAAAGGTTTTACTCCCTCCTATAGCTCGATGGTATGTTGGATCACGTTCTTGTCATATCCCTTCAAATCTTGATAGCTCCATGCAATGATGTTAGGATACTCATAGCACAAGTTCTTAATGTCTTCCAACTCTTTCAGCATACAATCAATTCTAATTTTGATGATCTTCTCAGGTTCTAGCTGCAATTCCTTATACTCCTTGGCATCCACCTTGATCCTGTGCTTTTTAGCCCTATCATTTTGATCAAATAAACTTTCCAATGAAATCAATCCCCTAGGAATGTGATTATTCTTCAATTGTATCATCCCCTCCATCTCTTCTTCGACGAGATTTCTATCATCTACGCTTGCAACTTCCTTGATGAGAAAATTGACTATTTGCTCATCATTATCGAATACTTGCCAATAGATGTTCTTGTTAGGGACTGAGGGTCTATAGATCACCCTGATAGTCTTGGGATTTCTGACTATTTGCTCCATGGGAGAATAATTCATGCCAAGAGAGGCTAGAATATCTATGTGTTTATTTTGCTCATGGGAAATCGCCTGAATGTTCAAGGTTATGAAGGACTCAAACAAATCCCACACTTTGTTGTGATAGGCTTTCAGGTAATGTTGCTTAGACACACATTTATTTATGGTTTGATTGACAATGAGTTCAGAGTCACCAAAAATTTGCAACTGTTTAATGCCCAACTTTTTAGCCTTCTTCAATCCGAGGCACAATGCTTCATATTCGGTTACATTATTTGTGCAACTCCAAGTCAATCTATAAGAATAAGTCTTCTGTAACCCTATGGGAGAGATCAAAATAATACCAGCTCCTACACCATTCTTACATCTAGCACCATCAAAATAAAGCTTCCATAACTGATCTATGATAGGATCCAGGGAATCAGGGACTTTTTCTTCAATTTGCTCTAGTTTGGTTATCGTATAACAACCAATATCTATTCCAATCATTGCATTAAAATCCATGAGTGAAAACTCATCCTCGAGGTGAAGTTCACCAAGCACTTCTTCCATCAAATCAACCTCTTCTAACTCCTTAGTCATCATATTGACTGCTTCTGGGGGATTTTCTTCTTCCTCCAACTTCTCAATATGAAAAGTTGATGGCTTTTCATTATATATGTGAATCCTCTTTCCTTTAAATGGTATCTCCAAATGTGAGTAGTCTAAGGAAAGGTATCCTCCCAGTTTCGTTGTGAACTCCCTTGAGAGGCACATGCTAAAGTATGGCTCCAGGTCAACCACTACTACTTCTTGGATGACAGTGATTTGTGGCATGCTATGTAGGATGATGGGAATATCCTTGATTACTCCCACCATCTTGACCAGAGTCCCATCCAACTGCAACACTCCTAGGCTACTTCTTGTGTATTCCATCCCCATCACTTCACATACTACCTTTGGCATGATAATAGTCACAACACCGGAATCAATCATACAATTGTGTACAATCCACCCCTCCATTCTAAGTGACAAATAAAATGGGGGTGGCCTATTCTTTCCAATGGCTAAAGTCGGTAGTGCTTGTGCCAACACTATTTGAGAAGGACTTTTCTTTTGGTCTTTAGCAGTCTTAAGAGATTCTTGCAGTAGGTCAACTTGTCCAGGCAACTGTAGTGCATCATATAGGCTCACTTTCATAGGTATCTTCTTCATTTCTTCCACAATGTTATAATTTGAGATGGTCGGAGCCTTTTCTTCTATAACCCACTCATACTTATCCCAGTACTATTGAGTAGCTTCTACCCTTTGTCTCTTTGTCAAGGATGGGTACTTGAGGTACTCTTTGGCCTGCTCTTTCATTTCATTTTGAGTTTGGGCAGCTGTTGTAGGTTGTGAAGTTGATGCTCTTGTTTGTGTCTTTTCTTGAGTTTGCTTAGGTAGTAAATCTTTCAACATGATAGAATCCTATTGCTTAGCCATTGCACCAGGTGCCTTCACTGGAGGTTGCCCTTTTTCATTTTGCACCTTTGGTTCTGTAGGCACCTTCAAGGGTTCAAGCTCAGTTGGATCTACAGTTACTAGCTTCTTTTTGGACCTTGTAAGAACCGAAACTTGCTCCAAGGATGGCATCATAAAATTATGATCAGCCTCCCTGATCATGTTGATTTGTCCACCAGCTAAACTTTTTGCAAGCGTCTGCACATAATTCATATGCACCATGCAGGTTTCTTCTCCATGAGGATCATTGCATGTTGAACACCAGTACACCTTTTCTGTCATGCTAGTCTCTTCATTTGCTAACACAGTTGTGCTCTTCTTAGGGCCTCTACTAGTAGATGCTTGCTCTCGAGTAATCGATGGAGTTTGAAATCTCCTTGACCAAAATTTAGCCTCGACTTACTTCTTCCTTACCATCGTAAGCTCATTTGATATCGTCCTTAAGGCTGAATTATTAGATTTCACCTCTTATAACAATATCATGAAAGGATCAAGATTAGAAGGTGAGGGGGGCACTGGCAAAGGTAGAGGTACTGGTAGTGCAGGAAATGACAATGGGACCGATGGTACCGAAAATGCTAGAAAAGGAATAAATGATGGTAATTATGGTACTGACTAAATGGGTAACTATGAAAAGCTTGGAGTTAGGTGTTGTGGGATAGGGATCGGAGTGATTTGAGGTGGGCTTGAGCTCCATGAGGGAACTGGGTACATAGAAGGCATGGGTTATGAAAATGCACTTGAATACAAATGTTATGGTAGGTCATGCAGAATAGGCATCATCATTTTTGGAGGAAGCTTACCTATGGCAATCAAGTCAGATTCAGCTTTTTGGGCTTGCGTATACAGATCAGGGAAGGTATTCACATTGGTTTGTCGAACAACCATGCCAATGTCAGTGTTGAATACCCTAAGATAATAGAATGCAGCTTGTTCATGCATGGGCCGCAAACCATCAAGAACTCTTTGCCAGCTTTGAGTAAACCTGACATTGAAATCAACTATCTCCTCCTACGGATGTCTTTGGATCATTGTAAACTGATGCAACAAGGAGTATGGGTCAGCTTGTTCATGGAAATTTTTTATCAACAACTCCACCAACTGATCCCATGAGGTAATAGTACCAGGTTGCAATGATCGGTACCAATACAACAACTTTCCTCTCAATGATAATACCAATAATTTTACCATTACATCTTCATCCGTTATCCCATGGATCATAGCCAAAGAAGCTACATCCTGAATATGTTCATAGGCCATTTTACCAGTGCCATCATAGGTCGGTAAAGCCTTCAAAGCTGCTTGGGGCACTGGATTTTGTGCTTGTAAGTTCAAGGTCCCTGAGCTATTCCATGTTGGGAACTGCCTTGGTGGTTGTGGCTATTGAGGTGGTGGGTTCTGAGCCATGTGGACTGGTGTGTGGGGTGGAGCTTGAGGAATGCTAGTGGCAGTACTAACTGGACTTATAGGAGCAGAAAATACACTAGACTAGTCATGAGGATGTGGTGGATGATATATGGGATGTATGAGGTAATGAAGATGTACGATGTAAAGTGGCTAATTGAGGATGTTCTCCTAATATTTGAATATCAAGTTCGTAGAACTCAATTTTGGATTTTTGGCCTTCGATATTGTATTCATGAGACACAACTTTCGTTGTTCTCATATTTGGAGGTTTTTGGGTATAATCGAGTCACCAGATGTTCTAACTATACAACATGAAGGTGAACATCAAACCTTAATACTATCGAAAGTGGAACTTTCAGGGTCCCATCGAGCGTGCCAAAAATTATTGGTCAAATATTTACCTAATCAACAAAACTACGTTTGTGCACCCTAGACATGGCCAACATTGAATGACCGGAGGAAAGGAATGTCCTCCATGTCAATCTCTAGAGAGGGTTGGCTCCCAAACTAAATCCTACACTAGTTGAAGACTAGAGTTGTAGGAAAGAAATTAGAAATTGTGAAAAGAAATGGGAAATATGGCCATAGGTTGAAGGTGTAGGATTCGAGGTAGACTAACAATAGGAAATTCACCCAAGCATGAAATAGCATATAACAAAAGAAAAGTAGCAGAATTTACTTATAAACTTGCAGGAACAACCTTCAAAATAACACTCCAACACTCACTCCCTCATTAGCAATATTTAAATTCAGATGTAGAATTCAAATCTAACAACAAATAAGGAACATGAATGTAAAATAGAAGTGCATGAATACAGAAGGAAATTGCACACAAGATCACTTGCAAATTTAGAAGCCTTGTGTCTTCTATTGATGCAGAGAACTTGGAGAGTTTTCTCGCAAAGTGTCTAACCTCCTTTTACAATGAGAATTCAGTAGTATTTATAGAGGATTTCGCCTCTTTCATTAAATGCACATGGAGACAAAATGATCGCAGATCAGGAACCATAGTGAGGAAATTCCTCCTTGAAAATATTGAAAATTCATTCTCTTGGAACAACGATCCATCTTTCAAGGAAACATTTCCAGGAAATCAACATCTCTGGGCGTCGGTGCACAGAAAATTAAGAGACATTTGATGTCTTGAAAACATGCTCCCACTTTGGAAATCATGAAAATCCTCCTATATTTTTAACACGGCTTTCTTCTTCGCTTGGGATTCACAATTTGAGTTACTCCTTGCCTCCATTATTTAATGTTCTCCATGATCTACTCTGGGCACCTTTAAAAATCTAGATATTGATGATGAATACGCCTTTTATTGACTTCCTTCCTTTTTCGACCAAGGCGACAACAATTCCCTTTACTTTTGTAAAAAATACTTAAGAGATGCACCACTTGCTTTTAAAATCATGTTCACCCCCAAAAGGGGCACCAAAGATAGTCACCCTCCCTTTGGGGTGAACGTGACGTTGAATATTCAATGCGCCTCAACCATCTCGATGCATTCACCCAACCTTCATTCGCCAGTGCGTTCGCATGATCCTGCTTTTGGGAGGACGTTCACCCATGGGAGGGGTGAACAGGACATTTGCCCCTCAACCTGGGTGAACGTGATGTTGATTATTTAGTCATGCATGCATCGTTGACTTCCCTTCTTCCATCGTGCTTTATATTATGTTCGCCCCAAGGTGGGGCGAATGGAGCTTTCACCCCACCTTTGGGGCGAACGCATCCTATCATCGAAATAATTTTTTAAATACGGGTGGGTGCGCATTTTTCAAACTTTTAGAAAGACGTTCACCCCAAAGTGGGGCGAATGGAGCTTTCGCCCCATATTTGGGGTGAACGCATTTTTCACATCTCATTCTTTGGGCACTTTCAAGCCTTTCAATCCTTCACCATTTTTATTTTAATGTTTCCTTCTTTTTCTTTTGACAGAGTGTGGGCCTTTCCATAGTTCTTCAATTTGCAGTGTGCTTTCGAATGTTGTAAACTTGAATTTCTAATGCAGTTCTCAATTTGTTTTTCCCTTTAAACATTCATCACTTCCAAGCTAAAAGGGTACATATGCAAATAAAAATAGAAAGATAAAATAACTGTAACATATAAAATCGACCCAAAATAATATTTTAGGATTAATGTCGTCGCATTACAATCAAAATGCTCCATTAAAATAAAATAAAAATCCCAATGTGGCAAAGTACAAAACTACCAAAATAAATCAAAATTAGTAACAGATCTAAGCTAGAACTTGTAAAACAATGATTAACTCCCTAGGTGATGCCTACAGGCCACTATCCAGGATAGCAGTCATGAAATGAAGTCTTTCTCCTCACAAACCAGGGGCTATAGCACTATGTTCCTCGTCCGAATTTATGTTCAAGGGTCAAATTTTTGTGTCTATACATTGATTGGTGGTGAAGAACATTGGATATGAATGGTTGTATGGCTGGAAATTATCACCAAATTAGGCAGAGCTCCGCTACTCCTCCAGGGGATATTGAATCTCTCTCCAGTATGCTATAGCTTCACTGCACAAAATTTTGCAATTTGCAAATCATTTTCTTTTCTTGGGAGAGTCCATATGTAGACCTCCTATATTCAGATCTATATCTAAATCTTGGATTTTTGGAGAAGCCAAAATCTAGATCTACATGCAACTCACTATCCCAAGGGAAGGATTAGTCATAAATTAGCATTGAAGGGGCAGTCAGGAGGAGTTCTTGGAGTTCCTTGCCAAAGTCCATCTGTAATAAATGCAAGTGCAATCAGACTACATGATCTATACCTGTAATCCAGACTAAGTTTTGGTCCTAGTTATTATCAATAGTAGTGGCTAGACCTAGCCACTCTAAGCTTCAGCGGCTAAGATTGGAGGTCACTCTGCTTGATAGTGGTTAAGCCTGAATGGGCCAGAACTACCCTTTTTGAGTGGTTAGGACCACTACTAGCTCTTTGAAAGGTCCAAAATCATTCATATGGTCTTTAGGTGTGTCCATATGAGCAATCTCCTAAATATGACATATTTTAGGTGTCTACTAATGCCATTTTTTGGGATACATTGTGGGAAAACATAGAACGGAGTAAAAATAGATCACCTATGTCCACATTGTAGGGTATGTGATGATCATTGACCTGATCAACATTGGATACCCCAGTCATAATAAAGGGCATGAATCCTATAATTATTGCTTCCAATAGAATGGAAGGCTTAAATTTGTGAAATCTTACACACGTTTATCAGGCAATCGGGTAGCTTCAGTGCTACTATAGGCTTGACTGCAACTATAGATACAAAAGGAGGAGAGCTACAAACTTAACTATCATATTTGCTTTTTTCCCCAGCAAAGGGTAAGCTTATGATAGTTGTTGGTAATGATTCATAAGACGAACACAATTTGATATGATCAAGTGATATTTTGTTGATTTTGATTATCATTGTTGATATTATGACTACCCCTTCAAACTATGAGTTGATGAGGGAAAGATAATGAATAAAGTGATGAGTCGCTTGACCCAGATGAATGATTTGAACTCTTTTAGAGGGTTTCTTTGTTGTTATAGGGTAGGTCCCATCTTAGGTGTGATTTCAACCATTTCTATTAATTGTACATCTCTATCACATGGAGTGGTCCAGCCACAATGGCCTTCTTAGGGAATCAAGGTGATAGCGATTCTATTCAAGCTTATATTAAATCACTATATTCAATTATTTTTTGAAATATGTTATAGGAGAAATGAGATAAATCCTTGCTCTCGTGGGGCAGTTCAACCACCATGGCCTTCTTCAGGAATGACATGAAGCATCTCAACTCTACCATAACTAATTTGCCTCAAGTAGCCTTATGGTAATTTACTCATTTTCATGGATTGCATGGAATGTTAGTCACTACCACCACCAAGTGTATAGAGTAAATAATTGAATACGAGGTTCATTTGAGATTTTGATGTTATTTGATTTTTTTTGTTAATTTGAGTTTTATATTATTTTTGTATTTTTGATGTGTGATTTTTTGTGTATTTGGGCACTTCTTTATTTATTTCGGATCAATAGGTATGCTTAATGGCCCATTTTGAGGTGCCTCGTGTTGAGAAATTTAGTGATTTTATCCTTGTTTCCTAGTCGTTGTCAGGTCTAGCAGCCCCTAATTATGAGTTCGTGGCTGCTGTCAAGTCCAATGACCAGCAAGTGCAGGCCGCTGACACCAGTAGCAGTTGAGGCATAAATTAAAAATATAAAAGTAATTTCTAGGGATTGGCTTTTCATTTTTTATCAAATGGAAATTGCACTTTTGAGCTCTGAGGTGAAAGTGATTGTTTGTGATCTAGGATGCTGTCGAATTCAAAAATGATGGTGAAGTAGGGCGAGGCATCGAAAAGCGAAGGAGTTGATGATTCATGGATATCTCTCAAACCCTAGTTCTTTATTTTTTTTATTAGGTAAAATGAACCTCACTAAGTAACTGGTAAATGAACCAAACTAAACCATTGGCAATGAACCGAACTGGTCATTAGGTCTAGTTTAGGGTTAATTTTAGTGGGTCTAGCTTAGTTTTAGTTTTTCAATTTTTTTCTTGGTTTTGGATGAGGGTGAACACCATTGGCATGCTGCCCCATGGCAGTTGGCGATCATAGAAGCCCCTCAATGGCCAAAGAGGGGCCATTGTCACCATTAGCAACCAGCATGAATCCCAACAATCAATTTTTTGATCGTTGGAGGCTAGTCGATGTTGGCTTTTGCGACCACTGCATGGCTTCTCTTAGATTGAGCGACCACGCAACCTTAGGTTGATTTTTCCATTTTTGGATTTTTAAGGCATTTAATTGATTTTTTTAGCTTTTATAAGTGTATATTTTGATTTTTTTGAATGTTTAGGTGCATTTAGTCATTATTTTCACAACCTTAGGATTACTTAGATAAATTTTGCATCATTTTTGTTTTATTACTCCTTTTAGATTATAGGTGCATTTAATTTAGACATTTACTTTGCACTCTTTAGATCTTCTCTACATGGGCTTAGGACCCTAGATTGCTTATGCAACTATTGCTCCATATGGATGTCATGGATTGTGCATGGCTCGATGCCCATGGCCTCTAGTATGTCACTAGGCTACCGATGATCATGTTGAATCAGGCCTACCTTACTACCTTGGCACATAGGTGGGACTCTAGAACTAACACCTTCCTTCTACCTATAGGAAAGATGACTATCATGCCAGAGGATTTCTACAAGAAATTATAGATCCCCTTTGATGAAATCCCCATTTTGTCTTCCCCTAATTATGCCAAATACATAGTCTTCATGAGGGTATTTAGAGCTCCTGTAGCTATTATGTTTGGAAACTATTATTATGGAGGGATATTTGTGGATCGATGGCATCGAAAGGATGTCTTCTCTCAATGGCAGGCAGTTCTAATGCATGTTATATATAACATGATTTTACCTTACTACTTTAGAGTGAGGTTCCCATGGAACCTCCTATCTATGGTCCAAGACATGATGGATAGCATAGAACCTATCATCATGGCTTGTAGGAGTGCATTGTTAGCTCAGTGCTATAATAATCTATACTAGATACAACAGCGCATATGGGTCATAATTGCTTACAACTTGCTCCTCCAGATATAGGGATAGGAGCACATCATGGTGGACCACCCAGGAGGACTGCCCATTGGGATTACTGATATAGCAGATGTGGCTTAGTGCTACGAAGGTAGGTGGCATCAATATCATGAGGAGCACAAGATTTTATGCTATGCAGGGTAGCCTACCCACTATACAATATCTTTGACTGGCCTGTAGGCCAAGGATATCATCTAGAGGACCTATCAATATTACCCCACCTGGGCAGAGGTAGACATGTTCACGACCCATACTAGGCATGATCGATGGGTTATCAATCGCAAGGGTAGCATTAGGGAGTTCTACTATTCTCAGGTACTCATACAATATGGTCTACAACAGGATGTACCCCTAGATCCCATTTTGTACAAGCAAGTTACTACAGAGAGGGATCTTCCACCACCCCAGGTTGAGGTAGTCATAGAGGATGATGATCCTCCAACAATGGATGTTGGTATTACAGATGTTAGGATCACAAAGGCATATACCCAATGGTGGGTTACAAATCATTGGTATGGTGGCAGTAGCTTAGGCCAAGATCGAGATGAGGCAACTACAAGGGAGGATCCTGATGGATTTTGAGTGTCAGCTTAGATAGAGGACTGGGGGTAGGTCAGAGTAGAGCATCTAGTAGAGGAGTAGGTTGCTCCTAAGGAGGAGGTAGATTTAGCCCCATATGAGCAGGATTCCCCTATCTAGGATCAGTTTCATCTCATATAGGTTGAGCTTCAATTGGCTCAAATTTATATTCTATAGTAGGACTCTACCATTATTGGGCTTCAGACATAGGTCCAAAGCTTTGAGGAGGAGAGGACCACTCTCCAAACACATATAGACTTAGCATAGATTAGGATAGACTATATTACGGCCAAGAGGGACATTGCTCAAGGATAGATTGTATCAGTTTCTCCTATTATACAGGGTCTGATAGGTTTGGATCCAAGTGTAGAGGTCAGGCATCTACAGAATCTCTTGGATGAGTGCGATGCTCAGATCATAGGAGATGCTACATACACCGCATATCTACATATGCATATCTAGATGCTAGGTTCCACTCCTCAAGAGAGACCTATGGTAGGGGGGTCATAGCAGAACATGTAGAGTACATTAGGGTAGTCTTCAGTGTAACCTAGCCAAAGGACTAGGACCCATACAAAGAGGACTATGAGGACTAGCTCCCACCATTATCACAATGATAGAGCCAATATTAGAGGTGATGTAGTGGGCACAAGTCCAGCTATAGTGGTTCAGCAACAAAGGAACAAAATCCTGTAAAACGAAACTATAGTGGTTCAGCAGCAAAGTAATATCCCAGGCCACAGGGTCCTTTAGCAAAAAAGGAAGCCTTCGAGAACACCTACCCAACAAAGGAAGCAACAACAACAGAACAACACTTTTGAAGGAAAGGATGGGAAAGTGCCATAGGAATTCAAGAGAAAGGAGTCCCAAAGATGCATGATTGTATGTGTTAAAGCACAAAATAGAAAACAACAGCCATGCATCCTAGACAACCTTCAACAGCTTTAGGGCCACAAAAGAGGAAGTCCTACAAGGAATCAGTGACAAGAAAAATAGAGGCCTCTGCCAGCCATGAAAGGAACTAAAAACCTATAGGAACCACTACCTCAAATCCAAATAGTAGAGTCACAATATAAATCACATGGGCAACCCTCAAAACCCAAAAAAATGTTGTGTAAAACTGCTCATGAAGCCAGAATTCCTCAGACCCACCAAAAGTAGCTTCAAGGAAACAAGGAGGAGAACCTACAAGGATTCAGTAGCAAAAAGACCAGAGGCTGCAAATCCATGAAAGAAATTGAAATCCTAAAAGACCCACCACCTCGAATCCAAAGATCAGAGTCATAGTATCAAGAATGTGGTCCCTCTTCTAACCAAAAGGATGTTGTGCAAAACTTCTCAAGAAGCTAGAATTCCTCAGACCCAACCATTCACCACTGAAGATCCTCAACAAGCATATGTCAAGAAGACTTCCAAAAACAACCTGAGAAAACCCAGGAAGAGTCCTAGGAAAAAAAATCCTAACCCCAACCCAGAACCCAGACACCAGAGGAAAAGGAAGGACAGTGGAGCAAAGGTGGAACACAGGTTTTCCCACCGTAGGGTAAGGAAAGGGGCATAACAATGGAACAATGATCTCCCCCCCAAAAGGATATCATCTGCAACACCTTCTAGCCTAAAAGGATGGTAAAATGAGGTGTCAGGGAAACTGGAAAAGGATCACGGACCTGGGATAGGGTCGAGGAAGGGATGTAGGAAAGTGGAATAGGACTTCCATAGGAAGTCACCTGCAGAGCCCCTCCTCCTTCCTCCTGCCCAATTATTTTTGAGTTTTTATTATTTTGAATGTTTTTGATATTTTTGACTTTTAACTATTTTTGTGCTTTTGTGTTTAGCTTTTGACCAAATGGCTTTAATATGCCTTTGGAGATTTTTATGTTATTACCAAAGGATTTTAAGATGCCTTTGGAGATTTTTGTGTTTTGACCAAAGAGCTTATAATGCCTTTGGGGATTTTTGTG
Source organism: Wollemia nobilis (assembly GCA_028583015.1). NCBI lineage: Eukaryota > Viridiplantae > Streptophyta > Pinopsida > Araucariales > Araucariaceae > Wollemia > Wollemia nobilis. The sequence continues at coordinate 822,058 of JAQPPZ010001079.1, forward strand.
AGTTGACTAAAGATGCCATGCTGCCTTTGGAGCCTTTTGTGAGTTGACCAAATGTGCTATGCTGTCTTTGGAGCCTTTTGTGAGTTGACCAAAGGGCTTATGATGCATTTGGGGCCTTTTGTGATTTGACAAAAGGTGTTATGCTGCCTTTGGAGCCTTTTATGAGTTGACCAAAGGGCTTATGATGCCTTTAGAAATTTTTGTGAGTTTACCAAAGGTGCCATGCTACCTTTGGAGCCTTTTGTGAGTTGACCAAAGGGCTTATGATGCCTTTGGAGATTTTTATGAGTTGACCAAAGGTGCCATGCTACCTTTGGAGCCTTTTGTGAGTTGAAAAAAGGTGCTATGCTACCTTTGGAGCCTTTTGTGAGTTGACCAAAGGGCTTATGATGCCTTTGGAGCTTTTTGTGATTTGACCAAAGGTGCCATGTTGCCTTTGGAGCCTTTTGTGAGTTGACCAAAGGGCTTATGATGCCTTTGGAGATTTTTGTGAGTTGACCAAAGGGCTTATGATACCTTTGGAGCTTTTTGTGAGTTGACCAAAGGGATTATGATACCTTTGGAGCTTTTTGTGAGTTGACCAAAGGGCTTATGATACCTTTGGAGCTTTTTGTGAGTTGACCAAAGGGCTTTAAGATACCTTTGGAGCCTTTTGTTTTTTTGGATTTTTCTATTGTTTTTGTTATTTTGTTGGTTTATTTGAATGTTTTTATGTTTGGTTGTGCTTATGTGTAAAACACCCTTAAGTGAATAATTTTGAGAGGCTCTAGCTCCTCAACACCTTCTAATGATGCTAGGTGATATGCCCAGTCCAATATTCTCAAAGATGATATAAGGACATATCTAGTTGGCTATAAATTTGTCTCGTAGGTGCAGTGGTAGGTTTGAGTTTTGTTGGTTCTCTTTGAGTACAATATCCCCAACCTTAAAGTCTCTCATGTGGACTTTATTGTTATAATATCGCGTTAGATGATCCTGGTAAATGTGAATATTCTTGAGAGCATTGATGCGATGTTCATCCAAAAGGGTCAACTGATCCAAGTGGTCTTGTTGTATAGTGACATCATTGATGAAATATTTTAATGTGATGCGCAATGTTGGAATTTCCAACTCTAAGGCCATAATGGCCTCAGCACCATATACAAGCAAAAATAGTGTTGCCCCAGTGGGCATCCGCACGCTAGTCCTATAAGCCCATAATGCAAGGGGTAATTGTAGATGCCAATCCTTATGATTTTCTTTCATCGTCTTCTTTAATATAGCTACTATTGTCTTGTTTGAGGCATCTACTTACCCATTTTCATGTAGATAGTATGGTGTCATAAAATTATGTTGAATTTTGTATTTTGATGTTAAAGCCTACACATTTTTATTTTTGAATGATGGACCATTATCCAAGATTATTTTTGATGGCACCCCAAAGTGATAGATTATATTGTGAAGCATGAAATCTGTAATTCATGGTCCAATTATCGATGTTAGAGGAACCGCTTCCACCCATTTTCTAAAGTACTTAGTTGCCATTAATATAAACATGTGACAACCCAAATATGGGGGAGAGATCTTTTTGATTAGATCAAAACCCCACTGATAAAATGGCCAAGCTGCCTGAATGGGCTATAAGACCTAAGATGGTAAGTGTGTTATATTTACATGATGTTGGCATTTAACATATTTCCTAACATATATGCAGTTGTAGACACCAAAATCCAACCACTTGTAAGTCATCTATACCTTCCTGCCAGCCACGTGTCAGTCATCCATCCTTCCCGCCATTATTTGGCCCAAATCCACACTTTCCCACCATTATTTGGCCCAATTTCACTTTTCCCGCCATTTTTCATCCCCAAATTTATTTAAATTAATATTTATATATATTTTAATATTTTAATATATATATAAATAAAGTTTAAGTGATTTAATCTGAGCCGTCCATCCTTCATTTAATCTCATTCGTCCATCCATCTTAATCCGTTTCACAACCTAGATTTATTCTCTACCCTTGGATCCACTTTAATCTTAGCCACACGTTCAAAGTGTCGTTAAAACCCTAAAGTGTGCCCTAAGAGTAGATTATAAATTGAGTCACCTTGATGGCTCAAATGCTATCTATCTCTTCGGCTAAACCTACTTATCTTCCCTATCTAAGTCTGGAGTTGGCTATTGTTGTTAATCCTGAGTCTTTTGAGTCTTCTACGGCCCTAATTCTGAACTAAACCCTTTCGCCGCATCCATCGCCACCGCCTGGTCTCACCGCGTTAACAGGAAAAGGTATAGATTCGTCTAAAGCAAATAATCTCTCTTTATGTATTAATCTGCTGTTGAATTCTACATTATGTTTATTTTTATTTCATAAATCTAGGGTTTTAGACTGTTTCTGAGGGCTCACACAGTGGAGCCCTCTTATTAGTTTCTAACTCTTTGATAATTTTAATGTGTGTAGGATTCTAGTGGTAGATCCGATTTGTTGATAGCAATTGCTAAGCCGGAGTGGTCCGAGCCAAAGGATACAACGAAGCCCACTCATTCTGTTGAGGTTAAAGATACATTCTTTGGAGACGCCACCACATTGTGCCAGCTAGGGTTTTGGAGAACCCTAGCACAAATTGTAACTTTGTATCACGAAAAGGGTTACAAGCCCTGTTGTACTTAAAAGGAGTTTCTAAACTCCATTGATTAATAAAAATCATTCATTTTGTACAACTATTCTGCATTCCTTTATTGTGATTTCTTTATTTTTGTTTGGCGTTGTATCTTTAATCTACAAATGGCGATCACGGTGGGACCCCTTAGGGTTTCATGTTTTTAATACTTGCTTTACTGATCTATTCCTTTTTTTGTTTTATTTTGCAGGTTCCGAAAATTGTGAAATTCGTTGTTCCAGCGAACTAGGGTTTCTGAGGAGTTTGCAAAAAACGTAACAGACGCAGAGCGACGTCTGGAAGTCCGATCCGAAATGCAGAGGTGCATTTCAGCGTGCGCAGACTCCCTTGGGCGTTTGAAGGCAGTTTTACAGAAAAAGCGTAGGCTTCCGAGTAAGTGCGTTTTTTTTTTTTTTCTTTATTAAACTGTACTTTTTACGTTTTTGGTTTTTCTGTTGTATTATGTTTCTTTTTCAGATCATTGCTTTAAAATGAACAAAAACTAAGTAATCTGGAAAAGAACAGTTAAGCTGTATATACATTTTTTTTTGTTACATTTTTAGTTACATTTTTCTGCATTGCATTATTGGTTGTTGCTTGCATAAAAAAAAAAAAAAAATTTGCATACCTAGCTGCATATTAGAATAGCTATGAATTATCTGTTTTAGTTATCTAAGTAGGACTATTGATTGGATGTCAATAGTACTCCTGCCATTGGGTGATTCTAGGCAGAGAAGTGGACGAACCTTCCGGTTGCTCCTTTGATATCTGATATCATTGGTAGGCAGGGGGTTTAAAACAGTGTATCCACTTCTTCAGATGAAATGGCATATTTTTAGTGGCCTCTTGCTTAGATCATTAGAACTTTTGATTTATAGCTTTGTATGTATACATTAGACAACTAAAACACTTAAAATAAAATTCACTGCATTTCATATTGCATTTAAAATAGTAATATCTCGGATTTCATCACCGGGTATTGCTTGAAGTTTAGTGACGGTGGAATTCATCTCCATCCATTAAACTTCTGCCTCAGACACCATAGGTCACCCCCAAGAAAACTTGCTGGATTTCATCACCAGTAAGAATCTCGTTGTCCTTTCCTAGCCATAGTTTTTACCTTTTTTTTGCGAATAATTCAAGATTAGATCACATGCAAAACTCATAAATCGGACACTTAAAATTTACTACAGATTAAGATCAGAAAATAAGTAATTAACCGCAGGTAAGACACATTGGTTGAAACCTAGGTTGTGACTATTTTCTGATAATTTCTTTAGTGTAAATTTATCATTCAAGTTTTGCATTCTTCTTTTCTGAATTTGTTTAGATTTATTGCGTTATGGTCTTAACAAGGAATCAATCTAAAGTGTTAAATCTAAATAATCAAATGAATAATTCACAGAACATCCCCACCACCAACATGACCACTTATCCTAGTGAATTTCGGGCGAGTTCGCTGCAGGGTCTTTCACGTCCTTCTACCAGTCTATCGCATGGCCATGCCCATGGAGGAAGACAATTCCTATCATATTACCCACATTGATATGGCCCAAGTGCAAACTCACTTAAGAGATGGCACTGGTTATATCCTTGAGCCAATCCAAGATTCCCCTATGCAAGATTCTATTTTTCAGCGGGATATTGCATCAACCATACCCACTTGGTTTCACTCGAGTCTACACTAACATTTTTTTTGAGGCTAATGTTGTATCTGCTCAGTCGGCTTCATCTCCAACATCTTCCCAGATGCTCAATTTTCCTCCTTTGGAGACAAATGTAGTGTCTTCTCGACCACTTTCTCCTCCATTTACCCGGGTGCACACTAATTCTCTCTATGAAGCTGGTGGAACCTCGTCTAGCCATGACCAATTTCAACCCTCTTCTTCCCAAACCATTTATGGTTTCACCCTACCTGGGGCACAGTCTACTGTTTCTTCCCAGGTACCGCCTACTTCAGCCACCTTCATTGCCCTCGCTACGCGACCTCCTGTGACTACCTTGGCGACCTGCCCTCCACCTTCATCCAATCATCCCACATCCCTTGGGTTAGAAATTAATAAGGTTAGGGAGTACCTCTACAAGTTGCTTCAGCAACAACAGCAACAAAATGCCCAACCACCTGTCGTAGTAAATCCTACACCCCAACCAATTTCTACCCGACCATATTTTCTTAGCTCGGGCCCCACACGGGTACCCCAATCTTCGGTGGTGTCCATTCCTACCCCACATTTCTCCCAACCCAGTCCAGTTCATCATTCACCCCAATCACCTTCTTTCCGGTATCATCCATACCAACAACCTGTCCATTCCACAACGCCTAAAATTTCATCCCATCTCATCATTTTTCCACTCCTCCATTGCATCATCATAATCATCAAACGAATCAAAATTTTCATGAAGATTCTCGACTCCATGCTATGCAACAACAGATTGACAACCTTATGCTCAACATGCCTGGCTCATCTATTCAGAAACATACGCTAAGGTCGTTGATCAATCAACCAATTCATCCTTCGGTACCTTCACCGCCATATCCGATCGATTTCACATTACCGAAGTTTGACAAATTTTGAGGAACTGAGGATCCTCACGAACATGTGAGCTCATTCATGCATGTCTGCTTTAGAATCCAAAATAATGACGCTCTTATGCTCAGAACTTTTCCTCAGACATTAGGAGGAGATGTTGTACAATGGTACAATCATTTACCTCACCATAGCATTTATGCTTACGAGCAATTGATTAATCTATTTTTAGAACGATTCTCCCTAAATGTACAAAGGAAAGTCTCATTTTCCGACTTATACAAGCTCAAGCAACATGACAATGAGACTGTTTATGACTTTGGAAACCGTTGGAGGGCTATCATTAATAAATTACCATTCTCCCTACCAATGGAGGAGTTAACCAAAATGTTCACCTAGAGTTGTCTAAAACCTATCTCTTGGTTACTCCAATTACAACAATACAGGACTTTTGAAGATGCTTTGGCCCAAGCAAGTATCATAGAAGACATTAAAGTCCAAGAGGGTGTTTTAAAACCCGGTAGAAAATAATGGCAACAAAAGGGCCAAAAACGAAATAATAATTATGGCCAAAAAAAACAAGCACAGGCTAGTACAGCCTCAAATGTTAACCAAGTTAATCAAGTGGTGGCGAGCCAGCCCGTAATGGCTCAACAACAACAAGTAATGCAAAGTCAACCGCAACCAATTGCTTATCATGCGGTACCCACCCCTCCTCAACTATCTCACAATATTGGGCCAACCATGGAAACTCGACCTTGGCAAACAAATCGTCCCAAGCGACAGTTCACACCTTTAGATGAACCATATGCGGTCATATTCAACAAGTTATATAGCACAAATCAGTTAACTTTACCTGAGTTTAAACCTTTAGAACCATCTAGAAGGGGGAAGTATTACAAGGAGTACCTATTTTGTCCTTATCATAGGCAAAATGGACACGATATCAATAATTGTACAGATTTCAAACATGTGATCCAAGATCTTATTGAGATTGGAGCCATTAAATTGGATAGCCCCTTAGCCCAACAAAATCAAAATCTTGGTGTATTTCAAACACCCCTTCCACATCGGGAGGAAGCTCCAACAACTCTAGGGGGAGTAACTCAGGTAACTCCTCCTAATCAAGTCAACCATGTACAACAATACCAAGGTTTTGTGGGTACTATTAACATAGTAACCCGGGGTCAAAGGGCAAACCAACCAAATCAGGCTCAACCACAGCCACCTGTACAAACTCCTAGTCCACCTCAGGTAACAGTGACCCAACGATGTGCTAGTACTTCTCAACAACCGCTAAATCATTCTACTCAACGCCAACGACCCATAATGTCATTGAGTAGCCGATTAACTACCAGTTTAAAAATGGCTTCTGCCAAGTTATTGATCTATGACCTCATTCAACAATCTCACCCGCATAAATAGGCATTAATGGAAATATTAAAGTCAATCGAGCTTCAAACTCAAGATACTAATGCCTTCAACAACTTTGTGGGGAGTATTCAAACATGCATGGAGCCCTCCATCACTTTCTATGATTTTGAAATCAAACCTTTGTCAACAGAAAGTATAGATCCTCCACTGCATATCATGGCCAAGATCGATCACAAGCCATTCAAGAGAGTCTTAATTGACATCGGTTCCTCAATCAATATCATTACAACATCGACATTGAGTAATCTAGAGCTGTTGCCATCCCTTATCACCAAGTCAACTTTTACTCTTAAAGCATTTAATGATGCTTTATCTTCCACGGTTGGCACAGTTATCTTGCCCATTGAGGTAGGGGCCAGAACTTTGCATACCTTGTTTCACATCTTGGAAGGGTCCATGGCATACAATGTATTGCTTGGACGGCCTTGGCTTAGGGAGATGAGATGTGTCCCTTCTATCCTTGCATCAATGTCCGAATTATGTATATGAGGGACAGGTTCATTGTGTACCTGCTGACACTGAACCCTTCAAACATTGCAACTATGTCTCAAATCCTTATGAGATTGTGTTGCCATCCACTCATCTTTTCTTGACCCCATCTACTTCTTCTATACCATCTTCTTCTAAATCTCCCATTCCTGAGGAGCTACCCATCATATCGCAACCATCTTCCTCTTTCGCTATTCCATCTCATTCACCACTTTCTTCATCTCATAATCTTCCTTCTTCTTCATCAGTGACCACATGCACATGTGGCCATGACCAATCATCTCTTTCCACGTCATTACCCCCTTCTTCTACACCTTCTTCAACATCACCTATTATTCCTCCATCTTCCCAACCATCACCAACTGATGTTTCACAAGTCAGTGAAGCATCAACCCAACCAAATCCTTCCAATTCTTCTATCCCACATTTTTCCATTCCATCATCTAGTCCATCTCCCTCCCAAGTCAAGGTCCATTTAACTGATGCAGGTATTGGTGAGTATGCCATCCAAGATGTCCACATCACACCGTTCAATGTGCAAAAAGTTAAATATTTTGGTTGTCCACATGACCAACATTTATCCATTGGATCGATTTATAACATGGGTTCTATGCCAAATTCCATTAATTTTGTATATGGGGGAATAGAGTCATATTCTAGTCCTACCACCATACTAGAACCCAAGCATCTAGTCCCTGCCAATATCGAAAGGATGGAGGGTTTTCCCTCTCGCTATTTCCACAGACATAATTGGCAACAATTTGGCCTAGGTCGATACAAGCAAGGGGTAACTGAATGCATCGATATGCCATACCAGAGACCCACTGAGCGTTTTGGTCTGGGCTACCAACCACTTCCATCCCTTTCTTCTTTTGAACAAGCTTTTCAAAGCATTAATCTTAATTCAGAAGAAGAAATCCTCCACCCCGACGAATCCGAAGATGAAGCCTATGAAGAATTTGACGTCATGTCAAATGGTGATGAATCCGAAGAAGAGTCGGCGCCCATTGTTTCCCTCACTGAACAAGACGAGTTTTATCTCCAATTGTTCCCTCTCCAAGAGGCCATCTTTCGCTTGCTTCTTCCACAAGAACGAGGTGAACCACCCCCTCCGCCACATCCATAAGCCATAATCCAAACCTATATTATATGTATATACTAAAATAGTGTTTTTCACCACTACCAAAAAAAAAAATCAGAAAATTCCCAAAAAAAAAAAAAAATATCAAAATATATAAAAATACTTTATTGCTTTATGTATGTGTGTAATAGTGGTTTTCACCACTACAAAAAAAAAAAACTCAAACTACAAAAAAAAAAAAAAACTGAAAAACTATGTTGTTTTGCATTTCAGGTCTTCCAAGGTCTTCACCGGTTTTCCCTTCCATTCCGCCCATCCTTTCTTTCATAAGTCAACAATGAATTTTGAAGACTTATTCACACCGCTCCATAATCCATATGATCCGGATAAGCCAATCCCGATCAACCCAAACCTGATTGACATGGATCGGATTTCATCTCCTCCATCTATTTCAGAGTTCATCCTTTCCGAGGAATTGTTAAAGGCTTCCGCCAACTACATTCCTCCTTCACCTCCACATTCACCTTCATCTTCTAAGCCAGAGATCTTCCGAGCGAGACATAGACGAGAGCAAGGCACGGGAGCCCGATGACATTTTAGATGACATAAATCCGATCCCTACTCCCCATCGGCTTGAGGAAGGTTCCCACATGTCTATTGAAGAAACTATCGATGTAGACCTTAGTCCGGACCAATATGGAACCCAAATTGTGAAGCTGGCTAAAAGTCTATCATCAGATGAACAAGAGCAAATGATTGCTCTACTCAAGCGGAAGAAGGAGATATTTGCATGGTCTTACAAAGACATGCCAGGCCTAGACCCTAATTTGGTTGTCCATAACCTCACCTTACAAAAAGATGCTAAACCTGTCAAATAGAAACTTAGGAAAATGCATCCTATCATGGCCCTCATAGTTAAATCGAAGATTCAAAAACTTTTGGATGTTAAATTTGTCGTCCCGATTGATTATCCTGAGTGGCTTTCTAACATGGTACCCGTTCGCAAGCCTAACGGGGGAATACGTGTTTGCACCGATTTTCAAGATCTAAATAAAGCGTGTCCTAAGGATGACTTTCCTCTTCCAAACATTGATACTCTTGTCGACACCTGTGCTGGTCATGAAATGCTTTCGTTCATGGATGGATTTTCAGGATACAACCAGATTCGAATAAACCCTGAAGATCAACACAAAATAGCATTTACCACACCTTGGGGAACTTTTTGTTATAGGGTGATGCCCTTTGGCCTTAAGAACGCAGGTGCAACCTATCAACGAGCCATGACTTATATTTTCCATGATTATATGCATAATATTATCAAAGATTATGTGGATGATTTATTGGCAAAATCTAAAACTCGACAAGAGCATTTTGATGTATTGGAAAAAGTTTTTGATAGACTTCTAGAGCATAAAGTAAGGTTGAACCCTAAGAAATGTGTCTTTGGTGTTACCTCAGGCAAACTCCTAGGTTTTATTATCTCTAAATGAGGTATTGAGGTGGACCCAAACAAGGTCAAAGCCATTATGGAAATGTGTCCCCCAACAAATTTGAAGGAGTTGCGTAGTTTGCAAGGAAATATTAATTCAATCCGTCGCTTTATTGCACAACTTTATGATAAATGTAGGCCATTTTGCCACCTACTACAAAAGGGGGTACAATTTTCATGGACAAATGAGTGTCAGAAAGCCTTTGATGACATCAAGCGATACTTAGCGTCTCCGCCGAGTCTTAGCTCCGCCTCGTCCGGGGGTCCCTTTCAATCTTTATATCTCAAGCAACGGACTTTGCCTTAGGGACAATGCTTGCACAAAAGAATGAACAAAATCGTGAGCAAGTCGTCTATTATATTAGTCAAACATTGGTAAGCTATGAAACCCGATATGCTTATGTGTAAAAGTTGTGCTTAGCGAGTGGTTTTTGCCACTAAGAAACTTCGTCATTATATGCTTAGCCATACAACATATGTCATAGCTAGAGAAAACCCTCTGCGTTATATGATGTCTCGCACTTATAATAACACTCGTACCGCTAAATGGATAATGTTGCTTACCGAATTCGATCTTGAATTCATTAGCCAAAAATACGTTAAAGGTCAAGTTATAGCCGATCAACTTGCGAAAGCTCCACTACCTAGTGATCATCCTTTGATTATTGAGCTCCCAGATGATTCGGTATTTGCTATCACTGAACAAGAAGAGGACATCATTCCGGAGGAAGATGTTGACATCACGCTATTTTTTGATGGCTCTAAGTGCGCGAAAGGTCAAGGTGTTGGAGTTGTGTTTCATACACCTCAAGGGATTCCCATCCCTTTATCATTCAAACTAGACTTCCAATGCACCAATAATACAGCAGAGTATGAAGCCTTAATTTTAGGTCTTCAATCAACCATAGCTATGAGCATTAAGCGTATTCGAATATTTGGGGATTCTCAACTCGTGGTTAAACAAATTACAGGAGAATACCAAGCCAAAGAACCTACCATTAAGCTTTATCATGATGTAGCAATGAAGTTGCTCTCTAAGTTTGATTGGTATGAGATCACTAGTTTGCCTCGTTCGACTAATAGATTTGCGGATGCCATGGCCTCTCTTGGATCATTGATTCCAAAGGACTCCCTTGGAGAGGTACAACCCCTAATCATTTCCACAATATCTAAGTCTGCAATTGTCCGTGCTGAGTCTAAGGATGAAAAAGATGTTTTCTTTATCCATTCGGATCCATATGAGCCTTGGTCTAGTGAGATAGTAGCCTTCCTCAAGTTTGGAACACTCCCATCTAATTTTTCTTGAACTGCCCGCTGTTGTTTTAAGCAAAAGGCAGCTCATTTTGTTCTTTTTGGGGATGTGTTGTATAAACGTGGATATGATGGAGTACTCCTCCGCTGTCTAGAAGCAGGTGAAACACATAGAGCTATTTCTGAAGCCCATGATGGTACTTGTGGTGGTCATTTTAGTGGAATGGCCATTGTGAAGCGTATTTTACGTATGGGGTATTATTGGCCCACTATGGAACAATATTATTGCAAATATGTTAAACAATGTAAAAAGTGTCAAGAACACGCTAATTTAACCCATATACCATCACAAGTTTTATGGCCCATCCAAAGCCTTTGGCCCTTCTCACAATGGGGTCTCGATTTAATTGGCAAGATTTCACCTGCCTCTTCAGGACAGCATACTTTCATCATTACAGCCACTGAATACTTCACAAAGTGGGTTGAAGCTATTCCTCTAGCCGATCTGACGGGTCCTAGAATTGTGGAGTTTATACTTCACCATATCATTTGTCGTTTTGGTATTCCCTCTAAAATTATTTCTGATAACGGCAAGTCTTTTAAGAATAAGGATGTTCGAGCTCTTTGTGAAAAGTATAATATCCAACATAGTTTCTCAACTCCTTACTACCCACAAGCCAATGGACAAGCTGAAGCTTCCAATAAGACCATAATTGCTATTCTTAAGAAACTTGTTAAAGAAAATCATAAATATTGGCATACACAAATCCCCTTAGAATTATGGGCTTACAGAACAAGCATCAGAACTCCCATTGGGGCAACGCCATTTTCTTTGGTCTATGGAGCTAAAGCAATCATGCCTCTTGAGCTCGAGATCCCTTCCTTGCGAATTTCTTTGCAGGAATTTATCGATGATGATACTGCTAGACAAGCACGTCTTGATCAACTCACACTCATAGATGAAAAATGAATCAATGCTTTAGAGCATTTGCGAGTTTATCAAGACCGATTGAAACGTGCTTACAATGCCAAATTTCATCTAAGAGAATTTCAAGTAGGGGATCTTGTCCTTAAAGAGAATCAACAAAACACCAATGCATTGCCGCATCTTCGAGATAAATTCGCGGCTAATTGGTTAGGTCCATATATGGTCACTGAAAGAGTGGGTAATGGAACTTATAGACTTGCCAGTTTAGAGGGAGAGGAAGAACCCGAACCACTTAATGTTATACACTTGAGGGCATTCTACGCATAGTTTGAATTTTATATGTACATATATACATGGCTTGTACAACAAAAAAAAAAAATAAATAAACAAATAAAATAAAAATAATTTGCATTTCATTGTTAGTTGCATACATCTCATTCAAAAACATTGCATTTCATGTGCATACATCTCATTGAAAACCATAACATTTCATTTTCAGCCATAGTTGCATATCATGTTAGAGACCATTCTATCTTTTGGATATAAAATTTGGTCAAGCAAAAGTCATGTTGCCTTAATCGGGGGCACCTTCATAAAATCCATCAAACCGAATTGTCATTCGTACACCCATTTTCCATTTGCACATATTTACATTGCCAAAATGTTTTCAGATCACTCGACCATTCCTAGTTTTTTAAGAAAACTTCGAAATGCATGTCAAAGTTCTCTAGGGCCATATCACAAATTACACTAAATAAAATCTTGAGTATTGGGAAATGATTTCAAAAGCGGTCTTGAACCTATCACATTTTCACATCTTAAAAACATCTTGTGTCAAAGAGAGATAACACCATCCTTGGGTTGTGCCTTGAAGTGAAAAGGGTAATCCTCGTTTGTCCTATCATGCAAACATAGTCCATAAAACAGTGGTTCTTACCACTATCACAAGCAATCACAAAATATAAATATAAACCGAGTAGTAAGGATAGGGTAAAATTCTCATCATACTTCGGTTGAGAATCCGATTCCCCAAAGCTCTAAGGAAATGAACATTTTTCACACACCACTGATCCCAAATAAGTTGTAAGGATCATACTACTTGTCCAGTCAGACGGATAGGTAGTCATCCCAAAGGCTTACAAAGGTCTAAAACAACATGGACTATGGAGTTAACCTTCATCGGGGCTATAGACGCTTGAGTGGCGAGTGGAGTATACTCATTGCGTGGCGACATGTCTCTCCTCAAAAAGAGACCTCTAAATGCTCATACGGACAAACTAGCTTCGGGGTCTTCTCCATAACAGGGTTACCTAATTTATGCAAGATGAGGTTAATGAACACACTTGCACACACACAGGTTTTTGATTGCCTAGAGTCACTACCATGCTTCTGATTTGGTTAATGAACTCGCATGCACACACATTTGGTCCTAGTTGAATTAGGCAGTGTTAGTAAGTTTGTTTGATACCACTAGCATGTTTGAGTCTTTGTAAAACAGTCTTCCATATCAACCTCCATATCTTCCTCCATATCTTCCTCCATATCTTCTTCCATATCACCCTCCATATCTTCTTCCATATTCATGTCATTCCATACGTCATCCATTCACAAGCCACCAAGTTCGGTGCCCCTGATTAAACAATTATGATAACAGTTCGCTAAATCTAACTATCTAAAAGTATGAGTGCTTCTTAGTGCATATTTCATTTACTTAGTCTCGCATTAATCATCTATAAGTTTGCATACCATTCCATCACATATGCATCAAAAACATTAAAACATATAAAAACATGCATCACAAAAACATAGGCATTCACACAAAAGAGAGTAAAACACCAAATAAATAAAAAACCATGTATATATATATATGTATAAAGGTCAAACTATACAATGAATGCCAAAAGGCTACAATATACAATAGAGCACCAAGGCTCATAAAGAGTGCATCTAAGCACTAAGCTAACCATCAAAAGAGGACCCCTGAGACCTAGTAGGAGCCCTAGACCTAGTGCCTCCAATATCTCCCAGTCTGCCTGGGACAACGACCTCCTCATCCCCGGAATGATAGGGGAGAATCGGTGTCGTGCCTCTAACACCCTAAGCTGCAAAACAACAAAACAAAAATTTGTTACAATTTTTTCCGAAAAAAAAAAAAAAACACATAATAAGTACTTGCTTAAATGAACAAATACCTCAGTTGGCTGCACTTGCGCGTTCGCTCCCATCTCCGCCATAGCTCCCGCGTGCTTCACTCTCCCACACAACCTTTCACTCCACTTCACTCCACTCCCTCAGACGCACTTCTCTTAAGCTCGAACGCACAAATGAGCGAAATTCTCGTTGAAACTGTTTAAATAGCTGATTTTGGCACCCTGAAATGCAGTAGGGCATTTCATGGTGGATTCAGACGTAGTCCTGCATCTGCAGAGCGCCTAAACACCGGCGGGCGTCTCTGCCAACCACAAACACAGACCGGCGTTTGGTGTCAGTATTGAATAAAGGAACAAAACTTACAAAATTGAAGCTTACCTCCTCCAAATTTCATCAAATTGCATTCATCCATTCTTCTTATCATAATAAAACATTTTGTGAAGGTTACAACAGTTTTGGACACAAATTTTGTCATTTCGCTCAAAAAGCGCATCATTCATCATTGTTTTACAAATTGGGTTAAAAATATTCAAAACCTTCACAAAATTAACCACATTCATCAATTCTTCTGATCTATCATCAATTTCATTCTTCTTTCATCATGCATATTTTTGCCAAATCAAATTAAAGTAAACCTCGTATCTAGTGGTATATTCTATCACCTTGGCGATTGCAGCGATTTGAATCCATGCAATTCGGTAAGAGGATTAAACCACCATAAGGACACTTACCATTTATCATCATCAATTATTTCATTGTTTGAAAATTGGAAATCAATTTTGGGTATTCTACTTTTCAAGTGACCTCATACCAAGATTAATTTGCTCAACAGTTGTCATTGATGGCCTAGTTCATGGGGCCATAAACATGGACAATCTTTCATATCGTCATTATTTTAAGTCTTGCTAGAGATTGTGGCTACCTAGGTTGATTGGTTCCGACCCGAGGAATTATCCATACAGTCACTAGGAGCATCTCTGAGTTCTGGACTCTTTCATGCATCTTTCATCTCTCCATATCAATGGCGCCAACAAGGCAATTTCATCAACTAGTATGGATTCACACACAGGAGTTGGGGCATCCGTTATCAATTTCTAATTTTCCTATAGTGGAATTCATCTTACATGATCATGGAATTTACAGTTTGGCAAAAATCCCTTTATAACCGTTGGGGCAGAAAACGGTCCATCTTTCACATCACTCATATCGTCTTCAATCATATTCTTTTCTGGTTTGTACACCAACCCCTTTTCTATTGGGACATAAACAGATGGTGCATGCACCAACCCTTTTTTCACCGTTGGGGCAAAAACGGTTCATTATCTTCCGAATTTCTTCCAATTGGCTTGTGAGAACCATTCTCGCTCGCCAATTGAGGGGGTAAGCTGAAAAATTTTAAATATTCTTTTATTCTTTGGTCTTCAAAGTTGTGCTTTAGTCTTGAGAGAGAGTTGCGTCCGATCCGACTTTTCGGGTGTCTTAAGTTTTTGTGCTACATTGTGTCTTCACACAAAGCGGCTCAAAAAGGGGCATCTGTAGACACCAAAATCCAGACACTTGTAAGTCATCTATACCTTCCTGCCGGCCACGTGTCAGTCATCCATCCTTCCCGCCATTATTTGGCCCAAATCCACACTTTCCCACCATTATTTGGCCCAATTTCACTTTTCCCGCCATTTTTCATCCCCAAATTTATTTAAATTAATATTTATATATATATTTTAATATTTTAATATATATATAAATAAAGTTTAAGTGATTTAATCTGAGTCGTCCATCCTTCATTTAATCTCATCCATCCATCCATCTTAATCCGTTTCACAACCTAGATTTATTCTCTACCCTTGGATCCACTTTAATCTTAGCCACACGTTCAAAGTGTCGTTAAAACCCTAAAGTGTGCCCTAAGAGTAGATTATAAATTGAGTCACCTTGATGGCTCAAACCCTATCTATCTCTTCGGCTAAACCTACTTATCTTCCCTATCTAAGTCTGGAGTTGGCTATTGCTATTAATCCTAAGTCTTCTGAGTCTTCTACGGCCCTAAGTCTGAACTAAACCCTTTCGCCGCATCCATCGCCGTCGCCTGGTCTCGCCGCGTTAACAGGAAAAGGTATAGATTCGTCTAAAGCAAGTAATCTTTCTTTATGTATTAATCTGCTATTGAATTTTGCATTCTGTTTATTTTTATTTCATAAATCTAGGGTTTTAGACTGTTTCTGAGGGCTCACATAGTGGAGCCCTCTTATTAGTTTCTAACTCTTTGATAATTTTAATGTGTGCAGGATTCTAGTGGTAGATCTGATTTGTTGATAGCGATTGCTTAAGTCGGAGTGGTCCGAGCCAAAGGATACAACGAAGCCCACTCATTCTGTTGAGGTTAAAGATACATTCTTCGGAGACGCCACCACATTGTGCCAGCTAGGGTTTCGGAGAACCCTAGCACAAATTGTAACTTTGTATCACGAAAAGGGTTACAGGCCCTATTGTACTTAAAAGGAGTTTCTAAACTCCATTGATTAATAAAAATCATTCATTTTGTACAACTATTCTGCATTCCTTTATTGTGATTTCTTTATTTCTGTTTGGCGTTGTATCTTTAATCTACAGCGGCAATCCTTCTCCATGGTGGGCTAGTAATAGCCCATTCAAAGGATGAACTTAACAATGGCCATGCCACTAAAGTGGCCACCGCATGTACCATCATGAGCTTGCAAGATCACCCAAGCTGATTCCTAGAGCTCTAAGAAATTAAGGAGGACTTCATTACAACTTTGATGATATAATATACCTCCTAGAAAGATGTATCTTATCGCTTTCTATTTGAATACTCATTTTTTAGCATGTGACAGTCCCTGTGGGACAATACTAAGTTTCAAGAAATCTTGTACTTTGGATAGCCAATCCTAAAAGGCTACAACCTTGATAGATAATATGACTTATTCCTCCTATGATTTGATGTGCATAAATGCAAATTAAGGAACAAGCTTGTAGAAAATGATGATACCATTCTTCGTAGGACCCTACAAGATTAAGGACCCCAAGGCACCTTATTTAAAAAGTATTTAAATTTACAAAACTTGTCATGGTCTAGTTCTATATGAATCATGTTGACTAATTATTTGTTATCAAAGGCTTCATGTTGCATCGTTGAGTGTGAGAGTGTTTTCACATGAATGGTAGTGAAATCAGTAGATGGATTCTGAGGGATAAGATATCCCAAAGATGCCATAGTGTCTGCAAATCTGTTCAACATACAAGGGATTATCTCAATGTCATACCATTCTAGTTGGGCTAGATAGGTGTCAACAAGCTCCTTGTAAGCTTTCAATATTGGATCCCTACATTGAAATAGTCCTTTGACTTGGTTGACTATGAGAAGGGAGTCACCAAAGATATTTAGCCTTTTGATTTTCATAGCGATGGCTATATAGAGACCCAATATTGGAGCCTCATATTTGGTGTTTTTATTAGTGCAAGGGAAGTCCAACTTAAATGAAAAGGGCATTGGAGCACCTTGTGGCATGAAAAACACAATCCCTATACCACCCCCTTGCTCACACTTTGAACCATCGAAGAACAAAGTCATGTCAGTTTTACTTTCAAGTTCTTTGGGTTTGAGTTCTTCTGATAATACGAAGATTGCATCATCAAGAAGTTCTATGGTGAGGGGCCTACTATTCTGAAGAGGCACCTCAGCCAGTTGATCAGCTTTGACTTGTTCCTTGATGGACTTTTGGCTTATGAATTCCAAGTCAAATGTCATGAATAACATGATCCACTTTGCAGTACATGTATTATGATATGTCTTGATCATCATATACTGCAAATGATTTTTCTTTGATATTACATACATCGTATGGCCCAACATGTAGTGGTGTAATTTCTTGGTTGCAAAGAACACTACTAAGAACAACTTTTCTATGTATGCATATCCTATTTTAGCTCACCAAGGTGTAGTTGATATAATATATCACTTGTTCTTTATCTTGTGCATTATTTTGGACCAACATGGTGCCTAGAGAAAATTTGATAGCATATATATAGCAAGAATGACACATATGGTCTTTGTGGAGCTAGAATCAATGACATCACCAGGTATTCTTGATTTTAGTAAAGGCTTGCTAACATTCCTCATCCCACTGGAATGGGACCCCCTTGTGTAGCAGCCAATTCAAGGGTCAACATTTATCCGATATTTGTGTGATGAATCACTTTATGGATGCTACTTTTCCCTGTAAGCTTCTTGGCTATTTGATGTTAGTGGGTGGGGCCATTTCCAAGATAGTCTTTACCTTTGCTAGATCTACTATGATACCTCATTTAGAAATGATGAATCCCAATATTTTTTCAAAAGTTATGCCAAAGATGTATTTCTTGGGATTCAACCTGACATTGTGTTCAATCAGGTGATCAAAGATCTTCTTGAGGATCTCAGTATGCTCTTCATGTAGCAATGACTTGGCCAATAAGTCATTGATATAGTATTCTAAGATCTTGTGTATGTAGTCATGTAAAATGTATGTCATAGCCCATTGATATGTGGCACCAGTATTTTTAATACCAAATGGAATTACCTTGTAGCAGAATGTTCCCCATGGAGTGGTGAACATGATTTTATGCTAGTCTTCAGGTTTAATCTGAATATGATTGTAACCAAAAAACCATCCATTAGGGAGAGCATCTCATGACCTACAGTTGCATATACAAGAGCATCTATGTTGGGAAATGGGAATGAATCCTTGGGTTTTATCTTATTGAGATCCCTTAAATCCATGCAAATATGAATTCTTCCATCATGTTTTCCTATGGGCACCATGTTTGATACACATTCTATATAGTCGATGGGAACAATAAAGACTACATCCAATAGCTTCTGCAACTCGTTCTTTACCATAAAAGCAACGATTGGATGCATCTTTCTAAGATTTTGCTTGATTTATTTCTTTGTAGGATCTAGTGAAAGGTTTTGAACAACCAATTTTGGATCTAGTCCTGGAATATCTTTGTAGGTCCAAGCAAAGATATTTGGTCTCTCTTTCAATATTGGAATAATAATGGTTTGTTATTTTGGAGATAAGCTTTCTTTGAACTTGAATTTTTTTGGATTGGACAGATCATTGTTGATGTCCACTTTGAAAGTCTCCTCTATTGCCATGTGTGACCCCTCCTAAAGCTGGTGAGGAGTGGGGATTAAATGGATATCATCTGTTAATTTTAAAGGTTCCACTAATCATGGTCAAGACCAATGTGATAGATATCATGTGCACAGCCTAGTGAAAAATGGAATGATTGTAGCATTTCTTCATTAGGGAAGAAATCTTCAAGCTCTAAGGGTGAATTAGCGTGGTCTCAATAAATAGTATCTAAGTTAAGATACAATGGTTTTGTAGGATCTATTGGGTTATGGAGTAGAGTGGTAAAATCAATGGAGATCATTTATGGATGGGATGAAATATCTAAGATCATGTGGGTGAGACTCTGCATAAATGATTTGCCTTCCATACCCAAGATGTGGCTCTGGGGGTATGGGAATCTCATGATTTGGTCTATGGATAGATGAGATGATGGGATCGTTAGGCTGTAGTAGTTCTATGAATGTAGGTGGATCAAGGAAAACCATGCGATGAAGACGTCTATATTTACTGGTCTTCCCAGGATACGAAGGTTAGGATCTATGGTGCAAAGTATTGCCTCTCTTTCAAAAAGCATATTGACTTGATGATGCCCAAGATAATCCTTCTCGGTCTCATCCTCATAGTTGTCATTTCTTATAAAGAAACCCTCATTTCTACCCACTAGAATTTGGGGGTGACTTGCCTGTTGATGCCTGAGATAGGTCATTTTAGTCTCATCTTCATAATCATCACCACTTATGAATAATCCATTGGTATTTACTATTGGCCCTATGATGTAGTGTGTGCTTCTAGGCCCAAGGTAGGCCATCTTAGTTGAATCCTCTAACACATAGCCACTTTTATCCAAGATGTATCCACTCTTTGTGTTACCTATCCAAGCAAGGTATTGGACATACCAAGGCCATGGTAGGCCAGTTCGGCTTCATCTTCAGATTCACTAGTGACATACCGATTTTCTTTTTGCTCATAACCATGTATTAGCTCATCCTCCCATAGGATGATTCCTTATAGGTGCATTTCGAGAGAAGAATTTGGATGATACTCATAGGGTGGTCCTATACTGACCATGGCCACCCTTCTATCACTCAAGTAGCCTCTATTTTGGGGTTGATAGGGATTCCAATCAATGTCTTCCCCAATCCCTAAGTACAATCTATCTAGGCCTACATCCAACAAATCATCATGGCTTTGTATGTGATATCCTAGACCAAACCTATTAGTAAGTAGCTAGTATTGTGACTTGAGTGGAAGCCTACGTCCTTGCTTGTATAGACATAAATCATGGTCGTGCCAATGGTATTGTTTAAAGTACCTTAGAGAAAACTCCAAATTAGATAAGTAGTGAACATCTGTAGTGAATGGCTCATCCTCATCCTCTTCAAGGTTAGAAGCATTATGGGCACAATCCAAACCACTATAAATGAAGTTGGTTTGGTTAGGGGGAATCCCTAAAGGAACCATTGTTCCTATTGATAAATTTGGGACTCTTGGTCATCTCATGTCTTGTGCAGACTCGATAATAGGTGTGAAATCCACATTCTACACAAGATATTCATCTAACCTTGTGTTTGATAAGTGAACTATCACCTACAATGTAAATGATTTCATTTATGAAGCAAACAATGCAGGTTGAGGTACCTCATCAACTATGTCTTGGGAACCTTCCTCCTCCATGGGATTCAAAATTTCTATAGTTCCTATAGTTGAAAGCTCTTTAGGTCCTTCCTTCACTAAGAGTGCTTTTAACTTCTGAGATTATTTTGCTTTGGATGTTGTGGGTTTCTCAGAAGTGTTAGTAGCTTTAGATGCAGGAGGTGGTGCCGATGTGGATGGGTCACCTCATACCAATTTGCTCTTATTTTTTGGTTGTGTGGTGGGGGATGAAGGCCTTATGTACAAGTGTGTTTATGGAAGCACAAATTCCCATAACAAGTCAACCTGATGCACGTATTTAAATGGCTCTTCATCTAAGGGAACCACATGCACTTGTCCCTCATGCACATACTTGATGCATTGTTGCAAAATTAAGGGAACACACTACATGTCCCTTATCCAAGGATACCCTAGGAGGATTTTTTATTGCATTACCCCCTCTAATATATGAAACACCACGGGGATGGTCTTATGCCCTACATTTATAGGTATAATAATTGTACCCACTATGGAGCACATAGTATCATTGAAAGCTCTCAATGTATAGAGGTCGGGATAATGTTGGACCTAGGGATCATTAGGAGCCCCATAGCCTTTATTGTGATAATGTTGATTGATGATCCTATGTCGATTAGGAGCCACTTGAATGGTATGTCATTGATTGATATGATGATATGCAAATGCGGGTCTGCTATGATAGTAGGTACTACCTTGATTTTGTGCTCATAGAAATAGATCATAGGCTCTTGGTACTACTGCACTTGACCTACAAAGTATGTGAATGCATCTGGGTTTTGGGGATGGAGCTCAATAAATCTTAATATTTCCATCAAAGTCTCCTTGTGCCTAGAAAATTGTTGTATGAGCTCATAAATTAACAACTTGGCTGAAGTTGTTTATCGATTTTGCTCCAGTCTACTCTGAACAGTTACCATAGGTCATGCTGGAAGACTTGGAGGGTTGTTTTACACCTATCTCTATCAAGGTGCAGTCAAGATATGAATAATAGCCACTAAATGCTTTGGTTGACCATATCATCAACTCCTAATTACCATGTTGACTATCTCAACCATTCTGATGCATTCCTAAGTGGGCGATTCGACTTGAACTTGGTTGACTTGGGTGCCCTGATCCCTAGGGGCGTCATGATTTAGTAATGGGTTTTTGAATATACCCATGTCTCTATTTTTAGGTTCTAATGGGTTGTCAAATTTTGGCTCAACCTTCTCAATCTTATTTTGGACACCGTGATTGAAACCAATGCATGCCTTGATATCATGCCCTTGTTGTCTATGATATAGGAAATACTAGTCATCCCTATATCCTTTAGGCTTGGGATGATTAGGGTCCTAGAGTTGCACATTAGGAAATATGATTCTTTTTGCCTTGCTTAACTTATTAAATATCGATTGCATCGATTCAAATAGAGGTGTGAAATAGCAAGGCGATCGATGTTCCTTTTTTTGACCCTAGTTGTTCTTTGGGTCATAATTGGCAAATAAGGGGTGAGCTTGATAATTATGTGGTTGTTGGCCATTGCCTCCATTTGGCACACGTAACACCACTTGGTTGACTTGAACAAGCTTGGTATGCTTCTATTTATTCTTGTTACGGTTGGCATTATTCCATTTCTTTTTTTTGAGCTTGAGGTCTCCTTTGTCAACCTTTATGTCTTATATAAGCTTGGCTTGAGCCAAGGCTTCTTCAAATGTTTCATACTACTATAGTTGTAATAGAAATGAGATGTGTTTGATGTAGCTCTTTGTGAATATTTGGATGAGCTCTTTAGCAAGAATGAAGAATGGTAGTTTTGCCATTATCTTCCTCCATCTATTCCCATAGTCCATAATTGGATCATCATCATATTGCTTTAAGTTGGCCAAATCGAACAAGTTCACCTTCTTCTTGATGCCTAAGGAGAAGCATTCAAGAAATGCATTCACCAGTTGCTCAAATTTGATGATGTTGTGCTTGGGTAGTTGATTGAACCATTGATTTGTTGCACCTGATAAGGTTGTGATAAACATTCTTAGCATTAGGGCATCATTTTGCTTAAGCTAGAAGCACGCATTCCTAAAATTTATAAGGTGTTCTTGTGCATATTCCTCTCCTTTGAACTTGTCTAGCCTAGGCATCTCAAAGTGCCTAGGGTATGCAGGACTCAGTACTATGGGGTACAGAGGTTGGTTGTGTATTTTTCTCAAAGTCAACTTTTGACCTGCCGTGTCCTACTTCTCGAGATATTTGACTCTCTCAGTGAGTATTTGGTATACCTTCAAGGAAATGATATCTTATTCTTGAAGGCTCAATCATGGTGGTAAGGGACGTAATCCTATGTTTACCCAATTTGGGCATATGTATTCATCCCCCATGACTGCAAAGGGACGTTCAAGATATTTTTGCTCATGATCTTCCATCCCTACTTATTCCTCAATAATTTGTGTCTGTTCAGGATCCAAATATTATTGATGTTGTGAAGCATGGTGAGTGCACTCATCTCTTTGTCTAGTACATATCTCATGCTGAGAGTTGGCATGTCTATCATGTTGGTATTGATAACCACCTATGTTTAAGTTAGCTTGAGCTAGGCTACCTTCTTGATCTTTGTTCTCAGCCCTTTCCTCTCTCAAGCATTGCTCATGTAGATGCATGCACCTTTTTCTTCATTCTTCTTGCTCGAGATTCTTTGTTCTCAGCCCTTTCCTCTCTCAAGCATTGCTCATGTAGATGCATGCACCTTTTTCTTCATTCTTCTTGCTTGAGAGTTTCCAAACACTCTCACTTAGCACACAACACTTCTTCTAACCTACGTATGTGGTTGGACTAACCTGCTACTAAAGTTTCATGCCTTTCTAACTTTGTGTGAGGATTTCTAATGGATAGACCTCTTGGAGAGGCTCCTACTATGTTCTTGCCCTTGTCTAGCAGGGTGACTTGCTCCGAGCACTATGATCTATGTTGTGTAACCCCATGTTCGAAGGTTTTTTATGTTCTATGAGGCTACTTTGAATCTTTCCCTGGTTCATTTGTGTTCCTTGTAGTTATGTTACATGAACTTATTGAAGCAGAATGTACGGTAGTAATACTTCTTTGAGCTGGTCTCAAGGGAACTCGATCTAACTCATCAAGTTGTCTGGTCTTCCATGACCAATCATGTGGAGTCCCCCTAGCACTAATGAGATTATAATCTAAGGGTATCCTTCCATATTCATGGAGGCTATAGGATGCTCTTGGTATGTAATTGGATGTGGGCCTAGTGTCTTACCCCTTAGTGGGATGATATTTCCTAAGTGTGTCATGTAAAGTTTGGAATCTTGTAGCCCCTACATGCCTATGTGATGATGGAGGTCTTGATGCATTCTCATGTCTATGTAATGATGGAGATATTTATGCCTCTGCATGTTGGTGTATTGATAGAGGTCTTGAGGCCTCTGCATGTATGTTTAATGATGGAGGTCTTGATATCTTTGCATATTGGTGTGCTTATGGAGGCCTTGAGGCCTTTGCATGTCTATGTGATGAGGGAGGACTTGAGGCCTCCTCATGTATGTGTGATGAGGTAGGTCTTCAAACCTCCTCACATCTATGTTATGAGGGAGGCCTTGAAACCTCCTCACGTCAGTGTGATGAGAGAGATCTTGAAACATCCTCATGTCTGTGTTATGATAGAGGCCTTGAAACCTCCTCATGTATGTGTGATGAGGGACTCCTTGAGGCCTCCTCATTTTTATTGTGCTATGAACCAGGATATGGCTCTCTCATTGGGGTTCCTCAAGGAGTCCCCCCAAGGGTTGATTTATCACCCCTAAGACTTGCTGAACTTCATCTAGAAAAATTATGGGTAGGTGACTCAACACCATTGTGATGGTGAGTGTGCAAAGTGTTAGTTTCTACCTCAGTGTTAGATCGAGGGTAGTTGCTCCACGTGTATACCATGATGAATGTGAATTATCTCCTTATGTCAATTTTAAACCACACAAGAAAAGCAGACAAATATTATCTCATTTAAGGATTAATGTGTGTTCCCTAAGTTGTTTTGTGTGTTTTGATGCATTGTATATAAATAATACCTTATATCACGTGTTTTGCATTGTGTTGGATGGTATTCTTGTATTTAAGTGGATTTCACCTATATACTCGTAGCTCGACAACCTGGTGATGAATTCTAGGTTATGTAATCCAACCTATAGTATGTGGTAATGAAATCAATAGATGGTAAGGGAGCACAGGTCCTCTCGGTCCTCACCTAGTTTACCCATAGTCAACAATATACCTCTCTTAAGAGAGATACATACAAATTTCCCATGAGTTATGATGGATCTTGGAGTCGATATTGGCCAATGATAATAAGTACATAGGATTTGAGGCAACATATGGAGATGAAAGCCACCTCGCTAATCTATACTAGTGGTTGGTCATAACCACCAACTCACTAGTGTTAAAGTGATATGTGGTGTGTGGGGTGCTTTTTAGAATAAATAGAACTATGCATCAAAGAGCACTCATGATACTTCCCTATATGCCTAAAAAGAATGTTTGATTTTAGAAAATGCATCTTTAACTAATATTTTTTTTGGTAAACTAATTTATATTATTTCAAAAATGGCATTTGAAAGATGCCTTATCGCCTTTTACATCAAGGAACCAAGAGGAACGCAACAGAGAAAAATGAGTCCCCTTAAACAGAACAAAACCCATCAAAATTGAAAGACTAAAAATAGAAAGGCTAAAAGCCATTACAATCCTTCGACACAAAGGAACAGAAAGGAACACCACCAGAAAAGAGATACACAAAAGCGAGCTGGAACAAAACATCTTGCACACCAACAGACCAAAGGAAGAGCAATGCAACCGAGAGCAAAACTAGTAGCAAGCCATGGACGCCATCAAGGAAGGGCATCGGGTTGCAGAAGGTTGTGAACATTGTCCTTCGCTTCCTCCTTTAGGGTTTCTTTATCCTTTGAAGTTTCCTTCAAATTTTCTAGGCAGGCATCTTTCTCAATTTTGACTACATTGTCTTCATTAACACCCCCTTTGACATCGAAAGGGGGTTCAACAGTAGAGACCATGGAGGAACCATTGAAATTTTTTTAGAAGAAGAAAAGGTTGATATTATGCCTCTATTCCTTAAGGATAGCAATGGCCTTACCAATGGTGATGTAATCCGTCTCCAGATGGATGATGGACGCATTAGTAGCATGGATGACTAATTTATGAAGGAACTTATCGACAAGATCAGGTGAAGTAGACTAAGCTTTAGGAGGTTTTCCAGAGATGGACGGTGGGGTTTTAGCTACTTCCTTAAGCTTCAGTCGTTGAGAGCTTCTAACAGGGGTTGTTTCAACTTTGATTTTATTCCTAGAAATAGGGTGAGGCTTGTCATTTTTTATCTTCCTTTTTAGATTAGAAGGCTTGGGGCTAGGAGTAGAGGAAGATTTATCTTCTTTAGACTCATACTTAGGAATGTTGCCACTAGGGAAATGAAGGAGGAGATAATGGTAAAGGACTTTGAAAAGCCCTTGGTGACTGGGAAGGACATCCTCCTTTTTGTGGGTGGATGTAATGGTGTAGTCGATGGACCAAAAAATTACAGCAGGGATGTTCATGGCTTTGGCTTCATAGAAATGGTTCATGTAGGCAAGGTGAATACAACATAATTGAGAGTCTGGATTATCATAGGAAATATATTGCATTACAAGAACAAGAATTTATTGCAAATGAGGGGAAAAGTGTTCAATAAATAAACCTTTACTGTAATTTTTATAAATCTCAGAGTTCTTCTCGAAGAAGGTTAGCTCTGCCTCCCAGTTGTGTTTGTTGCACCGAATAAATTTACCCTCCAAGGGTTGGCCTATCAGGCCCACCAGCAACTCAAAGGAGATGTGAAATTGGACACCATGAATTATGACGTAACCCTTATCCCAAGAATCAGCAAAGGCCTTTGTTATGTTGTCATCAACCCCAGTGAAACTATTAAAAAATTATATCAAAGCACTATTGGTTTTATCTATCCACAAATAACGAACCAAAGGATTGATCTCGAGAATAGAAGGCTCAATGTAAATGGGTTTGCACTCTCTCATGGTGGTGAATAGGGAAAAATATAGAGGTCGATCAAGAAAAAGGAATAGAAATAACGGGATGGGAAAGGGAGCAAATGCCAGGATAATGAACAGGGCATGCACGGGATCAAATAAAATAATGGCGTTGCCTTGTGAACATCTACTTTGGGACCATAAAGGTATTAGCACAAATGGAATGAAGTATTCAACAAGAAGGGATTGGCTAGGGCAAAGGTTTGATCTACAAATCAATATTAGGTTATAAGCCCAACCAATCACTTGGTGACACTCTAAAATGGTAGCTTGGCAATTCAGGGTGCATGAAAGGCTTAGCCAACAAGATATCCAAGCACGAGACCCCAAAAGTCTTGGGATGATCACCAAATTGATTTTCGGGATGAGCCTTCGATCGAGAAGGCTGAAGATGGTTCCCGAAAAAATAGGATTACACGTATCAAAGCACACGGGATTCAAATGATTAAGACTCATGTGAAAATTTACCTTGGGGTAATAAGAATAAGTGGTTACCTAAAACTGATTAAAGTTCTTGAAAAAGGCAATGTGGAAATGGAAAATAGAGCCTAGGGGAACGTGAATCCAATATCCCAAGAAAGGCAAGGTGGTTGAATGAAGACAAAACCAAAGGTCTAAAAAGTGACTCTTGGGGATTACAAAGGATAAAAAATGTTGATGACTAGGATTGATAGGCAAATTAGCATTCATCATGGATAACGTGAGTTTGGTCCCTCCCTTGAATTTGGTCCCATTTGAGAAGATCATCCACCTTAGGGGGTAGATTTTATGTCCATGTTAAAGGTCCTTGGGCATTGACCCCAATATTATCCAACTTATCAACAACTATATTAGCCTCCCTATAAGTATGTTGGATAATGCAATTATGTTACCTCTAAAGTATTTGCTTGCAGTCCTCAATGGTTGGTCTAATCCTCCAGTTGGAAGGCTTAGAAGACTTTAAGTATTTAATGATATTTAGAGAATCACCTTCCACAATGATGTTTCCTAGAATATCTTTGACAAATTGGAGGCCTCTCCAGACAGCCTTTGCCTCAACGGAGTGATTGGTAGTCACACCTAGAGGCTTTGAGTAGGCAAAAATAGAATTTCCTAGATGATCATGGAGGATTCCACCAGCCCCCCCATTCTAAGATTTCCTTTGGCCGCTCCATCAAAATTAAGTTTTACCCAACCGATAGGAGGGTGAATCCATTTGACACTGTTTCTAGGATTGGAAGGATCAGTACAATTGATATCATCAAGAATTATATTGCAGGACTTTAGTATGTCTTTCTCAAAAGGAGAATAAGGATACGGATTTATATGAGCAACAAGAAAATTTTTTGTGGTACAGAGAATAATTTTATTGGAAATGTACTCAGGTTGGACAACTTTCTTGTCAAAAACTCTACGATTGTGTTCAAGCCAAATTTACCACAAATAATGTTGAAGACTAAATTTACACAATCCTTTGAGCACAGGATTTTTAAAAGGATTAGGCCACTGATAAAAAATGTCAACAATGGAAGGAGGATTGGCCCAAACCAACTGGAATATTTGAAGAAGTTTATTGATAACCATCCTTGAAAAGGGACAAAATAAGAAAAGGTGGGACGTGGACTCCCAATTGGAAAGACAAAGATAACATCTATTAGGAAGAGTGAGTCCCATTTTCATGAGGTTTTCGACAGTAAGAATGTGATCTTGAATACAGAGCCAAGAGAAGGAAGCAATTTTAGGAATCAAATACTTAGTCCAAACAAGCTTGAAAGGTAGAGGATTTTCAATATAATCAATAGAAAGCAAGTAAGCAGTCTTAACAGAAAAATCCCCAGAGTCTGTGGGCTCCCAAATGGGTTGATCTTTAGAAAGAACGTCGGGGATTCTAAAAGAGGAGAGATGGTTATTTAGGTACGAAGATTCCTCCTCGCAATTTGGAACATTAATCTCTTTCTATCTCATAGCTCCATTAATTGAAACTATAAAATTAACCACTAGAGGACCAAGAAGTTGCTTGGTAGTGTTGATGATCCTTTGAAGCATAGGATTCTAGCTGAGAGGATGATCGCCAATCCACTTATCTTCCCAAAAAAATATGGACTTGCCATCTCCAAGTTTCCAACGGGTCCCTTTTTGCACCAATGAATGAGCATCACAAATGGACTTCCAGAAGGTAGAACCGCAGGAGGGTACCTGACCATGCAAGAACTCAGCATTTTGAAGATACTTCCTTTTTATAATTTTGACCCAATCAACCCTCTCATTTGAAATGATTCTCCAAATCTGCTTAGCAAGGAGGGCAATTGTAGAACATAGAAATTGGCACGGTTAAAACATTAGTAAAAAGATAAAATATTAAAATTTGAATTTCAACCCCAAACTGCCCGTTAAACCGCCTTTTACCCGCTTTCCCCTTTTTCGTGCCATTTTTAGGATTTGTTTTGACCGTTGGACGATATCGTCGCAGATTAGACGAAATCGTCCCCGATCTGACGAATTCGTCTGGAACAGAACGTCCAGACGATTTCGTCCCAAAACCAAATTTTCATAATTAGCTTCTGTTTCAACGACCTCTCCAACTCGGGCAGAAGCGTGTCTGCGCAGTTGGAGATTTCCCTGTTGGAGATCTCCCAGATTGGGATGATCCCCAACCTCCCAAACCTCTTCCTAATCCTATATAAACTAGGATTTTTCTAGTTTATCCCCCTGATTCTCCCTGAACCCCTAACCCCTTAGTTGACAGGATTTCATTGCAGAGTTAGCTCCTTATTCCCTCGCACTATTGCTTGCATTCGGTATTTTTGCATTTTTATTGCAGGAACTCTACTATTTTTCAGTCGAAGCTAGCTTGGATCGTCGCGGACGATCTCGGATGATTCGGACGATCTCGTACGATTGGAGGTGATCCTGACTGTAGTCCAGATTGAGGGCAGTCCGAGTTTAGAGTTTGCATTTTCTTAGCTTTTTCTACATTTTTCATATCATATCTCTGCATTGTTTTAAGTTATTATGTTTTATGCATCTTGGAGTTCACCTCATTTAGCATAATCGCATGATAAAGTTAAAATCAATCATTAAATCTACTGCATTTCCTTATTTGTTATTAGAATCTATTATTTAGGCATGTTTGTTATTATTTCTACCATTATCCCTTGCTTCGCACTTGCATATTTGGTATTTTGCGTCTATTTTTGTGATTGCAGGTTTCTGACGAATTCATCAGATTTTAGATGATTCTATCTGATTTCAGATGACCTTCTATGATTTGGGATGATCCGAGAAATATCAGATGATTACGTACAAATTGAGATGATCTGAACTGCTACAAGACTCAGAATCTCCATCAGACATCCGAAATCAGGTATGACACCTTCTAGTTAGCATATTCTCTATTATTTGCATCCATTTCTATTTTTTGTATTCATTTAAATCAGCATTGGCATATAGAATAGTTTAGATTCATATCGGCCAAACCTAGGAGTTGAATGATCAAGCATAAAAATGAACACATCAAACACACTATCAACCTAGGCGTGGAAACTGCCATTCAAAAGTTTCCTGGTGAACCCACCATCCATCAAAAATTCACCCTTATACACCTCCCCCGAGAGGCGGGACCTTCCAAGGGCCTCTCAGTCCGAGGTATTGTCCCATCCTTTTCACATCCCCCTTCCAGGCACGGATCCTATAGCCTGAAGGTAAGGGTGCAAAAAATTTGGAGCGATACATTTTGGTGAACCCGACGTGAAACAGAAACCTTTTGAAAACAAAAACCTTTCTAAAAATAAAAAAAAATAATAAAAATCAAAACATAAATGCATTTAGACTTAAGAAAATTTGCATGTCATATTTAGATGGTAGACTATAATAAAAGACGAGTTGTCACCATTAATGTTGAAAATCAATTAGCGACTATAGAGATTACTTCTGTGCTTAGAGTACCTCAAACAAATAGGGTTCAACCTTTGTGGGATGAACTTGATAGGAGATTAGATCTCATTTCATCTAGAGCAACCGAACTTAGGCAAATCAAGAGGTTTGTCCTAGATAGAATCCTGGATCCCGATCAAGTGATTTTGTATCATGAACTTCAGAGAGCTTGCCATAGGTGGTTAGCAGATAAAAGAGCCCTTGTGTCTTCTGAGTTGTATACCTTTGAGGAATACCTTGAGAATGCAGTTATAGTACATCAATTTCTAGCTCGTATAGAGGACCAAGAAGCTGATCTTACGGATAGAAAAAGATGGAATAGAGTTCCCAGAGCTGTGTTATATCGAGAATATTGCCATGAGATTTATTTTTACAAAACAGAATCTGAAACAGATAATATCACCATAGCACACTTTGTTGACTTCTTGAAAAACAATTTCCAATTTGAAGAGGAGCACTTTATGACTCCTGATGAACTTGATCCTATCAATGATATCTATAAACTATTTATAGAAAACTAAGTTATTATTTTATTATTGTTATTTCTTGTATTTAGTGTGTTGTTTATTGTCTTTATAAGCAAAAAAAAACAAAAACAAAAACAAAATAAAATCATAACAAAAAAATCAAAACATTTTCTTTTAAGTATTATAGTAGGTATATAATTAAAATATATACCTCCCAAGATCTGTTGCAAATATATTAATATATATTTGCTAAAACCTAAATTTAGACACAATGACTAGACTCGGGAATGGAAAACAAATTGAAGTAGAAGAAGATTGGTTAGGAAAAACCACAAATAAACCAGATGCCCTTCTTGAAGACCCAATTCAAGAAGAAGTAACCTTAAACCAACAAGAAGAAGAATTTGTGGACGCAAATGAACAAAAAGAAAATGATAGAGAGGAAGGATCCTCATCTCCTAAAATAACTCCAGAAGGAGCTGTTACTTTTGAGAACATGGACCATTTTTGGAAATTTCTCAATAATAATATTGGCACCCTTAATAGAGCAGTTCATATGGATAAAGATCAAATTAGTGACACTCAAGCAACCCTAGAAGATATATATCACACACGCACTAATCCTTTGTCCTTTGTTGATCAAGAGAGTGATCAAGCTGGACCGTCCAATTTGGACATGGCTGCTATAATCCAAAACATGCAACAACAACAGGCTACCCAACCACCTAGAGTGCTCATTACCAAGCCAAGGGTTATTCCCACACAAAAGAAACCTTCATTCACTACTCTATTTCGCCAAGCTATTGATCAATATACCTCAAATCAACAAAAGCCTAAAACAAAACCAAATACCAATTTCCAACAATCCGGGATACAACATAATGCTACAACAAATCTTCTTCATAATACTCTTCCTACCAACCATTTGCATAACAACAATATAGCATCTAATCCTTATGTCCCGCCTTCCTACGGTCACAAATCCCATACTCATGTACCACCAAACCAATATGGTGGACAAACTGGTAATTTGGAAGCCATGGTGAAACAGTTAGTCTCTCGCATGGACCAGATAGATCCCTACCGTCCCTCGTACAATTATCGAGAGATGTGTAGTCAACCTCTAGATCCTATAGTTGTAGCACAACCATATCCCAAACACTTTCCTATGCCTGTCCTACCTATATATAAAGGAACTGAAGATCCCATAGAGCATCTTCGTATGTTTAGGATAGCATGTCATGACATATCACATGATGATTTGCTATTACTAAAAATGTTCCCGAAAAGCTTAGGGGGGATGGCATTGGAATGGTATTATCAACTACCCACTCATTCTTTGAGAAATTTTGAAGAGACCGCTGAGTCTTTTGTGCATCAATTTAGTGCCTATATCGAAAGGCATGTAACCATTAAAGATTTGTACAACCTAAAACAAGACAAAGATGAGTGTTTTGCTGACTTCTTAGCTCGATGGAGACAGTTGATAGGAAAATTACACTTTGTGTTACCTTATCGGGAGATGTTGGATATTTTTATCAATAATTTACAAGAACAACTATCCTATGAATTATCAACTGCTACCTTGACCACCTTCGATCAAGCTATAGACTTAGCTCGAAGGGTGGAAGATGCTCTCATTAGAAGAGGTCAGCTCAAAAAGAAAGATGATGAGAAAACATCCAGAAATCAATATAAAAATAAACAAGTTGTGGGTGACGGAGTCACTGATAGCAGAAACATTGCTAATGTTAATACTGCGAAAACAACAGAGAAGTTTATATTGAAACCTCCTGATAAACCACCCCGAGAATTTACTAGGTTAAATCAACCTTTATCAACCATTCTCCCGCAATTACTAGCACGAGGCTTGATCCAATTACCAACTATCCGGGAACCTGATCCAACCATACCCGGATACAGAGCTGATTTACATTGTGATTTTCATAGAGGACCTGGACACGCTACCAACTCTTGTAAAATATTAAAACATAAAATACAAGATTTGATTGATAATAATGAGATGGAGGTGCAAGCCTTCCAACCTAAACAAAATCCTTCTAATAACGCTCAAAAGAACATTCCCCAAAATCAGAATCAGAATGCCAATCAATCATTGGACATATTTCAACATCCTTTACCAAAACATGGTAAAGAGGTGGCCAATCAAATTGAGCATCACAATGTTCCTCCTCCTACCCGATATGTAGGGACTATTAGTGGACAATTACCTGTTCATGATCCTCAAATATTTGACACAACTTTATCCATAGTTACGACCAGACCTCTACATAATATTCGGATACTTGATCTTAGTGACACCGAATATGAGACTGAAAGTGACATGGAAATCACCTCAAATCAATCGAATAGTTCTGAAGATGAATCAGATCCTATTCAACCTATCACCAATTCTATGGTTCCAGAAGAACCATTTCCTAGAAGAGTCACTACTAGACCATCTTCTCACCAAATAGTTTCTAATGAACAAGCCATAAACGCTAGACCAAGACCTATTCATCACTTGCAAAATAATATTGTAGGAACCATCGGAGCCGTTACCAGACAACAGGCTCAAACCTCTCAACAGGATCAAACTCAGAACGATGGATCAGCCCCATTTGTTTTGAAAAATCCCAATAAAGGGAATTATGCGTCTAATGTTCAACCTAAACCTCCTTACAATATTAATGAACAATTATCCAATACTACAGCTAGAATTTCCCTTTTGGACCTGTTAAGATCTTCTCCTACCCATAGGGATGAATTAATGCTCACATTAAGCCAAATGATGGTACCACAAAATATTCAACCTGAAGCCATGTCCAATACTATCATCACTCGAGAAGTCGATTGTATTGACTTTCGAGATAAAGATATCCCGCAACATAGTTTACATAAGGATAACCCCTTATATATTACTGCCCTAATTGGAGATGTAGCCGTTAAACGAGTCTTGATTGATAATGGTTCATCTTTAAACATCTGCACTTTTGACTTCTACCAACGATTTGGGTTTAGAAGTGACGAAATGAAAAGAACTGATATGATTATAAAAGCCTTCAATGACGAGACACAAGAAACGTGTGGAGTCATTACTATACCCTTGCAAGTTGGTCCTAGAACCCTAGATACGACCGTGTTTATTGTACATTGCCCTGCATCGTACAATATACTTTTGGGTCACCCTTGGATCAATGCGATGCGAGCGGTTCCCTCCACTTTACATCAGTGTGTTAAATTCGAATTTAAAAACCAGTTGGTTACCATTCATGGTGATCCTAGACCCTTTGATATGTGCGCTTTGGCAGAACCTGTTGGAGTTCAATTTTGCCCTGCCCTGTCATCCACACATCCTAATTCTTATCATCCATCCAAACGTGTGAAACACACACCCATAACATCATCTACTCTTTCAACTACACCTATACATATAGCTCAACCATCTTCTGAACAAACCACATTAGGACCTCGAAAAGATCCTAAAACTACAACCAATGCTTCTTGTTTTACTCCTATATCTTCCATACCTATAGACTCACCCATCAATATCCCTATGACATCTACATCCACTACCGGCATCCTTTCTACACCCGACGATGTAGGAAATGTTCCTTCTACCTCTTATGCTCTTACTTGATGAGCTCTTACCCGATTTATCTACAATTCTTATATCTGAGGAAGCCAACACTGCCATGCAAACTTCCCTCCTTTTAAATAAACTCCCACCCTCTCCTCGTACCTTGGGCCTCCCACAACCTATGGGAAGTATCTACCAAGTCGGGAGTTGTGCTTTTATTTATAAAGGATATGATTGGGGAAGAATACCCAGAAACATTAAGACACATTGTGATGGATATGCTAGATGCTATTTTGCTAATGATTATCTTAAAGCTAAGCCCATAATGCTTAAATTGGGATATAAAGGGAAAGGTTTGGGACCTTTCCAAAATGGTATGAAAGAACCTTTTGAGGTAGAACCGTGGCATGCTCCATTGTGGTGTGGGCCTATTTTCTAGTAAAGGTCAGCCCTTTCCATTTGAGGATGATGACCATCTCGTATGTTATCAAGATTATCTAGATAAACAAGATTCTTTGTGTCTAAAGAATAATTCTTTTACCTGCAATATGCTATCCATAGCCTACCCTGAAATGATTGCCGAATCCGACGACGAGTTGGAGGGAGATATCTTTCATGATGTTTCCATTGAGGAATTGTTATATAATGAATTTTATTTTGATGGCTCTATCCCGAATATAGCCCAGCTTGAAGCTACGACTTCTCAAGACGAATTATCCAAGTTAACCTTGGAAGAATTACAAGAATTAGGTGTTTCATCCGCCCCACCTAATTTTGAGAGAGATTTACATATGGAAGTTGAAAACGTTATAAAAATTAACATTGGAACCGAACATAACCCTCACATAATCAATATTGGATCAGAATTGAGTCAAGAAAAACAAGATAAATACATTTCATTTCTTAAAGACTATGAAGATGTCTTTGCTTGGACATATGAAGACATGCCAGGTTTGGACCCTTCCGTAGTTATGCATCATCTAGTAGTCCATCCAGATGCTAAACCTGTTAAACAGAAACTCAGAAAAATGCATCCTAAAGTGGCCTTACTAGTCAAAGGAGAACTAGAAAAACTGTTGAAAGTCATTTTTATACAAGCCATTGATTATGCCGAATGGATCTCAAATGTAGTTCCAGTAACTAAGAAAGAAGCCACTAAAGTTAGGGTTTGCACCGATTTCAGAGACATTAATGTTGCATGCCCTAAAGATGATTTTCCTCTTCCCAACATGGATCAGATCATTGACTTTACTGCTGGAAGTGGAATGATATCCTTAATGGATGGATTTTCTGGTTATAATCAGATCAGGATAGCTCCTGAAGATCAGGCCAAAACAGCCTTTATTACCCCTTGGGGAACCTTTTGTTGGAAAGTGATGCCATTTGGCTTAAAGAATGCAGGTGCAACCTATCAACGAGCTATGACTTATATCTTTCACGATATGATGCATGATATCCTACATGATTATGTAGATGATATCATAGCTCGTTCCATCAAAGAAGATGATCATTTAAATGACTTAAGGAAAGTATTTGATCGGTTAAGGGAATATCTTATCCGACTAAATCCAGCTAAATGCATATTCGGAGTTAAGTCCGATAAATTATTAGGGGTTATAGTTTCTTTACGTGGCATTGAAATTGACCCTCTCAAGATCGCGGCTATCACAGATATGCCCGCACCCACCAATATATCAGAATTACGAAGTTTACAAGGTAAGCTTCAAGCTATTCGTCGCTTCATCGACAAGTTGGCAGACAAAACTGGACCCTTTCTTAAGCTTCTTAAGAAAGATGTCTCTTTTCATTGGGACGAAGAATGCCAAGAAGCATTTGAACTCCTTAAGCAATATCTCCTCAAACCACCAGTGCTTTCCCCACCTAGATCCGATCGTCCTTTTATCTTGTACATTTTTGCTTCTGATTCTGCCTTAGGAGCTATGTTAGCTCAGCTTGACGATGAGAAGAAAGAACGTGCTAATTATTACATTAGCAGAACCTTAATCAGTTATGAAACTCGCTATACCATATTAGAGAAATTATGCCTAGCAGTCATATTTTCTACACAGAAACTACGACATTATATGCTCAGTCAGAAAACGTATGTTATTGCCAAATTCGACCCTTTGCGATATCTCATGAGTCGACCATATTTATCTGGTCGCACAGCCAAGTGGGTTCTTGCGTTAAGCGAATTTGAACTCACCTTCATAGGACAGAAGTCTGTTAAGGGTCAAATCATAGCGAGATCAATTAGTTGCTGCACCCTTAGAATCTACTCATCCCCTCATCATTGAGTTTCCTGATGAATGCCTTAAACTAGAGGCAGACCATTCAGAGCAATGGTCCCTATACTTTGACGGAGCCCGATGCATGAGTGGGGCTGGTGCGGGTATTATTTTAATATCTCCACAAAAACATCTTATACCTCTGTCCTTCAAATTAACATTTGCTTGCACCAATAACACTGCTGAATATGAAGCTCTTATCCTTGGATTACGAGCTGCCTTGGCATTGAAAATTAAAAGTTTATTGGTTTTCGGTGACTCCCAACTTGTCATAAACCAAATCAATGATGTTTATCAGACCAGAGATGATAAATTACGCCCATATAAAGCATATGTTTTGCAGTTATTATCCTTGTTTGATCAAGTTACTTTGGAAGCTATTCCTCGAACTAGCAATCGTGCGCTGACGCTATGGCTGCAGTTGCATCTCTTTTACCCTTGGAGTTAGACGATGAATATGCTACCATCATTATTCATCGACTCCAGGAACCCACTTCAAGCAAATCATGCTTAGAACCTTTGGATGTGTTTCTCATCAACGAAACAACTCCTGAACCATGGTATACTGATATATTTAATTTTTTGCAGAAAGGAACCTTCCCTGATGGTTGTACTAGCAACCAACGTAGGTTATTACGTAGACAAGCAAGTCGCTTTGTGATTATTGGTAATACCTTGTACAGAAGATCTTTTGAAGGCATCTTACTGAGATGTTTGAATCTAGAAGAATCTAGATCAGCTTTGAATGAAGCCCACAATGGATCTTGTGGGGGACATTTTAGTGGTAGCGCCATTGCTAAGAAACTCCTTCGGATAGGATATTTTTGGCCTACCATGGAAAATGATGCACATAATTATGTGCGACATTGCGACAAGTGCCAGAAACACGCTGACCTTGTCCATGCGCCTGCACAAGAACTGCAGGCTATTTCATCTCCTTGGCCCTTTTCAAAATGGGGCCTAGACATCATTGGAAAAATCAACCCTGTGTCATCCGATGGACACAAATTCATCATAACCGCCATTGAGTATTTCACGAAGTGGGTTGAAGCTATGCCATTAGCTTCTTGCACTGGAACACAAGTTTCCAAGTTTATTTTTAATCAAATTATTTGTAGGTTTGGAATTCCTGCCAATCTCATTTTCGATAATGGAACTTGTTTCAAAAATAAAGATGTTAAGAAATTATGTCAAAAATATAAAATTCAACATCGCTGGTCCACTCCCTATTATCCTCAGGGTAATGGTCAAGCAGAAGCATCTAATAAAACCTTAATCAAAATTCTCAAAAAATTGGTCAATAAATCCGGTCGAGATTGGCACATTCAGTTATATCCTGCTTTGTGGGCCTATCGAACTAGTGTTCGAACCCCCACTGGAACTTCACCTTTTGTCTTAGTTTATGGTGCTGAAGCCATTTTTCCCTTTGAATTAGAAGTTCCTTCTTTAGCTCTACTACTTCAAGATACTGAAGTAGGGGATGAATATCGTGCTGGCAGATTTAGTCAACTAGAACTTCTAGATGAAAAGTGCATCAATGCTTTGGAGCATCTTCGCGCCTACCAAAACAAGCTTAAGAGAGCATATCTTAAGAAAGTTCATCCTCGATCTTTTGAGATCGGTGACCTTGTCTTAAAAGAAAATCAAAAAATACTAATGCAACTAAAAACCTTAAAGGTAAATTTGAGCCCAACTGGCTTGGACCATATGTCATCACTGCTAAATTTGGATCGGGAGCATACAAATTATCTACCTTAGATGGTAAAGAACTTAAAGAACCTATGAACATTATGCATCTTAAACGTTACTATGCATAAAAATTGGTCATTTCATCATTGTATATATTTGTTTTGCATATTATTTCCTTTTTAGTCACTTATTTAAAACATTTCAAAAAACAATCATCTTGTATTTCTTTCAATTCATAACTTAAAAATAAAAACATCCAAATCATCAAAATCTTCAAAAACATCTTTTATTTTTGTACCTCTCAAATTGTGAAGTATTGCAGTTATATTTTTCGTTATTTTGGATAAATTAGCATTTATTTGGAATCCCGCACTTTCACATTCACATGTATAAATATCTTGATTTTATTTGGTATGATTATTCATCTCTCTTATATCAAAGTCCACAGTTGAATTAAATAAAGTTTTGAGCATAGAGAACTGATCTTGTTATTTACTTGAACCAAGTATATCTTTTCACATTAAAATGATTTCATTGCAAATTCGATATGATGCTACATAGTAGAAATGGTTTCCTGAGCGAAAAGTTTCCCCTGCTATCCTATCATGCACATGGTCTAGAATCTTTGAGAATTGACAAAAGGACAAGCTCACCCCTACCCAGAATAAAAATCCCTTGCTCTACAACTAATCCGAGCAAGTATCCCTAGCATAGGAAGAAAAGAAAAGTTCAAGAAAAAGAGAAAAAGAAAAAGGTTATTTTATATCATCACCACAATATTTCAGTATTTTCTCAAATATCAAGCAAAAATACAAAAGTACAAAAAAAAAAAAAAGAGAAGCAAAAGAGAAAAGCAAAATGCAATAAAATCCTTTCCCTACCCCTTGAAAAGAAAAGAAGGGTGAATGAGCTTGAATCCCTGGAATTCTCAATTATTCGAAAACTGTGAGGTAAGCCCCATAACAAGTGGTTTGTGCCCAACCCGCTTGGCCTTGGGTAATCCCTAGCGTGGTGATATGTCTGTCACATTAGCGACCTTCTTTTGTACAGACCTATGTCGACTTATGGATTAGCTAGCTCTTGATAACCTAACTTACATAGTAGTATGGTACGGTTACATGCATATAAATCATGGTCAACGAACATTCATTTGGTCAAGGCAAATTACTTGTATCAAATTATCTTGCTCAAAATTGGTGAATGAACAATACAATCGCACACACATTTGTATTTGAGAGATTTTGTATCATTATGATAAATCAAGATCGGTAATGAACTCACATTTGCACATGAGGATTCCTTATAAATCTACATTTCTCTTTGAGATAATTTAAAATATTTATGTAACTCTTTTCGGAATAATTTTATCCTTTTATTTCAGAATTCTTGTTTTGTATAAAAGCAATTATATAAATCTTCTCACAAAATCTCAAAAATAATTTCAAACAAAATTTTCATATTATTATTTTTCTATTTATCAAAGGTCAAAAATTCATCTTGCAATAAAACCAACAATCTATTTTCTTCTTTGGATTTCGCGATGATGGTATAAGTCTATACCTATAATTCTATGCCTAGCGCAAACCATTGTTCTAATTTTATTTTCCATTTATTTTAAAACAAATTCATCAAAACATATGACTTGCATCATTATGTTACACAATTATGCTTTACAAACAAACGAACACCTATTCTATTTCATGTCATTATGTTCAAAATTCAATTTTGCAACCATGGTATAAATTCTAAGGAATTGTTCAAAATTTTATCACACTTAGGAATTTATGCCTAGCAAAATCATATTTCTTTTCAGTATCTCATGCATACTATTTTTATGAAAATCTGAAAACAAATCATCAAACCATCATTATCTCCATCATTACAACACAAAGTCTTAAGACAGTCTCTTAAGCACTCTTTTACTTTTAACAATATTTCTATCCTGGGATTAGCTTGACGACCGAGTGAGCGGCGACTCCATGAAATGGTCTATAACAACGACAATGTCCTTTGAAATTATTGTTAGAAGTCTCTTTTTATTTTTTATCAAATCACACCACCACAACCAATTGTTTACATCAGATTATTTCATTTAAAATCTTACAGCATGACATCAAATTATAATATTTCAACACGACATAATTACATGAATCCTCAATCAAATAAGCAAACAATTCAAACATTAAAGCATCATAAAAACATATGAACAAGTCAAAGTGAATAGTACAAATGAATTAGGGTTTTTCCCTATTTTCTTAATTTTATTTAAAAATCCACATTTTAAATTTTTTGTTTTTCCGTGTTTTTACCTCAAACGTTCGATTTGGGTAAAAACACGGAGGGGGCACCATAGTCAGCATTCGTACGATTCGACCAAGAATCATCGTCTAAAAAATTGAGTATATTTTTGCTTTCTCGTAAAACGGGAAAAACTCGTCTTTAACGCATTTTCTTCAGAAAATTCGCTAAAGAGGGGGCAAAATGTAGCACCCTAAAATTGGCATGGTTAAAACCTTAGTAAAAAGATAAAATATTAAAATTTGAATTTCAACCCCAAACTGCCCGTTAAACCGCCTTTTACCCGCTTTCCCCGTTTTCCATGCCATTTTTAGGATTTGTTTTGACCGTTGGACGATATCGTCGCAGATTAGACGAAATCGTCCCCGATCTGACGAATTCGTCTGGAACGAACGTCCAGACGATTTCGTCCCAAAACCAAATTTTCATAATTAGCTTCTGTTTCAACGACCTCTCCAACTCGGAGCGAGCGTGTCTACGCAGCTTGGAGATTTCCCTGTTGGAGATCTCCCAGATTGGGATGATCCCCAACCTCCCAAACCTCTTCCTAATCCTATATAAACTAGGATTTTTCTAGTTTATCCCCCATTCCCTCCCGATTCTCCCTGAACCCCTAACCCCTTAGTTGAAGGATTTCATTGCAGAGTTAGCTCCTTATTCCCTCGCACTATTGCTTGCATTCGGTATTTTTGCATTTTTATTGCAGGAACTCTACTATTTTTCAATCGAAGCTAGCTTGGATCGTCGTGGACGATCTCGGACGATTGCGGATGATCTCGTACGATTGGAGGCGATCCTGATTGTAGTCCAGATTGGGGGCAATCCGAGTTTAGAGTTTGCATTTTCTTAGCTTTTTTTGCATTTTTCATATCATATCTTTGCACTTGTTTTAAGTTATTATGTTTTATGCATCTTGGAGTTCACCTCATTTAGCATAATCGCATGATAAAGTTAAAATCAATCATTAAATCTACTGCATTTCCTTATTTGTTATTAGAATCTATTATTTAGGCATGTTTGCTATTATTTCTACCATTATCCTTTGCTTCTGCATTTGCATATTTGGTATTTTGCATCTATTTTTGTGATTGCAGGTTTCTGACGAATTCGTCAGATTTCAGATGATTCTGTCTGATTTCAGATGACCTTCTATGATTTGGGATGATCCCATGAAATATCAGATGATTACGTACAAATTGAGATGATCTGAACTGCTACAAGACTTAGAATCTCCATCAGACATCCGAAATCAGGTATGACACCTTCTAGTTAGCATATTCTCTATTATTTGCATCCATTTCTATTTTTTGTATTCATTTAAATCAGCATTGGCATATAGAATAGTTTAGATTCATATCGGCCAAACCTAGGAGTTGAATGATCAAGCATAAAAATGAACACATCAAACACACTATCAACCTAGGCGTGGAAACCGCCATTCAAAAGTTTCCTGGTGAACCCACCATCCGTCAAAAATTCACCCTTATACACCTCCCCCGAGAGGCGGGACCTTCAAAGGGCCTCTCAGTCCGAGGTATTGTCCCATCCTTTTCACATCCCCCTTTCGGGCGCGGATCCTATAGCCTGAAGGTAAGGGTGCAAAAAATTTGGAGCGATATAGCAATATTTAGGTGGGATATCCATCTGAGACCTAGACCGCCTTGGTCTTTAGGTTTGCATTTTTTATCCCAGGCCACCAAATGAAATTTGTGTTTGTTCTCAGTACCGGACGAGAGGAAATTTTTTGAATTTTCTTCATTTTTCTATAGACATAAGTTGGAGCTTTGAATAAGGATAAGAAATAAACAGGAATGCTTTAAAGATAAGCCATGGTCAAAGTAATTTTTCCAACTTGGGAAAGGAGGTTTCCTCTCCAGGTGGTCAGATTTTTTTGAAGTCTTTCGATGACATTGTCCCACAGGTTTTCCTTAATATTTCCAATGAAAAGAGGTATTCCTAGGTATGAAGAAGGTAGACTAATGATAGGGCAATGAATAATATTGGCAATCAACTACTACCTTCTCAAGGGAGTGTTAAGGAAAAATAATTTGCTCTTCTATAAATTGATTCTTTGGCCAGTAGCTTCTTCATAAAGGATAAGAATACGTTTTATGATAGTAGCTTCATTGACAAATGCAAAGGTGCACAAGAGGGTATCATCAACAAATTTTTGATGGGTGATAGGACTACATTGTGAAGTAACTTGAATGCCAAAAATTAGTCCTACCTATTTAGCTACCAAAATAGACCTACCAAGAGCCTCAGCCACAATGATAAAAAGGAGGGGGGATAAAGGATCTCCTTGTCTTAGACCTCTACTACTTTGAAAGTAGCCAACGGGAGAACCATTGATAAGAACAGAGAACCAAGCGGAGGAGATGCATCCTTTGACTAGGGAAATCCAATCAGAGTGAAACCCAAACTTGTGAAGGATGGCAATAATAAAATCCCAACTCAGTCTATCATAGGCTTTGTTCATATCAAGCTTAAGGAGAAAGGGTGTCCTTTTATTGAGGGAAATGGAGTGAATGGCTTCATGAGCAGAAATAATGTCATATAATATGGATCTGCCTCTAACAGAGCTACCTTGGTATTGATTTATAATAATAGGCATGAATTCTCTCATACGGATGGTAATCGCCTTGGTTAAAATTTTGTAAATGGCATTACAAAGGTTGATAGGTCGGAAGTCATTAAAGCTAGTAGCATTGGGGATTTTATGTATAAGAGCGAGAATGTGGAATTGAAGCCTCTGGGGATAATGTTGGAGCCTTGGATTTCTCTAATGGTTTTACACACATCATCACTGGCAACATCCCAAAAGGCCTGAAATAATCTAGGAGGAAACCCATCAGGTCCAGGAGATTTGTCAGGTTTTATTGAAAAAATGGCATCCTTTATTTCCTCATCAGAGAGTACTACATTTAATTTATTGTTGATGTCATCAGTAATTAGTTTGGGAATGAATTGAAGAAATAAATCTTTAGCAACTCTAGAGTTGGGTCATTTTTCCTCTTGTAGAAGTTTTGAAAAGTGGATATGGCCTTCTGAACTGATTTCTTTAATATCATTCTCCATTCTGCCATCTTGCCTATGAATTTCTTTAATCCTATTGTGGTCGCGATGTCTCAAAGTTGAGACATGAAAGAACTTTGTATTGGAATCTCCTTTTTTTAGCCAAATATCATGAGATTTTTGTCTCCAAAATATCTCTTCGCATTGAAGGATATTATGATATTGAGCTAATAAGTTCCTTTCATTTTATCTGATTTCCCCAGAATAGTCACCTTTTTCTTGCCTTTCTTTTTCTATTATGTCAAGCCTGTTAATGATGTCATGTTTGTTCTATAAGAGGTCCCCGAAGACATCTTTGTTCCAGATTTTTAAATACTCCTTGATGT
Source organism: Wollemia nobilis (assembly GCA_028583015.1). Taxonomy (NCBI): domain Eukaryota; kingdom Viridiplantae; phylum Streptophyta; class Pinopsida; order Araucariales; family Araucariaceae; genus Wollemia; species Wollemia nobilis. Next base: position 866,572 of record JAQPPZ010001079.1, read on the forward strand.
TTTTAAGTTTTTGTGCCAACACAAAGGAAGGAGATCCTTGGAAGTTAGATTTCCACCACTATTTGATCATTTCTCTAAAATAAAGATGAAGCATCCACATATATTCAAACTTGAAAGGAGTTTTTAATAGCTTCAAATTTTTGGTATCAAGGAGAATAGGACTGTGATCAGAACCAATTTTGAGTAAGGATTGAATATTTGCATCCCCCCAAATGTTGGTAGCTTCTTGAGAAAAAATAACTCTATCAAGTTTAACCTAAATTAATTGGGTACCACATCTTCTATTTGACCAGGTAAACTGATTTCCTTTGAGATTGACATCCATGAGATTTTGTTCGCTTATGAATTCCTAGAAGTCCTCCATACTTTTGGAATAAGAATCAACTCCCCCTTTTCACACAACTTATTTCTCCTTTATTTCTAAAAGTATTACAACCTTATAAAGCCACAACCAAAATCTTAAATATCATTATACACACATAATATTTAGTTTCAAAACATCATCCTTATGTCTCCCTAGATCAAGCAATATGCACTTCTTACAAAGCAAAATTTAAATCTTATGTCTACCTAGATCAAGCACTAACATACCACAAATTTAATCAAAAATTTATGCCTTTCCTGTGTTTGTTGCCACTACCACCAAATCTTCCTTGTATTCTCATTGGTGACGTCAATACTCCCTTATTTCCTTTTAACTAATCTAAATAACTTTAATACAATGCAATTTCTACTTTGTAATGTAACGGTCACTAGTTGGGCCACATGTAAGCAAGCCTAAACACGCAAGAGCCTATAATGTTGAAGACTAGGGTAGACCTTGAAAAGAGAGGTTGATTGTTCCTACATCAACTAGAGCAAAGGTAAAAGAAAAAACTAAGAAGGTTCAAATGCATTTCTCTTTCATATTTTCCTTAATAACAAAATAAAGTGATTTCACTTACAATTTTTTGAAAATAAGTTGTAGATAGAGAAAGACAAAAAATCGAGTAGCACCAACCTAAAATCCTTGTTTGATGATGAAAGGGATGCCCTCTGTTGCACTTTTCTGCTAGCTACTATCAACCAGAGTGGTTTCTACTAGCTGCTGACTTCAATAGTGGTTTATGTCTGTTGGTTGTTGTCGATCAGAGTGGCTAAACTTGCACTCAAAAAAAGCATAAAATCATTAGTAAAAAAACTAAAATATAAAACCAGGTGGGTGTCCCATCATGATCACCATCTGTGTAACTTAGATAAGCATGCACCTCTACACTACTTGTAATATTATATCGAAACAAATGCCATAAAGCATGGATAACATATAAATGACAAATAAAGAAAGATCTTTTATTAATTCTTGTAAATCCCAATTACATATTAGTCCCTCTAAGGGATATCCAGTTCAATACAATGAAATACAGGTAGAATAACAATTAATATATCCCCTCGCAAAGGGGTTTTATGTTTCGTAGGCCTCTCGATATCACACATGAACTTGTATGAGGGCTTATAGATGCATTCTTCTCCTCCTATAGCCTAGAGGGATCTTATGTGCATAATACCTTGAATCGGTTCTGTAAACCTATAACTTGCATGCATAGACATAACAAAAGACTATTAGTAGCACGGGTAGCCTCTCCTGATGAGGCCTTTATTAGCAAATTTGATAAACATGGTATATAAGCATAATAATATTAAAATACAATAAAATTGAATGATAAATGCATGGATAAATCAGTAAATAATAGTGCATATGGATTAAAATAAATCAGATATATGTTGAAACTAATTAATAAATCAAAAGTAATAACAGATCTAAGCTATAACTTGGAAAATAATGATTAACTCCCTAGGCGATGCCTGTGGGCCACTATCCAGGATAGCAGCCATGAAATAAATCCTTTCTCCTCATGAACCAGGGGCTATAGCACTATGTTCCTCATCCAAATTGATGTTCAAGGGTCACCTTTTTGTTTCCATACACTGATTAGTGGTGAAGAACATTGGATCTAAATGGTTATATGGCTAGAAATTATCACTCAATCATGCAAAGCTCCGCTACTCCTCCAGGGGATATTGAATCTCTCTCCAATATGCTATAGCTTTGCTGCACAAAATTCTAAAATTCACAGATCATTTACTTTGCTTGGGAGAGTCCATATGTAGACCTCCTAGATTCAAATCTAGATCTAGATCTTGGATTTTTGGAGAAGTTAAAATCTAGATCTACATGCAACTGATCGTCCCAAGGGGAAGGATCAGTCACAAATTATCATTGAAGGGGTAATCAGGAGGATTTATGGGAGTTCCTCACCAAAATTTTCTTGTAATAAATGCAAGTATAGTCAAACTACGTGATCTGGGCCCGTATTCATGGCTAAATTATGTTTTGATCCTAGTCATTGTCGATAGTAGAGGCTAGACGTAGCTGCTCTAAGCTTCAACGACCAATATTGGAGGTCGCATTGGTCGATAGTGGCTAAGCCTAAATGGTCCAAAACTACCCTTTAAGTGGTTAGGACAACTGCTAGCTCTTAGATAGGTCCAATATCATTCATATGGTCTTTGGGTATGTTCATATGAGTTGTCTCCTAAACATGATGTATTTTAGGTATCTACAGTATGAAGTTAGGGTATGAATTTAGGGGTATGAAGAAAGGTGTATGAATTTAGCGGTATGAATTTAGGGGGTATGAAGAAAGGGGTATGAAGTTAGTCATATGAATTTATTGTTATGAAGTGAGGGGTATGAATAAAGAGGTGTGTAGTGATGGGTACGAAGTTGGGGATATGAGACCTTAATAGATTAAAGTTAGGGGTACAAAGATAGGGGTATGAATAAAGGGGTATGAAGTGAGGGGTATGAAGAAAGGGGTATGAATTGAGGGGTATGAAGTTAAGGGTCTGAAGTGAGAAGTATGAAGTGAGGGGTATGAAGTTAGGGGTATGAAATTAGGTGTATGAGACCTTAATTAATTAAAGAAGTATTTTTTTAATTGTAAACTTTAATTAAAAAAAAATAGAACTTTAAAATTTTAATTTTAACTTTAATTTTTTTTTTTTTTTTCTTAGGAAATTTAAAATTTTAATTTTTTAAGCTTAGAAAAAAAAACAAAACGTTAATAGAAAATCCATAAAAATCAATGTTTAAAATAAAAAAAAAAAATCAATGTTTATTCAAACCCCTAACTTCACACCTCTTTCTTCATACCCCTAACTTCATACCCCTTTCTTCATACCCCTAACTTCATACCCCTCACTTCATACCCCTCACCGATTGAATACTTACAAAAACCAATTCTTTAATCAATTAATGTCTCATACCCCTCACTTTATACCCCTAACTAATTGAATACTTACAAAAACCACTTCTTCAATTAATGTTTTATACCTCTAACTTTAGGGTTTATTTAAAGAAGTGGTTTTTGTAAGTATTAAATTAGTTAGGGTATGAAGTTAGGGGTATGAGACATTAATTGATTAAATAAGTGGTTTTTATAAGTATTTAATTAGTTAAGGGTATAAAGATAGGGGTATGAAGTGAGGGGTATGAATTAAGGGATATGAAGTGAATGAAGTTAGGGATATGAAGTGAGGGGTATTAGAACTTAATTGATTAAAATAGTGGTTTTTGTAAGTATTCAATTAGTTAGGGGTATGAAGAAATGGGTATGAAGTGAGGGATATGAAGAAAGGAATATGAGCTATTAATTGATTAAATAAGTGGTTTTTGTAAGTATTCAATTACTTAGGGTTATGAAGTGAGGGGTATTTAGTGAGGGGTATGAAGAAAGGGGTATGAAGAAAGAGGTATGAAGAAATGGGTATGAAGTTAGGGGTATGAATTTAGGGGTAGAAAGAAAGGGATATGAAGTTAAGGGGTATGAAGAAAGGGTATGAACTAAATGAAGTTATGGGTATGAACTGGGGGTATCAGATCTTAATTGGTTAAATAAGTATTTTTTGTAAGTATTCAATTAGTTAAAGGTATGAATAAAGGGGTATGAAGTAAGGGAAATAAAGAAAGGGGTATGAAGTGAGGGGTATGAAGAAAGGGGTATGAGACATTTATTTATTAAAGAAGTGGTTTTTGTAAGTATTCAATTACTTAGGGGTATGAAGTGAGATGTATTTAGTGAGGGGTATGAATAAAGAGGTATGAAGAAAGGGGTATGAATTTAGGGGCATGAATTTAGGGGTATGAAAAGAGGACTATGAAGTTAGGGGTATGAAGTTAGGGGGTCTAAAGAAAGGTGTATGAATTTAGGGGTATGGAGTTAGGGGTATGAAGTTAGAGGTATGAATAAAGATGTATGAAGAAAGGGGTATGAAGTTAGGGATATGAAGAAAGGGGTGTGAAGTGATGGGTATGAAGTTAGGGGTATGAGACCTTAAATGATTAAAGTTAGGGGTATGAAGAGAGGGGTATGAATATAGGGGTATGAAGTTAGGGGTATGAAGTGATGGGTATGAAGTTAGGGGTATGAGACCTTAATTGATTAAAGAAGTGTTTTTTTTTTTTTTAATTGTAAACTTTAATTAAAAAAAATAGGAACTTTAAAATTTTAATTTTAACTTTAATTTTTTTCTTAGGAACTTTAAAATTTTAATTTTTTAACCTTAGAAAAAAACAAAAAAATCAAAACATTAGAAAATCAATTTTTTTTTTTTTTTCTTTAAAAAATCCAAAAAAATCAATGTTTTTTTTTTTAATGAAAAAATCAATGTTTCTTCATACCCCTCACTTCACACCCCTAACTTCATACCCATTTATTCATACCCCTAACTTCATACCCATTTCTTCATACCCCTAATTTCATACCCCTCACTTCATACCCCTAACTAATTAAATACTTACGAAAACCACTTCTTTAATCAATTAATGTCTCATACCCCTAACTAATTGAATGTTTACAAAAATCACTTATTTAACTAAAACCTATACCCTATACCCTAAACCCTAAATCCTAAAACCTAAAGTTAGGGGTATGATACATTAATTGATTAAAGATGTGGTTTTTGTAAGTATTCAATTAATTAGGGGTATGAATCGAGGGGTATGAAATTAAAGAAATGAGATATTAATTGATTAAAGAATTGGTTTTTTTAAGTATTCAATTAGTGAGGAGTATGAAGTTAGGGTATGAAGTTAGGGTATGAAGAAAGGGGTATGAAGTGAGGGGTATGAAGTGAGGGGTATGAAATTAGGGGTATGAAGAAAGGGGTATGAAGTTAGGGTATGAAGAAAGGGGTATGAAGTGAGGGGTTTGAAGTGAGGGGTATGAAATTAGGGGTATGAAGAAAGGGGTATGAAGTTAGGGTATGAAGAAAGGGATATGAAGTTAGGGTTGTGAAGTGAGGGGTATGAATAAACATTGATTTTTTTGGATTTTCTAAATTTTTAGAAAAAAAAATTGATTTTGTAACATTTTGATTTTTTTGTTTTTTCTAAGGTTAAAAAATTAAAATTTTAAAGTTCCTAATTTTTTTAATTAAAGTTTACAATTAAAAAATTAAAATTAAAAAAAAAAAAACATTTATTTAATCAATTAAGGTCTCATACCCCTCACTTCATACCCCTCAATTCATACCCCTTTCTTCATAACCCTCACTTCATACCCCTTTCTTCATACCCCTCTTTCTTCATATCCCTAATTTTAATCAATTAAGGTCTCATACCCCTAACTTCATACCCCTCACTTCACACCCCTTTCTTCATACCCCTCACTTCATACCTCTTTCTTCATACCCCTAACTTCATACCCCTTTTTTCATACCCCCTAACTTCATATCCCTTTCTTCATACCCCTAAATTCATAACCCTAACTTCATACCCTTTCTTCATACCCCTCACTAAATACCCCTCACTTCATACCCCTAAGTAATTGAATATCTAAAAAAACCACTTCTTTAATTAATTAATATTTCATATCCCTTTCTTCATACCCCTCACTTCATACCCTTTTATTCATACCCCTCACTTCATACCTCTTTCTTCATATCCCTAACTAATTGAATACTTACAAAAACCACTTATTTAATCAATTAAGGTCTCATACCCCTTATTTCATACCCCTTACTTTATACCCCTTTCTTCATACCCCTTAATTCATACCCCTCACTTCATAACCCTAACTTCATATCCCTAACTTCATACCTCTAACTAATTAAATACTTACAAAAACCACTTCTTTAATCAATTAATGTCTCATACCCCTAACTTCATACTCTTAACTAATTGAATACTTAAAAAAACCACTTCTTTAACTAAACCCTAAACCTTGAAGTTAGGGGTATGAGACATTAATTGATTAAAAAAATGGTTTTTATAAGTATTCAATTAGTTAGGGGTATGAAGTTAGGGGTATGAGACATTAATTGATTAAAGAATTGATTTTTGTAAGTATTCAATTAGTGAGGAGTATGAAGTGAGGGGTATGAAGAAATGGGTATGAAGTTAGGGGTGTGAAGTGAGGGGTATGAAGAAACATTGATTTTTTTGGATTTTCTAAAGTTTTTGAAATTTTTTGATTTTCTAATGTTTTGATTTTTTATTTTTTTCTAAGGTTAAAAAATTAAAATTTTAAAGTTCCTAATAAAAAAGAAAAAATAAAAATAAAAGTTCCTCTAAAGATGATGCTAGCAACATCTAGGGTTTCAGTTCGATGCTAAAAAATTCTCTGAAAACTAGCATGTTGGTTGGTGAAGGGTGTGATATAGTTTAAATTTAGATATGGTAGCTTCGAGGGGTCCTGGTGACCCTTGATCTTTGTCTTTTAAGAATGCTATTTTGAATAAGGATACCTCTTGTTTTGATAATGAAAATGCCATGAATTTTTTGATACATGCAACCCTTGATCCTATTTCTAATTCCTCTTTGACTTCAAAGCCGAAGAATAATGGATGCTTGGAGAAAATCAAGATCTAATGTCTTGGTTTTCAATCTTGATTCTATTGTGGATGATGTTTTATATTTGTTTGAGCATGTGCTCATCTGCAAATTCATGGGTCTCAAAATTTCTATGCCTTTTTTAGAAAACTAGGTTAGGATAAATTGGAGCCCTAAAGGTGATCTGGAGATTATTATTGTAGCTAATGGGTATTTTATTATGGTGTTCTCTTGTATGGTAGATCGTAGTAAAGTGTTTGAGGGGGGTACTTACTTTCACAATTAGTCTAGATTATTTATCAAACCTTGACATTTAGGATTTGATCCACTAAAGGAGAGGCCTTCTAGGATTCCATTGTGAGTTCATTTGCCACGACTTCCTATGGAATATTGGAGGTATTAAAGGAAAAGAAGATGTTTTTTCATTCAATATTTCACATCCATTTAGGCTCCCCTACCTCTTGTGTTCGACATGGATCCGGGTTGCAGCACACACTGGGAAGTGGGGAGGGGATATCAATCTGACCATCGAAATGGTTCTATGAATGGACAAAATTAGAGCTGCATGTGCTCTGGTTGGCCCAATAGCATGGTTCATAAATAGTTTTCACTCATAGAGAGTTTTTTTGGGGAATTATTTATACCTATGGTTCCGACATTCGCCCACTCACCCATTCATAGTTGTTATGAACTATTATGCCCATCCATCTACCCATGCAAAGGAATCAATATGTATATAGTATAGGTGGTTCCCCCTAATGGATCTGAGTAATTACAGTAAGATAGGAAGGTCTCGATAATGGTTGTGCCCCATATCGATGAACAAATGGATGTAACACCCACTCATGATAAGAGTCGATTCGACTATTTCTTACGGATAGAGATGGAACAGGTTAGTGAGTGCTCGGCGCTACTCTCGCCACATCAAGAAAAGCAAATACGTATTTCCTATGGGTGGGTTTATCGTAAAGTTGGGGCTGGCTCTTACTAAACCATCGAGTTGGGTGGCTTGGCATGGGCAAATACCTTGACTTACCGGTATGTCTACTGGTGCACTTGGCAATGCTATTAGTGCCCCAGATATCTATATCTATATCTATATCTACATAACAAGGGGTGCATCTGGTTCCCATCCACAAGGATCCTCCCTCAACTACCCAGCCTTATTGATTCAAAATGTATCCCTGGCTCACCAATTCACTATAGGAGAATCCCCGAGCAGGTACCTAACGTACCTCCCAATCTCTAACCACTCCTCTATCTCTACACAAGTGGTGGACTCAAACTTCCCATCGAGAGATAAGGAACAAATTGCTACATTGGGATATAATATTCATCCTAATCTGCCCCGTTACCCCAGCTCGGGCTAGGCACTTTTCTTGGCTCACCAACCATCCATCTTGGCCCACCAACCGGGATTTTCCATCCATCGGGAATCGATTAAGGTGAATGTATACTCATTCAACTTGAAATTTCTAAAAGCTTAGGTTTCGAAATGCACTCCTATCTATCTCTCTATTTTTGGGTGCTAGTGCATAATATGGGATATTCACACTTACCCATTTGGGTCGGGTGGTATGGAGAGACAGGAACCAGAAACTAAAGTGAAGGGGGATGTTTATTAAATGGTAGATTTTGCCTATCCAATCTGCTTCTTTTAGATCGACATGATATGACCTCAAGATAGATCTAAACCAAGGTTGCTCATGGGTAATAGGTGCAATGGGGGATCATGGGAATAATGAGAGGGTGTGTGGGGAGGCTAACCAAGCTCTTTTCTCTAGCGATTGACAGGATTGACCATTTGAATGGAAGTGGCTACACCCTATCCCATCTGGAGAATGAGATGATTTACCAGGAGCTAGAATCTCTGATAGGAGTATTGTTCCCCTACATTCCCTACCCCACCCATAGTGGGCTGGCTTGATATGGGGCCGAAGTATCGAGCGAAGTGGGAAAGGAATGGCCGGTCATCGGCACCAACAAAATATGTGTGCCACCTAAACCCTCCTGCATACACTAATTCTTCGTGTCCATATCATTATTTGCTTGGTCCCCAAGTCGCATGTCAAGGAGCTTCTTTTTATTGACGTCGGTATCCCAGTCATGGTGCTACACCTCGTACCAAAGCTACGGTTGACCCATATTTCCACCTGGCCCTCATCCCAGGGGGAGCAAGGGAATGATTTTTAGCATTTGCTCCATATACCCGATCATTTCCCATCTATCTGTCTATAGGTCCAGTGAGTATTGAAGGAATAATGGGTGCAATAGATAGATCCGCTCTAGCCCACATGGAGAAGTTCTTGGATAGTATGATGCTTCTCGACTTTCCTCTCCTTCCCACATCGAATTTGGATTGGTCATCCGATAAATCCTAATCTACCCAATTGATGTAGCGTAGTTACACCTGAACCTACGATAGCTATGATCCTCCCACCCTTGCATGCTCCCAACTTCCAACCTGTGCTGAGGCTGGTGCACTGTTTAGGGCCAAATGAACACTTTCTCCAGGGAAGGGAAGTGGGGAGAGAATACGGAATGAAGTTTGGTTCTATTGCAAAGATTATTGGAAAACCAGTTGGTCTATCTCACCAAAATTTGAAAAGAAAATTTTCTTCTTTTGCATGGCTCTATGTTGAAGTAGATTTGAATAATCCACTACTTGAATCATTAGAGATTAAACTGGGAAACATATCTTTGGTCCAACAGTTAGATTATGAAGCTCTCTCATTTTGATGTTGCATATGCCATGAATATCGATATATTCAAATAAACTATAATAAAGTTAATTATCAACCTTCATCCTCTTCAACTGACTTTCAAGATGCATCTACAAAGGCAAAATGAAAATCTCCTATGGTTAATGAGATGCCTAATTCTGATGGATTTATTCATGTTTAGTCTCGTTCAATATCTATATATTTTGTTTATAAAAATAAAGGTGTTGGGAAGAAATATTCTAGTAACATATTTGATGTGCTTGAGACTTTTGAGGAGCCGCATGTTGAGGAGCAAGTCTGGAATGAAGGTGATATGGATTCTTGTATTCAAGAGTTGGGTACTTGTTCTTTCCTAAATCCTTCTTTTGAAATGTAAAATTTTGATAAGGAAGGGGTGGTGCCTAATAACCCTATTGTATGAAATGAAGATAAGTCCAAAGAGTTGTTGGATTGTATTGATAAAGTTCTTGATCATTCCCCTTTGGCTAAAAACTTGATTGAGTGAAATGAGGATGATACTAGGTTTGAACCCTCCCAGCATAGGATTGTCAAAGAGGAAGAGAAAAAAAAAGTTTCTTATATGTTAGGTATTCACCCAAAATCTATCAAAAAGGTTGGGTGGATAAGGTGGTAAAAGTAGGAAGAAAGAAGGATCAAGAAAAAATGAAATTGATAGGGAATCCTTAGTTGAATCTAGTGTTGTTAAGACATTAGATTATCACTTCTCTATTCCACCAAAATGAAAGTGATATATTGGAATGTTAGGGGTTTGGGTAGTAGCCCTAGACAAAAACCTACTCAAATTTTTATCAGATATAATAGACCTGATATTATTTTCATCCAGGAAATAAAATTATCTTGTGAAGGTATGGTTAGAATTGCTTCTAAGGTATGGAAAGTTAGTCAATGTCTTGCTATTGGAGCTCAAGTTTAGGTGGGTGGTGTTGCATGCTTGTGGTATCCATGAAGCTTAAATATTTCTTGGTGGCTAGGTAGTAGGAACTTTCTCTCTATGGTTTCTACCTACTTTTTATTTGGATCTTCTGTTCTTATATCTAATGTGTATACCCCAAATGATTTATCAGGTAAAACCTTCTTATAGAATTATCTTAGATTCATTTTATCTCTTGATCCCAAGTCTCCTTGGATTGTGTCTAGGGATTTTAATTCTATCATGTCCCTGGAGGAGAAGAATGGTGGTGTGGAGTGTTTGTGTCCTTCTACTTTGATGCAGGATAATATTTCTTGACTTAATCTTGTTGATGTGAAGCCTCAAAATGGTCTCTTTTCTTGGACTAATAAAATATGTGGAATGGATTTTATTTCTAAAATATTGGATTATTTCCTTACTTCATATAGTTGGTTTGATGATAGTTGTACTTTACTCTCAGAGATTATAGGCTAGAGGAGCTCAAATAATTGGCTTATTCTCTTTCAGTCCTTGAGATTTTCATTGCCAAAAAATCTGCCTTTCAAATTTCAACTTATGTGGCTCAGGGATAATTATTTGTATGAATATTTGGAGAGGTGGTGGGTCAAAGGGAAATTCAAATTTGGCAATGCTATATTTACTTTTTTCAAAAGCCTCCAATTTATCAAATTCAAACTTAGGCAATGGAACAATATTTCTTTTGGAAATATTTTTTAGAATAAAAAGCAACTACAGGATAACCTGGAGGAGATCACTTTTCAAATTAAATATCCGTTGAAAATGGAAGCTTCTCTTTCTAGTCAACTTTCTGAATGGGAGCTACGTGAGGAGATTTTTTGAAAGCAAAAATATTGGATTGACTAGTTTTTGGAAGGGGATGGAAACACATATTTTTTCATAATTCAGTTAAATACCATAGGAAAGGTAATGTTATAACCTCACTTAATTCTGATCAGGGGAAAACTCTCTCATCCTTTGAATATATCTCTAATGAAGCAGTGAGGTTCTTCTCCTCTCTTTTCTCTGAGCAATGAGGTTCTTCTCCTCTCTTTTCTCATCCTCTTCATCTGACTTTCAAGATGCATCTACAAAGGCAAAAGGAAAATCTCCTATGGTTAATGAGATGCCTAATTCTGATGGATTTATTCCTGTTAAGTCTCGTTCAATATCTATATATTTTGTTTATAAAAATAAAGGTGTTGGGAAGAAATATTCTAGTAACATATTTGATGTGCTTGAGACTTTTGAGGAGCCGCATGTTGAGGAGCAAGTCTGGAATGAAGGTGATATGGATTCTTGTATTCAAGAGTTGGGTACTTGTTCTTTCCTAAATCCTTCTTTTGAAATACAAAATTTTGTATAAGGAAGGGGTGGTGCCTAATAACCCTCTTGTACGAAATGAAGATAATTCCAAAGAGTTGTTGGATTGTCTTGATAAAGTTCTTGATCATTCCCTTTTGGCTAAAACCTTGATTGAGGTAAATGAGGATGATACTAGGTTTGAACCATCCCAGGACAGGATTTTCAAAGAGGAAGAGAAAAAAAAAATCTTATATGTTAGGTATTCACCCAAAAACTATCAAAAAGGTTGGGTGGATAAGGTGGTAAAAGTAGGAAGAAAGAATGATCAAGAAAAAGTGAAATTGATAGGGAATCCTTAGTTGAGTCTAGTGTTGTTAAGAAATTAGATTCTCACTTCTCTATTCCACCAAAATGAAAGTGATATCTTGAAATTTTAGGGGTTTGGGTAGTAGGCCTAGACAAAAAGCTACTCAAATTTTGATCATAGATAATAGACTTGATATTGTTTTCATCCAAGAAATAAAATTATCTTGTGAAGGTATGGTTAGAATTGCTTCTAAGGTATGGAAAGTTAGTGAATGTCTTGCTATTGGAGCTCAAGGTTAGGTGGGTGGTGTTGCATGCTTGTGGGATCCATGAAGCTTAAATATTTCTTGGTGGCTGGGTAGTAGGAACTTTCTCTCTATGGTTGCTACCTACTTTTTATTTGGATCTTCTATTCTTATATCTAATGTGTATACCCCCAATGATTTATCAGGTAAAACCCTCTTATAGAATTATCTTAGATTCATTTTATCTCTTGCTCCCAAGTCTCCTTAGATTGTGGCTGGGAATAATGGTGGTGTGGAGTGTTTGTGTCCTTCTACTTTGATGCAGGATAATATTTCTTGACTTAATCTTGTTGATGTGAAGCCTCAAAATGGTCTCTTTTCTTGGACTAATAAAATATGTGGAATGGATTTTATTTCTAAAATATTGGATTATTTCCTTACTTCATATAGTTTGTTTGATGATAGCTGGACTTTACTCTCAGAGATTCTAAGCTGGAGGAGCTCAGATAACTGGCTTATTCTCTTTCAGTCCTTGAGATTTTCATTGCCAAAAAATCTACCTTTCAAATTTCAACTTCTGTGGCTCAGGGATAATGATCTGTATGAATATTTGGAGAGGTGGTGGGTCAAAGGGAAATTCAAATTTGGCACTGCTATATTTACTTTTGTCAAAAGCCTCCAATTTATCAAATTCAAACTTAGGCAATGGAACAATATTTCTTTTGGAAATATTTTTTAGAAGAAAAAGCAACTATAGGATAACCTGGAGGATATCACTTTTCAAATTAAAGATATGTTGGAAATGGAAGCTTCTATTTCTAGTCAACTTTTTGAATGGGAGCTACGTGAGGAGATTTTTTGAAAGAAAAAATATTGGATTGACTAGTTTTTGGAAGGGGATGGAAACACATATTTTTTCATAATTCAGTTAAAGACCATAGGAAAGGTAATGTTATAACCTCACTCTATATATATCTCTAACAAAAATACTATGTTCATTAATTTGTATATGTCCAAGGCTTATGATAGGGTTAACTAGCATTTTTTGTAGAATATCCTTCAATATTTTGGATTCTTGTATAATTGGATTGAATGGGTCATGAGTTGTGTGACTTCAGCCTCCTTGCAATTTTAATCAATGGATTACCATATGCTTTCTTCTTGGTCTCTATGGGGATTTTTCAAGGAGATCCCTTGTGCCCCTATATTTTCATCCTTATGGTTGAAGGTTTAGGTAGACTTCTCAAGAATTTTTAGAATTATGGTGCTATTCAAGGATGGTCTTAGGTGGAGAATTCTTTATCTCAATCTCATCTTCAATTTTTTTATGATACTACCCTGATGGTGAGGGCAAAAATTGAGGAAGCAATGTATTTTAGGAAGTCTTTAGATATTTACTTATCTGCCTCTAATAAAATAATTAATGAAGAGAAATCAAATATCTTCTTTAATATGGATGGTTGGATTCAACGTAGGATTTCTAATATTCTATGTTTTTAAGTGGGTTCTTTTCTAATGGAGTATCTAGGGATTCCTATTTCTACTAAAAATTTTGGAAGGGCTTACTGGAAATGTATTTTGGATAGATTTTGATCAAGGGTTAATAATTGGACTTTTTGGTGGCTATCCTTTGCTGGTAGATTAAGGCTTTTTAAGTTTGCCCTTCATGCTTTTCCTAATTATAGATTTTATATCCTAGCTACTCCTAAGTACTTTCTCAAAGAATTTGATTCTCTTTCTAGAAATTTTTTATGGGTAGGAAACCTGGACTATAATAAATGGATCCTAGTCAGCTGGGATATTGTGTGTTGCCCTAAAGATATGGGGGTCTTGGTTTGAGGTAATCTGATTTGAATAGTCTTGATTTGGCTACTAAACTTTATTGGAAGTGGTGCAGTAATCCTGATCATATTTGGGCTAAAATTCTTAGCCTCAAATATTTTGGTGGTGCTCCGAATGATGAGATTTTGAGATTGGAGCTGAGGGGGAAAGGTTCCATTATTTGGGACACTCTAAAATAAGGTGTCATGCTTATTAAATAGGGTCTCTTTTGGATTTTTAATAAGGGAAATAATTCTTTATTTTGGAAATATTCTTGGGATAATCATCCTTCTATCCTTTATTCTTTCCCTCACCTTCATCTTCTTCAAGATATTTTTTCTGAGGCAGGCTGGTCTAAGTGGTTGACTTCAAGCGATAAATTCCTCTTGACAATTATTTTACTCACTATTGGTGGGATTCATAGGGCTGGCCAAAGGGTGGTTGTCCTGAGGATCATGACACTCTGGCTTCTATTTTTGTTGAGATACCGTGTTATTCTATTGAAGACTCTGATATTCTTGCTTGGGGTCATAATTTGAAAGTGAACTACACCATCTCTCTGGGTTATCAAATCTTTATTATGTAGAGAAGAGAGGATATTGTGTCCCCTAGTGGAAGAAGCTTTAGAATAAGTTTGGTTGGCCCAAATGTAATTTTTTTCTTTGTCTTCTGTGTCATAAGAAATGTTCAACTTGGGATAATATTCAGAAAAGAGTTTTTCAGGGTCCTTTACGATGTTTTCTTTGTGGAAAGAATGAGTAAACCATTGCCTCACTAAATACCCCTCACTTTATACCCCTAAGTAATTGAATACTTACAAAAACCACTTATTTAATCAATTAATGTCTCATATCCCTTTCTTCATACCCCTCACTTCATACCCCTTTCTTCATACCCCTCACTTCATACCCATTTCTTCATACCCCTAACTAATTGAATACTTACAAAAACCACTTCTTTAATAAATTAAGGTCTCATATCCCTAACTTCATACCCATTTCATCATACCCCTAACTTCATATCCCTTTTTTCATACCCCTAACTTCATACCCCTCACTTCATACCCCTCACTAATTGAATACTTACAAAAACCAATTCTTTAATCAATTAATATCTCATAACCCTAACTTCATACCCCTCACTTCATACCCCTAACTAATTGAATACTTATAAAAACCACTTATTTAATCAATTAGTGTCTCATACCCCTAACTTCAGGGTTTAGGGTTTAGGGTTTAGTTAAAGAAGTGGTTTTTGTAAGTATTCAATTAGTTAGGGATATGAAGTTAGGGGTATGAGACATTAATTGATTAAAGAAGTGGTTTTTGTAAGTATTTAATTAGTTAGGGGTATGAATTTAGGGGTATGAAGTTAGAGGTATGAAGTTAAGGGTATGAAGAAAGGGGTATGAAGTGAATGAAGTTAGGGGTATGAAATGAGGGGTATGATACCTTAATTGATTAAAGAAATAGTTTTTATAAGTATTTAATTAGTTAGGGGTATGAAGTGAAGAGTATGAAGAAAGGGGTATGAAGTGAGGGGTATGAAGAAAGGGGTATGAAGTGAGGGGTATGAAGTTAGGGGTATGATACCTTAATTGATTAAAGTTAGGGGTATGAATAAATGGGTATGAAGTGAGGGATATGAATAAAGGGGTATGAATTGAGGGGTATGAAGTTATGGGTATGAAGTGAGGGGTATGAAATGAGGGGTATGAAATGAGGGGTATGAAGTTAGGGGTATGATACCTTAATTGATTAAAGAAGTTATTTTTTTAATTTTAATTTTTCTAATTGTAAAATTTATTAAAAAATAATAATTTTTTTTTCTTAGGAAATTTTTAATTTTAATTTTTAACCTTAGAAAAAATAAAAAATCAAAACGTTAGAAAATCAATTTTTTTCAAAAACTTTAGAAAATCCAAAAAAATTAATGTTTTTAAAAAAAAATCAATTTTTCTTCATACCCCTCACTTCACACCCCTAACTTCATACCCCTTTCTTCATACCCCTTTATTCATACCCCTAACTTCATACCCCTTTATTCACACCCCTAACTTCATACCCCTCATTTCATACCCCTCACTTCATACCCATCACTAATTGAATACTTAAAAAACCAATTCTTTAATAAATTAATGTCTCATACCCCTAAATTCATACCCTTAACTTCATACCCCTCACTTCATACCCCTAACTAATTGAATACTTACAAAAACCACTTATTTAATCAATTAATGTCTCATACCCCTAACTTTAGGGTTTAGGGTTTAGGGTTTAGTTAAAGAAGTGATTTTTGTAAGTATTCAATTAGTTAGGGGTATGAAGTTAGGGGTATGAGACATTAATTTATTAAATAAATGGTTTTTGTAAGTATTTAATTAGTTAGGGATATGAAGTTAGGGGTATGAAGTGAGGGGTATGAGACCTTAATTGATTAAAGAAGTGGCTTTTATAAGTATTCAATTAGTTATAGGTATGAAGTGATGGGTATGAATTGAGGGGTATGAAGTAAGGGGTATAAAGAAAGAGATATGATACATTAATTGATTAAATAAGTGTTTCTTGTAAGTATTCAATTACTTAGGGGTATGAAGTGAGGGGTATTTGGTGAGGGCTATGAAGAAAGGGCTATGAATAAAGGGGTATGAAGATATAGGTATGAATTTAGGGTATGAAGTTAGGGGTATGATGTTAGGGGATATGAAGAAAGGGGTATGAAGTGAATGAAGTTAGGGATATGAAGAGATGGGTATGAGACTTTAATTGATTAAATAAGTGGTTTATGTAAGTATCAATTAGTTAGGGATATGAAGTGAGCGGTATGAAGAAAAGGGTATGAAGTGAGGGGTATGAAGAAAGGGATATGAGAATTTAATTGATTAAAGAAGTGGTTTTTGTAAGTATTCAATTACTTAGGGGTATAAAGTTAGGGGTATGAATTTAGGGGTCTGAAGTTAGGAGATATGAAGAAAGTGGTAAAAATTGAATGAAGTTAGGGGTACGAAGTGAGGGGTATGAGACCTTAATTGATTAAAGAAGTGATTTTTATAAGTATTAAATTATTTAATGGTATGAAGTTAGGGATGTGAAGAAAAATATATGAAGTGAGGGATATGAAGAAATGGGTATGAAGTGAAGGGTATTAATTTAGGGGTATGAAGTTAAGGTTATAAAGAAAGGGGTATGAAGTGAGGGGTATGAAGATGGGTATATAAAGTGAGGAGTATAAGTAAAGGGTATGAGACATTAATTGATTAATGGATATGAGTTTAGGGGTATGAAGTTAGGGGTATGAAGTGAGGCATATGATGTGAGGGATATGAAGAAAGGGATATGAGACATTAATTGATTAAAGAAGTATTTTTTGTAAGTATTCAATTACTTAGGAGTATGAAGTGAGGGGTATTTAGTGAGGGGTATGAAGAAAGGGGTATGAAGTTAGGGGTATAAATTTAGGGGTATGAAGAAAGAGGTATGAAGTTAGGGGTATGATGTTAGGGGGTATGAAGAAAGGGGTATAAAGTGAATGAAGTTAAGGATATGAAGTGAGGGGTATGAGACCTTAATTGATTAAAGAAGTGGTTTTAATAAGTATTCAATTAGTTAGGGGTATGAAGTTATGGATATGAAGTGAGGGGTATGAAGAAAGGGGTATGAAGAAAGGGGTATGAAGTGAGGGGTATGAAGAAAAGTATATGATACTTTAATTGATTAAAGAAGTGGTTTTTGTAAGTATTCAATTACTTAGGGATATGAAGTGAGGTATATTTAGTGAGGGGTATGAAGAAATGGGTATGAAAAAAGAGGTGTGAAGTTAGGGATATGAATTTAGGGGTATGACGTTAGGGGTATGAAGTTAGGGGTTATGAATAAAGGGGTATAAAGTGAATGAAATTAGGGGTATGAGACCTTAATTGATTAAAGAAATGGTTTTTGTAAGTATTCAATTATTTAGGGGTATGAAAAATGGTATGAGGTGAGGGGTATGAAGTTAGGGGTATTAATTTAGGGCTATGGATTTAGGGGTAAAAATATAGGGGTATGAAGTTAAGGGTATGAAAAAATGGGTATGAATAAAGGGGTATGAAGTGATGGGTATGAAGAAAGAGGTGTGAAGTGAGGGGTATGAAGTTAGGGGTATGAGACCTCAATTGATTAAAGTTAGAGGTATGAAAAGAGTGGTATGAAGAAAGGGGTATGAAGTGAGGGTTATGAAGAAAGGGGTATGAATTGAGGGGTATGAAATTAAGGGTATGAATTTAGGGGTATGAAGTGAAGGGCATGAAGTTAGGGGTATGAGACCTTAATTGATTAAAGAAGTGTTTTTTTTTTTTAATTGTAAACTTTAATTTTTTTTTTAAATAGGAACTTTAAAATTTTAATTTTAAATTTTAAATTTTTTTTCTTTTTTCCTTAGGAACTTTAAAATTTTGATTTTAATTTTAATTTTTTAATCTTAATAAAAAAATAAAAATGTTAGAAAATATTTTTTTTCAAAAACTTTAGAAAATCCAAAAAAAATCAATGTTTCTTCATACCCCTCACTTCACACCCTAACTTCATACCCCTTTATTCATACCCCTAAATTTATAACCCTTTCTTCATACCCGTAACTTCATACCCCTCACTTCAAATCCCTCACTAATTGAATACTTACAAAAATCAATCTTTAATCAATTAATGTCTCATACCCCTAACTTCATCCTTGTAACTAATTGAATACTTATAAAAATCATTTTTTTAATAAATTAATGTCTGATACGCCTAACTTCAGGGTTTAAGGTTTAGGTTTTAGGTTTTATATAATAAAATGGTTTTTGTAAGTATTTAAGTAGTTAGGGGTATGAGATATTAATTGATTAAAAAAATAAATTTTGTAAGTATTTAATTAGTTAGGGGTATGAAGTTAAGGGTATGAAGTGAGAGGTATGAAGTAAGGGGTATGAAGTTAAGGGTATGAAGTGAGAGGTATGAAGTAAGGGGTATGAAGTTAGGGGTATGAAAAAAGGGATATAAAGTGAATGAAGTTAGGGGTATGAAGTGAGGGGTATGAGACCTTAATTGATTAAAAATTTGGTTTTTGTAAGTATTCAATTAGTTAGGAGTATGAAGAAAGTGGTATGAAATGAGGGGTATAAAGAAAGGGGTACGTAGTGAGAGGTATGAAGAAAGGGATATGAGACATTAATTTATTAAAGAAGTGGTTTTTATAAGTATTCAATTACTTATAGATATAAAGTGAGGGGTATGAAGAAAAAGGTATGAAAAAAAAGTATGAAGAAAGGGGCATGAATTTAGGGGTATGAAGTTAGGGGTATGAAGTTAGGGGATATGAAGAAAGGGATATGAAGTGAATGAATTTAGGGGTATGAAATGAGTGGTAGGCCTTAATTTATTAAAGAAGTGGTTTTTGTAAGTAATCAATTAGTTAGGGGTATGAAGAATTGGTTATGAAGTGAGGGGTATGAAGAAATGGGTACGAAGTGAGGGGTATGAAGAAAAGGATATGAGACATTAATTGATTAAAGAAGTGGTTTTTATAAGTATTAAATTACTTAGGGGTATGAATAAAGTGGTATGAAGAAAGGTATATGAAGTGAGGGGTATGAAGAAAGGGTTCTGAAGTGAGGGGTATGAAGTTATGAGTATGAGACCTTAATTGATTAAAGTTAGAGGTATAAGGAGAGGGGTATGAAGAAAGGGGTATAAAGTGAGGGGTATGTAGAAAGGGGTATGAATCGAGGGGTATGAAGTTATGGGTATGAAGTTAGGGTTATGAAGTGAGAGGTATGAAGTGAGGGGTATAAAATTAGGGATATGAGACCTTAAATTGATTAAAGAAGTAATTTTTTTAATTTTTAATTTTTTTAGTTAGAAACTTTAACTAAACACAAAAAAATAGGAACTTTAAAATTTTAATTAATTTCAATTTTTTAACCTTTAAAAAAAAATTAAAACATTAGAAAATTAAAAAAAAAAATCAAAAACTTTAGAAAATCTAAAAAAATCAATGTTTTTTCAAAAAAAAATCAATATTTCTTCATACCCCTAACTAATTGAACTTAAAAAAACCAAATTTTTAATCAATTAATGTATCATACCTATAACTTCATACCCCTCACTTCATAACCCTAAATTAGGGGCATGAAGTTAGGGGTATTAAGAAAGGGGTATGAAGTGAATGAAGTTAGGGGTATGAAGTGAGGGGTATGAGACCTTAATTGATTAAAGAAGTGGTTTTTTAAGTATTCAATTAGTTAGGGGTATGAAGTTAGGGGTATGAAGAAAGGGATATGAGACATTAATTGATTAAATAAGTGGTTTTTTAAGTATTCAATTACTTAGGGGTATGAAGTGAGGGGTATTTAGTGAGGGGTATGAAGAAAGGGGTATGAATAAAGGGGTATGAAATTAGGGTTATGAATTTAGGGGTATGAAGAAAGGGGTATGAATTTATGGGTATGAAGTTAGGGGGTATGAAGAAAGGGGTATGAAGTGAATGAAGTTAGGGGTATAAAGTGAGGGGTATGAAGTTAAGGGTATGAGACCTTAATTGATTAAAGAAGTGATTTTTTTTTTTTTATTGTAAAATTTAATTAAAAAAATAGGAACTTTAAAATTTTAATTTTAATTGAATTAATGTAAAATTTGAATCTCTCAACAACTGAATTTTCTTGAACAAACGAACTTGTTTACTTGATGGCGAATAAGGAGTGCAAAGCAAAGGACATAGCAGCTGAGGAGAAGCATACATTAAACACAATAGCAAAAGAATTTTTTGCTCATAAGGCAAGAGAGAATTATGATCTAAACATGAGATGAATTTGTGGTAAGTTCGAACCTTCCCCCGAGCAGATGAGCAACACCCGATCCATCTTGGGATCAAATAAGAGTTCAGCCACAAACAAATCAGGTGACAAATTTTTAAATGGGAATAGAGGCAACCAATCATTGGTACAATATTTGTGCCACTACTGGACCCCCCTTGGCATAGGGAATGGGGGCTCACCTAGCGAGCCACCCAAAAACCCTTCTACTAAGGGCCACGATATATCCTTTGAGTAGAAGAAGTCACCCTATCAGAGAGACAAAGCAACATGCTCAGTGGAAGGGAGAAGAAGCCCACCTCCATCCTTCGTAGAGATTGTGGCCCAAAACCCTAATCGCTTGACTGGGCCTAGAGCATAACTTCTTCCAATAAATGGAAACCTTAAAATTCCTTATGATATTATGTCTAGCATTCTTGGCCGTAATGTAAATGCCCTGGTAGGGAAGTTTCTCGAGTCCCGACCCAACATGGAGACTATTCGTAGGTGGGCAAACACTTCCTGGTGACCCAAAGACTCGATGGAGCTAATAACCCTCACAAGAGGCTTCTTCTTGATTTGATTTGGAGATCCTGTAGACCCACATCAATTCCTATCTGGAGGACCATGGTTCTATGGCTGGAGAGGCCTATTCCTCCTCAAGTGGGATGTCAACTTTCATCCAGCTACTCAAAATATCAATTCATCCCCATTCTGGGTTCGTTTTCCTGGCCTCCCCATCCAGTTCTGGCATGAATATATCCTCCATGACATTTGCTCAAGGCATTGGTGAATTCATCTCTTTTGATCCTCCCACACACGCTCAAACATGCATGACCCAAGCCCAGATGTGCGTGAGTACCTTCCTAGATGCAGAGCTGCCATCTTCCATCAATCTCATATCTAATGTCTGTACCTTTTCCCAACCCATTGAATATGAAAATAAACCTACTTTTTGCAATCTCTACTCCAACCAGGGTCACCTCCCTTCTCAATGCCCATCCAAGACCTCTGAAGCCCCCCCTATAAGCTTCGTCACTCTCCTAGCACCCAGGCCCAAGCTCTTGATCCTCTACCTACCCCCTGAAGTCCTCTACCCCTAGCATGGCTAATCCTTAGCATTTCCCCTCTAGTAGCTCTTTTGTCCCAACTTCTAACCATTTCTCCCCGTTGTCTTCGTCCAATTCTTTGGATGATCTCTATCAGCAAGATTTCATCAAACCCTTGTCCTCCCCCACCCCTTGTCCCCCTTCCCCCTCTTAGGCCTTGACGTCCCCTCCCTCCCCCTCCTTCCCTTGGCTCCAACCCTCCCAACCCTCTGCCTTCCCACCCTTTGAAGAAGGTCGCAGCAGATGTTGGTTCTATCAAGAAGAGAGGTCATCCTTCTAGTCGAGACATAAAGAATTGAGAAGCCCTAGATGAAGTTGTCAACGAAAAATAACTTACCATCCAAGACTCCTCCCGTCCTTCAGAGATTTAGGACTTTAATAGATCCAATATTCCCCTTCCATATGGGAGAGGGAAGCGCACTTCAACTAGACTGTCTAAAGGAAGATCCTCTCATGGAATGTGAGAGGTCTCAATGGATGTAGAAAGCAGTTCTTGGTCAAGTCCATGAGGAAATAACACCGACCCACCATTCTTCTTCTTCAAGAAATAAAATTGTATATCGAAGACATTTTGGCCATCACCAACTGTATTTGGAAAGATTCAGCCTTCTGCTCCAACTGGGCAAATGGGGATTTCGGAGGCCTTTTGTGTCTTTGGGACCCGACCGAGTTTGACAACATAGTCCTTTCTTCAATAGATAATTACATGAACATTTTTTTTTCTAGAAGAACATATGGGTCACAATGGGTCATATCAAATATCTATGCCCCAAACTCTCCCCTAGGGAGAGCCTCTCTTTTGGACTCCATGAGTCAACTACGGGAAGTCTTTTTAGTATAGGCTTGGATGTTAGCTGGAGATTTCAACTCCCCCTCTATCCTTCTAATAAAATGGGGGTAAGCCCATCACTTACATATGTTATGAACACTTCATCAAATTTGTGGATAACAATGAGTTGATGGATGTAAACCTACAGGGACCTAGGTTTACATGGACCAATCATAGTATGGGGGACCAATCCATCTAAATGTGCCTAGATCAGTTCCTCATTTCAGTCAAATCCATCCCCATGTTTGGTGATGCCATCTTGAGTTCTCTCTCGAGGATCGATTCTAACCATAATCCCCTCATCTTGGACAGTCGCCCAAGGACTTCATCCTTCAAATTTCCTTTCATATTCGAAGCAATGTGGCTCTAGAACCCTTCCTTGAGATCTCTCATTGCCCAATGGTGGACCAAGCCCTACCAAGGGCCCATGATTTCCAAAATCAGCAGAAAACTCAGACACATCAAGTTCAATCTCAAAAAATGGAACAAATATGTATTTGAGAATATTTTCCAAAAAAAGTTAAAGATTCAATCTCAGCTCAAGGATATTGAACTCGCCATGCAAGATAACGTGATTGAACCCACTCTCTTGGACACAAAAAGAATTCTTCTGGATGATTTCCACACCATCCTAAAGGAGGAGGAGATTTTTTGGAAACAAAAATCCAGAATATCGTGGCTCAAAGAAGGTGACATGAACACCAAATTCTTCCATGCCACAACTTCAAGACATAGGGGCAGTAATTGCATCAAAGAGTTGGTCGACCAAGATGAAAAAAGTGTGTTCGATATTCAAGATATTAGAAGCATGGTGGTCTCCATTTTTGAGGATATCCTAGGGCCCTCTCCTAAGTGCATAAATCTCACCTCGAAAATCCTGCAACAACACATTCCCTGGTTATTTTTAGAAGCCTTGAACAGCATGTTGTGTGCTCCTCTCTCTACTAAAGAGATCAGGTCTACCCTTTTCTCGAAGTAGGGTGGGAAAGCTCCTAGGCTAGATGGCTTCCCACCCATTGTCTTCTAGCACTTTTGGGACATCCTTGACCTAGACATTGTTGCTGATATTCAGCAGTTGTAGGTAGATCAGTCTATCTTGGGTGACATTAACTCCACCTTCCTCACCCTTATTCCCAAAGTCAACCAAGCTTGGTCCCTTTCTAACTTTGGCCCCATCAGCCTATGCAACGTTCTTTACAAGATCCTCACTAAAGCTCTGGCTTCCAGGCTCAAGCTCGTCCTCCCTTACATCATTTCTCCCAACCAGGGTAGCTCCATCCATGGCAAACATATCTCAAACAGCATCATCATTATCCACGAGCTTATCCATTTGATATCCTCTAGTAGGCAAGTTTGCCTCCTCCTCAAGCTATACATGAATAAGTCTTTCGATAGGATTTCTTGGGACTTCCTCTTGGTAGTTCTCCACAAATTTGGTTTCCACCAGGACTGGGTCAACCTGATCAAAGGATGCATCACTTCTATGAATTTCTCTATCCTCATAAATGGCTCTCCTATGGGGTATCTCAAGAGTTGTAGAGGTCTCAGGTAGGGAGACCCCATCTCTCCTTTCCTCTTCATCATTGTGGTCGAAGCCTTGGGTAGAGCTATTTCCTAAGCTTACACTGATGGGACCATCTTGGGCATCAAACTCGCTTCCTCCATCCAAGTTGTCTCCCATCAACAGTTCGTCGATGACACTATCCTGGCCACCCGAGCTTCAGTCCCCCAAACCAGACACATTAAGTCGATACTGCTCTCCTTTGAAGACGTCATTGGTTAGAAGGTGAATTTAATTAAAAGCAAGCTTTATTTTTTCAATACCCTAGCTAGGCACCAAGCTCGCATTGCGGTAGTCCTTGGATGCTCCATTGGTTCTCTTTCGGCCACCTATCTTGGCTTCCCTCTTTTTGGTGGTCAATCACGGAGAGCTCTATGGGAGCCAATCATCGAGCGTATCCAGAAGAAACTAGCTAGCTGGAAAGGATGTCTGCTCAACCAAGAAGGAAAGGCCATGTTGGTAAAGACCACTCTACAAAGCATCCTTGTGTTTTTTCTATTCATCTTCTATATCTGTGTGGATGTGTGAAATCGCATCAAATAAATAGAGAGTAAGTTCCTATGGTCGGGCTCAGAGGATAAAATAAGATTCCACGTAGTTAACTGGAACCAGGTCTATTTACGGAAATACCATGGAGGCATCGGCCTATGCAAAGTCTATAACATGAACTTGGAACTCATTACCAAGCAAGGGTGGCGCATTCTCACCAGGGAAAATTCCTTGTGGACCTCTATCATCCAAGCTAATTACCTTTGGGCCAACCAAGATTTCCTTGGCAACCCCAACCCCATCAAAGGTTTGACTGCTTGGAACTACATCTCAAACTCTAGATATATCATTCACAAAGGTATTCATTGGAAGTTTAGTAATGGTTCTAACATAGATTTTTGGAGTGATTGTTGGTTAGGACATGTCCCCCTCCAGGATAGGCATGACCTAGTGTGTCTTTGCCCAGTTATTGAGTCCCTTTTTGGGCCCAAGGAACATAATTTCATTATCCTTCATTCTCCCACCAAGAATCCCCTCCCTATCAATGGCCTCTCTAATGCTCATCTCGATGCCTCGACCATCTTATTTGACCTTCTTCGCCTGTACGTTGTCCCCTCCACTCCTAGCATTGACTCTGTTCTATGGGCCACCTCTCTATTTGGTTCCTTTACCATCAAGTCTACTTATGGGTTGTCTGTTGATCCTGGTCCCTCGTGGTTCCCATCCGGTCTCATTTGGTACCCCCACCTTACCCCCAAGGTCTATTTTTTCATGTGGTTGGTTGTCCAAGACAAGATCCTCTCCATCCCCAATCTCCAGCATCATGGCCTCTCCCTTCCCAACCGGTGTTACTTGTGTTGCATCAAATCTGAGTCTACCCAGCACCTGTTTATCTCCTGCTCCTTCGTCCAGTTTGTTCTGTCATCCCTTATTTCACTTATCGATATCTCTTGGGTCCAACCTCGATGGTTCTGCAACTTCTATGTCCAGTGGCTGAATCCTTTCATAATCCCTCGCCTTAGAACTTTCTGGTATTTTTGCATCCCTCACTTTCTTTGGGAATTTTGGAGAGAGAAAAATGCCAAAGCTTTCAAGGGCTTTTCTCATAGATAAGGGTACATTGTCTCTCGTATTCTTTTGGTTGTAGTAGAAAATGTTTCGGTTTCTCCTGTGCAAGTTGGTCCAAAATCAAAGTTTAAAGTTTCTCTTGCTCAGTCCCTGGGCATTCCCCAAGGTACCCGCTCTTGCAAACCCCCCAAATCTGATCGCTCTGGCGTCAAATGGATTCCCTCATCTCTAGGCTTCCTCAAGCTAAACTTTTATGGAGTAGCTAAAGGAAACCCTAGAGTCACGGGATCTAGGGGGGGTGATTCGTGATCACAATGGCAACCTGATTGTTGTCTTCATGAAGAATCTGGGTGTCAACACTAGCCATTTCGTGAAAGCCAAGGCTCTCTACCAAGGAGTCATGCTTTGTAGCAAGCTTCAATTCACCAATGTGGTGGTCGAAGGTGACTCAAAGAACATCATCTCTAGCCTGGCCTCCAATTCTACTTCTCTATCTTGGAGCTCATCCTCGCTAATCAAATAAGATAGGTAGATCCTTCGCTCCTTCCACCGCTCTTCTGTCACTCACACTCTTAGGGAAGGCAACAACATAGCAGATCATATGGCCAACCTTGCTATCTCAGAGTTGGGGCTTCGTATTTGGACTGACTCTTTCCCGTAGCCAGTGATCGACATAAATGATGCTGACTTAGAAAATCTTTGGCTTAGACTAGACCAGTGTGGCTCGAGTTGGACAAGTCTCTTATCTATTTCTTCTCAAGGGTGATAAGGCGCCCCCCATGACACCAGACTAAATTAGATTAATCTTCTTAGATCACCGTTGGCTCCCATGTGGCATTTTTGGCTCTGCATGACTCTTCCTTAGAGTGACATGCCCAGGCATGGATGTCCCTTAAGGCACATGTCCCAAGGAAGATGTATTTACACTCAACTTATCAACTATTGTTATTACCTTGTTAAAAGTCATCGTATTGGTACCCAATTCTTTTTCATATTTGATGGTTATGGAGTTTCATGGCCTAAGGGAAGACAGGCTCATAAGGCATCAAATTCTAACTATACCAACACAGCAGGTCTCTAGTTCCTTGTCAGTATAGCTGCTCTGAATCCCCGCTTTCCTATTTTGGGAAGATAGGCTGGCATCCCTAGCAAGGTCGAGGTGCTCTACCAAATATTCCTCATGGTAGTCATCCTCGTCACCATTATCTCAAGCTTTTGCCACTCTAGATTGGTCACTTTGGATGTTGATTTCTCCACTTTTTATGAGGCCTCCTACTTGCTCCACCTAGATATCATCGATGCGTGGCATGCCATTCCGCTCGTGCCACCTAATTGCTAGATGCTTCGGAGGTTTTTTCGTAAGAGCTCTTTATGGGATGTTTCGCTTGTGTCCTCACCCTCATTATAGCTTTGCCACCCTTATTTATTTTCATATTTGGTTTTCTTGCTCCGTCTGTCTTCTTTTCTGTTTGGTTTTTAAAGCCATGGCCGAGATCGAGCCTACGTCCTTACAACTATCCCCCCTGGTGGAAGACATCTTTCATGACCATGGCCTCCTACACTTCTTACAACAATTCTTGAGAGCTGACTTGGAAATCTCCATGGACTTTGTTTGGTCCTAGAATGGAGGTCATGTGGTAGTCAAAGGGCTTGGCTTCACAATATCGATCGACCTGTTGGCTATAGTAATTGGGCTTCTGAATGAGGGGGAAATTATCAATAGGGAGAAGCATTCTCTCCAAGGTGATATGTCACTATTCAAGGACAAAGGCGAGTCCCTCAGGAAGGATAAAGGTGGAATCATGATGGATACCTTGACAAATCTATGGGATACAGTGATGGTGATAGTGCTATAGTATTTCACTCTCAAAAACCCTTTGGCTATTCTTCGTAGCTTACATCTAGCTTTCCTGAACCATCTAAGGGGAAATAAGAGCATAAATATTCTAGAATACCTATTCAGTTCAGTGGAGCGATCTATTCTTAGCATTAAAAGAGGTGCATCATCCACCCTTCTCCACTAGGGGCTTCATAAGATCCTATTTCGGTTTGCTGTTGTCAAGAAAAACTATGCTCTCGTGCCACCATCCATCCTCACTTCATTTGGTGGATCGGATGGACCTACCCTCCTCATGGATGGTGTGGCCAATCTGAGGGTTTCGAACGGTGTGGAGGCTCCTCCCCCTCCCATGGATACACCAAGAAGAGCAGTGAATATGGAGGTTACCCTAGTTTCCTAGAGAACTGAAACTCATCGCTACCCAGCTCGGGTTAGAGGTAGCAACACCAAGAGGAAGGCCTCGATGGTTATTGATGATGATTTGGATGAATCCCTATCTATCCAAACCAAAAAGGATAGACCTTCAAAGTTTTTGGTGTAGATGAAAGGGACTTCGAAATAGGCACCTCTGTTGGCATCCAGGGTGATGCAACTCCCATGTTTATCTAAACATGGGCATATACAAGAAATTCAAGACCTCCTCAAGGTGCTTGTGAGAGTAGCCAAAACTATTTCATCCCTATTGGCCCAGGAGGATGTGCTCCTGGACGAATACAAGGGCCAATTTGAGATCATCCAGGAATTTAGAAACTTAGTTGGGGACCTCCCAATGG
Source organism: Wollemia nobilis (assembly GCA_028583015.1). NCBI lineage: Eukaryota > Viridiplantae > Streptophyta > Pinopsida > Araucariales > Araucariaceae > Wollemia > Wollemia nobilis. The sequence goes on from JAQPPZ010001079.1 coordinate 895,248, forward strand.
AGAATGGCAGGGAGCCCACCGTGTGAGCGGGATCGTGGGTGTGTCGGGTGGCGGAGCGATGGCTAGGAGGTGACTCTATAGTATCTAGGTGGTGGCAGTTTTTTTTTCTTTCAAATATTTTTTTCCTAGCTGTATGGGAGGCAATCTTACGTATCTATTTTATTGTTTGTAATTTCAATTTTTTCTTGTTGTTAGTAGTTCTACCCCTATTGGTTGTCAACCTCCAAGGGCCTTTTGGGCTTCTAATCGGATTGTAAAAGGTTATGGGACCCTTTCAAAACCCTTTTAACCAATCAAAAAAAATTAACCTTAGAAAAAACAAAAAAATCAAAATGTTAGAAAATCAAATTATTTTCAAAAACTTTAGAAAATCCAAAAAATCAATGTTTTCTTTCCAAAAAAATCAATGTTTCTTCATACCCCTCACTTCACACCCCTAACTTCATACCCCTCACTTCACACCCCTAACTTCATACCCCTCACTTCATGCCCGTCACTTCATACCCTTCATTAATTGAATACTTACTAAAACGAATTCTTTATTCAATTAATGTCTCATACCCCTAACTTCATACCCCTAACTAATTGAATACTAACTAATTGAAAATCAATTTTTTTCAAAAAATTTAGAAAATCCAAAAAAATCAATGTTTCTTCATACCCCTCACTTCACACCCCTAACTTCATACCCCTTTCTTCATACCCTTAACTTCATACCCCTAACTTCATACCCCTCACTTCATACCCCTCACTAATTGAATACTTACAAAAACCAATTCTTTAATCAATTAATGTCTCATACCCCTAACTTCATACCCCTCAATTCATACCTTTAACTAATTGAATACTTACAAAAACCCTAACTTCAAGGTTTAGGATTTAGGATTTAGGGTTTAGTGTTTAGTGTTTAGGATTTAGGGTTTAACTAAATAAGTTGTTTGTTTAAGTATTCAATTATTTAAGGCTATGAATTTAGGGGTATGAGACATTACTGGATTAAATAAGTGGTTTTTGTCAGTATTTAATTAGTTAGGGGTATGAAGAAAGGGGTATGAAGTGAATGAAGTTAGGGGTATGAAGAAAGGGGTATGAAGTGAATGAAGTTAGGGGTATGAAGTGAGGGGTATGATACCTTAATTGATTAAAGAAGTGGTTTTTGTAAGTATTCAATTAGTTAGGATTATGAATAAATGGGTATGAAGTGAGGGGTATGAATAAAGAGGTATGAAGTGAGGGGTATGAAGAAAGGGATACGAGACATTAATTGATTAAAGAAGTGGTTTTTGTAAGTATTTATTTACTTAGGGGTATGAAGTTAGTGGTATTTAATGAGGGGTATGAAGAAAGTAGTATGAATAAAGGGGTATGAATAAAGGGGTATGAAATGAGGGTCATGAGACCTTAATTGATTAAAGAAGTAGTTTTTGTAAATATTTAATTTGTTAGGAGTATGAAGAAAGGGGTTATAAGTGAGGGCTATGAAGAAAGGGGTTTGAAGTAAAGGGTATGAAGAAAGGTATATGAGATATTAATTAATTAAAGAACTAGTTTTTGTAAATATTCAATTACTTAAGGGTATGAAGTGAGAGGTATTTAGTGAGGGGTATGAAGAACGGGGTATGAATTTAGGGGTATAAATAAAGTGGTATGAAGTTATGGGTATGAATTTATGGGGTATGAAGTTAGGGGTATGAATAAAAGGGTAGGATGAAAGAGGAATGAGGTGAGGGGTATGAAGAAAGGGGTGTGAAGTGATGGGTTTGAAGTAAGGGGTATGAGACCTTAATTGATTAGAGTTAGGGGTATGAAGAGAGGGGTATGAATAAAGGGTATTAAGTTAGGGGTATGAAGAAAGGGGTATGAAGTTATGGATATTAAGTTAGGGGTATGAAGTGAGGGGTATGAAGTTAGAGGTATGAGACCTTAATTGACTAAAATATATATTTTTAAAAAAATTTAGTTTTTTTAATTGTAAACTTTAATTTATAAAAAAAAATTAGGAACTTTAAAATTTTAATTTTAACTTTAATTTATTTTTCTTTTTTCTTAAGAATTTTTAAATTTTAATTTTTAACCTTAGAAAAAAAAAACAAAAAAATCAAAACGTTAGAAAATTAATTTTTTTCAAAAACTTTCAAAAATCGAAAAAAATCAATGTTTTTTTTAAAAAATCAATGTTTCTTCATACCACTCACTTCACACCCCTTTCTTCATACCCCTAAATTTATGAAGTGAGGGGTATGAAGAAAGGGGTATGAAGTGAGGGGTATGAAGAAAGGGATATGAGACATTAATTGATTAAAGTAGTTTTTGTAAGAATTCAATTACTTAGGGGTATTTAGTGAGGGGTATGAAGAAAGGGGTGTGAAGAAAGGGGTGTGAATAAAGGGGTATGATGTTAAGGGTATGAATTTAGTCATATGAAGAAAGGTGTATGAAGTAAGGGGTATGAAGTTAGCGGGTATGAAGAAAGGGGTATGAAGTTAACGGTATGAATTTAGGGTATGAATTTAGGGGTATAAATAAAGGTGTATGAAGTGAGGGGTATGGAGAAAGGGGTGTGAAGTGAGGGGTATAAAGTTAGGGGTATTAGACCTTAATTGATTAAAGTTATGGGTATGAAGATAGGGGTATGAATTGAGGGGTATGAAGTTAGGGGTATGAATTGAGGGGTATGAAGTGAGGGCTATAAGACCTTAAATGATTAAAGGAGTGTTTTTTTTTGTTTTTTTTTAATTGTAAACTTTAATAATAAAAAAAAAATAGGATTTTTAAAATTTTAATTTTAATTTTAATATTTAGAAAACAAAAATCAAAACATTATAAAATCAATCTTTTTTCAAAAACTTTAGAAAATCCAAAAAAATCAATGTTTCTTCATACCCCTCACTTCACACCCTTAAATTCATACCCCTTTATTCATACCCCTAACTTCATACCCATTTCTTCATACCCCTAACTTCATACCCCTCACTAATTGAATACTTACAAAAACCAATTCTTTAATCAATTAATGTCTCATACCCCTAACTTCATACCCATAACTTCATATCCCTAACTAATTGAATACTTACAAAAACCATTTTTTAATCAATTAATATTTCATACCCCTAACTTCAAGGTTTATGTTTTAAGGTTTAGGATTTAGGGTTTAGGTTTTAGGGTTTGGGGTTTAGTTAAAGAAGTGGTTTTTGTAAGTATTCAATTAGTTATGGGTATAAGACATTAATTTATTAAATAAGTGGTTTTTGTAAGTATTTAATTAGTTAGGGGTATGAAGTTAGGGGTATGAAGTGAGGGGTATGAAGTAAGGGGTATGAAGTGAATGAAGTTAGGGGTATGAAGTGAGGGGTATGAGACCTTAATTGATTAAAGAAGTATTTTTTGTAAGTATTCAATTAGTTAGGGGTATGAAGAAAGAGGTATGAAAAGAGGGGTATGAAGTGAGGGGTATGAAAAAAGGGATATGAGACATTAATTGATTAAATAAGTGGTTTTTGTAAGTATTAAATTACTTAGGGATATGAAGTAATGGGTATTTAGTGAGGGGTATGAAGAAAGAAGTATGAATAAAGGGGTATGAAGTTAGGGTTATGAATTTATGGGTATGAAGAAAGGGGTATTAAGTTAGGGGTATGAAGTTAGGGGGTATGAAGAAAGGGGTATGAAGTGAATTAAGTTAGGGGTATGAAGTTAGGGGTATGAAGTGAGTGGTATGAAGTTAGGGGTATGAGATCTTAATTGATTAAAGAAGTGGTTTTTTTTTTTTTTTTTTTTTTTTTAATTGTAAACTTTAATTAAAAAATATAGGAACTTTAATTTTAACTTTTTTTCTTTTTTTCTTAGGAAATTTAAAATTTTAATTTAAATATTTTAACCTTAGAAAAAAACAAAAAAAAAACATTAGAAAATCAAATTTTCTGAAAAACTTTACAAAATATTAAAAAATCAATATTTTTTTTTTTTAAATCAATGTTTCTTCATACCCCTCACTTTACACCCCTAACTTCATACCCTTTATTCATACCCCTAACTTCATACCCCTCACTTTATACCCATCACTAATTAAATAATTACAAAAACCAATTCTTTAATCAATTAATGTCTCATACCCCTAACTTCGTACCTATCACTTCATACTCCTAACTAATTGAATACTTACAAAAACCACTTTTTTTATTTAATTAACATATCATTTCCCTAACTTTAGGGTTTAGGGTTTAGATTTTAGTTAAAGAAGTGGTTTTGTAAGTATTCAATTAGTTAGGGGTATGAGACATTAATTGATGAAAGAAGTGGTTTTTGTAAGTTTCTAATTAGTTAGGGGTATGAAATTAGTGGTGTGAAGTGAGAGGTATGAAGTAAGGGGTATGAAGAAAAGGGTATGAAATGCATGATGTTATGGGTATGAAGTGAGGGGCATGAGACCTTAATTTATTAAATAAGTGGTTTTGTAAGTATTTAATTAGTTAGAGGTATGAATAAAGGGGTATGAAGTGAGAGGTATAAATAAAGGGGTATGAAGTGAGGGGTATGAAGAAAGGGTTATAATACATTAATTGATTAAAGAAGTGAGTATTATGAAGAAAGGGGTATGAATTGAGGGGTATGAAGTGAGGGGTATTTAGTGAGGGGTATGAATAAAGGGTTATGAAGTTAGGGGTATGAATTTAGGGGTATGATGTTATTGGTATAAAGTTTGAGGGTATGAATAAAGGGGTATGAAGTGAATGAAGTTATGGGTATGAAGTTAGGGGTATGAGACCTTAATTAATTTAAGGAGTGTTTTTTGTAAGTATTCAATTATTTAAGGGTATGAATAAAGGGATATGAAGTGAGGGGTATGAAGAAAGGGATATGAAATATTAATTTATTAAAGAAGTGGTTTTTGTAAGTATTTAAATAGTTAGGGGTATGAAGTTAGAGGGTATGAATAAATGGGTATGAAGTTAGATGTATGAAGTGATGGGTATGAAGAAAGGGGTGTAAAGTGATGGGTATGAATTTCTGGGTATGAGACATTAATTGATTAAACTTAGGGGTATGAATAAAGTGATACAAAGTGAGGGGTATGAAGAAATGGGTACGAATTGAGGGGTATGAAGTTAGGGTTGTGAATTGAGGGGTATGAGGAAAGGAGTATGAATTGAGGGTATGAATTTAGGGATATTAAGTGAGGGGTATGAGACCTTAATTGATTAAAAAAGTGTTTTTTTTAATTGTAAACTTTAATTTAAAAAATAGGAACTTTAAAATTTTAAAGTTCCTAAGAAAAAAAACATTGATTTTTTTGGATTTCCTAAATTTTTTGAAAAAAAATTGATTTTCTAACGGCTATGAAGTTAGGGTATAAGACCTTAATTGATTAAAAAACTATTTTTTCTTTTTAATTGTAAACTATAATTAAAAATAAATAGGAACTTAAATTTGTTTTTTCAATATTACTTCAAACTCTTTAGCAAGATCTTGAATTTCCACAATTATCTCTTGTATGTTCTATGGAGCCTTTTCTTTCCTCAAAATTATATTTATTAATATGATATAATCACCTTCCATCCAAAATCTATTCCATTTAATTTTTTTTCATATTTTTAACCCTTCTAAAGTTGCCCAAGATTCAGCTTCATTATTTGTCTTAAAACCACAATTGAAAGCATAATGAGATAAAATCTCTCCTCTCTTATTTCTAATTATTCCTCCTCTTGTTGCTAGTCCTAGGTTTCCTTTATATTATCCATAAACATTCAACTTAACCCACTCCACATCTGGTGGTTTCCATTTTATATTCTTTACCTTATTTTTTCTTCTCTTGTACCCAACATAATAATTCCATTTAATTACTTGACTCCATCTATCAAGACTCTTTGCTTCCAAATTTGGGATTGGGTGATTTTATAGGGTTGGTTTAGACTCCTCTATGGCTAAACATATCTTCTTTTTCATTACCTCTAAACTGCTTTCCTTTCCTTCACATATTCTTCCATTTCTTTCCATCGATATAGTCCAAAGTATTTTATCTTTTGATATATCTTATATTGTCTGTAAAGCCTCAATTTTATAAGTGCTCTACCATTACTTTAATAAATTTTCAATTCTACTATTCATCACTATGAATTTACCAAACATATTAAGAATCCATTGCCATATACTCCAGACTATTGAGCAATGTCCCAAGAGATTGTCAATACTCTCCTCCTTATTATAGAAAACACATTTACAAGGTCCATGAAAATCCCTTTTCATAAGATTACCACAGGATAAAATTATTCTATGACCTACTAGCCAAACAAAAAATTTAACTTTAGGAATGCTTGGGCTATCTCAAATATCTCTCCAAATTCTAGTGATATTATTATTATGTTGGTGTTGAAAATTATATCCACTTCTAGTTGTGTATTCTACTGAGTTATTCAACTCCCAAATTCCAATTAATTCAATCTTTAGATCAAAATTAAAATGTTTTATTTTCTTATATCTCCCACTCATTAATTCATTCTTTAATAATTCCTTTTATCTCCAAAGTTTAACCTTATAATAATAAAATTTTAAATTTATTCTCCAAACCTTATAACTCCAAACTTAATCAAGTTAATAAATGAGGAACCCAAAAATAATGTATAACCAAATATTAAATATTTACCTTGATTTTTGCCATGTTATTTGAATGAATGATGTTATGCACTCTGTCTACTTGTTAATAGGTGTTACCCAACTGATGCACTCTATTGTCAAATATTTTCAATGAGGTATCACCTTCCTCAAATTTACTCTGCCCTCTAGTTACGACTTCTCACAATGCTTCTATCACTTTCTCATAGGCTCTTCCAACACTCTTTTCATAGGATATTCTCCTCTAGTAGGTCATAGCTTCTCATAGTGGCTCTATTTCAATGGCTTCATTTCATCAAATCATCAGTCTATGTTCTTTGTCCTCACAAGCTCAATATCCCTTCAAAGGTTACTTTATTCACTCTTCATAGGCTCAATGTCTCCTCATAGGTTGCATTATTCACTCTTCATAGACTCAATATTTCCACATAGGTCACATTATTTTCTTCATCGTAGAAAATGTTTAGATGTATTTTCTCTGTAGACATACAAAAATAACTCCTTCATGTTCCTCTCTCTTCCATCAAATCATCCACTATTCTTCTTCAATGTATTCTTTGCTTCCACTCTTTCCTTCATGTTCCAATTACACAATCCTTCATAATCCAACAACTCTTCTCAAAATAGTCTCTTCAATATCCTTCTTCAACAACTTCTCTTTCTTCTTTCTCATAATATCATCCACTCTCTTCATCAACTTCAAAGCTTTATCCAATCATGCTTTGATACCACTGTTGACAATTAATCCTTAAAATATCATAGGTAAATTTCTCCAAGATAAAAGTAATCGCATATAAAATCACCTCTACAAATAACACAAATATTACTCACAATACAATACTAATTTTATTACATTCTAAAAATATTTGATTGATTACATAATATGGAGCTTTGTTTCCAATATATAACTATACATGACTTTTGCTCTCCTCTTACTCATGGTAGATGCAACCTTTCACTTGCCTTACATTATGACAAAACTCTCATGATTGCATAACCTCTCACTTTACATCTTGATACATCTCATATGACTCTTCACTTTCATACTTGATACCTATCATCTACTACTCTTTACTTGCACTCTTGACACCTATCACCTATGACTCTTCACTTGCATACTTGCCACCTTGAACACTTGCACACTTTATTACATAACACATAATACTCTCCACACTTTGATACATACATTAGACACAAGCACTTCCTAATCTAATATTTACAATAGTACTCAAAGGTACTTTAATATACCAAATAATGTAATATCTCCAACACCCCCTATATTACATTATTTAGTTTGAAGACTTTTAGTCTTCAATCCTCTATTTTTTTTGCTTGATAATAAGGGGTTGTACTCGGGTCCCCCACCCTTGAAAAATTACATCTCTCTTCTTTAGAGCTTGAGAGTTTACAAATAGATACACTTCTCATCTCAATTGAGATGCTATAGCTAGAAACCTACATCATTTTACATAAAATGTCTGAATTCTTGATTTTCATTTTCTGGATCTTTTCAAATCTCTGTATGAATACAATTACTCCAGAATTTAGCATCTTTCTTGACATTTTCCTATAGCAGCCTTCACAATGCCAAAACTTCACCTCTACTATCTATGCCTTGCATCTTAGTAGAGTAATATTTCCAAAACATCGCACTATCATAGTCCGCTTTACCAAATCTGGATTGCTAGTTTCCTTCCTGAAACACAAGTGCAACCACAAAAATTATAATAAATAGTCTAAATGAAAACACATTATTGTTACAAAATAAAATAGATATTACCAATGGAAAACATTAAAGTAAATCTTAATCATTAATTGATTTAGGCAATCAACATTTTTGTCAGCTTCAACTAAACTTTCTACTTCCTCTAACCATGGAAAGGAGAATTTAACTTCACGATCCTCAATCAAAACCCCTCTATTGGCTAGCTTATCTGCACATTTGTTTCCTTCCCTTAATATATGTGTAAACCTGATTTCTTCAAACTCTTTAGCAAGATCTTGAATTTCCACAATTATCTCTTGTATGTTCCATGGAGCCTTTGCTTTCCTCAAAATTGCATTTATTACTATGAGAGAATCACCTTCCATCCATACTCTATTCCATTTCATTTGTTTACATATTTTTAACCCTTCTAAAGCTGCCCAAGCTTCAACTTCATTATTTGTCTTAAATCCACTATTGAAAGCATAATGAGACAAAATATCTCCTCTATTATTTCTAATTATTCCTCCTCCTCCTACTGGTCCTAGATTTCCTTTAGATGCTCCATCAAAATTCAATTTAACCCACTCCACATCTAGTGGTTTCCACTTTATATTCTTTACCTTATTTTTGCTTCTCTTGTACCCAACATCATAATTCCATTTAATGACTTGACTCCATCTATCAAGACTCTCTGCTTCCAAATTAGGGATTGGGTGAGTTGATAGGGTTGGTTTAGACTCCTCTATGGCTAAACATATCTTCTTTTTCATTACCTCTAAACTACTTTCCTTTCCTTTAAATATTCTTCTATTCCTTTCTAGCCATATAGTCCAAAGTATTGTATCTTTTGATATATCCCATATTGTCTATAAAGCCTCACTTTTATAAGTGCTCTACCATTGCTTTAACCAATCTTCAATTCTACTATTCATCACCATGCATTTACCAAACATATTAAGAATCCATTGCCATAGATTCCAGACTATTGAGCAATGTCCCAAGAGATGGTCAATACTCTCCTCCTCCTTATTATAGAAAACACATTGAGAGGGGCCATGAAAACCCCTTTTCATAAGGTTATCCCAAGATAAAATTCTTCTATGACCTACTAGCCAAACAAACATTTTAACTTTAGGAATGCTTGGGCTATCCCAAATATCTCTCCATATTCTAGTGACATTATTATTATGTTGGTGTTGAACATTATATCCACTTCTTGTTGTGTATTCTCCTGAGCTATTCAACTCCCAAATCAATTTATCCTTGGCACCCCTCGAAATAATCACAGTTGTTATCTTTCTACTCAATTGCCTCCTAGCATCAATGTCTTGTATACTTGTAAAAAAATATTCTTTCCATTTGTATCTTCCTTCTCAATCCTTGTACAAAATGTTTGAAACCCTATCACCATATTTGTCTTGAAGCAATCTCATCCAAGGTTTCAAAACTAGATCTAAATTGAGTGGTTTTTTATCACACCAAGTATCCATCCAAATAAAATTTTTTCTCCAGTTCCCACCACCCATATTAAACCTTTAATCATAAGATCAATAGATTTTTTAAACCATTCCAAAGAGCAGAACCATTTGGAAGAGAGAATGCAGTAAATATTAAACTTGGGTCATTGGGATCAACATACTTAGAAGAATTCTTGCCCATTGTCTTTGACTCTCTTTGTACAATCTCCAGATAAATTTTCCCCTAAGAGCTAAGTTTGCATCTGTAAGAGCTCTTAAACCAAGACCTCCCCTAGTTTTATCATCACACAACTTGCTCCATTTCACCAAAGGAAATTTCCTTTTATCATGTAAACCTGACCATAAAAAGGATCGCATAATAAAGATTAAACTTTTTTCAACTGATTTTGGCATAGAATACAATGACATATAATATGTTGGAATGGCTTGTAAGACTGACTTAATTAACTGCACTCTTCCTGCTAATGATAACCATCTACCTTTCCAAGCTGGAAGTTTATTTTAAACTTTACTAATAACTAGATTCCATAAATCTATCCTCATTCTCCCCTCAAATAAAGGCATCCCTAGATAAGTTGTTGGTAAATTTACCTCCTCCATTTGAAGCAACCTATAAATTCTTGCTTTGATATTAGCAGGAGTGTTAAGGAAGTAAATTTTGGATTTAGTCCTATTAATTTTTTCCCTGAAGCTCTTTCATACTCTTTTAAAAATTTATTCAAAGCTCTAGCCTCATTTATCCTTGCCCTTCCAAAAAGGGTTGTATCATCTACAAACTATTGATGGGTGATGTTATCGATGTTATTACTAACCTTAAGTCCACTTATAAGCCCATATTTGTAAGCCTTCTTTAAGTTCCTACTCAAAAAATCTACCATAATAATGAACAAATAAGGAGATAGAGGATCTCCTTGTCTAAGGCCTCTCTTGGCTTTAAAATATTCTATCACTAACCCATTGACCAACACTGAATAAGAAACTGTAGAGACACAAGCTTTAATCCATCTAACCCATTTCTTCCCAAAACCAAACTTATCTAAAACTGCAAAAAGAAAATCCCATTTAACCCTATCATAGGCTTTACTCATATCAAGTTTTAAGATCATAGCTTTCTCTTTTCTTGAAGTTGTTGAATGTATAACTTCATGAGCTACTATGATCCCATCCAGAATTTGTCTCCCTTTCACAAATCCTCCTTGCTCTTCTAAAATAATTTTGTCTAACAATGGCCTTAATCTATTCACCATCACTTTGGAAATAATCTTATAAGCCATATTACATAGGCTTATGGGTCTAAAAGAATCAAACAATTCAACATCCTTCTTTTTTGGAATTAGGGTAAGATAAGTTGCATTTATTTTATAAGGAATGTATTATTTTACCCTAGACTGTTCCACTACCACCAATAAAGAATCCTTCACTATATCCCAATTATGTTGGTAAAAAGTTGTAGAGAGCCCATCTAGACCAGGGGATTTATCCTTATTAAAAGAGAAAAGAGCTAAATGAACTTCTTCTAGAGTAATAGGCTCCATCAGTTTCCTATTGTCTTCATTTGTTATAACTGAAGGAACATCTTGAAGAAGTTTATCATTAAGAACTTTGGTCTCCTCTGAACCTAGAATATTATGATAAAATGACTTTACCTCTTTTCTAATTTCACTCTGATCTTCAATCCAAACCCCTTCTATTGATTTAATTCTACTAATTCTAGAAGATGATCTTTGTACTATAGCCATCCTATGAAAAAACTTTGTATTTTTATCTCCTTTTAACCAAGTCTATCTTGATTTTAATCTCCAAAATTTCTCTTCCTTACTCAAAATATTATGATATTCACTAAGCAACTCCCTTTCCTCTGAGCTTGTATTATTTTCATCACCTTTTTAGAATTTTGAAAGTTTATCTTTTAGTTCTTCTTTCTTCTCAAAAATATTTCCAAAGGTGTTCTTGTTCCATTATTTTAATCTAGATGTCATAGCTTTAATTTGGTTTGGAAGAGCATACAACCCACCATTACCTAAATAATTCCATGTTTGAGCTATCATATCAACAAATTGAGGATGGTCTTCCCACATCTGCTCATATTTAAAATATGATATTTTTTTAATTCACTTACCATCATTTTAACTCTTATTGGCCAGTGATCTGAACCAATCCTTGTTAAGGTATTAATTTTAGCACAAGTTCCTTCATCTAGCCAATGATCTGAGAGAATGCATCTATCTAATTTTTTGCTATTAGGTTCTAGCCTCTCTATTGTTGGTCCAAGTATAGTTGTCTTCTTCAAACTCAACTTCCCATAGATTGTTGTTTTGAATAAAAGCTGAGAAATATTTCATACTTTGGGTCAATTTCCTAATTCCCCCAAATTTTTCATTCAACTTGGTTATGGCATTAAAATCTCCAATGATCATGAATCAGGTTTCTTGGTCTTTACTTCTCATAAAGGCTTCAATCCCACTCCAAAATTCTAATCTACCTGACTGAGTTGTAGGTCCATAGACATTGATAAGGATGAAATGAATATTCTGCAAAGTAGCAAGTGACTAAAGAGGCTATCCAATGCCTAGTTTTATGAATGGTTACACAAGAGGTTCTAGAAGGATTCCAACAAGTTAGAATTCCCCATTACTCCTTCAGAATCCATAGCATCCCATTCACATCTTGCCCAAACTGCTTTCATAGTTTTTGAAACTTCTTCTTTTATCATTTTAGTTTCTTGGATACAGAGAATATCAGGTTTATTACTTAAACATAGGTCCCTAATACACCTATGCTTTGAGGGGGCATTAGCACCCCTTATATTCCATGAGATGATAATCATGTCTCATTAGGGGCTTTTGGCCCCTCTTGCATATTACCAATATCATTTTGTTGTTTGGTAAAGAGAAGTTCAACCAACTTAGTTTGTGTTCCTTTCTCTATGTTAGCTCTTGCTTCCCTGGATCTTGCTTGATAATTTGAGGGTTTTCCTATTTTTGCCTTGCCTATATCAGGAGTAGGTCTTATTATTCTATTCCTCAATATTCTTTCACAATTTTATTTTTCAACATATTTATCCTCTCCTAGCTCTATTATAGAAGCTTTTGACTTATCCTACTCATTTTCTAGTATTTCCTTATTAATGGCAGAGGTATTAACTTCTAAAACTGCATTTTCTTTACCAATTATTTTCTCTTGAATGGTGCATGGTACTTCAAGAGAGTCTTCAAAATATGATGAGACACATTCCTTAGGTTCATCGAGAATGTTCTTCCTTAAATTAGGATCATACTGAATAGATGGTTCCTTGCTAATATGTTGAAATTGTTGTACTGTGTCCTCTAAGTTTTGATCTACTTTTTCTTCATAGGCTAAAGCCTCAAAAGAATTGGAATTTCTTCTAATATCCTTCCTTATTGGTCTCCATTATTCATTTTCTTTTATTTTTCTAGATCTATTTTTTGGAAGTTGAAAACCATCTTTATCCATAACCATTTGTAAATTTCTCTTACGATTTTCTACAAATGATTCTGTTGGGCTCTTCTTAGGGCATGATCTCTCAATATGCCCCACCTCATGACATATTCTACATCTAAAAGATATGTTTTCATAATCTATAGTTTGGGTCCACATCTTATCCCCATACTTAAGAATGATTGATTCTGGTAAAGCTTTACTTATATCAATCATGACCAATATTCGAGCATAAATAGCCAAAAATCCATCTTTTGTTGTATCTAAAATCTCAAGGAATTCTCCTAGAGTGTTGCCTATTGCCTTGAAGGTATCTATTTCCTAAAATTCAATGGGTAACCCAAACATCCTAACCCAGACTGGTACTAGGGATAGATTTACATTTTCAGGTGAAAAGCCTTCATACCAACGGGTAAGGAAGAGCCCTGCTCTTCCCATAAACCAAGGACCCCTTTTTAGGATTCTTTCTCTTTCTTCCCTAGAACAAAAAATGGCTAGGAAGAAACCTTTGGGAAGAAATGATAGAATCACTCCTGGAGACTTCCAACTCCTATCAATCCATTTTCTCAAGGCTGAAGCCCCTGGCCAATACCCATTAAATTTACCAAAAACTGCCCTATCTTGGAGCAATGAGGATCTCTCTGAGGTGCGCTCACTAACCTCTACCACTAGGGATGATTCTAAGGATTTAACTATAAATCGATCCATGGAAAGGAAACTAAAACTCAAAATCTAATGAAATTTATCTGAAAGTCCTATAGCAAATATAATATTTGATAAAAACTTTATAAATTTTTCATGCACAATTTCTAAGATAAAGAAAGGGAAAAAGAACTTAGCTAAAAAATTCTTTGTCCAGATAGAATGTCTTGCCTCACTGAAGTCCTAGCCCTTCATTGCTCTTCCCATCATTCGAACCCTAGTTGGCAAATATTTGCAATTTCATTTTTTGCGACTTGAAAAATCGTCACTGCCCTTGTTCCGAATGGTTGACTTCATAGGGTCGTATCTCCCTCAATATTGCTCAGATTTTTCTCATTTTAAAGCTATTCAAATTCTGCACAAGTTGGTCCAAGAATCAGCTGAATCGGATAACTCTTCGTGAAGATATGGCTCCTAAAAGATGAGATGTTTTTAGGAAAAACCCTAATCCTTCGCACTTTGCAATTTTGTTTTTCATGACTTGAAAAATTGTCACTACCCTTAATCCTCTATCTTCTTGTCTTTATCTTCATTTTTTATTTTACTAATGTAGAGTTTGGACATTGAATCAGTAAGTCATCACAATAATAGATTTCATAAATACCTGAATTTGATGACTTTTTATTATCAATCTTGTTGTCATATGTTGAGGGTATCAACATCTCATTATGTTCATCATTATTTTTACATTCTTATCAGTAATTAAATATATTTCTTGAGGAATATCATTTGTTATCATATGGCATTAGTCATTTGCATCACAACTAATATCTTTTATCACTATTTTATCCCTTAGGATTTTAATCAACTCTTCTTGCTTTTGGTTCTTGTCTTTATGAATTTCAAGATTCAGTAATGCCATATCCATTATCATACCTATATATATAGGTAATATAATAGCATCTACAAAATTTTCATATGCTTCAATAAGTTTTGAACTTAGATAATTGCCAAATATTTCAAAGTTTTCATCTTTGGCTTCTCTGTAGATTGAGTATAAATGCTTCTTTAATTTCATTGATATGTCCCTTTGTTCATCAATATTTTCCATCAAATGTTGTGTGTGAAGTTTTAGGACTTTCAATATTTCCTTGCTTTCTTCTACTAATGCATTTTGATTACTTTATTCCATAATGGTTTTCAACAAGTCAATTCTTCTTTCAACAATTTTAATTCAATGTCTCTCCAATCTTCAATTTCAAATCTTTAATATCCAATCAAACAATTAGTTTCAATTTATTTTTCTCTTATTATAACTTCCAAATTTTAATTTCAAATTCTTCCCTCTTCTTTAATTACTCAAATTTTCAAAATTAATTAATCAATATTCAAATCATTCATCAATAGTGATCAAATTTCAAATTCAACTTTTCCTTTTATCTCCCAAATTCAAATTTCAATTTCAAAAATTCCTTTCAATATCAAACAATATTTAAATAAATTTTAAATCACTTAATTTCACTTCATTTCATTCCATCTTCATATCTTTATTTTACTTAATTCTTTAATTTTCCAAATTCAATCTCTTTTACAATTTCACAATTAAATTTCAAGTTCACCCTAATTCCAATCGATTCAATCTTCAAATCTAACTTCAAAATTTTTGTTTCCTCGTATCTCCCATTTATTATTTCTTTATATAATAATTTCTTTTAACTCCAAATTTTAACCTTATAATAATAAAAAAAAATTATTCTCCAAACCTTATAACCCCAAACTTAATCAAGTTAATAAATGAGGCACCCAAAAATAATATATAACCAAATATTAAATCACTACCTTGACTTTTGCCATGTTAATAAAATGAATGATGTTATGCACTTTGTCTGCTTGTTAGTAGACATTATCCAACCGATGCGCTTTGTTTGTTGCTAAAAAATTTCAATGTGACTTAACCTTCCTTGAATTTACTTTACCCTTTGGTCATGGCTTCTCATAGTGCCTCTATCACTTTCTCATCGACTCTTCCAACACTCTTCTCATAGGCTCTTCTCCTCTAGTAGGTCATAGATTCTCATGGTGTTTCTACTTCAATGGTTTCAATTCATCAAATCACCAGTCTATGTTCTTTGTCCTCATAGGCTCAATGTTCCTTCATAGGCTACTTTATTCATTCTTCACAGGCTCAATGTCTCCTCATAGGTTGTTAGAATAATAAATTATATCCTAAGTTGTTACTAGGATAATTTATGTGGCTGAGATTAGCTTAATTAGTTATGATCCAATGGATCAGATTGTATGCCTTTGCTATTTAAGCAAGGCTCCTTTCATTTAATAATATGAAGTATTATATTTTCAACATGGTATCAGAGCGGACTTTTCATGCCCTGTGAGCCAGATGAGCTTTTCCTCATGGGGGATTTCTCTCTCTTTTTTTTCCCTAGTTTTTTTAACCGAGGGAGTATGCTCTCCATATTTTGATGGATCAGAAACCAGATGGTTTTAAAATTTTAGTTTGGGAGGTTAATATTTTTTTTATTTTTTTAGGGTTTGCACAACGGTGCCATCATTTTCGGTGATCCAAAAATTTTAGAAGATTGGAGGCTTTTTTATGTGCGATGGACCTAGGAGATTCTTTCAGCGTCCATGTCGTAGAATAGGAGATTCTTTCTTGACTGGACGTGTGTGGGTAGAGAAGGCGGTTGTTTTTTAACTGAAACTTCTGGTCAATATTGTTGGTTTTTAAGGCTTCATAGGAAAAAGGGTCGATGGCGATAACCCTCTTTTCTCAAACCAATAGCTGGTGCTTCTTTTTTTGAAGATGACAACCTTTGGCTACGAAATATTCCAAACCTATGGTGCAACGAAAGAAAAAAAATTTATGACCCCCAAAGTGGAGGATTAACACAGTGTTCTGTGCAAATTTTTTGTTCAGCTATTGAGCATTGGATTTGGTGTGCCCTCATCGTGCTGCTTCGATTTGACGCAGTACAGAACATGGAGTGCGGAGATCACTAGATTTGGAGTAGAAATACAATTTGAATATTATTGTTTTTTGGTGGACTCTTAGAGTAATGCACAAATAAGTAAAACTCTTCACCTATCATTTGTTTGTTTTGTTTCACAACAAATTTTGACGCTGGGGGATTCTTCCTAAGTCATGGCGACTTTAGAAAATCAACATCGCGCTTGTCCTCTGAATGTAAATTTTTTTTTTTTAATTTTGCATTGCGGAAATAGAGACGACAAAAGATCAAAGTTTTTTTCCATTGACGATATATTATTTTGGCACTTGTTTTCACCTAGAACGTCCAAAGGTGTAAAAGTCATTGAGCAGCTAGGAAAAATGGATTAGAAGTACCAGTTTTGCATCGTGTTTAAGTTCCCATAGACATCATCATGAAATTGACTGCTCCTTCATGTTGAAGTGGAAGCGCATTGAAGAGTGATGGACATGAATTGAGATTTGTTACTCCCTCCTTTATTTTTTAATTGTAGCTTGTTTTTTACATTTACGGCCTCGTGGGATGCTAGTGTTTGTTCTGCCAGCCCTGGCATCAAACTGACTACGTAACCTGGTTGGCGATGGTTTTGTTCTTCATATTATGGTTGGTTTTATTAACCTATGCATTCTGTTGTTGAATGTTGCCATTGAACAGATCGTGTGGGTCCCACAAACATCAATGTCATATTCGTTGTAACCTCTTAAGTCCAAAGGTGCAATGCCATATTCTGTGTTGGATTGCACTATGGGCATTGTGCTACAATGAAGCAGTTGTTTCATAGAATTTGAAGTCGCATCCATATTTGCTGAGGAGTTTGCAACGTGGTAGTGAACAACCACTTTGTTGTATTTTTTTGGGCAATGGAAGAAAGATTTGTCTGAGCGGCCATCAAACCCATTTCGATGGCCTCCGTGAAAGTGTAATAGAGCTCTTTCATTTTGCTTTATATTGTTGTGTAACGATCTGTGGAGACCTATTTTGTGGAGATGAATGTTGTTCAGTTTAGCTTTGTGTTCATCAATTAAACAGTTCTAAAAATGATGTTCGGGAGCCTGATGCAGTAGAGAATCCATTATTTTTTTTGTTGCTCTACGGTGGTAATATTTTTTTAGTGGTGCATTGTTTTGACAACGCTGGAGATAGACCTGATCGTGACAGTAAGGGTGTTGATTTTGCTGTGAAGTTAGGCACCATTGTTAGCTGCAGTTTGGGTTAGATTCAACAGTCTCGACGGGATTCACGGCTAGATATTCTTACCGCCCAGTTGAGGTGCACTAAGCATGCCTATCATTTATCTTTAAAACCTCCAGCCAAACTGGTTCTTCCCATACATGATTTAAGTAATTGTTGTGATGGTGGTAGATTACTGGATTTTAACATTTGCAGATAGGATTCGATATCGTGGGTCCAACACAGTCTGATCAACGGTAATGGCAGGGCCATATGAAGAAACCCCTGGGTGCTCACAGTTATTTATATGGCACATGTTTTTTTTAAATTATTTTGGTCCACGTTATTTTTTTTTTAAAAGAAGGGTGGTCATATAATGTTGTTTTATTAAAAAAGGAGACATGCAAATTCTATATTTGTTAGTAGAAAAATTTTATTAATGTATTTTTTAATGCATTAGTCCTATACACAACATGGGTAGGGCTATTTAGATCCAAGGCGAGTTTTTTTAATCATAGGGGCTTTTTTAATAATAGTGGGTGAACCACTATTTTTTAAGCCACCTAATATCTTTTCAAAGGGAAAATGGCCCATATATCATTTCTTCTATGTGAGATTTTATAAAAAAAAAAAACATGCTATATTCCAAGACAATTTTTTTAAAGGAATATTCCTTTTTGACGAAAAGAAGAAGACTTGTTTTTCTGCAAATGACTTTTTTACCAGATCATAGGGATATTTATAGTTGTCGAAAATGTTTTTCTAAGACAGACACATCGGTGGCATCTAATTTCAATTTTGAGGAAATTTAACCTGTTTTTTTTGCCTTAAATTTATTGTATCAAGGAGTGCATTCTCAGTTGAACCCGACACTCCTAAACATTTGCTTAAGTGATCCTAGTACCTAGTCATATCCTCTATATCACCTAGCAGATGCAGTGGATGGTTGCCCAATGCATTCTGGTAGG
This sequence comes from Wollemia nobilis, assembly GCA_028583015.1. Taxonomy (NCBI): domain Eukaryota; kingdom Viridiplantae; phylum Streptophyta; class Pinopsida; order Araucariales; family Araucariaceae; genus Wollemia; species Wollemia nobilis. The sequence continues at coordinate 914,287 of JAQPPZ010001079.1, forward strand.
ATGAGGAGGTCACCATAAGGACACATTTGTCAACTACATTAGTGCTTCATTTTCCTTGTTTTGTTGTTGGTCCATAAGTTTTGGACCTTGTTATCAGCCCATTGTGTTCATATAGGTGGTAACCACATACTTATGCTTGTGGAGTCAATTTTGACATCCCTTGTCATTCTTGTGGTTATTTCCATACTATTTTCTCACTCTTCTTTTTGAGAGACACTTTGGTTTCAAGGGGTTTTTCTTTAGTGACTTTTTATCATGGTTCGCAACCTTGATCTGTGTTACAAGCACTAGTTTGGAAGTATATTTTCATTCAGTTCGACGACGAGGCTACTCTAATTTTTTGAGCCATATAATGGATCCTTTGCAGGCTTCTTGATGTAAGTTTTCCTTAAGAGGGGTTGAGAATATTCCTTCATTCTCCATGCACATCTTCCTCCTCCTAATTTATTAGTCTAACATAGGCTATGTTCTTCACTCTTCATAGACTCATTGTTTCCACATAGGTCACATTATTTTTTTTCATTTTAGAAAATATTTAGACATCTTTTCTCTGTAAAAATACAAAAAATAATTCCTTCATGTTCCTCTTCCTTCCATCAAATCATCCACTATTCGTCTCTAACTCATTCTTCACCTCCACTCTTTTATTTACATTCCAATCATACAATCCTTCATAGTCCATCAACTCTTCTTGAAATAGTCTCTTCCATCTCCTTCAACAACTTCTATTTTTCTTTCTCACAATATCCTTCTTCACTCTCTTATTCAACTTCAAAGCTTTAGCCAACCTTGCTCTAGTACCATTATTGATAATTAATCCTTAAAATATCATAGGTAAATTTCTCCAGGATCAAAATAATCACATAAAAATCACCTCCACAAATAACATAAATATCACTATGTGGTAAGGTTTTTAATACTATGTAATGTTCCAGGATGGCTCTGTAGGTGACTTCCTATGGAAGTCATGTTCCACTTCCCTGCATCCCTTCCTTGGCCCTGTCCCAGGTCCCTGATCCTATCCTAGTTTCCCTAGCACTTCCTTAACCCTTCCCTCTTGGTAGGATGGTGTTGTAGACGATCTCTCTGGGGTGGGAGATCATTGTTCCAATGTTTTGCCCCTTTCCTTGCCCTGTGGTGGGGTTTTCCTTCGATGCTTGGGTCCTAGGATGGTTTTGGGTTTTTCCCTGGGACTTTTCCTAGGTTTTTTGGGTTGTTCAAGGATTTTTCCTTGGATTTCCTAGTTTTTTCTAGGTTTTCATGGTGTCTTCTTGACGTTTGCCCTTGGAGGATCTTCAGTTGCGAAATGTTGTGTCTGTTGAAAAGCGGCTTCATGAGCAATTTTGCACAACATATTTTTGGTCTTGGGGAGGAGGACCATGTGCTTTCTTCTATGACTCTGCTCTTCAGGATTTCAGTTTTGTAGGTTTTCCTCATCTGTTTCCCTGAAGTTGTTTGATGGTGGTGTTAAAGGTTTCCTGGGATTTCTATTCTCTTGGGTTCCTTTGGTACTTTCCTATATTTTTCCTAAGGCATGTTGTTCTACTTATGTTGCTTCCTCTATTGGGTTGGTGTCCTTGCAGGCTCTTTTCTACATTGCATGAGGACTTCGTGGCCTATGGAGTTCCTCTATATGCTGACCTACTTTTTAGGCTGGTGATACATTACATGAGGATTTCATAGCCTGAGGAAATCCTCTATTTGTTGTTCATCCTTTTAGGCTCACAAGGGATTTGTTTCCTGCTACTCATCCTCATTCTGATGGGTTTTACTGTAATCTCTATTTTTTCTACTCCACCCTTGGTATAGGGTGGTTTTTTATGCATTCAACTGGTTTTCCCCTACGTGGGAAGTGGATCTCTATTTTTCTGCTCCACCCTTGGCTTAGGGTGGTTTTTTCTGCATTCAGTTGGTTTTCCCCTACATGGGAAGTGGTTTTTCTCTTGGCTCCTGGTTTCCCATGGGTGGTTTGGCACATTTCTCCTTTTCCCACCCTTGGGATGTTTTAATTTTCAAGTTAGGCACCTATTTCTTTTTCCTACCTCTGGGAAGTTTCAGATTTGGTTTTAGGCAGGTTTTTTCGTTCTTTTCTATCACCTTCTCCTTTCTCGCCTAGCAGGATTTTCAAAATTTGCTTCGCACGAATTTCCTCACTTATTTCCTGAATTATTTCCTCAAGCCTTTCCTGAAGGTGTTCCTCAAGGCTTTCCTCAAGCCTTTCCTGAAGGTGTTCCTCAAGGCTTTCCTTAAGCCTTTCCTATTGTCCATCCTTGGACTGTTCCTCTGGAAGTTTGATGTAATCAGGTTTTGGGATCCTTGATAAAAACCCACTTTTAATTTAACAAAAAAAAATATCACTCACACTATAATACTAATTTTATTACATTCCAAAATGATTTGATTGATTACATAACATGGAGCTTTGTCTCCAATATATAACTTTACATGAATTTTTCTCTCCTCTAACTCATGGGAGATGCAACCTTTCACTTGCCTCATATTATGATAAAACTCTCATGATTACATAACCTCTTACTTTACATCTTGACACATCTTATATGACTCTTCACTTTCATACTTGACACCTATCATCTATGACTCTTCACTTGCACCTCTTGATACCTATCATCTATGACTCTTCACTTGCATACTTAATGACTTGCATACTAACATTTACACACTTTATTACATAACATAATACTCTTCACACTTTGACACATACATTAGATACACACATTTCCTAATCTAATATTTACAATAATACTAAAAGGTACTTTATTATACCAAATAATGTAATATCTCAAACATAGATTCCTCTCTTCTTAGTAGAAATGAAAGTAGTGTAGAGGTTATCCTTGCACTTTAGGGTTTCAAGAGCAATATAATAAGGAAATGAGGATGGATAAATCCATAGTCATTTAAGATTTTTAGGGTAGCATAAGAAGGTGATTGTGATAAAGGAGTGTCTTTGCACTTTAGGGTTTCTAGGGAAACATAAATAAGAAAGTACTTTTGTGGTTATTTCATGCATTTTAAATCCTTCAAAGCAATACGAACCCATCGATAATAAGTCTCACTATGAACTATATATAAAAATTGAATAGATTTATGTAGATGAAAGTGTTGGTGGGAATAGAAAAAATATAATAAAATCAAAGAAGCAAAAACAAAGAGAAAAGGAAGCTCAAACGAATATTCATATGGGAAAAAAAATAAATATCATAAGTGCTCACAAGAAGTGGGGTCAAAACGATAAATAAAATGTGATGATAAAAATAATATCTTGGAATACTAAGGGCATGAATAAGATCAAAAAAATAAATTATTAGGGAATTGACATGTTATCATGGATAACATATTTATAGAAATGGAAATCAAGCTACAAATATTTTAGCCATTTGTAGTGTTGATTTACATCTTGACAAAATTCAAGTTTTAAAAACAATTGGATGAATGGAATTTTATCTCTTAATAAAAGGGAGTTGATTGTGAAAACATAATAGTTTGAGGATGGGAGACCTCCCACTCTGGGTGGGATGTCCCTTTCCCACTTTTCTTGCTTCCTTCCTAGCAAATGATCTAGTGCTCTAATGATCAACAAATCTAGAGGCTGAAGGAGCATGGAAGGTTGGAGGTTGAAGGAGCATGGAAGGTTGGAATGGCTAAAGGAACATGGAAGATCAATAAAGCTGAAGGCGTGTGGAAGGTTGGGCCGACTGAAGGAGTTGTAGTGGAAGGTTGGGATGCTGAGTGGAAGGTTGTTTAGGCTGAAGGAGCATGGAAGGTTGTTTAGGTTGAAGGAGTGTGGAAGGCTAGCATTTTTTGGGTGGAAGGCTTGTTTAAGATCGGATCGACTGAGGGGACCTTAGTACAATAAAAAACTATTTTTTACTTTGGTGTGCTTGTGGGTTTGGAACCCAGAGGTATTGGGGTGGTTTTCTCCCCTCTTTACAATAGAAAACTATGTAAAGGATTAAGGTTTTTTTAAAATGTATAATCTTTTAGGAGCAATATCTTCATGAAAATGTTTTTGATTCGGTTTTGTTGACCAACTTATGCAAAATTTGAATAGATTCAAAATGAGTGGTCATATGCAAGAATCCAAACAATATTGAGGGAGATTTGACCTTGTGAAGTCAACCATTCAGAACAAGGGTAGTGACGATTTTTCAAGTCGCTAAAAAAAATTGCAAATATTTTTCACCTAGGGTTCAAATTATGGGAAGAGCAATGAAGGGCTAGGACTTTAGTGAGGAAGGAAACTAGCAATTTAGATTTGGTAAATCAAACTATGATAGTGTGATATTTTGGAAATATTACTCTACTAATAGATAGTAGAGGTGAAATTTTGGCATTGTGAAGGCTACTATAGAAAAATGCTAAGAAAGATGCTAAATTCTAGAATAATTGTATTCATACAAAAAATTGAAAAGATCCAGAAAATGAAAATCAAGAATTCAAACAATTTATGTAAAATGATGTAGGTTTCTAGCTATAGAATCTCAATTGAGATGAGAAGTGTATTTATTTATAAAATTTCAAGATTTAAAGAAGAGAGTTATAATTTTTCAATGGTGGGGGACCTTAGTACAACCCCTTATTATCCAAAAAAAAATAGATTCAACCATTCAGAACAAGGGTAGTGATGATTTTTCAAGTCATTAAAAATAAAATTGTAAATATTTTTCAGCTACGGTTCAAATTATGGGAAGAGCAATGAAGGGCTAGGACTTCAGTGAGGAAGGAAACTAGTAATCCATATTTGGTAAAGCGGACTATGTTAGTGCAATATTTTAGAAATATTACTCTACTAATACATAGTAGAGGTAAAATATTGGCATTGTGAAGGCTGCTATAGGAAAATACTAAGAAAGATGCTAAATTCTAGAATAATTGTATTCATACAAAAAATTGAAAAGATCTAAAAAATGAAAATCAAGAATTTAGACATTTTATGTAAAATGATGTAGCTTTCTAGCTATAAAATATCAATTGAGATGAGAAGTATTTTTTTTTTATAAACTCTCAAAATTTAAAGAAGAGATTTGTAATTTGTCAAGGGTGGGGGACCCGAGTACAACCCCTTATTATCTAGCAAAAAAATAAATAGTTTGAGGAAGATGAAAATATCTTTTATAGAAAGGCAAATTAAGAATATCTTTGATAAAAAACAAGTTCAATATGGTTTAAATAACTTTATAGAAATATAATAAGAATAATATAATGTTTTGGTTATTTTAATGGGAGTGGGTCCCAATAGAAGTCATACATAACTTAATCATAATAATAATAATTTGTAAAATGTATGAATATCATAAGGAATATGAAAATGAGTCTTTAGTAAGTAGAGGGAGTGAGTGCAAGCTAGGAGTAAGGAGGAAGTGTTAGCAAGAAGTAGGAAGCATGAGGAGGAAGTAGGAAGCAAAGTATTATCAAGTAGCAAGTGCAACTTCTTGTTCCAAATCTTAGAAGAAATTCAAAAATTAAAGGATTCATATGAAGAAAATCTAGATAACCTGGCAAGAAAGTAAATTTTTTAAAGTCCCTAGTAAAAGTAAGGACCCCTAGTTGGAAGTAAGGATGCTTTAAGTGGAAGTATGTATGCCTTAGGTGGAAGTATGGATTCCCTAGTTAGTGATAAAAATAAAATAGTATCTATGACAAATCCTATCCAAGTAGCAAATACTACATCATAGGTGATTATTAGGGATGAGATGATTAAGCATGGTATAATGGTTCTTAAAACCAGAGGGTTAATATGTAAGTTCCATGGATATTGGTCAAGTTTTTTTTAGATTCAAAATTATATCAAGTGAAAGTGGGGATTGAATTTAAATTACTCTATGACTTTTCTTTTGAAAGGATTTTTCCTCAGTATGTTCTCTAGTTCAAAAATAAGGGATAAAATAATTGATGGAGGCCCTTGGTTTAAGGGCAAATATGCACTATATTTAATACCATGGAGTGAGAATTTTTCTATGGAGATAGAGACTATTAAAAGGCTTCTTATGTGGATTAGGCTTTTTGGACTTCTTTATCAACTCATCAATAAGGAGTTTTTGAAGAATATTATTAATACTCTAAGCGATTTCATCCAATAGAGACCAACCAATAAGGAGATAAGGCATGTTGGATGCACTTGAATAAGTGTTTCTATGGATATTTCAAAACCTTTACCATAATACATTAGGATTAAATCTAAATCAAGAGAAGAATTATAAAAACATTGCATTTTGATGTCACAAATGTCATAAAATCAAACACATGGTAAGATATTGGAAAGTAAAAATGGAGAAAGAGATGGAAAATTTTGGGCTTGATGCAAACTTTAATGTGAAACAAGGGGCTTATATCATAGAAGAAATGGGGTCAAAACAAGGATTTTACACTCCTAAGAAAGTGGCAAGAAAAATCCCTGTGTCATCAAATGGAAAAGGTTATTATAGTGCACTCAAATAAACCATTAGAAGAAAAATGACCCAAGGGATGAGGAAGTACATTGTGCAAGTTTAAATATAAAAGGAGTCAAATGTGTGAAGGAAGATAGAAAGGAAAATTTTAAAGCAAAGAAATATGGAGAGACAAATTTTAAAGCAAATAAAGTGAATGAGGTCAAGGTTAATCTAGGGTTTCAAGAGCAACACAATAAAGAAAAGCATATGGAGGACATCCAAGGAAATTTAGGGTTTCCAATGCAGCATAAGAAAGTAATGACTATGGAGGATCATCCATGCACTTTAAGGTTTTCGAGACAACACAAAGAAAAAAGTGTTTATGAGACTATTCCTTGCATTTCATATTCTTTAGAGCAACGTAAATCGTTAGAAAATAAATCTCATTATGGACAATACGAAAAAATAGAATAATTTGATGAATATGAGAGTGTTAGTGGGAATAGGAAAAGGAGAGGAAAGTCATCAAATAATGATTTAAAATAAAAAGAAACTTAAAGGAATATTTATTTGGGAAGTCAAAAAAAATATCATAGATGTTAACAAGAAGTGGGGCTAAGCCCACTAAAATAATAAGTGATGATGATGAAAATGATACCATTGGATATTAGGGGTATGAATAAGACCCCTAAAAAATAGTTATTAAGAAATTAATAGGTTTTTATAGTCATAAGCTTACTATAAGTTTATTTTAATGAAAGAAACAAAATTGAGTAGTGAGGAATCTAAAGATGCTTTTTTAAAATATTTAGAATATGAGTGATTGTCTATTATTTTCTTCTATAGGAGCTTAAGATAGTATTACAACAATATTGGACAAACACAAATGGTATGGGTAATTTTTAGGAGCAAAAAGTAATTGGGTTGGTAGACAATGTTTTAGGAAAGAGGAAAATATCAAAGTTAGGATTATAAAGGTATATGCTCCAATTATATTTACTTGTAAAAAATGTTAGAAGGGCCTTTAAAGACTTTTTTTTTATTATTGAGTAAATACTTCTTATAAATATACATATCTGCCATGGGGATTGAACCCGGGTCACATCATAGATAATGCAAGTGGCATCCTTTTCGGTAGACCACATCACGCAGATTCCTTTGAAGGCACCTTTAAGACCGCTAGCCAATCGGATAGCAGGCTTAAAGGTACCTTCAAAGACTTTTGTGAAACATAGTAAATGATTTATTGTAATCAATGGATTATTGGGGGTGATTTCAATACTATTCTATCTCCTTTGGAAAAGAAGGATGGTATTCCAAGATGGTCTAAATCAATATAAATTTTTGCTTCAATTGTCAATTCAAATGGAATTTGGGTTGTTAGTCCTTCAATTTTTCAATATACATGGGATAATAAATGCATTGGGTAAACTCATATATTATAAATTTTGGGTTAGCTTCTTGTTATCGTACAAATGATTGCAAATAAATTATACAATTTGTTTTTAGATATTTTATTGCAAGCAAAATCATATAACAAACCCTTTCTTTTGACTTGTGATTTACCCAATAATTGTCATCACAAACCATTTTTTTCTAGTTTGTGTCTCCAAGACCCTAATTTTTTCTAGACGATTATGTTTTAGTAGGATGATGTAAATTTTGAAGGATCATTTACAAATTTTTTAGAATATGAATTATTTAGAGCAAATGAAGATTTGGAATGCCATTTTTTTTGGAAATATTTTTAAAGAAAAAAATAAATTGAATCCAATCTCAAAATAATTCATCGGCTAGCAGGCTTAAAGGTGCCTTCAAAGACTTTTGTGAAACATAGTGAATGACTTTTTGTAATCTATGGATTCTTGGGGGTGATTTCAACACTATTCTATGTCCTTTGGAAAAGAAGGGTGGTATTCCAAGATGGTCTAAATCAATATAAAATTTTGCTTCATTTGTCAATTCAAATGGACTTTGGGATGTTAGTCCTTCAAGTTTTCAATATACATGGGATAATAAATGCATTGGTCAAACTCATATAGTATAAATATTGGATATCTTCTTGTTATCGAGCAAATGGTTGCAAATAAACTATACAATATGTTTTTATATATTTTATTGCAAGCAAAATCATATCACAAACCCTTTCTTTTGACTTGTGATTTACCCAATAATGGTCATCACAAACCATTTTCTTTCTAGTCTATGTGTCTCCAAGATCCCATTTTTTTTAGACGATTATGTTATAGTAGGATGATGTAAATTTTGAAGGATTGTGTACAAGTTTGTTAAAAGATGAAATATTTAGAGCAAATGAAGATTTGGAATGTCATTTTTTAGGAAATATATTTAAAGAAAAAATAAATTGATTCCAAGCTCAAAAATTTAGAAAATATAGTATAAACTAATGGAATAGATTAGGATTCTTATGTGAGAGGAAAACAATTACTTTTTTAGTATCATAATGCATTGAAAAAGGAGTCATATTGGTTCTAAAAATATAGGGAGAAATGGCTCAAGGAAGGAGATAGAAATACAAAAATAAATCATGCTATAACGAAAATAAATTTTTCTTTTCATCACATAAAAAATTATTTTAACTCTAGATGGATGAAATATTGAGGAAGAAGAATCTATAAGAAAGGAAGCAATTAATTATTTCAAAAATATTTTGTTAAATACTAGGCAAGACAATGATGCAAAGGATAAGCTTTTGCAAAATATTACATCAATTATCATACAAGGACAAAATAATTTTTTTATGAAGATATCTATGGATGAGCCACTTGAAGTGGTTTTCTCTATCCATCCTAACAATGCACTTGGCCCTAATGGATTTCCTGCAATTTTCTTTTAAACGATTTAGAATTTATTGAAGGGTGATATGTTGTAGTTGAAGAGGCTTGGAAAAGGAAGGCTATAATAAATGATATGTCACTATTATTATATTGGTTCCCAAGAAATCCAAAATAAAATATTTTGATAATTTGCATACAATAAGCCTTTATAATATGATTTATAAGACCATTCCAAAAATGATGGCATGTAGGTTGAAAGGAATTCCAAATTACATTATCTCAAAGAAAACAATGTGGTTTTGTTCATGGTAAATAAATTCTTGATGGTATAATTATTGTATAGGAGGCCATAACATTCTCTTTATTCCATGAAAAAATCAAGTATGCTTATGAAATTAGATATGAACAAAGCACATGATAGAGTTTCCTAAAGTTTTCTACATGATATTTTAAAAAAGATTGGTTTTGATTATAGTTGGTATGAATAGATTAAATATTGTTATAGCATTGCAATATATTTTATTTTGATTAATGGTTATCCTCTTGGCTACTTCAAGTCATCTTGTGAACTTTGCCAAGGTGATCCACTATATTCTTGCCTATTCATCATTCTTGTGGAGGCGTTAAGGAGAGCTTTCTCCAAGGTAAAAATAGAAGGAACAATCAAAGGTATTCAAGTTGCAAAAAATGGTTTCTATGAATCTCATCTCCAATTAATTGATGAAACTTTTCTTTTGAGCCATCCCTCAACCATTGAGGCCATGGAGTTTAAATTATCATTCTATGAGAAGATCATTGGACAGTTGGTTAGTACTATAAAATCAAAGTTTTTTTCATTAAAACTACCTTATATTTACAATGAATATTATAATTATTTTAGGATTTAAAAATAAAAAAATTTCATCAACCTACTTGGGTATTCCTTTATATCATAAAGGAAATGAAAATGAGTTTTAAGTCTCTTGTTTAGATAGAATGAAATCTTATTTGGTAGGTTGGAAAAGTAAGTTCTTAAACATGACAACAAGGCTACAACTCATAAAGACTACATTACAATCCATCCCTATTTATATGATATCACTTTTAAGATTACCAGTAGGTATAGCATCAAAAATTAATAAAATTTAAAGAGATTTTCTTTTGGAAAGGATGTAAGGAGAAATTTAGGTTTCCTCTTTATAAGTGGTATAGGGTCTGCAAAGGAAAGAATGTTGGAGGAGTGAGCTTGTGGAATTGCATACTAATGAGTTTGGCATTAGGAGCAAAGCTTGGGTGGAGATTATTTAGAGATCAAAGAAATAATTGGGCAAAAATATTACTTCAAATATATATAGGTCCTATTGATGCAATGAAAGTATCTAGGAAAAGAACCCTACCCAAAGGATCATCAATATGAAACTTCATAAGGGATAGTTTACAATTGATTAAAAATATATATTAGATGGTCATTCAATGAGGGGAATTATGCAAATATTTGGTCTAATGTTTGGCTAAAGCCTCTTCTTAACTTTGACGCAAAATGACAACCATTGGCTTGGGCATGCGTAGCTTGTAAAGATCCAAAGGTTAAAGACCATATTAATATGAGCAACAACTCCAAATCATGAATTTCTATCAGTAACTTGGTTGAAGAAGAGAAACTTAAAGAAATTATAGATGAACTTCAAATTATGCTTTAAGAGTTTTACTACTGATTTTTACAAGAAAGGATAAGTTGGTTGAGAATCTATAAAAAGATGGTGGATGCTAAGTTGGGATATGATGATTTAGAGCAATCAAAATTTCTTACTCTTAAAAACTTTCCTTGGAAGAATATCTGGTTGCTAAAAACTCTCTGTAAACCCTCAACATTCCTTTGGTTGATAATTTAAGACAAAATTCTAATAAAAAAAATCTAAAATAAGATGATATCATGAACCTTTCAGATGTGCCTTGTATGAGAAGGATTTAGAAACATTAGACCATTTACTTATTCATTATATATTTGCTCACACCATTTGAGATTACTTTTTTTAAATATAAAAATATGCTAGATAGCTCTATCAACATTGAAATAGTTGATGCAATGTAGGATTAATTATTTAAAAGGTAAAGCATTAAGTATTTTGTGGAGAATTAGCCTTCCATTATTTGTAATAATTTGTGGCTTGAAAGGAATAATAGAATTTTTTAAATAAATCTCAATGCTCAAGTTTGGAATAATTTTATTGCCTTTATTTTAGAATGCTTATAGATATGGTGCTCATCATGGGAAGTTTCAAGTGCAGAAAAAGAGGTGGTAACAACTTGGTTATAGGATTTGAACATACATGGAAGATTCGTTTGCTATAATGAAAATAAAACAAAGGATCTATCTAGTGTAAAAAAAATGTCTAAAAATTAGGTTTGTCAAAATTAATTTTCATGGTTCTTTTAAAGGAAATCCAAGAAAAGGGTAGTTTTTTTCGAGATAATGAAGGCAAAATTCTCTCCACTTACTCAAAATCATTTGTGACTTCAACTAATAACTATGCATAGGCTAAGACACTTCTTATAGGGATTAAAATTGCAATAGGAAAAGGATAGAAAGATATTTCATTTGAGGGGATTCATAAATTATCGTTAATGCTATCAACAAAAATAGATGTGGAGATTGGATAAAAATTAATGTTGTTGTTGATATCCACCATCTATTATTGGAGGCAATCTCTTGGAAATGTGAGCATATTTATAGAGAAGAAATTTGGGTAAGATATAATTTAACCTATCATGATATTCTTCATCTTGGTGAAGGTCAAGTGAGATTTTATATTTTAATCAAAATGATGTCAAGGAGTTGATTATGGAAACATAGCACTTAAAACAAGTTAAAGAACATATTTGATAGAAAAAGATGAAAAATATTTGGAGCAAAAAATTAATCCACATAATAACAAATATAGTATTTCAGTAATTATATGGGAATGAAATCCAATAGAAGTCATATATAACTTATTAAAAAGAAAAGAGTCTAGAGTTTTATTTGTCTAGGTATCATAAGTTAAGAAAATAATAAGATAAGAAACTCATAAGTAGAGAATTTTTTCAGGAGTTAAATAATTTTGTTTACATGGTTGTTATGATGAGATGTAATATTAGAATATAATAATTTTAATAAAATATTTTATATAATTTCATATAAAGAGAGCTCAACCAATCAAAATTTTTAATGATCAAATTAATAGAAGAAACTTGGGTTTAAATTTTTTCAAGCAAGTCATATATATAATTATAAAATTATTAAAATACTACCATATCATCATAATGTAATAAAAATGCACACATTCAAATTTTATGACCAATTAAAACGAACTCTACTTAACATCTTGTTAATGGATATTTTTTTTATGATTCTTTTTTGACCATTAGGGAGGAAGAGCAATCATTTTCCACTGCCATTCAGTATTTGTATACCTTTTGTCTTACCTCTGGCTCTAATTTTCAATGGATAAATACTTCCTACTACAGACAATTTGTTCGTCCTCTTCCTTCCTGTCTTAGTCACACCAAATGGTCTTGGATATAGCCTGGGGAAGTTTTTAAGTTCTTGGGTATCCCTTTTGCTTTTCAAGGTTCTCCTGCTAAGTTATGGCAATGTGTTGTGCAAAAGGTAAAAAATAAATTATCCTATTGGTCTTCTAAGAATTTATCTTTATCTGGGAAATTTCATATTTGTTCTAAAGTTCGTGCTTCTACCCATGTATACTATTATTCGTTTTGGGTCTCTTCTAAGGCCTGTTATAAAAAACTAGAAAAGCTCTTGTGGGATTTTATTTGGGCCAAGGATAAGGGTAAAAAAGACTTTCACAAAGTAGCCTTGGAGTCTTGTTGTCCTCCCAAAGCAAGTGGCGGAATGGGATTATTTGACTATCAAAAATAAGGTTTTTCTCTTTGTGTAAAGTGGATTATTCAAACCCTTACAGGTAATGAAGCTTGAAATGTTCTTATTAGATACTGCTTGTCTCAAGGTTTACCTTATGGGAAAAAAATATGCCAGGGGCTTAGTCTTCAAGATGTTCTCACTGCTCCTGTTCCTATTAAAATCCCAAGATCCTTTGTAATTAAGAGTATTTGGAAAGCTTGGGAGGCTTTGAAGCCTTGGTTTTCCTAGAATGGTTCCCCCGTAAGAGCAGGTGCTTCAATCCCCACTATTAATGTTTGGTGGTCTCCTGCTATTACTTATCAAGGTTTTTCTTTGGCTCAAGTTCAATAGGTTAGATCTAAGAGATTTTATAAAAAAATTATTGCTTGTTTGTTGATCTTTTTTGAATCACACCAGGGATTGGTTACCCTGGGACTCTTTTAAGCAATATTATAATCTTAAGTAGGAAGACAAATCCATTTTTGAAGTGGTGATTGATCAGATTCCTTTCTTTATTTGGATGAAAGTTAACAAATATTTTTAGAACCACTAGTGGGTTGATTGGTTTTGGCCAAAAAAATAGCCATTAATGCAATACGAGGCTCATTTGGGCTACAGTTGGTTGACACCGCACACTCCTATGTGGGATAAGTTGAATGTAAAATGAGATTTAGTTTCTAAACATACCAGATGGAAGCAAAGATTTCAAATGGCATGGGCCTCTTATATTGCACCTAATCAATAATTTCTTGCATGGATTATTTTGCATCAAGGGTTACCTATTGGGCCTCGTCTCCTTTATCTTGGGGTGGCAAATCCTACATGCATTTTTTTGTAAAAAACCTGAGGACTTTCTATATCCTTTTTTTGCATGCACAGCTTGCTTAGGAATGGCTCCTCTCATTTTTCAGACCTTTTATGAAGAGCTCTTTCTCCTGAACCCATGTTATTCTAGGAGACCATATTGACTTTGATTAAAAACTGCAAGTAGTCTGGAATATTTTTAGAATCGACACTCTTTTTCACTTTTGGAAGACTCAAAATCATGCTATTTTTTTTTCACAAGATGTATCAACTACATTATCTCTTACTTATAAATATTTTATCTTTTATGATTTTTGATTACATATTTATGTTCAGGTTGAGAAGGTGAATGTTGAGCTTCAGCATCTACAGAATTTGATGGCTTATTGGGGTAATACTCCATGCACTTTCAGTAGAGCTCCTCCAAACTCTCCCAGAGAACGTTCCTCTTCTAGGGTTCATTCCAAATGGAACCCTCAGACTCAGTCTCCTTCTAATTTTTAGGAGTGACACTGGTCTCTACCTCCTCCATGTCGTAAGAGGCTCAATAATGGTGGAGGGAGTTCTTCACACCAATTCGATTGGTATGTGGCTCTAGAATCTTCTCAACCCATTTTTTTTTGGGTTGCTCTTGTTGTAGATGTTCAACATGCTAGTGCAGAGCGTGCAAATGAGGAGGAGATCCCCATACTATTGAATTTAATGATGTTGGTTGGAATGTTTCCACCACATTGGATGGTGGTTGGTGTTATGATGATATGGTTGATAATTTCCTCTCTCCTGGTCGAAATGTTTAATTTTGGTCTATGTTTTGATAGTGGTGTGTGGAAATCTAATCTTTTAGGGGTTGTCCTAACTCATGTGATTGGCAGGGTTATCTAATTTTTTTGGTTGGAATGCTTTTGGTTGTTGCTTCTAACCTTTTTAGTTAATGTAAATATTAGGGTGTATTAATTCTACTCACTCAATTTTTTATGATATAACTAATTAATATAATTCAATTTTTCCATTTAAAAAATCATATAAAAAAATATTTCAATAAAAAGTAAAATATAAATACATGTGTAACCAACCTTTTAATGGAGAGGAAACTCGATTACTAAGACAAATACGACAACGAAAAACAAGTCACAAAGAAGCAACAAGCAACATATGAGTAGTGTACGGACACTTTATTTGAGATAATTCTTTGTATAAAAAAAAATCTTAACATTTTATTGGAGATAACGGAGGTAACAGTTTGTATTAAAAAAATCTTAACAAATAAGAGTTTGAAATAAGAAACAAATAGGAGATTTAAATTCATTAAAATAAGAAATATCAATTATATTTATACTTGTTAATTCATATAGATGGGATCCAAAGCTTACATCTCTATGCCTTTGGCATTTGTACTTGTTGTAATGCTCTTTTCTTCGGATAAATCCCATTTTAAAAATTTCACTTGCTCTTCCTAGCCAAACATATTCCTTATATTGATGCTGAAAAGATTGCCTGTCCTTCTACTTTATTATTTTTAGTCTCCCCCATACCTTCTTCTCTCTAGTACACCTGTTCTCCTTTCCAATTTCGTATAATAATATCAAAACCAAATTTTCTAGGATTTTTAGTAGAAGCCCCATCTATGTTTGTGTTCACCCACTCTTTGGGAGGTGGTCTCCACTCTATGTTATTTGAGTATATCTCACCTACAAAACCAACTCTTAGTTGTTTTTCTTTTACAATTATTCTAAATCTCCTTAGAATAGACACTTCCTCCATTTCTATGTTTGTTTCCTCCTGTAATCTAATGGATAGTGTTTCCATTAACTTACTCATAATCCTCTCCCAAACTTGCTCCCTTGTTTTGTGCTCTGATCTAAATATGCATGCATTTCATTCTAGCCATAACTACCACCATATGAAGCTAGGTCCCAGCTTCCATACCATTTTCATTGTTCTAGTCTTAAATCTACAATGTTTCCATTTCTCATAAAAGCTTTCCTAGCTCTCAAAAATTTCCCAATGTTGTCTCATCTGCCTCCACCAACTAATCCATATGTCTTTGGCAAAAGAACACCCAAAAAAGAGGTGATTCAAGGTCTCCTCTACCTTTCCACACAACACATTTGGAAGGCCCGTAGAAACCTCTTTTTCTCAAATTATCAAATGTCAAGCACTTTTTGTGGTTAATTAGCCATGAGAAAATGTTAATTTTTGGCCATCCTTCCTTTTGCCAAACAAATATCCATGGAAGTGGTGCTAGGGTAATCTCATATCCATAGACTACCTTGTATCCCTCCTTTGCCTTATAGATTCCCAACTTACTTCCTCCCCATCCAAGTATATCCCTCTTAGAACCATCTTGAACTGGATGTCTTTGGAGATGTCTCCACAATTTTCGGTTAGTTCCTCTATCCCCCTCACTGGCCATTCTCGGGGATGTTTCCATTGTAGTAAGTCTAGCACATGTTGATTCCATGATTTCATATAGTAAGAGGCTTTCCACCACCTTACCTTTTGGAGCTCTGCTTTCCAACTCTCCATCTCTGGGAATGTTTGAATAATTGGTTGATATTGATTCCATGAATCCTCCCAAAAAATAACATCCTTTCCATCCCCTAATTGTCAATAAAGGTATGGCTTTATTAACTCCTGGTTTGCTTCCATTGTTCTCCATATTGTAGATCCCTCTCCTTCCACTCTGAGTCTTGGGATGTATTTCTCAGCCTCTCCTGGGTAATATTTGGCTTGTAATAGTCTGCTCCATAAGCCTCCAGTAGTTGTAATCCATCTCCAATATAGCTTCCCTGCTAGTACCTTTCTACTTTGGGATGTTGATCTTATCCCCAATCCTCCTTTTTTTTTTGGTTGGCATATCTTCTCCCACCCAACTAGTGCTAATTTTTTTTCTTCCCTTGCACCTGACCACAAAAAATTTCTTGTGTATTTATCAATATCTTTTAGAATTTTCTTTGGAGCCTAAAGTATGGAAAATTTATAAACTGGGAGAGCTTGTAGCACAACTTTAATCATTGTAAGCCTTCCTCCCAAGCTTAGCCATTTGTGTGTCCAGTTGCTCAACTTAGCTTGAAGTCTATCAATCAACCCTTTCCACTCCTTGCTTTTTGTTTTCTTTGCAGATAAAGGTACTCCTAAATACTGTATGGGTAAAGGAGTTTCCATGAAGTTCAACAATTGTATAATTTTATCTCTCACCCTCTTCGTTGTATTGAAAAAAACTATTTGAGACTTATTTTCATTAAAAGTTTGCCCAGTAGCTTGAGTATACCCATCTAAAAATTCTTTTATGTTTCTTGCTACTAGGAGATTGGCTTGACTAATAAGAGCAGTATCATCCACAAACTGGAGGTGATTTATCTCAATCTGAGAACTTATTTTCAGACCCCTTAGCCTCCCCTCTTGTCTCCATTTTTTTAACAGTCTCCCTAGACCCTCTGCATAAAGGATAAAAAGGTAAGGGGAAAGAGGGTCCCCTTGCCTCAACCCCCTTCCTACTATGAACATGGGAGATGGACTGCCATTTACCAGAACTGAGAAAGATGTAGTCTGTGTACAGGCTTTTACCTAGTCTCTCCACTCCTCTACAAAGCCCATTTTTTCTAAAATCCTTTGCATAAAGGACCAGTCTACTCTATCATAAGCTTTAGAAAGATCTAATTTAATAAACATACCTGGGTCCTTTTGCTTGGACATTGTGTGTATCACCTCTTGGGCCACTACTATTCCATCTAGAATTTTTCTGCCTTCAACAAAACCACCTTGCTCACTTGAAATCAAATTTGGTAAAAAAGTTTTAACCTCTCTACCATAAGCTTTGTTAATATCTTGTATACTACATTACATAGTGAAATAGGCCTATAGTTCTCAATTATCTCACTAGGTGGGCCCTTAGGAATTAAAGTGATAAAAGTATGATTCAAGGCTTTTAACATTTGCTTACTCTGTATGATTTCCTCTAGTGCCTCCACCATTGCTTGGCCCACAATTTCCCAAAAATTATGATAAAATTCAATGGGGAATCCATCTGGTCCTAGGGTCTTTCTTGTTTGCATTTTTTGTATGATCTGCGATGTTTCTTCCAAAGAAATTTCCTCCATTAATAATTTATTGTGTTCAGGTTTGACTAATTGTGGAATTGCCTCTAGTATCTTCTCCTGCCATGTTGCATTCAAATTTTTGTTGCTACTGAAAAGAGTATGGAAGTATTGATTTGCTATAGTTTTCATTTCACTTCCACTAGTTTTTACCTAACCCATCATATATGTAAGACCTGTAATTATATTATGTTGTCTTCTAGTTGTTGTTGTCTTATGAAAGAAAGTTGTGTTTTGATCCCCCTCCTTTAACCATGTAACTCTGGCTCTTTACCTCCAATAGATATCTTCTTGTTCCTCCAAAGCTTCCTCTCTCCTAATAATTTCTGCCTCACGTTGCAATAGATATTTCGTAATAGTTCCTTGTCTTATCTCCTGAGCAATCTTCTCCTTCTGATCCTTGATTTCGTTCTTTTGGATTCTAGTGAGTTCCTTCTTGTGTTTACTCCACTCCTTTAGTTGGGTCCTCACATATTTTAGTTGTTTGTGGAGTTTGAATTGGGTTGTCCCAAATATTGGTCTCCCTAATTCCCACCATTCCTTTATGTGGTCCTCCAACTCCTCATATTTCAGCCACCATAGCTCAAATTTAAAAGTTCCTGCAACTTTATGATTATCTTCTTCTATGGTAAGGCTTATTGGAAAATGATCTGAAGAAAGCCTATCCATGACCCTCGCTTGATGCTTGGTATGCAGGAATAATTCCTCCCCCATGAAGAAATGATCCAAGCAAGATTTGACTGTCTCCCCTTCCTTTCTTCTATTTGTCCAAGTCATGGAGCTGTCCATAGTTGGGATATCTATTAGATTCATTTGACATGTTATTGCTGAAAAGAACCTATCATTTTCCTCCAACATGGCTCTGCCTCCTTGTTGTTCCTCTATTCTAAGCTTTGCATTGAAGTCTCCTCCCACAATCCATTGGTCCTCTGGGTAGTTGTCTCTGAAAGTCTGGATGGCTACCCATTGATCCCTCTGTAATCTGACTATCTGTGCTCCATAGAAATTAACTATAGTCCAATTTTTCCCATTTTCCCTATTTTGTAACCGAACCATCAACACCCCTCTCATGGAGGCCCCCCTATTGCTAGGAATAGTTGGGGATTCCACATAGTGGCCAATCCACCTGATTTCCCCTATGCCGATTGAGTAAGGATCTCTCCTTTTTGCCATATCCTCCTATTTATTTTTTGTAAGTCTTCTCCTTGCATTTTTGTTTCTTGTAACAAAATTATATCTGGACTCATATCCATGATAATATTTTTGACTACATTTTTTCTGGGGTGGCTGCCTAAACCCCTCACATTCCAAGTAATTAAAATCATTGAGAATGGGGAGAGAAAAAATCAGCCATCGATTTTACCTGTCCATTCTGGCTCAAATTTCTTCCTTGTTCCTCCATATTTTCCTTGTTTGACTTCCTCCCTACAGATTGGTTCAGTTTTTGTTTCTTCTCCACTTGATGAATCCCTAAAGTAGGGTTATCTTTGTTCTTATTTCCTTCTTTCATATCTATTTCCTGAGTTAAGACTATCCCCTGCTCTGATTCCCCTCCTATGGTCTCCCTCGTAGGTTGAATCTCCTCTTCCATGAGAGAGGTTGTGTCTAGTTCTGCTCCTTGCTTGTTCCCTGACACTAGATTGGAGTATTGTTCCTGATCCACCAATGTGACTTGCTGAGTATCCTCCTCTAATCCTTCCATTTGAAAATCCCCTTCTATTTCCAAGCTTCCCAGTTGTTTGAATATCTCATATCTATTATTTGTTCTTCCCACTTTTTCTCCTTGTCTCTGGTTACTGTGTTGATTTCTTTTGTTTGGCCTTTTGATTACTTTTTGGAAGCCCTCAGAGTCTTTTGGGCCTTTCCCTTCCTTCTGATTTACCTTTTGCTGAAGATATTGGCCCACCATGTTAATATTTGCTTTTGTCCCCTCTTGTCCAAATTGATGATCTTTAACTATTGGGCACATTCTAGCCAGATGTCCATGAGCGTGGCACACCCGACATCTGAATGGAATAGCCTCATAATCCAATTGTTGGTGCCAGAAAAAATCCCCTATTTTTAGGTCTATCTCTATTGGAAGAGGTTTACTAAGATCCATTTCTACGCAAACCCTAGCAAACATTGTCGATCCTCCTAAAACTATTTCTCTTGATCTACCTTGATAATGCTCGAGTAAGTTGCCTATTGCCTCGAGTACCTCCTCTTTCCAAAATTCAAGGGGAAGGGCAAATAATATTACCCATATTGGTACTACAATTGGTTCCACCCTCGGGTCAAATCCCATCTTCCATGGTTGCAGGAATAGTCCCATTGGCTCGTGATGATACGACCCTCCCTCAAATACTTTTTGTCGATCTGCCATTGATGTGAACTCTATAGAAAAATACCCATTTGGGAGAGTTAGAATTTTGTATTCTCCTTCCAGATGCCATTGTTTCCTTATCCATGTGTGGAGGAAGTGCACGAACGGTCTAAAACCCACAAATTTACCTATCAGGTTGTGTTTTGTCTTATAAACTATATCCTCAGCTATCCAATCCTCTACTATTTCCAATACTGGTATTTCTTTTGCTTGTGGTAAACATTCGTTCACCCTTCCAGGCAAAGAATCCTCCTTTTGTCACTTTCCCATGGTAGTTATGATTGTCCTTGCTTGTGTTTGACAATCATTGAAGCTATCTTGGGTTCCACATAGCTTATCCCGGTATGAGATTCCTTGATTTGGAGGATCTGGTACCAAAGTACCTATGTCCCCCATTCTTGGCCATGATCCTTATTGTTGAAAGACCCTCCAAAAGGATTGATCCTCTCTGATGGTGTTTTTTGCAAGAAAATATTCTCCAAGCCTCTTCCCTAGCCTCTGAAACCCTAGTTCGATTCCTCATACCTTCGACATTCCTCCTGTTACTTCATTCTGTAATTGTTATTACATGGAGGTTATAGTACAAATCTTAGTCATCTAAGATTAGTTATCTTTCATCTTGTGGTTGTATTTCCTATACTACCATTCCCTAAAAATCTAACATTAAGGACAATGAAGGAAATATTCGTCACCTATCAAAAATCATATGGAACTTTATTAAAAAAATTATGCAAAAGCTAGAAAAAATTTTATAGTAATCAAGATAACCAAGGAAAAATGATGGAAATACATTTCAATTGAAGGGGATTCACATATTATTATCAATGTTGTTCATAAATAAATATGATTTGGAGATTGTATCAATGATAGAATTATTTTTACATCCATCATTATTTATGGAGGCACTATCTTGGAAATACAAACATATCCATAGAGAAGGAAATATGGTGGAAAATTATTTAGCCAAACATGATGTTAATATTTGTCTTGGTGAAATTCAACTTTTATAAGGTAATTGGTCAAGAGAGATTCATTATTAATAAAAATGATATAAATAATTTGATAGAGGTAAATGAATGATTTGATGGAGATAAAAATATATTTGATAGAGAGATTAGATGGATATAGTCTAGTTGACCTATAACAAACTTTTATATTTTGATGGAAGTGCTTCTTAATAGAAGTCACATATATAGGTTATTATGTCTATGTGAATTAATGCAAAGGATCTATACTGATCTATGGTAAAATGTAAATATCCAAAGGTTGGGTTCATTAAACTTAATTCCAATCATGCTTCTATAGAAAATCTTGAAATGGCTAGCATGAGTAGTGTGTTTTCAAGGACTAGATAAATGCTTCCTCACCTACTTAGAATCATACATAATTTTTACAAAATAATATGAAGAAGCTATAGAACTTATTATATGAATCAAGATAGCCAAGAAAAAAGGATAGAAATGCACTTCAATTGAAGGGGATTCACATATTATCATTAATGTTGTTAAGAAATATAGATTTGATGATTGGATCAATGATGTCATTATTTTTTATATCCATTAATTTTTATGGAGGTGACATAACATATTCATAGAGAAGGAAATATGGTGGCAAATAATTTAGCCAATCATGGTGTTAATATTTATCCTAGTAAAATTTAACTTTTAGAAGGTAAATAGTCAAGGGAGATTCTATCTCTTAATAAAAATGACACCAAGAGTTTGATAGAATAAAGTAATGTTTTAAGGGGTATATATATATATATATTCCTATGGCTTTTAGAGCAATTTTTGGGGAGCAAATAATTTCACACCTTAAACCAAGGTTCAAATATCTTGAGTGAACCTTAATATCTAATCAAATGGCATGAGCTCAACCAATTTAATTACTTGAATTATAAGGAGAATACCTAGGTCTAAATCTTGCCAAGTAATATATTCATTTTTTCTAATTGTTTTAATATTAAAATCTCATATGATGTACTATAGGTGGGGTCTATTTCAATCCATATAACCAATTAAAAATATATACACACAGACAATACCAAATATTTTAAAATTTATTTATGTGGCAATTCAAATAAAGAATAAATATTTCAAGATTCTTTCTTCAAGGGTAAGCAAGAAATAAAGCAAGTAAGAAGCAAGCACATTAGTTTTTAATCTATATATTTAGATAAATTCCTAGAATGAAAGGTTCTCATTTGGAAAAATTGGGTGGAAATAAAGCAAATTCATTTAACAAGGCCCTAGTTGGAAGTAAGGAATTCCTATTTAAGGGAAGTAATTATTTTGTTGATAATGAACAAAAAGAAGAATACATATATGGTAATCCTTATCTAGGGAACAAATGATTCACCATAAGTGATTATCAAAGATAAAAGAATCGAGGATGATATATTGGTTCTTAAAAGCAAATGGGGGTTAATATATGTAAACTCAATGGATATTGGCTTATATTTAGACACATTTAGGGTTTCTATAATAATAAAAACTCTTGAAAGACTTTTAATATGGATTAGGATTTTTGGACTCCTTTATCAAACTATTTTTTAAATTGGTTATATGGGATTTAAATGGACCCATCCATATTACTTTGTGACCATATAGTGGTATTAAAACTTGGAAATTATGCATGTATCACTTGGAGAGAATTGAACCTAAGTCTCCATGAAAATCAAGGAATTAAACCAGTTGAGCTCATACCATTTGACCTCCTATACCAAAATTTTAACATGGAGGTGTTAAAAAATATTGGTAATGCTCTAAGGGAGTTCATCCATGAGGTATCGACTTCTAGGAAACAAAATCTAGTTACATATACATGGATACATGTTACCATGAATATTTCAAAACCTTTTTCAAAATCCTTCATGATTAAACTAAACCAAAAAAATGAGTTCAACAAATGAACTATAAAAATGGTACATTGTAATGTCACGTATGCCATAAGACCAAACACATGGCAAGAGATTAGAAAATGAAAATTCTTGAGAAAGTGGTGAATGTTTTTTGTCATGGGACAAACCTAGTATTGAAGCAAGGGGATCAACTTAGAGCAGAATATGGATTAGATCAAAGTTTTTTCTACTCCAAAGAGTAGTAAATAATATCCCTTTACCTCATCATATAAAAAATACCATAATTATTCATTTAGTGAAAATATTAAAGAAACTAATAAGGATGCTCAAAATGAGTTATTATAATGTGTAAGTTCAAAATTAAAAGGAATAAAAGATGTGAAGGAAGATTCAAAGTTATTTTTGAAAGCATGGATCATGGAAGAGGTTAAGTATGATCCAGGTGGATCATATCCATTTTATTCGAATAGTAGAAAATCATCACACTATAATAAAAATGAATGTTGCATAAATTGTGTTCCTTGCACATTAGGTTCTTTAGGGAAACATAACAAATAAAGTAGGATGGAAGTTGTCTCTTTCATTTTAGGATTTCCAAAGCACAACATAAAAAAGAAAATATTTAGGATATTTTCATTACACTTAGTATTCTCTAGGGTAGCATAAACCTATAGATAAAATATCAAAATAGAAATAATATAGAAATATGGGATAAATTAAGGACGATAAAAAGTTTGGAATAGAAAACAAAAAGAGGAAAACCACCAAAGTAGGATCAAATAAAAAAAAAGAAATATTGATATGGGAAGTGAAAAACAAATATCACAATTATTTACAAGAAGTGAGGCTAAGCCCACAAATATTAAAAAATAAAAATGATGATGTAGATGGTATCTTGGAAAGTTCAAGATATGAATAATGTCCTCGTAAAATATTTATCAAGGTATTAATAGCTTGTGTTACTTGTCAACCTGTTTTAGTACATGAAAAAATAAATTCTAAGGATTGTAAGAATGATTTTTAAAATATTTAGAACATGGGGGATTCCCTAGTTATTTTTACTATGGAATCTTCAAGAGGTATTGCAACTACCATGGAAAATACATTAGATGGAAAATTATGAGAAGCAAGATGCAATTGGGTTCCTAATCATTTTTGTAAGAAAGGATAAAATATAAATATTAGAGTCTTAAATTTATATGCTCCATATATAGTTACTCTTTGATATATATGTTAGAAGGTATCTATGGTTTCATGTCAAATTCAATGATGATTTATAATTTTGAGCTTTCGATTCTTTGGAGGGGTCTTGAACACAATTTTATCTTTTAAAAGGAATGGTGGTAATCCTAGCTACTCTAGAACAATTGTTAGCTTTTGAAGCTAAATGCATAGAATAAAGTAATCACAAGATCTAAAATAAAGTTGCAATATGAAATATATGATAATTGCAATCTATTAAGCATATAAAACTCATAAAATACTTCAAAAATGAATCATATAAATACCACTAATAAATGCTCATGAAAATATGATCTTTATTGAATAAAGACCTCAAATACATCATACATCATCACTCTCCATTATGATTATATATGACCAGTCACTCTATATCTTGATCTCTATCCATATACCCATTTATAGGATGGAATGTGACTCTTTATATGGAGGACTCTTGGCCTTCGCTCTTCCTATGACTCTTCATCTTCCTATTTTATGGACACATGTACGTAGGGATAACTATGCAAATTTATATTGCCAAAATGCTTTGCACACTTGTGTATTTATTACATTGCATAAAGTAAATACTTTCATCCTAATTTATGACATTCTTTCCTAATAAATAGATGTACCCATGGTGGTACATTAGCATGAACCAAATTATGTAATATATTCCAACACCCCTGTATTATATTATTTGGTTATTGAAGACTTTAGTCTTCAATATGGTCTTCATCTTCATGTCTTGAATGTATCTTTATAAGATCAATTTCTGAATTTGCCTCAAATGATTTTTTTTTTTTTTTTGTGACCTCTTCTTTTCTTCTTTTATTTTTTTTTATTTTGTATCACAATTGGTTTTTCTCTTATAAGCATTGTTTTAGCATATTATCAAAGTGATGCACCTTTGGTTCTTGTCATGAATGCTTCAAGCAATCATATTTGTTAGTTTCAGTCTTCTCCTTGTCTCTTTTGATCTGATTTATTTCCTTTCTTTATCCCTACACTTCTGCCAGTAATATATCCTTTGTATTGTGAGTTAGTGAATCATCACAATAATATTGATTTGGATTCAATGATCTTCCTTGAGATACTCAAGAAATATTTCCTTCAACCTGTATTTTTCCTTGAAAAAGTTCAAAAACAACTAATGAAAGATACAATATTGTACATTCTTTTGAGATTCCCAACAATATCTAAAAAAAAATCCATGAATAAAATCCATAAAGGTGGTAAATTTTCCTTCCTTAGCTTCTTTGAAAATAAGATCTTTTTTTCCTTTAGAAATACTTGATCTCCATCTATATTTGAGAGTAAGTCATGAGAATAGAACTTGAGTAAATGCAATATTTCTTCATTGCTTTTATTAAATACTTATCTTACTATGTTATCCATATTGTTTTGATGTAGACTTCCCTATGACTCTCGAGTCTCAAAAAATAAATTAAAGATAACTTTAGTATAATCCTTTTAAACTTTTAAGGTTGACTTCTTTATGACTCCCTAGTTTAATTTATCGAATAAGTGTTTGAAGCAAACTCAAGTTTTCTATTTTTTATCTCTCCTTAGCTTTGAATGATAGACTAAGGACAGTTTTTTATTGTTGACCTTTCAAATACTTAAGCTTTATATGAATATATTATCTTTCTTGAGAATATTTTCAACTTCTAGATATTGAGTTTAAAGGATTGTAGTGTATATGATTAACAATATAATTCCTTCAACTCTATGTTTTGTGGAACTCCTTGTATCTCCCTAATGAATATAATTTTTTAATTTTTATTCTTCAAAAATAGCAATTTTACATCCCTCTTATCAATCAATGATTTGAATGCAATATTTAAATATTACATATCTTTCAAACTTATATCTCTAATAATTTTGGATTAGCTATTAATGCAATTTTTCTTTGTCAAGTACTTCTATGTTGAATTCTTTTTATCTCCCAAATTTAATACTATAATTTCTCAATTCTAAATTTCATAAACTATGTTGATGTTGGATTCCTTATAACTCTAGCTCTAGAAATTTAGAAATTCTAAAAATAATATTTGCAAGTTTTGTGTATTCCTAATTTGGTGTAGAATACCTTATTTCTCCAAACTTATTAAATTGTAAATATTTAATTGTTTTGTAAATTCAAATGTGCAAATTACAAAACTTTAAAATCAATGCTTTAATATTCAAAATTTCTTTTGAATCGAGTGTGTAAAGAAAAAAAACATGATTTTTGAGCTCTGGCGATTTGGCGGGAAACCTTCTGAATTGCCGACGGCCGAGCCTCTAGGGTTTCTGATCGGAAGCCTCTTCCAGGGTCTTTGGGGGTTTGCTGCTGGTCTTTGTTGTCGGCTCTTTCGGTGCCCCGGGAGGGCCCAATGGGGTCTCCTCCAGGTTTTCTCGAGGGGAAGAAGACCTCTTATGCGGAGATACTATGAGAAAATCCTGCGTCTTCCTCTGATGATGCTCAGCGGAGTGCTTTCCATCTGCTATCCAGGAATGCGGGCAAGGGTTCTCCTGTGCATAGAGTCAATGGATGTCTCCCGCAATCTGCGTCAAGACCGAAGATAGTCATTGAACCAGAGCTGGTTGAAGACACGATAAACTACCATGCTACTCATGATCTGATCTGCAAATTCATGGGCATTCGACCCACCCCGCACTTTTTGCATTCCTGGGTGAGACAAAACTGGGAGCCTATCGGTGAGTACTCCTTATGGCCCATAAGCAATGGGTATTTTATTATTATTTTTTCTTCCTTATTGGATAGAAACAGAGCATTTGAATCAGAGAAGAGGAGCCATGGCCCGGCAGGGTTATTTGTCCAACCGTGGAGAGCGGGTTTCGACCCTCGCATTGAGCCCACGGCTGTCCCGGTTTGGATCCAGCTGTATGCTCTCCCGATGGAGTTTTGGGGTGAGCAGATTCTTGAACTGATATGCAACTCTCTAGGTAGATATTTGGGAGTTTCCAAGGATACCATTGAAGGAAATACTGTTGTTTATGCGAGAATTTGTGTAGAACTGGACATTAGCCAACCGCTACCAGCTGAGATAGAACTGGAGTTAGCAGGACATTCCTGGATACAGCAGTTAGATTATGAAGCCCTACCTTTCCGATGTAGAGTCTGTCATATGCATGGCAATTTGGCAAGGCTCTGCCCAAATATCTTGAGCACCAAAGTGGATGCTCCACAGGGAATGTCAAATCGCCCCCGAGAGGGTAAGTCCACTTCGGTCAAGGAACCACCCATCATTCCCCCTGGTTCTGAGGGCCAGAAAGATGGCTTTGAACAGCATAAGAGAAGAAGAAACAAAAAGAGAAATGGCAAGGAGCAAGCTCTTCCCAAGCCAACCAAGGGATATGAAATCTTCAAATCTCTTGTGGATCAAGAAGACAAAATTATGGAAGGAGCAGATGGGAACCTTGAGGATAATATCATCCTTACTCATGCTCCTCCCTCTTCAACCCCTATACTTGAACAGGTGATTGACTCCTCTGAGACTTTGCAACAAGAAAACCCAGGGACTCTGGTAATCCACTCCCCAGTACAACCAGCTATCAAAGATGTTACCATGGGAATTGCAGAAAAGCTCAAAGAAAGACCAGCTCTTGGAATTTCCCAGGTGGAGAAGAGGTCGAAAAACAGTAATTCCCAAGGGGTGGGCAAGAAATCCAATAAGGATCTAATTGCAGTGCAAGGAGATAAGCTAATCAATGGAGGATTGGCGAGAACAATTGATTCGTATTGCTCCCA
Organism: Wollemia nobilis; assembly: GCA_028583015.1. Lineage (NCBI taxonomy): Eukaryota > Viridiplantae > Streptophyta > Pinopsida > Araucariales > Araucariaceae > Wollemia > Wollemia nobilis. The sequence continues at coordinate 942,458 of JAQPPZ010001079.1, forward strand.
AGGTTTCCAATGATTATTCAATCTTGGAATGTGAGGGGTTTAAACAGTAGAACCCATCAATCTGCTTGTTCAAAGACTTTTAGAGAGAAGTAAAACAGACTTTCTGCTCATTCAGTTATGAGTAAAACTATCAGCCGAATCTGGAGGGGTGCTGGCCATATGGCGGTGGCTGCTCTAGGTGCCTCGGGAGGGATTGCTACTCTTTGGAATCCTCTGGCATGGATAGCAATAGAACATATAGCCTGGAGAGGTGTCCTCACATCTCTTTTTAAGAATATTGTTACAGCTGAACAAGTCTTAATTACAAATTTCTATGGGGCTCATAACATCGATGGTCAGCGGTTTCAATGGAAAGCTGTTCAAAACATGAGGTCCTCCCGGGAAGATTTTGATTGGATTATTGTTGGGGACTTCAATGCTAAATTATCTGCTAGGGATCAGGAAGGTGGCATCCCAGTTTTGGATACATGGGACCGGCTGTTTATTGCCCAAGTCCAGGCCTTTAACCTTGTTGATATCAAAGGCCCTGGTACAAACTTTACCTGGACTAATAAGAGAAGAGAGCCATACAATAGGAGGGTTAAGCTTGATCGGTTTCTGGTCTTGGAGGAAGCTTATGTTAGATGGAATATCAAATTCCATATTTTGGAGGGCCCAGTCTCAGATCACTCTCCCATTTTGCTGGAGGGAGGGACTATGTCAGGGAAGTATTACAAACCTTTTAAATTTGAAAATTTTTGGTTGCAAAAAGAGGACCTACGAAGGAAAATTCCACAGTGGTGGGAAGAAGGTCGTCTCCCTTTCGGAACAGCTATGTTCAAATTTCATAAATAGCTTCTTTTTGTTAAGAGTAAACTAAAACAGTGGAAGCAAACTAACAAATCTGATTTCCAGCTCCAACGGGCTCCCTTGTTGGCCAGATGGAATGAGGTGCAAAAACAATTCAGAGAAGGAATTATTTATGAGCATCTTAAATTTGAGGATGACGCTTTACGCAAAGCGGTTGAGGACATTGATAATCAAGAAGAGATCTACTGGAGACAGAGAGCAAGAAATACTTGGCTATTAGAAGGAGATAGAAATACAAAATTTTTCCATCGCTCTGCCTGTGCTAGAAGGCAATTGAATAACATGGAATTCCTTCAAGACGAGAATGGAAACTCTTTTGACACTCTCCCTGATATGCACTCCCTCTCTATGGAGTACTTCTCAAACCTCTTCAAGGAAAGTATGCAACATGATGTGGAAGCCCAAAATGAAGTCATTGAGGGCATTCCCTCTATTATTTCTCATGAAGAGAATCAGGCCCTTCTTAAGCCCATTGATCGTGATGAACTCAAGAAGGTGGTATTTGGGATGTGCACAGGAAAATCGCCTGGTCCGAACGGTTTCCCTATTGAGTTCTTTCAGGCCTTTTGGGATATCTTGGAGGAGGATGTGTTGGCTGTCATTGAGGAGTCCCGAACTAACAAAAGAATGCTCGAGGCTCTAAATCACACCTTTATCACCTTAATTCCTAAAGGAGAGGGGGGGGCTCACATTTCTTATTTCAGACCTATTGCATTATGTAATGTGATTTACAAAATAATCACTAAAATTATGGCTGAAAGACTAAAACCCCTTCTTCGAATATAATCTCCCCTGAGCAAGGGGGTTTTGTTGAAGGAAGACAGATCTTGGATGGAGTGATCTTGGCTCAGGAGGCTATCCATTCTATGCACAATTCAGGTAACAAGGGAATGTTCATCAAATTGGATATGTCTAAGGCTTATGACAGAGTAGAGTGGGGCTTCTTGGTCAAGATGTTGGCAGCCTTTGGTTTTTCTCAAGACTGGATTGCCTGGGTCTTGAGCTGTATCTCTATGTCGTCCTACTCTGTTTTAATTAAGGGACTTCCCTCGCCACATTTTGGAGCCTCTCGGGGTCTCCGCCAAGGAGACCCTTGCTCTCCTTATCTCTTTCTCATCTTGGCTAAAGGATTAGGCAGACTCCTCCTGAGAAGAAGACGTCAAGGACAGATAACAGGAATTAAAATTGGGGCTGAAGTTTTGACTCATTTACAGTTTGTGGATGATACTGGTTTGGTGGGAGTTTCCAGCCTTAGGGAAGCAAGAGGAATCAAAGATTCTCTTAACGTCTACCTTCGGGCTTCTAATCAAGTCATCAATGAAACAAAATCAAAAGTGGTCTTCTTTAACCTTGATCAAAGGTCACAAGAGAGAGTTATGGAGATCCTAGGTTTCACTAGGACCTCCCTTCCTGTTGTTTATCTGGGGGTTCCTCTGCATTTCAAAAAACTGAAAGCTAATTTCTGGAAGGACCTTTTGGATGGCATCAAAGAGAGAATGAATCACTGGTCTCATAGATGGTTAAGCTATGGGGGCCGACTAACTTTCCTGAAGTCTGTTATTCAGGCCATGCCAATTTATAAATTCTCTATTCTGGCCGCCCCTCCTTCAATTTGGAAAGAGCTGGACAAAGTGGCTAGAAGTTTTCTCTGGGAAGGTGCCAAAGGAGAGAGGAAATGGGCCTTGGTTGGTTGGGATAAGGTCACCCAACCCAAGGAAAAAGGTGGGTTGGGTTTAAGAAGCTCCAAGTTTAACAATCGGGCCCTGGCTGGTAAATTGTATTGGAGGTGGATTTCCCAGCCTACGTCCCTCTGCAGCAGAATCCTTTCTAGTAAATACTTGGGTTTTGTTCATCCCAATGACTTGGGCCGCTATCCTTTGGAGGGTAATGGATCTCTTGTGTGGCAGGCGCTCAAGCTTGGATCTCGCATTATCAAAGATCAATTGTTCTGGAAAGTTGGGAGAGGGGAGAAGGCCCGGTTTTGGACTGATTCTTAGGATCAGAATCCTCCTATCCTTGTTGTGTTTCCTTATTTGCGTCTGTTAAAATTAGCTCTTGAAGATAAGGGATGGATTAATATTGAGAGCTACTTCAATACCAGCCAATTGGGGGAGTATAAGGTTCAAAAGTTTAAGCGGCTGGGTGAATGGCCTATTCCAATCCCTCCGGAGCAGGCTCCAACTCTGGAAAAACTATTGTCAGAAAGGTTTCTTACTGGGAGAGATGAGGAGGATGAGCTTGCCTGGGGCTTTGGGAACCTTGGGGTTTATTCTGTGAAGGAGGGCTATGATTCGATCCTTCCTAAGCCCCCCCACACTCTTTTCTAGTTCAAGAATGGAGGAAGATATGGCATCCCAAGGGCTGGCCGAAAGTGAACTTCTTTGCTTGGCAGCTGATGCATAATGGCATCTTGACCTTTGACAACCTCAGAATTAGAGGCATCATTGGCCCTTCCCAGTGTGTTTTATGTTATAGGAATGAGAAAACTGCGGATCATCTTCTGTTTGGTTGTCCTTTCACTCAGCAGATTTGGCATCATTGGTTCTCCCACTTTAAACTTCAGGCTCTTGGAGACTTGTCCCGGACCAATTTATGGGAAAGCTGGAAGAGAGGTAGATTTATATCTAAAGCTCTTCGATCTTGGTCGGGAGCTCGGTTTCCTTTTTATTTGGTGGCAGGTGTGGTTGGAAAGAAATGCTCGTATTTTCTGTGAAACCTTCTCTTCGATGGATGGGATATGGCAGGTCATCTGGAGCAAAGTTGTGGAAACCGTTGCCATCTATGCTAAGGAGGAAAATCAGTCTGCTTCTAAGCCTTTGGAAGGGAGAGTTGCTGATCTTGAGAGACAGGTAAGAAGTTGTTGGAAACCTCCCCTAGAAGGCTGGGTCAAAATCAATACTGATGGAGCTACAAAAGGCAATCCGGGAAATGCTGGTAGTGGAGTTATCTGCCGTGATCATGCTGGGACTGTGCTCTATTGGGAATTGCAAGGTCTGGGATATGCCACAAACAATGAAGCTGAGGCCTTTGCTATTAAATATGCCTCCATCTGGGCCGTCAAGCAAGGTCATAGAAAGATAATCATTGAGTCTGATTCCCAAATCCTGGTTGGTGCTCTTGATTGCATGAGGAACTTTGCCTTAAAAGCTTGGAGGCTACGGATTTTGGTCTCCCAAATTACAGAGCTTTGGAAGGAATTAGAGGATGTGATACCTGTTTATGCTAGTAGATCTCTTAATAAAGCGGTTGATTTCCTTGCTAAGATGGGTTCTGAGAGAGAGGTTGGGATGCATCTGCATAGTAATATGTTTGTGGAGGATGCAGAGATTAGACAAGGCCTTGAACAATTTTTGAAATAATGTGCAAAGTTCTTTTTGCTAAGGTTCTTTTTTGTCGCGATATCGCGACATGTGATGAGGCCAAATATTGCCTCATTTTTTATTATTTTGGACATCCTTAATAGACCTTTTTGATATGTTTTAATGTTAATTTTGCTGATGAAATGCAATATTTACTACTATTTAATTTGACTATTTAGAAGCATAATATTCTGTTTTTACTAATTTTCTATATTTTCTGCATAAGTTTTGTTGATAAATAATGATTTATTGTGAAATGTGTTAAGTGCAATCACGTGTGGAATATATATCATTCATATCATGCTCTCTGAAGTTGTCAAATGCAGAAAATAGCACTAAAAATAGGTCAAAACTGCAAGTCGTGCAAAACTATTTTTAACTGTTTTGACTTGGACAAATTCCAGCCAGATTTGCAAGGCTTGGGATTTGGTCAAATTCAACTTAGGAAAGCATGTGACCAGGTTATTGAAATACTTATAAGTCTGGTCCACCCAATGCTCGGCCAAAGAACCGCAAATAAGTGTTGGAAACAGTCATTCTGGCGTTGCTCTGAAAAATAATAGGGATTCTGCTCCGGAATAACAGGACTGCTCCGGAATAACAGGAAATGCACAGTTTTGACCAAAACAGCTCAGAAAAGACAGCAAATTGTAGGAGAATGATAGGAATAGCTATGTAAATCTGTTATGCATCTTTTTCAATGCAGAAGACCTCTAGAAAGTGTGCAATGAATAGATTTCATATGTAACCATATTCTGCATTTTAGGAATGCAGTTTTAACAACATTCTTAAAATGCCTGAATTTGAATCATTCCACATCTGATTTAGTTGTTTTTAATATAAATAACTGGCTCCCATCTGGGTTGAGCTAAGTAGGAAGAATTAGGATTGTAATTAGTGTAATTCTGAATATTGTGAAATCAGATTTCCGTAGCAATAATATGCAGAATTTTTTTGCATGTTTTTAAATCAATAAAAAGTGCGTTTTTATCAATTTTATTTTATGATTGAAGGAGTGATTAGGTAGAACACTAGAGCTACTTCTTCACCTTCTTCTGAACCAAGGAGCAAGGGCCACTCCCAGGAGCATAAGAAGGTTCATATCAGGTATTCTTGTTTAATTCTGTCTGCAGCAGAATAACAGGAAACCTGTCATTTTTTTGCATTTTCTTATTTTGCTGAACTTATTTCTAGCTTCAGAATTTGTAGTTACATTTTCATTTCTGAGTTTATTTTTAGATCTGTTCTTTTATTTTTCAAGATAGTTAAGTTTATTTTCTGCAATTCCAATTTCAGCAACTTTCATTTCAGCAATTTTACTTCAGTTTTTGAGTGCATTTTCAGATTCAGCAAGAGTAAATAGGTTTCTTTCACTGTCATTTCATTTCAGCAATTTTACTTCAGTTTTTGAGTGCATTTTCAGATTCAGCAAGAGTAAATAGGTTTCTTTCACTGTCATTTCATTTCTGTAGTTTTATTTCAGCAAGCATAATTTAGTTTCCTTTCAAGTTATAGGGTTTAGAGTGACAGAAGAACCCCCAACAAACATTAACTTTTCTACCAATAAAGCCATTTTTTGAATGGAGTGTCTTACACCTGCTTGAATTGACTATCGTAAACAGCCTTAGGACACCTGACCGGATTGATAAATAATGATCAAATGATGAATTAAACGACACTCATCATTTTTGGTGCCGTTGTCGGGGAACATGGTGTTGTTAGTCAAATCTAAGTAGGTCAAGAACTGTAGGCTGGATACAGAAAATAGTTCTTGTAAATTCTACAGTCTGTTTAGTAAATGTGTATGAATGCATAGGCTGAGAGACGAAAGAGGGAGGTTTATCCGAAGTGGCTCTGAGCCACCAAAGAGACCTACTCGGTCTGATGAAGAATTGCCTTCATTTGACATCACTGAGGAAAAGCCAGACATACCTTCTTCATCAGAAGAATTGTTGGAAAAATTAGAAAAGGAGCTTTTTGAAGCACTAGCTGCTAAACACTCCCCTCTGACTAAACTATTTCCAGCATCCTTTAGAAAGAAGACAACTATGGCTGCAACAGCAGCAGCAGGAGGATATGTTGATCCTGATGATGCTCCTAAAACTTTTGAATATCCTATTCGGTTGGATCCACTTCTAGATGCCCCCATGAAAACAATCTCCCCATCTATATTGCCAATCTTTAGGGGAACTGTTGTAGAAGATCCTGATCAATTTCTGTTTGAATTCAAAGTATTATGTCAGACTTATGACTACATAAATGATAATCAAAAATTGAAGTTGTTTCCTTCTACACTTAAGGACGCTGCTCTCCGATGGTTCATGAGCAATCTTGAACCTAACTCAATTACTACCTGGGATGAGATGGAGACTACATTCTTAAATAAATATCAGGATAATTGTAGAGTAAGAAACAGGAAAGATGAGTTGTTTAGGATCAAGCAAGAAGAGGATGAGAGTTTAGAAGATTATCTTGATCGCTTTGCCTTTGTCCAAAAGAGGTGTGGTCTTTGTAGAGCCTGATTTCTTAAAACCTATTCTCTTAAGAGGATTACAGGATGAATCTAGGGAAGTGTTAGATTTAATGGGAAAAGGAGACATAGATCAACTTGACCTTGATGAGATTGTGGAGTTATGCAAAAATTATTCCCATACACACCACCGAAGAAATAAAAAGAATCTTGGCAATAATGGTATGAAAGAGTTGATGGAGGAAATGGCCAATTTAAAAACTGATATCCTTGTTCAACTTAATACTGCCTTAGGTGAGAAAAACACAAGAAATAATTCTACACCACCTTTAGCAATTTATTTCCCAAGGTGTAGGAGTAAGCATGCCTTGCAGGATTGCCCCCTAAACAAAACTTCTATTTGTGGAATTTGTTCCAAGGAACATTCAACGAGATAAATACCCTTTGTTGCCTCATCTAAAATCTGTTTTGGGCACCCAAGCAGAAGAACTCAATGCTATTGGGCAAAGACCCGGTGGTGGTTATGCACAATATCCCAATGCTCCTAGATTTCCAAACTCGGGGACAATCTCCTTAGAACATGAATATGCCATGGGGACAGGTAGAAGCTTCTGCACAACCTTGGAACCAACCTTGGACAGCTCCTCCAGATTGGTCACAATCTGGATGGATGAACCTACCTTGGCATACCATGCCTCCACAATGGACACAACAAGGAAAAATATGGGGACAACAATATCAAGGATAGCCATTTCCACCACAACAATATCAACCTTATCAAGGCCAGCAATATCAGTCCCATCAAGGACAGCAAAGGTATCAAGGCCAAACTCAAAATTTGTTGCTGACTCCTAATCCAAATTTTTAGGGAAGAACACAACATCAACAAGCACAACCGGTAAGACAACCTCCACTCCCATCTCAACTCGTGACTAACCCCAATAATGTCGGACAAGCGACCCTCGTTTATGAGGTCGAGTCTGAAGATCATCGTCGAGTTCATGTACTTGATCGTGGTAACATCCAATTACGCTCGGGGAAGGTCTTACCGACCCTCGCTCCACCTACAGTTGAAGAAATTCCAGAAATTTCAAGTCCAAAAAAAATACAATCAGAGTAAAGGAATGCAGAAAACTTACAAAGAAAATCTGAACGTGTCACATCAGATTTACCATTTCCTGAAAGGTTTGATCATCCCATCACTACCCCTGAATCAGAGTTAATCACAGAATTAAAGAAAATGTCAATCTCACTTCCTCTCGTTGTAGGCAATCAAGGATGTACCATTGATTAAGAAAACCATTCAGGATTTATGCATAAGGAAACCTGGCAAGAAGAAGAAAGCCTTTCCACAAACTGTACAAGTGGATGGAAAGTTGGCTGATCTTCTCTCTGGGAAATTAGTACCTCCCAAATATGGTGATCCAGGAAGTCCAAGTAATCACCATTCACCGTAGGATTGGTTCAAATTCCCAATGTACTTATTGATTTAGGAGCTGCAATTAATGTCATGACCAAAGATATTATGCAGAAATTGCAGCTCACCGATTTGAGTCCTACGACTACGGTTTTGGAAATGGCGAGATAGGTCGGTTGCCAAACCGGAAGGACTTTTGGAGGATGTTCCCATTGAAGTATCTTCTTGGGAATACCACCGTAGATTTCCTAGTATTACAACCTAGGAGTACGACTAATGGCTATCCTATCATCCTGGGACGACCCTGGCTTGCTACTGCGACCGCTTTCATAGATCGTAGATCGGGAGAAATGACTATTTCAAATGGAGTAGATCTTAAGAAAATTTCTTTGTATCCACCTTCTAAACCATCATCTAAATTTTCTGGACAGTTATGGTATCCTGAGTCCGATGAAGAACAAGAGCCTCTTGTTACCCTTGCCACCATTGTAGTACAAGAACACATTGAAGAATTGAATTCACCAGAGAGAAATTTTTGAACATGAAACAGTTTTGGTGAATACATTGCATGAAGAAGGCCTCAGGGATGATCAAGTTCTGGTCAATCGCCTATTATGGAAAGATGATGAACAAGTTGTTGAACATTTACCATCTATTCCACTTCATGAAAGTTCCTTTACATTGCCACATGGGTGGCATCATCATCTTTTGACTTCTTTCACCTGTCCTATGCCAATGCTTCCATCAGGTATTGCATTTAACTCAGAATCAAGAATATTTCATGATCTGCAACCACATCATTGTCCTTTAAATGCTTTGATCAGCAAATATGAACATGTTAACTCTGTTTATCCTGGAGTCAAGCAAATTGAAATTCAACCAGGAAAACCTGTAAATGTTAACAGTTGGTTGACTGACGATCAAGAAGCCAAACTATTTGCTGTTTTGCAAAAACATGTTCAAGCTTTTGCTTGGAATTATATGGATATGGTTGGAATCCACCCTGATGTATGCACACATAGGATATACACCGAGGATGTCAAACCAGGTTAGACAACCGCAGAGACATCCGAATCCCGCTTTAAAAGACATTGTTAAAGAAGAAATTGAAAAATTGTTGGAAGTAGGATTCATTTATCCAATTTCGGACGAGTCAATGGGTTTCTCCATTAGTTATTGTGCCTAAGAAGAATGGAAAGATGCGAGTGTGTGTGGATTACGGGGAATTAAACAAAGTCACACACAAGGACCACTTTCCATTACCCTTTATAGACCAAGTGCTTCGGACACTCTTGCCGGTAAGAAATATTTCTGTTTTCTGGATGGTTTTAGTGGGTATAACCAGATCCAAGTGGCACCATAAGACCAGGAAAAAACAACTTTCACATGTCCTTGGGGGACATTTGCTTATAGAGTATTACCCTTTGGATTATGTAATGCACCAACAACATTTCAACGAGCTGTCTTGGCCATTTTTTCTGATTTAACCAATGAGAGTGTAGAGATTTACATGGATGATTTCACAGTGTTTGGTGACACATTTGAGTATACATTAGAGCAACTTGAAAAGGTTCTAATACGCTGTAAAGCATATCATTTATCTCTTAATCCTGAAAAATGTTTTTTGATGATGGAGGAAGGAATTGTTTTAGGACATCATATCTCTGCTCACGGTATTAAGGTTGATCCTAAGAAAGTAGAGGTCATCAAGATTCTTCCTCCTCCGAAATCTCAAACTGATGTTCGTAGTTTCTTAGGACATATTGGATTTTATCGTAGATTCATTACTGATTTCAGTACCATTGCTAATCCAATGTTTGCATTATTAATGAAAGATTCTGAATTTGTATGGTCTGATGATTGCCACAAGTCCTTTGAAGCTTTGAAAGAAAAGCTAACCGATCCGCCGAGTACTAAGAGGACCTAACCGGGGCTGCCCTTTCATATTCAGCTGATGCCTCCAATATCGCTATTGGAGCCGCACTAGGGCAGATTTAAAATGGACAACACTATGCCATTTATTATATTAGCAAAAACTTGACAGGAGCTGAAAAGAATTACACTACAACTTAAAAGGAATTCTTAGCTATAGTATATGCCATTAACTAGTTTCGACACTATATCACAGGATACCCTGTATTCATCCATACAGATCATGCTGCTATCAAATATTTGATGAATAAACCTTTGGTTAGTGCACGAATTATTCGCTGGTTGATTTTACTGCAGGAATTTGATATTACTATAGTAAATAGACCAGGAAAGGCTAATGTAGTGGCAGATTTCTTGTCAAGATTGCCAAATGCAGAAACTGAAGAACTAGTTGAAGACGCATTCCCTGATGAAAAATTGTTTGCTGTCTCTGTTCAAACTCCATGGTTTGTGGATATAGCTAATTATTTAGCTACAGGGAAGATTCCACTTCATTTTACCTCAAAACAAAAAAAATAGTTAATCAAGCAAAGCTCTTCTTTTGAATGGATAAAAGGAATATTGTTTAAATGCAGTCCTGATCATGTTTTACGCAGGTGTGTTCGTAAGGATGAGATATATGACATTTTGAGAGCCTGTCATGATGAACCTTCAGGAGGGCATTATTTAGTAAAACATACCATTCGAAATATTTTGGGTACTGGTTACTACTGGCCATCATTGCATAAAGATGTAAAAAGGTATATTAGAAATTGTGATGCATGTCAAAGAATGGGTAAGCCTACTTTCAAAAATGAAATGCCTTTACAGCCTCAATTAGGTGTAGAACCGTTTGAGAGGTGGGGGTTAGATTTTGTAGGACCTATTGATCCACCCTCCCAAGGGAAGGTGCACATCCTAGTATGTGTTGATTATGTAACCAAATGGGCGGAAGCCCGTGCCTTTAAGCATGCCCGAGAAGACAAAGTGGCTGATTTTTTGTATTCACAGATTTTTCTGCGATTTGGAGCCCCACAATCTATTACTTCTGATCAAGGACCTCAGTTTATTTCAAAGGTTGTTGAAGCCTTTGTAAAATTATATGAAATCAAGCACAAGAAGTCCTCTCCTTATCATCCACAGGCCAATGGTCAAGTTGAAGTGACAAATAGGGAATTAGAGAAAATATTGACCAAAACTGTAGCAGTTCATAGAAGGAATTGGGTAGAAAGGTTACCTGAAGCAATTTGGGCTTATAACACTACTTGGAAATCCACTACGGGATTTACCCCTTTTGAATTAGTTTATGGTAAAAAACCCCTTTTGCCCATTGAATTTGAATTACTAACTCTTCGAACTGCTTTGGAAGTTGGTATTGATTTGTCACAGGCACAAAAGGACCGAATCCTGCAACTCAATGCATTGGATGAAATACGAAGAGACGCTTTGCATCAGAATGAGATGATTCAAGCACAACGTAAAATCTGGCATGATAAGCATATCCAAGAACAAAAATTCCATCAAGGGGATTGGGCATTACTGTTTGACTCCCATTATGAAGATTTTCCTGGGAAGTTGCAAACAAGGTGGCTTGGACCATACCAGATTGAAGAGGTTTTCTCGAATGGAGCAGTTCCTCTCTCACCAATTGATCATTCATGAAGGAAGTTAGTGGTTAATGGACATCGTCTCCGGATTTACCATAAGCCACTAACTAAAAATGAATTTTTAAAACAAATAGAGCACTTGGATGTGCATTTAATGGAAGAATTCTCTTCTTCCACTAAAGCAGCAGTAGTATAGTTTTTGTCGAAAAAAAAAAAAAACATTTAGTTTACATGAAAACCAGTTATCTGGCATGTTTACTAAGTCCCATTCCATCACCATCCATTTCATCACTATCCATTCCATCGCCATTCATTCCATCACCATACATTTTCCGCCATTGTCATTCACCACTATTGTCATTGCCATCACCCATTTTGTTTGTGTTTTTCAGGATTATATTACTGCACTTGTCAGCAGACAAACAGCAAAGCTAATTAATTGTATGAAATGTAGAAAGGTAGTCAAGACAGTTATGTGTTTCTTTACATTTTAAATATTGTAAATAGTTAAAGTATATAGTGTATAGATTCACTTGATTAGCATTCAAAGCATTCATAAGGTTTAAATTGGGGATGTATAAATTAGTCAATGAAAAGGGGGGAATGACATATGCTTCGGAATGACATATTCTTCAGAATGAAGTTTGCTTCCGAATAACCACTGCTTCGGAACAGCAAAAGCTCCGTAATAGTTGTGCTCTGGAATGGGTAATGACAGTTGTGCTCCGGAATGAGAATTGACAGATATGCTCCGGAACGACATGTGCACAGTGCATCGAAATAAGTTGACGTTTCTTAAAAAAATTCATGCAGGGGCACGTGGCAAACGATTGTGGAACACGTGATTTTCGAAATTTATGATATTTAGATATCATAATTTTGCGATACGCGTAATCATGGCACACGCTTCAAAGCACACCGAAAACAGATTTTGTTTGCCTTGAAAAATTCACATCAAATGCATGAATGCCAACTCAGCAAACCGTAATCGTGAAATCTGCATTGGCATTAATTTTTTCCGCGTTGTCAGCATATTCCACCGGTTTTTAAAATAATGAATTAACAAGTCGGTTTTACATGCTCTGTTCCGGCGCACAAACTATTATTCCAATGCATGTACGATAGAACTGTCATTCCAGTGCATGCATGCTAAGACTATCATTCCAGTGCTTTCAAAACATAGTTGCAAACAGAACAAGGAAAAATGGGCGGTAGGAAGAACAGGAGCGAACCAGAAAATGCCAGTTTCATACTAGAAAATTCGATGTCGTTGCAGATTTTCACCGATCTTTGGTTTGATGTCGTTTCTGCGAAATTTGATGGGAACTCCGAAGGGTTGGTCGTAGAATTTGCACGAACATTCGAAACAACATAATCAACATCAATGGCATGACAATCCAGGTAACTCCAGACATTTTGAGCCAAATTACTGAATTTCCTTTGCAAGGAATTAATCTTGGGAAAATAGCTAGAAATACCTTAAGTGAATTGGCCAACCAGTTTAGGGCAGAAAACGATAAACCGATTGAATATGTCATGAGCAAAAATGTTTGTAAAGGAGTTAAAAGGGAAAGTCTGGAATCTCCTTGGGATGAAGTAGCTGAATGGATGATTAGATTTATCACTTGTGAAGGTCAGTATGTTGTTTTATCAGGGCATCATATAAAGATTTTAATTTATTTGAGATATAGCCACACAAACCCTAAATTCTAAGTTAATTTTCCCCTGTATTTTTATGAAGATTTAAAAACTATGGCCAAGAAATATCAGGAAGGAAAAGGAACCCCTGGGAATCATGGTTTGATAAAAATAATTTGTAAACATCACTTTAGGGGTAATTTACAGAGCTTTGACAGATTCTTTGCTCCATGGGACGAAACTAGAAGCCCTGCATTTGCAGATGAAGCAGAAGAAGTTGAAAGCCCTAAGTCTGCAGAACAAGTTGAAAGCCCTAGGTCTGAGCCAGTGGTTGAAACAGAGTCTGTCCAAGAAGCAGGTTCATCCTCTCCACAGGGACCTCCCTCTTCTAGAACTAGAAGGCAAAGAAAAAAGCATGCTAAAATAGACTCTGCTAAAAAATGTAGAAAAGTATCATTTTCAGCAGATGTAACTGTGTTGCAGTCTAATAGCTCTGATGAGGCAGAACCAGGAGAAGCTGTTCAGAAAATGCCCAAAACAAGGAAAATAAAATCTCCTGTTCAAACATTACGAAGGTCTGCAAGACTTCAAAAGGATACAACATCATTTGACCAAGGAGGTCAAGAGGCAGTAGCAGCAAAGGTAGACCTAGCAGAATCAATAGAACATGCAGCTACAAACATAACAGAACCTAAATCCAGCCCTGCAGTGATCTTGGTGGATTATTCAGATTCCGATTCTAAGGAAGAGGCAGAGGCAGAAGAAGAGTCAGAGGCAGAAGAAGAGTCAGAGACAGGAGAAAAGTCAGAGACAGAAGAAGAATCAGAGGAAGAAGAAGATATCCAACTACAGCTATTTGCAGCAAGAAGTGTGGTAAAAACACAAACAGGATGGATAGAAGAATGTCAAGCTTCTATTACAGAAAAAGATCAAATGATTGCAATGTTGCAGAAGGAAGTGGCAGGTTTAAAAGCAAAAATTGCATCTTTAGAGCCACAACCTGATGAAGGTATACATGACACTCAAATGGCTGACATCTTGTTGGAATTAGCGACAGCTGCACATATAGTAGAATCACCCATCAGGGAAGAACCTATAATGGATATTGAAGGAGAACAGGGACAAGAACAACTTCTGATCTCCTCAATTCCTACTGCAGATATTGAACTATATGAACCCCTCATAATAACACAGGACATGGAAATCCAAACTGAATTACCTATGACAGGAACAGAGGAACAAGGAGTACAGGTCAACCTGCCTTTGGCAGAAATAGAAGAAAAGGAAACACAAACAAATTCGTCGGGGTTGACATGATCGACAAAGAGATACGAGTTCATATTGTTCCTCAAATGCAGCAACCTGTTCGTAATCCCCTTATGGTTCCACTTGAGGAATATAATGCAGATTTATCAAAGTGGATGATGAAATGCCAAAGGTTGGAAGAAAAGGTTTTAGCTTTGAAACCTTTGGAGGAAAAATGTGAGGCTAAAGAGGCAGAAATAACCAAATTGAAAAACCAAGTGTAGGATCTCTGTCAGAATGCAGAGTGTTTAGTCCAGTGCAGAAGACCTGCAAGGTTTTACACCTTAATCCTTAGGGAAAAATTTATCCGTTGGCAAATTATGAGAATCCACTCTAATTTGCCATACAAAATGGAAAATCTCGAAGAATTTGTGGATACCTACCTGCACAGCCCAACAGAATAGAAAAATATGTTGTGTGAGTTATTCCTACATAATTTATTTATGCCTGAGGATGACACATTCCTACCTCACATTTTTACAGGGGATATTCAGTTAAGAGCTTTCCTGTCCACTCTGCAAAATCAAGAATATTGGGAACAGCAGAAGCAGATGATTAAGGATAATGAGGCAAATGCAGCACTGTATCTGAGGCCAATGCATGGTGATTACAGGGGTGCAGCCAATCAACATTTCACTATGATGAGAGAAGAAAAGGTGAGAAAACTTTATGAAACAAATCTTCAGAGATGTTTAGTTGATGTTCAGAATTTTATTCACCAGAGCATTTTAATAGTGCCTTAGCAGCCTGTAGAAATCGTTGGGGTGAGTTACCTCTTTCCTTGCAGAAGAAAGAACCTATCTCCCCCAATAACTTGTAGTGGTCAAAAAGAAGAGTTGAAGGTATCATGCAAGTTATTCAGCAGCTGCAACATCAGTGGATAGGATTAAGATACGGATTGCCTATTGTAATCACCCCTGTTCCATGGTTTTTTGATGAAGACCCCCGACCGGACGATCGCTTTCGGGCATGGCTCAAGCGGATAAAATAAATCGAGGGTTTTACAAGATTCTCGGTCCAAAGTTCAGCTACCAAGAAAGAGTTATGGACAAGGATCTCTCGTTCTATTGTAGCCTCACGTGAATGCATGAGGACATGCATCAGAATAAGTTGGGGGGATGATGAGGCCAAATATTGCCTCATTTTTTATTATTTTGGACATCCTTAATAGACCTTTTTGATATGTTTTAATGTTAATTTTGCTGATGAAATGCAATATTTACTACTATTTACATATTTGACTATTTAGAAGCATAATATTCTGTTTTTACTAATTTTATGTATTTTCTGCATAAGTTTTGTTGATAAATAATGATTTATTGTGAAATGTGTTAAGTGCAATCACGTGTGGAATATATATCATTCATATCATGCTCTCTGAAGTTGTCAAATGTAGAAAATAGCACTAAAAACAGGTCAAAACTGCAAGCTGTGCAAAACTATTTTTAACTGTTTTGACTTGGACAAATTCTAGCCAGATTTGCAAGGCTTGGGATTTGGTCAAATTCAACTTAGGAAAGCATGTGACCAGGTTATTGAAAGACTTATAAGTCTGGTCCACCCAATTCTCGGCCAAAGAATCGCAAATAAGTGTTGGAAATAGTCATTCTGGCGCTGCTCTGAAAAATAACAGGGATTCTGCTCCGGAATAACAGGACTGCTCCGGAATAATAGGAAATGCACAGTTTTGACCAAAACAGCTCAGGAAAGACAGCAAATTGTAGGAGAATGATAGGAATAGCTATGTAAATCTGTTATGCATCTTTTTCAACGCAGAAGACCTCTAGCAAGTGTGCAATGAATAGATTTCATATGTAACCATATTCTGCATTTTAGGAATGCAGTTTTAACAACATTCCTAAAATGCCTGAATTTGAATCATTCCACATCCGATTTAGCTGTTTTTAATATAAATAACTGGATCCCATCTGGGTTGAGCTAAGTAGGAAGAATTAGGATTGCAATTAGTGTAATTCTGAATATTGTGAAATCAGATTTCTGTAGCAATAATATGCAGAATTTTTCTGCATGTTTTTAAATCAATAAAAAGTGTAGTTTTTATCAATTTTATTTTATGATTGAAGGAGTGATTAGGTAGAACACCAGAGCTACTTCTTCACCTTCTTCTGAACCAGGGAGCAAGGGCCACTCCCAGGAGCAGAAGAAGGTTCATATCAGTATTCTTGTTTAATTGTCATGCAGTGAGAATAACAGAAACCTGTCATTTTTCTCGCATTTTCTTATTTTGCTGAACTTATTTCCAGCTTCAGAATTTGTAGTTACATTTTCATTTCTGAGTTTATTTCTAGATCTATTCTTTTATTTTGCAAGATAGTTAAGTTTATTTTCTGCAATTCCAATTTCAGCAACTTTCATTTCAGCAATTTTACTTCAGTTTTTGAGTGCATTTTCGATTCAGCAAGAGTAAATAGGTTTCTTTCACTGTCATTTCATTTCTGTAGTTTTATTTCAGCAAGCATAATTTAGTTTCCTTTCAAGTTATAGGGTTTAGAGTGACAGAAGAACCCCCAGCAAACATTAACTGTTCTACCAATAAAGCCATTTTCTGAATGGAGTGTCTTACACTTGCTTGAATTGACTATCGTAAACATGTACCTTAGGACACCTGCCCGGATTGATAAATAATGATCAAATGATGAATTAAACGACACTCATCAACATGTAGTGCTAGCGCGGCATCTGGCTGGTTGCTGTCGTGATATCGCGACAGGTTGAGCCTTCGCGGCCTCTGGTGGGTTTCTGTCGCGATATCGCGACATGTCGTGATTTTGCGTGCCGCGATTTCGCAACATGTCACGATATCGCGACATGTCACGATTTCATGACTCGTGATATCGCAACATGTCACGATATCGCGACAGGTCCTGCTTTTGTGGTCCGTGTGGAGTTCTTGTCGCGATTTCGCACCCTTTATGAAGTTGAAAAGCAAAGTTAAAATTTCATCGCGTTTTCGTGACAAGTTTGAGAATTGGAAGCTGCAAGGTTTTCCTATCGCGATTTCGTGACACGTTTGGCACTTAAGCGGCTGGGGGGATAATTGTCGCGATATCGCGACTTGTAGTGCTGTCGCGGCCTCGAGTTGGTTTTTGTCGCGATTTCGCGACAGGTTGTGCCTTTCCGGCCTTTGGCGTATTTCTTGCGCAATATCGCGACATGTAGCGCTGTCGCGGCTCTTGTTGGGTTTTTCTAGTGATATTGCGCCTCTTTTGAAGATGCAGATCAAAGGTGGTATTGTGTCGCGATTTCGTGATAGGTTGGTTAATTGGATGCAGCTTGGCATTTTTGTCGCGATTTCGCGGCACGTTTGGCTCTTAAGTGCTTGGATGGTTTTCTGTCGCGATATCGCGACCCTTTTGCTGCATGAGTGTCGTTTAGTTTTTTCGTCACGTTTTCGTGATGCTTTCTACGGGTGGCTGTCGAGGGCCCTTCTTGTCGCGATATCGCAACATGTTGCGATCTCGTGACATGTCACGTTATCGCGACTGTTGGCACCGAAGCGGCCGTGACGGGGGTGCCTGTCGCGATTTCGCGACATGTCACCTTTTCGCGTCGTTTGTTCTCTTTGCCCTGTGGCTGCTAGTGTTGCCTTTGTGCGTTGCCCTTGTTGTGTTGCTCTTGGCTTTGGGTCGGGATGTGCTCTCTCCCGCTTGTATCTGGTCTTTGTATTAATACAAGTTTTCATTTTTTCAAAAAAAAAAAATTATTCAAAATAATCTTCAATACTTTGTAAAAGGTTTTAAATTGTAATATTCAGATTTCTAAGATTTCAATAATGCTTATCTCTCCAATAAAATACTTTTAAACTTTAACCTTAGATAATATATCATTTTACACCTTATAACTCCTACTTAGCATAAAATTTAATTCCAAAAAGTAATAAATATTACCTTTGATATTTTAGGTGCTCCCACCTTAATGCTATGCTTGGTCTTCCTTTGAAATTGGGCGCTCTTCCTCTGGTCAACTTCCTTCAAACTGGTCAAGGTGCTTCTTCTTTGATGTAGTGGAGTCCTTGCTATGATTAATGAGACAATGCTAAAGTAAATTCATCTCATGCACTAAATGGGTGCTCAAAGACATTTCTCCTTCCTTTGTAACGTTTAATATTTTGCAAGATGAGTGACAAGTGTCACTAAAGTGCTTCCTCTACCCTTTTAACGTAGCTTGTAGCTTCTTTAAGACTTGTAGCACTCCTCTTATGTAACAAATGGAAAACATATTTTGTGGCTCTTGGATGGCCTGTAGCGTTGCTACTTCATCCTGACAAGTGGCACTAGTTGGGTTATAACGTTTCTTTGCCTTGTAAATGAACTTGTAATGTCCTTTGATACTTTATCTTCCTGGCTACATTATATTTTGCTCTTGGACACTTGGTTGTGCATGTAGGGAATACGTTATGCAAGTTTCCCTTCTTGGTGGTTGCACGAACCTATCCTTTGATCTTTCTCAATGCCTTTGTACTTCCTTCTTGTTGTTTTATATTTTTGTATTTGCAGGTGGTGCTTCACTTTCTCCAATGGTGGCTCCTTTGTCTAATGTGGTGGCTCCTCTCCTATTCGATGGTTGTACTTTTAGACAATGCTTGGATGCTTTTGGTGGTTGTGCTTCTATACAATGCTTGGGTGCTTGCCCCCTATGCTTTGCTATCACTATTGCACTTATCTCTGGTGCTCAATCTATGCAACTCGATGGTGATTTGAGTGGTGGATTTACCACTCTTTTTGGTGATTTCCTTCACCAACGTATTCTGCCAGTTTGGAGCTCTTCTTGGTGTTTTTTAACACCTTAAATCTGCCTTGGTTTTGAGGACTATTCAGCCTCACTATTACATAGAATAAATCTACCTTTTTCTATTATATAAAAACAACATATGCTAGTTTCCTTATCACTCCTCTTTAACACTTTTCAAACTTTAATTCTAGCTGTTTAATTTGCAGATTCTATAATAATAATGGTGTGTAGATAAAATGACAATGGTGTCTCTTTTCTAAGCTTAGAGACACTTTACTAAAACTCTATTTTGCTAGCTCTTAATGTCTCTAAAAATGATGCTCCTTAAAAACGTACAATAAGTACTTTCAAAACTTGTAAAATAGTACTTTGTATGGCATCAATATAACACACCTTTTATAAATTATTTTGTAGCTCTCCTTCTTGATGGCTTTTTGTCTTGAATTTGCAGCAATACTCCTTTTTATTTTGTTTTTTGTAGACTCTTTATCTTGTAGTTGTAGTTGCTGCCCAAAATCAGCTCTCTTGCCTTCAAATGTGTGCTATCGATCTCTGAAGTTTGCAGTTGCAAATGCTACCCTTTTGCTATCCAAATATATAGTAAATCTCCTCCTTAGATGCTACTAAATCCTCTTGCACTTTTTTGTTCAAATATTTTCCAAATCTATCCTAAAACTCCTTCAAAATACAACTTGCTTTACTCTTTCAATGCTGCTCAAATTTGCAGCTTAAAATTCTTTCAATCATTGCTTACAAAAATCTGATTCGTTGATGTCCACGAATATTCAAATCTACTGCTCTCTTTTACTATCAAGCCTTCCTTTAATTGGATGTCCAAAAGTACTTGAAAATATTTCCAAAGCTTCTCCAAATTGCAGCTCTATGCTTTCTTCGATTTGTTGTCCTATGACCTTTCAACTTCTCCTCTAAAAATCAGCAAATTCTCTTTTACAAATCAGCCTACAAAACCTTTGTGGTTGTTCTCAAATCTCTCAAATATGTGGCCTCTTCAATCCTTCTTCTTTATTCAAGCTTCTTGTTGAATTCTGACTTCAAATATGATCTTGTTCGTTGTCTTCTTCCTCAAGAATCTGAATGTCTTGAGATCTTCAAAACTTCTCAAAATTTGGCAAACTTCTTGCCAAATCCTTCTTTCCTTTTTGGGCTTGTTTTTGGATGGTGATAATTGTCCCAAATTCCTTTTATCAGGAGCTTCTCCTGCTTGCAATATTCTGACATGAAATTTTCTTCAAAACTCCTCCAATGGCCACTGCTTCAAATTTGCAATGAGGCTTTCTCTAGCCTTCTTCTTTTCTAGAAATCTTCTTGAGACCTCTTCTCTTGGGTCTTCTAATTCTACAATGAGGATTTCTCTAGCCTTCTTCTTCTTCTCTAGAAATATTCTTGAGACCTCTTTTCTTGGGTCTTCTAATTCTGTAGCTACTCAAATCTTCTTAATCAATTCTTTAATGAAACCTTACCTTGGTTTCTTCAATCTTCCAATTATGGAATTTTTGCAATGAGATCTCCTTTCTTGGATCTCCAAAATCTACTGCTTCTCAACTCTGCAATAGGACCTTTTTGTAGTCCTCTTTATCTTTAGTCTTCAGACTTTAATCTTCAATCTTCAATATTCCAAATCTGGAAGTTCTTCAATGTGACCTCTTTTTTGGGTCTCTTCAATCTTCAATTTGTAGTCTGCAATATTCAATGAGGACTTCCTTCTTGGTTCTCCTCAATCTTTAATGGGGCCTTATTTCTTGGACCTCCTTAATCTTCAATGAGGACTTCCTTCTTGGTTCTCCTCAATATTCAATGAGGGCCTTCTTTCTTGGACCTCCTTTAATATTCAATGTCTACTTTTCTACAACAAAGAGTTAATCCCTGCACGAGGAAAGCACATAGACTTTTAGGCAATCAAAGGTGAAATTCTTCTCTATCCATTGTAGGAAGCTTCTCAAATTTTGAGAACTAATATTCTACAACAAAAACTTAGACAATAATAATCAAATATATTCAAAGTTCCAGAATTCTAAAATCAATAATCTTCACTAGCTATCTCAAAAACTAGTGAAAGCAAATCTTTGTTGAATCCTAGTCTTCACGAGTTTTCCTTCAACCCTATGGAAATATTCTAGCCAAATACTAATCTAGAATCTTCTCTCTCTCTCTATCAAGCTTATCAATAGGACCTCCTTTAGGGGTCTCTTAATCTCTTCAATATCAAGGTCTATCTTCAAGACCTATAAATCTCCTTCTATTCCAACTTTGCTCTTGGAATAGGTAAATCCTTAACTATCACTGGTTTTCCTTCAACATAGTGAGAAATGCTATCTTCTCTGGTTTTCCTTTCCAGAGGTAATTTCTTCAACTTTATTGGTTTCTCCTTAACCAGTAGAAATATTCTTTGCAACCAAAAACTTGTGCAAGACAAAACCTTGTTGTAGCTCTGATACCACTATTAGCTTTTGAAGCTAAATGCATAGATAAAGTAATCACAAGATCTAAAATAAAGTTGCAATATGAAATATATGATAATGGCAATCTATTAAGCATATAAAACTCATAAAAAACTTCAAAAATGAATCATATAAATACCACTAATAAATGCTCACAAAAATATGATCTTTATTGAATAAAGACCTCAAATACATCATACTTCATCACTCTCCATTATGACTGTATATGACCAGTCACTCTATATTTTCTATATATTGCTCTCTATCCATATACCCATTTATAGGATGGAATGTGACTCTTCATATGGAGGATTCTTGGCCTTCACTCTTCCTATGACTCTTCATCTTCCTATTCTATGGACACATGTACATAGGGACAACTATGCACATTTACATTGCCAAAATACTTTGCACACTTGTGCATTTATTACATTGCATAAAGTAAATACTTTCATCCTAAACTATGAAACTCTTTCCTAATCTATAGATGTACCCATGGTGGTACATTGGCATGAACCAAATGATGTAATATATTCCAACAATAATTGAGCACTTTGCTTATTTTGTTATTCTAAATAGCCTTTGGGATGTGATTCCTTCTTAATTTTAATATGAATGGGA
Source organism: Wollemia nobilis (assembly GCA_028583015.1). Classification (NCBI taxonomy): domain Eukaryota; kingdom Viridiplantae; phylum Streptophyta; class Pinopsida; order Araucariales; family Araucariaceae; genus Wollemia; species Wollemia nobilis. The sequence goes on from JAQPPZ010001079.1 coordinate 964,846, forward strand.
TAATGGATGCCTTGGAAAATATATTGTGGCCAAAACATTTGTGATCGACATTAAACAAGGCTTGGACTGTGGAAAGAAAGACAACTCTTGACTTTAACTAATGAGGTTAGATGAGTTGAGATACAAATAATACATAATAAATTACCTATTTAAATATTCACATCAAAAATAAAAAATAAAATTACTAAGGGGATGTCGATAATTGAAGATGCAGGAAAATCTAAAAGAGTAGATAAATAAATAAAATTATTTCTAAATAATGCAAATGTGAATGAATTGCATAATATAAAACACTCATGTAGTATAGTAGGTAATAACATTAATTTTAGGCTACAACTTGTAGCAATGGGTTATTAGGTGGTAGGATATTTGATAGTATGATTTGCTAGTTATTGATCAATTGTTTGCATTAGATGTATATAGGTCCTATTATGAGTGTTGATATATGTAGTTGGTGTTAGGCATTGGCACTACCATTACTTTATATTATATATTTCATGCCATAGATGTTGATGCCATGTCTAGAGTGGCCATTACTGTCACTAGGAATGTTGGTGGTAGACATAGTGTTGATGTCATCTTGAAGTATGGTGCTAAGTTATTGTATGAGAAAACTAAGTTGGAGCCAATATGTATTGAATTGTCTTTGTGTGGGACTCAATACAAGCTCCATGTCATAACTAGTGAGGACTCGAGCTACCCCAACTTTTATTGAATCAATTAAATAATTTTTTGGTGCCAAATGGTTATAAATAGAGTACACACTTCAAATATTTTATTGCAAGCAGATCATATCATAAATCAAACCTCTTAATTATGGTCTTCCAAATATATTTTTCTCAATGGGTTATATGGATTAAAATAGACCCCACCCATATTGCATTATGACAATATTGGTATTACAATAGCTTGGCAATTATGCATGTATTGCTTGACCAGATTTAAACCTCGGTCTCCTCCTTGAAAGTTGAGGAAGCTAACTGATTGAACTAATTCCATTTGATGTGACCTTCTAAATAATTTTTATTAAAACCCATTTTATATTTTTTTATGTGGATTCAAAACCCTTATTTCTTCCAAATGGTTATGATATAATGGATTAAGCAAATTTTGTGTTCAAAAAATAGTACATGTAATATAATTAGAGTATTAGGAAGTTAAGGATTTGAGAATAATACTGAAATAAGTGATTGATATATAATTATCAATACCAACCATCATCATCTTCACTGACATAATGATTAATAAAAACTCTTCCAACATCCCATAAGTTCATCATGTTGTATTAGAGTGGGCGGTTATGTCCTTTAGTGAATATTTCATGCCCTTGGACATTTAGTATTGCATAAAGATGTATTTTAAATTCATCAAATCGGAGTGCAAAAAGCATTCAAATCAAGTGTTTGTATGAGCACCGGAAGGAGAAAAAGCATCAAGAAGAATACATTTTTTCTCCAAGTATGATGTGAGGGCATCCTGACTATATCCAAAATATGAACAATTGTGAAAGTGAAAAGCCAACAATTCACCTACAATGCACTAAAATTATAAATTGTATATTTTTGTCTAAGAGTGGGCTAGTGATTGTTAGAGTTACTATGTTGGTAACTATGATTATTACCTCATTTGGTTAATTGTAAAGATTCACCTAGGTAGAGTTTATTTACCGTATGGTAAAAAGTAGCTTGTTACTTTTTACCACTAGGTTATTTCTATTTACTATTTACCTAGGTTAGTAAGTTAGTCATTGTAGTCATTTTGACTACGTAACTAATTTAGTTGTTAGCGTGATTAACAGATTTGTTAGCATTAATCACTAGTTTTTTTTTTAACATGGTGGAATCAGTAGTTGCCACGAATCCGATCAGGTTGTCCAGCTTTTATGGTCGCCATAGTATTATGCGATGTCCGCCTCGAAAGCCGCCATACAGATCTTCACACAGTTCACCCCTATAACCACCATGCCATAATAATTTTAAACCTTTTACGCCACTAAAAGCACTAGGAAAGGTATAAACGTTCAGTCTAATGAGGCCCAAGATTTGAACCTTGGACCTCCGCCCCCATTATGGGGTTTGGATGACCCAATTGGTCTACACATCAGACCTTTTTAATCACTAGTTATTTGTTAGCTCTAAATCTTATTTTTTAGCAACATCCTCGCAATAGATACGATTTATACGTTATTGAACATGTATTTAAACCTTAGACTATTGAATAATATTTCTTAATTAGCTTATGCACCAATTCTAACATTGGTATCAGAGTTACAGCTACGAAGAAGTCAAGGTACACACTAGGAAATATGGGAGTTTCTTGTTCCAGGTACTTGGACAAGGCAAGAGAAATTCTCTCATTCCAAGGCATTGAAATTGAAATTTTATTTCATCTAGTTTGAAATTTCTAAGCATATGATTGGTTTGGATTTGATATTATTTGATTTATTTTTTTCCAATACCTAGTGCAGGCATGACACCAGTGAGGTGATAGTCCGCACGAGCTGAGGGTTGACAGTGCACTGAATCCTTGAAATTGAGGAACTTGAGCTAACATAGGCGACTAGAAAGGAGTTTCGACACCTGATCCGGGAAGGCCAACTACACTCAACGAAGGCACGGGGAATTTGAGTTGACATAGGTGACCAGAAAGGAGTTCTGATGCCTAATCCAGGAAGGTCGACCATGCTCAACAAAGGCACTACATTTGTAGTGGATGTTGGTTGTCGCTGCTAGCCCACCTTGGAGCCTGTTCACCTGATAGCATTGATGTTGTCAGCCATCGAGCACTTTTACAGTGTGGAATCTCCCACTCCAGGTGTGTTGCTCAACTTAGAATCATGAGACCACTTATGTCACCAATAATCACATGAGTTTGACAAGTTCTAACTTTGATGCGAATACCAAAGCTGACGAAGACCTGATCTCAACTGGCATGAACTTCATGATGGCCACGTGGTACATATTGAGCTAAACTAGTGTGCATTATGAGACCCCTACTGACTAGACATGTTGATATGGTAGTGGTATGCAAATCGAGGAGCTAATCAAACTTGTTGATGTCGCATAGGGCTGGCGTGGTGAAATCGAGGAGTTTACCAAACTTGTTGGCGTGGCATGGGATTTACATAGCAATGGTGCTAACTTAGCGATCGAATTGGAGCTGGCATGGCAGGTTTGGTGGACTATTGACGTGGCACGTGAGGGTGTGTGTGGCTCCTCCATGTGTTGTAGTCTCATTGCTTTCTGTGAGCATCAAAAGGAGTGGCTTTGTTCTGGATTTCCCATAAGCAATCACGTTAAGAGGGAGGGCAAAGTGTTTTTATTTCACCCAAAAGTGTCACCCTCATCCATGTGGGACTAATCGTCCCACATTTTATTTTTTTTCCTGTCGATCGATGGGAAAGGAGCCAAAAGGGAGGAGCTCTCCCTTAGCTCCCATCTAGCTCTCTAGCTAGATTTATCGGTTGCTCCCTGTTAGTCTCACAATGACATTGAGATGGGGGGGTGAATCAGTGTAGCTCTTAAAACTTAAATATTCAATTCTTAATGCCTAAAAAATGAAATCTTAAAACTCAATAAAGCAAATATATCAAAGGAGCATCACACAACACAAGATGTACCGAGGTTCACCAGTTTTGGCTACTCCTAAAAAGTGACTGTTTGGACTCCCATCCAAATCCAGCATTTGCAAAATACCAATTTTACAATCAATTTACCAGCACCCACTGGAAGGAGCACCAACCCCTGATTTATCTGCAACAACAAAAAGGAGCACCAACCCCTAATTTACCAGCACCAACTAGAAGGAGCACCAACCCCTGATTTACCAGCACCAACTGGAAGGAGCATCAACCCCTGATGCCAAGCACCAACTTGGACTTATGTTCTGAAACTAGAAGATTGACATAAAGATGCCTTAACTTTTACAAGACCCTGGCTGGTCTATTGCTTTCTCAACATTTCTTACTCTTCACACAACACACACTGTGCTCGCTCGGCTCCAGCACACTCTCCTCATGCTTCACATACCACACACCTCTCTCGCTCTCCTCTTGCTCTCTTCGCAATATTAAATCCACCTTGCATTAATCCCAAGCGCTTTCACTCTGTTTTAGCGTCACTTTAATTCTCCACGTAGACCTCCTTTTATAACAAAGTTCTGACTCTATTTTTAACTTCCATATTTACGCATGCAACTCGTAACTGCCCCTGTAACTGTCGTATTGACTTTAGTTCACTATTCTTATTTTAGCTACATGATATTTCTCTGTAAGTGCACCTGTAACTGTCATATCGACTTTTGTCAACTCTTCTTATTTTAGCTACATGATTTTCTTCTATAACAGCACCTGTAACTGTCGTATCGACTTCTTCTATAACTGCACCTGTAACTACACCTGTAACTATCGTACCGACTTCAGTTAATTGTCACATATCTTCTTTCAACTGGGTTCTCTTCTTAGCTCACAAAAACACAACATGTCGTGATATCGTGACACTTTCGCCTCCTTGCTTCTTTTGTTTGCTTGCACCCGTGAAAACACAACATGTCGTGATATCGCGACACTTTTTCATTCTCGACCTTCCTGCTCTTTTCAAGTCATGAAAATGTGACATGTCGCGATATCGTGACACTTTTCCTTTTTTGTCTTCCTGCAGTTTTCAAGTCACGAAAATGCGACATGTCGTGAAATCGTGACACTTTTCCTTCTTTGCCTTCCTGCACTTTTCAAGTCACGAAAATGCGACATGTCACAAAATCGCGACACTTTTCCTTTTTTGCCTTCCTGCACTTTTCAAGTTGTGAAAATGCGACATGTCGTGAAATCGTGACACTTTTCCTTTTCTGCCTTCATCTTCACTTTGGACCGTGAAAATGCTACATGTTGCGATATTGCGACACTTTTTCCTCCTTGCATTTTCTCTTCGCTTCGGACCGCAAAAATGCAACATGTCGCGAAATCGCGACACCTTTTTCTCTCTCCTCTTTCTCTTTGCTTTGGCTCGCGAAAATGAAACATGTCACGAAATTGTGACACCTTTTTCTCTCTCCTCTTTCTCTTTGCTTTGGCCCGCGAAAATGAAACATGTCACGAAATCGCGACACATTTTTCTCTCTCCTCTTTCTCTTTGCTTTGGCCCACAAAAATGAAACATGTCGCGAAATCGTGACACTTTTTCTTTCGTACAATCTTTCTTGCAATATGTCACGAAATCGCGACACTTTTTCTACTTGTCTTTTTCTCTTCCAACATGTCGCGAAATCGTGACACTTTTTCTTCTGTACTATCTCTCTTGCAATATGTCACGAAATCGCGATAGTTTTGCTTGCTTGTGCTTTCTCTTCGAACATGTTGCAAAATCACGACAATTTTTCTTATTTGCGCTTTCTCTCCGAACATGTCGTGAAATCGCGACAGTTTTGCTTGCTTGCGCTTTCTCTTCGAACATGTCGCAAAATAGTGTAGTTTTTCTTGCTTGTGCTTTCTCTCCGAACATGTCACGAAATCACGACAGTTTTGCTTGCTTCTCAACATGTCACGATATCGCGATAGTTTTTCTTTCTCTCAACATGTCGTGATATCATGACAGTTTTCTTCCTTGTGATTTTCTTTTGATTTTTTGTATATGGGTCACTTCTATCTTTTGGAAAATCACTGTACATTCTCTGAAGATCCTCTTAACTCCTATCCACTGCATCAACCGATCTGTTGTTGACAACAATGACAATACTGTTGCTACACCTTGCTCATCAATCTCCCCCTTTGGAATTGTTGGCAACACTCATGCAATTTCCTGTAATTATTCTCCCCCTTTGACAATAATACCAAAGGGCTACTGCAGACTCCCCCTGAGTCCATGCACAACATTCTCAGGCACACGTTATGACATTTAGCAAAAATTACAAATATGAGCACAAAGATAATCAAATATATAAATGCTCCCCCTGAGAATGTGGTCCCGATAGGTAGTCAATGCTTAGGAAGCATGACCACTCCCAATTTATTGCGAAGGTACTCAAAAATTTCTTTGGGTAGCGGTTTTGTGAAGATATTCGCTACTTGCTCTGTAGTTGGGACAAAATCCAGCTTGACCTCTTCTTTCGCAACTTTCTCCTTCAGAAAGTGATATCGGATAGCAATATGTTTTGTGCGAGAATGCATAACTAGATTCTTTGAGATGTTAATGGCACTGGTGTTATCACACTTAACTGAAATTGGCTCACTAAAGTTAATGGGTTTGTTTCATCCATAAAACCTGCGTACAACACGTATTTGTTGCAATATATTCTGCCTCCACTATGGATAAAGAGACTTATTCTTGTTTCTTACTGTGCCATGCAACCAACCTATCTCCAAGATAGAATGCACCTCCACTGGTAATCTTTCTGTCATCGACACATCCTGCCCAATCTGCATCTGAATATGCAATAAGAGTGAAGTCCTTACCTTTTGAATACCATAACCCATACTCCATAGTACCCTTTAGATATCGAAGAATCATCTTCACTGCTATCACATGAGTCTCCTTGGGACTCGCCTAAAATTGTTCTACCATGCAAACTGCCTGCAAGATATCTAGTCTGGTAGTTGTCAAATACAATAGGCTCCCAATCATAGATCTGTACATGGTTTGATCAACATCTGGAGATTTGTCATCCTTGCTCAACTTGCATCCTATTGTCATGGGAGTGCTAACAGGATTACAATCCTCCATTGTGAAATTTTTTAGCATCTCTTTCACATATTTAACTTGAGAAATAAATATGCCCTTCTCATTTTGATTAACTTGTAGTCCGATAAAATACGAAAGTTCACCAATCATTGACATTTCAAATTCTTTTTGCATCTGCTTTGCTAAATCCTTACACGACTCATCATTGCTGCTACCAAAAATGATATCATCTACATATACAACAAGGACAATGAGATGGCCATTCTTTGTTTTGACATACAAATTGCTATCTACCATACCCTTTTTGAACCCTTTTTGAGTAAGATAGTTGTCTAGCCTTGCATACCATGATCTGGGTGCCTGTTTCAAGCCATACAATGCTTTCTTCAACTTGCATACGAAGTTGGGATTATCACCAAGTTGGAAACCATCAGTCTGCTCAATATAGGCCTCTTCTTCAAGTTTTCCATTCAGAAATGTTGATTTCACATCCATTTGATAAACTTTGAAATTCTTGTGAATTGCTAAAGCCAAAAACATTCTGATTGCCTGTAGTCTAGCCATAGGTGCAAAGGTTTCATCAAAGTCAATACCTTCAACTTGTGCATAGCCTTTACAGACCAATCTTGCTTTATTCCTGACTACTTGTCCATCTTCATTCAATTTGTTTCAAAAAATCCATTTAGTACCGATTATATTTTTATTTGCAGGTCTTAATACTAACTCCCAGGTTTTGTTTTTCTCGATCTGATCTAATTCTTCATTTATATCCGTCATCCAACTTTCATCTTTGCTTGCTTCAGCAATATTTTTGGGCTCTATGCTGGATAATAGAGAGTAGTTACTTACTACTCTTTTTCTTGTATGAACACCAATTGTGGGGTCTCCAATTATTTGCTCTCTAGGATGATTTTTCTGCCAGCTGCCTGTTTTGAATTTCTTGTTTTCTTCCTCTTCTGAATCACTACTTAAATCATCTGATTCAATTTTCTGTTTCTTTTCCATTCATTTTTTCTCATCTCCTTCAATAACTTCTTCATAAATTGGGTAGTTTTCTTTATAGCTTATTTCCCGTTCCCTACCTTCATCAACTTTAACATCGGCACTCTCCACAATTTTTTTTAGCCTCTTGTTGTAGCATGTGTAGGCTTTGCTTTTTGTCGAATAGCCAAGAAAAATACCTTCATCGACTCTATCTTCAAACTTACCAAGATTATCTTCGAGTTCTTTTGATGTAACACTTACTGCCAAAAACTTTAAAGTATCTTGTTGTTGCCTTTCTACCGAACCACAGCTCATACGGATTTTTGCTTTCATGCATCCTCAACATGCACCTATTTTGGATGTATACCGCAGTATGGACTGCATCTTTCCAAAATCTATCTACTATTTTACTCTCATTCAACATAGTTCGTGCCATTTCCTACATTGTCTTGTTCTTTCTTTCTACCACACCATTCTATTGAGGTGTCCTTGCTACTGAAAATTGTCTCCTAATCCCATATTTTTGACAGTACTCTGCAAACTCCTTTGAAATGAACTCTCCTCCTCTATATGATCTCACACATTTAATCCTTTTTCTTGTTTGATTCTCAACTTATTTTTTGAAAATCTTGAACATCTCAAAGGCATCTAATTTAAGCTTCAAAAATAGTACCCATGTCATCCTGGAATAGTCATCTATGCACAACATAAAGTATTTGTCACCATTTATGCTTTGTGTTCTCATGGGTCCACATAAATCAGTATGTATTAGTTCTAATGGTTTGCTTGTGAAGTACTCTTTTGTTTTAAATGTGGCTCTAGTTTGCTTCCCTTTTTGGCATGAGGCACAAATTTTATTTAAAGGTTTACCAATGGTGGGAATATCTCTTACTGCCCTTTTTGAGCTAATTTTTACTAGATTTTCAAAACTGATATGACCAAGCCTCTTGTGCCATAGCCAATTTTCTTCTTCCTGTCCAATCAAGCATACTTCTTCTGAAGTCTTTGAGAGAGTATACAGGTTGCCAGATGTCCTTGATCTAGTTGCTATCAACTTTCTATAGTTTGTTGTTTTGACTTCACAACCCTACTTCTTGAAAATTACTTCATGACCTCTGTCACAAATTTGACTTATGCTTAACAAGTTATGCTTCACACCAATCACAAACAAGACTTATTTTGACTTTATTTTTCCATCACTGATCTTAACTGATCCTTTGCCAACTATCTTAGCTCCATCATTATTTCCAAATTTTACAGAACCACCTTCATATTTCTGTAACTTCTCAAATTTTTGTTTGTCACCTGTCATGTGACTTGAGCATCCACTATCAAGTATCCATGGTGTAGATTTGTTCTGTGCTTTAAATGATGTCTGTACGATCAAGGATTCCTTTTCTTCCTTGGGTCGCTCCTTTGATTTCCACTCTAGTTTGATTACAGTTTTGGTCACTTGTTTTGACTTTTCTTTGTCAGTAGCCTATGTATGTTTTTCTGGAAATTTTCTATTTTGTCTCAAACCATTTGGTTGAAATTTTCTTCCTTGATGTTTATTTTCTACAAATGTACTTCGACAATTTCTTGCAATGTGCCCAAAATTATGATAGTTATAACATTCTACTACATAATCCATCAGCGGTGAAAAAACATTTCTACTGGTAAAGTTCCTTTGTCCTATATTATACTTGCAATCTGAAATCTTATGACCATAACCATTGCATTTAAAACAATAACCAAAAAAGGAATGAGTGAACCTGGGTGATGGTCTTTGCCATTTTGTAGTGGGAGCCATAAATCTTCTTCTCTTTTGATGAGTGACATTGGTGAATCCATCATTGTCAATACTCCTCTCTTGCCTGGCTTTATTGCTTTCTTTAGCATGATTCATTTTTTCTTGATCAACCCTGATCTTATCTTCATTCTTTATGGGTTCTACAATTATGGCCTTTGATCCATTTGATGATTCTCCTTCGACGAAACCTAAACCAAATTTGATGCCTGTAGTCCTTTGGTTATTTATAATCTTGTCCAGCTTCACAGAACTTCCTTCAAGTTTGTGATAGCAAATCAATTTTTGATTCATCTCTTCTAGTTGTATCCTTAAACCAACAATCTCTTCTTCTAACTTGTTGCACTCATCTATTTTCATTGTCAATTGTACTTCGATATCTTTAGATATTTTCATAAATTCATTTATTTGTACTTTCAAGCTGGATATGATTTCATTGGCATCTTCAAGCTTTATTGAATTTTTCTTATTCTTTTTCCTTTCTAAACTCATCTCTTTAAGTGCAGTGACCAACTCACCTTCCAGATCTACTTCAGCCTCAGCCTCAAGGTTTTTATTGCATTCCTATTTTTCCTCTGTTTTTTCTTCTTCAAATGCCATGAAAAGAGCTTCACCTTTTTCTTCTTTAGAATCCTCACTAAATTTGTCTTCTAAAGGACTGACATTCTTGGATATGAAACTTTTCTTCTTGAAGTTTCCTTTTCTAAAATTTGGTTTCTTCTTCCAGTCACTTCTTTCTTGGTGTGAACCTTCATCACTTTTGCTTTTCTCATTAAGAGGACATTTAGCTGCAAAGTGCCCAACGCCTCCACAGTTGAAACACTTAAATGGTAGCTTTCCTCTGTATTTTCCCTTTCCCCTGATTAGTTTTCGAACAAAGTTTGCTTCTGTTTCATCTGATGTCTCTTCTTCCTCGGATTCTTGTTTTGCTTTTATATTTTTATGTGCTTTGAAAGTAGCTTCTCTGTCTATGGGTTTAGTTTTTCTTATTCTCATCTCATATGCAGTCAAAGAACCATGCATCTCATCCATACTAAAAGTATTAAGATCTTTAGCTTCTTCTATTGCAGAAAATTTGGAATCAAATCTTTGGGGAAGAGATCTTAGTACCTTTTTCACGACGACAACATCTTCCATTTCCTTGCCGAGTCCTCTAATCGCATTAATGATTCCATTAACTCTCAGCATGTATGCCTCTATGTTCTCATCCTCATTCATCTTTAATGCTTCGAACTAAGCTCGATGCGTTTGTAACTTGGCCTCCTTGATCTTGTCGTCTCCTTCATGAATGCTCCTTAGTTTGTCCCACATATCTTTTGTCGTTTTACAACTCATAATATTTATTAGTTCATTGTCCACCAAATCGCACATGATAGCATTCTTTGCTTTAGAGTTATTCTCAAACAGTTTCTTATCGGCAGCATCGGTTGGAGGAGTGGTGGGTATGGTGTATCCACTGTATACTGATTCCCAAATGTCGTATCCCAGAGAACATAAATATGTCTGCATCCTAAGTCTCTAGAATGCGTAATTAGTTTTTTCAAACAATGGTGCTTTATTTGATGAGAATCTTTCACCACCTGCCATTGTCTCACTTCCAAGATCACCTTAGCCGATTAAGCTTGTTCAGGAGCTTGGCTCTGATACTAATTGTTAGTATCACAATGACACTGAGAGGGGGGGTGAATCAGTGTAGCTCTTAAAAACTTAAATCTTCAATTCTTAATGCCTAAACAATGAAATCTTAAAACTCAATAAAGCAAATATATCAAAAGAGCATCACACAACACAAGATGTACCGAGGTTCACCAATTTTGGCTACTCCTCAAAAGTGACTGTTTGGACTCCCATCCAAATCTAGCCTTTGCAAAATACCAATTTTACAATCAATTTACCAGCACCCATTGGAAGGAGCACCAACCCCTGATTTATCTACAACAACAGAAAGGAGCACCAACCCCTGATTTACCAGAACCAACTAGAAGGAGCACCAACCCCTGATTTACCAGCACCAACTGGAAGGAGCATCAGCCCCTAATTCCAAGCACCAACTTGGACTTCTATTCTAAAACTAGAAGATTGACATAAAGATGCCTTCACTTTTACAAGACCTTGACTGGTCTATTGCTTTCTCAACATTTCTTACTCTTCACACAACACACACTGTGCTCACTCGACTCCAGCGCACTCTCCTCATGCTTCACATACCACACACCTATCTCGCTCTCCTCTTGCTCTCTTTGCAAGATTAAATCTGCCTCACATTAATACCAAGTGCTTTCACTCTATTTCAGCATCACTTTAATTCTCCACGCAGACCTCCTTTTATAACAAAGTTTTGACTCTATTTTTAACTTCCATATTTATGCATGCAACCCGTAACTGCCCCTATAACTATCGTACTGACTTTAGTTCACTGTTCTTATTTTAGCTGCATGATATTTCTCTATAACTGCACCTGTAACTATTGTACCAACTTTTGTTAACTCTTCTTATTTTAGCTGCTTGATTTTCTTCTGTAACGGCACCTGTAACTGTCGTATCGACTTCTTCTATAATTGCACCTATAACTGTCGTTCCAACTTCAGTTAACTGTCACATATCTTCTTTCGGCTGGGCACTCTTCTTAGCTCACGAAAACACAACATGTCACGATATCGCAACACTTTTGCCTCCTTGCTTCTTTTGTTTGCTTGCACCCACGAAAACACATGTCACGATATCACGACACTTTCACCTCCTTGCTTCTTCTGTTTGCTTGTACCCGTGAAAACACATGTCACGATATCACGACACTTTCACCTCCTTGCTTCTTCTATTTTCTTGTACCCGTGAAAACACAACATGTCGTGATATCGTGACACTTTCGCCTCCTTGCTTCTTCTGTTTGCTTGTACCCACGAAAACACATGTCGTGATATCACGACACTTTCGCCTCCGTACTCTTTCTTTTTACTTTTGTCGCGATATCATGACACTTCTACCTTCTTACTTTCTCTCTCCTTTAGTCACGAAAATGCGATATGTCGCGATATCGTGACACTTTTTCATTCTCGGCCTTCCTGCTCTTTTCAAGTCGTGAAAATGCGACACGTCGCAATATCGCGACACTTTTCCTTTTCTGTCTTCCTGCAATTTTCAAGTCGCGAAAATGCGACATGTCGCAAAATCGCGACACTTTTCCTTTTTTGCCTTCCTGCACTTTTCAAGTCGCAAAAATGTGACATGTCGCGAAATCGTGAAACTTTTCCTTTTCTACCTTCCTGCACTTTTCAAGTCACAAAAATGCGACATGTCGTGAAATCGCGACACTTTTCCTTTTCTGCCTTCATCTTCGCTTTGGACCGTGAAAATGCTACATGTCGCGATATCGCGACACTTTTTCCTCCTTGCATTTTCTCTTCACTTCGGACCGCGAAAATGCAACATGTCACGAAATCGCGACACCTTTTTCTCTCTCCTCTTTCTCTTTGCTTTGGCTCACGAAAATGAAACATGTCACGAAATCGTGACACCTTTTTCTCTCTCCTATTTCTCTTTGCTTTGGCCCACGAAAATGAAACATGTTGCAAAATCAAGACACCTTTTTCTCTCTCCTCTTTCTCTTTGCTTTGGCCCGCGAAAATGAAACATGTCACGAAATCGCGACACTTTTTCTTTCGTACAATCTTTCTTGCAATATGTCGTGAAATCGTGACACTTTTTCTACTTGTCTTTTTCTCTTCCAACATGTCGCGAAATCGTGACATTTTTTCTTCTGTACTATCTCTCTTGCAATATGTCGTGAAATCGCGACAGTTTTGCTTGCTTGCGCTTTCTCTTCAAACATGTCGCGAAATCACGATAGTTTTGCTTGCTTGCGTTTTCTCTCCAAACATGTCGCGAAATCGCGACAGTTTTGCTTGCTTGCGCTTTCTCTTCGAACATGTCGCAAAATCGCAATAGTTTTGCTTGCTTGCGCTTTCTCTCCGAACATGTCACAAAATCGTGACAGTTTTGCTTGCTTCTCAACATGTCGCGATATCGCAATAGTTTTTCTTTCTCTCAACATGTCGTGATATCACGATAGTTTTCTTCCTTGTGATTTTCTTTTGATTTTTCGCATATGGGTCACTTCTATCTTTTGGAAAATCACTGTACATACTCTGAAGATCCTCTTAACTCCTGTCCACTGCATCAACCGATCTGTCTGACTGTGTTGACAACAATGACAATACTGTTGCTGCACCTTAGAGCGTTGGAGCCCGCCAGACCGCGGATCAAATCCCACCCAGGTGTCTTCTCTTCCTTTTTTTTAAGGAATGCGTATTAGCACCCAAGGTAATATAATATAACACAAACCAATTTTTTATTTTTGTTTTAATTTAAAATTTAAAAGTTTTTTTATCTAATTTTTTTTTAATAATTTCAAATATGAATTATGCTTAAAAAAATTACTTTTTTATAAATTGATTTTTAAAGAAGAGCATAATTTTATTTTTTATTATTAAATTCAAATTTTATGATTAAAATTTTTTGTTTAAATTTTGCAAATTAAAAAATTAAAACAAAGGAGACCTATATTTTGCTACAATAAAAAATAGCTTTTTTTTCTTCCAAAAGGGCATATAAGACATATAAGAGCATCATTTTTTTTGCAAAATTAGGAGCCTAACTTCTTCACAAAAGGCTTGTTCATTTAGCATACAATAAAAGGATCAAAATTGAATTATTTTTTACCACATTCTAACACAAGGAAACTCAAAATTTTGTCAAATTCAAAGGCAAAGTGTGCATTTGTTTTTCTCCAAGGGGGGATATAATACATGAAATTGCACATTCTATTTTTTGTAAAATTGAGAAGAAATTGAAGACCTTGGGTCCACTAAAACCATGTCGTGTGTCGACTGGTTTTGGAAGCCTTTCAAACACGGGTCGTGTGTCGACTTGTCTTGGAAGGAGTGCTAATTTTTTTAATTTTGCAAATTAATGGGGGAAGACAAGAAATTGTACTTATTTGCAAAGTTGTAACACAAAAGTGAGAAGCACTTAAAACAAAATCAAACTTGTTAAATTTTCAAAACAAAAATAAAAAATAATTGTTTTATGCCATATTCTTTACAAAATTTGATAAACAAGAGGAGACAAAATATATCATTTTTTTGTACAACACAAATCCAAATTTTGTTGCAAAATTTAAAGGTGCATTTTCAATTTTACTTGACACCTTTATTGGCAAATTAGGTGCATTTTTGGTTGCATTCGACACTTATGTGATAAGAATTTTGTGGGTATTCTTGTTTGATTATTGCATTATTTTTTGCAATTATAAGTCATAAAATCAAGAACACTCAAAACCCAAAAATTTCACAATAATTTGTGTAAATAATTGCACAATTTTTAAGCCAATTATTCTTGATATTCTCTCCTAAATCAAAACCCCTAATTCACTCTTATTTTTTTGGCTTAATTTTCCCAAACTGATTATCCCTCTTCAGGAGGATTTTCAGGCATGTGCCATTAAATATCTTTTTGAGTGAATTATCTTTTGGTACTCTTATAGGGTATATCAAAATAAAGAACAAGTTTTTTGTTAAAAAAAAAAAGAACCTTGAAAGTAGCAAATATTTTACACTAAGGGGGGATAATTCCTTTCTCCCTTCAAACACAAATTTTGACAAGAGGGAGATAAAACTTGTAAAGGCAAATCAAAAAAGTAGAAGTCATCAAAAATTATACCTTTCCTTTTAGGCTTCATAATAGCAACCATGTTTGAAGTACTTTCAATAAGGAAGGATTATTTGGTGAACTTTTTTGATAAAATTGCCTAGGAAGCAAAGTTTTGCACAATTTATAAAAAGAACAACAATTACACCATTTAGTGTTAGTTTCCAAACAAGAAAAACTAAAATGGCAAAGGCATATCACAAAAGCCATGTTGCTAGTGAAGTGTCTGATTTTGATTCTAGTTCAGAAAGAGCACACAAAGTGCTCATGGCTAAGACAATATTGTAAAGGGGAAATAAATTTGTCACCCTAAGCAAGCACCATTTCCAAAACCTCTTTTTAGGCTTCATAAATAGCATAAGTTTTTGTTTTAAGTACTAGCAATAAAGGGGTGATTGTACCTCTTTTTAGGCTTCATAAATAGCAAACTCTCTTTGTTTGAAGTACTTGTAACAAAAGGGGGAATTTTTTGGTGTAAAATTTGCCTAGGAGGCAATATTTGTAAAAGCCTTAACAAGCTTCTTAAGTTGCACATATTTTGCAATTAAGGGGGGATAAACATTTCTTTTCTTAATTCACAGAATTTTTTGTAAAAATGGAAGAAGACTTATAATGGTGCATTTTCGGCAGCGATCGACACCTTAGTCACAATTATTTTAAAAAATTTATTACACTATGCTTTGCAACAAGGGGGAAAACTTATAAGGGTGCATTTTTGGCAGTGATCGACACCTTAGCTACCTTATCAAAACTTTTTACAAAATCATATTGTAACCGAATGAACCTCGTATGAAGTGATCTACTCTACTACACCTAGCGGTTACAGTGGCTGGTTACCCATGCAATCCGGTTGGATGACAAGATTACAATAAATACATTCGTTGATGTGAAGACAAAGTGAGGAATGACCCATTTTTTGCTTAGGAGCATCTAGAGCACTGTGATAGAGCAAGAACTAGCAGCTCAACATCTTTTTCACTGTATTGGGGCAACTATATACATTACCTAAATAATGTAATAAGGGGGGATGTTAGAGTTACTATGTTGGTAACTATGATTATTACCTCATTTGGTTAATTGTAAAGATTCACCTAGGTAGAGTTTTATTTACCGTATGGTAAAAAGTAGCTTGTTACTTTTTACCACTAGATTATTTCTGTTTACTATTTACCTAGGTTAGTAAGTTAGTCACTGCAGTCATTTTAACTATGTAACTAAGTTAGTTGTTAGCGTGATTAAATAATTTGTTAGCGTTAATCACTAGTTATTTATTAGCGCTAAATCCTATTTGTTAGCAAAATCCTCGTAATAGATACGATTTACGCGTTATTGAACTGTTGTACTTAGTATGGCACTGAGAGGGGGGGGTGAATCAGTGTAGCATTCCAAGACATGAATAAACAGCTCTAAAAATTGTAGCAGATAAAACTTATAAATAGATATAATAAGTACCGCAAGAGAACATCACACAAAGATTTTTAACGAGGTTCACCAAAATGGCTACTCCTCAAAAAGAACGGCTACTTGGACTCCCATCCAAATCTAGCCTCTTGCAAAGCACCAACTTTACAATTTGTTTACCAGCACCAACTGGAAGGAGCACCCACCCCTTATTTTTCTGCATCAACAGAAAGGAGCACCAACCCCTAATTTGCTAGCACCAACTGGACTTCAATTTTGAATAAAAATGTTTGACATATACCTTTGTTATTGCAAGACTCTAACTGGTCTATATCACTTTTGCAATCTCTGCGCACTGCTCTCTCTTGCGCAATCACTTCACACAGTCTGCTGCACTGCTACAGCCAAACTTTGCAATCAACTTTGCCCTTCGCGCTTCTCTGCACACTCTGCTTTCTCTACGCACATGCTTCGCACACTTTGTGTCATTTCACATTCTGCTCTTTGTGCATATTCACAATCAAACTTCGAACAACTCAACATGATCAGCTCACATTACACACTTCGCTATCATTTTGCCAGCTTTGCGCTATCTGCGCTTTTACAACTGCATATCACACACAATACTCACACACATGGACTATTGCTTCGCACTCAGCTTGAATCGAAATGACTCAACATCTGCACCCCGTGCACTTCATTCGCACAAGTTCAATACGACTTGCTCTCTGCTCGACGTGGACTTCTTTCACTAAACTCACCACCTTTTCAACCTCGAAACAGCCCTCCTTTTATAGAAGAAAATTCAAGATCAATTCTTAAATCATAGTCGGCTGTAACCCTAAGGACGTCGGCTGCAAACCCTAAGAATGTCGGCTGCAAAACCCTAGAATTTGTCGGCTGCTAAAACCTAGAGATTGTCAGCTGCAAACCCTAAGAACGTCCGCTACAAAACCCTAGAAATTATCGATTGCAAAACCCTAAAATTCATCGGCCCCGATTCAACTTTGTCGGCCTCAACTGCTACTGCCACCTCTGTCACCTTTCTATAACTGATGCCGTGAAATAATAACATGTCATGATATCGCAACACTTTTTGTAGCCGTACGCCTTCATGTCCTTGCTATCACGAAATCATGACCATTTTGGCCTTTGATAGCTTTGCCACCGTTCTTGTCGCGAAATCGTGACACTTCAAACTTTTGCTAATGTCATCCTCATTCTTGTCACGAAATCGTGACGCTTTCGGCTTCCAGTGGCTTTTCTTGCACCCTGTCGTGAAATCGTGACACTTTTAGCTTTCGCTGACGTCATCCTCAGCTTTGTCGCAAAATCATGACGCTTTCGGCTTCTAGAGGCTTTTCTTGCAGCCTATCGCGAAATCGTGACACTTTCAACTTTTGCTGACGTCATCCTCATCTTTGTCGCGAAATCGCGACGCTTTCGGCTTCCGTACATTTCTTGCTTCATGCAGTAATGAAATCGCTACAACTTTGTGCCTTGTGCTTCCAACTTTGCTTCTACCCGTGAAATTTTGACTTGTAGCGAAATCGCTACACTTTTGTGCCTTGTACTTTCGACTTGTAGCATAATCGCTACACCTTTGAGTTCTACGCTTTTGACTTGTAGCGAAATCGCTACACCTTTTTTTGCGCACTTTTGACTCGTAGCGAAATCGCTACACTTTTGAGTTCTGCAGTTTTGACTTGTAGCGAAATCGCTACACCTATGTGTCTTGCAGTTTCGACTTGTAGTGAAATCGCTACAACTTTTCACTTAACACTTTCTCCCTGCTTTGGCCGATGAAAATTCAACATGTAGCGAAATCGCTACAACTTTTCAACTTAACGCTTTCTTCTTGCTTTGGCCAGCGAAATTTCAACATGTAGAGAAATTGCTACAGTTTCTCGACTTAGCTTCTTGGCCTCCAACATGTCGCGAAATCGCGACAGTTTGCCTTATGCCTTCTCTCTCCTCATTTTTGTCGTGAAATTATGACATTTTCGACTGCGCCTTCTCTCTCCTCATTTTTGTCGTGAAATCACGACATTTTCGGTTGTGCTTTCTCTCTCCTCCGACCTGTCACGAAATCGCGACAGAAAACATGTCGCGATATCGCGACAGTTTTCTAACTTGTCTTTTTCTTCGAATTTTTGAAACTGGGTCACTTCTTTCTTCCTGAAAAACTTGTTGTACATGATCTGACTAACTTTTGAACTTCTATCCTCTCGCATCCGAATGACTTCGAACCGCTGTCCATTGCATCATTAGATCTAACCGATCGTATTGACAACAATGACAATACTCCTGCAACACCTTGCTCAACACTGAACTCCTATCCATTGTACTTTGGCTGCACCTTGCTGATCAATAAACTCCTGTCCATTGCATCAATAAATCTATCTGACTGTGTTGACAACAATGACAATACTGTTTGCTGCACCTTGCTCAACATGAACATGTATTTAAACCTTAGACTATTGAATAATATTTTTTAATTCGCCTGTGCACCAATTCTAATAGTGAGGAGAGGAAAGTGAGGTCTCAAATTGGCTTTGTAATCCCAATAAATAAATAAAAGCTACTTTGTCCATTTACCATTATGATTCTTGTTATTATGAACTGCATATTTGGAATTGTGGGAATGTTGTTTCTATTTGTGCAGATTCCTAAGAATCATTTGGTACGTTGCAACCCAACAAAGAAGAATTGTGGTGTTGGTGTTAGAATATGAGACACCCTTCGAATGAGAGGAGGATGAAACACACTGAAGACGAGTACCAGCAATAAAGGATAGTAGAGCCATCAAAATACATTTATGTGGATAAGAATATCATTTAAGATACTAGATGTGATTAAGAATTTGCTTTCAAACTACAGTGAGAGAAATTTTATAATGCAAGGAGTTGATGCTCATTTTGGAGCTAGATTAGGAATGAATGAAATTGGTTGCTAAAATTTATAGAATAATTATTTTCTCGTAGTTGAAATACTAAGGTTCAATTCCATTTTGGCATTGTAAGCAGAATCAAACCTTATAATTTTATGAAAGAGGAACACATAGTTAGGGTTAGGGTTGGAACCGTACAACTGTGCAATAAAAATTACATCAGTATAAGTGACTGATTGAATCACCAGATTAAACGATTGCCAAATCATTGTATAGTTTCTTGGATTGTACAATTATCTGGGTTGTACGATTGCTTGGATTGAATGGTTTTCTTAATCATATGGTTGCCTAAACTGAATGGTTGCTTAGATTGTACAAATGCTCCCTAGATTGAATGGTTACTTGGATTGCATGGTTTTCTAAATTGAACGATTGCCTAGATTGTACAATTATTGTCTAAATCATATGGTTATCAAGCTATTGTATAATTGTTGAATTGGAGAGTTGGAAAATCTATTATACGATTACTAAATTGAATAATTTAGTTGTACAATTATAGAATTGAGCATTTGAAAAATCTATTATAGGTTTATTAATTAAACTTGTTGAATTGAATGATTGCCCATTTGATTGTACAATTATGGTTTGAATGGCCAGAATGAACAGTTTTTAACTACCAAATTGTTAAAGAAGGAAATATTAATTTGGTTTGAGTCTTCTTGGGGAGGTGTTGTGTTTGTTACTACATCATTTGGTATCAGAGCCAGAAGATCTCTGAGGAGCAAGGAGTGATACGTGCCTAAGGAGAGATGGCACAATGAGGAAGAGGGAGACCATGAGGGCCTCAAGCCATAGATTTGGTGGAGATGATGAGAGGAATCATTGCTCGATTGGATGCATTGGAAACTACCTAGAGGAGGGGCATCCAAGTCGAAGATGTGAGTGATAGTGAAGAAGAGGGAGCAGACCAAGTAGAAGTTCACAATGAAGAAGAAGGGGACCTAGGGGAAAGGTTAATCTAGGCAATTGCTAACATGGGTAGGAAGCCAAGGTTAGAAACCCCATCATATGATGGAAGTTTAAACCCTAAATAACTCATCGATTGGATTGCAAATATGGAAAAGTATTTTGATTTTGAATCAATTGTAGACCCCAAGAGAGTGAAATTTGCTTGTACAAAGTTGAAAGGGCATGCATCCTTGTGGTGGGACCATGTTCAAACTGAAAGACAAAGAAAGGGAAAAGAGAAGATTAGGACATGGGAGAAAATGGTCACCAGGTTGAAGGTCAAATTCCTCCCATCAGATTACCAATTGGGTCTTTTTAGGAAGCTGCAAAATTTGAGATAAAAAGAAATGACTGTGAAAGATTACACACAAGAATTCTATAAGCTCACCATTTGGGCCGATCATGTGGAAGGTGACGAGGAGAAGGTTTCAAAGTATATCAATGGACTACGGTTGTCCATACAAGATGAAGTCAGCATGATAAAGATAAGGATGGTAGAGGAAGCCTACCAATATGCCTTGAAGGCTGAAGAGAAGTTGTTGCGAAGACAACAAAATAATCAAAGAGGAAGAGGGTGGTCCTCACGAGGATGAGGACAAGCAAGCAGTGGAAGAGGACAACAAAAACATGAAGAAGAAGCTAGTACTTCTCATAATGACTTTAGCCAGAATGCTAGAGGAGGAGGAGACTTCTCAAGGGGAAGAGGTAGCTTTGGTAGAGGAAGAGATAGAGGATTCTCTAGAAGGTGTTATAGATGTGGAGAAGATGGTCATCGAGCATTTGAATGTCCAAATGCACAAGAAAGTAGTAGTAAGGGAAAGGAGATTAGGAACCATATTGTAGTAGTAGATGAGGAAAGTGTTGCTTCCCCAAGACACATGGAGGAGCCAAAACAAGGAGAATCTCTCATGATGAAGAGAGTTCTTCTAAAACCAAAAAAGAGAGAATGTGAACCTACTCAGAGGAGAAGTCTTTTTAGAACAATATGCAAATCAAGGGGTAAATATTGCAAGGTTATTGTAGATAGTGGGAGTATGGATAATCTCGTATCCAATGAAATGGTAGAGAAACTAGGGTTGAGTCGGATAGAGCACCCCAATCCATACAAAGTCTCTTGGCTACAAAAGGGACACCAAATTTTAGTCAATGAATAGTGTCAAGTGAAATTCCAAATTGGATCTTACAGAGATGAGGTCATGTGTGATATTATGCCTATGGATGCTTGTCATGTGTTGTTGGGAAGACCTTGGCAATTTGATAGAAAGGTTGTACATGATGGTAGGGAAAACACCTACACAATTATGAAGGATGGTAAGAAGTATGTGTTGGGTCCATTGAAGGACAAGGATGAAAGAGAGGACAATGGTTCGAAGGTATGTTTGATTTTTGGAAAGCAATTTTTAAAGGAAATGACAAGGAAGAAGGTGTGTTTTGCATTGATTGCCAAACCCATAGAGGGTGGGATAGTAAACCGAAAGGATGAGGTTCTAGGTGAAGTCAAGGAGTTGTTAGAAGAGTATGCAAAAATTTTATTAGAAGAATTACTAGATGGATTACCACCAATAAGGAGTATTAGCCATCACATTGATTTGATTCTAGGATCGAGTTTACCCAATAAGGTAGCATATAGACTGACACCAATGGAGAATGAGGAAATAAATAGACAAGTCCAAGAGTTATTGGACAAGGGGTTGATCAGGGAGAGTTTGAGCCCATGTGCAGTACTAATTGTACTTGCACCAAAGAAAGGTGGAGAATGGTGAATGTGTACAGATTCAAGGACTATCAATAAGATAACCATAAAGTATAGATTTCCATTGCCACGCATGGATGATTTGATGGATTGCTTGAGTGGAGAAAAGTACTTCACGAAGATAGATTTGAAGAGTGGTTATCATCAGATCTAGATTAGGGAAGGGGATGAGTGGAAAACTGCATTCAAGATAAAGGATGGATTGTATGAGTGGTTGGTTATGCCATTTGGATTGACAAATGCACCTAGTACCTTTATGTGGTTAATGAATGAAGTGCTTAAGCCATTTCTTGGCAAGTTTGTGGTTATCTATTTGGATGATATTTTGATATTTAGTAAGAGCAAGGAAGAGCATTTGACACATTTGAGATTGGTCTTACAGAGACTGAAGGAAGAGAAGTTGTTGGTCAACTTGAAGAAGTGTAGTTTCATGAAAGAAGAATTGGTGTACTTGGGTTTTGTGATTTCACTAGAAGGATTGTGAATGGATCCCGAGAAGGTTAAGGCCATTGTGAATTGGCCATCACCAAGGAGTAAGTTTGAGGCAAGGAGTTTCCATGGTCTAGCAAGTTTCTATAGGAAGTTTATCAAAAACTTTAGTGGGATTTGTACACCGATTACAGAGACCCTAAAAGGAGGAAGGTATGAATTTAAGTGGACAAGTGTAGCAGAAAGGAGTTTTTGAGTCTTAAAGGAAAAGGTAACAGAGCAACCAGTTCTAGCCTTGCCATATTTCAATAAGGTTTTTCAGGTGGATTGTGATGCAAGTGGGACAACAATAGGAGGAGTTCTAAGCCAGGAGGGTAAGCCCATTGCCTATCTCAATGAGAAGCTAAATGAAGCAAAGAGGAAATACTCGGTCTATGACCAAGAGTTTTATGCTATCATTCAAGCCCTAAAAAAGTGGAGGCACTATTTGCTGCCAAAAGAATTTGTCTTGTTCATAGATAATCATGCTTTATAGTTTATTAATAATCAAAGTAAGTTGAATCAAAGGCATATGAAGTGGGTAGAATTCTTGCAAGGGTACTCATTTGTCTTAAAGCATAGAAGTGGTAAATCAAATCGAGTAGTTGATGCCTTGAGCAGGAAAAACTTGCTGGTGAATATGATGAGAGTAGAAGTTGTTGGTTTTGATGCCATGAAGGAGCTTTATAAGGATGATGAAGATTTCAAGGAAGCTTGGGTAGCATGTAGTTATCCTACTATAGGAGATAGGACTCCATGGCTTGAATATTTCATCCAAGAAGGGATGTTATTCAAGGGGTATCGACTATGCATACCATGAAGTTCAATGAGAGAAAATCTGATAAGGGAAAAATATAGTGGGGGACTTGTAAGACATTTTGGGATGGATAAAACCATGAGACAACTTGAAGAAGGTTACTATTGGCCTAGAATGAATATGGATGTAAGAAAATTTGTGCAAGGTTGTCAGGTATGCCAACATGCAAAAGGAAAGAGTCAAAATACTAGATTATATCAGCCATTACCAATTCCAGAGAGACCGTGGGAGGATATAAGCATGGATTTTATTCTTGGATTATCAAGGACACAAAAGGGGAATGACTCTATTTTTGTTGTGGTTGATAGATTCTCAAAGATGGCATATTTCATACCTTGCAAGAAGATGAATGATGTGACTCATATTGCTACTTTATTCTTTATAGAAGTGGTGAGATTACATGGGTTACCAAAGAGTATTATTTCAGATAGGGATAGCAAATTTGTGGGTCATTTTTGGAGGACATTATGGAAGAAGTTGGGTACTAAGTTGGCATTTAGTTTAGCTTATCATCCACAAATCGATGGACAAACTGAGGTTGTGAATAGGAGTCTTGGAAATTTGTTGAGATGCTTGGTTAACAAGAAGGTGAAGCTTTGGGATACTATTTTGGCACAAGCAGAGTTTGCATACAACTCAGTGAATCGAAGCACAGGTAAAAGTCCATTTTAGATTGTATATGGAGTACATCTACGAGGAGTAGATGAGTTACGAAAGATAGCTGATTTATAGAGGCCAAGTGCTATTGCAGAGGATTTTGTTGACTATATTCATGATTTACATCAGGAGGTGCGAAGTGATTTAGAAAGGAGTGTCATGAAGTATAAACAACATGTTGATCGCAAGTGAAGAGTGCTAGAATTTTAGGTTGGAGATTTGGTTCTAGCATATTTATGAAAGGAGTGATTCCCAAAAGGTACTTACAATAAGTTAAATTGGAAGAAGATTGGACCTTGTAAAGTCTTGAGGAAGTTTGCTGCCAATGCTTACGAAATAGAACTACCTAAAGGAGTGGATATATCACCCATATTCAATGTAGCAGATCTATATCCTTACCATGAAGGATCAACTTGTGAACAAGAGGATGTAGTTTCAAGACTTTCAAAGATTGATTGGGTACAACAACTACTAGAAAAGGAATGTGATGAAATTGAGATGATCATAGATTCCAGGGTTGCCAAAAATATAAGAGGTAAGGAATATCATGAATACTTAGTCAAATGGAAGAATCGAGTAATTGAGGATGCCACATGGATGAATGCATCTGAGATTTCCAAATATGGGGTTCAAATTGAAGACTTGTTGAATGTTCATGAACCATTTCTTCTACCCAATGAGTATGATGTGGGAGCATCCTAACAATATCTAAAAGATGAATAGTTATGGAAGTGAAAAGCCAACAATTTGACCTATCATGCAACTAAAATAAGAATAGAAGAGCCATCGAAATACATTCTTGTGGACAAGAATATCGTTTGAGATATTTGCTTTCAAACTGCAGTGCGAGAGATTTTATAACGCAAGGAGTTGATGCTCATTTTGGAGCCAAATTGGAAATGAAGGAATTTGGTTGCAATAAGTTACAGAATAATTATTTTCTCATAGTTGAAATACTAAGGTTCAATTCCATTTTGGCGTTGTGAGCAAAAGCAAACCTTACAATTTTACAAAAGAGGAACACACAGTTAGGGTTAGGGTTGGAACCATACAATGATGCAATAAAAACTGCATCAGTACAAATGAATTATTGAATCCCAGATTGAACGATTTCCAAGTCATTGTACGATCTCCAATTCATTGTACGATTTTCTAGATCGTACGGTTACCTGAATTGAACAGTTGTCTAGATTGTTCGATTGTTGCCTGGATTGAATGGTTGCTTGGATCGTAAAATTACCTAGATTGAATGGTTGCCTAAATTGTACGGTTGTCTAAATTGAACGATTGCCTGGATCGTACGGTTGCCTGGATTGAATAGTTGCCTCGATTGTATGATTGTTGCCTAAATTGTAGGGTTGTCAAGTTGTAGATTTAGTTGTTGTATGATTATGGGATTGAGCAGTTGAAAAATCTATTGTACGGTTACTAAATTAAACTTTTGAATTGAAAATTTATCTATTTAATTGTACGATTGTGGATTTAATGGCCAGAATAAACGGTTGTTAACTACCAAATTATTAAAGAAATAAATATAAATTTGGTTT
The DNA here is from genome assembly GCA_028583015.1 of Wollemia nobilis. Classification (NCBI taxonomy): domain Eukaryota; kingdom Viridiplantae; phylum Streptophyta; class Pinopsida; order Araucariales; family Araucariaceae; genus Wollemia; species Wollemia nobilis. The sequence continues at coordinate 990,540 of JAQPPZ010001079.1, forward strand.
AAGTCTTCTTGGGGAGGTGTTGTGTTCGTTACTACATCAAAGTATGAGGGAAAACTGTGATTTCCCAAGAGAATGAAGGACAAGGAACAAGCACTATGTATATCAATGCAAAGATCGTCCAACATGGAGAGCGTCGTCTAAAAGGGTTTTTTTTTTTTTTCTAAAACTTGCACGAGTTGCCATCAAGAGCAAAGGTGTAATTGAAAGAGTGTAGACATGAGACCCCATACCTTAAAGAAGATGTTTCCAATTGTTTGGAGATGGGACCGAGCAGGCATTGCTACCATGTGTTAGAGTATATTTATATAGAAAAGCAATTATAGTGTTTCAAACTTTAACGGCAGAATTAAAGAAAAATTAGACAAACACACACAGAAGAAGAGACAACGATTTTAACGTGGTTCACCCAATGTGGGTTACATCCACTGAGAATTTTCAGTCCTTCATTTTCTCAATCCAAGCAATAGAGGGTTACAACCTACAGCAAACATCTGTTGTAATTTCCTCTCTATATTTCCAAGGAATTAACACAGTAATTTTCTTTGTCATAGTCTTCTTTGTTTTTCCTCACAACTATATATAAGAAAAAAACAGAAAAAACAAACTGCTTTTCTTAATACATTCCAAGATTAACATTGAGTTCCCAACATCTAATTTTGGGATAAAAACAAAAAAACTTTCCCTGGTTGTCCTGTTGTAAATCCGGAAACTTTCTATGGTAGACTAACAGACTGTAAATCTGGAAACTTTCCCTGCCCGTCCTGCAGTAAATCCAGAAACTTTCTCTGTTTAGCCTCCTCATAATTAGGCTCCATTCCTAACAATCTCCCACTTGGAGACTAATTCCATTGCACCATATTGCAACCAAGGATTGAAAAATTCTCATCATGGCCTCTTATTCCTTAAGGCCAAGCGAAGTTGAGCAAAAGCTCAACTTTTCTCTTGACACCACTTTTGTAAGCATATCAGCGGGATTTTGTGATGTGTGAACCTTCCCTAATTTCAAAGATCCATCTTCCACTCTTGATCTAATGAAATGATACCGAGTTTGATGTGTTTAGTTTTTGAATGGAATGCTGAATTCTTTGCAAGGTGTATAGCACTACGGCTATCACTCCACAACCTATTATCCTCTTGCTTCTTCCCAGTTCTTCCATTAGTCTTTGCAACCAAACCATCTCTTTGCTTGCTTACTGTAGCAGCAACATATTCGGCTTCGAGTGGTTGAAAGGGCAACTACGTGTTGGAGTTTAGAAATCCAACTAACCGCTCCTCCTCCTATAGTAAATATGTAGCCAGTAGTGCTCCTTCCACCATCAAGATCACCTGCCATATCAGAATCTACAAAACCTTTCAAGCATATATTAGAGCCTCCAAAATTCAAAGAATAATTTGAAGTTCCTCTCAAGTACCTGAGTATCCATTTTACCGCTTGCCAATGTCCTTTTCCTGGATTACTCATAAATCTACTCACTACTCCCACTGCATGGGCAATATATGGTCTTGTACAAACCATTGCATACATCAAACTTCCAACTGTTGATGCATAGGGAACCTTAGCCATATGCTCTTGTTCCTTTTGTGTCTTGGGACACAAATCTTTGGTGAGTTTGAAATGCTTTGCCAATGGAGTAGCAACAGACTTTGCATTGTTCATGTTGAATCTCTTAAGCACTTTTTCAATGTATTTTGCTTGTGATAATTTCGAGTGTGACTCTCCTTGTCTCTTGTTATTCTCATACCAAGGATTTGTTTGGCTTCTCCCAAATCCTTCATGGCAAAGGATTTAGCCAACTTCTTCTTGAGCATGTTTATATCTTGCATATTTGTTCCTGCAACTAACATGTCATCCACATACAATAGCAAAATAACATAGTTACCATTTCCTGTTTGCTTAAAATATACCACAGTGATCACTTTGACATCTTTCAAACCTTTGATTAGCCATGAACTTATCAAATTTTAAATACCACTTGTCTAGGAGCTTGTTTTAACCCATACAAGCTCTTTTTCGGTTTACATACCCAATCCTCTTTACCTTTCACTGAAAGCCTTACGGTTGGTGCATATAAATTTCCTCCTCCAAATCACCATGAAGAAATGTTGTCTTCACATCCAATTGCTCCAGAAACAAATTTTCTATAGCTACAAGACTCAAAATAGCTCTAATAGAGGTCATTTTTACAAGCTGGAGAAAAAATCTCATCAAAATCAATACCTTTTTTATGAGCAAATCCCTTGACAACTAGTCTTGCTTTGTATCTCTTATGCCCTTCATTCTCCTCTTTAATCCTGTACACCCATTTATTGGTCAAAGCTCTTTTACCTTTGGGTAGCTCAACCAAATCCCAAGTTTGGTTGTGAAATAAAGAGTCCATTTCTTCATTCATTGCAAGCTCCCACTTATTCCTGGTATCCATTTGTAATGCTTCTGAAAACATTACGGCTCACCGGCATCGAGTATACAAAACATAATCGGAGAAACGTTGAGGAATTTTACTTATCCTGGTAGAACGTCTAACGACACTTTACGGAGATTGAGGTGCTTGTTGTTGCTCTTTGTACATTTTGATCTTCTACCACCTTTGGAGTTACCTTTTCTATGTGTCCATCAAGGTCTATGTATTCAGTATTTTCCTCTTTCTGTTTCTTTCCTGCAACCGATCTTTATACAAGTTTTTTCATTAAATATGACATCCCTACTTCTAATGACTTTTCGGTTATCACAATCCCATAATCTGTAACCCAAGCCATCAATACCGTAACCAATAAAATAGCACTTTTGGGCCTTAGCATCTAACTTATTTATGTTCTCTTTGTCTATATGCATAAAAGCCTCACATCCAAATACCTTAAGGAAAGAATAATTTATTGGTTTACTGTCCAAAGCTCTTCGGAATTCCTCCATCCAAGGCACTAGACGGTCCTCTATTAATCGGATATCTCTGCAGTATCAACGACATGAGCCCATAAAAATAATGGTAAGCTCTGCATGTATTCTCATGCTCCTAGCACGCTCCATGATGGTTCTATTCATTCTTTATGCAACCCCATTTTCTTGAGGTGTTCTTGGAACTACCTTGATTCTTCTAATTCCATTTTTAGAACAAAACACATCAAATTCTCTATTGCAATATTCTCCACCATTATCCGACTTTAGACACTTTAACCTTTTTCCAGTTTCATTTTCAACTAATGCTTTCCAATTCTTAAAGGTATTAAAAACATCACTTTTATTCTTAATGCAATATATCCATGTTTTCCTTGTTGCATCATCAATAAAAAGTACATAGTAAGAGGAACCTCCAAGAGAAGTTACGTGAGCTGGGCCCCAAACATCCGAGTGCACAAGCTCCAATTTCTCTTTCTTCCTTTCCTTGCCATCCTTGAGAAATCTAACTCTCTTTGCTTTACCATAAACACAATCCTCACAGAATTCCAAATCAATCTCTTTTAACTTAGGCAATAACTTTCTTGAATGTAAAATTTCCATACCTTTTCCACTCATATGGCCAAGTCTTTGGTGCCACAAAGATGCACTCTCACTGTAGAAACTAAATTCATGGAGCGAGTGAGAAAAATCGGTAAGTAAATAAAGAGTACCCACCAATTTACCTCTAGCTACTATCAATGAACCTTTAGTAACTTTCCAAGCATTTTCTCCGAATGCAACCGTGTATCCTTCACCATCAAGCTTACTTGCCGATATAAGATTTCTCTTTAAATCCGGTATGTGTCTCACCTCTTTAAGAGCCCATTGACATCCATTTGGGGATTTAATCAAAATCTTTCCAATACCCACGATTTTACATGGTTGGTCATTTCCCAATAGAACATGTCCATAATCTCCAGAAACATAATCTATGAAGTATTCCTTATGTGAGGTAGCATGGAATGAAGCACCACTATCAATTACCCAATAATCACTATTTCTATCAAGAGATAAGATTAAAGCATCTTGTAGAATTTGTCCGATAATATTGGCTTCTGAAGTGTTACCATTATTATCATTACCTTCATTTCCATCACCCTTTCTTTGCCAACAATCCTTCTTGAGATGACCCTTTTTGCCACAGTGCCAACACTGTAGCTTTCCTTTTCCACGTGATTTGGATCTGCCTTTGGATTTGCCACGATGTGAACTCTTGCCTCTTTCTCTTCCTCTTCCTCTATTCTCAATAGTTAAGGCGGTGCTAGATGATTCTCCTGTGGTTTTTCTTCTCATGTCCTCACTGAGTATCACACCAACCACATCATCAAATTCTAATTTATTTGAACTCGAAGCAGAGTTACTTACCGCCATTACCAAATTGTTCCAACTTTTCGGAAGAGAGCATAAGATTAATAAGGCCCTAAGCTCATCATCAAAATCCAATCCTACTGAATGCAATTGATTAGTGACAGTATTAAATTCATTTAAATGATCATGCACAGATCCTCCTTCACTCATTTTCATGTTAAATAACCTTTTCATTAAGAATACCTTATTTGATCCTGATGGTTTCTCATACATCTTGGCCAACTTATCCATGACTCCCTTGGTAGTCTTTTCATCAGAGATGTTGAAGGCTACGGTGGCTCCCAAGCACGGCCTCACAGTACCCAATGCCTTTCTATCAAGGAGAATCCACTCCTCATAAGACATATATGAAGGTCTCTCTGTTTCCCCCTCAAGAGGTAAGTAAAGATCCTTCTAGTACAAGTAATCCTCCATCTGCATCTTCCAGAATTGAAAATTTTGGCCATTGAATTTTTGAACTCTAAACCTCCCTTCTTCCGCCATTGCTCCCACTTGATCCAGAAATTCTCCTTAGAAGAAGTGCACCCAACAAAACAACCGCTCTGATACCACTTGTTAGAGTAGATCACTATATAAAATATATTTATATAGAAAAGCAATTATAGTGTTTCAAACTTTAATGGCAGAATTAAAGAAAAATTAGACAAACACACACAGAAGAAGAGACAACGATTTTAACGTGGTTCACCCAATGTGGGTTACATCCACCGAGAATTTTCAGTCCTTCATTTTCTCAATCCAAGCAATAGAGGGTTACAACCTACAGCAAACATCTGTTGTAATTTCCTCTCTATATTTCCAAGGAATCAACACAGTAATTTTCTTTGTCATAGTCTTCTTTGTTTTTCCTCACAACTATATATAAGAAAAAAACAGAAAAAACAAACTGCTTTTCTTAATACATTCCAAGATTAACATTGAGTTCCCAACATCTAATTTTGGGATAAAAACAAAAAAAACTTTCCCTGGTTGTCTGTTGTAAATCCGGAAACTTTCTCTGGTAGACTAACAAACTGTAAATCTGGAAACTTTCCCTGTCCGTCCTGCAGTAAATCCAGAAACTTTCTCTGTTTAGCCTCCTCATAATTAGGCTCCATTCCTAACACCATGAAGGTAAAGTGATGTTGCGTTTGAGGCATAGAAACCTTTGACGGAAATAGAGCATGCAATTAGAGAGGTTTAGAGGAAAGAGCACCTATGCATCCCCATAAATTTACACAAAAGAGAAATGTTCAATGGGGTGAAGGAAATTCTAATGCAAGACTCTGAATTTTTTCACATTAAGAGTAAGAAAGTTTAGTGTGACACAGCCAAAACGTGGAGAAGCCCAAGAGGGGAAAAAAATTTTGCTTGTGACGTTAAAGATTGAGAGAAGTCCTCCTAATTAGAACTGGTATGGAGATATTGTTTTTTTTTTAATTATTTACATGTGGAGGCCAGTATTTTGTGATCTTCACTTCGAAAGCTGTCACAGAGATTTTTGCGCAGTCCGCTCCTATAACCACCATGTCACAATCATTTTAAACCTTTTACGCGGCTAAAAGCACAAGAAATATTAATATTGTTTATTGTTGAATGTAGAAGAACACCATTAAATGTGCTTCTGTTAATAAATATATAGGGCAACCATGGCGGCCATTTTACTACAACCAGAAGTGAAACTCTTCAATTGCTGGAGATTTGAAGATGTTGAAGAGTTTAAGCAAATATATTTATGTTATTGGTGGTGAGGCAATTCTTAGAGACAATGGACCATAATAAGGGCACCGTGGAATCCACCACGGTCCAGCTACTACATGCGACACTGACAAGACCATATGACTACAATTTGCTGTGAAGCAGACATATGACTGCGATGAGGTGTGAGTTCTCGTTGATGGTTGTGATAAAGAACATGAAGCACAAAACATAGGACACCTGAACTAGTGTGGAGGGCATAAAAGCAAACAAATGGAATTGGATGCACAAGTGCAATCATTGTTCCAAAGTTGAAGACTAATACGTTTTTCATATAGAGTGCAGGTATTTTGTGAGAAATTGAGGTGCAATAAACTGATGTGTTTTGTTATTTGCCATCATAAGATAGCAAATACAATGACTCCATTACCAACCTTAATGCGTTGCAAATCTGAGGCGTTAAATAATATGGTGTGTGTGTACGAAGTAATTTCTTGTAGAGTACGCGATGTAAGAAGCCGCATGTTATAGGGTGCATCAAAATGAGTCATGTTGCCTGGGGGCAAAAGTTATGAAGGTTAGACTGCTGGAAGAAGAAAACTTTATCTTAAAAAAATTGCATATTTCTTATCCCACATTCATTGAGCAAAGTCATGTTTTGATATTTAAATAAGATGGAGATCGAATGTAAGTGTAATAGGGAAGAACGTTCTAATTGTGGGCTAGGAAGTATTGCATGTCTACTCACAGTCTAATACAATCATATACGATCATTTTCTTGAAGAAAAGATACAGTCATCTTCTGAAGAAAGATTCAAATGCACTTATTTTTTAGTCTAATACAATGATTGTAATACAATCACTTTCTTGAAGAAAAGATACGGTCATCTTCTGAAGAAAGATTCAAATGCATTTATTTTTTAGTCTAATACAATTATTTTTTAAGAAAAGATTAAAAAATATTTTTGAGTCTAATATAATCATCTTCTTGAAGAAAGATTCAAATGCATTTTTTTTTGTCTAATACAGTCAACTTGTTGAAGAAAGGTTACTCAATCATATTTTTAAGAAAGATTCAAAATATTTTTGAGTCTAATATAATCATAAAGAAAGATTCAAAATATTTTTGAGTCTAATATAATCATAAAGAAAGATTCAAAGAATGAATACGAAGAAAGTGAAAAAGAAAGATTCAAAGTATATGAAGGAAGTATATGCAGAAAGTATCGACAAAAAATATTTTTGAGTCTAATATAATCATCTTCTTGAAGAAAGATTCAAATGCATTTTTTTTTTGTCTAATACAGTCAACTTTGAAGAAAGGTTACTCAATCATATTTTTAAGAAAGATTCAAAATATTTTTGAGTCTAATATAATCATATTTTTGAAGAAAGATTCAAAGAAAACGAAGAAAGTGAAAAAGAAAGATTCAAAGTATATGAAGGAAGTATATGCAGAAAGTATTTTCGAGTCTAATATAATCATTTTTTAAAGAAAGATTCAAAGGATATGAAAGAAGTATATGTATATTTATACTAGTCGAAAGCATTTTTGAGTCTAATACAATCATCTTGTCGAAGAAAGCTTCAAGGAATATGAAGCACAAGATTAGGGCCTTTATATTTTATTAAGTAACAAAACTATTTTTCTAGTAACATGGAAAATTTTGGTATTTCTATTATTTTTATTAATCTATTTTTCTTATACTTTGTAGGTAAAATGCTACTCTTAATTTTGTAATATGATAATAATTAGGTAATTGGTTTTGTTGTACATAGGTGTGTTGGTCCATTATCTTAATTTTCACTCTCTTATATATCCTTAAGCTTATATTTAATTTTCTCATTTCTATTAAATATATTACCAAAGGATTTCAATTCTTGAACAAAATTATAGATAATGATACTTCAAACTAATAGACCAACAATACCCAGGTGTTGTAGGTGAGTTGGAGAGGAGAGGGCAATCCTCCAAGGGAGGTCCCAGGTTCAAATCTCCACCTTACCAAAAAGCTGAATTGGGTATCTAAAATCCAATTGATAATGTTGGTGCAGGCAGGGTCGGTTGCAATCCCCGGGTGACTTTGACGGTGTAGAACCCCTGTTCGTGGTCTCTCAGACCAAGGCGGCTTCGCAAGGGGTTTTTCGCTTAAAAAAAAAAAAAATAGACCAACAAAATTGTGGATGAGTTTTCATTAATAAAAATTGATGTATATGTATCAATCACCTAATAGGATACAATTACCAAATACTTAACTTCCTAATACCCTAATTATATTACATGACATTATATTTTTCTAACATTCCATCCCTTATCACATCATATTCCAAATAGGGGCAACAACATTAATCTTATAGAAGGATTGACTATTTATCAAGAGGTCCAAGTGTTCTTTTGGGGTATATGAGGTAGAATACTTGGGACATATAGTATCTTAGGAAGGGGTCAAGGTGGATCCTAACAAGATCAAAGTCATGCAAGATTGGCCTAGGCCTAAATCCCTCAAGCAACTTTACAAATTTTTAATCTAACAATGTATTACAAGAAATTTGTTTGCACTATGACAAAATTATGGCCCTACTCACCCCTATCACTAAGAAGTATGCTTTTTTTTGGTCTAAAGCAACTACTCGTGGCTTCAATGCCCTTAAGGAGGTTGTGTCCCACCCATGTTTTGGCTACTTCTGATTTTAGCAAACCTTTTGTCATTGAAAGTAATGCTTTAGGCACATGTATTGGAGTTGTTTTAATGTAGGATGGACACCCTTGGCCTTTGAAAGCAAGTAGTTCTCTAGCAAGAATTTGGGTTGATCTATTTATGAGAGGGAAATGTTAGCCATTTTGCATGCTATTCTTTTCTTTAACCCTAATTTGATGGAACTTACAATGCAAATAAAACTTGGTAAAATATTTAGCACCATGTAGTTCATCCAAAAAATCATTTATAACAAGCATAGGAAACTTATCTTTGATAGTGATCTTGTTGAGAGGTCAAAAATTAGGACAAATATGCAAAAAATGGTTCTTACATCGCACCATGACCAACAAGAAGGAATAAGAATTGATGCTCTAATGAATAATTCCTTGCTCCAATATCTCTTGAACTAGCTTCTCAATTTCAAACTTCTAGAATCGGGGATAGCTGTAAGGACAAACATTTGGAGGTTGGCTTCCTAAAACTAGGTGGGTGGCATGATTATGTATGCACTTAGGGGAGAAGACCCATGGGTAAATCAAAGATGACCACATAGTGATCAATAATAGTCAAAAGGTAGAGATGGAAAGAATGGCCTGAAAGACTAGACTTTCATGCAATTTACTTGAGCAAAGAATCCACAACCGCCTTTCTTCAGAATATTTTCCATGTTATGTGAGTTGATCACCTTGGAAGGGCAAGGTTTTATTCCCTATAGAATATTACCTTGTTGTCTTCCACCCATTTGACATACAACCATTGCAAATTAATAGTAACATCACTGAGATGCGAGAGTCATTATTCTCCTAAGATGACATCTACAATACCCATATTCATGGCAAAAATATGGTTAGACCAAATATAATATCCTATCAAGATGCTAACATTAGTCGTATGACCCATCTACTAAGTCATGCCCCCATTTGCAACCCATACTTGGAATTTGCCCTTGGTTGTAATATTGATATACAATCCCAAAGAATTTGTTGTTTTGTTATCAATAAAGTTGTGTGCTATCAATCAACACATTGATGCATTGATGTTTGATGAAGCCTTGGACCTTGATGGTATGGTGAGCCTGGAGCCCCATTAGGGAAAACATGGAGAGAGCCATGGTATTTGTTGCATGCTCAGAATTTGTTGCTTCAACTAGTGACTCTTGTTGCAAAGAAAGTTGATCTTCATTCTTTGGCATTATTGTTTTCTCAACTTCCACTAGGAAGTTACATCGTTCTTCACAAGCCTAATCTCAAGGATGGTATGGATGACATTTGTAACTAGATAATCCTTAGGATGATTGTCATTGTTGTTATTTAAGGCCAATGAAATTTGAAAGAATGTCAGGGTTAGGGATTGGACAATTGGAGATTCTTTTCAACCATCATAGTCACACGTTCAACCTCCTCGAGTGTATGGATCATGCAAATAACCTCCCGCCTGATTTCATCCTTAAGGTCATGGTGAAAGGTTGAGACCACCATGGTTGGATCCAATTTATAGGTATAGGTGAGCAGTCTCATGAAATCTACATAATCTGTTTGCTTGGTTTAAATCAAGCAGACCACATACAAAGTAGAAGATCCTTTGTGAAACTTAGTGGAGGAACAATGCTTTAAACTTTGGTCATAAAAGAGAGTGCCTATGTTGGTGAAGCTCCCACAACACCCACTAATGGGCATGGGTTCCCAACTTAGTAGCAGCCAATGTGAGACAACCTTTGTCAGGCACATGGTGTAGACAAATGAAGATATCCATCTTGGCTATCCAACCATGCGAATGCGTACCCTCAAAGGTCATGATGTCAATGCGCGAAACAAGAACATCATGAGGGCAAGCAACAAAATTAACATCTCCTACAAAGAGAGCAAGATCAATAGCAAAACCTGAGTTAAATCCACCCATACCTAGAAAAGTGCCCCTAGTAGCATAGGGATCCATGTGATCACCATGGGATCCTAGAGATCTATGACCAAATAATGACTATTGGTAGATGTTGGTGCCCTAATATTGGTAGTCCCTCTTATTTGGTTCTTGATGCATACCCTATGCCTCTTCCCTAGAGACTTGTTGGAACTCGTGGTCTAAGGAACACTCTGTATGGAAAAAGGATCCAAACTATGTTGGATTGAATCCTGGGTCACCTACATGCCGACCTAAATTTCCTTGATGGATGACACCATATTCAACAGGTTGAAATGCTCATCTTCCTAGGACAAAGATAGGTGTGCAAATCAATGTCGATTGTATTAAGCAAACTACTACCAATGGGAGTGGGCAGGATGGTGCGAGGAGGCGTAGCCATGGCACCTAAAAACGAAAGGACATGTGGATCAAAGCTATTGATACCTACACGGATGTTATGATGCTTATCAAAATTTCTAAGCTAATGATTCTTTCTGCTCATGCACACATCCTTGGGTAGACTCGTGCGTTGCAAATGCTCGCTGATTTGCAACTAGTCATTAGAAGCAAAGGGTTTGTTAATACATAAGGAACAAAAATGAAACCCTAAAGATACCTTTTTAGCACTTTCAAAAAAGTGGTGTTAGAGATACCCTTGTTTTGAGTGGCTTGAATAGACAATCGCAATGAGATGGGTCTCTCGTAAGGGTCTTGATACCTCCAATACTCTTCTAGATTCAGGAAAATAATACAACTAAATCACAATATTACAGAAGAAAAATGCACTAGAAGATGTAGCCTAAAATGTAGATAGCAAGCAAATTTGGAATAATAATAAGCAATTCTAGTTGTCCATGGGTCTAGGATGGTTTGCATACCCTTCTATCATTTTTTCGCACCACTATAGGGATCCATGATCAATGTTCTAATACCACTTATAACAAAACAACTGTATAAAATATAGGAATCAACAATAGCAATTCAATAATGCACAAAGAGAAACATTCAGTGAAATAGTAAAGTAATAGATTCTAGATTCCAAATCAATAAAAATCCTGACACGTAGAGAGGTAAAAAGCTCATAGCCACTTGAAAAGGGCAAAGTCTCATACATGCAACAAAGACAACTTGAGATAACAAATACAAAGATGATCTCCACTACAACACAACTCCCCTGTTTATAGACTAAATCAAACAATAATGCTAACCCTAATATTCAAAGGTTGATTAACCTAGTCTTAAGGTTTGAGCTGACAACAATAAAGATAGTCTATTGGAGCCGATACAACATTATGGTACTCTTGTGAGTATTTTTTTGTCATTGTGTCTATTTCATTTACATATAAGTACTTTGTGTTAATATACCATCACCATCCTAAGTCGATGGGTCAAAGAAGGCCACACCACAAGGCCAACCTAGAAAGACATTTAGTTACAAGTACAATTTATGACAACAAAGGAGTTGAACAACAAAGTAATCATCACAAAAATCTAATGCAAAACAAAGAAGTGCAAAATAGACAACCACCCTATTCCTTGTGGATGAAGACTCAAAGGATAAAAAGAACAACTCATAAATAGGAGGTGCTCCTTTTACTATGATTGAATCACAACTCATAAATGGGAGGTTCAATGAATGTTGGAGCAATGACATGAAAGTCTCTAATAATATTTCATAAAATGATGTACCAATAATAAACATGAAAACTTACATAAGCTATCACACAAAAGTGCTCATCTTTAGGGCAAATGATGATCATGGACAATAAAATAAGTTTTGACTTGTAAAAAGGAGTGGAAGTGTTGGACTCCAACATTTTATTCTTTCTCATGTTAAAAATATCCAAAATGTTTAGAAATAAAAAAATAAAAAATAAAAATTGAACAATTACACATTTTTAAGATTTGTTTTCAAATAAGTTGCAAATTTACTGCAGTGGTAAGGGTTTTGGTCTCTCCTTGGAAAGGTCCAAGGTTTAAACTATGACCCCTCATAAAAACCCATATTTTTAACTCAAATTCTTAAGCTAACAAGTCCTTGGTTCAATGGCTGGGACAAATAGTTGATGTAGCCCATACCAAGGTTTAAATCTTGGCAACACCAAATAATTCAATATAAATAAGTCAATAAATAAGTCGATGTAAAAGAAAAAAGACATTAGCTGCAAGCTTACTGTAGTGGTAAGGGCTTTGGCCTTTCTTTGACAGGTCCAAGGTTCAAACTCCACTCAATATGAATGGTCTCTCTTTGGAAAGGTCCAAGGTTTAAACCCCATTCAATACAAACCAAAACCCCTCATAAAAACCTATATTTTTAACTCAAATTTTTAAGCTAACAAGTCCTTGGTTCAATGGTTGGAACAAATAGTTGATTTAGCCCACACCAAGGTTCAAATCTTGGCGATACCAAATAATTCAATATCCATAAATCAATAAATAAGTTGATATAAAAGGGAAAGAACATTAGCTGCAAGCTTACTATAATGGTAAGAACTTTGACTTTTTTTGAGAGGTCCAAGATTCAAACCCCATTCAATATGAAGGAACTACTATAATGGTAAGAACTTTGACTTTTTTTGAGAGGTCCAAGATTCAAACCCCATTCAATATGAAGGAACTACTATAATGGTAAGAACTTTGACTTTTTTTTGAGAGGTCCAAGATTCAAACCCCATTCAATATGAAGGAACTATAACCCCTCATAAAAACCTTAATTCAATATCCATAAATCAATAAATAAGTCTATATAAAAGGGAAAGAATATTAGCTGCAAGCTTACTATAATGGTAAGAGCTTTGACCTTTTTTTGAGAGGTCCAAGATTCAAACCCCATTCAATATGAAGGAACTAGAACCCCTCATAAAAACCTTGTAAACTCCTTAAAAAAACCACAAGAAAAAGACTGGGATTAAGTTATTTTTTGACCAGCAGTGTGATAAAAAGAGAACGCGTTTGTAAAGCCTTCTAAACAAAGACTCGTCCCATATGTCAAAGGATGCAAGCTGACTACATCTACCGGATTCTCAATTTTGGAAATAGTTTCTAAAAGATTAAACAGCATGTATAAAAATGTGTATCAATTAGTTTTTGAATTATGCTACCGGATTCTCAATTTTGGAAATAGTTTCTAAAAGATTAAACAGCATGTATAAAAATGTGTATCAATTAGTTTTTGAATTATGGATAGTGGCACGTAAAATCTTTTGAGGAGTTGCGTGGAAGGGGTTCCAAGCGCACTACCAAAGCAGGTAGGGTGATGTATAGAGATTAGATGTGATATTGTCCAAAAGGTTGTAGCGCAACCACTTGCTTACCAAAGGATTCTTAGGTGGTTATACTTGAGGTAGATGGAATTCAGTTCTAACAATCACTTAAAACCAAATAAACGACTCTTCACAGCGAGTTCCTATCAAAGCCTCGTGATCTGTGTAAAAAAACCCCAAATGCTATGGGTTAATACATGGGGCAGATTTGATAAAAAAAAAAAGTGCATTTACGTTCAATATTCAAAATTGATGTCTTCTAGTCTTTCATATTATATTATATATAATAAAAAGAAGAAAGGCTAAATAAGAATACTCAATAGCACATGCTATGGGTTAATCACTGAGACAGATTTGTCAAAATCAAATAGTTTTATAAACATGTGCATTTGCATTCAGTATTCAAAATTGATGTTTTCTAAACATTAATTGATATGATATTTCAATGGCAGTACTTTTGGACTCAAGATTTTTCCCTCAGACTCACGTAGTCTTCTTTCCCAAACCCAATGAATGTACAAGGACCATAAGACTAATGAGAGGAAATGATTAAAAAGCAAGATTTAACTAAGCATGTATGGGTTTCTAGATCCGCTAATTGGAGTTAACTCTAGTAAACTAAAAATTTCTGATGAGGAACACAATTCCAGGACGTTGAAGATTATAGAGATGCCCTCAATGGGCCAGCTTAAATAAATCTTCCTGTAAATCAGTCTAGAATGGTATGTTGTAAGAAATAAATACATATAATACAATTGACTCTTGTGATTAAATTATGATACAAATTACTGATATAGCAATAATATCAGGGACAATATACATACTATTCAGATTAATTTGGTCATGTTCAATACATGGAAATGAAAAATACTACTTTTCTCTTGCACACTTCTCACATCACTTGCACCTGACGTGGGATTGCTACAATGCTGGGTGCTTTCCAACAGATTTGTCAGGCTTTGTCAGGCTTTCATTCACATAAAAGAATCAATAGGTGCTATTGTTTATACCAACTATATGCATGTTTATAACACAGCAAAATTACAGATATACAACATCCTTTGGCCTTGGATGCACTCGAATAGTCCTGCAAGGGAACTTTCTCCCAATCAAAGAATTTTGCACACAGCACTCTATTATAATGATCTGGTTAGAACAAAGCTCTAGTGTTAGTCTAGCATTGAATTGTCAGTTGGTATGGGTTAAGAAACAATTTTAAGGACACAACTGCTCTAAAGAGGTCCCTCCATCATCATCTTGTGTCACCTGTAGCACTGATGTCATTTTCCAATTCATCAAATCCCCAAAACTCATCCTCATCTTCATCCATCAAAGATGGAGGCATTTTCCAGCAATCTACCGTCTCATGATTTTGACCCTCTATCAATAACTGTACGACCTGAAATTAAAAAACAAACAACAAAATTGCTAATTGCTTTAGTATATAATTTGAAGAAATTTGGATTCTTCCAAGAGGTTTGTTCATAATTGGATTTGTAAAGATGGAAAAAAAAAGGACCTCAATCATTGATGGCCGCCAGATTGCTGAATGCCTTACACACAGTGATGCAGTGAATATCATTCTCTGCATCTGATGAATGTCATATTGACCTCGAAGTCGAGGATCTACAAGTTGATGACCGTTTCCCAACTCCAATAAGGGTTTTGCCTGAAACGAAAGCAGCAACAATTAGACATAAATTTACTTATTTGGCAATGTCGCTTGTTTCTGTTGGTCCTTTTTTTGTGTGTGTATTACACAAATATGGGTTAAGTCAATGAAAGAATCCAACTAATTAGATATCCTTCATTTCATATTTGAATGCAAAGAAATACACTTTCTATAAACATGCACGGTTAATATTTAATCTAATCTATTTTAATACCATTGAAGAAAATTGACACAAGCATCTTATCAAAAGGTATGTTTATGACCTCCTATGCAAGACTGAATAGTAAAATAGGATTTCTTTTCTCTTACATTTATTTGTAAATTAATAAATTTACTCACCCAAGACACCAGATTTTGCTCTGAAGCATCAATGGGTCTACGACCTGAAATAATCTCAAGCAGCAGTACACCAAATGCGAAAACATCAGTTTTCTCATCAACAATGCCATGCATGAAGTACTCAGGTGCCAAGTACCTGTCCAAGACATTTAATTACACAAAAAAGTTAGATAACATGGTAGATTTTGACGTCCACAGGACCATAAGACAATGTGGTTATCTAAGTGTTTATCCATGTTTATCCCTGGTATGGTCTACGACCCCCCGGTAACTCCAAAGTTGTTCAGCTATGAAACTGAATTCCTTATGATTTTTAACATAACATAAGAGTAAAGGTTGACAAGGAAAGATGGAAATTTACACACCCAAGGGTTCCTTCAATCGGTGTGACGGAATGGTGAGTCCATTGCTTTGGAAGCCATTTTGCCAATCCAAAATCTGATATCTACAAATGACCAAAAAAGATCAAATTAAAAAAACCAAATATGCAACCATCCTTGCTAACTAGGGGGGGGGGGGAATGACTACAAGAATTGATTACCTGTGGTTCAAAATCTGTCCCTAGCAAAACATTTGAAGCCTTTATGTCTCTGTGTATGATCCGGCGCTGGCAGCATTTATGCAGATAATGCAAACCCTTTGCTATTCCAATTGCTACCTTGTACCTAGCTGACCATTCCAGAACTGGAGTCTTGGTGCCTGTTGTTCATTTACATTTTCAGATTTAGATCTCTATTGTGGTACTTGTCCACACAATGTGGAATCAAAACAAAGCTCCAGTTGAGCAAGAGCTCAAAGCATGCTGGACCAGAAAAAGCTAAACAGAAAACAAGTGAAGATGTTGCAGGTAGAGTCATTTTCTTGCACTTTTGATATGAAAATCTAAACAGAACTCTGCTCAACAATAAATTTTTAAATGTAGATTTATGTATAATTAAATAAAAAATAATCAAACAACCGGTCTTCAATGTCCTGCTATGGGTGATGATTGTGTATGAAACTTAAATTTCAATGACATTTCAATAAGTACTATCTGAACGGGAGAGACCCAACTAGTCATTAAAAGAAAATTAATACTCTGACATCTTACAACTATCTTAAAATAGTTAGGATAGTTACCATGAAGAAGTGAAGCCAAGCTACCATTCACATAGAAAGGAAAAATGAGATGAAGTCCATCCTCTATGGAGCATCCTATCAATGTGACCGTATTAGGATGACATACATGCCCAATGATTCCCAACTCCGTTAGAAATTCTTTCTCTTTCTGCTCGTTACTGTTTCCTTTTGCCAATCTCTTAACTGCTATCATCTGTCCATCTGGTAGGACTCCCTTGTACACCTCCGCATAGCCGCCTCTGCCCACCAAATTATCTGCAAATCCAACTAACAGAAATAAGACTACCATCATTAAAAATGCTTCAATTTGTTTGTGGAAAATTGTATGTTCTTGTTCAATAATGTTTCTCATAGTGATCACAAGCATACATGTGTTTAGGAGCCAACAGGAAGCATACATGTGTTTAGGAGGTTGCAGGATGCAATGGCTACCCAACCAAATAAGAAAAACTGTCTAGCAAAATTGATGTCAATTATTTGAAGACGGTATTCACATCGTAATCCACTTTCCTATGATATTCATAGAATGACATTAGTGATAATGGTTTGAGAGATGTGCATTGATCTCATTCCAAGCTTTGAAAACTGGCTACGAATTGTCCGGGGTACACATACTGATTTGATTCGTTTCCAATTTAAGTGCCCATAAGGTTTCTGACTCCAACTTTCTTCAACCAACATATTTAAAAAGTATAATTTCCACCCACTATTAATTTTGGGAAAATGCCTATGTGGCCTGCTGCATATATTGCAAGACTTCGAAAATTACCCTCTCCCACTGTCTGACAATGGGAAATACATTAGTTAAACGATAGACGTTTTTCAATGAAACTAGAAAACAAATAATGCTTTTCAGACATTTGTATCAGAGACCAAGAGAACCTTGACCTATAGGTGTGTTTGGCAGTGTTTCATACCACTTCTAAGGTTTTCATGCGAATAAAAGAGACAAGGCACATAAAAGATAAGAAAGTCCATAATAAGGCCCTAGTTCACCCAAAGCCTCTAAAAACTTGTCTGTTCGCCATACCCAGAGGATGGTTTAGACTTGAGCATGATTGGAGAAGAGAAAATCTCCTGGATATTGTGATCAAACAAGTTTCCTAAGGCTGATTATGGCAGCCATCCATCCATCTGAAGGTGAGGGGTACTTCAGATGTTTCAACAAGTAAAGAACAGCAAACTGATCCTGTTAAACCCCAGATTCTTAACCATCTATGAGTCTACTGCAATTTAACACACCATCATTCCGAAACAAAATCCCCAACAAGCGCTGGTTTACATGCAAGGAAAACCAAACTACCCATACCCATTGTGACAATCCAATCACATGCATGTTTTATGGCCCTGCGATTGCTCTTGTCAATCTTCAAGTGCCTAGAACATTCACAAGGCCACATTGCTCCCACTCACCAAACAAAACATGCAGCTAGAGCCACCCATTGGCATTGCGTCCTATCACATAAACAGTTTCTTGGCCTTAGTAGGGCACTCTCCTTCCACTCACTATCATTATCAGCAAGGTATTAGGTCCTATCACATAGATAGTGTCTTGGCTTTAGACTCTGAGATGGCTAAAACATTTTACATTTAGGAGGGCACTCTGCTCCCACTCACCATCACAACAATACAAGAGTTTTTCAATGGCGATGTTCCTTTACATGCAGTAACAGCCACCTGCCACCAATTGATATTGGGTCCTTTCACATGCATAGGTTTCTGCCCTTACGACTCTTGAATGCCTAAACATTTAGCAAGATACTCTCACACTCACCATCGCCACAAAACATGAATTTCTCACTGGTAATATTCCACCCCTTGCCATTGGGTCCTTCCAAATGCATAGGTTTCCAACCTTAAAACTCTTGAATGCCCAAAACATTTAGGACCACACTCCATTTCCACTTACCATCACCACAAAACAAGAGTTTTTGAACGGTAATGTTTTCTCACATGCAGTAACAGTCACCCATTGGAATTAGGGAATACCAAAAACATTAGGAGCACACTCTGTTTCCACACACCATCACCACAAATCAAGATTTTTTCAATGGTGGTGTGGAAACAGAGTGTGCTCCTAATACTTATATATATATATCTATGTAACGGTGGTGTTCTCCCACATGGAATCACATCCACCCCTTGCCATTGGGTCCTTCCAACTGCATGGATTTCCACCCTTACGACTCTTGAATGCCTAAAACGTGTAGCACCACACTCTATTGCCACTCATCATCATGATCACAAACCACAGTTTTTCAATACTGGTGGTATCTCATATGTAGTGATAGCTACCCATGGGCATTGGGTCCTTTAGCCTAAACATTTAGCACCACACGTTGTTCCCACTCACAATCATCACAAAAAATTAATTTTTCAATTGTGATGTTATCTCACATGCAGTGACACCTACTCGTTGGTATTCTTGAATACCTAAGAATTCCTAAAACATTTTGGAGCGCACACTACACAGTATCTTGGCCTCAGACTCTGAAAACTGTAAAACATTTAATAGGGCACTCTGTTCCCATTCCCCATCATCGCAAAACAATAATTTTCCAATGGTGGTGTTCTCTCACATGCAGTGACAGCCACTCTTTCTCACTGAATCCTCTCACATGACCTCAGACTCATAAAATGCCTAAACAAAAATTCTCCAATGGTGGTATTCACTGTTCTTCCACAAGAAGTGAAAGCCACCCATTGTCACCGGACCCTCTCACATGACCTCAGACTCCTAAAATGCCTAAAGAATTTTCCAACGGTAGTGTTCACTGTTCACCCTCATGCACTGACATCCAACCTTTTTCATTGGGTCCTCTCAAATCACCTCAAACTCCCAAAATGCCCAAACACCCTTCATGCAAAAGGGTACTTGCTTCCAAGCAGCAGCAACATCCCACTCCACCCCTTGTTCAATAGGTTCCATTACAGTCATTTGAACATGACACCCACTCCAAGCCCATGACCAAAAACCAGCAGAAAGCCCATAACCAAAAACCAACACAAAGATAGTCCCCTCTCCCCCTCTCTCTCTCTCTCTCGCTCTTGTGTATATATATATATGGTTGGGCATCATATTCATACCAGCATGGAAATTGTTGGTGGCGGCACAAATCTCGTCATGGGTGAAGCATCTCCACGAAGGCTTCCAAAGGGGGGCGGGGATTGCAGGCATGGAGTGCACAACGGCTGGGCCTTGGAGTTGGGCGCCCTCTTTCTTGTCAAGCTCCACGTAGGCATCCTCGCTGTACTTGGAGCGCCTCCCACAAAACAGGTGTCTCAGCGAATTGTTATGCACAAGGAGCCTCATGGCGACGCTCTTCCACGCGTTCAAGCAGTTCTTGTTACTACCAAAGCTCAAATCTTGGGCTTGGACTTCCTCCTCACATGGCTGGTCATGGTGGCGGCGGCTTAACAGGTCCTTGCTTGAGAGAGATTTAACGGGGGATTCGGCTCGAGTGAGATTCGACTTTGGCTTGGAGAAGAGGCCCATGTTCTCAAATGGAAAGAGATCTCTGGTGAATTTTTTTGCCAGGCATCGTCGTTGCGGGATTCGAACTCGAGACCTCGCAACGTGCTGAGGTGAATTTGTTAACGTATCTGCAGGAGCGTCAAGGCGTGGAATTCTTATTCTTTCGACAAAAAAAAGAACGACGGGTATTTGACCCCGCGGTGGCCGCGTTGGATTCTACGTCGCCGGCGACGGAGGCTGGCCGGATGATGACGTGGACGTTACCCTTTTTTAAAGGTCTAAAGTTGGAATTTTATCAAATAAAATTTTATAGAAATTTAATATTGTCAGATGAAAATTTAATGCATAATTACGATAAAGTCGTACCTAAAACATGGTTGAATTGAATACCACATCCATAAACGTTAGCAAGTCCTTTCTTTTGGGGCCCACAAGGCTGGGTTAGGGTGGGGCCCGCAAAGCGGTTTGGTGTGGGATCTGCCCTCCGGTGTCTAAGCCCCCGCCGACGAGGAATTTCGTACGGACGTCAGATTTGATGGCGCACTTCGGACTGACACGTCATCGGAGGCCCCACAGACGCCTGAGTTGAGGCTGCCAGGTTTTGCTTTTTAATTTATTTATCATTTTATTATGATTGTGATCTTTTTTTTCCTTTTTCGTTTATGATTGTGATCGTTATTATTGTTGCACTTTTGCTTTATGCCCCTGTCCCATGATGGGCCTAAGCGGCTGGTTATTACTATTATTAATATTTATTGAATTTTACTTACTTATATAGGACCTAAAATTATGTCCTAAGGGTGAGTTAGAGGAGTTTCTTATTTTAATTATTAAAAAATTATTGAGGTTAAAAAAATTTAGAGGGTTATTATCAAAGAGTTATATGTTAGTTACACTTGAAGAGGTCTAGAAAAAGAAGGTCATATCAATGTCATCTTTATTATAATGGTTTTTAAAAAGACAAAAAAATGTTTTGATATTTTATGTCCAATAAGTTTGTGCAGTGTAATTTATAAGATCATTTTAAAAAGTATGGCAAACAAATCAAAAAGAGTTCTAAACGATGTTATCTCAAAGGAACAAAGTGGATTTGTTTTGTTCATGGTAAATAAGTTCTTGATGGTTTAATCATAGTATAAGAGACCATACATTCTCTTTATTCCATAAAAAAGTTAGGTGTGCTTATGAAATTAGATATCAATAAAGTACATGGTAGTGTTTGCTTAAGTTTTCTACATGATATTCTAAAATATTTGATTTTGATCAAGGTTGGTGTAAATGAATTAAATGTTGTTATAGCACTCCAAAATATTATATTTTGACCAATGAATCCCCTAATACTTTAAATCATCTTTTGGACTTTATTAAGGTGATCGACTATCTCCTTATATATTTATTATTCTTATGGAGGCATTGGGGAGAGCTTTCTCAAAGGTAAAAAAGGAAAGATCTTTTGGACTCTATTAAGGTGATCTACTATCTCCTTATATATTTATTATTCTTATGGAGGCATTGGGGAGAGCTTTCTCAAAGGTAAAAAAGGAAAGACAAATCAGAGGTATTTAGGTTACAACAAATGGTCCTTGTGAATCTCGTTTCTAATATGTTGATGATACTTTTCTTTTAGGTCATCCCTTAGTCAATGAGGCCATAGAGTTTAAATTAATATTATCATGTTACAAGAAGGTTGCTAGATAGTTGATTAATACTACAAAATTGAGGATTTTTTTCTTTAACTTTGTCCTAAATTTACAACAAATTACTATGGACATTTTAGGGTTTAATGTTGGCAATTTTCTATCAACATATTTGGGTATTCCTTTGTCTAGTAAAGGAAAGGAGCTTTGGAACTCAAATTTGGATAGAATGAAATCTTGTTTGGCAATATGGAAAGATAATTTCTTAACCATGATTGGAAGGTTGCAACTCACAAAGACTACATTGTAATCCAACCATATATATGTATGATATCACTTTCAAGATTACAAATAGATTTGACATCCAAATGTGATGAAAATCAAAGAGATTTTCTTTGAAAGAACATGAGTAAAAGAATAGATTTCTTATTTATAAGTGGAATAAGGTTTGCAGATAAAAAATATTTGGCCTAGGCTTGTAGAATTTTAGACATATAAGCTTGGCATTAGGGTCAAAATTTATCTTGAGATTTTTCAAAGATCAAAGAAAGAGTTTGGAAAAAGTGATACTTCAAAAATATATATGTTCTCTTGATGCAATGATATTGTTATAAAAAAAAAACTACCTAAAGGATCACCAACATGGAACTCTATAACAAACAATTTGCACTTGATCAAGAAACATATTAGATGATTAGTCAATGAGGGGGAGTTTACAAATTTTTGGTTCATGCTTGGTTGAAGTCTTACCCTCTTATTTGTGATACAAAATTATAACTATTGGCTCAAGCATGCTTAGCTTGTAAAGGTCCAAAGGTCAAATATTATATTAATGTGAGCAACAATTCCAAAACATGGATTGCTATTACTAACCTGGTTAAAGGAAAGGAAATCAAAAAAATAGTGAATGGGCTTCAAAAGATACTTCAAGAGTTTTATTAGTCTATTTTTACACAAAAATATGAGTCGGTTTTAAATCTATCAAAAGATGGTGGATCCCTGATCAAGTTGGGATATGAGGATTTAGAGCAATAAAAATAACGATTTCCCTTGGAAAAACGTTTGGTAATTAGAGGTCTTACCTAAAACCTCAACACAACTTCTGCCAGTAGTCCAAAGTAAGATTCTTATAGGAGAGTCTATAAAGAAGAGGATATCATGGACCTTTAAGGTGTGTACTGTGTTAAAAGGATCTAGAAACATCATATTATTTAATTTTTTATTGTCCATTTGTTTAAACCATTTATGGTAGCTTTTTCAAAATACAAAAATACATTGAATAGCTACATCAACATTGAAATTTGATGAAATGCCACACTAATTGTTTCAAAGCTAAAACACTATGCATTATGTGAAGAATTGATCCTACTATTATTTGTTGGAATTTGTGGCTTGAAAGGAATAATAATATATTTTAAAAAACAAATCTCAAAAGTTTGGAAGTGTATCATTGTCTCCCTCATCTAATGTTTAGACATGGTGCTCATCTTAAGAAGTCTCAAGTGTAGAAAAAGAGATGTTAGTTCTTAGTTACATGATTTGAATATAAATGGAATGTCATCCGCCATAATAGAGTTAACACAAATGACTTGCTTAAGTGGGTTTATCAAAGTTAATTTTGATGGAGCTTTAAAAAAAATCAAGAAAAGTTGTTGGAAGGGTGTTTTTAAAAATAAAATAAAAAAGTGTCTTCATTTACTCGAAGTTATATGGAACTTTAACAACCATGTAGAGGCTAAGATACTTCATATAAGGACTAAAATTATAGTTAAAAAAATAAATATTTCCTTTTCACAAAATGCTATCAACAAAAGTAAATATAGAAATTAAATAACAAACAGTATTGTTGATATTTATGGACTTTTATTGAAGACAAAGTCTTAAAAATATGAAAATATCTTCAAAAAAAAATTAAGTAGCAAAAACATTTAACCAATTATAATATTTATTATTATTTTTAATTTAAATTTAAAAAATAATTAATTAAATAAAATTTTATTTAATAAAAATAATATCAAAAATTAATTTTAAAAACGTAATATATATATAATCTTTAATTTAAGAAAATAAACAAATATATTTATACTCATTTAAAATTCATATCCAATCGTATCCGTTGTTGACATGGAAATCCCACTCTTACATTTATGGATTTCCGCGTTCACCTTCAAATTTCCAAACATGGAGTTAACTAACACATTTATGGATTTGGTAGTTTGTTTCAAAATTTATTAATATTAATTATAAGTAAAATTTTTTATTATATTATATTAATTTATTAACCCGAACATTACAATATTATGATGTTAATATTGTTTACTAGCAAAAAAAAAAAAAAACAAAATAAGGTGAATAAGGAGTAAAGCATCCATAATTGAATATACATAAGAATAGAAGCTAATAGCAACAACAAAAAAAAACTATAGCTATATCGTGCTACAATCACAAGATATACACACTCATATGTGGGAGAGCCTGTTATATGCGAAAATTTTTGTGTGTCTTTCATGATATCTTTTTAAGCATATTTGGAAGTGCAGATGCAAAGAGGGAGAGTATGGGAGAGCTTGTTTGTAGACTCCTTCTTAAGCATATTTGGAAGTGCAGATGCAAAAAGATGTTTATTGGTTTCGCTCCTTCATATGGAATATAGTTTTAATAGACTTGATCAAAATTTATTTAAAATTTGTATCTAACCACATTGTTTTTTGCTTGATAGAAGACTTGGTTACAACCACACTATTTTTAGTAGCTGGCAAGAGTACGGTATAACCACATTATTTTTTGAATATGATAGTTTACCCTAGTAGTCACATGGATTTGTAGGTTTCTTTTCAATTTATAATAGAAGATTTATAGGTTTCTTTTCAATATATAATAGAAGATTTAGTAGTTCATTAAGTGAAAGATCCAATCAATACTTGTTCCTTAAAATATGTTACACTTAAATTTGTTTAAGGTTTACATATGATTATTTGTTTTCAAATCCATTTAGTCAAATTTTCTTATAACATCAAAATTTTATTAATTAACATTATAAAAATTTATTTATTTTCAAAAAAAATTATTTATTTTCATAAAAAATATATATTTATTTTTAATTAATAATTGAGGAAAAAAATTAAATTGAGGAAACAAGGAAGGTGTTTGGCAAATTTCCACTTGGTCGACTTTCACCATGTAAAACGTTTGACCAACAAGTTAACCAATTGGATGGAAAACTCAACTGGAAATGATATCAAGTAAATAAATGATTTAATAAAATTACAAGAACTAATTCAAAATAACCAATTAAACTTTTGACAACAAATTTTAAATAAAATAAATTATCTTTAAAAATAAGATCAAGCAAATAAATGACTCAAGAAATTACTAAAGCTATTCAAAATTATCTAACTTAATTTAATTAGTACAACAAATAACACATGCAATGTATATAATTTGTTTGATTTGTTACTTATAATATATAGCAAAGTCTTATGCTTTACATTTTTAATATAAATTAGAAACATTTTTAAATAAATTAATTAATTAAGTTTCCTATTATGTTATGATCACATGTAGAGTGTTCTATAAATATTATAATTTTAATATATTAAAATTTTTAAAATTATTATTAATATTTATATTTTTTTGGGAGGAGATTGCTCAGCTTATGCATCGGTTATAGGGGTTTATCACACTACCCATTTAATTTAGAAAAGTCTTGGGAGATAGCGCAACAATATGGACTTTGGCTCTTCTTTGGGAGGTCCAAGGTTCAAACAAAGATGTGGGCGCATAATAATATGGGCTTTGGCTCTTTTTTGGGAGGTCCAAGGTTCAAACCATGGTGTGGGCGAGTGTGTGAGGAGTGTATGGTTGTGTGTTTGACCTTTATTAATAAGTTCAACTCTCACCCTTATCAGAGATCATGGTTGGAATGGAGATGTCCAACCCTAAAAATTAACCTTAAACAACAATCATAAAGATTTCTCACATTAGTAAAAATAAATATGTTCATATTTTCCGCTTTGTATAAATGATTGAATTAAAAGGTGCTCACAAATATTTTGCTAATAAATTTAAAGTCAGCCCATAAAGTTTTTTTTAGTCCTGTCAAAACAAATGTTAGGGAAGTCGAGGCATAATTTTAAAATGTGGGTGGAAGATTAAATTTAAACTTAATTTTTTTTGAGTAAAAGGTAAAAATTTTATTCAAAAAAAACTGATCAGCTTATACAAATCCATTTTGATATCCTGCCTTTCTTGGCAAGGCTCAAAATGCAGTTTTTCTGTTTTCTTTTATCTGCCCAGGATCTCTGAATCCCCTGTTCTTTAAACTTTACCTCCTTCTTAATTGTATATGTCCTCTTCCAACAAAGATTACTGAAGCCCTCTTTGTTCTTTTTTCTATTCCTGATAGCTTTCATGTTGCATTTGATTCCATAGTTGTGCCCAAATGTCTTGTTCTACCTCTATCATCGAAGATTCTTCCTATACTTTGGTCTGCACTATTTCTAATAACTTCCTTAACATAATCCCCCAGGTCCTCTCTTCTGAGCCGAATTCCTCTTTAAAAATTTTGTTGTTCCGTTCCAACCATATTTGCCAACAGATGAAGCCAATCCCTAAATTCCAAGTTGTGCTTAGTGTTTTGGATTTGAAGGTGTTATGTGACCAATAGTCCCAAAAATTACTACCGTTAGGAGGATACCATTCTGTTTGGCTAAATATGGAGTACCACCAATTCCAGATTGTGTAAGCATAGGAGCAATAAAAAAGGAGGTGGTTTATAGTTTCTACCTCTTGGAAGCACATTACACATCTACTGGGTCCAATGAACCCCTTTCTCCTCATATTATCCTGAGTCATAATGCTTTTGTGAGCAACCTGCCATATAAAACAATTAACCTTCGGCCAACCTTTTGGTTGCCATATTTCTTTCCAGGGATGTTGTTGTTGGGGTTGGTTCTTGCTACTTTGGTGAGCCTTTCGGTAGCCTGCTTTCACTGTGTAAGTGCCTTGTTTCCCATATCCCCATGCTAGTTGGTCAGGTCCATATTTCCATAGCCATGTTCTTTTTTCTAGAATTTCTTTCAGTTCACATTTTTCAGCTTCCCATTCTTCACCTAACCACTGGTCCAAATTTTGCCATCTTCCTGAAGCTGCTAGTTGTTGGCTTGGGGGGATGAGATACTGAGATATAAGAGTTTGGCCATGATTATGAAGAGTCTCTCTGATGCCACTAAGATGAGGGTATTGTTTGATAATGGGGGGAAAATTCCCAAGAATCATCCCACAATCTGACTTTTCTCCCATCACCTACTTTCCAATGTAAGTCTTCCTTAATCAGTGAGGCCCCTCTTTTGAGTGTTTTCCATATCTCTGATCCCACACCTGTAACTGGCAACCGTGGGACATCCTCCATTTCGTGTGCAGGGTAATATTTAGCTTTTAGAACTTGACTCCATAACTGATATGGGTTTGTGATCCACCGCCAGTATAACTTCCCTATTAGTGCTAGGTTGTTTGTTGATGCAACTCTGATTCCAAGACCTCCCTCTTCCTTTGGTTGACAGACTTTCTCCCAACTTACCAAAGCATTTTTCTGATTTTCTTGTGCTCCTGACCATAAGAATTTTCTCATCAATTTATCCAAATCTTTGAGTATGCTCTTTGGGGCTACTAAAATGGAAAATTTGTAAACTGGCATTGCTTGTAACACTGACTTCAAAAGTGTGACTCTACCTCCAAAGCTTAACCATCTATGAGACCAGTGTGACAACTTTGAGAAAATTTTATCTTTTATGGATTTCCAATCTTTCTTTTTTAGGATTTTTTCTGTTAAGGGAATTCCCAAGTAATCTAATGGACACGAGGCCATTGAGAACCTAAGAATATTTGCTATCCGATCTCTGATTCTCTTATGAACATTAAAGAAGACAACTTTGGATTTTTCTTCATTTAGAAGTTGGCCAGTGGTTGCAGTGTAGCAGTCTAATATTTCTCTGATATTGGTTGCTTCTTTTATTGTTGCTTCCCCCATAATCCTGTATCATCTACGAATTGTAGATGAGTGATAGTTATATCTTTATTTATTTGAATTCCTATAATGTTGTTCTCTACTTTTTTCTTCTGTATGAGTCTTCCCAGTCCTTCTGCAAAAATAATGAACAAATATGGAGAGAGAGGATCTCCTTGTCTAATTCCTCTGCTAGCCTTGAACAGTGGGGAGGGGGTTCCATTGATGAGCACTGAAAAGGAGACTGTGGAGATGCATTCAAGTATCCAGTTGATCCAATCTTTCTGGAATCCAAATCTTTGCAACATTTGATCCAAAAATTCCCAACTCACTCTGTCATAGGCCTTGGATAGATCTAACTTTAGGAACATTCCTTTGTTCTTTCTTTGGCCCATATGATGTATAGTTTCTTGTGCTATTACAATCCCATCTAATATTTGTCTACCCTACACAAATCCCCCTTGTTCAGGAGATATGATATTTGGTAATATAGCTTTTAGTCTGTTGGCTATTACCTTGGTGATGATCTTGTAGATCACATTGCAGAGGGCTATTGGTCTGTAATTGGTTAGATTCTCCATCTCTCCTCCCTTTGGAATCAAAGCTAGAAAAGTATGGTTGAGGGATTTGAGAATCCTACCACTGGATCTGGCTTCTTCTACTGCTCTAGTTATATCTTCTCCTATAATATCCCAAAAAGCTTTATAGAATTCTATTGGTAATCCATCAAGACCTGGGGCCTTTCCTGATTGCATGGAGAAGATTATTTCTTTCACCTCTTCTTCTTTG
Source organism: Wollemia nobilis (assembly GCA_028583015.1). Classification (NCBI taxonomy): domain Eukaryota; kingdom Viridiplantae; phylum Streptophyta; class Pinopsida; order Araucariales; family Araucariaceae; genus Wollemia; species Wollemia nobilis. The sequence goes on from JAQPPZ010001079.1 coordinate 1,019,413, forward strand.
ATCTCTTTCATAAGCTCCTCATTCTGCTCTTGAGAGACTAATCTAGGGATACTTCCCAAGATTTCCTCCTGGGATTGTTTTGACAGATGTGAATCTGCAGTAAACAAAGTGGAGAAATACTCATTAGCTACTTTTTGCATACCTGAAGTGGTGGTTTCAAGGAGTCCTTCTGCATTTGTTAAAGCATCAATCCGGTTATAGTGTTTCCTAGTTGTGGTTGACTGGTGAAAGAACTTTGTATTCCTATCTCCTTCTTGAAGCCAAGTAATTCTAGATCTCTACTTCCAATAGGTTTCTTCTTTCTTATCTAGCTCCTCTTCCTCCTGCATTAAGATATTTTCATGGGAGAGTAATTCCTCTGAAAGGGGTTCCGAACGAATTCTTTCTGCAACTCCTTGCATTCTCTCAACTAGCTCTACTCTTTGTTGCTAAAAATCTGATCTTTGGAATTTGCTCTAGTTTTTCAATTTATATTTGATATATTTCAATCTGGAGTGTAGCTGAAATTGTGCCTTTCCAAATGTTGGTTTTCCTTGTTGCCACCATTGTTGAACTAACTCTAGTAATTCCTGGTTTAGAAGCCAAAAGTTCTCAAATCTGAAGGGGCAATTTTTGGATTGGGGTATTCTATTTGTGATATTTAGACGTACCAAGAAATGATCGAAAGATAACAGGTTTATGATTTCTGAATGACAGCTCCATAACTGGTGAATTTCTTCCTCTATCAATATCCTATCTAATCTTGATTTTATTGCTTGGTCTCCTTTCCTTTTATTGGTCCAAGTAGTACCACATCCTGGAGGTGGAATGTCAATCAGATTTAGATTATTAGCTTGGACAATCAGGAGTTTGTCCTTCTCACTGAGATGATTTAGGCCTCCCTCTTGGTCATTCACTGACATCTTGGCATTGAAGTCTCCACCCACCAGGAACCTATCTTCTGGGTAAGCTTCTCTAATAGCCTGGATTGACTTCCATTGGGTTTTTTGTTCCTGCACTTCCTTCATCCCATAAAAGTTAATAATCAGCCAGACTGAGTCTGATTCTCTATCTCTCAATCTGGTCATCAATATCCCTCTAGCTGATGTTGCTCCTACCTGCTGAAAAGTGTCTCTATTCCACAAAGTGGCCATTCCCCAGAGAAACCATGGGAAGCTTGGGCCTCATAGTCTCCATTCCTCCAACATCTCTTGGATATTGTTTGCATTGCTTCCAGTGATGCTCTAGTTTCCTATAATAAAACCACATCTGGGTGGTTATCTTCTATCATACGTTTAACAACCAATTGTCTGGGGTGACTGTTTAATCCCCTTACATTCCATGTGTGTATAATCATTGGGAACCCATGTTGTAGAAGTTGGCTATGGGTTTAACCACGCCTGCCTCTCTCAACTGTTCTCCTTGTTGTTATATTTTTCTTTGTTTGTCTTTCTACCTACTCCTTGAGAGTTTGCATTTTTTAGCCTTTTCTCCATTTGGCTTATCCCAAGGGTTGGATTTTCTCTATTTTTCTCTGCTATTCCCATAATTACCTCCTTAGATGTATGTGGCTCTTTATTAAACAGTACTAGAGCTCCTTCTGTATCTAGTTGTGGCTGCTCTTTATATTCTATCTATTGTTCTTTGGTTGATGCAAATTGTACCTATATGGATTGTCCTTCTTCTACCCCTCTCATTACTTTTAGGTATTGTTGTTTTTCTGTATCTATATGTTGTGGATGATGAACCTCTTCTGCTACCGATTTCTCTAGATTTTCTATTTGATTTGAGTGTGGTAGTTCCTCTCCTTCCATTGGATCATCTAGCCTGAGGATCTCATATTTGTTGGATGGAGCCCTTCCTTCTTGGCGTTGATTTGTATTTCCTCCCTTCTGCTGATTTCTTCCTCTTTCCTGGTTATTATTTTTTGTTCCTTTTCTCATAACCATCTGAAATCCTTGTTCATTTTCTTTTTGCTGAGGTTGGTTTCCTAGGTTTGGATTCATTGGATTTGTCTCTCCTTTGGCTAGTTTGGGGTAGCCTCTCACCAAATGTCCATATTCATGACATGCTCTACATCTGAAAGGCACAGATTCATAGTCTATTTGTTGTCTCCATATATTCCTTCCAACTTTGAGGTCAATTTTCGTTGGCAATGGTTTTCCCAAGTCCATCTCCACACAAATTTTGGCATACGTTGTTGATCCTCCTTCCGTTGATTCTCTTGATCTGCCTATGTATTTGCCCAAGAGATTACCTATCAACTCCAAAATTTCCTCTTTCCAGTATTCTAAAGGAAGTGCAAATAATTTTAGCCAAATTGGAGCTATCGAGGGTTCAGTTCTAGGATCAAAAGTGGGTCACCATGGTTGCATGAATAGACCTGCAGGGCCTATGTTATACGGACCTCCCTCAAAAGCTCTGTCCTTGTCAGATATCATTGTGAATTCAACTACGAAGTATCCATTCGATAATGTGAAGATATCCAATTCCCCTTGTGGTGCCCAATGCTTTCTGGCCCAGGAGTACAAGAACCTTGCAGAAGGTCGGAGTCCCACAAACTTGCATATTAAGGTATGCTTGGATTTATACACAATCTCATATGCTATGAGTTCTTCTGCAATTTCTAGCACTAGAATTGTTTTTGTCTGAGGTAAACATCCATTTCTTTTGGCTTGTTCAGCTTCAGTCTCCTTTCTTTTACCCATGACTTGTAGGATTTTTTGGGCTTGTTCTCCTGTATCATCTCTCTTTCCATTACTACCTCTGACCGCTTTCGCAAAGGATTGCGTATTAGGTCCCTTGGGACTCTGAATCCTTCCCTCAGAAGTCCCCTATGTGAACCCTCCTACCGAGGATTCTCCCATTGAATTCTCCCCCCTTGTAAACCCTAATTTTTCAATTTCAAGCGTTCTCTATTTTTTCAAGCCTTCTATTAGGGTTTTCTATTGTAACCCTTAAATTACACAAAATAAGGCAAAAACAAACTCTAAAGCCAGATTAAAACTTCAGAAACACGAGTTTCAGCAAAATACAGTAACAGACCATACCAAAAAAAACAAGTCGATTTTCTCCCTTCTACCGCAATACAACTTCGATCTCTAGCAGAAAACCCTCGGTTCTCGATCTCAATTTAAACTTAAATTTTTATTTTTAATAAAATTTTATATAATAAAATGGAAATTAATTTTTTAATAAAAATAAAAATAATGTTTTTTAAAAAAATGATAGGAATAAAATTATAAAATAATATTGGTCATTTGATAAGTTTTTTTTTTTTTATTATTTACATGGTGGAATATGTAGCCGCCACCAATTGTCCGACTTTTATGATTGTCACAGTATTCTACGATGTCCGTCTCGAAAGTTGCCACACAATTTTTCGTGCAGTCTGTCCCTATAACCACCATGCCACAATCATTTTAAACCTTTTACGCCACTGAACAGGAAAGGGACAAACATTCAATGCGTCCAATCATTTAATGAGTTATAAATACTTTAAATTTTATTAAAAATAAAAATAATTTATTTATACACGATTTAAAAAATGATAAATAATTAAAAAATCAAATAATGTTTATTTTTATAATTCTAAGTTTTATAAATAATATTAGATGAACACTTTACCTTGCATCAAGATCAAAAAAGTTTTGAAATATTAAAAGGTGTATTAATACATCCAAAGATTATTATTCTTTTTCAAATACAACAATAATAAATAAATGTATCCGCCCATGTAGAGGAGTTGGAGAGCAAGTGGGTAGTTAAACCTCTCTAGTTGCTGAGAGGCCCAGGTTCAAATCTCTCGCCTCACATGTTGTGGATATGTTATGTAATGGTTCCCTCGTGGTCACTGTCTGTTTACTCTTTGTGGCCACCACCAAAAAAAAAAATAATAATAAATAAATGTAAATTTTTTTAATTGATTATATGTGAAAGTGAAATGAATTTAATGGTATTTTTTTAAATATATATATATATATATATATATATATATATATATATATATATAAAATTGAAATAGGTCCAATCATATTAATTATCATGGTTTAAGTTCTATTTTTGTAATATTAGAACATAAATTTCATCGTTAAAAGATTAAAAAATTAATTTATTATACTAATATTATTTCATAATAAAATTTTGTTTTTATTTTATTTGTTAAAAAGTTAAAGATAAGTAAAAAGTTATAGGTTTGAATTTTGATGGCACGAAATTGTACACTATGTCTTGGTAAGAGAATATAATTGGATAACTATATATATTAGGTAAACAATATACTTAATATGATTAAATAACCATATATTAAGTATAGTTGGATAACTATATATTTGGTCAACAACACTATGAAGTATGATTAGTTAATTTTATTTGAAAACAACTCTCTCCCTAAAAATCTATATAATAAACTTTAAAAACTACTTTATCTTTAAACTTATATATATATTTTTTAACATTATTATGTGATGTGATTGATATGTATTTAGTGATGACTCTATGTGTTTTTTTCTAAACCTACCTCTATTAATTTTTAATTTGTATAATAAAAATTTATGGCTCCATTCAATAAACAAACCCCATATGCATATTATATTTTCTTTCTTTAGATGTACACAAGCCTATGCGTGTGACATATTTGATTCTATACCTATAAATTATATCACCTACGAATATATGTGGTTTCTACCTAATTTAAAAGTAATATCATTATTAAAATATGACCTTTCAATGGGAGTAGGAGATCAGATCTTTCATATACAAATGATTGCTTGTCTCACTTAAACGTCGTTTACGAAGTTGTTCCTCAACTCCCTTGTCCCCTTCTTTTCCATACCTAAATTTAGCATTCGAACCATATCTTTGCTTCTAGTTTCCTTGCAGCAATGGAACCCTTACCTAACTTCTATTTTTTACTTTATTATTATTTTTTAATTTATAATAAGTGAAGATTTAAAATTTGCAAAGATATTATTATTATTATTTTTATTTTTTTTAATTAGTTTGTATGAGAAACCTTTATGACCAGCATACAAGGTTGAACAATCTTCTTTTAACTATGATTCTTCGGAAAATCATGAGTACTTGTTTATATACTTTATCTAAACGACTAACCTAAAATTTATAGATCTCTACCAAAAGAACATTAAAGAAATTTAAATTTATAATTTTTAAGGTTTATAGATCCTTACTAAGAAAAATATTATCCACTTGAGTGTGGTTTACAAGCAAAGATGTCACTTACATTATTGGTGATATGACCTGGGTTCAATCCCCAAGCTGGATGTTTATAAGAAGTATTATTCAAAAAAATATATATATTGTCAAGTGTCATAAAAATCCAAGTTTATAATTTCTATAAGAATCCAACTATAAATTCCTAAGATATCCTTAAAAATTATAAAAGTATTTAAAATTTAATTAATTTTTATAATATGAATGTTTTGTCTCGTTTTATGAATGCATTTATGTTTGTTTTGTTTTTATTAAAGGGAAGTCTATTGTATAATTTCGATGTTATTAGATGTTTAAACTTGAATAAAATTATATTGTATTTATTTAGTTAAGATTTTGGTTAATTTAAATTTGAAAATGAATTATGTTGGAAACCTACTATGATTGGGAACAATGAAGCTTAACAACCTTTAAGAAAATGATCTATTTTCTTGTTCAACGTTCAACCATTTTTTGTGGTGGGTTTTCCTCTACATGGTGGACTACCATCAATCATTTGATAATCTTACATTTAGACACCCTTCTACTATCTAATGTTGGTCAATTCTAAGGTGTGGATTTCATGGTTCTAAGTGGTGAAAGAGATTCTCATATAATTATTGATTTAGGCATATGAGATGTGTTGGGTGATATCTATGTTTGGCCTATGGTGATGTTGAATTATTACCACAATTCTTTCATGGGTTACATTTTCATCAGGTTACTTTTTTTTTATCCGTTTTCTAGAAGCGAAAGGGGTTTAAGTGAAATAATTTTTAGGTTTTTTTATTTGGGTAGTGCGATACATTAGTCCCCTTTTAATTATGATTTTTTTGTGAGGTCTCTTTTCAGCCATGACTTCTGGTAAGATCATGGTTATTAATAGAGGATTAACACGTAGCTACACACCGCAATTTGAATCTTGAACCTCTCAAAAAAAGTCAAACAAACACACAACTACACGCGGTAATTTGAATCTTGAACCTCCAAAAAAAAAAAAGTTAAACCCCGAACCGTTGTGTTGTTTCCTTTGGAACTAGATTTCGTTTTTAATTTAAATTATAAAACTTTTCACATTGATGTATTCATTTTATTTATTTATTTATATCATAAGGAAATTAGTAACACCTTTGCCAGAAGGTAAGACACTAGATCCGACGTGGTCACTATAAATTCTACCCTGAATGTGATCACTATAAATCTTAGTTCGGTGGGTAAAACAAAATCAACAGAAACTCGAATGTGGTCACTATAAATCCTAGCTTGCTAGACTGGTCACTATAAATCTTAGTCCGCTGCGTAAGACAAATTCAACAGAAACTCGAACGTGGTCACTATAAATCTTAGTCCGTTGGATAAGACAAAGTCAACAGAAACTTGAACGTGGTCACTATAAATCTTAGTCCGTTGGATAAGACAAAGTCAACGAAAACTCGAACATGATCACTATAAATCCTAGCCTACTGAACGTAATCACTATAAATTGTCGTCCGCCGTTGGATAAGAGGAAGTCAACTAGAGCCCAACCTTCCATAAACTAGAGCTAGGACAATCAACCAACAAACATTTATGAGCTACCTTACAACCTATCTCCGTTTGGATGCGTTGTGGTTTAGACCATCAATATATTCATTTTATTTGAATGGTCACTAATATTGATAATGTAAGATAAATGTAAAATTTAAAGACTAAATAAATATATATATATATATATATATATATATATATATATATATATATATATATAATTTTAATAATAAATATTTTAAGAATTTATAATATTATAAAAAAATAATATTTTATATTAAATTATTATTAATTATTTTTTAATATTTTTTATAATAAATTAACTAGTCTTAATGATAAGACTAGAGCCAAATTTTGGGTATGCGAATTGCATCGACGATGTAGAATTGTTTTCGTGTGGTCCTGGAGATCAATTCCATTTCATCAATATGGTCTTCATTGATTTGACCACCCCACTTCGCAATCCAGCAGATCCGTTCAGACTGTTGTATCTTAATATAGATGCTATCGACTGGGATCGCACTAATTCCTGGCGTAAAATGAAATGGTTGCAACATTTCTTCGTTAGTGAAGAAATCCTCAGGCTCTACAGGCAAATCAACACCCATGGCATTGGATTCACCCTAGTAAAATATTTAAGTTCTTAGGCATACCTTTTGCCTTTCAAAGCACACCTGCTCAGTTATGGAATTATGTCATTCAAAAAGTGGAGAAGAAATTAACATATTGGCTCACTAAAAAGTTTTCTCTGGTAGAGAAATTTCATATCTGCTCTAAGATTCTAGCTACCACTATGTGTTTTTATGAGGGTGTATATCTTTATTTTTAATTTTTTTTTTTATAATAAATTAACCAGTCTTAATGATAAGACTAGATAACTCTGAATAAAATATTTAAGGTTTCAAATTGGAATAGAGATATACATCATACTTCCATAAGCAGAGTTTGGATGGAAAAATAAATATGGGATAAAATTCCGTGAAGGTCATCTCACTATTGTCTTGTGGACATTTAAAATTAATTTTCCTTTTACCTTTACAACTTAATCATAATTAATTAAATAGCAATTAATTAAAAATAATAGCTTTGTCGTTTGGCTTAATATGCAAGTTATGAATTTGTTTTGGAATAGAATATGCAGATGCAATGAAGTAAATACATACAATATGCAGATAAAATAGTTTTGTTCTACAAACTACAATTTTTTGAGCATAAACACAATGTATATTATTATATTCAACCAACATAATACATTTCAGTTCAGTTCTAGATGGTGCAGACCTGGATCAGGGTATTCTGGGCGCAACCAGCCAATATAGTTGATGATTTTTGACACTTAAAACCTTCAAGTTCTGCCCTATAACACCAGATAAGCCCCTCCTAGGAATAGACGCCACTGTCCCAATGGAAATCACACTCCAAAGGCTTGTATGCAGTCATGTAGCCTTAATAGCAGTACGATAAGCCTGTAAAGGTGTACAGACTGATTTTTTTTAAATTAGGTCTTCAACGATTTTAGTAAATGAGGGATCAAATCAGGTCGCCTAACCCCAAGAAATCCAATGGTTCAGTGTCCAAAATGATATTCTCAATGATCTACGAGCTATGAGCAAACGTGGGTCCTCTGGTCACCCACAACTGTACGACTATGTCTGAAATAATTTTAGTTTCATTCACAAACTTTCTGCCTTCTGGGTTTTGAATGATTTGGTCTGAAAATGCAATTAAAACCCTACCAATCTGAGCAAAAGTGAATTTCCTGAGTGAGAATTCCAACCATCAGCTAGGAATGATCTCACACATTCGAAATTGATATACTTGCAACGGGTTTTCATCCACTGCAAGTCCAAGAAGCTCCAACAATGAAGTCTCTACCAAAACCCCAATGTTCTCCAGCCAATTTCATAAACCAAGATGATTGAAAATGAAGCAAGCTTCCCCTTTTTATTTCCAACGCTTTCATTTGGAAGCTTCTAGATTTTGGGGCCCAAATTCAAATTGCCTTTATGATTTAATTTAAGTCTCCACTATATCTTGGTTTTAATTTTATTTTATTATTAATTTCACCCTCACTCCCTAGGCATCCCCCTTCATGATCATACATGGGCCTTTTTAAGTTATAACGTTAAGTTATAAAAACACCTTATATTATAATTAAATGACCCAATATAATAATAATTTATTCCACCCAGAACTTCGGATGTATATTCAACGCTAAAGAATTATGCTGGAAAGTCTGTCCTGTCCACTGCCAAAAATGGAAACCCCTTGAACTGGACTTACTAAAAATAGTAAGTGATCAACAAATGTGCCCGGAATGCAGGAAATGGGTCCCAACCAACACCGAATAGCCTAAGGGACCTTGGATTAGGCTATCTGACCACTGAGCTGTCTAATATTGAGAAGGGGACATTACAGTCCGCCCTCCCGAAAATTGCTTGTTCCCAAGCAATCTCAACTCTGGATGCTGTAATATCTCCTCTCATTCCCAAGTAGCATCCTCCATAGGTAAGTTATTCCACTTAATTAGATATTCTTTGATTACCTTTTTCCTTAGAATCTTCTCCCTAAAATCAATGATGGCCTCTCAAATGAGAATAAGCTTCCCCTCCTCATCCAATGGTGGTAACTCAGAAGGAGTGACACGAGAACCAATAGCTTTTTTGAGGCATGAAACATGGGAGACATTGTGCACCTTACTGTTAGTAGGTAGCTCTAGCTCATAAGCTACCTCACCAACTCTCCGAAGAACCCAAAAGGGACCATAGAACCTGGGTTTGAGCTTCTCCTTTCCAATCCCACGGGCGTGCCCATGCATAGCCAGTAGCCCGATCCGACTCCTTTGTGTGTTGCACCTAACTGATGATGGCGATCTGTTTCCTGCTTGTCCGGCGGTCCCCCTTCATGCCACGTGTTAAACCAAACTGACAAAGATGGTGCGAGTCCAATGGTCCCCATCTCACATCAGGGTTACCATTAACGAGACGGTGGGTGTGTTGGAAGCCTTCGCTGATAGTTTGAACCCTGCCAGCTACGCTGATAGTTACTAAAAATTATGATTGTAACCAATTCATCTATGTAACCAATTTTTTTTTTATACATAGGGGAATTGGCAACTGCCTTTCCTTTTTGAACAACTGGTCACAGGGTCAAATCACATTGCCTTCGGTTGTAGCGTCAAATCATGGAGCTACCACTATAACCCCTACCTCACCTCGGTAAACACGACCCGAAGTGAGGGAGACCTCCGATGGCTCGAGGTTGGTATCGTCATCATCAAGATGGCGCACACTCAACGGATTCTAGTCAGACTACTACCTTTGCCTTAGAGTGGGCATGCCCTGAGGTTTGAACCTAGGTCTCCTCATGGTAAGTGCCCAACGTCTTACCAATCCACCTAGCCCTCGCGAACCAAATAAAATAATTTTAACTACCTTGACTAGATCAAAATAATTTATGAGATTAAGAACTTTATTACAAGATGAGGTATAGTGTACAACCCTCCTACCTTTTCGATTCTCCTATTCAAAGTTTCAAAGTATAACATTTTTTAAGAAAAAAATTGTTCAACAAAAATATCTTCTTATCATTTTGAAGTGTGTTTCTAACAATTTATTAAACCACGAGCTTTAATACAATATGAGGTATGTTGTACAATCCTCTACCTTTTGGATTCACCTATTCAAAATTTCAAAGTATATGTCTAAGAAAAATTGTTCAACAAAGTCAAAAAGCTCAGTATCCTCTTATCATTTTGGAGTGTTTTTCTAACAATTTATGTGACAAGACCTTATGGTGCACAACCCTCTTACCTTTTGGATTCAAACCTTGGACCTCCTATTCAAAGTTTCAAAATATGAAAATATCTAAGAAAAAGTTATTCAACAAAGTCAAAAAGTTCAATATCCTCTTATCATCACCACCGTGGACCTTTTACTCAAAGTTCCAAAATATAACAATATCTAGGAAGAACAATTATTCAACAAAGTCAAAAAAGTTCAATATCTTCTTATCATTTTAGAGTGTGTTTTTTGTTGTTGAATTTGATGAAAAGTTTTTTTGTGTTTTTTTTCTTTTCTTAATTCTTTAAAAAGTTCTATTAGCAAGTTTACTTTTAAAGTATCCTCATATGCAATCTTGATGTCTTTAGGCTTCAATTCCATAGCAAAATGCTTTTCAGTCTTCATTACTCTTGATGTGCAAAAGAAACATATTTGTTCTGACCTTGTAATAACACTATGAAGGTATGATGTTAAGTGTGGGACCATTTCAATCGCATATAATCTATTTAAACAAATAAAGTATATGTCATTGGCTCAATCACTTAAATTATTTGTTTTTCAAGGAGGAGATCCAAGTTTGAGTTTTGTAGCATACTACATCATAATAGTCAAGTTATTATAATATCACTATGTGTTCATTATGTATTACAAGTAAGGCCTATTTCAGTCCTATATAACCTATTAAAAGAATAATAATTATAAAATAAAAAGGTAAAATAAATTAACACTAAAAACAAAACAAAATAGCATATAATCCTTCATTTGCTCTTATATTTATAAAGTTTTTGATATTCTTAAGGCTTTTATAAGTCTACTATATCTCATAACTATATTTGTTTTTCAAGCAGGAGATCCAAGTTTGAGTTTTGTAGCATACATCATAATAGTCAAGTTATTATAATATCACTATGTGTTCATTATGTATTACAAGTAAGGCCTATTTTAGTCCTATATAACCTATTAAAAGAATAATAATTATAAAATAAAAAGGTAAAATAAATTAACACTAAAAACAAAACAAAATAGCATATAATCTTTCATTTGTTCTTATATTTGTAAAGTTTTTGATAATCTTAAGGCTTTTATAAGTCTACTATATCTCATAACTATAAGACCCAGTAGGATGTCCTAGTGGTAAGTCTTTGGTTTTTCATCAAGGAGATCTAAGTTCAATCCTTGGTAAAAGGGGACTGGGACCCCTTATAAAAACTTGTTTAAACTCAAATTTTAATCAAGTGGCATTAGCTCAAGCTCAACTGGTTAGATTCCTCAATATTTAGGAAGAGACCCAAGTTCGAATCTTGTCGAACGATACATGAATAATATCCAAAATCAAGTGGCATTGGCTCAAGTTCAACTGGCTAGATTCCTCAATATTTAAGGAGAGACCCAAGTTCGAATCTTGTCGAACAATACATGAATAATATCCAAGCTTTATTATAATACCACTATATGGTGATCAAGTTCAACTGGTTAGATTCCTCAATATTTAAGGAGAGACCCAAGTTCGAATCTTGTCGAACAATACATGAATAATATCCAAGCTTTATTATAATACCACTATGTGGTGATGACGTAATACAAACAAGACCCATTTCAATCCCATATAACCAATTGAAATATATATATACTAGCTTAGATGTAAAATATATATATCTATAAATGCCGAGAGACCCAAGTTCGAATCTTGTCGAACAATACATGAATAATATCCAAGCTTTATTATAATACCACTATGTGGTGATGACGTAATACAAACGATACCCATTTCAATCCCATATAACCAATTGAAAATATATATACTAGCTTAGATATATAAAATATATATATCTATAAACATCGAGAGTTATCAATCTCGAGGCGCCTATCTCATTTCTTGGGGGTGTGATAGATAAACGCCTCGAGATTGGTAACTCTCGACGTTTAAATAGTTTAAATATTTTTTAAATATTTTAAATCCATCGTAACCCTTAATGTCGACGGATAATTTTCTTAATGTCGGCTTTTTTAATAAAATATTAATATTGTTTACGGCGTGGCTGACCTTTCTAGCTGCCATTGTAGGACGCATATCGACGTAATTATCTAACAAAAATTCATTTTTTAAAGTAATCAAATTTATAGAAAAGGTTATATAGTATTTTTTATTTTTTCAATGAGTTTACACATGTTTTTATAAAGGGTCGTGGTCCCCTCATGTTGAGTGGGGTTTGAACCTTGGACTTTTTAGAGAGAGGTTAAAGCCCTTACCACTACAATAAATTTTATAGGAGATTTTTATCATGCAAATAAGGGTTTTACATTTATTTAATTCAAGCTTTATTATAATACAACTATATGGTGATGATGTAATAAGGTTTAAGAAATTAAAATATTATCATATATATATATATAGTAAAGATAAAATTCTTATTTTAAATCAAGGGTTTTACATTTATTTAATTCAAACTTTATTATAATACAACTATGTGGTGATGATGTAATAAGGTTGGCACCCATTTCAATCCTATATAACTAATTGAAAAAAAATAAGAAAATAAAATATTATCATGTATATAGTAAAGATAAAAAATTTATTTTAAAGCAATAAAATTTATAGAAAAGATTATATAGGATTTTTTTATTTTTTCAATGAGTTTACACATGTTTTTGTAAGGGGTCATGGTCTTCTCATGTTGAGTGGGGTTTGAACCTTGGACTTTTCATAAAGAGGTTAAAGCCCTTACCACTACTACAGTAAGCTTTATAGGCTTTATAAGATATATTTATCATGTAAATAAGGGTTTTACATTTATTTAATTCAAGCTTTATTATAATACAACTATGTGGTCATGATGTAATAAGTATGGAACCTATTTCAATCACATATAACCAATTGGAAAAAAAGAAAAAAAAACTATTATCATGTAAATGGTAAAGACAATTTTTTTTTTAAAGCAATCAAATTTAAAGAAAATACTATATAGGATTTTTATGTTTTTTTAATGAGTTTACATAGGTCTTTATGAGGGGTCTTGGTCCCCTCATATGAGTGGGGTTTAAACCTTGGACCTTTAAAAGAGAAGCAAAAACCTTTAACACTGTAAACTTTATATAAGATTTTTTTTTAAAGTAAATAAGGGTTTTACTTGAGCGAAAATCAAAACTGTTGCTCAAGCGATTGTTCACCCTGAACAATCTGCTTTTCTTAAAGGTCATTATATTTGAGATAATATTATGATGGCTTGGGAAACTTCGCAATGGGATATCGATTCTAATCAAGATGCCCTCTTGGTTAAGTTAGATTTTGACAAAGCTTATGATAGAATCAGATGGGATTTTATTCTGAGTATGTTTTCTTGGCTTGGTTTTGGTCCAAAATTTTGTAATTAAATTGGTATGATTTTTGGTGATGCTTCGGCTTGTGTTAAGGTTAATGGAGCTCTTTCCCCCTCCTTCCCTCTTCAACGGTCTATCAGACAAGGTTGCCCCCTTGCTCCTTTTTTGTATGTTTTGGTTGTCGATGCTCTTGGTTATCTTCTTCATAAGGCTCATTCTGATGGCCTCCTTCAGGGTATTAAGCTTCCTGGGGATAAACATGCTCTTAACTCTCATTTTGCTGATGATTCCCTTCTTTTTCTTCAAAATACCCAACAAGAGGTGGAAATGGCTAAAGAGATTGTTCAATTATTTTGTGATGTCTTTGGTTCTCGTATTAACGATTCTAAAACTGAAGTCTTCTATACCTCTTCCTCTCCTCGTGGAACTCCTTAACTAAGTGGAAGATCATCCCTCATGGTAAGATTGTGCGTTATTTGGGAATTCCTTTTGGGATTAATATCTCTCCTAAGGATATGTGGAACTGGGTTATGGAAAGACTTCAAAAAAATTTAATGTTTGGCCAGCTCGATTTCTTTCCTTAGCAGGAAGAATTCAAGTTGCGAATAAAATTATGGCAACCTCTCATGTTTATTACTCCTATTGTTGGATGGCCCCCAAGGTAGCCTATAATAAATTAACTCAAGCCATTCATAAATTTTTATGGACTAAATGAGATGGAGAGGTTGGTATGACACCCATCTCTTGGAAACTTTGTACTCAACCTAAGGCTTTAGGAGGTCTAGGCATCATTGATCCTCTTACCCAGAGCAAAATTTTGGCTGCAAAATGGGTTGCGAGAGCCATTATTGGTGATGAAAATTAGAAACACCTATTTCGGTACATAATCTCTCTAGCTACTCACAAAGGTAAATGGAAAGAAACCCCTTGGGAGGATAAGGTTCTTAATGCACCTTATTTTATAGTTAAAGGTTCTATTCCAGTTACCCAAAACTGGAAAGCTTGGCAATCAGTTTCTCATTTATTGGCTTGGAAGTCTGACTCCTTGAGACATGGTCTGAGCATCGGTCTTAACAGTCTTTGGTGGAATAAAATTATTCTCCATAATGATAAACCTTTAGCTTTATGCAATGCTATTCATGGGCTAGTTTTTTTGAAGAAAGGAATTAATAGAATTAGAGATATCTGGGATCCAGGTAGTTGCTCAATTCTTACCTAGAACCAGATCTACAATAATTGCTCCCTTCCCTCTAGGTTCAAAGAGTCTTATGGTTTAATTGTGGCTTCCATCCCTTGTGAGGTCCTTATGAAGTTGGGAACAACTGCCCATAATATTTGGAATGATTGGAGATGGCTTAATGGTCATAGAATCTCTTCTATTACTTCTAGTTGGTTATACAAAAATATTCTCTGTCCAGCTTCTTTAGACTCTAAGCTCAATGTCAAGTGGCAAGTAAATTTTACCAATGCCCAATGGTAGTTTCTTGCTACTCAAATTTGGAAAGCTCCTATTGAATCAAAAACACAACTTCTTGGTTGGCGGATTTTGCATCAAAAATTGCCAACAACTGAAAGTTTGGCTGTGATTTTACACATTCCCCCTCAATGCAATTTTTGTAATGCTTTAGAAACTCTTATTCACTTGTTTTGGTTTTGTGGCATGGCTAAACAGTTTTGGGATATCTTCTACTCTTTTATTTTTCCCTCTTTTGCTAGATCTTGGAAGCTTTCTTTGCTTGGTTTTTCTCAACTGGATCAATGCCCCAAACTCTGGGATGTTTGTAGACTCATCCTTCTCAAGCACATTTGGAAGTACAGATGCAAAAAGGTGTTTACTGGATCTGCTCTTCCATGGGATATAGTTTTGGCAGACTTGACCTTTGATCTTTTGCTACATGTGGGACACATTCATTCCCAAGTCTATGGTCCTTCCAACACGCCTCGAGATGTTATTGATAGACTTCATCAACTTTCTCATATGATTCAAGATCTTCAGAAAGTCCAACAGGAAGCTAAGAAGAAGACAATTAACAATGATAAGCAGGTTCAAGGTTTGATTACTTCTTTTTCTTCTCTGAAGACTGCAGAAGATAGCACGGAAGACATGCCTAGAATTTTTCATATAACAGACTCTCCCACAGATGAATGCTGATATATGGTGTATTGCAACAAGATATAGCTATAGGCTTTTTGTTGATATTAGCTTCTATTCTTATGTATATTCAGTTATGGATGCTTTACTCTTGATCCACCTCATTTTTTTTTTTAGCTGGTGGATAGTATTAACACCAAAATATTGTAATGTTCCGGTTAATGATATAATATAATCTAGCTTTTTAAAAAAAAATAGATATCTTAGTAATATTATTTGGATATTGATATATTAGTGTCTCCCTTCTCATTTATTTATATTCATAATTAATGAGATTAAAACAAATCTATCTATTTTAAGGAATACTATAATAGTATTATAGTAAACTATATTGTCGTATAAAGTTAAAG
Source organism: Wollemia nobilis (assembly GCA_028583015.1). Lineage (NCBI taxonomy): Eukaryota > Viridiplantae > Streptophyta > Pinopsida > Araucariales > Araucariaceae > Wollemia > Wollemia nobilis. The sequence continues at coordinate 1,035,732 of JAQPPZ010001079.1, forward strand.
AATTTAATTTCTTATTTTTATTATAATATAGAAAAGGGTTGGGCAGATTGGTAAGTTATGGGCACTTACCAAGAAGAGATCCATGTTCAAATCTTGGAGGCAAGCCTTGTTGGGTCTCCCTCACTTCGGGTTGGGCCTACCAAGGCAAGGTAGGGGTTGCCAATTCTCCTATAAAAAAATTAAAAAATATATACTTTAATTCTATATATAATTTAATTAATTAATTTTAAAATAAAAATTATAATTTAAAAAATGAATATTTGAAGAGAGTGAGGATTTGTTCAAATGACTAAAATGTCCATATGTTATATTCTTAGAAGTAGAACATCTATAACAAAAATGATGTCTTAAGACCTCCAAGGGCTAGGTGGATTGGTAAGTGCTAGTCTGGTTTGACACTTACCAAGAAGAGACTTAGGTTCAAACCTTGGGTGAAGCTTGTTGCAAATATAGTAGTATGATTTGAATCCTCTCAATGTGCTCTAGACTGACGATGATGATGCAAATCCCGATTTGAATCCTCTCAATGTGCTCCAGACTGATGATGATGATACAAATCCTGAGCACCTGGTGGTCTATTTCACGTCGGACTATAAAACAACGAGGTAGAATAAGTTTGGTGGATACAAATCCCGTGATTTGAACCTTGTACTTACCAACTACTAAAAATAATGTGGTTGTAAGCAACTCTCTATCAAGCAAAAAAAAAATGAAGACGTTATCATTATATTTGTATTGTTTCTTGCATGCCTACAATTTTGGACCAATCATTAAAGTTTGTGTCTCCCTTCTCAAGGCTATTATTGTTATTATGTATCTATTCTATAGATAATCATTTTTTAAAGAAATTATATTAAATAAATTAAAATATTTTTTAAAAAAATTGTTCCACTTTAATACCTCTTCTTAAAAATATTATTTTCAGGTAAACATATATATCTAGTGTGAGGCTAGGGTAAATTGTTCTAATTTAATAACTATTTTTTTTTAAATTAATTACTCACTTTAAAAAAATACAATTTTGATATTTATTTAAAAAAAATAAAACTGATGGAAAACATTTATATTGAATGAATGCATATATTAGATAAATTTTAGTGATATTAATGTGTAGCATCTTTTATTATATATATATATATATATATATATATATATATATATATATATATATATATATATATATATATATATATATATATATATATATATATATATTTCTCCCAAAGGCTAGGTGTGGATTGGTAAGTGCTTGTCTGGCTAGGTACTTATCAAGAAAACATCCAGGTTCAAACCTTGGGGTCATCCTCTTTGCAAAGGTAGTAGTCTGATTTGAATCCTTTGAGTGTGTACTAGATTGATGATGGCGGTATGAATCGCGAGTGATCGGTGGTCCCCTTTACGTCGAATCAATAATAACGATGTAGAATAGGTTTGGTGGAAGCAGTCCATGTGGTTTGAACCCTACGCTTGTCAGTTACTAAAAATAGTGTAGTTGTGACCAACTCTCCTATGTAACAAAAAAAATATATTAATCAATAATTTATGTTTAGTATTATTTTTTCTTTTACTAAAATTTATGTTAAAAATATACAAGTTGAGTGGTCACTTGATGTTTGAGTGTTCATTCACACGTTCAGATTTGAGAGAGGTGGTTTTTAGCTTATAAAATCTTAGTCAACAGTGATATGAATCAGATCAATATTTGGGAAATATGGAAGAGGGATAGATTTTAATCCAAAGCTCTTTGTATCAGGTGGAAGCTTGGACTAAAATTTATTTGGTGGTAATTGTGATTGGAGAGAAATGGTAGAATTTTTAGAGAAGCCTCTTCATCCTTGGATGGTGTTTGGCAAGTCATATGGAGCAAAGTGATGGTGTTTGATAGGTCATTTGGAGAAAAGTCATGGAAGCTATGGTAGTATATGCTAAAGAGGAAACTCAAGTTAATATAGGGACGACGAAGAAGGAATTTGATGTGCAGGAGCTAGTTGGAAAAAACCTCCATAAGGTTAGATTAAAATTAATACTTATGGAGTTGAAAAATAAAATCTGAATAGAGCTGAAATTAGAGTGGTATGCAAGAATCATGTTGGTACAACGCTCTATAGGGAACAACAGGGTCTAGGCAAGGCCATGAACAATGAAGCAGAAGCCTTAGATTTCAAATTTGTTTTTATCTAGGCAGTAAGATAAGGATATAAGAGGATAATCACATAATCAAATTCTCAAATCTTGGTAGGAGCTATGGATTACATGAGAAACTTTGCTTTGGAGATATGAAAGTTGAGAATTCTTATCACCTAAATTAAGGATTTGCGGAGGGAATTATACAGTGGTAGACTTTTTGGCAACTATGGGTACTGAGAAGGAGGTAGGGGTTCGGTGGTATAGTGGCATGGCTATTGAAGATGAGATGATTAGGAAAACGGTGAGCAAATCCAGTGTTTGCCTAATTTGGACAACCATTGCAAACATATGGCTTAGAAGATTTGGTTCCAATGAAGATCTCATTTTAATATTGTAACCAAAATTGGTTTGTTCTTTGGATATTGGGCTTTAGAGTTAAGGAAATTTGTTGAAAATTTAAAAGGATAAAATAAATGCTCTTGTTGGCTAAGGCTGGGAGGAGTCTTGTCCTAGAATGTAAATACTCTTTGTTTTAATATAATTTTTTCAAATTCTTTTTAAAAGAAAAAATATATACAAATTAATAGCAATCTTCTAACAATAAGAAGAAATTATTGACCATATTGCAAGTTTTTTTAAATAAGCTACATGTAGCTTCTATTAGAGTCCACTTCTATCAAAATACCAAAATATTACATTTGTTGTTAGGTCAATAAAACCATATCCAACATTTCTTATTAACACATATAATTTTCATTTATTTTTCTATCAAATACATTCTTCATCTTCCTCAATGTGCTATGTTTCCACAATCAACTCCTTGACATTATTTTCATTAAGAGATAAAATTTCATTCGGCTAGTTGTCTTCTAAAATTTGAATTTCACTAAGATAAATATCAACTTAGTGATTGACTAAATTATTTACTACCTAATGTTATTCTCCATCAATATGTTCACAATCCCAAGAGATTACCTACAATAATAGATGAATAACATCAACAATAATATTGTTTTTTATACAATTTCCATATCAATTTTTGTTGATAGCATTAATGATAATTTTTGAATCCCTTTTAATTGAAATATACTCCTATCATTTTTCAATTGCAAATTTAATCCCTATAAGAACTACCCTAGCCTCTACGTAGTTGTTAGTTGAAGTTCAATATAATTCTGAGTTAGTACCCCCAAGGTCTAGGTGGATTGGTAAGTGCTAGTCTGGTTGGGCACTTACCAAGAAGAGACCTAGGTTCAAACCTTAGGGGAAGCCTATTGCAAAGGTAGTAGTCTAATCTGAATCCTCTGAGTGCACGCCAAACCGATGACAATGGCATGCATCCTGAGCACTTGGTGGTCCATTTCATGTTAGGCTATAAAACAACGAGGTGGAATAGGTTTGATGGATGCAACCCCGTGGTTTGAACCTTGCGCTTGCCAACTATTAAAAATAGTGTGGTTGTAACCAACACTCCTATCAACCAAAAAAATAATTGAGTTAGCGAGGAGAAGTTTTCCTTCATTATTTTGAAAAATACCACCTCCCTTAGTTTTTTTAATTTTGTTTTAAAGCACATAAACACAATATCTGGACATTTTTATTTTACCCTAGATTGAATCAAATTCTTTGTTATTATGTCATTATCTTAAATGACCCTTCTATGTATCTTTAAATATTGTAACCAAGTTGTTACCACTCTTTTTTCACAATTGAGACTTCCTTTGATGAACACCATATCTATAAACATTCTATAAGAGAGGTAATAATATGGTTTTGAACTTGAGCATTATTTTATTTTAAAAATATATATTATTCCTTTCAATTCATAAATTCCAACAAATAATGACAAGACCAATCCTCCACTTAATACATAGTGCTTTAGCTTTGAAATAATTAATCCAATATTTCATCAACTTTTTCAAATTTGATAGAGCTACCCAATATATTTCCATACTATTAAAAAGGTAACCCTAAATGGTGTGAGCAAAGAGACAATGAATAAGTAAATGGTCTAATATTTATAAATCCTTCTCACACAAGGCGTATATAAAAGTTCCATGATATTCGCTTATTTGTAGACTATGTTTTGTAAGAATCTTACTTTGAACTGCTAACCAAAGTAATGTTGAGGCCTTAGGGAGAGCCTCTAGTGACCAAACATTCTTCCAAGGAAATATTTAGGAGTAGGAAATTTCAATTGCTCTAAATCCTCATATCTCAACTTGATTGAGTATCCACTATCTTTTGATAGATTCCAAACAAACTCAACCTTTCATGTGAAAGTCGGTAAATAAAACTCTTCAAGCATTTTTGAAGTTCATATGTAATTATTTTGAGTTTCTCTCCTTCAACCAAGTTACTAATAAAAATCCTTGATCTGGAGATGTTTCTCATAATAATATAATCTTTGACCTTTGGATCTTTACAAGCTAGGCATGCTTGAGCCAATGGTTACCATTTTGAATTAGAGATAAGAGGATAAGACTTCAACCAAGCATCAAACTAAAAATTTTCATAATTCCTTTCATCAAGTGACCATCTAATATGTTTCTTGATTAATTACAAACTATTTGATATGAAGTTACATGTTGGAAATCCATTCGGTAAGGTTCTTTTTCTAAATAATTTCATTGCATTAAGAGAACCTATATATTTTTGAAGTAAAATCTTTGTCCAATTATTTCATTGATTTTTAAATAATTTCCACACAAGTTTTGCCCCTAAGGCCAAACTTATAAATCTAAAATTATGCAAACATTTTTCTCCAATAATTTTTTATTTGCAAACCCTATCCTACTTACAAACAAGAAATCTAAACTTTTTCTCACATACTTTCCAAATAGAGTCTGTTTGAATTTTATCAATTTCTAATGCTATACCTATTGAAAATATTGAAATTGACATCATATAAACAAATATGGATTGCAATATAGTCTTTATGAGTTGTAGCCTTCCTGCCATAGTTATGAAACTTACATTTCCAACTTGTCAAATAAGTTTTCATTCTATCCAAAAAAGAGACTCAAAGTTCCTTTTTATTTTCTTTATGAGACAAAGAAATACCCAAGTAGGTTGATGGAAAATTTTCAATTTTAAATCCTAAAATATCCATAATAGTTCATTGTAAATCTAGGGCAGTGTTAATGAAAAATATCCTATATTTTGTAATATTAACCAATTGTCTACCAACCTTCTCATAACATGATAATATTGATTTAAAATACATGGCCTCACTAGTTAAGGGATGGCCCAAAAGAAAAGTATCATCAACAAATTGGAGATGAGATTAGAAGGGACGATTTTTTGCAACTTGTGTACCTTTGGTTTTTCTTTTCATTTTTACCTTTGAGAAATCTCCAGCAAATGCCTCCACAATAATAATGAATAGATAAGGAGATAGTAGATCACCTTCACAGAGTCCACAAGATGACTTTAAGGAACTAGAAGGAGAATTGTTGATCAAAATATAACATATTGTAGTGTTATAACAACATTTAATCCATTCACACCAACTATAATCAAAACCAAAAATTTAAGAAAAACATGTAGAAAACTCAAAGAAACCCTATCATATGCTTTAGTCATATCTAATTTTATAAGTATACTTGTTTTTTTTTTTTGAATGAATAGAATGTATGGCCTACTAGGCAATAATTACAAAATCAATAATTTGTTTAGCATGAACAAATCCCCTTTATTATTTTGAAATAACACAATCTACCTTTCAACCTATTTTCCTTCATTTTTGAAATGATTTTAAAAATAATATTACAAACACTTATTAGATGAAAATTACTAAAATATTATGTTTTGCCTTTCTTTGGAACCAATGTAATAAAAGTGGTATTGATCTCACTTATTATAGCCTTCCTTTTTGGGCCTCTTCAACTACAACCAACATATCACTCTTCAATAAATCCTAAAATATTTGAAAGAAAATTATAGAAAATCCATTAGGGCTAGGTGCCTTATTAGTATGGAAAGAAAAAATTGTTTCATGCGGTTCCTTCAGAAATATGTTTTTCATCAAGCTTTCATTTTGTTCATGGGTGATAATTGATGGAATATTTGCAAAAGCTTATCCTCTGCCTCCTTATCTTGCCTAGTATCTTACAAAATATTTGTAAAATAATTAATTACTTCCTTTCTTATATCTTCTTCTTCATCAATATTTCTTTCATCTAGAGTTCAAATATTTTTTATGCAATGAAAATAAAAATTTGCTTCTGTTGTAGTATGAAATTTCTTTTATATTTGTATCTCCTTCCTTGAACCACTTCTTCCTAGATTTTTGGAACCAATATGACTCCTTTTTAAATGCATTATGATAATAAGAAAGTAATTATTTTTCTTTCACATAAAAATCCTAGTCCATTCCATTGATTTCTACTATCTCTTATAAATTTTTGAGCTTGGATTTAATTTCTTCTTTTCTTTAAAAATGTTACCAAAAGATTTGGCATTCCAAATATTCATTTTCTCCTTTAAATATATCATATTTTGAACAAACTTGTACATACATGATCTTTCAAATCTTACTACATCCCACCATAGCATAACCATTTGGAAGAAATCATGGTCTTGGAGCCACGTAGACTGGAAGCAAAATGGCTTTAGATGACCACTATTAGGTAAATCACAAGTCAAAAGAATGGGTTTGTGATCCATGTTGGGATTTATTACATCATATGATGTGATAAATAATAATAATATGAAAATAAAGTGAGTGGTTAAAACCACTCGTGTAGAAGTCTTGTGTGAGTTGTGAGTTATTAGAAGTGAAATTTAATCTATTAGTTTATCATAATCTATGTTGGAGAAACTAAAATGTATTTAAAGGTTCTTTATCAACAAAAATGCAATCAAAGCATTTTGATTTTTAACATTTGACATCAAATCATATGGTAATGGTAGAGCAAGATGATCTATCGAAGGAATGGTGAAGACATCCTCCCACCCTACTATGTAGTGAAAAATTCAAGCTCTAATGTGTTCCATCAATGGAATCAAAGCAACATCAAGCCAAGGATAATTTGTGTGACATCAAGAATGGGTCCATAGATTTTGAGATGCACAACCTTTTCCTCATATATGTAATTAAATAAAAAATAATAGTGAATCCCTTGTCAATGCCAAGATGGTTCCAGTTCTTGCCAAAATTATTTTTGTTCAAGACAAGGGTTTCGCTCAAACCAACAAAAGTACCATGCAAATTCATGAATAGGTTGTCAAAATCTTGGGATTGATTTCTCATAATGAGATGACCATATGAATACTAGTTAATCCTAAGCTACTAAGCTCGATCATCGTCATTTTCTAGAGTGGAAGTCTTGATGCCAATATTGAGTTGGCAAAACTAGTAATTTGGCAACTGATAGGGAAATGAAAATATTAATTGCCTCATAGGACGGTCTAGTTGGGTGCTTTACTCAAGCTCTTAAACGTAGATGTGTGCTCAATGGAGGTAGCACTATGATGCCTTCTGAGCCTATGTGCACCTAAGAAAAATAGGTTAAACTTCATCTGCCTTAGAGTCATTAGTCACATGATGAAGGTCCTATGAAACATTGACACCCATAATGTGGAGCACATCTTGGCCCTCTTAGAGATCATCTTAGCTTGTGTCAATGGCAGGACCTCTATTGTTGAGCATCCACAGTACATTTAGATAATTTTACATAAAATTCTCAAGGTCTCCAACTCTACCATGGAGCACTAATGAGAACTCTACCTTGACATAAAAATCGAAACTCTCAGCAAGGAGATAAAGTACCCCTTGATCATAGAGGTTGTCATGAAGCTTCTAAAGCCCAATCTAGATTTAGCTAATCTTATTCAAAGAGATTGTTCTTATGGGTCCTAGAAAGGGATTATTACCTATCTATGATCCAACATAAAGTACATAAATATTATTATAACATGCATAATGGCTTCATATATCCCCAATATAATAGAGGTATTTCCCTCGTGTGCACCATGTATGCTTCCTACGAATGCTACTTTCCTCTTAATCTCAAATCGCTCTGAAAACCTTCAAATATCTCCTACACCCTAATCCCCAACATGACCTATTTTGAGTTTCTTTCAATGCAATTTAATGAAGGCTCACCGAGTGTCCCAACCATGTTGAATGAGTAAGAGCTAGTCAAACTAGTCAATGTGAAGCTAAACCAAGAGTACAAACTTGTGGTCACTACATATGTAGTATTATGTTGCTATAGAGTGAGGGATTTATTGATGTTGATTGGGTTCCACAATATTACCCCTCAATTCTGTTTTATATGTTAAAATAATGTTATTCTAACCATTGACTCTAATAAGACTGATGAAGTAAAGCTTCAAAAGATGATGGTAAATTCTATCAAGCATTTGGAGCCCTTTGGTACTAAGTTCAATAAGTATACCAATTACCCATACACTCTTAAATATTGTGCAATCGAAGAGTTCACATTGAAGGGAGGAGGAAATATTAATTATTTCCCAATATTCAATGTGTCCATAAGCTTTGTAATATCACACTTAATAATGATGATTTTGAAGACAATACTTGGTAAGCACTAAGAATCTAAAAATTGACAATGTTGACTTGGTAGGAGTAGTAAAGACCATCCAAATACTCTATTTATTGTATGGATAAGTTCAGGCCCATATCAAACTCAAGGTGAATGGTTTAGTTTATCCCAATTTACAAGATGATGTAAATCAATAAGGCCTAGTTTGACTGATTATCTATGACTGGTCATGTGTGTCCTAATCATAATTATTGTGGATAGTAGTGTGTGTCCTTGTTTGCAACTATGATGTTAGATAGAGTATATATCCCTATCCAATTATGTTGTATGACCATGGATATAAGTGTTTATCCTTGTCTTTGGTTAAGTATCTAGTGATACCTTTCCCATTATTGGTTGTTGCAAATAATTGTGTGTATCCCTATTCATACTCTAAGTGTACTTGATGAACTATTGAGTGTGTCCTAGTTCATCATATGGTTATTTGTACTATTGTTAGTATCCCTACCCATGTTTGGATCATGATGTAATAAGAGGGAATGTTGAAATTTATTACATCATAATAAGATAAAAATAAAGTGAGTGGTTAAAACCATTCACATAAGAGTCTTGTGTGAGTTGTGAGTTGTTAAAAGTGAAATTTAATCTGTTAGTTTGTTACAACCTATGTTGGGAAAACTAAAATGTATTTAAATGCTATTTATCAATAAAAATACAATCAAAGCATTCTGATTTTCAACATTTATCTTATGTTGGTCTCAATATAATATCTAAAGAGATTGTATACTTTTTTTACAACCATATGTTGGATAACAAGAATCTATCCAATATTTCTGCTATATGAGCTTGTTGAATGTTTATCATGTAATTTATATTAAAAAATTGAAGGACTGACATCTCAAAGGTCATTTGAATTGGTAAATAAAAAAATATTGCCTTTATTTAGACCATCTTGGAGTACCACCCTTCTTTTTCAAAGGAGATAAAGCTTTATTGAATTCATCCCAAGAACCCATAGATCACAATTATAAATCATCATTATGTTTGACAAAAATATGTTAAGGTCCTTCCAACATGTTTCACAAGGAGTAACTATAGTTGGAGCATATACATTTAGAACCCTAACTTTGATGTTTTTCTCTATCTTGCAAAATAGTCTGGAAAACCAATTACTTTTTTATTCTAACAATTGTTGATTCCAGTTGTGTTTGTCTCATATTGTTTCAATACTATCTAAAGCTCCTATAGAAGAAACTACTAGACTATAACGCATCTTCCAATATATTAAAAAAGCATCCTTACATTCCTCACGACTTAATTTTATTTCTTGTATTAGATTAAACACGGGACCATAACAACCTAATAATTCCTTAATAAAAACTTTTTAGGGGTCTTATTCATACGCTTAATATTCCATGATATATTTTCATCATCACTTTTTATTTCTAATAGTGGGATTAGCTCCACTTCTTGTTAACACCTATGATATTTTGGCTTCCCAAATCTATATCCCTTTGATTTTCTTTTATCTTTATTCATGTTTTGATGACATTCCTCTCCTTTTTCCATTTCCACAAAAACTTTCATCTTCATCAATCTCTTATATTTTTCCATATTGTTTATAATGAGACTTATCTTCTAAATATTTATGTTGCCCTCAAAAATAATAAATGCAAGGAATAACCTCATAAACACTTTCTTATTTATGTTTCCCAGTAAACTCTAAAGTGCAGGGATGATTCTCCATAGTAATTACTTTCTTTTGTTGTCCTAGAAACCCTAAATTTCCATGGATACTTTCATTTTTATTGCAAGAATTTTTTGTGTTACTTGAGAAAAATGAAGGTGATTTACCCAAATTAACCTTGACCTCCTTCACCTAATTTTATTTAAATTTTGCCTCCTCATATTTCTTCGCACCTCTAACTCCTTCTGTATTTGAATTTGTGCATTGTACTTTCTTATCCCTTATGTCATTTTTTCTTCTAATGGTTGGTCTGAGTGAACTATAATGGTCTTTGTCATTTGATGATGTGGAGGGGTTTTTCTTACAACTTTTTTAGGAGTGGAAAATCCTTGATTTGACCTAGCTTCTCTCTCCTATTATATGATCTACTTGTTTCATATTGAAGTTTTGCTTCATGCCCAAAAATTTCCATCTCTTTCTCCATCATATTCACTTTGTAATCTCTTGTCATGTGTCTAGTCTCATGATATTTGTGATATTGGAATGCAATGTTTTCATAATCCACTTGTTGATCTCATTCTCTTGATTCAAATTTAATCCTAATGGATAGTGGTAAAGATTTTGAAATATCCATGCAACACATATTCAAGTGTATACAACATGCCTTATCTCATTAGTAATTGGTCACTCTTAGATGAACTCCCCTAGAGTATTACCAATATTCTTCAAAACCTCCTTATAAATGAGTTGATAAGGAAGTCCAAAAATCCTAATCCATTGAAGTTCTTTAAGTAGTCCTAAATATAATTCATCTTTGCCCTTAAACCAAGATTTACCATCCATTATTTTATCTCTTATTTATGAATTGGAAAAGATAATAAGGAAAAATCCTTTTAGAAGAAAATTTATGGAGTAATTTGAAATCAATGAATTAATCCCCACTTCCATTTAATCCAATTTTGAATCTTAAAAAACATTGTCAGTATCCATGGAACTTACATATTAACCCTCTAGTTTTAAGAACCACCATATCATGTTTGATCATCTCATCCTTGATAATCATTTCTAGTGTAGTATTTTCTATGTACATAAGGTTTCCCATAGATTCCCTCTTCCTCTTCCTCTTGTTGCTTGCTTCTTGTTCACACTTTGCTTCCTACTTCCTACTCACGCTTCTTACTTGCACTAGTTCCCATGCAAATTTTCAATGAAGTTATAAAATTTAACTTTTATTAACCATATTACAACAAACTATTAAACATTAGATAGTGCAATATAATCAACATATTTAATGGTTAATCATTTTTCAATAGATATGTTATACTAAAATAAATTACTAACAACTAAATACAATAGTACAATCATTATCTAGCTTATGTGTGAAACATTACATTGAAATTTGATATTTTATGTCATTCCAATAAGATCAAGGTGAAAAAAAAAATCAATTAAATTAGTGTGAAAGACAAACTTAAATAAAAAAAAGATATGAAACAATATAACTAATAAAATTAATTTTAAAATAAGGAGGGTTAAATTAAAATTACATGGAACCCTTCAAATTTAATCATTGTCTAGGTTTTGCTTCATTAATCAAGAGTAAATTTAGAAGGAACACTTAATTTATCATCATTACCAACATAATATGTAACTTAATACCTAATATGAAAAATGAAAGTTTAGTTATGTTATTGTTTGTTATCTTCATCCATGAAAAGTAGCCTAAATGCACCTCCATTGCCCAAATGTACATGGTTTTGACTATTTGAATGTACCTTTAAACATGGTTGTAGATATTCAAACAATTTTACTACTCTTTTAAGTTCCATAACATCATTGTAATGTAAACTTATAACACAAAATAAATATTGACAACATCACCCTATTAAGCGAGATGCCAAGGGCTTATTCATCCTTTTCGAACCATGTTTATCGAATGATAAGCCAATACATATTGCATGAAATTCTGCAAGAACCATTATGCTCAAATTCATATGTGTATTCTACTATACCAACAACTTCACAAACAATAGACAATTTAAATTATCTATTAAAATTATGAATTGTTCTATTTCCTCTTCTTCCTCAATATAACAATTACACTCCTTACGCCCCTTAAAAGTAGTTGCCCCCACCTTTCCATATAAACATTTACACCCATTAAGAGCAAATTTCTTGCTCTAACCTTACATTTATTTAACAATCTCTATCTTCATTTCATCTTCTTCATTCACATAAACAATCATATAATCCTTACATAAACCTTATTAAACTAAATATGTATTAAACCTCGTCTTAACAAATATTATTTATTATTTATTAAATATTATTTATATATTTTACTTATTTTTAAATTAATATAAAATTTCAATTATTCTTTTCACAATAACCTCATAACCATCAAAAAATAAATAAATAAATAAACCACCCACCCATATATATAAACTTGCGTTCATTTCAACACGTTTATCCATATTCTTCTTGTTGACTAATACTGTGAATTTTGCGTGTGTCTCACCAAAAACTAGTAATAGGAATTTTGATGAAAATTTTATTTTAAATAATTTAAAATATATGTATTTATTATATTTTGAATGGCAAGTAATATTTAAATATTTATTTTTAAATTAAAAAATATTGACAAGAAAGCAAACTAGTAAAATAAATAATTATTCTGATTGATAGAAAGGGAAGGCAAAAATTAATTATACTCATTTCACCCACCGACCATTAATGATTGCAAACTTCAATCATTTCTCACCTATTTATTCCTAATCAAATCACGTGGTTTATCTCTTTCCTACGCCAATCTAAGTCCATTATAACAACCCAACATAGACTTATTAATAGAATGTTTTTTTTAGGAAAGGCTATTTAAATTATAATAATAAAATTTCGTGGAAAAAAATTATCCTTCGAATGCTTTTAACTTAAATAAACTATACCACACGAATACTATGGTCATCAACAGCAAATTAGAAACATTCTACAGCTAGAAAGTTTTTTAAAAAAGGGGGCATGTGGCAAACAGGGCCTTATCCATTTGAAGTGGGTGGTTCCTCCTATCCATCAAAGCACTCTTGACTCCAACTTGAAGCATGAGTAATTAGAGAAGAAAGACGAGACCGGCAGAAATATGCTCGTGGTTGGTTGAATCCCCCAACCATCGTTAGACACAGACGCAAATTGTGAAGTGATCACAGGCGTAAAATGTTGGGAGGTGTACATATCGGACTACTGCAGCAGGCCTTTATAGTCACGGGATCTACTTTGAAGAGGCTGACGCCATGCACGATCAGGGCATCAGTGCGAACGGGATATGACTGGATAAGTATTTTAAAAAAATTATGATATGTATGGGCAAGGATATTGTAATGAAAAAAATTATTGGTTTTTTTAACCAACAATTATATATTATTGGTTTTTTTAACGGAGAATTTAGTTTAATTTACGGAAAGGTGGCTCATGGTATGCTTTGGCTTTTTAACCTCTTCAAAGAAATAAAAAAATCATGACATAGGTTATCTATATATTTTTATTATGTTTTATATAATATAAAATATTATATATTTTTTTGGTTACATAGGAGAGTTGGTCACAACCATATTATTTTTGGTAATTGACAAGTGCAAGGTTCAAACTGCATGGGATGCTCTTACCAAACCTATTCCACCTCGTTATTGTTGACCCGATATGAAGAGGACCACCGATCGCTCAAGATTCATATCATCATCGTCGGTCTGGCATGCACTCAGAGGATTCAGATTAGACTACTACCTTTACAAACAGGCTGCCCTCGAGGTTTGAACTTGGGTGTCTTCTTGGTAAGTGTCTGGCCAAACAAGCACTTACCAATCCACTTAGCCTTGAGGGGCAAATGTATCTCATTAGTTTATATATAATAAATGTTATTTTTGAGATTAAGATATGTAAATTATTTTAAAGGTTGATGGTCTCAATTCTTAACTTTGTACTTAGTTTTTAAGATAAGTTGTATTTTTCTTGATTTTCTTAATTTATTTCCTATTACAAGCTATTATATATTGGTTTTGGTTCGTAGTTCTTTGTATAGAGTCGTTCTACCACGATGATCTATTATTGTACATGCTAGTAGAACCAACCTAAATTATGATTTGTGTTGGTAACACTCAAAGAACAATGGCCATTTGTTGCATTTATTGAATGTGTATGGTGCTCATGCCTCGTGGAGAGCACACAGTTCTAGAAGTTCCTAAAGAATGAATTGAAGCTTAAAGAACCTTTGGGATTTTTTGCAAGGTCGGCTCTTTGTGTAAGTGTGATATTCGATGCTCAAATTTGCTAGATTACTCGTAAGCTATCTATTTCTTTCAAGGAAAAATGAAAGAGAGTGAACATAAAGTAACAATCATAAGCTACCAATGACGATGTGCCAAGAATCACAAAATCTTTTGTGTATTAATGGGATGAATGAACATATGAATCAATCATGTTAGTGATAGTGAACACAGTTGCAAACCAATATAACCATCTATCCATAAAACTTGCATAAAGACCAAGATAAATACTAGTCACAACTCCTTATACAAAGTTGCATACCTACAAATACCAGGACAGGAGGCAAGCAGTCATAGCTCTTACATATATATTCTTTGAAAACACTCATGCATATATCGAAAAGAAAGAGGATTGAGGTTTGTACATGAATTGACTCAAGACTCGAGTCTAGATCAATATACAAAAGAGTAAAAATTTCTAAGGTTAGATGCTAGACATGAAAATACAATTCTTCGCCCTCTTTCATCTTTAGGCTCAAGGAGGGGTTATACAATTATCTCAAAATTTTAAAATTCAAAAGTCTCTCCATTCTGTTAGAAGCAGGAAACTTGTGTCCTCCATTATTGTTGGGCTCGACAAGCCACTTTACATTTATGTTTGGTAGGTTAGGAGTTAGATCAAGTCTTGTCAAATTAAATTCTTTGCAGGCAGGTAGCTCCTTTCAAACACAACATTTATGAACCTTCCCTCTTCTAGGAAATATAGGCCTTGGCAATGATCTAGGAAGTGACCTTTGCTTACAAAGGAAGTATCTTGTTGATCCTGAGGCTGACGTTGCATCAAATGGACCCCACTCTTTAGTTACCTCATTTTTGGAAAGTAATTTTCAGTTGGGCCCCCCATTGAGTTTGATTGAACTTTCTTTCGTAGAGTTTCATTTGAAAAACTAACAACCAAAAATATATGAGCAATGTGGCCCTTGATGTGCTAACAAAACTCTGATTTTCACCACCTTGCCTTTTGTCTTTGCTTTAGAGGATCTGATCACCATATTTTGGTGATAACTTCCTACTTATACATCTTTCGAGAACCCAATTCCTCATGTTTTGCACTTTTATCGTGTTAAATTTTCCCTCAATCTCTGATTTAGGTTGTGACTTGCCACTAGATTCTAAATGTAGTAAAACTTCACTACAATTATGGTGGTTCATGGGGGATCTCTAGCCTGTTGGTGATGAAGGACCTAGTATTTGGTAGCCTTATTCATTGGGCACGATGTTAGGACTAAAGCTTGTGCATTGCCTCCATTATTTTGCAGAAGGTTGTCTCACTTGGGTGAGCTGCAGCTAATGCTTTTTGAGCTCCCAAGGATATTCCAAAATAAAATAAAAAAGTGAATTCACTTACAACCTTTTGGATGTGCATCTCAAGCTTGATTATGGGTTTCATGGCTCTAGTCACCTTGTCATTAATGGAAGAGTCTAGTGGTAGTTCAATATTTTCATGTTGATTCAATTATTGTTAGAAGTCTTATTTAGGAAGGACATCATCATTAGGATCCCAAGGGGATGGAAAGCCTACCTATATAAAAAAGGAGATGCACTCTCTCCAATTTCCTATTGTCTAGGCTAAAGAGTTGACCTCTTCTTCACATCGTTGAGCAAGTTGTTGTATCACCAAAACCTTAGTGATCTTATGGGTTATCATATCCTAGTTAGTAATCCCCATCATCCCCCATTTTTGATGGCTAGTTGAGCTAAGAAATCCTTGGACGCTTGTGCCTCTTGGAACTATGGGCTTGTAGTCCTTGTGAGATAATCAAGCTCTTTGTAAACTTTAATGTTCTAGGAGGCAATCGACCAGGTTTACTTGAGTACCGAAAATAAGCCTTTAGCTGCCTAGATGACCCCATTCCATAGCACCTAACTAAATTCAAGCGTTTGTTCAGTGCCACTTACCCATTATTATAGCTTTGAGACCATCTTCTATGCTTCCAATTCTACCTCTGCTTCCTCTAGTTGAGTCATGAGACAAGTTATTTGTGTCTTTTCTGCTTTAATCTTAGTATAGAAGACTTTGAACGTTTTCTTGGTCTTCTCAACTCTTTCTCCTTTCTTGCTAGCCTCCTCACTTGAGTTACATACTCATAACTTGCTAATTTATTGCCTACTTGAAGAACTCAACCTTGTCTTCTAGCCTGACATCCTTGAAATTGAGCTCAACAATAACTACCCGATAATCCTGAGCTCATATTTCACCTTCTTCCCTGGAGATAGTAGGCAAAAAATAGACCATGCCCAAAGTGGTGTTTTGTGGGAAGTAGGTGGTCGTTGGGTAATGGCAGGTTGTCTTGTTCGCCAGATCGCTTCTTGTTGCTCAAGTTGCTGAGTATGCACTTAGGCAAATTGATCTTGAGATAATAGTTCAAATATGAAGGTAATAACTTTGGCACCAGATCACTTCTTGTTGGTAATAAGATTGACCCGAGCACAACCCTATTTTCTTCAACAAAAGAAAAAAAGAAAAAGATGAAGTTAGATTAGCATGAAGTGAAGCAATATAACTAGTAAATTTTATTTTGAAATAATAAAGGTAAATTTGAAATTACATGGAATTCTTCAAATTTAATCATTGTCTAGGTGTTGCTTTATTAATCAAAAGTATATTTCGAAGGAACATTTAAATTTATCATCATTGCTAACATAATATGAAGCTTAGTATCTAACTCATGTTGTTGTTTACTATCTCATCTATGAAAAGTAGCCTAGATGCACCTCCACTGACCAAAGGTGCATGGTTTTGTCTATTTCAATGTACCTTTACTGACCAAAGGTGCATGGTTTTGTCTATTTCAATGTACCTTTAAACATGGTTGTTGATATTCAAACAATTTTACCACTTTTTAAAGTTCCAAACAATTTTACCACTTTTTAAAGTTCCATGACATCATTGTAATGTATATTTTAAAGTTCCATGACATCATTGTAATGTATATTTGTAATACAAAATAAATTGTAATGTAAATTTGTAATACAAAATAAATATTGACATGGTCACCCTACTAAACAACGAGATGCCAAGGACTTATTCATCTCACTGTACTTGGAGCGCCTCCCAGTAACAGGGCCTTGCTTGAGAGAGATTTAACGGGGGATTCGGCACGAGTGAGATTCGACTTCTTGGCTTGGAGAAGAGGCCCATGTTCTCAGATGGGAAAAGATTTCTGGTAAATTATTTTGCCGCGTATCGTCGTTGCGGGATTCGAACTCACGACGTCGCAACGAGATGAGGTGAATTTGTTAACGTATCTGCAGGGGCGTCAAGGCGTGGAATTCTCCCGGGAAAAAAGTACGACGGGTTGCCAATATTTTTTCTAAGGTCCAAAGTTGAAATTCTATCGAATAAAATTGGATAAATTTTATCTGTATAGTAATTTAATATTTTCAGATAAAAAATTAATTTATAATTACGATAAAGTCGTACCTAAAAACATGGTTAAATTGAATACCACATCCATAAACGTTAGAAAGTCCTTTCCTTTGCTTTCGTTAAGCGAACATGGGGCCCACAAGGCCGGGTTAGGGCGGGGCCCACAAGGCCGGGTTGCTGTTGGATCTGCCCTGCGGTGTCTACGCCCCCGGCGAGGAATTCCGTACGGAGGTCAGATCTGATGGCGCACTTCGGGCTGACACGTCATCGGAGGCCCCACAGACGCCTGAGTTGAGGCTGCCAGGTTTTGCTTTTTTTTCATTTATTTTTCATTTTATTATGATTGTGATCTTGTGTTTTTTTTTCCTTTGTCCTTTATGATTGTGATCGTTATTATTGTTGCACTTTTCGTATTATGCCCTTGTCACAGGATAGGCCTAAGCGGGGGATTATTATTATTATTATTATTTTTAAATTTTTAAAAATTTTAATTTATTTTATATATATACATAAAATTTTAAATTGAATGTTACATGACTTGAAATTATATGTTATGTGTTAAGTATTGGTCATAGCATAGTTGTAGGGGTTTTCCACACTAATTAAATAAAATAAATTATCCAATCCCACGGGCTTGTCCATGCACAGAAGTAGCTCAGATCCGATTTCTCTGAGTGGTGCGCCAGATTAATGACGACGGTGCAACCCCTGTGCGTCTGACGGTCCCCATATCACGCCGGGTTACCATGTACCGAGACGGTGGAAGTCCTGGGAGCCTTCGTAGATAGTTTGAACCCTACCAGCTATGCTGGTAGTTACTAAAAATCGCGATTGTAACCATTGCTTCTATATATCAAAAATAAAAAATAAATAAATAAAATAAATTATAAAAGGGTTATTATACATAGTGCCTAGGAACTTAAACCCTTTGAGCTTTTGAGTAAGATAAGTAGATTTAACTTAAGTTTTTACAAAATATTTCATGATTTATTATAATGGAATAAGATGAAAGCACGATGACAAATATTTTTACAAAGAACTATATAAGGCAACTTCTTTTTCATCATGACGAGCACGATGGATTTAAAAAAAAAAAAAAAATTAAATGGGAATTTATTAAAGAGTGATATGTTGGTTACGGTTGAAGATGGATTTTTTACATTTTTCTTTAAAAAAAAATGAGAATTTATTAAAAAGTTATGTGTTGGCTACAATTGAAAAGGTAAGGAAAAATAAGGTTATATCAATGTTATGTTTATTACATTGGTTCTTAAGAAATACAAGATAAAATGTTTTGATAATTTTTTTCAAATAAGTCCTTGTAATGTGATTTACAAGATCAATTAAAAAAGTATGACAAACAAATAAAAAAGGGTTTTAAACCGAGTTATCTCAAAGGAATAAAGTAGTTTTGTTCATGGTAAATAAGTTCTTGATGGTTTAATCATCACATATGAAACCCTACATTCTTTTCACTCCATTAAAAAATTAGATATGCTTATGAAATTAGATTCACAATTTAAATCCTGGTGATAGAGACACTTATGAGGTGGTTATTGATAGTATTCTGTTTTCTATTTGGAGCAAACTACATAAGCATTTTCAAAAACCCTGGTGGTCAGGTTGGTGTTGGCCTGGGGAGCTTCTTGTTTTGCAATATAAAGCTCATCTTGGTTACAAATGGCTCACCCCACAAGTTCCAATGGTTGATAAGCTCACTCTGAGATGGAATTTAGTCTCTCTTCCCTCCCAATGGAATAAGAGGTTTCGGATTGCTTGGGCTACTTATATTGAACCTAAACAAAGTTTTTTTGCTTGGAGTCTCTTACATCAAGGGTTACCTATTGGTAGTAGGCTCAAGCATATGGGTGTTCATAATCTCATTTGCACGATTTGTGGACAAGCGAAAGATTTACTGCATGTTTTTTGGTCTTGTGATCAAGCTCAGTCAGCTTGGGAGTGGCTTCTTGAAATTTTTAGACCTTTTATGCAGGAGGATTTTACTGGGGTGCATTCTATTTTGGGTGACCCTATTGCTTTTTCCTTCAACTTGGATGTTGTTTGGAATATTTTTAGAATTGGTACCTTGTTTTATCTATGGAAGTCCCGGAATATAGCTATTTTTTCTCGGCAAGATGTCGGACATGTCTTCTCTGTTGCTGATAAATATGATATATTCTTTGATTCTTGGTTACAAATTCAAGTACAGAGTTAAAAAGTACGGTGGAGTCGCAATACTTGCGTACCCTCATGGATCATTGGGGGAATGCACCTCGCATTATGAGTCATGTGCATCTTCCTTCCCCTTCCAGGTGGCAGTAATTTCTCGACTTCTTTCTTTCCGAATGCATATTTAATACTTGTTTTGGCAGTTGTTATTGGCGATTTGTGGGTCGTTTCTGACACTCTTGTATACTCTTAACCACAACGGTTAATGTATTGGTTTACGGGGTGTGCTAATCCCACCCACCCTTTTTTGTATGATTAAACATTATTTTATTAATATAATGGCTTTTTCATCCAAAAAAAAAAAAATTAGATATCAACAAAGTCTATGGTAGTGTTTGCTTAAGTTTTCTACACGATATTCTCAAAAAAAATGGTTTTGATCAAGGTTGGTGTAAATGTATTAAATGTTATAGCACTCCAAACTATTCTATTTTGATTAATGGATCCCCTAATACTTTAAATCACGCCTTGGACTCTGCCAAGGTGACCTACTATCTCCTTATATATATATTATTCTTATGGAGACATTGGGGAGAGCTTTCTCAAAGGCAAAAAATGAAGGACAAATCAAAGGTATTTAGGTTACAACAAGTGGTCCCTCTAAATCTAGTTTCTAATTCGTTGATGATACTTTTTTTTAGGTCATCTCTTAGTCAATGGGACCATAGAGTTTAAATCAATATTATCATGTTACAAGAAAGTTCCTAGACAGTTGGTTAATACTACAAAATTTAGGATCTTTTTTTTTAACATTGCCCTAAATTTACAATAAATTACTATGGAAATTTTAGGGTTTAAAGTTGAAAATTTTCTATCAACATATTTGGGTATTCCTTTGTCTAGCAAAGGAAATGAGCTTTGGAACTCAAATTTGGATAGAATGAAATCTTGTTTGGCAATTTGGAAAGATAATTTCTTAACCATGATTGGAAGGCTACAACTCACAAAGACTACATTGCTATCCAACTATATATATGTATAATGTCACTTTCAAGATTACAAATAGTTTTGACATCCAAATTTGATGAAAATAAAAGAGATTTTCTTTGAAAGAATGTGGAGAAAAAATGATTTCTTCTTTATAAGTAGGATAAGGTTTGCAAATAAAACATATTAGAGACTAGGGTTGTGGAATTGTAGACATGTAAACTTGGCATAAGGGTCAAAACTTATCTTGAGATTCTTTAAAAATCAAGGCAAGAGTTAGGGAAAAATGATACTTCAAAGGTTCTCTTGATGCAATAAAATTGTTAAAAAAACAACCCAGAGGATTGCCATGGAACTTTATATCAAACAATTTGCACTTGATCAAGAAACACATTAGATGGTTAGTCAATGAGGGGGAGTTTACAATTTTTTGGTTTGATGAATGGTTGAAGCCTCATCCTCTTATTTGTGATACAAAATTATAACTATTGGCTCAAGTATCCCTAGTTTGTAAAGGTCCAAAGGTCAAAGATTATATTAATATGAGCAACAATTCCAAATCATGGATTGTTATTACTAACTTAGTTAAAGGAGAGAAAATCAAACAAATAGTGAATGGGCTTCAAAAGATACTTCAAGAATTCTATTAGCCTATTTTTACACAAAAATATGAGTTGGTTTGAAATCTATCAAAAGATGGAAGATCCCTAGGTCAAGTTGGGATTTGAAAATTTAGAGCAATAAAAATTTCTTACTCCCAACAATTTCCCTTGAAAAAATATTTGGTTATTAGAGGCCTTACCTACAACCTCAACACAACTTCTGCTAATAGTCCAAAGCAAGATTCTTATAAGAGAGAGTCTATAAAACAGAGGAGATCATGGACCTTTAAGACGTGTCTTGTAAGAAGGATCTATAAACATCATATTATTTAATTCTTTACTGTCCCTTTGCTTACACCATTTATGGTTGCTTTTCTAAAAATACATTGAATAGCTTTATCAACATTGAAAGTTGATGAAATGACACACTAATTGTTTCAAAGCTAAAACATTATGCATTATGTGAAGGATTGGTCCTACTATTGTTTGTTAGAATTAATGGCTTGAAAGGAAAAATAATATATTTTAAAAAACAAATCTCAAAATAATATTCATGTCTAAGATTGGAATTGTATAATTACCTCTCTCATCGAATGTTTATAGACATGGTGCTACTATTGTTTGTTAGAATTTATGGCTTGAAAGGAAAAATAATATATTTTTAAAAACAAATCTAAAAATCATCTTCATGTCTAAGATTGGAACTGTATTATTGCCTCTCTCATCAAATGTTTATAGACATGGTGCTCATCATAGAAAGTCTCAATTGTAGAAAAAGAGATGTTAGTCTCTTAGTTACATGATTTGAATATAAACAAAATGTCATTAGCCACAATTGTGTTAACACAAATAACTTGCTTTAATTTATGGCAAAATAAAAATATCCAAAAAGTGGGTTTATCAAAGTTAATTTTGATGGAGCTTTAAAAATATTAAAAAAAAAAGTTGTTGGAGGTGGTGCTTTTAGAAATAATGAAAAAAATCTCCTCTTTTACTCAAAGTCATATGGAACTTTAACTAACAACCATGTAGAGACTAGGATACTTCATATAGAGATCAAAATTATAGTTAAAAAATAAATATTTTAATTAAAGAGCTTTTACAAAATTCTATCAATAAAAGTGAATATAAAGATTGAATAATAAAAAAAATTATTGTTGATGTTCATCAACTATTATTGGAAATCATTTTTTGAAAATATTTAAATATTTATAAAAGAGAAAGTAAATAATAAAAAAATTAATTAATTATAATGTTGATTTCCATTTTAAAAACAATTAAAATTTTAAAAAAATTAATCAAATAAAATTTTATCTCTTAATAAAAATAATATTAAAACAAATTAAAAACATAAAAATAAAAATATTTATAATTAAAAAAATAAGTATATCTATTAAGATATATCTATACTCATTTAAAATTCATATCCAACCGCATCAGTTGATATGGTAGCCCACTCTTATATTTATGGATTTTCTATTGCAAAGATTGACTTAAAATATGTATTCAACAACATTCTTTATGGATATAGTAATTAACCCTGAATTTGAATAGGATTTTGTAGTTTAAATGCACCTTGGGAGTAGTAGTGTCCAATATAATATTATAAATAAATAATATTAAATTAATTTTTTAAATTTTTAGTTAATAGAATAATTTCTGGATTAAATTTATGAGACTTGTATGTTGTTTAACAGTTGCATCTAGTTATTAAAAAAAATTTGCATCTAATCGCATTTTTAAAAATAAATTAAATTGAAATTTGATTAAGATTTAAGCTTGATCATATATCCAGATTTATTTAGAATTTGTTGATAAACCAAGTTCATTGTTAATATAGTAATTTAAGCTTGCATTTTTGTAGTTTATCTTTAAATTTGCATGTTTAAAAATTATATCAAATTTTTAAGTATGATAATTAACCAACACATTTATAAATTTTATAGTTTTGCTTAAATTCATCAAAATTCATTTAATTTTTTTATTTAACAAATATCTATCGCGGAATGCCAAAGGCAGCTCTCTGGGTCTACACACGATGTGCGGCTCTCTGGTTGAAACTGATAATTTACCTTATTCACATGGATTTGCAGGTTACTTTTCAATTTATAATATAAGATTTAGTAGTTCATTGAGTGAAAGATTCAACCAGTATTTGTTTATTAAAATATGTTACACTTAAATTTGTCAAAGGTTTACATATGGTTATTTTTGTTTTCAAATTCATTTAAACCTTAAAGTTGGTCAAATTTTCTTATAACATCAAAATTTAATTAATTAGCATTACAATTTTTACTTGTATTTAATTATTTTTTAATTAATGATATGAATTTTTTTTAAATCGAGGAAGCATTGGGAGGTGTTTGCATTGGGAGGTGTTTGGCTGAGTTCCGTTGGTTGACTTCCACCATGCAAAATGTAAAATGTTTGACTAACAAGTTAGTCAACTACATAGTCAATTGGATCTTTAACAAATTTCAAATAGAAAAAATTATCCTTAAGATGAGATCAAGCAAATGAATAAGTCAAAAAAATGACTAGAGTTGATTCAAGGCGACCAACTTAACCCTTGATAACAAATTTTAAATAAAACAAATTATCCTTAAATATGAGATCAAGCAAATAAACGACAAAAAAAAAAAAAAAAAAATGATTCAAAATGATGTAGCTTAATTTAATATGTAGTGCATGTAATAGCCACAAGTAGCATTTATGATTTGTTTGATTTGGCACTTAGAGTATGTAGCAAAGTCTTCCACTGCATTTTTTTGAATATAAATTAAAGGTTTTTTTAAATACAAAAAATAAAATAAATTGAGCTTCATGACCATTTAGTTGTAGTATAATAGTCTGCCTATTATACATTGTTTGACAAAATTCAAACCTAGATCTCCTCAAAAGTTGAGAAATTTAACCATTTAAATTAATGTCATTTGATTGTTTTATTGAATACAATTTAATAGTTATTTTTTATTTTATATATTTTTTATCTATTACATTACTATACAATTAACAATTAAAAATTCAATTATTTTATCAATATTTATTTTTTAATGATATTAAACTAATAATATATATATATATATATATATATATATATATATATATTTTTTTTTTTTTTTGGATTTAGTTATTGTGAGAAACCTCATATGACCGACGTACAGGGCTGAGCAGTCTCCTCTCAACCATAACCCCTCCTAAAGTTGAGAGCTATACTTATCAATAGTGAATTTAACACAAAGCCACCACACACCCACTCCCTCACACACTCGCCCACACCGTGGTTTGAACCTTTTAAACTAAAAATATTATCATCAAGGCGCTTACCGACAGGAGACCTAGGTTCCAATCCCACGGGCGTGCCCATGCATAGCCATTAGTCCGATCCGACTCCTCTGCGTGTTGCACGATGACGACGATTTGTTTCTTGCTTGTCCAGCGGTCCCCTTCATACCACATGTTGAACCAGACTGACGAAGACGGTGCAAACCATCCGGCGGTCCCCATCTCACGTCGGGTTACCGTTAACAAGACAGTGGATGTGTTGGAAGCCTTCATACCACATGTTGAACTAGACTGACGAAGACGGTGCGAACCCTGTGCGTCCGACGGTCCCCATCTCACATCGGGTTACCATTAACCAGACGGTGGATGTGTTGGAAGCCTTCATTGATAGTTTGAACCTTGCCAGTTTGTGTTGAGAGTTACTAAAAATTGTGATTGTAACCAATTCATCTATGTAATAAAAAAAAATTATTATCAAATAATATTAACTCAACAATTTTTCTTTTTTTTTAATATCCAAAATAATACATAAATAATTATCAAATTATTATAATCTCCTTAATTATCATCATATAATATGAATAATTTTTTTACCATATATCTAACTAAAGTTAATAGTATTATAGAGGATCCAAGGTTCAAACCCGAGTCTGTGAGGGGACTAGGACCTTGGATAAAAACATGTGTAAACTCATTGAAAAATGTGAAGTACAATTGAGGCCACACTTGGAGCCTCCCTTCCGTCATTTAAATTGAGGTCACCAAGATAAAACACCAGCAATATATGGTCGAGGTGTTATGTAAATACTATAATTTTAATATATTAAATAATTTTTAAATTATTATTAATATTCATTATTTGTATATTTGATTGAATTAAAGGATTAGCCCCAAGGGTTAGGTTGATTGGTAATTGTTTGTCTATCGACGCATTTACAAAGAAGAGACTTGGGTTCAAACCTTGGGGGTGCCAATTTGCAAAGGTAGTAGTTTGTTCTAAATCCTTTGAATGTGTTAGATTGACGACGATGATATGAATCCTGAGTGATTGATGGTCCTTCTCACATTGTTGATCTAATGAGGTGGAATAGGTTTGTTGGAAGCAACCCTTATGATTTGAACCATATGCTTAACAATTACTAAATACAAATGTGGTTATAATCGGGCTTTAGCTCTTCTTCAAAAGATCCAAGATTCAAACTGCAACGTGGACGAGTGTGTGAGAGGGTAAATGTGTGTTAAATTCCCTATTAATAAGCATAGCTCTCGGCTTTACGAGGAGTTATGGTTAAGAAGAGGCTGCTCAACCTGTGCGTAGGTTGTAAAGGTTTCTCACACTAACCAAATAAAAAAATAAATAAAAATTAAAGGCGCTTTATCACAAGTCTTTTGCTAATAAATTTATAGTCAACCCATAAAGTTTCTTGAAGACCCGTCAAAGCATATGTTAGGCACTTAGCTTCCAACTTGGGGATAATTTTAAAATGGGGGTGGAAGATTAAATTTAAACTTAATTTTTTAAATAAAATTTTATATAATAAAATGTAAATCACATTTTTAAATAATTTTTCTTTCGTGAATTATTTAGGGAGGTTAAGTTGTCCAACATTTTTGAGTTTTTGTTTATGTCGATGGAATATACTATCACTTCAACTCGATCGAAAAAGAAGGCAACTTAGCCTTCTCATCAAGGCCTCTTCAAGGTGTTATATACCTATCTTTTGAAGAAGTTTCCTAAGAAAAATGTGTCCACTCAGGAACTTCAGGCGGACAACACTGAGGACGACACTTCTTCCACTCCGGCTTCCAAGGTTCGGGGATCAAAAAGGAAGAGGATGGAAGAAAAGCACCAAGGATCGGAGCTAGCAAAGAAGAGGATCAAGGTGGAGGTAACTCCCACAAGGAGCTCTCAACGTCTCAAAAACAAGGAACGTCAGAGTCCAAGGAAGCCGATGAGGATGACCCAAATGATCTTGTGGAGCAGTTTCTTCAAAAGTATGTCATTAAGACTACTTCGTCTACGATCGTTCATCTGGAAACTGCCTGGTCCGCTATTGGAGGAGCAATTTCGTAATTGAAAGAGCACATGAATGCTCTTAGTCTTCTGTTTTTATGTGACACCTTCGAAGAGGATACCCCTGCTGCTATTGTTACTAACCCTGAAGCCAAGGATGATGAGGTTGTGAAGATCGCTAAAGAAATTTTCAAGGATATCCCTAATGATGAGGCTAAGAAAGCCAAGGAGGAGGATTTTGATGAACTTGTAGTTGCCTAATTGGCTGTTATACTGTTTTTTTTGTCTCTTATAGGCTTTTGTTATGCTGTTTTTATTCCTTATGAGGTTTTCCTTTACTGTTTTCTGTTTAGGCTTTTGTTATGTTGTTTTTATCCCTTATGAGATTTTTCTTTACTGTTTTCTGTTTATTCTGATCCTCAAGGATGCTCTACGTTTTTTGTGGTCCTCTGCATCCTCTTCTTTTTTGATGTATTAAGGCGTTAGGCACCTTTCAAATGCCCTCCTTAATAAAAATCTTTAACTTACAAAAAAATATTTATTTATATTATTTTTTTAAGATGATAAGAATAAAATTATTAAACAATATTCATCAAATGTTTTTTTTTGTTACATAAGGGAGTTGGTTATAACCACTATTTTTAATAACTGGCAAGCTCAGAGTTCAAACCACATGAATTGCTCCTAACAAAATTATTTGTTTCGTTCTTGTTGAGGGTTCAAACCACAGAGACTGCTCCCAACAAACCTATCCGTCTCATTTTTGTTGACCCGACGTGAGATGAGAACCATTGGTCACTCGAGGTTTGTATCGTTGTTGCTCCCAACAAACATATTAGTCTCATTTTTGTTAACTCGACATGAGATGGGAACCACTAGTCACTCGAGGTTTGTACCGTCGACTACTACCTTTGCAAAGGGTTGGCTTCCCCAAAGTTTGAAACTAGGTCTCTGATAAGTGTCCAACCACACTTACACTTACCAATCCACCTAAGTTTAAAAATAATATTCATCAAAAGTTATCAATATTTAAAATTTTATTAAAAATAAAAACAATTTATTTATACATAATTTTTTAAAGAGATGAAAATCATAAAATAATGGTAAGTTTTATAGATAATATTGGATCGTCATTTGAGCTCACATCAAATAAATACGATAAGGAAAAGTTTTGAAATATTAAAAGGTGTACTAATTCAATTAAAGATTATTATTGCCGACTGGTATTTGGTGTAATGGCAGTTGCCTAGTTATTATCATCCATGTGGTTGTGAGGTCGATTCCTCTTGTGTTTGCTCGAACGAGCGTTGATATTTATAAATATTTGTAAACGATGTTCAATATAAAAAACTAAAGATTATTATTCTTCTTCAAATAAAATAATAATAAATAAAAGTAAACTTTTAAAATTGATTATATATAAACCCAGGTGTTGTAGGTGAGTTGGAGAGGAGAGGACAATCCTCCAAGGGAGGTCCCAGGTTCAAATATCCACCCTACCAAAAAGTTGAATTGGGTATCCAAAATCCAATTGATAATGTTGGTGTGGGCAAGGTCGGGTGCGACTCCCGAGTGACTTTGACGGTGTAGAACCCCCTGTTCGTGGTCTCTTAGACCAAAGCGGCCTCGCAAGAGTTTTTTCGCTTAAAAAAAAATGATTATATATATGAAATGAATTTAATGGTATTTTTTAATTGGATATATATAAAATTGAAATGGTTGAATCATATATATATATTTTTAATATATATTTAGGGAGTTGGTTACATCCACATTATTTATAGTAACTACCAAGTGGAGGGTTCAGTCCCAAGGGTTAGGTGGATTGGTAAGTGCTAGTCTGGTTGAGCACTTATCAAGAGGAGACCTGGGTTCAAACCTTGGTGGTGCCTGTAAGCAAAGGTAGTAGTCTATTTTGAATCCTTTGAGTGCGTTCCAAATCGACAACGACAGTACAAACCCCGAGTGACGGTGGTCCCCATATCACACCGGTTAACCTTAACGAGACATATAGGTTTGTTGGGTGCAGTCCTTCGTCCTTGTGGTTTGAACCTGGCCAATTACTAAAAATAGTGGTTGTTACCAAATCTCCTATGTAATAATAATAATAAAAACTACCAAGTGGAGGGTTCAAATCATAGGGGCTACTTCCAACAAGCCTATACCACCTTGTTATTGTTGACCTGACATGAAGGAGACCACTGGTCGCTCGGATTCGTACTATCATCATCGGTATCAGTCTAGCGTATACTCAGAAGATTCGACTACTACCTTTACAATAAGTATGTCCCAAAGTTTGAACCTATATAAAAAAAAAAAAACTACCAAGTGGAGGGTTCAAATCATAGGGGCTACTTCCAACAAGCCTATATCACCTTTTTATTGTTGACCCGACATGAAGGAGACCACTGGTCGTTTGGATTCATATTGTCGTCATCGATATCGGTCTAACGTATACTCAGAAGATTCGACTACTACCTTTACAATAAGTATGCCCCAAAGGTTTGAACCTATATCTCTTCTTGGTAAGTGCCTAGTCACACAGACAACTACCAATCCAAAATCATATTAACTATCATAGTTTAAGTACTATCTTTGTAAGACTAAAACATAAATATCATCTTTAAAAGATTAAAAAATTAACTTATTATACTAAATCATTTAATAACAAAATTTTAGTTTTATTCTATTTGTTAAAAAGTTAAAGATGAGTTCCATTCTAAGTAAAAGGTTCAAGGTCTAAATTTTGATGGAGCAAGATTGTATACCATGTTTTGATAACATAATATAATTGGATAACTATATATTACTTAAACAACATACTAAATATAATTAAATAATTATACATTAAGTATAGTTGGATAATTATAGTACACGAGGGCTAGGTGGATTGGTAAGAAGTTTAGCACTTACTAGGAGGAGACCTAGGTTTAAACCTTGTGACATGTCCAATCTAGGTAAAGGTAGTAGCATGACTTGAGTCCACTAAGTATGTGCCAGTTTGATGACAACGGAACAACTTCGAGCCATCGGGGGTCTCCCTTACTCCAGGTCGTGTTTACCAAGGTGAGATAGGAGTTATAGTGGTAACACTATGATTTGATGCTACGGAGGCAATGCGACTTAACCCTGTGACCAATTGTTCAAAAAGGAAAAGTAGTTGCCGATTCCTTTATATATAAAAAAAACAAAAAAAATAGTTGGATAACTATATATTTAGTAAACAACATACTAAGTATGATTAGATAACCATATATTAAATATAGTTGGATAACTATATATTTAATAAACAACATAGGTAAGCATAATTATATAACCATATTTTAAATCATATTTTAAGCAAACAACTTCCTCCCTATAAATATATGTATGACATAATAAACTCTAAAAACTATTTTAGTTTAAACTTATATCTTAATTTTTTTTTAAAACATTATGCTCCTTATCTATTTGTAAAGTGATGTGATTGATATGTATTTAGTGATGACTCCATATGTGTTTTTCTAAACCTGCGTCTATAGATTTTTTTTAAAACCTTTGTATAATAAAATTGCATGCCTCCATTCAATAAACAACTAAAGTGAACCCCATATGCATATTATATTTTATTTTTTAAAATGTACACAAAAGCCTAAAGTCTATACGTGTGAAATATTATATCGTTTATAAAGTTTGAAGAATATATGTGGGTTCTACTTAAAATAATTGTCTGATGGTATTTGGTGTAATGGCAGTTGCCTAGTTATTATCATTCATGTGGTTGTGAAGTCAATTCTTCTTGTATTTGCTCTAAGAGACGCTGATATTTATAAATATTTGTAAACGATGTTCAATATAAAAAATAATAATAATTAAAATATGACCTCTCAAAAGAGTAGGAGATCATATCTTTCATATACAATGATTGCTTGTCTCACTTAAATGTCCTTTACGTATTGTCCTCCAACTCCCTTGTCCTATTGTTTTCCATACCTAATTTTAGCCTTTACAAACATTTAGCCATGGAACCCGTACCTAACTTTTATTATTATTATTTTTTGAAATTTGAATGATTATAGTTATATAAGATTTAAAATTGGTATTATTATTATTTAAAATTTGGTTAGTGTAAGAAAGCTTATCAATAAAAAAAACACAATCATATACACATTCATTTCTTATACTCACCCACACTATTGTTTGAATCTTGGACCTTCTAAAGAAGAGCCAAAGCCCGAACAGATCGGTTGATAGGGGCTGTTGAGTGTTTACGCTACCTAAGTTCAATATTAAATGGTTGAAGTTTAGTTACCTAACTAACTATGGTTTATAAATCTTTACTAAAATATCGTATCTACTCACCACCTCACTAAACTTTTATGGTTTTTATACATAGTTTTTATAGTAGTTTTTTTTTTTAAATGTGAAGTAGAAGTAGAGGTATAACTATTAAAACTCTCGTGGAGAAGCCCAGGTTCAAATCTCTCCCCTCACATGTTACGAATATACTATGTACAAAAAATTACAAATAAAATAAATAAAATAAATAAATATATATAAACAAAATAGAGATATAACTAAACCATTCTTGTATCCAAAAAAAAATAAAAATAAAATAAAATAATATATATATATATATAGAAGTATAACTAAACCATTCCTTTCAAGTTACAATAAGGAACACCTTTTTATAATTCAATTTTAAATAAAAATTCAACCATAAATTATTAAAATATTTTTAAAAAATTATAAAAATATTTAAAAATTAATTAACTTCGGATTATGTTGGAAACCTACTATCATCGGGTAACAATGAAGCTTAACAACCTTTAACAACATGATCTATTTTCTTGTTCAAAGGTCAATCGTTTTTATCTGGTGGGTTTTCTTCTACCTGGTGGACAACCATCAATCATTTGATAATCTTTTATTTAGACACTCTGGCATGGTGTCCAATGATGTGTATGCTGGTCAATTCTAAGGTGTGAATTTCATGGTTGTAAGTGGTGAATGAGATTTAGCCATATGAGATTGTTGGGTGATGTATATGTTTGGCCTATGGTGATGCTGAATTATTACCACAATTCTTTCATGGATTACAATTTTATTAGGTTACTTTCTTTTGTGTTGTTTCTAGAAGCGAGAAGGGTTTAAGTTGGGTTAATTTTTAGGTTTTGTTTTTTTAGATTCGATAGTATAATAAACTTTAATAATCAATGTTTAAGGTTAAGTAGTTCTACTCATCTATAATATTTTATGAAGTTGAAAGTTAAGCTTATCAATAGGAAATTAACACACAACCACACTATTATGGTTTGAACCTTAGACCTTTCGAAAAAGAGCCAAACCCTGAATTGTTGGGCTGTCCTCTTGAAAGCAGGTTTTTCCTTTAAATTTAAATTATAAAACCTTTCATAATGAAATATTCATTTTATTTATTTATTTTTTAAATAAAAGAATTAGTAACACCTTTGTATAATAAGAGAGAAGACACAAGATACACAAGATCGAGTTGGAACGTGATTATTATAAATTCTAAACTGCTGGACACAATCACTATAAATCCTAATCTGTTGGGTGAGATGAAGTCAATGGACATGGTCACTATAAATCCTAACCAGTTGGGTAAGACGAACAAATTCTATTTATAGCGAGTGTTGGACGCAGTCACTATAAATCCTAATCCTCTGGATGCAATCACTATAAATCCTTGTCCGATGGCTAAGATGAAGTCAACAGGAACTCAACCTTCCATGGAACAAAACTAGGACAATCAACCGACAAACACTTAAAAGCTACTTTTCAACCTATCCCCTTATGGTGTGTTATGGTTTGTCAATATATTCCTTTAACTTTAATGGTCAATATTGATAATTTAAAGACTAAATAAAATGGATATATATTTATTTGATTTTAACAATAAATATCTTAAAAATTTATAATATTATCAAAATATAATATTTTATACTAAATTATTATTAATTATTAAATATATTTTTTTAGTGTAATAAATTGAATAGGTTTAATGATAATACTCTATAACTCTCACTAAGAGGTTAAAGGGTCGAAGTTGGAATATAGTTATACATCATACTTCTATAAGCAAAGTTTGGTTGGAAAAATAAATATAGGATAAAATACCATTCTTTATGAGGATTGTCTCGTTATGGTCTTGTGGACATTTAAAAATAATTTACCTTTTAGTTTTTTTTTTTTTAATTACATGGTGGAATCAGTAACTGCCACGAAACTGGGCAGACTGTCTAGTTTTTATGGCCGCCACATTATTTTGCGTTGTCACCCCAGAAGCCGACTTACCTTTTACTTTTACAACTTAATCATAATTAATTAAATAGCAACAAATTAAAAATAATAGTTAATAAAATAACATTATTAAATGATATTCGTTTAATTAATTAAATTTTATAACATAAAAGACTAAGATCCAAATCTTATGAAACAATATATACATAATTGCCAAGATCCTCTAATATTAATTAAGTTGATTAGGCGAAGGTTCAAATCTTACTAGACAATATATACATAATTGTCAAGCTCCTCTGAAATAAAATAAAATAATTTTAATTGCGTTGACTAGACCAAAACAATTTATGAGACTAAAAACTTTAGTACAAGATGGAGTATAGTATACAACCCTCATACCCTTTGGATTCTCCTATTCAGAGTTTCAAAGTATAACAACATCTAAGAAAAAAATTGTTCAACAATGTCAAAAAGCTTAAAATCCTCTTATCATTTTTTAGTGTGTTTCTAACAATTTATGAAACCAAGAGTTTTAATACAAGCTTAATACAAGACTAGATATGTTGTACAATCCTCTGCCTTTTGGATTCACCTATTCAAAGTTTCAAAGTATAACACCTAAGAAAACAATTGTTCAACAAAGTAAAAAAGCTCAATATCCTATTATCATTTTGAAGTGTCTTTCTAACAATTTATGGGACAAGAGCTTTAATACAAGATGGGGTATGGTGTACAACCCTCTACCTTTGGAATCCAAACCTTGGACCTCCTATCCAAAGTTCCAAAGTATAACAACATCTAAGAAAAAAAAAATTTAAGAAAGTTAAAAAGTTCAATATCCTCTTGTCATTTTAGAGTGTGCTTTTTTTTGTTGTTGATTTTGATGAGAAGTTTTTTTGTTTTTTCTTTTCTTAATTCTTTAAAAATTTATATTTGTAAGTTCACTTTTAAAGTGGCCTTATATGCAATCTTGATGTCCTTGTGGGCTTCAATTCAATAGCAAAATGCTTTTTAGTCTTCATTGCTATTGTTGTGCGAAAGGCACATATTCGTTTCGATCTTGTAATAACACTATGAAGGCATGATGTTAAGCATGAGACCATTTCAATCACTATAATCTATTTAAACAAATAAAGTAAAGGTCATTAGCTCAATAAGTTAAATTATTTGATTTTTAGGGTGGAGACCCAAGTTTGAATTTTGTCAAAGTCTACATCATAATCATCAAGTTATTATAATATTACTATGTGTTCATTATGTATTACAAGTAAGGCCTATTTAAGTCCTATATAACCTATTAAAAGAATAATAATTATGAAACAAAAATTTAAAAGAAATTAACACAAAAAACGAAAAAAAAAAAATATATAATCCTTCATTTGCTCTTAGATTTATAAAGTTTTTTATAGCCTTAAGGCTTTTATAAGTCTACTATATCTCATAACTATTATAATGTATAAGATCCTTAAAATATATCGTACCGATAAGTCCTTGTTTTTTCATCCACGAGACCCAAGCTCAATCCTGGGTAAGAGGGGTATAAAAACCCGTGTAAACTCAATTTTTAATCAATTGGCATTAGCTCAATTGGTTAGATTCCTCAATATTAAAGGAGAGACCCAAGTTTGAATCTTGCCAAACCTCAACTGATTAGATTCCTCAATATTCAAGGAGAGACCCAGGTTTGAATCTTTATTATAATATCTAAGCTTTATTATAATATCACTATGTGGTGACTACGAATGAGACCCATTTCAATCCCATATAAACAATTGAAAAAAAAACTATGATTTTTTATTAATGGTGAAAAACAAGGTTTTGAAAGGTCCCAAAACCTTTTACATTAGAGGAGACAGAGAAAGATAAGGCTAATTAAGCATAGGCCAACCTCCAAGGCCAAAAGAAACAAAAATTAAACTAAAACAACCATCCAAAAGCAAAGACCAACCCACCACTCAACAGGGCATAAAGGAGAACATCAAGATGTAAATAACAAAACTCCAAACTCAGAGAGCAAGGATGAAGGTAAAACACCAAGCATATTCCTTGAGAATGGTAACCACCAGGGAGCAAAAGGGCCAGCCCCCCAAAGAGAGGATCACTAGAACACAATTGAGATCTCATCACTGGATAGGTAGGCCCAATGCTTCCAAAGCAACAATTATTAGTAACCGCGAAGAAAAATTGTCTTCCCAAATTTTGAACTGGCTACTATCCACCCCCAAATTAGCCATAACATCAACAACCTGGTTGCCTTCCCTATAAATATACTCAATTTTAACTTCTAACATACCTTCCAGAATCTTTGATGTGTCAATAATATTCAGGATAAAATAATTATCAGTCTTTCCAAACTGCAGATCCCGAATGATGTTCAAGGAGTCACCTTGAATGAGAAGTCTTCTGAAGCCCCTCTCAAAAACCTGGTGAACACCGAAAAAAGAACCTTAGCTTCAACTAGGTGGTTGGTTTGAATACCATAATATTCAACATAAGCCCAAATGACCTCACTATTATCATTTCTGACAACACCCCCTCCACCAACCCTCCCGGGATTACCTTTGGCAACTCCATCAAAGTTTAGAATGACCCATCCTTTAG
Source organism: Wollemia nobilis (assembly GCA_028583015.1). Classification (NCBI taxonomy): domain Eukaryota; kingdom Viridiplantae; phylum Streptophyta; class Pinopsida; order Araucariales; family Araucariaceae; genus Wollemia; species Wollemia nobilis. Next base: position 1,071,645 of record JAQPPZ010001079.1, read on the forward strand.
CTAGTTTATGACATCATTATGTATATAGTAAAGACAACAATTATTTATTTAAAGCAATCAAATTTATAGAAAATGTTGTATGGGATTTGTTTTTCAATGAGTTTACATAGTTTTTTATGAGGGATCCTGGTCTCCTCATAATGAGTGGGGTTTGAACCTTGGACCTCTCAAAGAGAGGCCAAAGTCCTTACCAATGCAATAAACTTCATATGCGATTCTTACTATGTAAATAAGGGTTTTAAATTTATTTAATTCAAGCTTTATTATAATACTACTATGTGGTGATGATGTAATACGGATGGGACCCATTTCAATCCCATATAACCAATTGGAAAAATGAAAAAAAAAACTATTGTCATGTATATAATAAAGACAAGATTTGTTTTTTAAAACAATCAAATTTATAGAAAATGCTATATGGTATTTTTATTTTTTTCAATGATTTTACATAGGTTTCTATAAGAGGTCTGGTCCCCTCATACTAAGTGGGGTTTAAACCTTAGACCTCTCAAAGAAAGGTCAAAACCATTACCACTACAGTAAGCTTTATATGGGATTTTTATTATGTAAATAAGGGTTTTACATTTATTTAAACTTTATATAGAAGGGTTAGGCGGATTGGTAAGTTTTGGGGCTTACCAAGAAGAGAACCAAGTTCAAACCTTGGAGATAAGCCTTGTTGGGATAAAGGTAGTAGTCTGACCTGACTTCGTTAAGTGCATACTAGCCCAACGATGACGATACCAATATCGAGCCACCAAGGGTCTCCCTCACTCCATGTCATATTTATCGATATGAGGTAATATTGTGCATACTAGCCCAACGATGATGATACCAATCTCGAGCCACCAAGGGTCTCCCTCACTCCATGTCATATTTATCGATATGAGGTAATATTATAATGGCATCTCCAAGGATTTAACCTATGATTGATAATAACTTTCCTAAAGATTTGATCCTATACAATAATTAAAAATGAAAGGATGTTTTTTTTTAGAAAAAACTAGATTATATTAATTCATTAATCGAAACATTACAATATTTTGGTGCTAGCACTATCCACCAACTAAAAAACAAAATGAGGTGGATCAGGAGTAAAGCATCCATAACTGAATATACATAAGAATAGAAGCTAATATCAACAAAAATACTATAGCTATATCTTGTTGCAATACACCAGATATCAACATTCATCTATGGGAGAGTCTGTTATATGAAGAAATTTTGGGTGTGTCTTCCATGATATTTCTAGAAGTCTTCAAAGAAGAAATAGAAGTAATCAAAACCTGAACCTGCTCATCATTGTTAACAACCTTCTTTTTAGTTTCTTGTTGGACCTTCTGAAGATCCTGAATCATATGAGAAAGTTGATGAAGTCTATCAATAACATCTCGTGGTGTGCTGGAAGTTCCATAGACTTGGGAATGAATGTGTCCCACATGTAACAAAATATCAAAGGTCAAGTCTGCTAAAACTATATCCCATGGAGGAGCAGATCCAATAAACACCTTTTTGCATCTACACTTCCAAATGTGCTTGAGAAGGATGAGTCTACAAACATCCCAGAGTTTGGGGCACTGATCCAGCTGAGAAAAACCAAGCAGAGAGAGCTTCCAAGATCTAGTGAAAGAGGGAAAAAGAAAAGAGTAGAAGACATCCCAAAACTATTTAGCCATGCCACAAAACCAAAACAAGTGAATTAGAGTTTCTAAAGCATTACAAAAATTGCATAGAGGGGGAATATGTAAAATCATTGCCAAAATTTCAGAAGTTGGAAGTTTTTGATGCAAAAGCCGCCATCCAAGAAGTTGAGTTTTGGATTCAACAGGAACTTTCCAAATCTAAGTAGCAAGAAACTACCATTGGGCATTGGTAAAATTTACTTGCCACTTGACATTGAGCTTAGAGTCTAAAGAAGGAGGACACAAAATATTTTTGTAAATCCAACTAGAAGTAATGGAAGAGATTCTATGACCATTAAGCCATCTCTAGTCATTCCATATATTATGGGTAGTTGTTCCTAACTTTATAAGGACCTCACAAGGAATGGAAGCCACAACTAGGCCATAAGACTCTTTGAACCTAGAGGGAAGGGAACAATAATTGCATATTTGGTTCCAAGTAAGAATTGAGCAACTACCTGGATCCCAGATATCTCTAATTCTATTAATACCTTTCTTCAAAAAAGTTAGACCTTGAAAAGCATTGCATAAAGCTAAAGGTTTATCATTATGGAGGATAAGTTTATTCCACCAAAGACTATTTAGACCGATGCTCAGACCATGTCTCAAGGAGTCAGACTTCCAAACCAATAAATGAGAAACTGATTGCCAAGCTTTCCAGTTTTGGGTAACTGGAATAGATCCTTTAACCATAAAGTAAGGCGCATTAAGGACCTTATCCTCCCAAGGGGTTTCTTTCCATTTACCTTTGTGAGTAGCTTGCGAGATTCTGTAACGAAATAGGTGTTTCCAATTTTCATCACCAGTGATGGCTCTAGCAACCCATTTAGCAACCAAAATTTTGCTCTGGGTAAGAGGATCAATAATGCCTAGACCTCCTAAAGCCTTAGGTTGAGTACAAAGCTTCCATGAGATGGCAGTCATTCCCACCTCCCCATCCCATTTGGTCCATAAAAATTTATGAATGGCCTGAGTTAATTTGTTATAGGCTACCTTGGGGGCCATCCAACAAGAGGAGTAATAAACATGAGAGGCTGCCATAATTTTATTCGCAACTTGAATTCTTCTTGCTAAGGAAAGAAACCGAGCTGGCCAAGCATTAAATTTTTTTGAAGTCTTTCCATAACCTAGTTCCACATATCCTTAGGAGAGATATTAATCCCAAAGGGAATTCCCAAATAATGCACAATCATACCATGAGGGATGATCTTCCACTCACGAGGAGTTGCATCCACGAGGAGAGGAAGAGGTATAGAAGACTTCAGTTTTAGAGTCGTTGATACGAGAGCCAGAGACGTCACAAAATAGTTGAACAATCTCCTTAGCCGTATCCACCTCTTGTTGGGTATTTTGAAGAAAAATAAGGGAATCATCAACAAAATGTGAGTTAAGAGCATGCTTATCCCCAGGAAGCTTAATACCTTGAATGAGGCCATCAGAATGAGCCTTATGAAGAAGATAACCAAGAGCATCGACAACCAAAACATACAAAAAAGGAGCAAGGGGACAACCCTATCTGATAGACCATTGAAGAGGGAAGGAGGGAGAAAGAGCTCCATTAACTTGAACACAAGTTGAAGCATCACCAAAGAGCATACCAATTTGATTACAAAATTTTGGACCGAAACCAAGCCAAGAAAGCATGCTAAGAATAAAATCCCATCTGATTCTATCATAAGCTTTGTCAAAATCTAACTTAACTAAGAGGGCATCTTGATTGGAGTCGATAGCCCATTGCGAAGTTTCCTAGGCCATCATAAGATTATCTAAAATATAACGCCCTTTAAGAAAAGTAGATTGTTCTGGGTGAACAATCGCTTGAGCAACTATTTTAATTTTTAAAGCTATAGCTTTAGCTATGATCTTGTACGAAACATTGAGGAGGGTAATAGGTCTCCAATTGGAGATTTGGTTATGAGTCGTACCTTTAGGAATCAACTTGATAAGCCCTGCATTAATATAAACTCCGAGGGAACCATTATGGAGAGCTTCCAGGTAAACATGATGAAGATCAGAGGAAAGAATATGCCAATTTTTTTATAAAACTCCACTGGGAGACCATCCATGCTGGGAGCTTTGTCATTCTTCATAGAAAAAAGGGTAGTTTGCAGATCGTTCATAGAAAGAGGATATTCAAGTTGATCCTGAATAATGGGGTCTACCAGGGAGGGAATATGTTCCTGCACATATTCCATTAAGATACATTGGATGTCATCCCTTGGCTCCACTGTAAAAAGTTGAGAGAAATGAGCTACAAAAAGATTCATGATCTCTTTAGAGTCAGAAAGAGAATGACCTGAAGGGTCCTCCAACTCAGTGATCCTTTCCAAAATATTCTTATGTCTGAGGTAGTTAAAAAAAAATTGTTCCCTTGTCTCCTTGGGAGATCCAATTGAGGTGAGATCTAACTTGCACCCCTCTAGCACGGTAAGACTCATAAACTCTAGCCTGATTTTCAACATTAGCTAGATCGCATTGAACAACAATGTTAGTAGGGTCTTTCATAAGCATGGAACAAAGATGAGAGATCTCCTTATGAAGGTGACTCTCTTGAATCTTCTTCCTCCTAGAAATAGAGCGCCCATACCATCTAAGGGATGAAACTGTATTGGAAATAGTTATTTCAAACCATTTGATCCAGCCAGTATTACCAGTTGGTCTAGGAAATCTATTCCAGACATGCTCTACGAGGTGGCAACAAGCAGGACTATCAAGGTGGGACACATTTAATTTGAAAGGAAGTGGCATGGAATTAAGGGAGATAGAGGAATTTTGGATAGAAGATAAGATAGGAAGGTGATCAAACAAAGTTGTGTGAGAAAGGACACGAACTTGCTCATGGATAGAGAATTTATCTAGGAAATAATTACTGAAATAAAATCTATCCAAACGAACAAGCTTCCTAGAAGAACCTTGATGATAGTTGGACCACGTAAACCAATTATCTCTATGAGAGGAGGCTTTACCAAACAGAGGGTCATGCACACCTAAGTGATTATGACAAAACAACCAACTACCAAATTCAACACTAGAAAGGGGTCTACTACCAGTCCAACTTTTATCACTAGGATTTTCAATCATATTAAAGTCACCTCCAAGGATCCATTCTGCAGGAGGGAGAGAAAAAACTAACCATTCCTAGAGGGCAATACGACTAGGAGGGTCATTGGGAGCATAGATAGAACAAAATCCAATAACCTGAGAGTTGAGAGCCAATCTGACCCACACACAATGGTGAGTAGGGTCTTCACCATGGTCTAGAATAGCATAACAAAGGGACTTGGCTATGGAAAGGGCAACACCTCCTTTACCATTAATATGAGAAGTAGTAAAGGCAGATGCATATCCACCACCAATGATGTCCATACAATGGGTGAGAGAGTGACCAGTGACTTTCAGTTCTTGAAGGAAAAGAACAAATATATGATTTTTAGCAACTACTTTTCGAACTTGAAACTTACGGTAAGGGAGGGAGAGCCCCCTAACATTCCAAGATAGAAGATTTAAATTCATGAGGGGTGATTTAGAGGCTGCTCGACCTCATGAATTAGAGACTGGAATATATTTTCACTGATTGGCAACAATTGCGTGTTGTCCAAATGGGTTTGTTGAGCAAGAACCTTATTTTGAGCAACTTGAGAGAAGGATCTAGCAAGATCTTTGATAGAGGGTTTTTTTCCTCTGTATGGATGGAGTGATTTTGGGGGGGTTGACGAACATTGTCGCTTGCCTACCATTCTCCACCCATCTATCATAAGACTATCTTTCAAGAGTTGAGGTGAAGGAACGAGAGCTAACTCAAGACTCGTGGCTGCACTTGGTGGGGCTTGTGGATTAACAGGAGTATCAGAGGATTTAGCCTGAGCTATGGAAGGGGCAGGAGGATTCTTGGGGGGAACAACTTGAGAAGGAGAAGGTTTTTCGAGAATAGGTGGGTGTTGAGGGCCATCAGTAGGGAAGTTCTCGACTAAATTTTTAGTTGCAGTTTCCATATGAGGGCCATTAGTTGGGATTTTCTTTGCAATTTTTTTAGCAGTCGCTTCCATTTGTTCCTTTTTAGCTAATTTTTTTAGATAATTTTTGATCAAGTGTCCAACTTCTCTATAGTAAAAACAAGCATTAGGTAAATTTAGGTAGATAAGAGGTTGACTAACATGGAAACCTGGCCCATTGAGGTCAAGGGAGGGGGCAACGACTTGGATATATCCATTTCTACACAAATACGAGGGTGCACTCTATAATTGGATAATTTTTCTGACATAGGGTGAGACCACAAAACCTTACCAAGAACAACAACAATTTTATTGAGAAACGGGTGACATGGAAGAGATAAAAAGGGCAACTCTATCCAAAGAGGGTATTTTTCCCTAGAGGGACCCTCTGGATGAAAATCCAAAGACCAACCTTGCAGATAACAAGTTTACCCATAGATAACCCAAGTTCCGTATTGGAGGGCTTTTTTGGCATGTTCAGGATTTGCAAAGGAGACTGCTATGTACCCCCTTCCCAACCCTCGAATAGCCTCAACTACCCAACCTCTAGTATTTTACCAAACCCCCTAACCCATTTGAGAAAATCAGCCTCTGGTGGTATCCCCCATAAAAAAATAAAATGACAGTACGATCAGACAAGTCATTAGCTACTTCAACAAAGGAATCAAGAAAAAAACTGAAAGGGGCTTACCTTGCTCTGCATGTGGTCGAGGTGTTGCTAGAGTAGGGTTTGACGGGTCAACAGTGTAGCCCTCTGGTAAGCTCCTCTCGCTCTCCGAAATTGTAGGCTTCTTCATGGAATTGTTTGCAAGGTTCCCAAGGGGAGTCAAGGGAACCTGAGATTCAAGACCATTGAGGGATGGAGTTTCATCCATCATAGAAACCTCACATCCCATGCAAACTATTTTTTTGTACCCTAATGCGTCTCCACTGCACATTTGGGCTTATCGTCGGATGGTGATGATTGTCCCAATTCTTTACTCTAATCCCTAAAATATGCACTGCTTTTGGCAACTCCAAATATGGGTCTCAACCGGTGTAATTTATGCCCAGTAGTTTCAATCTGATGCAGATCAGGCTGATTTTCAATTTTTCTCAAAATCTTAGGTTTTCAACAACAACCCATCTTCTCAAAGGAGCTTGCAAACAACTTTCTAAAAAACTTCTGCACTGCAACCTCTGTGTATTCACAGCTCTGCGTTTAAACACTGCACCTGCGTAGAGCTATCCATTGAGCAACAAATTTTTAAAGTTGTAGGCCGAAGCAATGCAATGCCACTTCACTACAGAACCAAAAACCCTAGCCTGTAACTTCTTTCACCGACGATCAAATGAAAGGATGTTATCGATTTCTCTATATAAAAAAAATTACTTTAAATATATATAATTTAATTAATTTTTTTCAAAATGAAAATTATAATATAAAAAAGTAATATTTGAAGAGAGCGAGGATTTTTTCAAATGACTAAATTGTCAATATGTTAGATTATTGGAGGTAGAACATCTCTAACAAAAATGATGTCTTTAAACGTGATCATTATATTTGTATTGTTTCTCATGTATATGGGAGCCTACAATTTTGGACTAATCATTTAATTTTGTGTCTCCCTTCTAAACGTTATTATTATGTTAAATAGATAATCAATTTTTAAATAAATTATATTAGTTTTTTTATTAGAACCAATAATTATATTTAATAAAAATAAAAGAGGTTAAAATTAAATAGGAATCCGAAAAGATTACAATCAGAACGTAAGCTCATTCATATGATCAAAATTAGAACCAGTTTGATGCAACAGTTCCAACACCTTTGCGACGTTAGCTTAAACAAACGCAAGATGACAAAAAAAATATATTTTTAAAAAAATCTCTTAAAAATATTTTTGTAAGGTAAACATATATACCTAGTGTGAGAGGCTAGTGTAGGCATGACCTTTTAATTAATTGTTCTAAATTAATAGCTCACTTAAAAAATACAATTTTGATATTTATTAAAAAAATGATAGAAAACATTAATATTGAATGAATGCATATATTAGATAATTTTTGGTGATGTTAATGTGTAGCATATTTTATTTATATATATATATATCACATATATAATAATAATAATCAATAATTTGTAGGGCAAGCGTGGAGGCTGCGACGAGTGCACAACGACGATGAGCGTGAAGGCTGCGATGAGGATGGATATGGGTAGTAGGGCTTTCGAGGTGATGTGGAAGTAGGCGAGGGTGAAGCCCACAAGGAACCAAAGAGCCAACAACGACAATAACACTTCTCTTTGTGAAAGGGGTGTAAACCCTAGGTGCAATCAAGTGATGGAACAAAGCGATAAATTTGGGTACAGTATTCACAAAAGAGATGCAAACCCTAGGTGCAGTCAAGCGATGGAACAAAGCAATAAATTTGGGTATAGTATTCACAAAAGAGATGCAAACCCTAGGTGCAGTCAAGAGGGTTGTTCGTAAATCGTCTCTTCAGTCTGTGAGAAAGCCTCTTCGGTCAAAAGAAATATTTCTCAAGGATATTTGGGTTCACAGGTGGATGAACCCATGCCCTCTATCAAGATTTTAGAGGATGAATTTGGGTTGGATCTGATTGATCATGAAGCCCGAACAATTATTTGCAAACTCAAAGGCAAAAGACCAGGCCTGGAGGAGCTCAAAGGATACATTAAATATTGGTGGAGTTCAGATTTCCAAGTAACTCTCCTACCCAAAAATTTCTTTTCTGTTTCCTTTTCTGATTTAGAGGATAAATATAGGGTAATGGATTATAGATATAATTGGTTTTTCGAAAAAAAAGGGTGTCTATATAAGACCTTGGACTCCTAATTTCAACCCCTTTATAGAAGAAGTTAATTGCTTCCCAATCTGGGTGAATATTTATGCTCTCCCTATGGAGTTTTGGGGAGAGAAGATATTCACCAAAATCGATAATGCCATTGGTTCATTCCAGTATATGGATGCCCAAACTGAGGAAAATTTATCCAGTAAAATTAATATGAGTAAAGCAAGATTGGTTGTTTGGATGGATGTTTCAATTCCTGGGCCTCAATCCATTACTATCTCCTCGAGCAAAGGGGAATGGCTCCAAAATATTGAATATGAAAACTTCTCCCTAAGATGTTATGGTTGTCAGCAATATGGCCACTTGAAGAAGAGATGCCCGAACATCCGATCATGCTTTGATTCCTCCTTGGTGGAGAAGGGCCTGAATGCGAATGATTCAAAATCTTCAAATGTCCCAGTTCAAAAGAAAGAAGCTCATCCTCTAGATGCACCAATTTTCCAACAGGAATCATGCGAGCAACAAAATACTCAACCCCAAAAGGAGAATTTGAATCAGATCATTGAGAAAAGCCAAATGGTTACTAAAGAAGAAGCTCATCCTCCAGATGCACCAATTATCCAACAAAAATCATGCGAGCAACATAATACTCAACCCCAAAAGGAGAATTTGAATCAGATCATTGAGAAAAGCCAAATGGTTACTAAAGACCATCCAGACGATTCCATGGAAAATATTAGCACCTCAGATGGTATACTCAAAGCTAATTATGAAACAATTAATGACGGTGAGTTTTTTAAAAGTGAAGATCCTACAAAATGTGGTACAACTAGATATTACCTCAGGAGCTTGAAGTGCAAAAATGCATTCTCAGATCTTGCCACTCTATAGGAGGAAGAATCTCTGCTACAGAAGAAAAATAATCAAACTGATTTCCTCTTTGATGGATGACTGTTATGTTTGTTTTTCTTCTATTTGTTGGAGTTATGTGTCATGTAAGGGTTGTTCTTGTTGTTAGTTCCTTAAAAAAAAAATTGATTATGGAACCTTAGCAGTTTGAGGAAGATGGAAAATATCTTTGATAGAAAAGCAAAGATAGGTATGCTTTAATTAATTTGTTAGAAATGTAATGAGAGCAATGTATCATTTTGTTTTTGTAATGGGAGTGGTCCCCAATAGAAGCCACACATAGCTTATTAAAAAAAAAATTAATAATTTATGTTTAATATTTATTATTTTTTACCAAAAATTATGTTCAAAAATATACAAGTTGAGTGACCACTTGATGTTTGAGTGTTTGTTCACGTGTTCAAATTTATGAGAGATGGTTTTTAGCTTATAAAATCTTAGTCAACAGTGATTTGAACCGGATCAATATTTGGGAAAGATGGAAGAGGAGTAGATTTAAATCTGAAGCTCTTTGTATCACGTGGAATTTTGGACTAAACTTTATTTGGTGGTAATTGTGGCTGGAGAGAAGTGGTAGAATTTTTAGAGAAACCTTTTCATCCTTGAATGATGTCTAATAAGTCATTTGGAGCAAAGTCATGGAAGCTATGACAGTATATGCTAAATAGGAAACTCAGGATAATATAGGGATGACGAAGAAGGAAGTTGATGTGTAGGAGGGGTAGGATAGAGCTAGTTGGAAAACACCTCCAAAAGGATGAATTAAAATTAATACTGATGGAGTTGAAAAAGAAAATATGATTAGAGTTGAAATTGGAGTGGTATGCAGGAATCATATTGGTATAGTTCTCTCTTGGGAATTGTAGGGCTTGGGCAAGGCAATGAACAATGAAGCATAAGCCTTAGCTATCAAATTTGTTTAGCATGAACAAACTCACTTTGTTCCTTTGAAATAACACAATATAAAATACCTTTCAACCTATTTTCCATAATTTTTTAAATGATTTTATAAATCATATTACAAACACTTATAAGGTGAAAATTACTGAAATATTTTGTTTTACCTTTCTTGGAACCAATGTAATAAAAGTGCCACTGATATCACTTATTGTAGCCTTCCTTTTCGGGCCTCTTCAATTCCAACCAACATATAACTCTTCAATAAATCCTAAAATTTTTGAAGCAAAATTTTAGAAAATCCATTAGGGCTAGGTGCCTTATTAGGATGGAAAGAGAAAATTGCTTCATGTGGCTCCTTCATAAATATGTTCTTCATCAACCTTTCATTTTGTCCATGGGTGATAATTGATGGAATATTTGCAAAAGCTTATCCTATACCTCCTTATATTGCCTAGTATCTTACAAAATATTTTTAAAATAATTAATTACTTTGTTTCTTATATTTTCTTCTTCATCGATGTTTCTTTCATCTAGATTTCAAATATTTTTTATGTAGTGAAAAAAAAAATTGTTTCTGTTGTAGCATGATTTTTTTTTGTATTTGTATCTCCTTCCTTGAGCCACTTCTCCTTATATTTTTGGAACCAATATGACTCCTTTTTCAAAGCATTATCTTTTTTTTATTAGGTCAAGAAGGAGTTTTAAGGATCCTCGAACCTGCGGGTTTTGAGAGGGACCCACAGCCTGAGATGAAGGTTTTGAGAGGATCCCACAACCATTACAACAAGCTCCAAAAGGAAAAATATAGTTTACACCCAAAAGGGTAACCCACCAACAAGGAGCAAAGGCCAGAAAAAACTAGCCACCAACCCTCCTACATAAAGTACAAAAATAAAATCCTAGAGGATATGAACTGAAGGCCTCATATGGGGAACAACACCACACCCATCTAACGAGAGTAAACTAAAACATCCCGCTCAAAATTAAATTTGAAAATTAAGAACCCAGGCGAGCAAGAGGAACATTTCGACGAATGGTAAACCAACACTAAAAATTGGGCAACAAACCCTTGCAACAAAAACCACCCACTGAGTCAGACCCTACGAATGAAAACTTGCAATAGTTGAAAAAAAAAATATATATACCATGAGTCACCAAAACCAAAGCAATTGCCACAAAACACTAGCCTCCACAACTCCACTGATAGCAAAATACTTGTTTTCACCCAGTCGTAGCTAAACTAAACCAGAGAGCAAAACTACTACTGTAGAACCAAGGCCTAAAGATGCACATGATTTCCCAAAACTTGCTCAAGCACCAAAAGATTAAAAGATAAACTCCAGCTCAAGCGCCATAAACCCAAAAGATCCCATCAAACGAAAGTAGTAATAGCACCGGGATAAAAAATAGAGACCGAGGCCCCTGAGAGGGACAAGGGTAAGATCCAAAAAAAAAAAGCCTTAGAACCCTAGGATCAAACACACCACCACTGCTGGAACTAGAGAAAGAAATATTTGTAGACCGCCAAAGCTAGGAAACCCACCAGAGACATGGGGCCAAAAGTCGAAAACCACTATAGCATAACAAACCACTTTCACCCCAATTGGTTTGCGTTGGTATTTGACCTCGTCTCCTTGAAACAGCTAAATACAACAATAAATTACCAAAACCAAAAGAAAGTGACACAAACCAACCACAGACCCACTACTGGTAGAGAACCCTAGCAACAAAGCCATCCAAGAACCTTCCAACCAGAGCAACCAAGCCACTAGAGTTGAAGCCAACCAAGGCAACACCATCAGATTTCCATAACCAAACAACATACCAAGCTCACCCCAACGACTTAGGGTTGGTATATGGCCATTTCCCCTCCTTGGAAAGCCAAAAAAACATGAAGCTATCGAACCCATAAGAAATGCTGCACAATCCAAAAAAGTCCTCAAAACTAGCAAACAACCCAAGAAACACAACCACCCAACACACCCACCAACCAGAGCGAGAGCCATCCAAGGGGTCAATAGCTAGAATTTTCCACTGCATTATAATGACCCAGGATCACCCCTACAAGTTTGGGTCAACATTCGGCCCTCTTCCCTAAATAAGAGTGATAATGCCAAACCCATAAGAGAGTAGAACATACTAGCAAGACCCCCAACAAGAAAAACATCTTGGTCACGAACCACAATAGAGAAACTAAGCATGACTAGCAGCCATATCCAGAATGGGAGAACATGAGACCTCCCGCTCAAAGGGTTTTAGAGTGTCAAAGATGAAGTGGGAGACCTCACCATTTGATTATTCTATGGTAAGGCTCAGGCCCTCACATGCCCTCTCTACCATGGTGAGGCTCATGCCCTCTCTGCCATGGTGAGGCTCAGGCCCTCTTTGCCATGGTGAGGCTCAGGCCCTCTCTACCATGGTGAGGCTTAGGCCCTCTTTGTCATGGTGAGGCTTAGGCCCTCACAGGACCTCTCTACCATGGTGAGGTATTTTTCAATGCATTATGATAATAAGAAAGTAATTAATTTTTTCACATAGGAATCCTAGTCCATTCCATTGATTTTTATTATCTCTTGTTAAATTTTGAGCCTGGATTCAATTTCGTATTTTGTTTAATTATGTTACCAAAATATTTGGCATTCTAAATATTTCATCTTTTAAACAAACTTGTACATACATGATCTTTCATATTTTACTACATCCCACCATAGCATAACCATTTGTAATAAATCATGGTCTTGGAGCCACATAGACTAGAAGCAAAATGGCTTTAGATGACCACTATTAGATAAATAATAAGTCAAAAGAATGGGTTTGTGATTCATGTTGGGATTATTACAAAGTTAGTGGTTAAAACCACTAATGTATAAGTCTTATGTGAGTTGTGAGTTATTAGAAGCAAAATTTAATCTATTAGTTTATTACAATCTATGTTGGAAAAACTAAAATGTATCTAAAGGTTTATCAATGAAAAATGTAATCAAAGCATTCAGATTTTTAAAATTTGGCATCAAAGCACATGGTAATGGTAGAGCAAGATTATCTATCGAAGGAATGGTTAAGACATCCTCCCACCTTGCTCTGTAGTAAAATATTCAAGCTCTAAGGTGTTCCATCAATGGAATCAAAACAATATCAAGCCAAGGACAATTTGTGTGACATCAAGAATGGATCCATGTATTTTGAGATGCTCAACATTTTTCTTAGATATATCATTAAATAAAAAAATAATAGTGAATCCCTTGTCAAGGCCAATATGGTTCCAATTCTCACCAAAATTATTTTCATTTAAGACATGGATTTCGATCAAATCAGTAAAACTACCATGCAAATTCATGGGTAGTTGTCAAAATTTTGGGGTTGACTCCTCACAATGAGAACACCATTTGAATCCTAGTTAGCCCTAAGCTACTAAGTTTAATCATCATCATTTTTTAGAGTGGAAGCCGCGATGCCAATATTGAGTTGACAAAACTAGTAAAAAACTTGGCAATTGATAGGGAAATAAAAATCATAATTACCTCATAGGACGGTCTAGTTGGCTGCTCTGCTCAAGCTCTTAATTATAGATGTGTACTCAATGGAAGGAACACTATGATACCTTCTGAGCCTATGTGCTCTTAAGAAAAATAGGTTAAAGATAATCTTTCTTAGAGTCACCAGTCACATGATGAAGGTCCTATGAACCATCGACACCCATAATGTGGAGCACATCTTGGCCCTCTTAGAGCTCTGTCTATCTTGTGTCGTTGGTAGGACCTCCATTGTTGATCATCCATAGTGCATTTATATAATTTTTCATAAAATTCTCAAGGTCTCCAACTCTACCATGGAGCACTAGTGAGAATTCTAACTTGACATAAAAATTAAAACTCTCAACAAGGAGATAAAGGACCTCTTGATCATAAAGGTTGTCATGAAGCTTTTGAAGCCTAGTCTAGATTTGGCTAAGCTCATTCAAAGGTATTGTTCTTATGGGTCCTAGCAAGGGACTATTACCTATCTATGGCCCAACACAAACTACATCAATGTTATTGTAACATGTATAATGGTTATGTATATCCCCACTATAATGGGGGTCTTTCCCTCATGTGCACCATGTATGCTTCCTTCAAATGCTACTTCACTCTTAATATCAAACTACTCTACAAACCTTCAAATATATACTACACCCTAATACCCAATATGAATTATTTTGAGTTCCTTCCAATGCAATGCAATGAAGGTTCACTGAGTGTCCCAACCATGCTAAATGAGCAAGAGCTAGTCAAACTAGTTAATGTGAAGCCCAACCAAGAGTACAAACTTGTGGTCACTACATATGTAGTATTATATTGCTATAGAGTGGGGAATTTGTTGATATTGATCAGGTTCCATAACATCACCCCTTAGTTCCATTTTATATGTTAAAATAATATCGTTCTAACCATTGAATCTGACAAGACTAATGAAGAAAAGCTTCAAAGATGATGTCAAATTCTATCAAGCATCTAGAGCCCTTTGGCACTAAGTTTGTCAAGAACACCAGTTACCCATACAATCCTAAATATTATGCAAGTGAAGAGTTCATATTGAAGGTAGGAGTAAATATTAATTCTTTCCCAATATTCAATGTGCCCATAAACTTTGTAATATCACACTTAGTAATGGATATTTTTAAGGCAGTACTTGGTAAGCACCAAGAAACCAAAAATTTACAATGTTGACTTGGTAGGAATAGTAAGGACCATCCAAATACTCTATTTATTGTATGGACAAGTTAAGGCCCATGTCACACTCAAGGTGAATGGTTGAGCTTGTCCCCATTTACAAGATGATGTAAATCAATAAGGTCCAAATCCAATTGATTATCTATGATTGGTTGTGTGTGTCTCCAATCAATTGTTGTGGATAGTAGCGTGTGTCCTTGCTTGCAACTGTGATGTTAGATAGAGTGTATGTCCCTATCCAATTATGTTGTATTACCATTGATAGAAATGTTTATCCTTATCCTTGGATAAGCGTCTAGTGAGGCCATTCCCACTTAAGAATCATAGTGAGAGCATTCCTACTATTTCTTGTAGTAAATAATTGAGTGTGTCCCTATTCCTACTCTAAGTGTACTTGATGAACTATTGAGTGTGTTCTAGTTCATCATATGGTTATTTGTACTATTGTTAGTATCCCTACCCATGTTTGAATCATGATGTAATAAGGAGAAATGTTAGGATTTATTACATCATATGATGTGATAAATCATAATAAGATAAAAATAAAGTGGTTAAAACCACTCACATAAGAGTCTTGTGTGAGTTGTAAGTTGTTAAAAGTGAAAGTTAATATGTTAATTTGTTACAACCTATATTGGGAAAACTAAAATGTATTTAAAGGTTATTTATCAATGAAAATGCAATCAAAGCATTCTAATTTTCAACATTTATCTAATCCTAGTCGCAATAAAATATCTAAAGAGCTTTGTGTGAAAGACGAAAGACACCATAACAATTGAAAGTAGAAAAAGTGCAATAAAAATTAGAAATTTGCAATAGATTTGAAATTGATAAACTTTACAATCGACCTCCCAAAATGGAGGGTTTTCTTTTACAAGTGAAATCTATGGTGTGACAAGTTATCTCCTCAAGCACACATCAAGTTTTGGGAGGGTTTAGAAGATACATTTCTTGAAATCCTGGGCTTCCATGCATATCCAATACCTACACACAAGCCCACAATGAAAATATCAATAGCCTTTATGAGGCCTTTCAAGATAAGGCCTTAAATCATGAAAAATAAATACAACATATTACAAAACCAATTGTAGAGTGGTTGATATTACTCCAACTGAGCTGAAAATTTGTGGAGACCGTCCTTTAGATTTTAGGAGTCTTCCCTCAAAATTTTAGAGCAATCCTAATGAGGAATTATTATACCTAAAACAATGAGGGTGGGTCTAGTTGGATTATGCATTTCCTGGATGTATTTTGGAGCCTTTGATGCAAACCAGGTCAACTGTTAGATGTAACCTGTGGGTGTGGTTGTAAAACAATGATTAAAAAACATTCCCAAGAGCCTCCATGGTTGAATCCTTCAAGATCTCTGAATGGTATACCTGCAATCACAATATTAAAACATGTATACAACAAAATCAAATAGAATTTGAGTAGAGTTTCGTTATAATTCTTGTGCACACATGAAAAATGAAATGGAGACCTATTTATAAAGTCTCCCATGGATGGAGGAGGGTGATGAGGATGGAAGAGAGTGGGTGACAAGTGGCATGGGTGCGTAAGAGGGGCATCTTAGAGATTCTCCACTTGGAGTGGACAAATGTGCAAGTTTCTCTATTTGGGCTATGACACCCTATGACACATTATGATGCATCATAACATGCCTCACTAATGCTCTTTTTATGGAGAGATTCCTCACCCACCAAAAATGATGTGCTTGATCAATGTGCTTGGGTGGAGGGAATCCTCACCCATGTGCATTAATGTGCTTGAAATATGGAGGAAAGAGGGAAAATAAATGCCAACTGGAGTTAATATGAACTAGAGTTAAAAATAACAAGTGGCCCCATGTTGATTGCGGTTAGGTGTAGGAAAGGGCCAAAGTGGGTCAAAGGGGCTAGAATAGGTCAAAGGGGCTAAAATAGCCAATATTAATAATTTATAAGGTTTGCAATACATTAATTAAAATAATTGCACACATTATTAAATATTAATATTAACTATTACAAATGTGACACTTTTTAGGTGTCTACAAATGCCCTTCTTTGTACCACATTGTGTGAAAACACAATATGATGCAAAAAACCCGATGACACTAACTGCTGGCTTGACAATGGATAGAGGAAACAACATAAAAATGATGAAAGCGACCATTACCTTAAGGAGGGTGACATAATATTATATCAAATCAAGAACAATGTGAGATGTCCTAGTCACGGAAGTGATGAATGTCCTTGAATCTTTGCATTTGACAAATTGATGAAATCGAATTGACTAGAAATTTGATTTTTGGAATCAAGGTTTGATTAAAATTTTTGAAAGAGAAAATAAGATTGGTTCTGCTATTTGCCCTAGCAGAGGGAGGGTTAATGATAGCCTTAGGCAAAGATTCTCAGACACACATAACTTTAATTAGGTGTTTGCATACTGAATTGATTTGAGATAAAATTTGCAGGAACTTGTCAACCCCCTTAAACGGTGAGTGGATGGCAAGAAATAGGCGACAAACAATTGATAGAAAATGGATGAAAATGGTAGCATGGAAGAAGGGAAGGTGCACAAAATGTGATGTTGGTGGTCATGTGCAAAATTTGGGAGCTTGTGTAGCTTGATGATGTAGCCTATGGGCCTAACATTATTATAATGTACGAGATGCTTGCAAGATGATATATAGATACATATTTTGTGCAAAATTATTTTGTGTTTGTGATGATGATGTGATGTGTTATGCATTGAATTGATGATGATGTATGTTGTTAATTTATTGATAATGCATGAATAGATATAGTAATTGAAATGAGATGCATGTGAAGAGACTCATGATGGATGGTTATTTTGATAAAATAATAAATGTGACTAACATGAAATGGAATGGTTATGAAACTATGAATGAAAACATAAGGTGTCTAAATGCATGTTTGATTATTGTTTGAAAATGCTTAACAATATTTTTCTCACTTGTAAAGTGATTGATTAATCAAGGGCATCAACACAATGGTACTGACATAATTGTGGAATAGAATGGAGTGAATGTGATACTATAGAAATAGGGGATAAATACACTATAATAAAAAAGGTGACAAGACTTGTCATTTCATCTATCCCAAGAAAGGAAGGATCGATAAGTGCTTTCAGGAAGGTCAAACACCCTAGTGATATCAATCAAACTCATCTATTGATTAAATAAGTTATTGAAGATACAAAGACCAACTAGGGGAGTCAAGGTGCTCAGAGACCAATGTGTGTGCAGTGATGTTCATTTCTAATTTTAAGAGAGGTAGGACTGATCACTTGTAATTCAAGCCATTATAAGCTAGCTCATCATTAAGTAGACGTAGGTTTATACAAAAGAAGGTCGCTAATGTGACAACTATATCACCACGAGGGTATACTTCACTAACAATTAGGCTTCTATAGCCTCGATGGAGATAGCCCCACAATCCTTCGACGTTACTTCACTGCCAACCAGACATCTATAACCACTGTGGATATGTCTAAAATTCCCTAGAATCCATGATAATTGATACCACTGATATTTTTTTTTGCTTCTCTTTTTTTTTTTTGCAAAATGGATTCTTGGGGTTGAATTATGACATGATAGGATGAGCAGGGGAAACCATTCACTTTATGGCTTAAAGCTATGCATGGCTTCATCTTTCCTAGACTCAAAATATGATTAATATATGAAATGTGCATGGTCCAAGAGGAAACTTGATATAACTAGGAAGGCCTATAACACTCAAGGGATACATGACTTTCAATAAAGGTTGACTAAGATACTAGGTATGGTTGAATGATCGAAAGAACCCAAAGATTCTCCAAACCTACAAGAGGAAAGAGATAAAGCATGGTGAACTATGAATGGTGGATATAGTGGATATGGTGAACAAGTGCATATAAAGAGGTTAGACAACTATGACTATGAAGACACCCTTGATTAATACAACCACAATCCTTCATAATGATGCTTGTAATAAAACAATGATCAAAATAACATTAGAACAAAAAATAAAAATGCAAAATGAAAAGGTAATGAGCTGGTGGTGGAGTGAGAAACAATAAAGAATGAACGAGAAGGAAAATAAAGACGAAGAAAGGGGGAAAGGAGGGGAGGAACACATCAGTCTATGGTACGTAGCTGCTCGAAGCATGACTGTACAACAAGGAGAGATGTGCGAGAAATGAGAGGAAAGAAATAAAAATAAGGAGAACATGAAGTGGAGGTGAACTGATTGAAAAAATAAGAGTGCTTGTGACATGAGTTGGTTGATCGATTGATTGTTTGTGTTATTTTTTATTTGATTATTTTTAATTGATTATGTACAAGAAGACAGAGTTGAATATGAGCCAGGCGTAAAATGCATGTAAGTGAAGGATGGTGATAGTGGTTGATGATGGATGCAAAGGGACTGGAGTGACACTTGAGAAGGAGGCATAAGATTATCTCAAATTATGATCAATGTGAGATGCCCTAGTGATGGAAGAGACAAAAATATTTAAACCTTACCATTGATAAATTGTTGAGCACATTTGGGTGTGGCAAATGAGCCAACCATATGGTAGGTGTCCTCATGATGCTACAATCGATTGTAGGTAATCGATTAGTTTTACAACCTTGATGCAACATAGGTATGTAGACCCATACAAACATAGGCATGGTGCATAGCAAATCAAATTTGATTAGAGTTTGTGTTGAGAAAATAAATTATGTATTTTGACTCGATAGAGTAGGGTTCATGATGATCTCAGGCAAGGTTCTTGGACAAACGTTGATTCCAAGAATGGGTGTTGTGGATTGATCAAGATTCATGACAACATTGAGTGGGTAGTGTCATCCAACTTAAGGGACAAGGTGATTTAGGATGGGCATGATTTGGGTGGATGAATTTGATTGATGGTTGTGTGTGATATGCATGTGGGTGGAAGAGGAACACTAATGAAGAGGAGGAAATCGAAGCAAGAAGGGACCATTGGGAGGGGATTATGTGGATGAGGTAGTTAATTATTTATAATCTAGATCTTGTACTAGATATTGAAAATATCGACATTCCTCGATGTCATGACCCTTTTGACGATGGTAGATGTAATAGTGATATTCTTTATAGAATTTAGGTTTGGGATGGTTGATTCGCACTAGACAGATGTCAGGTAAGGATGTCACTTTTGCATCATTCGATCGTTGGAAGAAACTGGACAATAGCTCTAATAGGGGTGTCTAGGGATAAGGAGGCTAAGGTCGATTAGAGGGGCAGGACAAAGAAGGTAGAGTGGAAAAGAATTGGATGGAGGAATATTTGGAGTGTGGCATTGAGGCTCTTTGATGGCTTAACCTAATTTTAAGGTTGGTGAGTTGGTCACAAATTTATTGCAAGATAACTAGTGGTGGACTTAGAGTAGGAAAGATAGGTGGGGATGATTGGACATGATGTTGACGATTAAGTTAGGAGGGATGAGGAAATAGAGGAAGCAAAGGTGGATGAATATAATAGGGTGAGTGACGAGGTTGTTGGGGTTGGACCATGTGAGGGGTACAAGGTAAAGGATAAGGTGGGCGACAAGGTGATGGGGGTCAGGCTACATAAAGGGTACACGACAAAGGATAAGGTGTTGGAAGAAGAGGTGGTAGATATGGTGTTGGAAGAAGAGGTGGTAGAGATGGTGTTGAGAGAAGAGGTGGAAGACATGGTGTTGGGACACTACACCAAAAAAAGAGCTTTAATGATGGCTAAAATAATGCAGTTTTTTACGACGGTAAAAATCCACCTTTATAGATCTTAAAAGAGTGGTTTAAAACTGCCCTCTTAAGATAACCACCATCTTAGGGTCACCCTAAGAGGGCAGTTTTAAACTGCCCTCTTAAGGATAAGAGGGCGGTTTAAAACCTCCCTCTTAGACCTTAAAAATCATGTACAAGATAAGCAAGAATTTTGACGCGGGAAGTGGGAGTTTTAACTTTTTAATTTTGAAGCGGGACGTGGCCAAAAGCTTGATTACCCTATATTTTGGGGAGGTCGAGGCCATGAACACTTCTGAATCGAGGATTTTTGATGTTGTCATGAATGATGAGAGGATTGCCAATATAAACTTCTCTATAGAAAGTTATACGATCAAGAAAAATATTAAGTTGAATCACATCCATGTGCAAGAGTTAGTAATCTTGCCGGTTTCAGGGAAGCAGCAGGGGAATTCTAGCTGTGGGTCTCTCATAAATGTCCTGGAGCGTTATGCCCTGGGTCAGCAGTTTCTTTATCAGTTATGTAAAACATTGAGCACTGCATCAGCTACGTTAAATAGAAGGATAGTGGGAGGAATATTATTTCAACTTCTCCATCAAGTTTAGCCCAAGTTTGTTTATTTTACTAAGATAGGACTATCTTGCATTTGTATGATCTTCTCTTATTTTTTTCTTATATATCTTTCCAGCTCTGTGTAAAAGGTTGTGGCCTTCAACCTTTTTTTATCAATACAAAAAATAATAATTGACACAGCTGAAAACGGATGACAAAGACGATAAGACGAGAATGTCTCTAACTTTGAGTTTTAGTTCTGCTTATTTTGATAATGCAATCGTGAAAGAATATCTAATAGACGTTTTTTTTTGGTAAGCTACAGTCAGTTCACTATTGAATTTTAAAAGGGCTTTTCCTCAAGACGACTTGATGTCCGAGTGGATATCTGATCCTTGCTTTGGTGTTGAATGGAACTCAAACAAATGTTATAGAGGCATTCACATGCTCTTTTCCTTTTTGTTACCTTTCAATTTTTCTTGAACTGAAAGAAGTGCTAAAGAACTTAGAATTTAATAAATTGCTTTCATTACTGCCAACAATTTGTCAGGAAAGGATCTGACAGGACATATACCAGATTTGTGCAACTTAACTGAATTGGAGACATTGTGAGATAAGTCTAAGCCCATGACTTTGGTTTCATCAAAATTTGTTTTATCTTGTCATTTCAATGACTTTGGTTTCTTCAAAATTTGTTTTATCTTGTTATTTCAATATTCTCCAACAAATAACAATCTTTAGTTGGCTTTGTTCAGATAACTCCAAAACAATAAGTTGAGTGGTGATGTCCCAGACTGCTTGACTAGATTCACTAAACTAAGAGAGTTGTATGTTTAATTTTTTCTCCTATGAAATGCAGAACATCATGTTTATGTTTGTATGAAAAGTATATTTGTGTTGAAGTCTGTATTTCACTTCGTTGGTAGGAACTTGGACAACAATAACTTTAGCGGATTCATTCTTGCAGGACTCTTAAGAAACAAGAATTTAAAATTCAAGTAAGCACGATTAGTCTGTCATGCTGGAATTGATGCCTTTTATTTTTACGAATTCCATTTGTCAATCTCTTTGGTCAACCATCTCATATTTGAAATGCACATTGCAATGTCTAAGCTGTAATTTAGGGATTTGGTTATGAAGATAAATCATAAAACATTGAAAAAAATTAGGTGGATTGGTAAGTGTTTGTCTGGCCAGGTATTTATTAAGAAGACACTCGTGTTTATATTTTGGAGTAACCTGTTTGCAAAGGTAGTAGTCTGATCTGAATCATTTGAATGTGCCGACGGTACGAACCCTGAGGAATCGGTGGTCCCTTAAGTCAGAGATCGCAGGATCAATAATAAAGAAGTGGAATAAATTTAATAATGTAAGTCATCTACCTATCCCAATCTGTATTCAATCAGTGACTCATCTTTTGTGTGTGCCATATGGTAAACACAGTGCAGTACCTAAGAAAGCCGAAGTCGAAGTCCAGTCACCATAACGTTATAAATATAAAGACAAAAAAGTTAAATTAATTGTATTTAAGATTCGAGAAGACCGACAATCCTTTTTTTCAAATTGAAAAGCAAAGACATTGAGATGGTCTGCCATTTCCCGCCATTAAAATAACCAAACAAATTGAATCCCTATGCAGAAGTTGTCATGTGATCGGATTAAATCATTCAATAATTATGGTTCTGACTTTTTGGCATATTGTATTGCTATTTATTATGGGACATCCATATATACCACACAATACCATTCTATTTTTTAAAATATCAATATTAACGGTGTGATTGTCAGAGTCTGTGGGACAAGCTCAAAAGCTTCCCAAGATTCTTGAAAGTTGCAATTACTTATTTTAAACTATAAGTAAATACGAGGAGAAAAACTAAAGACAATATCCAATTCTTTGAAAAGAATGACATTGATATTTGATCCTAATAGCAGTTAAAGAAAATGGTAAACACATCAAGCTAGCGGATAAATGATATACCAAAAGTACAATTATCATCGATGTAGGGGATACAAAAATTCATTCATACTAAAATAGAAATGATTGATAACAGTTGCTTGTGGAGGGTCGACAATAGGGTGTGGATCCTATTCACATCGACCAAGGCCAAATCCATGCCAATTGAAATGTTGGAAATATTTCATAGCAAAGGAGAAACTAGATAAATAATTGATGTTATCACAAAATGACACTATAGACTCAATAGAAATAGGTGGTTCAAAGGAAGCATCAAGACCCCCTTAGACAAAGTTGGTATAATTGGCGGAAGAACCAATGGGGACGATAATGCCAACAGTTAAGGGGATGTCATGAGGGTGACCAAAATCCTTAATTGACTTATTAGGGGGGGAAGAGATAGCAATATTATGGACAAAACACTCCCTCGAGCCAAGATTGGACGTCTGGACAGAGACAATAGGGGACTCTTGATGGAATGAGTGGAGGGGAGAATCCAAGAGAGATGGCTTGGAAGAAGTGGAGGACACAATAGAAGAGGATGAGAGCTCAGACAAGGTGGAGGAAGATGATGATGGTATAGATTGAGAAGATGACAAATTGGAAGAGGATCTAGATGGAGTGGTTTGAGAAGATGATGTGATAACAAGAAGAGGAGAAGAAGTAGTTAGAGTAGATGACATAGAAGATGAAGTTGAGGAGGAAGCTAATTTGGTAACCTATATTGTGGTGGAAGTGGAAGTAGATGGAGGAGAATTTGTTGGTTGAAATTCCAACTGGGTAGTGCACTGCTCCCAAGATTGATGCTCTTGAGGGATGATAGATGAGATGGATGAAGTAGCAATAGAGTGGTCATGACTTATTATTCCCACAGAACCTTGGTAAGATGAGATATTATTAACCTGATTGACTTGATTTGGTTGGGTTGTCCCATGTTGTGGTAATGGAGTTTGATAGATACCCAAATTTTGATTAGGTGGGGCAAGAGGGTTGTCAACTTTGATAGACCCCCTATCGATCAAATCTTGCACTATGTGCTTAAGTTGGATGCACCCATTGATGTCATGACCCTTCTATCGATGGTAGATGCAATATCAATCTTCTCTATGCACTATTCCTTGAGGTTTGTTTAGATCTTTATGTGTCACCTTGGATAAGGAGATCAGTTATGCATCCATACATTTTTGAAAGATGTTGGATAGGGGATCCGAGAGTGGCATGAAATTATGTTGGGGCTGTGGAGGACGTGTTGCTTGATGACTAGTGTTTTGATTTTGGGTAGGTGGTGACACGGTATTGTAGATTGCTATGGCAGATAAGAAGGTTTTTGCGATGGAGGTTGAGTTTGTTGTTGGGGAGGTTGAGTGGTTGGGCCGCTCAACACTACCTGGTTGACTTGGGTAGGTTTGGATTGATTATTGTTGTTATTACCCTGAGTATTTTTGCCTGGTCATTCATTCTTTCAGAGCTTAATTTCTTCTTCTTGGATCTTGATATCCTCAATGATCTTGGCTTGAGTGAGAGCTTCCACAAGAGTTTAGTATTGTTGGAGTTGAAGAAGGGATTTTGATTTGGAATAACTTCATGTGAACATTTGATTTAGCTCAGTGATGGGGATGGAGAAGGGTAACTCAGTCAGCATCATTCTCCATCAATTGCCATAATTGAGGATAGACTCATTATCAAATTGATAAAGGTTGGTGAGATTTGTTAAGGTGATCTTCTTCTTAACATTTAGAGTGAAACACTCTAAGAAGATATTGGCCAATTGTTCGAAATTGTATAAGTTTTATTTGGGCAAATGATTGTACCAATCCAAATCTCCTCTCACAAGGGATAGCAAAAAGGTACAAAGTATGAGGGGGTCTATCTCATTGATGAGATAAAAAACGTTGATGAATGTGCTCAAGTGATCCTGAGGATCCTCTTTGCCCTTAAAAGTTTCAACTTTGGGTATTTTGAACAAGGGATGATAAGGTAGCATTGGGACCGAGGGGTTGATGGGGTAGTTTTGAAGTTGACTCAAGGTTGGATTTTGATACCCTATGTCCATGACTTATGATTCCAAGCTATTGACTTTGTTTACCAATTTTTGGAATGCATTGAGAGAAATTTAGGGAGTTGTGTAGTGGGTGTTATGATGAGTTGATTGAGATGGCTCGACGGGGGATATGATTGGTGTGAATAGATATGATGATGATGGTGGTGAGGATAAGAAGATGGTGCTTGTGGGACTTAAGATCCTGAGGATGGATGTTGATGGTAATGATTATGGGTGTGGGGGTGTGATGGTGGTTGTTGAGTGTGGTGTTGATGATAGGTAGGTGGTTGAAGTGGGGGATACAATGATGGGTAGGAATTAAGGGATTGTGTAGAATACGAATGATGCATGTGTTGGATGGGGTGTGATTGGTATGGTTGAGAAGTGGGTTGATATAGATCAGGAGTGACATGGTGTTGATGAGGTGGTGGTGTATGTGGATGTGTGTTATACAACTACGTTGCAGGCCATTGATGAGAGTCATGAGGATGGGGGTAGATTATGGGTACCGTTGGTGGATAAGAGGCCCAAGATGGTAATTAAGGAAAGAATGATCCCTAGGTCGACGGATGAGATGAAGGATGAGGAGTTTGAGGTGGTTGTTGGGGAATGTGGGTGGTGTGAGAAGAATTGATGTGATAGGATGGGAAATG
Organism: Wollemia nobilis; assembly: GCA_028583015.1. Classification (NCBI taxonomy): domain Eukaryota; kingdom Viridiplantae; phylum Streptophyta; class Pinopsida; order Araucariales; family Araucariaceae; genus Wollemia; species Wollemia nobilis. The sequence goes on from JAQPPZ010001079.1 coordinate 1,097,565, forward strand.
ATTAGGAAGCACTTGATGAGAAGATGTCCCAGTATTATTTGCTTGTTGTGGTGTAGTGGTAAATGCCCTGGGTGCTGGTAGAGGCCGACCCAGGTTCCATTCCCCTTGTCTCCATCCTTCAGATATATGGTATAGTTAGGAATGTCCTATGTGCTGGTAGATGCCGACAAGGCTCCATTCCTCCTATGCCCAACCTGTTGAAAGTGGCACCCCGAAAGGGGTGTTTTCCACTATAAATTAATTTTAACCCAGGTGTTGTAGGTGAGTTGGAGAGGAGAGGGCAATCCTCCAAGGGAGGTCCTAGGTTCAAATCTCCACCCTACCAAAAAGCTAAATTGGGTATCTAAAATCTAATTGATAATGTTGGTGCGGGCAGGGTCGGGTGCGACCCCCGGGTGACTTTGATGGTGTAGAACCCTCTGTTCGTGGTCTCTCAGACCAAGACGGCTCCGCAAGGGGTTTTTCGCTTTAAAAAAAAAAAGATGTCCCAGTATTGTAGAATGGCGAGGGACAAGCAGAACATGTGGTAGAAGAGTGTGGGACATACGCACCATTGATATGTATGGTGGGGGATGAAGGGTAAGTGGTGGTAGGAGGAGTGACAAAAATTCATGAATTGAGGAGGTTGGTTAGGAATTTGGAAAGAATAATATGGACTAGATGAGTGTAATTGGAAAGCAACACAAACTTGGGCTGAATGATGTGGTTGATAAGTGTGGGTGATGCAAGGATATGATGTAGAAATATACGAGCATTGTGATGAGTGGACATGATTGGAGGAAGATAGATGATTAGGATCAATGGTCCTAGACATTGGGCCTGTAGTGTGCTACAAAGGGGTGGCACTAGGTCTCCTTGGTGGTGAGGATACTGGTGGCATTCCAAAAGCTAGAACTCTAGAGGTGTGGTGAAAGTTAGAATATATAGGAGGCAGTGGAGGATGATAGGGCTTGTAAGATTACACTTGAATAAGGATGGGATCGACATGAGCAAGGATGTGGAGTAGGGGTTAAGATGGAGGGAATGATCTAGGTGGTAGAGGGCATGATGAAAAATGGTCTTGGGATGCATGAGGTGATTATCCATGATTGGATTGGTAAAAAGGAGGTGAGCGACATCGAGATCAATGGGTGTGATGTTTAGCTCGAGTGGAGAAAAGGGAGTCTCAAGACGAGGGGACCCAGATGAGGTGGTGTGAGTAGTATGGTGGTTTCCACATTGATCAGACGCAATGTGATGAGTCTCAAGTGGGGAGGAATGTAATGATAGAAATCACTAGGCATGCTACCTTGATGAATTTGGGATGCATCCCCTAGATATATTGAGGGAGCGGTTGAAGAATAGGCGGATTGACCTTAATGGTCCATGGGAACTTGGGTTTGAGGGTGAGCCTTGGCTTGACTGTGGATCGTTACCATAGGCTATATGGAATGAAAAATATTGGTGAATGTTCTCTCGTTATTTTTTATTTTATTTTATCTAAGGAAAAACACACTATATATGCAAACAAAAAAACAAACAAACAATGAATGTTTTGAAGTTTTCATTTTTTGAGTGAAAAGTTAAAAATTTGTATTAAAAAAAATACTTATTACATTATTTTCCTGGTAACCTGCCTCTCTTGGCCAGTGCCAGGATACAAATCAGCTTCTGCTTTTTGTCTCTGCAAATCCTCCTAATCATGGTGATCATAAGGGGTTTTCCCCAATTCCTGCTCTGCCTCTCCTTTATCTCCCTTAGGCTTCTCTGTTGCTTCAAATTTGTCTTTCTCTGCACTATGTAACCCATAAATAGATACATGTAATAGCTCACAGTTATTCTTCTCATCCACCTCTGGTACAATTTGTTTTTCTTCATCTTCCTGTACTTCTTGTGTTGTCCCTGTCCTGAGTTGTCCCCATCCTCAGTTTTTCCCAAATTTCTTCCTCCTTTGTGTGTATTTGAGAGGCCTCCATATTTCTTGCATCAATAGTTTCAAGCACCTTTCTTGCTATAGTGCTCCATATGCTCTCTGTCGGTTTGAATTCCTCCTTAAAAGTTCTTCCATTTCGTTCTAGCCAGATTTACCAACAAATAAATCCTAAACCCAAATCCCATGCAGTTTTTATCCTCTTTGTTATGAATTTGTTGGCTTTCCAATAATCCCAAAAAGTATCCATGGTTGGAATTTGGACCTCCACTTGGTTAAAAGTAATATACCATTCCTTCCACACTGTTTGGGCAAAAGTGCATTCAAAAAGGAGATGAGAAACTATTTCCTCATATTGGTTGCACATTATACACCTATTAGGCCCAATAAATCCTCTTCTATGCAAATTGTCTTGGGTCAAGATACTATTGTGGGCCATCTTCCAAGAGAAATAATTTATCTTTATCCATCCCTTAGGTTGCCACAACTTTGACCAAGGGGGTTGTTGTATTGGGTGGTTGGGAGAAGTTATAAATTTATAGCCCTCCTTCACTGAATAATTTCCCATAGTTCCATGACCCCATGCTATCTTATCTGGTTCATTCCTTTTTAAACACTGTCTGTTTTCCAAAATATTTTGTAGCTCGCTTTTCTCTGCTTCCCACTCTTCACTCGGCCATTCCTCCTTAGGTTTCCACTGCTTGGCTCTAGGCCCTTCTGGATGTGGAGGTTTGATATAGTGGAATACCTGATACCATCCATGGCTGTGCAAATCCAATTTGAGGCCTACTAGATGAGGGTGAGTATTATCTATTGGTGGGTGCTGCTCCCATGAGTCCTCCCATAATCTTGCATTTTTCCCATCCCCAATTTTCTAGAATAGACCCTGCTTAATGATTGGGGCTCCTTTTTTCAGTGCTTTCCAGATCTCTGAACCTTCCCCCATGACTGGAAGACGGGGAATTTCTTCTGCTGGGTGGGTTGGGTAGTATTTTGAAGATAATACTTGGCACCACATTTGGTCCTGATTGGATATCCATCTCCAATATAATTTGGTAGTGAGAGCCTGATTATTTGTTTCTGCTGCTCTAATTCCTAGGCCTCCTTGGTTCTTTGGTTTGCATACTTTGTCCCAGCTGACTAGGGCCATTTTATGATCTCCCTTTGCCCTTGACCATAAGAATTTCTGCATGATTTTATCAAGATCCTTCAACACACTCTTCGGGGCAGCCAAGATAGAGAACTGATACACAAGCATTGCTTGAAGGACAGATTTAAGGAGAGTTACCCTACCTCCAAAACTCAGCCATCTGTTTGTCCAATGAGCTAGTTTTGAATGGATTTTATCCTTAATAGTTTTCCAATATTTGCTTTTTAACCTCTTTGTTGAAAGGGGGATCCCTAAGTATTCTAGGGGCATATGGGCTTCCTAGAATCTGAGAATATGGGATATCCTTTCTCTTACTCTTTTAGCTACATTGAAGAAGACCACTTTGGATTTTTTTCATTTACCAATTGGCCTGTCGCTGCTATATAGCAATCCAAGAGATCACGGATGTTGATTGCTTCTTGTAGTGATGCTTCACCCCACATTCCTGTGTCATCCACAAATTGAAGATGGGTAAGGTCCACCTCATTGCAGATACTGATTCCTGTAATGCTTCGTTCCATTTTCCTTTTTCTTATTAGTCTTCCCAATCCTTCTGCATAGAGAATGAATAGATATGGTGAAAGAGGATCACCTTGTCTGATACCTCTGGATGCCTGGAAAGGTTGGGAGGGGATTCCATTTATGAGCACTGAGAAGGAAGCCGAGGATATACATTCCATCACCCATGATATCCATTCTTCTTTGAAGCCAAATTTTCTTAGAATTTGTGCCAAGAACTTCCAGCTGACCTTGTCATAGGCTTTGGATAAATCCAGCTTGAGAAACATCCCCTTCTTCCCTTTTTGGTTAAGAGTATGGAAGGATTCCTGGGCCACCACTATTCCATCTAGAATCTACTGACCCTGCACAAAACCTCCCTGTTCTGGTGATATTATATCTGGTAAGATATTTTTTAACCTTTCTGCCATCAACTTGGTCATGAGCTTGTAGGCCACATTACAGAGTGCTATTGGTCTGTAGTTGGCAATGTCCTCCACCTCTCCTCCTTTTGGGATAAGGGCTAAATGGGTGTGGTTGGTGGCTTTGAGGATTCTTCTATTGATTCTGACTTCCTCCACTGCTTTAGTTAGATCCTTCGCTATTATGTCCCAAAAAGCTCTGTAAAATTCTACTGGGAGCCCATCCGGTCCTGGGGACTTTCCTGTCTGCAAAGCAAGGATAGTACTTTTGACTTCTTCCTCTGTTATTTCTTTTAGGAGTTCCTCATTCTGATTTTGAGATATCATCTCAGGAATACTAGCTAGAATTTCTTGCTGATGATGGACAGAAAGATTTGGATCTGCAGAAAATAAGGAGCTAAAATAAGAATTTGCTACATCTTGCATACCTGGGATGGTTGTTTGCCTATTCTCTGGGCCATTTGATAAGGCATCCATCCTATTATGAAGGCTTCGAGCAGTAGCTGTATGGTGAAAGAATTTAGTGTTTCTATCTCCTTCCTTTAGCCATGTCACCCTTGCCCGTTGTTTCCAGTATGCCTCCTCTTTCTTATCTATCTCCTCCTCCTGTTTCATCAATGTTTCTTCCTTCTGTAGAAGTTCTTATGAGATAATTCCAAGTCGAATCTGAGCTGCCACTTGTTCCATACTTGTTGAGATCACTGCTCTCTATTTTTGGAAGTCAGTTCTCTGTAGTTTGCTCCATTTTTTCAAGCTTTGTCTAACAAATTTTAATTGCCAGAAGAGTTGGTACTGAGTTGTTCCATATGCGGGTTTACCTTGCTGCCACCATTGTTGTACCAAACCATAGAGATCCTCATTTTGCAGCCAAAAGTTCTCAAATCTAAAGGGTTTTCTTGTAGTCGGACTTCTTTTTGCTATGGAAAGGCTTACTGGAAAATGGTTTGAAGCCAACCGATTTAGGGTCTCAGATTGACATTGCCATAGAGTGAAAGCTTTTTCCCCTACTAAAAACCTATCTAATCTGGATTTTATTGTTTGCCTCTCTTTCCTTTTATTTGTCCATGTGTTGCTGCAACTTGGTGGGGGTATATCAATCAACTCTAAATAGTCAGATTGGGCTATGAGGAGCCTATCCTTTTCGTTGAGTTGTGCTATACCTCCTTCTTGGTCATTTACTGACATCTTGGCATTCAGGTCCCCTCCCACCATCCAGAGGTCTTCGGGGTAGGCTTCCCTGATTGCTTGGACTGCTTTCCATTGGATTTTTTGTTCTCGTACTCCTTGCATTCCATACATATTAATGATCATCCATACATTCCCTGAGTTTCTATCTCTTAATCTAGTCATCAACACTCCTCGAGAAGCTGTTGAACTCAGTAACTGAAAGGTGTCCCTATTCCACATTATTGTCATCCCTCCTGAGTAGCCCTGAGAGGCTTGGGCCACATAATCACTTTACCTCCAACATATTTTTGAAATAGTTTGCATTATTTCAAGAGATGTTCTAGTTTCCTGTAATAGCACCACATCTGGGTTTATTTTTGAGATCATTCTCTTAACAACCAATTGTCTAGGGCGGCCATTTAATCCCCTTACATTCTAGGTATTTATAATCATTGGGGTTCTGTGTTGTAGAAGTTGGCTATGGATTTAACCATACCTGACTCTCTCAACTGTTCCCCCTATTGTTGCACTCTTTCTCTATTTGATCTTCTTCCTGCTCCATGAGAACTAGCATTTTTATGTCGTTTCTCCATTTGACTAATTCCTAGAATTGGTTTTTCTCTATTTTTCTCTGCTAATCCCATGATGACATCCTTAGTTGGTTCTTGTTCCTGATTAAAAACTATCATTGCACCTCCTGTCTCTAGTTGTTGATGCCCCTGTAGCTCCCCTTGTTTTTCTTGATCTGGATGAGATTGTTTTGGAGAGTTTTGGCTTCCCTGTTGGTCCTCCAATCCTTTTAAGGGATTATGGTCTCCCTTGTCTGTAGATTGATGGATTTGATTTTCCTCTTCTGTAGACATATCTTGATTCTTGGCCTGTTCTTCAAACGGGGTTTCTTCTCCTTCCATTGGTTCATCTAGCCTGAGAAGCTCATATTTGTTAGATGTTGCCCTCCATTCCTGGTGGTGGTTCATGTTTCCTCCTCTGAATTGACTCCTACCCCTTGTCTGGATATTATTTCTCGCTCTTCTTCTTGTTACTATTTGAAAACCCATTGTAGTCTCTTTAAGTGAAGATTGATCCTTTGGGTTTTGAACTATTTGCGGTATCTCCTCTTGAGTGATCTTGGGGTAGTTTTGAAACAAATGTCCATACTCATGGCATGCTCTACAATGGAATGAGACTGATTCATAATCCAACTATTGTTTCCATATGTTGCCTCCCAATCTAAGCTCCATTTATGTTGGTAGTGGCTTGCTCAGGTCCATCTCCACACAAATTCGAACCACAAAACTTGATCCCCCTCCCACTGATTCTCGTGATCTGCCTAGGTATATGCCCAACAAATTTCCAATCAATTCCAGAACTTCATCTTTCCAGAATTCCAAAGGAAGGGCATATAATTTCAGCCAAATCGGTGTTGTTGATGGTTCAACACGGGGATCAAAAACTGGTCGCCATGGCTGCATGAATAGCCCTGCTGCCCCGATGTTATAGGGTCCTCCCTCAAAAGCCTTATCCTTATCAGAAATTAGAGTAAATTCTGCTACAAAGTATCCATTTGGAAGTGTTATGATGTCCACTTCCCCTTGAGGGTTCCAATGGTTTCTTGCCCATGAGTATAGGAAGCGAGGAGAAGGTCTAAGACCTACAAACCTACAAATCAGGGCATGCGTGGATCTGTAAACAATGTCATCTGCTACCAATTCCTCTGCTATTTCCAAGACTGGGATTGAATCCATCTTAGGTAGGCAACCATTTCTTCTTGCTTGATCTGCCTCTTTCTCTTTTCTCTTTTCTAAATTCTGCAAAATTATTTGGGCTTGACCTTCTATATTTTCTTTGTTGGGTTTATTGCCTTTCACTGCATCCGCAAAAGGTTGCATGTGAGGATTTTTAGGATCATGTTTGGTCCCCGAGGGCATCCCTTTGGTTAAACCCCCTCCAGATGATCCCTCCATTATTGCCCTCTCTTCGACTCTCAATTTGTTTCCCACAACTCCACAGAGCATCCAAATCGAAGTGTTTTCCCTAAAAGAAAAAATTTCTCGATGTTGCTCTGTTGGGGTTTTCCATATTTTTCGTTCTTGCAGCCCTTCAAACCAGAAATCACCCCTGGTTTTCCCTCCGGTGAAATAAGGGTTTACCATTTCCACTGCACCTCACAGGACCTTTTCCATCGATCGTTGTTACTTTTTCTTTCACCACCACTGCATGTGCATGAGGGTTTCAACCCTGCATATTCTTCCTTTTTATTTTAATATTTTTTATTATTATTCTTTTTTGTAATGCTTATCTATTTTTTTTGGTTTTTATGTGTTTGATGTTCCCTAGACCTAGGAACTATGAGGGATGATGGAATGAAATCTAAAAATGAGTATTTATGCCGACTCCCCTAATGAGAAATTAGACACAAAACATAAAAAAAATTCCTAGGATGGTGGATTGGCTCCGGGTATCCTACGGGAATATAAAAAATCTCTCAAGCGAGGTCGCATTGTCAACATCCTACTACCGACCTACCTAGGATTTTTCTTCACCCTCAGTTGGGCTTGGATATAAGTGATAGTTGTGCACCCAAAAATTATTAAGTCTTATGCACAAAAGAGCATCTAACCTCAAAATTACCTCAAGCTAGCCCCAACGATAACCAACTTCCCGATGATGAGATCTAGGAAACTACAGGATCTAGCTATGGTGTCTAAAGGGCTCAAATGATGGTTGGTGGTGAAATCCAACGTCATCGGGAGGTTTTCCTCACAAAAATATTTGCAGAATATAATCATGCAAGAGTGTGTGATGTGTTTCTAATTTTGTTTTTGTTGTTTTTTATGCCTACTTACCATGCAAATTGAAAACTAATCCTAAAGATGCAAGGAAAATAATGATCTAAAGTTCCTCCTTTTTTTGAAAGAAATCTTGATCTAAATGAGTTTTTGAAAGCATGCACAAACTAATCTACTAAGTTTGGAAAAGAAATGACAACCTAAGCTAATGCAATTGAAAAAGTAAATGATAATTAATCGAAAGAGTATTTGAGTTTTTTTTTAATAAATGATAACTAATCTAATGCACATTGATTGTTTGAGAGAATAGAAAGAGATAAATAAGGTACTATGTGTTTGAATGTTTGAAAAGCAGTGGAAAGAAATAACTAAACTAATGTGCCTTTTGAGTTTTGAAAAAGAAATCGTGAAGCAACTATGTTAATGCTTTTTTTAAGTTTAAAAGGGAGGAAAGAGATTCAAGCAACCAAATAAAATAAACTATGCTACAAATTTTTGTGCCAAATTGAAAAGGTACAAGCAACTAGCCCATGAGCTTGTGCTAAAAGAAATGAAAATTGAGCATACCATGTCCTAAGCCTGTGAAATTGTTTTCTAAACTTGAATATCACCCTAGGTGGTTGTGTTTGAGCTTCAAAACCACCACAAGTGGTTGAAACTATGATTTAGAACCGCCACGATTGATTGAGACTAATCCTATGATGGTAGATCTTGCAAGATCTCACCCTGATTTGAAAGGTATGATTGTGTATATCTTACCCTTAGGTGCTTGTGATAGAGAAAACAAGAAAGAGTGTTAGAAAATCAAGCTAAATAAGCATGCAAACATAAATAACCCTAAAAAAAATACATAGGACATTCTATACCCGATGCATGTGCCAAAGCTCATGCAAAACAACAAGCATCAAATGTGTTGTCCGCAAAGGGTCCCACCATGATCACCATTTGTGTGAAATAGGAAATACATCATAACAAGTGAAAGTAGAAAAATTACAATAAAAAATAGATATTTGCAATATATTTGAAATTGATAAACTTTATATTTTACAAATAGACCCTTTCGGTTACAATCGACCTTCCAAAATGGAGGGTTTTCTTTTATAAGTGAAATCTATGGTATGGAAAGTTATCTCCTCAAGCGCACATCAAGTTTTGGGAGAGTTTATAAGACACGTTGCTTGAACTCCCAAGATTTCATGTGTATCCAATACCTGCACACAAGCCCACAATGAAAATATTAGTAGCCTCTACGGGGCCTTTCAAGATAAGGCCTTAAATCATGAAAAATAAATACAACATATTACAAAACCAATTTAAGAGTGGTTTATATTACTCCAAATGAGCTAAAAATTTGTGGAGACCTTCCTATATATGTCAAGAATATTCTATCAAAATTTTAGAGCAATCCAAGTTTGGATGAGGAAGTTATACCCAAAACAATGAGGGTGGGTCTGACTAGATTCTTTATTTCTTGAACGTGTTTTGGAGCCTTTGATGCAAATCTGGTGCACTACTAGATGTAATTTATGTGTGTGGTTTCAAAAAAGGATTATAAAATATTCCCAATATCGTCCATGGTTGAATCATTCAAGCTCTTCGAATGGTATACCTGTAATCACAATATTAAAACATGTATACAACAAAATCGAATAGAATTTGAGCAGAGTTTTATTATAATTCTTGTGCACACATGAAAATTAAATGGAGAACTCTTTATAAAGTCTCCCATTTATGGATGAGGGTGATGAATATGGAATAGAGTGTGTGACAAGAGGCATAGATGCGTAAGAGAGGCATCTTAGAGATTTTCCACTTGGAGTGGATAAATATGCAAGTTTCTCTATTTGGGCTATGACACCCTATGACATATTATGACACATTATGATGCGTCATAACATGCCTCACTAATGCTATTTTTGTGGAGAGATTCCTCACCCACAAAAAATGACGTGCTTGATCAATGTGCTTGGGTGGAGGGAATCCTCACCCATGTGTATTAATGTGCTTGTAATGTGGAGGAAAGGGGAAATAAATGCCAACTCGAGTTAATGTGAACCGAAGTTAAAAATAGCAAGTGGTCCCATGATGATCGTAGTTAGGTGTAGGAAGGGGCCAAAGTGGGTCAAAGGGGCTAGAATAGGTCAAAGGGGCTAAAATAGCCAATATTAATAATTTCTAAGGTTTTCAATACATTAATTAAAATAATTGCACACATTATTAAACATTAATATTAACTATTGCAAATGTGACACATTTTAGGTGTCTACAAGATTGTATACCTTGTTTACAACCATGTGTTGGATAACAATAATCTATTCAATATTTATGCTATATGAGCTTGTCGAGTGTCTATCATGTAATTTATATTGAAAAATTGAAGGACTAACATTCCAAAGGCTATTTGAATCGATATATGAAGCAAAATATTGTATTTATTTAGACCATATTTGAGTACCACCCTTCCTTTTCAAAGGAGATAGAGCTTTGCTAAATTCATCCTAAGAATCCATAGATCGCAATTATAAATCATCATTATGTTTGACAAAAATATGTTAAGGTCCTTCCAACATGTTTCACAAGGAGTAACTATAGTTGGATAATATACATTTATAACCTCAAATTTGATGTTTTTCTCTTTCTTGCAAAATAATCTAGCAACCCAATTACTTTTTGCTTCTAAAAATTGCCCATTCCATTTGTGTTTGTCTCATATTGTTGCAATACTAACTAAAGCTCCTATATAAGAAACTGCTAGACAATCACCCATCTTCCAATATTTTTAAAAATCATCCTTACATTCCTTATGACTTAATTTTATTTCTTGTCCTAGATTAAACTCAATACCATAACAACCTATTAATTCCTTAATAATTTTTTTTTTAGGGGTCTTATTCATACATTTAATATTCCATGATATCATTTTCATCATCACTTTTTATTTTTAATCGTGGGATTAGCTCCACTTCTTGTTAACACCTAGGATATTTTGGCTTCCCAACTATATCCCTTTGGTTTTCTTTTCTCTTTGTTCATGCATTGATGGCATTCCTCTCCATTTTCCATTTCTACCAAAACTTTCATCTTCATAAATATCTTTTATTTTTCCATATTTTTCATAATGAGACTTATATTTTAAAGATTTTTGTTGTCCTAAAAATAATAAATGCAAGGAATAGCCTCATAAACACTTGCTTCTTTATGTTGCCCATTAAAATTGAAGTGCAAGGATGATTCTCCACAATAATTAATTTCTTTTGTTGTCCTAGAAACCCTAAATTTATATGGATACTTTCATTTTTATTGCAAGGAGAAGATTTTGTGATACTTGAGAAAAATGAAGATGATTTACCCAAATTAACCTTGACCTCCTTCACCTCATTTGCTTTAAATTTTGCCTCCCCATATTTCTTTGCACCTTTAGCTCCTTTTGTATTTGAATTTGTGCATTGTACTTCATTATCCCTCGTGTTTTTTTTTCTTCTAAAGGTTGGTCTGAGTGAACTATAATGGTCTTTTTCATTTGATGATGTAGAGAGTTTTTTTTTGCAACTTTTTTAGGAGTGGAAAATCCTTGATTTGACCTAGCTTCTCCTATGATATGATCTCCTTGTTTCATATTGAAGTTTACCTCATGCCCAAAAAATTTCATCTCTTTCTCCATCATTTTCACTTTGTAATATCTTGCCATATTTCTAGTCTCATGACATTTGTGACATTGAAATGCAATGTTTTCATAATCCACTTGTTGATCCCATTCTCTTGATTCAAATTTAATCCTAATGGATAGTGGTAAAGGTTTTGAAATATCCATGCAACACATATTCAAGTGTTTACAACATGCCTTCTCTCATTAGTAATTGACCACTCTTAGATGAAATTCCCTAGAGTATTGCCAATATTCTTCAAAACCTCCTTATTAATGAGTTGATAAGGAAGTCCAAAAAGCCTAATCCACATTGAAAGACTTTTTAATAGTCCTAAATATAATGCATCTTTGCCCTTTAACCAAAGGCCACCATCCATTATTTTATCTCTTATTTATGAATTGGAAAAGCTAATAAGGAAAAATTATTTTAGAAGAAAAGTCATGGAGTAATTCGAAATCAATTAATTGATCCCAACTTCCATTTAATCCAATTTTGAGTCTTAAAAAATGTTGATAGTATCCATGGAACTTACATATTAACCCTCTAGTTTTAAGAACCACTATATCATGTTCGATCATCTCATCCTTGATAATCACTTCTAGTGTAGTATTTGCTACCTAGATAGAGTTTCCTATAGATCCCCTCTTCCTCTTGTTGCTACCTAGATCATCCATACTTCCAATTAAGACATCCTTACTTTAAACTAAGGCATTGTTACTTCTGTTAAGGACTTAAAAAAATGACTTTCCTACCATGTTACCTAGATTTACTTCACATGAATCCTTTAGTTTTTTATTTTCTCCTATGATCTAGAACAAGAAGAAGTGGTGCTTGCTCCTTGTTCATGCTTTGCTTCATACATCCTGTTCACGATTCTTACTCGCACTCGTTCCCAAGAAAATATTCAATGAAATTTTAAATTTTAACTTTTATTTACCATATTACAACAAATTATTAAACATTAGATAGTGCAATATAATCATTAAATTTTATGGTTAATAATTTCTTAATATATATGTTATACTAAAATAAATTACTAACCACTAAATAGAATAGTACAATCATTATCTAGCTTATGTGTAAAACATTACATTGAAATTTGATGTTTTATGTCATGCTCATAAGATCAAGGTGAAATTAAATTTCAATTAGATTAGTGTGAAAGACTAACTTAAAAAAACCATGGATGTGAAACAATATAACTAGTAAAATTTATTTAGGAAAGGCAAAAATTAATTATACTCATTTCACCCACTGACCACTAATGATTGCAAGCTTCAATCATTTCTCACCTATTTATTCCTAATCAAATCATGTTTTTTATCTTTATTCTATGCCAATCTAAGTCCATTATCAAAAACCCAACTATAGACATATTAATAGAATGTTCGAACATCTAAATATACAACAAAGAAAATTATATTCATATGAAATGAGTATAAAATATATTTTTTTAAAATGAAAAAAACTATTTAAATTAAATTAAATAAACATCTTTACACTCAAAAAAATGTGGGTGGGTAAACACACCCCATGGGGAAACAAAATAACCCTCATTGACAAAAAGGGTTAGGAAACAAGGTTGTCAACAAAAAACAAATAGGACCACCAATCATGATCATTGAAGATCATTACATCAAAAAAAGCATATCATTCATTGCCATCGGGAATATGTGGAGTAATGTGCCCTGGCGAGATGTGCTCGTTGTCATTCATAAATTGCTAGCAATTGAAACTCCTCCACATCGTGTTTCTCATTAAGGCCTTACCTACCCCAACAACCAACTAGATCAGGTGAAATTGGTTGAACATCATCCCACCCCCCAACTTGTCATGATGAACAAGCAATGTCAACATTAGGCTACTAATGAGGACTGGGACAAGTGCCTGACTATGGGAGCACTTCTTACATATGATGGAGGTCGACGGTGAGAGCAGGATCGCTCCTGAGAGGAGCATTCTGGGGGAACCCATTTGACTGTACATGAAGCATTGGCCCAGTGTGTCAGAATAATTTACAAGTGATCCAAATCCATAGCAACTTTGTTGGCTTGAGTACATATCTGTAGCCACATGTCATTGAAAACTTCTAATTTGTCAACATGAGTAAATGTGACAGAAGGCATATATTATTTAAAAACAATTATGTTACAAGCCTTTAAAATATGGAAGAGCAAGATAATCCTCCACACCTCAATAACTGGGAGAGATAAATTAAAAGATTCCCCAATAAGAGCTTGGGGCCAAGAAGCTCTTGCAGTTGTAAATGAGGGAAAAAAGGAAAAAACTCATTTCCAAGGTTGCCTATATCTTCTGTAACTCCAAAAGAGGTTAGTATAAGACTCGGGTTCACAATAAAAATGATATTTAGGATTAGGAACCCTAATATACTTCAATGTTCCCCTAAAGAAAGGCCTTGACACGGTAAGCTCCATGCAAAAAATATTGCTTAGGCTCAACATAAGTAGCCAAAACAGTTTGAAATCTAGACGTCCATCTAGTCCTTGTAGAAAATAAGTCCCAATGCTCATTGATCTTAGATACCATAGGAAGATGAGGATATAACCATTTATGCCCTAAATGAGCCTTATAATTAAGCAAAGGAGTGTCAACATGCCATCTCCAGTCTGTCCACCAAGGACCCTACGAGCGTACACCAATATTGTGCAACATAAAAAAGGGGTGAGAGCAATAACAACATCATAAGTATATTTGTCCGCACAATTAATCCTGAAGGTACGTTTGAACTCATTCCAAGGGATCCAATCCCTGATCTGGTGAGAAAAGAAATTAGCTATTGTAACAATACCCTTTTTGAAAAACTATTGAGCATGAATCCATTGCACTTGAGCTAAGGAAAAACCTTGGTGAAGAAACACAGGGGACCACCAAATATTTATGTAATTGATGGATAAGTATTTATGGAAACCATCTCCTTTTTTGTGGATCCAAGGAGTGAGCCGTTGTTAGTCTTTCTAGATACATTTAATAACAAAAGAGCCACAAATATTAACAAATACTGGAGAAACAATGAGAGAGGGAAAATCCAACCCTCTCCAAGCTCTACGGTTTAAGGGAAGACCAGAGGAAATGAAATGTTGAACAAGAAATTTCCAAGCTTCAACTCCCTTCAGAGCCCTGATCACCCACTTAGCACACAAAGCAATACCTTATTGTCTACAATCCAACAGACCATTCTGCTAGATTCTCTGGGAAGAGAGCATATATTCCAGGTGACTCTATGAAATACATTTTTTTAGAAGAATTTTTCTAAAGAAAATCTTGAAGGAGTTTCTCAAGCTTCTTATAGAGTCAGCCTTATAATTAAGCAAATGAGTGTGAAAATGCCATCTCGAGTCTATCCACCAAGGACGCTATGAGTGTACACCAATCTTGTGCAACATAAAAAAGGGGTGAGAGCAATAACAATATCATAAGTATATTTGTCCACATCATTCAGACTGAAGGTGCATTTGAACTCATTCCAAGGGATCCAATCCCTGATATGGTGAGAAAAGAAATTAGCTATTATAACAATACCCTTTTTTAAAAACTGTTAAGCATGAATCCATTGCACCTGAGCTAAGGAAAAACCTTGGTGAAGAAACACAGGGGACCACCAAATGTTCATGGAATTGATGGATAAGTCTTTATGGAAGCCATATCCTTTTTTGTGGATCCAAGGAGTGAGCTATTGTCAGGCTTTCTAGATAATTTTAATAACAAAAGAGCCTAAATCTTAAAAAATACTGGAGCAACAATGAGAGAGGGAAAATCCAACCCTCTCCAAGCTCTATAGTTTAAGGGAATACTAGAGGAAATGAAATGTCGAACAATAACTTTTCAAGCTTCAACTCCCTTTAGAGCCCTGATCACCCATTTAACACATAAAGCAATACCTTATCGTCTTCAATACAACATACCATTCTGCTAGATTCTCTAGGAAGAGAGCATATATCCCAGGTGACTCTATGAAATACCTTTTTTTCAGAAGAATTTTTCTAGAGAAAATCTTGAAGGAGTTTCTCAAGCTTCTTATAACAAGCTTGTGAAGGAACCCAACAAGAGGAATAGTACACATGGGTGGCAGCTAAAACTTTAGAGCAAATATGAAATTTACCTGCTAAGGACAACTTCTTAGTAAGCCAGTATTCAAGTTTATTTTCAACTTTTTGAAGCACATAATTCCAAAGCTGAGCAGGGGAGCCTTGAAAGGTAAAATGAATACCAAGGAATTTAAAAACCTCCCCAGGAAGAATCCAATTCTATTGATACCCTTGAAGCCAAAGCGAAATATGCAAGGGAGAGTATTTAAAGCAAGAGGTCTTCCTCCATTATATGTTAGAACCAGAGGCTTTACAAAAGGTCTCCAGAAAATATAAAGCATTAGAAAAATATTACTCATCTTCTCCTATAGTAAGAAAGGAGTCATCAACAAAGTGGTCATTAATAAGTTGTCCCTGATCATTCGGGAGAGCAATTCCTTTAATAAGATCTTCTAAAGCTTGAGAAACTAAAAGATAGTTGAAGGCTTCAACAAAAATAACATATAGAGAGGAAGCAATAGGACAACCTTACAAAATAGACCTAAAAAGTCCCACTAATTTAGATTATGAATTGTCAATATTGAGAATAACAGAGACATCCCTGAAAAACATGACAATTATCTGAATGAAAATTGGACCTAATCCTAAGGCTTTGAGGATAGCAAGAATGAATCTCCATTCAATGCGGTCATAAGATTTCTCAAAATAAATCTTAATAAAAAGCATGTGTTGGTTTGAAATTCACACCCACTCCATGCCCTCCCAGACAACCAAAATAGTCAAGGATGTACCTTCCTTTAATAAAGTCATATTGCTCTAATATGACTATCAAAGGAAGAAGAGGTCTAAGGTGAAAATCCCAAGCTTTGTAAATGATCTTGTAACTAACATTCAACAAAATAATAGGCCTCCAACTAGTGATCAAATCTGGATCCTCTTTCTTGGGTATGAATTTGATATTACCCTTGTTTATAATTACTCCCAAAGAGCCTATTTGAAGAGCCTCTAGATAAACTTTATGTAAGTCAAAACCAACTAAGTCCTAAAGGCCCTTGTATAACTCATAGAGAAAGCCATATAGACTTGGCACTTTATCATTTGCCATTTGAGATAATGCATCCTCCAGTTATTTAAGGGAAGCATTTTATCACACCCAGCTCTTTGGGACTCAAAAATCTTAATTGGTACAACTGCCATACAAGCAATAGTGCTTGCTCTCACTCAGGGGAATAAGCTTGGGAGACATAAATATTAGTGTAGTTCTTGAAAAAGGCATCAATCATCTCAAGAAGAGAGGTAAGCCTTATCCCATCATCTTGAATGACCTTGAATTGAGTAGCTTATCAGGGAAGATGAAGCCTTTGAAAAAACTCTTTGGTGACCCTATTACAAACTTTAAGCTAATGAAGATGGGATTTAATCTGAGCCTCTCGAGCATCATAAAGTTCAGCAAGTTTAAGAGCATGCCTCAATTGTGTAACATGAGATTGAAGCTCAGGATTAAATGGACAGGCCTCAAGCTTGAGAGAAGCTTTGGCAAGCTCATCATGAAGGACAACATTGGATTGTATTCTGAACTGCGTTACCTTCTTCCCCAAAGTATGGAGAAAGATATTTGTATGAATAATAGCATCATTCCACCAATATATCCATCCCAACTCTCCAGTAGGTCTAGGAACTAGATTTTAGACTCTACAAAGATGATAGACCATGGAAGTGTGCTGAAGAAAATAATCGTTGAAGAAAAATTATGATTTATAGTATCTCTGAGGTAGGGATTTAATTAGCACATTAAACATGATGGGTGAATGATTAGATGTAGTGGAACCAGGAATGGTTTACACAAATGGAGCTAAAGCATTTCTCCTATGAAAGAAAAATTGCACATGATCTAAAAGCATGGCTCTGTCTAGCCTTCTCAAAATTCTTGCATGGCCAACTTGTAAATTGGACCACGTATACCATAAATTTTTAGGAAAATCTTGGGGAGAAAAACAAGAATTGGGGTTTGAAAAACCCAATTTGTTTTTCATGAAGTACCATGCCTATATTTCCCTAGCAACCCACCGCATAGGAAGTTGTCATATCTTGTCTACAAGATTTTTAGTCATATTAAAATCTTCGCACATAACCCAAACAATAGGTGGTAAAGAAAAAGCACACCACTTCCAAAGGCTACATCGCTCATGAGCTTCATTAGAGGTATAAACATTAATAATACCAAAATACAACCCACCAACCTCAAGTAAAACCCAAACTTCTTGATTGGAAGGGTCCACACCCCACAAGACAAAACTATATTTCCACCTAGCTACCAAAAGAATGACAACTCCCCCTCTACTAGGGGAATACCTTATGGCATAAAAAAATCTATTTGGCCAAAGAAAAGGGCAAGTACATTGCAGAATAAAGTAAAAAATCTTAATCTCTTAAAGATAGAGAAATTCAGGATTACCATAAAACCTAGAGCATAAGGTAATCTCATCTCAAACCAAGTATTTGCAAATTGGGTTTATCAACCCTCTAACATTCCATGATAAAAAAATCATGGAAATCGATCAAGAGTCATATGTCCTTCTACATCTTCAACATTTTCGAGGTTAGAAAGAGAATCATAAGCATTAATGATAAAATGCTCATGATTTACTCTCAAAACATTTATTTGATGCCTTTTGTCCTGGTGAACTAGGGGGTCTCCTCGGGGTGGGCTACGGGATCTCTGGCCATTGATAGAAGCCCGTTTAGGTTCCATGATGCTCAAGGAAGGCTGCACATTGACATGTAGAATTGGATAATTTGAAGGCTGATTAGGAGCAGAATACGTAATAATTTTGATAAAGGAAGCACTAGTTGATGGTACACTCTCAACCACATATGAAGCCCTAGCACTAGGTGCCATAATTTTTATGGTATGCTTCTCCACCACCACACCATGTCTAGTTGGCATATACATCACAAGGGGTTGAGACAAGCCATTGGGAGCAACCGTAGGGTTTACACTTTTCCCATTCTTACCCTTCTTATGGACTACCATCCATTCCTCTTGCCCCCTTTGGAAGTAGAGGTAGAGCTAGTATTAACAAGATCCGTAGTCATATCATTAGCTTTACTCTTATCCACCATCAAAGGATAGTATTTTATCTTGTGGGTAGTTGATTGGAAGCGGTAACATGTGTTAGGCAGGTTGATATAGAAAACACATTGCTTGAACCTATAGTCACCAAATTGGATATCAATAATCTCCTTTAGGTCTTTAGAGATGTTGGCTTTGACACAAAAATACTTTTGAGAGCATGATGCATAATATTTGTCCATTTCACAACAAACAAATTTACCAATGGGAGCCATAAGGTTTTGATAGTAAGGCCAGAGCAGTAGAGGAAGAATAGGAAATTCAAACCAAATTAAAACTCGTAAGGAAACATAATTAGTGATTGAAATGTCCTTGGTCTAGGGTTGAAAAATCAACAAGGAGCTATGAACAGACCAAGGCCCACAACTTAGGACCACTTTAACCTGAGCAGGGTCAGTAAAACAAAACAAAAAGAACCCTTTGGTGAGATTCTGGATACCATCAACCTTGACGCCATGCCAAGCTTGTTGAATCTAGTTTCGAAGGAGGGTCTCTCGAGGGATGTAACCTAGAAAATACCCTACTAATTTATGGCTTTCCAACCAAGAACAAGAAGTATTAAACTCACTCAACAGGATAACAACATTTGAAGGAGAAATATTACCTTGTGATAAACTTTGGGAATGAACTTCCACATTTGCTTGTTCAACTTTGGCACCATTTCTCCCTCCTAAAACTTCAACATAAGTTAGAGTTTTAGATTGATATTTTTCCATAATATGAGGTTCAATCCACCAAATGACAGAGTATATTCGGTAAAAGCAACAATATATGCCCTAAGAGGCATCGTGTTTTAAAAAAAATCATGATATTTTGGTAGGGATATCTTAATAACAAAAGCTATTGGGTTTTCTTAATGGAGACTTTAGTTTAATTCATGGGAAGGGTGGTACCTGATATTCCCCATGATATACCTTTGGTTTTTCAACCTCTTTAAAAAAATCATGATATATGTTATGTATATATTTATTATGTTGTATATATTATAAAATGTTATATTTTAATTTTCAAGTGGCTTAGCTTAATTGGTTAGATTAAATTAAATTTTGCTATTGTTATTATTTTAACATGAGCTAGGGCATAGCAGTTTGAGCAAGGGTAATAGCCTTCATTCTACTCCATTCTTGAGATAAGGAGGAATTTATAGGTTGAAGGGGAGAGGACAAGTGGATGAGGAATGGATGAATAAAGCTTCTATTTTGGATGCAAAATGGAAATGAAGTCAATAATAAGTGAAGAGTCTTCTACATTCTATTTCCCTCCTTTGCATTAGTGATTGAAGAGGTGGCTTTGAGGGCCTAGCTTGGAGATTTTGCAATTTTTGGTAAGGGTTTGTAACACAGGAATTCAAAAAACAAAGAAGGAAGCTAGAACGATTGGTTTTTTTGGTGGGATTTCCTGATTCTATTGTTTACCCTTGGTTTGGGGTGATGGTAGACCATGTTTAGCCCCAAGTTGCTATACTATATCCCTAATGGCTGTTGCTTCCTTATTTACTCCAAGTAATGGCTATTTTTCTTTATTTTCACATCCTCATCCCTTTGATCAAGGGAAGATATATTCAATGATTCAAACTCTTAAGCCAAGAACCAAGCTACAAACTCAACCAAATATACAGACTTGTCCTTCCAAAGGCACCTTTGTGCTCAAATTGAATGTGACCCTTGTGGTTGAGGTACCACCAACTTTCACTCAACATCCTATTCTCACCTTATCTGCTCAGACTTTAGCATGCAAGTTTGTGGGTTTGTGGCCTAGTCCCACTACAATATAGAAATGGATCAACATGAACTATGGAGCCAAAGTATCTTCTTACAAATTTATGATGGAAAGAAGAGGTTACTTTGTAGTAATATTTACCTTTGTAGAATATAGAAACACCATATTTCATGGAGATCCATGGTTTTTTGGTTCTATCCCATTATATATGACTCCTTGGAGCACAACATTTGACCCACAGGAGGAAGAACCCTAATAAATATCATTATGGGTAAGACTACCTTTCTTGACCTTCCACCTATGGAATAAACCCACAATAGAGATCATAAGAAATGCATGCCATTGGATCCTTCATATATTTCCTCCCCACAAAGTGAATATTATGAAGGCTATAACAAAGCACCAACGTTCAAAGAAGATTGGGTGCTAGGGTTCAACAATAGAGCACCAAAGTTACAATATGAAGGTCCAAACGAGATCCAAATGTGGAAAATGATATATGGATAGAAATATTATTATGAGATATTTACAATTGTGTAAAGAACACTTAAATTAAAGTTGTGAGTCAAAAATAATGAGCTCTACAAGGTAGCACAGGGTTTGCCCAGGGCACTAGGGTTCTGGGTAAAAGTGGACAAAACATAATTTTTAGAGGTGAAAATAAGCACGAATACTGAATGAAATATGGAGTGTGATATATGGTTAGAAAGCTATTGGAAAGATATTTCTAAAAGTGTATTACTTGCAGCAAATGTATAAATACATTAAAAGTTATACATCTCCAAAGTTGGTAGTTAACTAGTTTTTGTAAAACTGGACTGCACTATGCAAAAACATACAACATGCTGGAAAAATGAAAATTTCACCTTCTATTCGTTACTCCACACTTATTTCAGATTAAAATATAAATTTAAAAGACCACAAAAACTAAAAAACTCAAACCTAAAGAATCTATGGTAGTTACAAGCAAGGTAATAGTTCAAGACTATTATAACTACAATATTCCTACATCTCTACTTGTACAATACTGTTACAAACTAGTTACATATTCTCTTGTACTTTTTAATCAAAAAATGTACATATATCTATATCATTTTCCAATATTCTCCCCCTTTATGCTGAAAGGGATCACAAGACTAAAGCTCAATTTAATAAATTGAGCTTTAGCAACACCTTTAGTGAAAATGCCAGCCAACTGATCATGGGTGTTGCAATACCTCAACTCAGCTAATTTCTTTTCCACCTTATCATGAATGAAATAGTACTTCATGTAAAAATTCATAGATATCCTATGGTTTACAAGGTTCTTTGCCAATTGTATGACACTCAAATTATCACAAAAAATTGTAGTAGGACCACTTGGTTTCTCACCTATCTCCTCCAACACTTTCCTGAGCCATAAGGCCTGAGCACTGGCTGAAGTGACAATAATATATTCAGTACCTATTGAAGAGAGTGCTACTAATCCTTGCTTCATTGAGCTCCAAGTGATCAACCCAAATCCAAGAGAAAAACAATTATCAGATGTAGACTTCCAGTCATCCAAGTTGATGCTCCAATCTGAGTCACTAAAACCAACTAGCTCCATATCTTCAGTAGGATAGTAATGTATGCAAAAGTCAACAGTACCTTTAACATACCTCAAAATTCACTTTGCAGCCTTCAAATGCAAGAGATATGGCTCACTCATATACTTAGAAACAAGTGCGATAGCATATGCAATTTCTGGTCTGGTATTTGTGAGAAACATCAAGATCCAAAAAATGCTCCTATAATTGGTCACATTCACCTTTTTAGCCCCATCATCTTTGCATAGCAATTCACCATGAGAAATGGGAGTAGGGACTGGTTTGCAACTATCCATGCCATACTTTTTTCAGCATATACTTGGCATATTTAGTTTGACAAATGAAGAATTTATCATTAATTTGATGCACTTCCATGCCAAGAAAATAGTGCATCAATCCTAAATACTTCATTTTAAACTCACTCATCATCACAGACTTAAATTCATATTTCAACTTGGAACTACTACCCATATAAATAAAATCATCAATGTACAAACAAACAAGTAAAATATCATTACCTTCTTTCTTGAAGTATAGGGTAGGTTCACTTTTGCTTCTCTTGAAGCCACTCTACTGAAAGTATCCATCAATCCTAGAGTACCATACTCTCGATGCTTGTTTAAGGCCATACAATGCCTTTTTCAACCTTTAGACATGTTCTTCTTTACCTTTCACCTCAAAACCTTGAGGTTTTTGTACATACACTTCCTCATCTAAGTACCCATTCAAGAAGGCACTTTTTACATCTAAGTGATGTATAGTCCATTACTTTTGGGCATCCAAAGCAAGTACCATCCTGACTGTTTCTTTTCTACCTACAGAAGCAAAAGTTTCTTCATTTTCAATTCCATACCTTTGTGTGAAGCCTTTAGCCACAAGCCTAGCCTTGTGTCTCTCAATGCTGCCATCACTATTATACTTAGTCTTAAAGAGCCATTTGGAGCCCACACATTTCTTTACAATGGAATTGATATCTTCATTCATAGCTTGCATCTAAACATCATTAGTACAAGCTTCTTGAAAACACGAAGGTTCAAAATCAGCAACAATCACTAAAGCATAATTAACATCACCTTTTGGCTCACCATCATCCTCATCACCATACATTTGCAACTTTTCAAGTCTTTGAACAACTTGATCTATTTATTAAGCTTAATCTCTAGTAAGTCCTCTGTGGATATTGTTGTCCAAAACCTAATTAGGAGGTTGAATTTGAAGTGTATTTTTTCCCCTTTTTATCTTCATCACATTTAAAAAAATGTTTGGAGAAACATCACTTGAAGAGGGACTATAATTGCTTTGTTTGGGACTGTTTGAAGGGCTGGTTGGTGGACTTGGTGGGACTGATTTTAAATTGGATTGCACATTAGAAGAACTAGGCTACACATTAGAAGAACTAGGTTGCACATTAGAAGAACTGGAACCACTATTGCCATCATCAACATAAAGTTTTTGATGATTATATACACCCCCTTCATCAAAAATCACATCTTTAGACACCACCACTTTGTGAGTTTTTGGGTTATAAAGCCTATAGGACTTAGTATTTTCACAGTAGCCAATAAATATACATGCTTCACTCTTAGGATCAAGCTTCTTCCTAAGTTCATCAACCAAATGTGCATAAGCCAAACAACCAAAAAATTTTAAGTGGTTAACATTGGGCTTCTTTTCATACCATACCTCATAAGGAGTCATCTTCTCCAATGAGCTAGTGGAACTCCTATTCGGGATGTAGACTATTGTACAAACTGCATCAGCCCAATACATATTGGTAATTCTCTTAGTTTGAAGCATACTTCTTTCCATCTCAACAACTACCCTATTTTTCCTTTTCGCCACTCCATTCTGTTGTGGAGTATAGGAAGTTGTGAATTACCTTTTAATGCCAACATTCTTGCAAATTTTTTTAAAATCATTAGAACAAAATTTACCACCATTATCTATCCTTAAGCATTTAATGTTGCAGCCACTCTGATTCTCAAAAAAATATTTAAATTCCTTGAAATAATCAAATACTTCATCCTTATGCTTCAAAAAATACACCCAACACATTTTAGAAAAATCATCAATAAAAGTAAGAAAGTAAGAGTTGTTACACAAGCTTTTGGTTTGCATAGGCCCACAAATATCAAAATGAACCAATTGGAGTGGGTATGAGGCCTCCATGCTTTCCCTTTAGGAAAATTCTACCTTGCATTCTTTCCCATTGCACACCCCTCACAAATATTTTTATGTTCTTGCACTTTTTGTAACCCATAAACCATCTCTTGGGAAGTTAATAACTTCAAACTAGTGAAGTTCAAGTGGCCATATCTAAGATGCCACAACCAAATCTTATCTTCTACAACAACATTATCAAGGTTGATCCCTTAACCTCCAAAATTTAAAGGAAACAACCTATTGCTGGTCATAGGGACTATTGTAACAATCATATTGTTATTGTTCTTATCATAGATGGTGCATTTCTTATCATCAAAGACTACCCTGTAGTTATTTTCACATAGCTGCCCTACACTTAACAAATTATGTTTCAAATTTGGTGTGTAATAGATATCATGAACATGTTTCTTACCTTATTTTGTGTTCACTTCCATTACACCTTTGGAAGCCACGTCTAAAGCCTTGTCATATCCAAGTTTGGTCTTGGACTTGAAGGATTCATCCATGGAAGCAAGAAGCTCCCCATTTCCTATCATATGATTGGAGAAACCAGAATCAAGTATCCAAGTCTCTTGAAGGTTTTTATCAGCCTTGTTGTAGGTAAATAAGAGGTTGCTTGTAGTAGCCTCATTCACATCAGCATAGTTGGCCCTCTTACCTTCATTTCTTGCCTTCAACCTACACTCCTCATAATGTCTATACTTTTTACAATGATAGCATTGCATGTTTAGTGGGCCAAGTCTAAACTGGTTGAGAGTTCTCACTCAATTATTTTTTAAATTTCCATCCTCCCATCTCCTTCTTGGCCCTATTGATTGAAGTCCAATAATGAGAGCCTTATTTGCTCGAGTGCAAGCAATTGTTATTTTTAAGAATAATTATTTATATATATTATATTAAACATAATTTCATTATGTTTTAGAATGTGATATATTAAAAGGTAAAGGCAAGGTAGTTTTTAATATCCATAAGGCTATAGGTTATATGAGACAATTCTCATCAAAGATGTTGTTTACCCATTATATTCTTATCTAACCATACCTTGTTATAGAAGCATGGTGTACCACCCTACCACCCACAAGATTGGAACCTTGGAGTTCCTATTCAGTGTTGCAAATTATTCACTGTTAAGCCCACTTAGGATTTATATATAAGTTTTTATTTTGAAAGAAATATAGGATTATAGCATTTGAGGTTGGTTATGTTGGTGGATTGTAAAAATCTATTTATCCTTTCCTTCATTCTACAATAATTTTCATCTGCAACTATTTCAACCAAGGTTAGTTTTAAGATGGGCATCAATGCCACTAGCATCTGGAAGGATTGGAGGTGGAACAATAACAACGAGGCTTAATGGTTGTCAAACCAAGTTTTATAATCAACTTTCTTTTCCTACCTTTTCTATCTTGAAAAAATCAAGAGGAAATGGAACCTATGATTTTTGGAGAAGAGTTGGTTTTACCTTATATTAGAAAATTCCTATTGCCACCTCCCTATCTAAACTCCACATATGCACTATTGATTATCAGTTTTGTTCTCAACCTAATTCTGTTGTTCATACCTTTTGATATTATAAGATTGTTAAATGTGAGTGAGACTATGTATTTTTTCCCACTTCAACAACCCTCACAACTAAAAGCTTGCTCTTCTATGATTTTCTCAATCAATGGATACAAATCTAGTCTAGAATATTTGTAGACTATGCTCCATTCGATTTATCTAGAAGAAAAAATGTAGTAGGGTGTTTACGAAAGTATACCCCATCTTGGACTTGTTTTTTTTTACTTTCATAAGTGGATTTTGTTGAAGATTGTTCGTCTTTAAAAGTAGGAACAAACCAACAACACTTTGATATAGAATATTGGTGGAAGGATTCATTTACTTCAACATAAAATCAATATTATGAAAATAGATTCTCAAAATATTCATATACAAACTAACTAATACATTTGTTTAAATCTTTTTTTAATATTTAATTAAATATATTAATTATATATATATATATATATATATATATATATATATATATATATATATATATATAATTTAAAATTTTAAAAATATTATAAAATATAAAAAGAACTTCAATCCTTAACCTTTAAAAAAAAAAAAACCTTCATTCACTATTCTGCCATGACCATATAATCATAACTCAATTATATTAATGAATACTTGGGACATTCTAAGCCCCCCTCATTGACATAAGTTATTTATATTTATAAACATCTCAAACTAAATCACTCGTATTTTATATGTAAAATGTCTGCATTGTGGCATGGACATTCTTGGAAGTTCATTAGAATTCTTGGAAGTTCAAATCTAATGTTGTGATAAATCAATCAAATTTTAAAAAACTCTTCAGATGTCCACTTTGTGATAAGCCATCCACATTTATGGATGACTATTCTTATCTGATAAACCGTTTTTAAAATTATTATATGTAAATTTTAATTAAAAAAATATATTTGTTTGGTTATATAGGTGAATTGGTTAAACCACAACTATGATTACGATTAGAAATTATTTTTAATTTTAAATTTATATAAGATAATGATAAACATATTTATGTCTTTAAAATAATACAATAATTTGCTGTATGTTCTACTCTTTTAAAAATACTTAAAAAAAATTAAAAATTTCTAACATTAATCAAAATAATAAACATACTTGTATACATATATAAAACATAAATAAATACTTTTAATTATTTTCTCCACCTTTTAAATATCCTGACTTATAAAAATGAAAGGACTAAATAAACCCATGCTTTAAAGATGATTTCAAAATTTAAATTCATTTATTATAATAAGTTGATTTTGGTTATTTTTTTTGATTGGTAGAAAGGGTTTTGAAAGGTCCCTGAACCTTGTACAAGAGAGATTACAATAAATCCATATCGATTTTGGTTATTTTTACTGCTGAACATCTACATCTTTTTTCTTTGGACTTAGTTCTTAGTTACTTGTTTTTGCTTCCAACAAAAATTATAGAACTTCTTAACCAATAGGTTTTTTACATATTAAATAATTATTGAACCTATAATATAATAATTTTTTTTTTTATTAAAACAATAAAAATAAAAATTAATAAATATTATTTTTTTATTTTAAATGATATTTTTATTATAATAAAATTAACATCTAAAACATTATTTTATTTAATTAAATATATATTTTAATTTGTTTAAGGTTTAATCCGATTGAGACCCTTTTAAAAGTTTGTATAAAATCGTTGGAAAAATATATATTTTAAATTGTAGTTTAAAAGGTTATATATATTTATTTAGTTAGTTAGTGTAACGTACATGGCTGAGCAGTCTCCTTCCAACTATAACCTCTCGTAAAGCCGAGAGCTATGCTTATCAACAGGGAATTTAACACACCACCACACACCCACCCTCTCACACACTAGCCACATCATGGTTTGAGCCTTGAACCTCGCAAAAAGAGCTCAAGCTTGAAACGTTGTGTTATTTCCTAGAACTAAACCTTAATTAGGGACAGGACTTTCCGTTCCAGGAGACCTGTCCCATCCGGGTACACCCCTCAGGTTAGTCGGGTTTTTTTTGTTGTTGTAACCGGGACAAGCTGCCATACTTGAACCTCGGACCACCTTTAAAGAATTAAGGAAACTTACCATTAAAGTACCTGATGCTAATATTTTTAATTTAATATTAATAAATCATTTCATTTTAAATTATATAATTTTTTTTAAATTTTCAATTATAATATCAAAAAGGTTAGAAAAAATATGTAATGCAATTTCATATTACAAAACATTTCAAATAAAATCATAGATTGCACAACCAAATTATTTTTAAGGGCTTTCTATTAAAGAAACCTAAAATTTCAACTTCTAAAAGGTCAGGGATGGAAAATAAGACATAACAAGCATATTGTATTATATATACTTCTGCAAAGTTAAGAATCAAATGTGAATATTGTTCAAAATTGAATAAAGAGACTTCATTTGTAAAAGATGGAAGTAATATAATTCAATCAATGACATTTCATGTGAATTTATATTATCGTAAAAATATAATATAATAATAAGTAGCACTAAAATATTCAAAGAAAATGTTTATTATAAAGCATGTGGAAACCATGATAGATGTATAAAAGGTTACGAATATTTCTATTACAAAAGTCATGTAGTTTGTGGTTATTAATAATTTGTCAATAGAATGTTACAATAGTGTGTGATCTACATAAGATTTAAATATACTTTAGTTGTCTTTGATAGATGAATATTTTTCTTATACAAATATTACTTCTAGAAAAGAATTTTTGAAAGAAACAAATTTTTTTTATTGGGGCAAACTCAAGGAAGAAATTTATGATAACCTATTTTGTTCTATCAAGGTTGAAGAAAAAACTCATAATCGTATAGACCAATTTCTCATTGTTTATGCCATTTGCATTTCTGATAAGGAAAAAATATAAGCTATAATGAAGTTTGTGCATCTTCTTAAGATAAAATATGACAACACAATCTAATATATGATGAAATATCAATTTTGTTGATATGGCCCGCAGGGACACTTTAGTGGTATGTCGTTGGATTGTTATCTAGGCTACCCAAGTTCAAATCATAGGGAGGGAGGCTTTTGTTATGCCTCAAGGAGTGTGGCCCCAGTTGTGTCACTTTTTGTACTTTGTCTTACTTCAACAAAATTTGTTGAGATATGCCTACCAAAGTCTAAGATGATTGCATTTGGTTCAGATAGAGCAACATTAAATAGAATTTATTGAGATGGATCTATGAAAGTCCAAGATGATTGGATTTGGTTCAGATGGAGCAACATGCATGAGAGGGACCTACCAAAGTCCAAGATGATTGGATTCTGTTCAAATGGAGTAACATGCATGAGAGATGTTCGAGAAGGGGTGAAGCAACATGCATGAGAGGTGTCCGAGAGGGGGTGAAGTAACATGCATGAGAGGCATCTAGATTTGGTTTAGATGGAGCGACATGCATGAGAGGTGTCTGAGAGGGGATGAGGCAATATGCATGAGAGATGTCTAAGAGGGGGTGACAACTAAACTATTGTGTGACATACCGCATTTATTAGTGTTAGAGTATATTACATTATTTGGTACATGTCAATGTACCACACTGGTTATTAGAGTAGGAGTTAATCATAGATTAAGGTTTGAATAGTTACTTCAAGCAATGTAATAAATGCACAAGTGATAAAATGTGCATGTATTCCACATGTACATGAGTCATAGGATAGGTAGGTGAAGAGTCATGGGTAGAGTAAAGGTCAAGGCACATATCCTCCTATATATATATATATACACACACATATATATATCTTGAGGTAAACGTAAAGTGGGTGAGAGAGAGGAGACGTATAGAGAGTTACTATAGTGATTTGTAGTTAGAGTGCAATGTAGTTCTTTCATTGAAATTATGGAGTGTTCATGTCCTCCATTATAATACATTATACTATTTTCGTGAGCATCCATTAATGGCATATTTCTGAGTTATTGGAGAAGTTTATCTTATAATGTTATATTATAGTGTCATTATCATATAGTTATTATAGCTTGCTCATTATACATCTTGTGGTTTCATTTCCTTTAATATAAATCATCAAAAGCTAACAGTGGTATTAGAGCACATGGTAGATCGGTAGGAAATAGGGAGAGCCACAAGAGAGATCGAGAGAAGATAAAAAATATCATTTTTAGAATTTTTGAAAATACATTTGGTTGGAATCTTTCCACAGAGTTGTAAAAAAGCTCGTGAAGACTAGGACTCAACATTGGTTCCACTAGATTGATAAATCAACTAGTGAAGATTCATTATCTCTAGGTTTAAAGTTTTCTCCATTATAGTTTTGAATACTTTGTTGCAAAAAAAATTATTTCAAAGAAAGTTGTAAAGCTTCCTACAAAATATCTTCTTTGAAATCAATCCAATACCTGAAGCAACAAGTTGGAGATTGAATATTTGGAGGTCTTAAAGAAAAGGTCACATTGCAAGATTGTAGACCTGCAAATTGCAAAAGAGAGAAAAAACCAAAGAAGTCTTATTGCATATTGGAGGAAGAAGAGAATCCAAAAAAGAGTCCTAGAGAAGATTTGAGAACTCAAGAAGTTTATGATAAAGAAAATTTGAGATAATTATCGCCATCTGAAAACAATCCCAAAATGAGAATGATTTGGCAAAGAGTTTGCCAAGTTTTGGAGGATAATAGTGAAGACCTCAAGACATTCATAATCTTGATAAGAAGGCCACTAGATAGGCCAAGATTGAAGTCAGAATTCGACAAGGAGAAAGAAGGAGAAAGTAGTTAGAAGAAGCCATCAAATCTTAGAGATTTGAAGATTACCATTAAAGGATAGAAGGCTCATTCATAGAAAGGCTATTTCTAGTTTTACAGTATAAAAGTGAAGGTTTATTGAAGGAATATCTCAGCTTTGATTTGGAGGAGTTTCCTACCAAATTTGTGAGATTCAAGATCAACACCTCATAGGAGAAATTAACTGCTTTGCAATATGAAAAAAAATTATATTTGAAGATAGAAAGAAAGCAGCAATTAGGGCAAAATTACTAGTTGCTTATTTACAAAATTCAAGGGAGCTTCATGAAGGATAGTCAAAACCACAAAACTATATTTCCAGGCAGTAAGTACAGAAGTTTTAGAGCTACAAATTTGGTGAGTTAAATAGTTGTTTCGAACAAGGAAGAGTTGCGATTTCATCTAATACAAGGCAAAAATTTGGTGAATCTAATCACCAAGATCTACATCATCTATAGAGGTTATTAATGTAAGGAACATTGGTGTAAAAGGTTCATTAGTTGAACATTAGTGAAGTAAGCACCATATTAGAGGTTAAAGTTGCAAGGGAGTGAGTTTCGTGTTTAAGTCTTAAAGGTAGCGTAGAAGTTAATTTCTACAAGGTTCATACCTGCACATAAAAGATAGGAGTTAGATATATTTTGAAATAAATAAAAATATCAACTTCCTATTATCTATTTGGAAGCAAAGAATATATTACTCTTAAGTGAAAGTTGCATAGATTATAGTGCATGATTAAGGTATTTTTAATAATTTATTTAAAGGAGTAATAAGGTGAAATTAATAGTGCTTCATAATAGTTATTCTTAAGATTTATTAAAAGTGCATTTAGTATTAAGTTTAGGAGGAATATTAAGTGCACAAAATGAAGCAGAAGTAAAGTTTCAAAAGATACTATTGAGTGTAGGAAACCTGCAACATATCTTGGTGTAAAGAAACTACCAAGGAGTAGAGCAAGAAGCCACCATATCAAAGAAGTTAGAAAGCTTCAAAAGGAGACTTGAAGAAGGTTTAAATTAAGATAGTCTATATTAATTATTATAGTAACAATTGGTTTACATAATTACACCATACTTGTCCTCTCCAACATAAATAAAGAGGACAAAAGTTGAGTGTTCTAAACACTCAAAAATAGTGGGTATATTACAGTCTTCGAGTGGTCATTGAAGGACAAACTTCAAAGCAAAGGAAGAGAGCCAACTAAGGGATCATCAACATAGTCATTAATGTGTTCAAATACATTGAATTCAACATCGTATATCTCAAGCAAGCATCACTCAAGGTGCAAGAAAAACCTATAATAGCAAGGTTGTGGTGCATTACCCAAGATAATAACATTAGAGGCTTGGATGAACAACCAACATTGAAGCACCCTAATACACTACTGCTAAAGCAAGCCACCATTATTGGAGAGTAGAACCACCATCACTGGAGAGCACCACTATTCGTTGGAGAAAGCTAAATAATACAACTTGCAATTGTTGGCAAGAAGCATTAAGGTATAAGGGAGTTGAAGAGTGTAAGTTACATGCAAGGGAAGAGCTTCCACTTTCCACCTAAGTGAAGGAATCTCGTACTACTTGGCATAAAGGAGAACAAAAAGAGCACTTGCAAATTATGTGTAATGTCTCTGAAATACAATATTTGTATAGGGAATTAAACACTCGAGTAACGATTTATTCGAACTAAGAGGGATCAATCATTAATTAACCAATGCGCATGCTATAGAAACACCTACATTATCAAGATTTGCATCATCCAACTTGCCTCACCTACCAGTACCACCTAGCAAGGAGTTACAAGCTCAACAATAACATATATGCCATTTGGCATACATTTCATAGAGAGGTAAAGTCATATTAATACCTTTGTCCAAATAAAGGGGAGAAAGTACATTCAGGTCAATCAACATTAATGAGGAGGCGATGACAGTCTAAGTACATCGAGAATGCAGTTCTATTAATGCTAAGTAGCATACCTCATATACCATGAAGACACACTGATCAAAGGTTTGAAAGCACAGTCAAAAGCCTAATTTGAGCAGCACGCAACGTATTATTAAGAGTTATAAGTGCATTACTTTATTAGTTGCTTTCAATAATACAAAGGATTTAAAAGGTAATCTATTTTCTAAGGTTGGTTAATTAATTAATAGGAGAAATAAGGAGCTAAAACCTTAGATAGATTATTATTGTTTAGAAATCCAATTAAAGGGAGAAGTTTATATTAAGAGTTTTTTCAAATTATATTGCTTGAAATTCTAACATCATAATATTTGCAAATAATCAAATTAGGAGATATAAGGGTTTCTACCTTGGATAATTAAAATAATATTTTGCAAATATTATTATTTTCTAAAGTTCCAAAATTAGGGAGATATAAGGAATACTACACCAAAATCTAGATCATTGGAATTTAGAAAATTAAACCATTGAAATTTAGAGAATTGAAAGAAGCTCTTCATAGCATTGATTAAAAGAGTTGGAAATTATTTCTTACACTAGTCTCTTATACAAATTAAAGGGACTAAGGAATCCAACTATAGAGTCTTGAAGTTAGAGAACTTCATCTAATTAAAAAGTGCATATATCAATAGGGAGAAATAGGGTGAAATAGGAGTTGATCATTATATTACCATTATCTTAAAAACATTAGGGAATCAACTCAAAAAGAAGTCTAATAAATGCTAAGCACTTTATCAAAATCATAGCATACTATAATCACTTGGGAGATATAAGGGATTCTACAAAATCCAAGATTTGATAAGGATATATCAAGTTAGTTCACATACTCTAAACTAGGGAGTCATAAGGTAGACAACCACAAATTTTTGAGATACAAAACTTCTATCAAAATTGTTTTCTTGTAAACAAAGAAACAATGGAAAGACTTATTAAATATACAGGCCTCAAGGATTCAAAATGGTTCAAATACATACTTGATTTTAGAAATGATAATAAGGAAAGTACATTTTAAAGAAAAGAACCAATATGTTTTAGAGAGACTTCTAAGAATTCACAAACCGTCGGTTTGGAAAAACTTTCTATCAATAATGAAAACTATACAAATGAAGATATTGAGAATCATATTCAAAAGGTAGAAAAGAATATTCATCAAAAGGATATCATACAAATCTATGAAAGAAGTAAAAATAAAATAGTTTCAATCGTACATAGATGGTTTAACTCTTTCATCAAGGATATGGATGGGCATTATTCTCCTAAAAATAGTGACAAAAAAATTGGGATATCTCTAGTATGCACTTATTACAATAAATTTGGTCATGAGAAAGCAAACTGTTGCAGTTTCCATCCATGTAAATATTGTGGAGGAAAATCTTATTCATATTTCTTCTAATATTATAAAGACAAGTACTATAAAATAGTTGAAGAGAGACTAATATTCATATTAGATTGTTTATTCCAAATTCTTATTTTAGAAGCTTCCACTAACAATGAATTCAAGCTTGACATTTTCAAAGATCAAGAAACAGGTCATTCAGAGAATCAAAGGAAAGAAAATGGAGCAATTTTGATTCACTTACGACCTGTAAGATTATAATATGTCTAGTTCATCAAGGTTACTTGGAAGAATTCAATAACAAAGATTCATCCAAACACTTTGAAATAAAAAAATATAGTGGAATGAAGAAGACAAGAAGAGACAACATGAAGACTAAAGTAGAAGAAGAAGGACCTGATCAAGATGAAGATTCATATTGAAGACTAAAGTCTTCAATATCCAAATAATGTAATACGTGGGGGTGTTAGATTATATTATATTATATTATATATATATATATATATATATATATATATATATATATATATATATACATATGTGTGTGTGTCTTAAGATAAAGGTAAAGTGGGTGAGAGAGAGAGAGGAGACATATAAAGAGTTAGTGTAGACACCTAAAACACGTCATATTGAGGTGACTATCTAAATGGACTCCTTTTAGACCACATAACCCACCTAGGGCAGCCTCAGGGCTAAAAAAGAGGTTTTCACCACTTAAACAAGCACAATTCCTCATAAAACCATGGTCATATTAACCCAAGATGACTGCTAAACTGTGCCCATCTTGACCTGAGATGGCTACCAAAAAGCAATTTTAAAAATAAAAAGGTACATAGTTGGCAGCTAAAACTACCAATTTATCCTATGCATGATCTTGCAAAAAGCATTAAGCACCTCGCATGGGCCAAAATTAGAAAAATGCATACAATTATCAATAGCAGGAGATTTCAAATATAAGCATTCACTTTTCTTAATGTGAACTGCCTCTTTGCTTTTTCATGTAAGGTGATTTCACCATTTTTAGCTTCTGTAGATTAAAGATACAACGCCAAACAGAAATAAAGAAATCACAATAAAGGAATGCAGAACAGTTGTACAAAATGAATGATTTTTATTAATCAATGGAGTTTAGAAACTCCTTTTAAGTACAACAGGGCTCGTAACCCTTTTCGTGATACAAAGTTACAATTTGTGCTAGGGTTCTCCGAAACCCTAGCCGGCACAATGTGGTGGCGTCTCCGAAGAATGTATCTTTAACCTCAACGGAATGAGTGGGCTTCGTTGTATCCTTTGGCTCGGACCACTCCGACTTAAGCAACTGCTATCAACAAATCGGATCTATCACTAGAATCCTACACACATTAAAATTATCAAAGAGTTAGAAACTAATAAGAGGGCTCCACCGTGTGAGCCCTCGAAACGATCTAAAACCCTAGATTTATGAAATAAAAATAAGCAGAATGCAAAATTCAATAGCAGATTAATACATAAAGAAATATTACTTGCTTTAGACGAATCTATACATTTTCCCCGTTAACGCGGCGAGACCAGGCGGCGGCGATGGATGCGGCGAAAGGGTTTAGTTCAGACTTAGGGCCGTAGAAGACTCAGAAGACTCAAGATTAACAGCAATAGCCAACTCCAGACTTAGATAGGGAAGATAAGTAGGTTTAGCCGAAGAGATAGATAGGGTTTGAGCCATCAAGGTGACTCAATTTATAATCTACTCTTAGGGCACACTTTAGGGTTTTAACGACACTTTGAACGTGTGGCTAAGATTAAAGTGGATCCAAGGGTAGAGAATAAATCTAGGTTGTGAAACAGATTAAGATGGATGGACGGATGAGATTAAATGAAGGATGGACGGCTCAGATTAAATCACTTAAACTTTATTTATATATATATATTAAAATATATTAAAATATATATAAATATTAATTTAAATAAATTTGGGGATGAAAAATGGTGGGAAAAGTGAAATTGGGCCAAATAATGGTGGGAAAGTGTGGATTTGGGCCAAATAATGGCGGGAAGGATGGATGACTGACACGTGGCTGGTAGGAAGGTATAGATGACTTACAAGTGGCTGGATTTTGGTGTCTACAGATGCCCTTTTTGAGCTGCTTTGTGTGAAGACACAATGTAGCACAAAAACTTAAGACACCTGAAAAGCTGGATCAGAGAGCGGGGGGATCCCATACTTGGCCATGTATACGACCAAGGAGTTGGGAGCGGTGGAGGCTCTGACGATGTTCGTGTTGGCCAACATTGTGGCCCCGAACAGCATCGGGTGCAGGTTCCCATGGAACCTGATGGGTGTAGTGAGCGAGATGCTCACTAATAGGGTAGTGTATGCCTGGGTGCCCGCTTTATTGGCGCAGGTGTATCGGCAGTTGTATGAGGTTCGAAGACGGGGCCGAAAGGGCTTCGGTTGCAGTGTGGTGCTCCAGTGCTGGGGCTAGGAGCACTTCAGGGTGGCCCGACTGGAGGGGTTGCCATGGGCTCACTGGGACGTGAGCCAGGCTTATGGTAGGAGATGGCCAATGGCGAAGGAGAGACAACCGAGCCGCCCCGTGAGATCAGGGCAATGGTATAGGAGACTATGGGCAGAATTGACAGATGCCCGAGTCATTTGGAGGCCCTGGCGGGAGGCGAGGTGGATCGGGGATGGAGAGCACCTGAGACGGGTGTGACAGGCCAGATGGGTAGTAGGGCGAAGCCATGGTGAGGCGGAGTACATACAGATGTCTCGAGTACTCCGCCAGGTCGGATTGAGGCAGGATGTCCCCGGTGAGCCAGTGCGCTACTGGAGGCACAGATCAGAGGGGGATTTACCATGTGCCGAGCCATGGAGGGAGGCAGCAGAGGACGATGAGGACATGGAGATCCCCGATGTGGACGACGTTGGGGTGACAGCTGAGTATGCATCATGGATGGCCGCAGAGCTGAGGTGGGAGCCACCATTGGTGGCTAGTAGAGCGGAGAGCCCGAGGCTGGGGCTGGAGAGGGCGAGGGAACCACGGAGGTTCCCAAGCGCAGGGAGGGTCCCCGCCTTCGATCTGACAGTCAAAGGCAAAAGGGGAAGATGGCACGATAGGCTCCGGGGAGCGAAGATGACAGGGAGGATGGCGGAGAGGGCCTAGGAGAGGCCGCAGGAGAGGCTAGGGAGGTACCCCCTAGCGGGCATGAGAACGAGCTGGCGTAGTTGTAGCAGTAGATAGCGGAGCGCGATGCTATGCTAGCTGCCCGGGACGAGAGGATAGCTCGACTGGAGCAGCAGGCGGCAGAGCAGGATGCCCTGTTATTTGCTCAGGAGGAGAGGATGGCCCAACTGTAGGCGGACTTGGATGGTGCGACCAGGGTGCCCCAGGATGACAGGGTGACGAGACTCTAGGCAGAGCTAGCGGAGCGGGAGCGACGACACGAGATAGACATAGCTAGGCTTAGGTGTAGGACTCGTTACATTGAGGCTCTGGAGGACACATTGTTTAGGCATCACATTGTGTTGCCTGATCCTCCATACTCCTCTGTCTCTAGGCATAGTGAGTCTAGGCACACCACTAGGTCTAGGGATCTTGCTAGGTCTCAGGGGTCCTCTTTTGATGGTTAGCTTAGTGCTTAGATGCACTCTTTATGAGCCTTGGTGCTCTATTGTATATTGTAGCCTTTTGGCATTCATTGTACAGTTTGACCTTTATACATATATATACATGGATTTTATTTATTTGGTGTTTTACTCTCTTTTGTGTGAATGCCTATGTTTTTGTGATGCATGTTTTTATATGTTTTAATGTTTTTGATGCATATGTGATGGAATGGAATGCAAACTTATAGATGATTAATGCGAG
Organism: Wollemia nobilis; assembly: GCA_028583015.1. Lineage (NCBI taxonomy): Eukaryota > Viridiplantae > Streptophyta > Pinopsida > Araucariales > Araucariaceae > Wollemia > Wollemia nobilis. Next base: position 1,135,234 of record JAQPPZ010001079.1, read on the forward strand.
ACTAAGTATATAACATACAAATATATGGATGATTAATGCAAGACTAAGTAAATGATATGTAAATCTATGGATGATTAATGCAAGACTAAGTAAATGAAATATGCACTAAGAAGCACTCATACTTTTAGATAGTTAGATTTAGCCAACTGCTATCATAATTGTTTAATCAAGGGCACCGAACTTGGTGGCTTGTGAATGGATGACGTATGGAATGACATGAATATGGAAGAAGATATGGAGGGTGATATGGAAGAAGATATGGAGGAATACTGTTTTACAAAGACTCAAACATGCTAGTGGTATCAAACAAACTTACTAACACTGCCTAATTCAACTAGGACCAAATGTGTGTGCATGCGAGTTCATTAACCAAATCAGAAGCATGGTAGTGACTCTAGGAAATCAAAAACTTGTGTGTGTGCAAGTGTGTTCATTAACCTCATCTTGCATAAATTAGGTAACCCTGTTATGGAGAAGACCCCGAAGCTAGTTTGTCTGTATGAGCATTCAGAGGTCTCTTTTTGAGGAGAGACATGTCGCCACGTAATGAGTATACTCCACTACCAGTCAAGCATCTATAGCCCCAGTGAAGGTTAACTCCATAGTCCATGTTGTTTTAGACCTTTGTAAGCCTTGGGGATGACTACCTATCCGTCTGACTGAACAAGTAGTACGATCCTTACAACTTATTTGGGATCGATGGTGTGTGAAAAATGTTCATTTCCTTAGAGCTTTGGGGAATCGGATTCTCAATCAAAGTATGATGAGAATTTTACCCTATCCTTACTACTCTGTTTATATTTATATTTTGTGATTGCTTGTGATAGTGGTAAGAACCACTATTTTATGGACTATGTTTGCATGATAGGACAAACGAGGATTACCCTTTTCACTTCAAGGCACAACCCAAGGATGGTGTTATCTCTCTTTGACACAAGATGTTTTTAAGATGTGAAAATGTGATAGGTTCAAGACCGCTTTTGAAATCATTTCCCAATACTCAAGATTTTATTTAGTGTAATTTGTGATATGGCCCTAGAGAACTTTGAAATGCATTTCAAAGTTTGCTTAAAACACTAGGAATGGCTGAGTGACTGAAAACATTTTGGCAATGTAAATATGTGCAAATGGAAAATGGGTGTATGAATGACAATTCGGTTTGATGGATTTTATGAAGGTGCCCCTGATTAAGGCAACATGACTTTTGCTTGACCAAATTTTATATCCAAAAGATAGAATGGTCTCTAACATGATATGCAACTATGGCTAAAAATGAAATGTTATGGTTTTCAATGAGATGTATGCACATGAAATGCAATGTTTTTGAATGAGATGTATGCAACTAACAATGAAATGCAAATTCTTTTTATTTTATTTGTTTTTTTTTTGTTGTACAAGCCATGTATATATGTACATATAAAATTCAAACTATGCGTAGAATGCCCTCAAGTGTATAACATTAAGTGGTTCGGGTTCTTCCTCTCCCTCTAAATTGGAAAGTCTATAAGTTCCATTACCCACTCTTTCAGTGACCATATATGGACCTAACCAATTAGCCGTGAATTTATCTCGAAGATGCGGCAATGCATTGGTGTTTTGTTGATTCTCTTTAAGGACAAGATCCCCTACTTGAAATTCTCTTAGATGAACTTTGGCATTGTAAGCACGTTTCAATCGATCTTGATAAACTCGCAAATGCTCTAAAGCATTGATTCGTTTTTCATCTATGAGTGTGAGTTGATCAAGACGTGCTTGTCTAGCAGTATCATCATCGATAAATTCCTGCAAAGAAATTCGCAAGGAAGGGATCTCGAGCTCAAAAGGCATGATTGCTTCAGCTCCATAGACCAAAGAAAATGGCGTTGCCCCAATGGGAGTTCTGATGCTTGTTCTGTAAGCCCATAATGCTAAGGGGATTTGTGTATGCCAATATTTATGATTTTCTTTAACAAGTTTCTTAAGAATAGCAATTATGGTCTTATTGGAAGCTTCAACTTGTCCATTGGCTTGTGGGTAGTAAGGAGTTGAGAAACTATGTTGGATATTATACTTTTCGCAAAGAGCTCGAACATCCTTATTCTTAAAAGACTTGCCATTATCAAAAATAATTTTAGAGGGAATACCAAAACGACAAATGATATGGTGAAGTATAAACTCCACAATTCTAGGACCTGTCAGATCTTGGTTAGAGGAATAGCTTCAACCCACTTTGTGAAGTATTCAGTGGCTATAATGATGAAAGTATGCTGTCCTAAAGAGGCAGGTGAAATCTTGCCAATTAAATCGATACCCCATTGTGAGAAGGGCCAAAGGCTTTGGATGGGCTGTAAAACTTGTGATGGTATATGGGTTAAATTAGCATGTTCTTGACACTTTTTACATTGTTTAACATATTTGCAACAATCTTGTTCCATAGTGGGCCAATAATACCCCATACATAAAATACGCTTCGCAATGGCCATTCCACTAAAATGACCACCACAAGTACCATCATGGGCTTCAACAATAGCTCTATGTGTTTCACCTACTTCTAGATAGCGGAGGAGTACTCCATCATATCCACGTTTATACAACACATCCCCCAAAAGAACAAAACGATCTGCCTTTTGCTTAAAACAACGGCGGGCAGTTCGAGACAAATCAGATGGGAGTGTTCCAAACTTGAGGAAGGCTACTATCTCACTAGACCAAGGCTCATATGGATCCGAATGGATAAAGCAAACATCTTTTTCATCCTTAGACTCAACACGGACAATTGCAGACTTAGAGATTATGGAAATGATTAGGGGCTGTACCTCTCCAAGGGAGTCCTTTGGAATCAATGATCCAAGAGAGGCCATGGCATCCGCAAATCTATTAGTCAAACGAGGCAAACTAGTGATCTCATACCAATCAAACTTAGAGAGCAACTTCATTGCTACATCATGATAAAGCTTAATGGTAGGTTCTTTGGCTTGGTATTCTCCTGTAATTTGTTTAACCACGAGTTGAGAATCCCCAAATATCCGAATACGCTTAATGCTCATAGCTATGGCTGATTGAAGACCTAAAATTAAGGCTTCATACTCTACTGTATTATTGGTGCATTGGAAGTCTAGTTTGAATGATAAAGGGATGGGAATCCCTTGAGGTGTATGAAACACAACTCCAGCGCCTTGACCTTTCGCGCACTTAGAGCCATAAAAAAAAATAGCGTGATGTCAACATCTTCCTCCGGAATGATGTCCTCTTCTTGTTCAGTGATAGCAAATACCGAATCATCTGGGAGCTCAATAATCAAAGGATGATCACTAGGTAGTGGAGCTTCCACAAGTTGATCGACTATAACTTGTCCTTTAACAGATTTTTGGCTAATGAATTCAAGATCGAATTCGGTAAGCAACATTATCCATTTAGCGGTACGAGTGTTATTATAAGTGCGAGACATCATATAACGCAGAGGGTTTTCTCTAGATATGACATATGTTGTATGGCTAAGCATATAATGACGAAGTTTCTTAGTGGCAAAAACCACTGCTAAGCACAACTTTTCCACATAAGCATATCGGGTTTCATAGCTTACCAATGTTCGACTAATATAATAGACAACTTGCTCACGATTTTGTTCATTCTTTTGTGCAAGCATTTTCCCTAAGGCAAAGTCCGTTGTTGAGATATAAAGATTGAAAGGGACCCCTGGACGAGGCGGAGCTAAGACTGGCAGAGACGCTAAGTATTGCTTGATGTCATCAAAGGCTTTCTGACACTCATCTGTCCATGAAAATTGTACCCCCTTTTGTAGTAGGTGGCAAAATGGCCTACATTTATCAAAAAGTTGTGCAATAAAGCGACGGATTGAATTAATCTTTCCTTGCAAACTATGCAACTCCTTCAAATTAGTTGGGGGACACATTTCCATAATGGATTTGACCTTGTTTGGGTCCACATCAATACCTCGTTTAGAGATAATAAAACCTAGGAGTTTTCCTGAGGTAACACCAAAGACACATTTCTTAGGGTTCAACCTTACTTTATGCTCTAGAAGTCTATCAAAAACTTTTTCCAATACATCAAAATGCTCTTGTTGAGTTTTCGATTTTGCCAATAAATCATCCACATAATCTTCGATAATCTTATGCATATAATCATCGAAAATATAAGTCATGGCTCGTTGATAGGTTGCACCTGCGTTCTTAAGGCCAAAGGGCATCACCCTGTAACAAAAAGTTCCCCAAGGTGTGGTAAATGTTGTTTTGTGTTGATCTTCAGGGTTTATTCAAATCTGGTTGTATCCTGAAAATCCATCCATGAACGAAAATGTTGTTTTGTGTTGGTCTTCAGGGTTTATTCAAATCTAGTTGTATCCTGAAAATCCATCCATGAACGAAAGCATTTCATGACCAGCACAGGTGTCGACAAGAGTATCAATGTTTGGAAGAGGAAAGTCATCTTTAGGACACGCTTTATTTAGATCTCAAAAATCGTTGCAAATATGTATCCCCCGTTAGGCTTGCGAACGGGTACCATGTTAGAAAGCCACTCAGGATAATCAATCGGGACGACAAATTTAACATCCAAAAGTTTTTGAATCTCCGATTTAACTATGAGGGCCACGGTAGGATGCATTTTCATAAGTTTCGTTTGACGGGTTTAGCATCTTTTTGTAAGGTGAGGTTATGGACAACCAAATTAGGGTCTAGGCCTGGCATGTCTTTGTAAGACCATGCAAATATCTCCTTCTTCCGCTTGAGTAGAGCAATCATTTGCTCTTGTTCCTCTCGATGATAGACTTTTAGCCGGTTTCACAATTTGGGTGCCATCTTGGTCCGTACTAAGGTCTACATCGATAGTTTCTTCAATAGACATGTGGGAACCTTCCTCAAGCCGATGGGGAGTAGGGATTAGATTTATGTCATCTAAAATGTCATCAGGCTCCTGCGCCTTGCTCTCGTCTATGTCTGCCTGGAAGACCTCTGGCTTAGAATATGAAGGTGAATGTGGAGGTGAAGGAGGAATGTAGTTGGCGGAAGCCCTTAACAATTCCTTGAAAAGGATGAACTCTGAAATAGATGGAGGAGATGAAATCCGATCCATGTCAATCAGGTTTGGGTTGATCGGGATTGGCTTATCCGGATCATATGGATTATGGAGCGATGTGAATAAGTCTTCAAAATTCATTGTCGACTTATGGAAGAAAGGATGGGCGGAATGGAAGGGAAAACCGGTGAAGACCTCGGAAGACCTGAAATGCAAAACAACATAGTTTTTCAGTTTTTTTTTTTTGTAGTTTGAGTTTTTTTTTTTTTGTTTTTTGTTTTTTTTTGTAGTGGTGAAAACCACTATTACACACATACATAAAGCAATAAAGTATTTTTATATATTTTGATATTTCTTTTTTTTTTTTTTTGGGAATTTTTTGATTTTTTTTTTTTTTGGTAGTGGTGAAAAACACTATTTTAGTATATACATATAATACAGGTTTGGATTATGGCTTATGGATGTGGCGAAGGGGGTGGTTCATCTTGTTCTTGTGGAAGAAGCAAGCGAAAGATGGCCTCTTGGAGAGGGAACAATTGGAGATAAAACTCGTCTTGTTCAGTGAGGGGAACAATGGGCGCCGAATCTTCTTCAGATTCATCACCATTTGACATGACGTCAAATTCTTCATAGGCTTCATCTTCGGATTCATCGGGGTGGAGGATTTCTTCTTCTGAATTAAGATTAATGCTTTGAAAAGCTTGTTCAAAAGAATAAAGGGATGGAAGTGGTTGGTAGCCCAGACCAAAACGCTCAGTGGGTCTTTGGTATGGCATATCGATGCGTTCAGTTACCCCTTGCTCGTATCGACCTAGGCCAAATTGCTGCCAATTATGTCTGTGGAAATAGTGAGAGGGAAAACCCTCCATCCTTTCGATATTGGCAGGGATTGGATGCTTGGGTTCTAGTATGGTGGTAGGGCTAGAAGATGACTCTATTCCCCCATATACAAAATTAATGGAATTTGGCATAGAACCCATGTTATAAACCGATCCAATGGATAAATGTTGGTCATGTGGACGACCAAAATCTTTAACTGTTTGCACATTGAACGGTGTGATGTGGACATCTTGGATGGCATACTCACCAATACCTGCATTAGTGAGATGGACCTTGACTTGGGAGGGAGATGGACTAGATGATGGAATAGAAGAATGTGGGATAGTAGAATTGGAAGGATTTGGTTGGGTTGATGCTTCACTGACTTGTGAAACATCAGCTGGTTATGGTTGGGAAGATGGAGGAATAATAGGTGATGTTGAAGGTGTAGAAGAAGGGGGTAATGACGTGGAAAGAGATGATTGGTCATGGCCACATGTGCATGTGGTCACTGATGAAGAAGAAGGAAGATTAAGAGATGAAGAAAGTGGTGAATGAGATGGAATAGCGGAAGAGGAAGATGGTTGCGATATGATGGGTAGCTCCTCAGGAATGGGAGCTTTAGAAGAAGATGGTATAGAAGAATTAGATGGGGTCAAGAAAATATGAGTGGATGGCAACACAATCTCATAAGGATTTGAGACATAGTTGCAATTTTTGAAGGGTTCAGTGTCAGCAGGTACACAATGAACTCGTCCCTCATATACATACTTCAGACATTGATGCAGTATAGAAGGGACACATATCATCTCCCTAAGCCAAGGCCGTCCAAGCAATACATTGTATGCCATGGACCCTTCCAAGATGTGAAACAAGGTATGCAAAGTTCAGGCCCCTACCTCAATGGACAAGATAACCGTGCCAACCGTGGAAGATAAAGCATCATTGAATGCTTTAAGAGTAAAAGTCGACTTGGTGATAAGGGATGGTGACAACTCTAGATTACTCAACGTTGATGTTGTAATGATATTGATTGAGGAACCGGTGTCAATTAAGACTCTCTTGAATGGCTTGTGATCGATCTTGGCCATGATATGCAGTGGAGGATCTATACTTTCGGTTGACAAAGGTTTGATTTCAAAATCATAGAAAGTGATGGAGGGCTCCATGCATGTTTGAATACTCCCCACAAAGTTGTTGAAGGCATTAGTATCTTGAGTTTGAAGCTCAATTGACTTCAATATTTCCATTAATGCCTCTCTATGCAGGGGAGATTTTTGAATGAGGTCATAGATCGATAACTTGGCAGAAGCCATTTTTAAACTGGTAGTTAATCGGCTACTCAATGACATGATTGGTCGTTGGCATTGAGTAGAATGATTTAGCGGTTTTTGAGAAGTACTAGCACGTCGTTGGGTCACTGTTACCTGAGGTGGACTGGGGGTTTGTACAGGTGGCTATGGTTCAGCCTGATTTGGTTGGTTCGCCCTTTGACCCTGGGTTACTACGTTAATAGTACCCACAAAACCTTGGTATTGTTGTATATGGTTGACTTGATTAGGAGGAGTTACCTGAGTTAATCCCCCTGAAGTTGTTGGAGCTTCCTCCCGCTGTGGAAGGGGTGTTTGAAATACACCAAGATTTTGATTTTGTTGGGCTAAGGGGCTATCCAATTTAATGGCTCCAATCTCAATAAGATCTTGGATCACATGTTTGAAAGTCGTACAATTATTGATATCGTGTCCATTTTGCCTATGATAAGGACAAAATAGGTACTCCTTGTAATACTTCCCCCTTCTAGATGGTTCTAAAGGTTTAAACTCAGGTAAAGTTAACCGATTTGTGCTATATAACTTGTTGAATATGACCGCATATGGTTCATATAAAGGTGTGAACTGTCGCTTGGGACGATTTGTTTGCCAAGGTCGAGTTTCCATGGTTGGCCCATTATTGTGAGCTGGTTGAGGAGGGGTGGGTACCGCATGATAAGCAATTGGTTGCGGTTGACTTTGCATTACTTGTTGTTGTTGAGCCATTACGGGTTGGCTCGCCACCACTTGATTAACTTGGTTAACATTTGAGGCTGTACTAGCCTGTGCTTGTTTGTTTTGGCCATAATTATTATTTCGTTGTTGGCCCTTTTGTTGCCATTATTTTCTACGGGGTTTTAAAACACCCTCTTGGACTTTAATGTCTTCTATGATACTTGCTTGGGCCAAAGCCTCTTCAAAAGTCCTGTATTGTTGTAATTGGAGTAACCAAGAGATAGATTTTAGACAACTCTGGGTGAACATTTTGGTTAACTCCTCCATTGGTAGGGAGAATGGCAATTTATTAATGATAGCCCTCCAACGGTTTCCAAAGTCATAAACAGTCTCATTGTCATGTTGCTTGAGCTTGTATAAGTCGAACAATGAGACTTTCCTTTGTACATTTAAGGAGAATCGTTCTAAAAACAGATTAATCAATTGCTCGTAAGCATAAATGCTATGGTGAGGTAAATGATTGTACCATTGTACAACATCTCCTCCTAATGTCTGAGGAAAAGTTCTGAGCATAAGAGCGTCATTATTTTGGATTCTAAAGTAGGCATGCATGAATGAGCTCACATGTTCGTGAGGATCCTCAGCTCCTCAAAATTTGTCAAACTTCGATAATGTGAAATCAGTCGGATATGGCAGTGAAGGTACCGAAGGATGAATTGGTTGATTGATCAACGACATTAGCGTAGGTTTCTGAATAGATGAGCCAGGCATGTTGAGCATAAGGTTGTCAATCTGTTGTTGCATAGCATGGAGTCAAGAATATTCATGAAAATTTTGATTCATTTGATGATTATGATGATGCAATGGAGGAGTGGAAAAATGATGAGATGGGATGAAATTGCCTAGATTATGCGGTGTGGAATGGACAGGTTGTTGGTATGGATGATACCGGAAAGAAGGTGATTGGGGTGAATGATGAACTGGACTGGGTTGGGAGAAAGGTGGTGGGGTAGGAATGGACACCACCGAAGATTGGGGTACCCAGGTGGGGCCTGAGCTAAGAAAAGCTGGCTGGGTAGAAATTGGTTGGGGTGTAGGATTTACTACGACGGGTGGTTGGGCATTTTGTTGCTCGTTGTTGCTGAAGCAACTTGTCGAGGTACTCCCTAACCTTATTAATTTCTAACACAAGGGATGTGGGATTATTGGATGAAGGTGGAGGGCAGTCGCCATGGTAGTCACGGAGACTCGCGTAGCGAGGGCAATGAAGGTGGTCGAAGTAGGCGAGACTCGGGAAGAAACAGTAGACTGTGCCCCAAGTAGGGTGAAACCATAAATGGTTTGGGAAGAAGAGGGTTGAAATTGGTCATGGCTAGAGGACGTTCCACCGACCTCATAGAGAGAATTGGTGTACACCGGGGTAAATGGAGGAGAAAGTGGTCGGGAAGACACTACATTTGTCTCCAAAGGAGGACAATTGAGCATCTGGGAAGATGTTGGAGATGAAGCCGACTGAGCAGATACAACATTAGCCTAAAAAAAAAGGTTAGTGTAGACCTGAGTGAAACCAGTGGGTATGGTTGATGCAATATCTCGCTGAAAAATAGAATCTTGCATAGGGGAATCTTGGATTGGCTCAAGGACATAACCAGTGCCATCTCTTAAGTGAGTTTGCACTTGGGCCATATCAATGTGGGTAATATGACAGGAATTGTCTTCCTCCATGGGCATGGCCATGCGATAGATGGTAGAAGGACGTGAAAGACCTGCAGGGGAACCTGCCTGAAATTCACTAGGATAAGTAGTCATGTTGGTGGTGGGGATGTTCTGTGAATTATTCATTTGATTATTTAGATTTAACACTTTAGATTGATTCCTTGTTAAGGCCATAACGCAATAAATCTAAACAAATTCGGAAAAGAAGAATGCAAAACTTGAATGATAAATTTACACTAAAGAAATTATCGGAAAATAGTCACAACCTAGGTTTCAACCAATGTGTCTTACCTCGCGGTTAATTACTTATTTTTTGATCTTAATCTGTAGTAAATTTTAAGTGTCCGGTTTATGAGTTTTGCATGTGATCTAATCTTGAATTATTCACAAAAAAAATGTAAAAACTATGGCTAGGAAAGGACAACGAGATTCTTACTGGTGATGAAATCCAGCAAGTTTGCTCGGGGGTGACCTATGGTGTCTGAGGTAGAATTTTAATGGATGGAGATGAATTCCACCGTCACTAAACTTCAAGCAATACCCGGTGATGAAATCCGGATATTACTCGTTTTAAATGCAATATGAAATGCAGTGAATTTTATTTTAAGTGTTTTAGTTGTCTAATGTATACATACAAAGCTATAAATCAAAAGTTCTAATGATCTAAGCAAGAGGCCACTAAAAATATGCCATTTCCTCTGAAGAAGTGGAGTACATAGTTTAAAACCCCCTGCCTACCAATGATATCAGATATCAAAGGAGCAACCAGAAGGTTCATCCACTTCTCTGCTCGGAATCACCCAATGGCAGGAGTACTATTGACATCCAATCAATAGTCCTACTTAGATAACTAAAATAGATAATTCGTAGCTATTCTAATATGCAGCTAGGTATGCAATTTTTTTTTTTTTTTTATGCAAGCAACAACCAATAATGCAATGCAGAAAAATGTAACTAAAAATGTAACAAAAAAAAATGTATATACAGCTTAACTGTTCTTTTCCAGATTACTTAGTTTTTGTTCATTTTAAAGCAATGATCTGAAAAAGAAATAGAATACAACAGAAAAACCAAAAACATAAAAAGTACAGTTTAACAAAGAAAAAAAAAAAAACGCACTTACTCGGAAGCCTACGCTTTTTCTGTAAAACTGCCTTCAAACGCCCAAGGGAGTCTGCGCAGGCTGAAACGCACCTCTGCGTTTTGGATCGGACTTCTAGACGCCGCTCTGCGTCTGTCGCATTTTCTGCAAACTTCTCAGAAACCCTAGTTCGCTGGAACAGCGAATTTCACGATTTTTGAAACCTACAAAATAAAACAAAAATAGGAATAGATCAGTAAAGCAAGTATTAAAAACATGAAACCCTCGGGGGTCCCACCGTGATCGCCATTTTTAGATTAAAGATACAATGCCAAATAGAAATAAAGAAATCACAATAAAGGAATGCATAACAGTTGTACAAAATGAATGATTTTTATTAATCAATGGAGTTTAGAAACTCCTTTTAAGTACAACAGGGCCTGTAACCCTTTTCGTGATACAAAGTTACAATTTGTGCTAGGGTTCTCCGAAACCCTAGCCGGCACAATGTGGTGGCGTCTCCGAAGAATGTATCTTTAACCTCAACGGAATGAGTGGGCTTCGTTGTATCCTTTGGCTCGGACCACTCCGACTTAAGCACTGCTATCAACAAATTAGATCTACCACTAGAATCCCGCACACATTAAAATTATCAGAGTTAGAAACTAATAAGAGGGCTCCACTGTGTGAGCCCTCAAAAACAGTCTAAAACCCTAGATTTATGAAATAAAAATAAGCAGAATGCAAAATTCAACAGCAGATTAATACATAAAGAAAGATTACTTGCTTTAGACGAATCTATAACTTTTCCTGTTAACGCGACGAGACCAGGCGATGGCGATGGATGCGGCGAAAGGGTTTAGTTCAAACTTAGGGCCGTAGAAGACTCAGAAGACTCAAGATTAACAGCAATAGCCAACTCCAGACTTAGATAGGGAAGATAAGTAGGTTTAGCCGAAGAGATAGATAGGGTTTGAGCCATCAAGGTGACTCAATTTATAATCTACTCTTAGGGCACACTTTAGGGTTTTAACGACACTTTGAACGTGTGGCTAAGATTAAAGTGGATCCAAGGGTAGAGAATAAATCTAGGTTGTGAAACAGATTAAGATGGATGGACGAGATGAGATTAAATGAAGGATGGACGGGTCAGATTAAATCACTTAAACTTTATTTATATATATATTAAAATATATTAAAATATTAAAAAATATATATAAATATTAATTTAAATAAATTTGGGGATGAAAAATGGCGAGAAAAGTGAAATTGGGCCAAATAATGGTGGGAAAGTGTGGATTTGGGCCAAATAATGGCGGGAAGGATGGATGACTGACACGTGGTCTGGCAGGAAGGTATAGATGACTTACAAGTGGCTGGATTTTGGTGTCTACAACTTCCATATGAGAAGTCTACAAATTAGCACTCACCCCTCCAATTTGATCCCTTGCAAAAATTATCCTTGAATTCTTGTGTAAAGTTTCTAGGGATCCACAATTAAAGTTTTTTGAGGAACGAAGTTCTACCAAAATTGTAGCTTGAGCTCAATATTTTGCACAACGAAGTGCTACCTATTTTTGATCCTCCAAGCCCTCCTACTCTTGAGACCATGCTATAGGATTTATATAAAGTATTGGAAGCTGCACTTTCGTTCTTTGTGTAATCAAACATTTTCACACTGGTGATCGATTCGATCCATCAAGTCACTATTCTAGTGTAAAAATACATCGATAAGAAACCTCGAGGTATTTTGGATATCGTTTGAACTTGGTCTTGGAAATACACAGTCCCAAGGCAGTGGTCGTATCGACCAGAGATAGTTCCTAGATAAGGTCGTCTCAATCTGATACAGTCTTTACTAGAGACCTACTTTTTCCAATATTCTTTCTATTTTAGCATAGAAGAGTCATTTTTGAATTTTTACATTAGATTACTTTTCAATTTCATGCATTTGATTTCTTTATATTTTAGCATTTATTATATTTAATACGGGTCCAACCTTGGTGGACCCTACATATACTTTTGATATATTTTGTATTTCTTTGTATGTAGATAACAAGAGTCTACGACAATAAATATTCTAAGCTTTGCATCTAATCAAAAGTAACAGTCATGGAAAAATTACTCCCAAATGAACGGTGTTAGTAAGAAGATCATTTATAGTGCACCTAGATATTTTATTGTAATCTTTGTATCATAGGTAGTGTCCCCTCAGAGGGGATATGATTGTAACACAACAAAAAAGTAAAATTTTAATATAAAGAGGGCTCCATATTTTACTATTTTTATCATTGTGTTTCAATCATATATATTGCTATCTTTTACTTTTGTTATTGGTGTATAATTTTTAGGCTTTCAAATGGCGATCACGGTGGGACCTAGTCCCCTTTTTACCTTTCTGATTGATTACTGATAAACTTCTGCTCTTATAGGTACACAATCATAAACATCTCAAATCAAGACGATCCCTATACTGCAACCGTCTTAGGTTGAGACAATCTAAAGGTAGGAGCAAAAGCAGTAACAAAACAATAAATCTTATAGAAACATAGGCTTTCACGGTAAGTTCTACTATATTTCTCTTTTTTGTTTTAAAAAAAACAAGAAAAAAATAGATCTAAAGTATTTTTAAAGATTTTATTGGTCTAAAATAGTCAAACAATAGTCATCTCAGGTCGAGACAGTCTCTACTTGTGATCGTCTCAGGTTGAGATGGTCTTTATCTACGGTTGTCTCAAGTCGAGACAATCACTATCTATAGTCATCTGAGGGAGAGACGATCTCTATATACAATTTTTGGTTTGCCTGCCTTGTTGCCTGCTCAAAGGCTAAATATCATATAGAGTTTTTTGAATGTTAAATGCATATTTTTGTATTTCGTGAAATATCATTTGTATGGTCTATGTTTCCTTTTTGTAAAAAGTTTAAAATGAAACCACATTCTCACAATGTAATATAACGTCAATTAGTTGGATTTCATCACCAACGACTGACAGTAATCACACAACGTGGGCATTCATCTCCCACTATGGATTGGTTCCTTTACAAACCATAGCAGCCCTCATGAGTGGCTTTTTGAACTTCATCACTGAAAATTCCCCTACTATTAGGTGTGTCCTAGGATAGGCCAGGATTAGATGCCCCTTAACCACAAGGCTCAATAATTAGTGGATCATAATTATCGATATTGTCCAAGCACACCTGAGTGTGAAGCAAAAGCTTATTTGGGGAAGCAGTAGGACTCAAATAGTGTGGCCTCTTTCGAGAGGTAAGTTTTTTTCCTTAGGATACCCATCAGCCATATCCAGCATCCTAGGAAGATATTTTTGTTGTTTGTATTGCATTCCTCGATAGGGGGTGTGCACAAACTACCTTTCATTAGTTTTCATTTCATTTACCTATTATTTTTCATAGGAATAGGATATTAAAACCAAAACACACAAAAATAAATCAAAAATAAAAAAACAAAATAAAAAATCATCAACAAAAAAATTGTTTTCTTTAGACAATGGTAACAACATGCAATCAATCTCAATCAAGAGCCAGTGTTGTTGAATATCCACAAGGATAAATAGAACGTCTTCGATATAGTATAAAGGACCTTGCCATTCCTGACTAGCACCTTGGTATATGTCGTAACTTGAATATCTCATGTAAGGAATCTGACCTTTAGGAAATCCCTAATCGGTAAGCACCTACAGGTCCTGAGTACTATCAAAAAGGATACTTTCCTGATCTAGACACTTTGCTTGATTTCTATAAAAGGAATCATTCGCCCATTGAGGGGCCTAGTAGGGTAGTGTCGTGCATTTGCATCTCGAATCGTCCTAGAGACCAATCAGAAGCAGTTCAAGAGTACATCTCATACCAATATGATTGCTACCAAGATCCCCCAAATGAGCATCTATCTATGAATCAAGAACATGATTAAGAGGATACGCATGTTAACCGTCGTTCTCACAAAAAACCCATGTTGGCTCTCATATTTGTTATAGATGAGGGTGACCCAAATTCCAATATATTCCAAGAGAGACCATTCATTCAAAAATATTGTGCCTCTGCACCGCTTGATTACATAGAGCTCACGTTCAAACCAAAATACCAAGTCAATACGACCTTTAAGGATCACGAAAAATAGGTTGTATATCTTACTAGGGGCGAGAGACAAGACAATCCCATCCATATATCGGATACAAGAGTAAACTGATCCCATACGTCTGAGCAAATAAATTTTACTCATAAAGCACCTAGGTCAAATATTAATCGATAATGACAATTGGATCAACTACGATTAGATCATCAATGATTAAATCAGCAATGGGTGGACTAACAACGGTTACACCTACAAAGGTTGCACCAACAAAGGGTAGAGTAAGAACAGTTAGAAAAAATATAACATGAAATTATACCTACACCTAGTACCCATATGCTACAACAACACATAAGGCACCCTGCACAATATCAAAACCTTCC
Source organism: Wollemia nobilis (assembly GCA_028583015.1). Classification (NCBI taxonomy): domain Eukaryota; kingdom Viridiplantae; phylum Streptophyta; class Pinopsida; order Araucariales; family Araucariaceae; genus Wollemia; species Wollemia nobilis. The sequence continues at coordinate 1,150,324 of JAQPPZ010001079.1, forward strand.
ACCATAGCTACACCAAAATTGTATACCTTGTGCATGACCAAATCAGCCACCCATAGATCCTCAAAGGCACCAATTTCTCAAACAAAATAGACCATACACTTATCTAGAGGAGTATGACCCTTACGAGGAATTGCAATCAGAATATCAAGAACCAATTGACACATACCCTGAATTACCTTATAGGGATGCGTGTGTGGACAACACCCAACCACTTTTGCTTCCTCCTCGGGGGTAGAGGTGAGCAAATGAAGTCATTTCATCGGATTTATATAAGTTGCTAATAGACCACATTAATTCCTTAGAGAAGCAAACTTAAGGCATAAGATACCAAATACCTACCTTGCATCAGCTTCACAACCAACCATTTCACCCATCTATGCCATCACCCCCATATCCTAAGTGCTTTGAAATGCCAAATTTAGATAAGTTCAAGGGAGACAAAGATGCTCAAGAGTATGTCACTCATTTCATGAATGTACTTTCATATTTAGGATTATGATACCCTCATGCTAAGGAAATTCCTAATAAATTTTACAAGGTTTTCTTTAGAATGGTATAATCATATACCAAGACATAACATCCATTCCTTTGAAAAACTTGCAAATGTATTATTAGAACATTTTTCGTTTAGTGTCAGGAAGAAGGCAACATTGAATAACTTGTATAATATTAGACAATTTGAAGATGAGCTAGTCATGGACTACAACAACCGATGGAGAGTAATAATAACCAAGTTGCCTTTCACCTTGCCCATAATGGAGCTTACCAGATTATTCACTAGGAGTTGTTTGAAGCAAATATTGCTTCTATTACAACTACAATAGTATCAAACCTTTGAGGAGGCCCTAGCATAGGCTAAGGTCATTGAGGACATTAAGGTCCAAGAAGGTGATATTAAGCTCCGTAAAAAGGAATGGACGAACAAGAATGCTAAAGGAGGCAACACACAATAGAAGGTGGTCCTAGTAAATCAAGTTGTTTTGAGTATCCTTGGATCCTCAAACCAAGTTGCACCACCACAACCACCAACTCAGTCTAAATACCAAGCTCGGTCTCCACCAGGCCAATATCATCCACAATAGAACCAAAATCAAGGCCAACAACGTTGACCACCATGGCAATATACTCCTTTGCTAAAAACATTAGCATCAATTTTTAATCGATTATATGAGGTGCATGCAATAAATTTCCTTGAAATCCATCGATTAGATCCTAATTGACCTAAATCAAAGTCTCATAGGGAGGATCTATACCAAGCTTACCATCGACAAAGGTGTCATAACATCTAGACATGTTATGCATTTAAAAATATAGTATATGATATGATGAGAGGAAAAATATTTAGATTGACAATCCACTTGCCCCAAATAATCAACACATAGGAGTCTTCAATGATCCTTTACCCACATATGAAACAAACACAACACCTACCAACCAAGTAGAACAACCGAGGTAGGTGAATTAGGTGTATGCTAATCCACCTCACCAAGATTTTTTGGGGATGATTAGCATTGTCACAAGGAACCGATGATATCCAACTCAACATGCACCTAATATGAGTCATAAAAACATTCCTTTGACATCATAGGCACCTCCTCATCCCACTTTGATTACACTTATTCCACCTCAATCGGTTCTAACAATAAGGAATAGACTTATCCAAAGTCTAAGAATGACATCAACTAGGCTCTCCATATATACACTGATACAACAATCAAAGCCACATCGAGAAGATATAATGGAGATCTTGAAATCAATTGAATCACAACCCCAAGACCCCAATGCTTTTTCTAATTTTGTGGGGCAAATACAACATTGCAACAAGCTTACAATAAATTTTCATGACTATGAGATCAATATTATACCCATTAACATACCAGATCCTCCACTCCATATCATTGCTAGTATTGATAGGATCCCTTATAAGCGTATCTTGATCAACACAGGCTCCTCAATCAATATCATCACCACATTAGCCCTTGAATACCTCAACCTTCCACCATCCCACATTACAACATCCACATTCACCCTATGAGCATTCAATGATGTGTTGTATTCTACCATCGAGATAGTAGTTCTTCCTATTTAGGTTGGACTGAAAACAATTCACACACTCTTCCATGTTCTAAAAGGGACCATGCAATATAATTTGCTACTTGGTCAGCCTTGGATCTAAGACATGAGGTGTGTACCTTCAATATTACATCAATGCATTAAATACATACATGAATATCAAGTGCATTGTGTCCCTATGGACTCAAAATTATTTAAATTTTGTAATATGGTCTCGCATCCCGATGAGTCCTCTTTACCATCAATGCATTTAGAGGTCAGATCTAATCCATCCAACATTTATCAAACCCCTCCACCAATATCTTCTATGTCCTCATCAAAGCAAAATTTATCATCAACAGACATGGATATCCCTTCTCATGCATCAGATATTGCCATGAAGAATATTGAGAAGTCATCCATATCATCCCCTCCATTATCGCCAACCCACACAGTCACATCCTAATCACCAAAGTTACCTTCCATACCTTTTATATTAACCATTTCAACAATACCCATTCACACCCTCCTATCTGGGAAAAGCCTCTACCTCCACCATCTACCCCATCACAGACCACATCCTCTTCATTATCATCCCATCCTTTGCAAGCCACAATACATATGACTAGCCTAGGACTCGATGAATACATAATAAAGAACATCACATTCACTCCCCTTATCGAGATAGTTTGAGACATGGCCTGACCTCCCCAAGGATTCATGGGAATGATTAGTGTGGTGACAATGGATCAAGAGTACTCAAATCGATCTTTTCACCCTGTAGTTCCATCTAATGTTTCCCCCAATATCAGAAACACCCCCCAACCCCCACTAGATACACCTTAGCTACCTACAAATTGTCATAAAACTTCATCAACATGCATACAACCATCACTAGATTCCAAGACTTGAAACCAAACTCCTCTCACTCTATAATACAAGCAACCACCTCCACTGGGCTTACAACGTATCTTGGATTGGCTAGCCAACATCAAGCTACAATCGAGCTACCAACACACTCTAATTCTACAATAAATTTTAACTCGACTCACCAACATTGAGCTATAGTTGAGTCATCATAAACCTCATAAATATCCATCTCAAAAACCTTAGCAATTTCAAAATCCACCTCAGCAAACCACATCCTCAGCCAAACCACCTCCCTCACAACCTCAAAATCAACCACAACTGGACATCTGCACCAAGCATCCTGCAAGGCCCCCTCATCGGAGCCTTATTCAACCATATTTCAAAATATTTATGAAGCACAAGTGATTAATTACCAAAAATAATACCAAAAAGGCCTAACAAACATTAACATAAATCATACAGGGAAGATCATTTTTAAGTTTATCATCAGCTAGCAAGCCATGCCATCAACAATTGCTACACATTTAAGAAGGTGGTCCAAGATATAAATGACAAGGGGGCATCCCCATTCCCAGTCCACATTTTCCACCCCATTCAAAATGCTAGCCCCATACCTAGACCCCTCTATTAGATCCCATGTCAACCATATTTCAAGAGTTGTAGGAGGCAAAAATAACTGACCTATGTGACGTATGCCCTAAAGACCCTAAAAGACCTAAATTCGAGGCATATTAGGAAAATCATTATTACCTCTATCACAGGAAAAAGGTTCATGACATCACTGATTGCTTCGCATTTAAAAATGTGGTCCAAAATCTTATCAATAGGAGGACTTTCCCATAGACTATCTACTCACCCTATCTCATCAAAACCTCGACATTCACCAGAACCGCAGTGGGGATTATCAAGGTATCGCACCTACCCCATCATCCACATCATCAACAATAATTTTTTTTAGGGATTCTCAAGGTATCATACCTTCCCCACACTCACCAGTCACAAAACACTTTGGGGATGCTTAAGGTATCACACCTTCCCCTAAAAAACAAACAATAAAAATAACAAAAACAACAAAAATAATACAAAATCAAAAATCATAAAAAAATTGCATTGCTTACGTCATCATGCATTACACATTACTGCATTTCATTGGTTAATTGCATTAGGCATATCAGTCATTGCATTAGCATTACTTTGTTTTGCATCTTGTCATCACTTACACCTGTATTTGTGGCCTTTTGACCATTAGGAGGTCTTCGTAAGATAGGATAGATATTGGATGACCATCAACAATGATGTTCATACGACCACTAACTATTTTATGCACACCTCTTAATGTTCAAAAGTTCATAAAAGACTTACACACACCACACATTTATTTTCACTATTTACATTTCGTATAGCACCATGCTTGTATGATTGTCATGAGTCTTAATCAAACCTTTTCTCTTGTCATCATTTGCACTTTTCCTTGTAATATTTTGATTATTAAGGAGTCCTCGTAAGATAGGGTAGATACCGTATGACCATAAACAATGATGTTTATATGACCACTGACTATTTATGCACACCTCTTAGTTTTCAAAAGTTCATAAGGAAAACACACACATCCACAGATCATTTCTATCCACATTTTCTCTTGGTGTTTGTGTTGTTCCCCTTACCCAGTAAATTATTATAGGGACTTCAATAGGGTCTTTCGGTCATTCAGCCATTCCTAATTTTCTTTTTAGATTTTGTAGAAAGCTATCTTGATTTTTGAAGGTAGGGTCTTGCTTTTATTTTACCTTGCATATCTCAAAATATCAACATAATTTTATATTTTTCTATACGATTTTGCACAAGGAAAGACAACACAACAACTTAGTCCTTACCCATTAATAGAAAGTTTTCCCTTGCTCATCCTATTATGCAATATGGTCTAGAATGTTGAGAATTGAAAAAAGGAAAATCTCCCCCTACCCAAAGAAATTAAAAATCCCTTTCTCTTCCATAAAATGAGCAAGTATCCCAAAACAAAAACAAAAAATATAAATCCCTTGCTCTTCCACACAATGAGCAAGTATCCCAAAAAAAAATCAAAAGAAAAAAAGGGGGTGAAGATCTTCAATCCTTGGAATTCTTAGTTTTTGAAAACCATGAGGAAATCTCCATCACCAACACTGGGCTATAGACGCTACCCTAGCAAAGGAGTAGCCTTATGCGTGGTGATATATCTATCATATTAGCAACCTTCTTTTGTAAAAAACAATATCAACTTGCAGTTGAGCTAGTTTTTGGTGGCTGGTATTGCCTAGTATTTTAGTCCAACTACGTACAAAATTGGGGTAATGATGACCATAGGATGATCCCCATTACAACAATGGTCTATAAACGTCAATATAGCAATCGGGTAGTCTTATGCATCATATTCTTAAACTTCACTATGCACACATAGGGATATTGAATATTTGTATCTTCCTAGCAAATTTTTATCTTTTAGAGTCATGCATAGTCAGTATAGAAATTTTGACTGGTAAAATAGGATGTTTGAGTCTCATGAAAAGTCTTTTTGTTCCCTTATAACATCTCACTATCTCACATCCATTACATTTCATCATCTTCCATATAGCTCACCTTCAAATGTATGACTTTTGTGAAAAGGTTAACATTTTGATTAATGTATTTTATACATCCTGTGGTGCTTACACTTAGTTTATTTTTACATCTTAGATTCATTCATTATGTTGTTAATATGTAAACATACAAATCATATTTTGCATCATCATGTCATTAATGCATCACATACATACCTAGGTCTATGCATACATACTAGCTCTAACATACATGCATAATCATATCTACAATGTCTAGGTATACATCAATCATCCATCATTACATCCATAAGTGCATCCATACATGAAATAACATAAGCATTAAACAACATGATAAACATAACTAAAAATATCATATATATATATATATCATGGAACAATACATCAGGTACAAAATACTTGTAGGCTACAAAGGTGAGTCCTCAGATATCACACCCAAAAATGATAAGCTAAAACATATAACTTAAGAATGATTCCTACTCAGGCTGACCTTGCACCACCACTCTCACCATTACCCTCAACCTCGTCTCTATGATTTTTCCTATATCTGTTGAACCCTACCTTGTGAGATGCACCTAAGTCTAAGAATTTTGGAACTTGTGGTCTCATTGATGACTCACTATATGCCTTGCTACATCTACTATATTGGGATATCCCTGTTGAAGAATATGAGGGTAGGGCACCACCTCATCGGTCCAACTCATCCTCCAATATGGAAATGTAGTCCTAGTATGATTGATATCACAACTAAAAATGGAAAAATCTACCCTGTAGCCTTTCCATTTCTAACTACAGTCTAGATACATCCCCTGAGGTCTACTCAACTATCAACCCTACCAACTACACCTATAAAGCATCATGCTCTACTGTGACCCCTAACAACCAGACTCATAGAGCATCTTGCTCTACTATAACACCTATCACCTAAACCCATAAAGCATATCGCTCTACCATCAACCTCATAGACTCATACTTTAGACTCTCCACCTGATCCTAAAGGGTATCCCTCACCATGTCAAATCCCCTCCACTACTACCTATCCCCATACCACTAGCTTCACTTTGTAGCATGGGTTATATCCTGCTCTACTAGTTGAGCCTGGAGGATGTGAATATGCTCCTTGTAAACCGCTAACAGCTCCTGAGGATCCTCCTCATCCTTACCCTCCTCATTTGCATCTCTCTCATAGGTCTCATCCCACTCTTCCTCAATTCGACGATGCACTCATAGCTATGAAGGATCCACCACCTCGCATGCTCTACCTTCATGCCATAATCGAGTCACCCACCAAGCATCATAATTTGGAGTAGTTCCTAGGTCCTCTATGTTTGGATTGGCTAGGGGCTCATCTATCTCATAATCTAATGGTTCAACTTGGGACCAAGATAGCTCTACCTCATCTTGCCACCACCTATAAATGATTCGTTCGTTTGGTATATCCTAGTGAACCCCTAGCTAGCGGGTCACGCATGAGTATTGGAAATACTCATGCTTACTGCCATATCGATAGATCAACCATCAACTGCATCTCACCCGCCTCAACTAATGATCTACCTCTATCCAAGGTAGACAATCCCCTCTACCTTGTCTACCCACTGCCTATAAATGACTGTCTTGTTTGGTATATCCTAATGAACCCCTAGATGGCGGGTTACATGTGAGTATTGGAAATACTCATGCTTACAATCATGTCGATCGATCAACCATCGATCGCGTCTCGCACTTCTCAACTATTGATCTACCTCTGCCCAAGGCATATAATCCCTCCATGGTCACCATATCATGTGCTCTAGCCTCAACCTCTCTAGGGAGTCAATGTAGTGATCGATCATGCCTGAGTAGGGGTGAATTTAACCCACTCTTGATCCTATCTCCAGTGAATAGCATAGGGAATCTCCCTATCAACCATCTATCTCTACATCACCCATGGTATCCCATTCGGTCTATCCACTCAAATGTGCTCCCAACCCCAAAGCTACAAAAGGAAGTTCTACCCTAATCTATATTGACCATGATGTTGAATCTCAAATAGCTCCTCATAGACTTGTACCAACAGTGTAGTTTCCCAAGCCATGATTCGTGGTTGCTATACTATGCACTCCACCAAATCTTGAACAAGATCAAGGAGGTTCCATGGGAACCTCACACCCAAAGAATCAGGTATAATCAAGTTAGACATGAGTGGCATAAGTACTACATGCCTACATGTCATGAGTTGTGTATCGTAACCAACCTCCACCCTGATCCCACCACTCTCCACATCATGCTCTACAAGTTTCTAGTGTTTTTGGTATACTCTTTGTAGTACTCTCACCTACTCCCTAGTGGGTGATGACACAATGGGATCTCCCTCTATCAAAATGTAGAGAATCCTATAGATGTCCTCCATAGTTATGGTCATCTCGCCAGTCAAAAGGTGGAAAGTATTTTTTTGGTTGTCCCATCGATCTGTCAAGGTTGTTAGATAGGCCTGGTCCACATAAACTGAATCTAGTGTAGTAATATGCATAAGGCCAATAGCATTAATCCACTTCCAATCATCATTAAAGATATCATCACATGCTCTCTTAAAGATGCAGGTATACTTGTGTCATGCTCTAAGAGGCTGAAAATAAATTAAAAATTTCACAACATCAATCAACACAAGCAAACCAAAATCATAAAAATTATAAAAATTACAAGTCAATAGGGTCAAAATCAAGGTTTTCATGGGTTCAAAATCCCATTAAATTTTACATTCACCCGACAAAACCCAAACTAGGTTACAAAATTCAAAATCAAATCAATAATCAAACACTCAAAAATAGAAATTGCATTCGTTCAAGAATCATTGCCAAATACAATCATACACTCTCTTTACTAGAGAAAACAACAAGCAAAAACAAATTTAAACAAAACAAAATAGGCTAAAAATTATACTACCTATTTATTTGGTATACTCATAGCCATCGTTTGTAGACTAGGTCTTGTGTTGAGGATACTATATTACCTTAGGTTTATTTATAAGCCTAAGTTATATTATTGCATTGTATTATGTGTGGCATAGTATACCCACATTGGATATTTCTTATTTCTTGCATTGTAATACGTGAGGTATAGTATGCCCACGTTGGATATGTGTTTGTTAGTTGTTAGGATGCTTTGTTAGACTGTTAGAGTTGCATTTGTCTTCTAGCAGTTCATGGCTTTGTTTGCATCCAGTTGGTTATTGTGGTTATCCCTGCTTAGCATGTTGTTGTAGGTTGTTATAACCCTCTAACCTTCAAGATTCTATTGCATGTATTATATATTCTATTGCACCTAATGAATAATCAGCTTCATGTTTGAGAATTTCCATATCAGTGGTAATTAGAGCCATAGGATATTTTTTTGCAAGAAGGGAGGCAAAGTGCCAACTTCATTGCTAGGTGACTAGTACTATTTTGTTGCTAGTGCACCAAATCCTAGGGTAGTTTCTATGAGAAATTGGCTTGGACCAACTCGTAGCATCATTTTTTGAAGCTCCTGATGTGGCAAAGGGTGAAAATTACCCCTACATCAAATACCCCTGACAGAAGATTAGAGGGTAACTAGAATTACCCTGAGAAAGTCAAGAAAGTTTTATCCTATTTGGATATTGAAGAAAAGTATGTCTGCTTTGAAGATCACAAAGATCAAGACATATTTGAGGAACAATTGCAGAGTTTGAGGCCAAATTTTAGCCAAGAGAAAACATTGGCACTCCTTGTCGTGAGAGAACCATGTTTTCTAAAGGGTTGTCAAAGATAATTTGAAATTCGATTGCAGGCTTTGACAAGCAGTGGTGCATGCAAAAGGTCTTGTTGATTGGAACTTCCTTTATGCATAAAATCTAATAAATTTGAGCATATAAAAAGCCTTAAGCCTTGTTTTTGTCAAAAGGATCTAAAATAAGGCTGATTTAAAATTAATAATAATAATTAATATTAATATTTTAAACCTCCAAAGGTTTAAAATATGCTTTTAGCCTATTAAGAGTGCAAGTTGGCCTGATTAGCCAACGATTTTATTTTGGCCATCATGACGACAGACCAACGACTTCTTTATAGATCAATAACCTCTCTATCATTTTGTGTCCCCATGATAACCGATAACCATCGATTGCTAGAACACTGGTGGGTCCATTTCAATGACCACCATCAATAATGAATTTCGGTGGCCCTCCAATAGCCGACCATCATTGATGTATCTTTACGAGCCTGCTCTAGCCATTGTTCCTGATGCTCCTTTCTCGATGATGTCCTGTAGCACATATCGATGGTGAATGCTTCTTGACAACCTGACGTCAGAATCAGAGGACCTACCTTCATCTGTTTTGACCATCGGCTCCTGTAAAGATTAAGCAACCCTGATGACGTAACCAGACTAGCCATCTAGAAGCAATTAGTGGATCGTCGCTTCATCCTCATCAAACATAGAGAGAAACAGTCTGCTGGTAGTGAATGATAAAAAAAATTAAAAACCACTACTAAGGTTAACAACAGTGAATCTTGGCGGTCAATCAGAGGCACCCACATCATGTTCAAAGTTTTAAGTCATTTTTTGGTAAGTTTTCATCAATTCCAATGTGAAAAATACAATTTTGATGTAAAAATACAATTTCTCTAACATGTTTTTGATGCCATTTAGATCTCTGAGGTGACTTTCGATCTCTGTCATAGTTACCTCAATGAATTCCTATTATTATCTATTTCCTGATGTTTTCACCTATCTGTGCATGATTCTATATTTTCAGTGACCTTTGATCGAACGATGATTGTTTTTAATTTCCTTATGGGTTTCTCGATAGACGTTATATTTCCAACGGTATTGATGTATCCTGGTAGATAGATTGGATTTTTGATGGTATTGACATTTTTTGACACCTTCACATCGCTCGACGATCTTCCAAAATGGGAAGACAAATTTATTTGGGATTCATTTATCCCACACTGGTCCTGTGATGGGTCAACAGAGTATTCAAAAGTATTGAAGCACAGTAGCATAATAATGACCACCTCACAGTGGTCACGTTGGACCATCTTCAGGCGGCTACACCAATTACAAGGCACAAGTGCAGTTGTACCACCTGGTGGAGTGAATAGTATATTGTAGAAGAAATTTATGCTATTCAGGTTGACGAAATATTTAATTCTATGCTATTTCAGAATACCGCAGACCCACAGTTGATTGGAGGGGAAGACTGTTGACCCACAGACTTGTAGTTGATTGGCGGGGTTACCAAACACAATTTTTTCATCGAAAATAAAATTTCTTGTCAATATCCTTATTTTTCAAATTCGAATTCGAATTTTGGTGCAAAACAAGAGAATGTGAACTTATTTTAATTTTTTACAATTTTACATCACTTTTTTTGCAAAAATTTATAATTGGAGGGGAAGACTGTTGACCCACAGACTTGTAGTTGATTGGCGGGGTTACCAAACACAAATTTTTCATCGAAAATAAAATTTCTTGTCAATATCCTTATTTTTCAAATTCGAATTCGAATTTTGGTGCAAAACAAGAGAAGGTGAACTTATTTTAATTTTTTACAATTTTACATCACTTTTTTTGCAAAAATTTATAATTTTGCCACCAAGGTCAATTTATTTTTGCATTAGGGGTAAAATTGACAAGTTTTTAAGTGTTATTTTTTGTTGTAAAATCTCAAATTGAAGGAGAAATTGGCATTGTAAAAAGCACTAAAACTTACCTCATTGCAAATAGTAAGGCAATTTTTTTGTAAATCTAGGCAAATTTTGGCATTAGGAATTTTCCAAATTGTTCCTGATAGTACCTAGATAGTTCTTGCAACCACATTAGATTTCTCCTAGTCTGGCATATACACATCATCAAATGGCTGCTGACCTCAAAACAAACATGAAAAAACTTACTGTTGCAGTAGATATTTTGGCAGATAAAGTGAAAGATATTGTTGTCCAATTAACTCCTAATGATGTCAAAATTTATCACAACAATGCCAACAAGGCAAAATGTAAGGTCAAATTGTATGATGGATCAAGAGATCCTGATGTCTTGTCTACTTGGATTTTAGATATGCAAACTTGGTTCACCTATGCTAAAATTCTTGAAGATGAACAAGTTGCTTTTTCCACAGTCAAACTCATAGGCTTAGCAAAAGTTTTGATTGTAGAAAGACAAAGCCATAATGCTACCATGACTTGGAAAGAATTGATCCAAATTCTAAAGAACATATTTTTTCCATCTAATTATCTAAGTGACCTCACAACCAAGTGGTCTATGTTGAGGTAAGTCTATAGTATATCAGTTGTAGACTACATTTTCCAATTCAATAGGCTAAGGGTTCTTATTGGTGTGAAATATTCGGAAGAGGATTTGATTAACAAGTTCACTCATGGATTACAAGATCAGATTTTTAGGAACATAAAATTCAATGATTTCCTCACTTTGGATGTAGTATTCAAACATGCCATTCTCGCAAAGGAGATAGTTGGTGCCTATCACAGATATTGATAGGAAAGCAGTTCCAAAGACGTGAATTAACATCAATAAAAGGTGAAGAACACTTCTCATTCTTCCCTTAATTCTTCTTCTCCTCCCACTTCTCCTAAAGCACATTCTTCTTCTTCTCACTCTAAAGATTCTTCTTCTTCAACATTGTATTGTAATTTTTGTAAAAAGCATGGTCATACAAAATCTAGATGTTTTACATTTAAAATAATGAAGAAGAAGAAGTCCCTAATTGTACAACCTACAAATGAGGAACCACAATATGGTCCCATTGTGACTATAGGGATAGAAGAAGAATATCCATATTTAAAGGGTGAACTAAACAATGTTACCCTTATATTGAATGTTTTTGCTCAAGGGGGTCGTGACCATTTGTTTGTCACTCAAGCCCACCTTACGCCTGATTTTTATGTGGATTGTATCATAGATAATGGATCGCAGAAGAATCTCATTGCAAGGACCATTGTTGAGAAGTTGAAGCTTCCCACAAAGCCACATCCTCAACCCTATGCACTTGGGTGGAAGGATGTAGACTCTACATCCAACATCACACACACTTGCACCTTATCTTTTGCTTTTGGTGATAAGTTTATGGATAAGGTATGATGTGATGTCACTGAGATGGATTATTGTGGACTATTGCTTGGTAAGCCCTATCAATTTGATAGGAATGTGATGTATCATGTTAAAAAGAACACATACACTTTGTATTTGCATGATAAAACATACTTGATACAAAGCACTACATCCACATCAAATTTGATTCTAATTTGTAGGCAAACTCATAAGCCATTAAGTCAATAACTTGTATTGGCTCCTTCTTGAATAATTCCTATAAAAGATAAAGAACAAGCACCTCCAAAGACTCATGATAAAGAAGAAGCTACACTTCCATAAATTGAACAATCACAAGAGCTCATAGTTAAGGAACCTATCACTCTCACTCATGAGAAAGATACTAACCATTCCATTGGTATCTTTTCGGGTACACTTATGAACACACAACCACTTGCTCCACAAAATTTGCCTTTGGATTTGCCCTCTTCAACTATTGCACATGGAGAAGGAGTAAGCTAAGGTCACTTCCTTCATTTAGCATCAACAGAGCCTTTAGGGCAAGATAACACAGGACTTGCAGAAGCCTCAGTAGGAGAAGTAGAGAGCGATGTGCAAGCATCACAGTCCTCATCCATTTTAGGTTGGAGATAGAGTTTAGCTCCCTTTGGATAAGTGATGCTTTCCAAAGACACCATATCAGGATCCTCCTTTGGTACCTAAACTTGTCATCATCCCTATAGTAGCAGTGGTACCTAACCCTCAGCTTTCACTCATTATAGATAGAGTTTTTGACATGAAGACTCATCACACTCGATAGGATTCTTCCACTTCTTACCTTGTCGCTCGTCACGGTCACTTTCCACATATGGCTTGTTGGATTCCTCACCATCAAATGGCCCATGAATTTCCACATTTATTGAGAGCATTGGGGTCCAATTCTTCTATGGTTGGGAGGAGTGTTGAGGATACTATATTACCTTAGGTTTATTTATAAGCCTAAGTTATATTATTGCATTGTATTATGTGTGGCATAGTATACCCACATTGGATATTTATTATTTCTTGCATTGTAATATGTGAGTAATAGTATACCCATGTTGGATGTGTTAGTTGTTAGGATGCTTTGTTAGATTGTTAGAGTTACATTTGTCTTCTAGTAGTTCATGGCTTTGTTTGCATCCAGTTGGTTATTGTGGTTATCCCTACTTAACATGTTGTTGCAGGTTGTTATAACCCTCTAACCTTCAAGATTATATCACATGTATTATATATTCTATTGCACCTAATGAATAATTAGCTTCACGTTTGAGTATTTCCATATCATCTTGTCTACTTACGTCTGAAAAGATTACCAAAATCAAGCTCTTCAATGTGTAGAAAGCAATGATTCAATAACGCATGCTATTTCCATTATTGGGACATCTTACATTGATTTGATTAATGAATATCATTAACCATCAAATCGACTATTTTAGGTTCTCTATTTTTCTCTACATTGTGTAGTCACACAAAGCATCCCAAAAAGGGGTATTTGTAGACACCTAAAACATGTTATATTGAGAAGAGTACCTGAATGGACTCATTTTAGACCACATAACCCACCTAGGGAAGCCTCAAGGTTAAAACAATGGTTTTCACCACTTAATTGGGCACAATTCTGATGCAGGAGCATCCGGAGACAGTAAAGCAATCTTGCATCTTACAAATTTCTTTTCTAAGTCATTTGCACTTTGTTCGATTTATTTCAGTATTGAGGAAGGTTTTTGTGGAGAAGTTTTCGGTTTGAGGAAGTTTTAAGGCAAAAGGGAGAGGGGTCACGAAATCGCGACCCCAGAAGCTGCTTTGTACCTTTGGCGGGTTCCGTCGCGATATCGCGACCGTTTTGAGAAGCAGAGGAAGGGAGCGTAAGTCGTCGCGATATCGCGACCGTTTTACAAAGCAAAGGGAAGGAGCTTCGGACGTCGCGATATCGCGGCGGCCTATGAAGAAAGGTAGAGAAGTTAGAGTTCTGTCGCGATATCGCGGCCAGTTAAGGACCGACACGTGGCCGGTCTTCCGACGGCTGCGAAAGTTGAAGGGAGATAGAGAACCAGACCAAGGGTGAATAGCGATCGGCCGGGCAAGGCCAAGCCGAACACGTGGCAGTTGTGAAGGACACGTGGGTCAAGTGTGTTGCAACAAGGGGGAAGCTTGGATGGTTGTACACGCAGCCGACCACGTGTACGCAAACTAATCTGAGGGTCACGTAAACTGTTAAGGAAGGTGTCGACCGCGTTCCTTTTCCTTCTCGACATTTTTGGCATTGAAGCATTTACAGGCGATGGTTTAATGGAAGAGACCACAGTGCAAAGGACGGTCAGAATAATGCGGCCGGTGCAGGGAGGCCATCAATGCCGGTACCATGATAGAGCGGGCAGATCGACATTTAAGACTGAAATTTCAAAAATCCAGGAAGGGGGAAATTTGAATTTGAAATTTTTGTTAGGTGGAGGCATTGAATGCCTGGAGGATCGAGGCCTCGTTAAAAACTCGGGGAAAATCTTTGTAGGGGGATGGTGAAGTTCGGGATTGGGGAAGAAGTTGTATGCCTGGGAATTACTGCTGTATAGTTGCACTGGACATTTTAATGAAAATTACTGTGAATTTACTGTAAAACTGTTTGTGTGAATCCCGGCTTGCCATCAAGTGGTATCAGAGCGGGAGCTCCTGAGCGTGTAACAGATCGCCGGAAAGAGGCAGTTACACCAGGATCTGTGGGAGGAATTTAAAAAAAAAAAAAAAAAAATTATAATGCCTCCACGAAGGAACCGTGGCGGGGTAGGAAATGTGGTGCCGGCCGAAGACTTCCGGGCCTTGCAGAGACAAGTTCAAGCCCTGCAAGCAGAATTACGCAGAAGGCACGAACCCGGAAGGGATGAGGACAGTGAGGACGAAGTTGAAGAGGAAGACCAATCTGAGGAGGAGGAAGAGGCTATGGACCCTGCGCAAGCTCGGTTATACAAGGCCATCTCTCAGATTGGAAAGCAACCAAAAATGGAGGTTTCCACGTACTCGGGTAACTTGAATCCAGAAGAAGTAATTGACTGGATAAATGATTTAGAGGAGTATTTCGAGTACGAGGAGGTTGAGGACCCTAATCGGGTCAGATTTGCTAAGACCAAGTTGAAGGGTCATGCCGAGCATTTGGTGGAGGGGGATACGATTGGAGAGAAACAAACGAGGGAAAGAGAGAATAACCAGGTGGGACAGAATGGTGGAGAAGCTGAAAAGACAGTTCATCCCGATAGACTACGAGTTGGATCTATTAAGAAAGATGCAGAGTTTGAGACAAGCGAACAGAACTGTCCAAGAGTACACCGAAGAATTTTACAAAATTTCCATTAGAACTGGGCATTTAGAGGCGAACAAAGAGAAGGTAGCCCGTTATATCAATGGGTTGAGACTCGGCATCCAGGAAGAGCTGAGCCTAGTTCGGGTAAGCACCATTGAGGATGCTTACCAGTTTGCCTTAAAGGTAGAAGAAAAACTGAATAGGCGGTTTGAAGGCAAGCAAAGAGGAAGGGGCCGTGGTGGAAGAACTGGTGGGAGGACCAGTGGAGAAAAGTATAAGGACCCAAAGAAGACTGGTGAAGCCAGTGGTAGCCCAGATCGAAGGGAGGAGGATGCTCATCAGCCCCGAGACCAGAACAGCTACCCAAGGGGACGGGGTGGATCTGGACGGGGATTTGGAAGGGGAGTATTCCGTGGAACATGTTTCCACTGTGGTGAAGAAGGGCATCGTGCATTCGAGTGTCCACAACACCGGGAAAGAACGAACAAGAGGCCTGAGGGTCCGGCCAGAGCTGCTGTGGCAGAGGAAGATGCTGAGTCTGAGCATTCCGAAGAAGCGGAGAGAGGAGAAACAATGATTGTAAGAAGAGTCCTGTTGAATGAGGAGAAGGACACAGACCAGAGAAAAAGTTTATTCCGCACCAGATGCAAATGTGCAGGCAAGGTTTGCAATATCATTATTGACAATGGTAGCACGGATAACCTGGTTTCTGAGGAAATGGTTACAAAGCTACAGTTAGAAAGGAAGAAGCACCCACACCCATACCGGGTCGCATGGTTACAGAGAAGACCACAGAGCTTTGGTCAATGAGCAGTGTTCCGTTAAATTCAACATTGGAAATTATTGTGATGAGGTCCTGTGTGACATCCTGCCCATGGATGCTTGCCACATGTTGTTGGGGAGGCCCTGGCAGTTTGACCGGAGTGCAGTGCATGATGGCCGTGCCAACACCTACTCATTGACAAAGAATGGTGTACGCCATAAACTAAAGCCCTTGAAGGATGCGGATGAAAAGGTATGTAACCATTCCAGAGTCTGTTTAGTTGAGGGGAGAAAGTTCCTGAACGGGTTGAAGCATGAACATTTATGTTATGCAATAATCCCTAGAGTTAGGGGGAAGGAATGCCAGGATACCCCAGCAGAAGTCCAAAATCTGCTGGAGGAATTTCCAGATATTGTGTCAGACAATGTGCCTGAGGGTTTACCCCCAGTAAGAAAAATTAGCCATCATATAGACTTAGTACCGGGATCAAGCTTGCCAAATAAAGCTGCACACAGGATGACGCCTGTAGAGACTGAGGAGTTAAATAGACAGGTCCAGGAATTGTTAGAAAAGGGATTGATTCGGGAAAGTTTGAGTCCATGCGCAGTACCTGCAGTACTGGCACCAAAGAAGGATGGGGAATGGAGGATGTGTACAGATTCACGGGCCATCAACAAAATCACTATTAAGTACAGGTTCCCGTTGCCAAGAATGGATGATATCATGGACTGTTTAAGTGGGGCTGAATACTTCACAAAGATTGACCTGAAAAGTGGCTATCATCAGATCCGTATCCGAGAGGGAGATGAATGGAAGACAACCTTCAAAACAAGAGAAGGCTTGTATGAGTGGTTGGTCATGCCATTTGGGCTGTCCAATGCACCAAGTACTTTCATGCGGCTGATGAATGAAGTACTGAAGGAATTCCTGGGAAAGTTTGTAATTGTTTATTTAGATGATATCTTGATATTCAGCAGGACCCTGGAGGAACACCTGATGCACATCAGGAAAGTTTTTGAGAAGCTGCGGGAAGAGCAGTTGTTAATAAATCTGAAAAAGTGTAATTTTGTCAAAAGGGAGTTAGTATACCTGGGGTTTGTAATCTCAGCAGAAGGCCTAAAAATGGACCCAGAGAAGGTAAGAGCCATCATTGAATGGCCTACCCCAAGAAGCACAATAGAAGTAAGATCCTTTCATGGTTTGGCCAGCTTTTACAGGAAGTTCATAAAGAACTTCAGCAGCATCTGTGCACCTCTCACGGAAACAATGAGGGGGGATAAAAAGGAGTTCAAGTGGACATCAAGGGCTGAAAGGAGCTTTGATGCATTAAAGAGAAAAGTTACAGAACAGCCTGTTTTGGCACTTCCAGACTTTAACAAGGTATTTCAGGTGGACTGTGATGCCAGTGGCAGTGCAATAGGGGCTGTACTGAGTCAAGGGGGCAAACCAGTTGCTTATTTCAGTGAGAAGCTAAATGACGCTCGGAAAAAGTATTCAGTTTATGACCAAGAATTTTATGCTATAGTTCAGGCTCTGAAAAAGTGGAGACACTATTTATTGCCAAAGGAGTTTGTTCTATTTACTGACCATCAGGCTTTGCAATACATTAACAATCGGACAAAATCGAATCAAAGGCACATGAAATGGGTGGAGTTCCTCCAAAGTTATACCTTTGTGCTGAAGCACAGAAGTGGGAAGTCAAACAGAGTTGCAGATGCCTTGAGCAGAAGGCAGACTTTACTGATTAAACTGACAGTGGAAGTAGTGGGTTTTGAAGAACTAAAGGGTTTGTACCCTGCAGATCCGGATTTTGCAGAAGCTTGGAAGGCTTGCTTAACACCTGTTACGGTGGACCGAACGAAGTGGTTGGATTTCCTGATCCAAGATGGAATGTTGTTCAAGGGAAGCAAATTATGCATTCCAAGGAGCTCTATGCGGGAGAACTTGATCAAGGAAAAGCACAGCGGAGGATTGGCTGGACACTTTGGTAGGGATAAGACTATTGCCCTAGTGGATGAAAATTATTACTGGCCACAACTTCAGCAGGATGTGAGGAAGTTTGTGCAAGGATGCAGAATATGTCAGATGGCAAAGGGGATAAGGCAAAACACAGGATTATACCAGCCATTACCTGTACCTGAGAGGCCATGGGAGGACATAAGCATGGATTTTATTCTTGGCTTGCCGAGAACACGAGAGGGAAATGACTCAGTATTTGTGGTGGTTGACCGATTCTCCAAAATGGCACATTTTATTCCCTGCCAGAAGACAAGTGATGCAGTTCACATTGCTGGGTTGTTCTTCAAGGAAGTGGTACGACTTCACGGTCTACCAAGAAGCATAATTTCTGACAGAGATACCAAGTTTGTTGGGTATTTCTGGAGGACTCTGTGGAAGAAGTTGAAGACAGACCTGAAATTCAGTTCAGCATACCACCCACAGACTGACGGACAGACAGAGGTGGTGAACAGAAGCCTAGGTAATTTATTGAGATGTTTGATAGCAGATCAGCCCAAGGGATGGGATTTAGTCTTACCACAGGCTGAATTTGCTTATAACAGTTCAGTTAATAAGAGCACCAACAAATCCCCATTCCAGATAATCTACGGGAACAGCCCGAGGAATGTGTCTGAACTGAGGAAGTTGGACAGAAGAGAAAAGTGTAGTGCCGAGGCAGAAGAATTCGTAGAACATATGAAAAGTCTGCATGAGGAAGTGAGAAAACAAATTATAAAAATGAATAGTCAATATAAGGCAAGGGCAGACCAAAAGCGGCGGTTCAAGGAGTTCAAAGTAGGAGATGAGGTTATGGTGCATCTCAGGAAGGAGAGATTTCCTGCCAAGACTTATAATAAATTGAAGATGAAAAAGTTTGGGCCATGCAAAATACTGGGAAAGCGGGAGTCAGGAAATGCGTATGAAGTGGAATTGCCGAGTTGGCTTGATATTTCACCTATTTTTAATATTTCAGATTTAGTGGAATATCATGAGGGAGAAGGTACAGAAATGCAAAGTCCAGAATTATGGCAAATTCCAGCAGCTACTCCAAGCACAGATGAGGCCGAGGAAGTATTAGATACCCGTGAAGGCAGGAGCACCAGAAATAGACAGTATTCTGAATACTTGGTCAAGTGGAAGGGCAGGCCTGTTGAAGATGCAACTTGGCTATCGAAAGTGGAGGTTGACCGCCTGGGTCTTTCCCCAACAAAACGGAAGTGAGGATCACTTCTAATCTACCCGGGTGTCTGATGCAGGAGCATCCGGAGACAGTAAAGCAATCTTGCATCTTACAAATTTCTTTTCTAAGTCATTTGCACTTTGTTCGATTTATTTCAGTATTGAGGAAGGTTTTTGTGGAGAAGTTTTCGGTTTGAGGAAGTTTTAAGGCAAAAGGGAGAGGGGTCGCGAAATCGCGACCCCAGAAGCTGCTTTGTACCTTTGGCGGGTTTCGTCGCGATATCGCGACGTCGCGATATCGCGTCGCGATATCGCGACCGTTTTGAGAAGCAGAGGAAGGGAGCGTAAGTCGTCGCGATATCGCGACGTCGTGATATCGCGATCATTTTACAAAGCAAAGGGAAGGAGCTTCGGACGTCGCGATATCGCGACGTCGCGTTATCGCGGCGGCCTATGAAGAAAGGCAGAGAAGTTAGAGTTCTATCGCGATATCGCGACCTGTCGCGATATCGCGGCCAGTTAAGGACCGACACGTGGCCGGTCTTCCGACGGCTGCGAAAGTTGAAGGGAGATAGAGAACCAGACCAAGGGTGAATAGCGATCGGTCGGGCAAGGCCAAGCCGAACACGTGGCAGTTGTGAAGGACACGTGGGTCAAGTGTGTTGCAACAAGGGGGAAGCTTGGATGGTTGTACACGCAGCCGACCACGTGTACGCAAACTAATCTGAGGGTCACGTAAACTGTTAAGGAAGGTGTCGACCGCGTTCCTTTTCCTTCTCGACATTTTTGGCATTGAAGCATTTACAGGCGATGGTTTAATGGAAGAGACCACAGTGCAAAGGACGGTCAGAATAATGCGGCCGGTGCAGGGAGGCCATCAATGCCGGTACCATGATAGAGCGGGCAGATCGACATTTAAGACTGAAATTTCAAAAATCCAGGAAGGGGGAAATTTGAATTTGAAATTTTTGTTAGGTGGAGGCATTGAATGCCTGGAGGATCGAGGCCTCGTTAAAAACTCGGGGAAAATCTTTGTAGGGGGATGGTGAAGTTCGGGATTGGGGAAGAAGTTGTATGCCTGGGAATTACTGCTGTATAGTTGCACTGGACATTTTAATGAAAATTACTGTGAATTTACTGTAAAACTGTTTGTGTGAATCCCGGCTTGCCATCAAATTCCCAATAACACCATGGCTATCTTGACCCGAGACGGTTGCCAAAAAGCAAGTTTAAAAATAAAAAGATGCATAATTGTTAGCCGAAACTACCAGTTAACCCCACACATGATCTCACAAAAAGCATTAAGCATCCCGCATGGGCCAAAATTAGAAAAATGCATACAATTATCAATCACATAAGATTTCAAAGATAAGCATTCACTTTTCTTAATGCAAACTGCCTCTTTGCTTTTTCATGCAGGGCGATTTCAACATTTTTAGATTCCATACGATAAGTCTATAAATTGGCACTCACCCCTCCAATTTGAAACCCTTGCAAAAATAATCCTTGAATTCTTATGTAAAGTTTCTAGGGATCCACAATTAAAAAAAAATTAGCAACGAAGCGCTACCAAAATCATACCTCAAGCTCAAGATTTTGTGCAATGAAGTGCTACCCATTTTTTATCCTCCAAGTCCTCTCGTTGTTGAGACCATGTTGCAAGATTGTTATCAAGGATTGGAATTCATGCTTTCATTCTTCGCGTAATCTAACATCTTTACACTGGTGATTGATTTGATCCATCAAGTCACTCTTCTAGTGCAACAATCTATCGACAACACACCCAAAGGCATTTTGGATACCGCTCAAACTTGGTCTTGAAAATATAATCTTGGGATAGTAGTAGTCTCAACCCAAGATGATTCGTAGAAAAGGCCATCTCAACCCAAGATGGTCTCGGCCAGAGACCTATTTTTTCCAATTTTCTTTCCAATTTAGCATATAATAGTCATTTTCTGATTTTTGCATTAGATTACTTTTTAATTTTGTGCATCTAATTTACTTCTATTTTAGCATTTATTATCTTAAATATAGGTCCAACCTCGGTGGACCCTACATATGCTTTTGATACATTTCATGTTTCTTTGTGTGCAGATAACAGGATTCTACAATGATAAATATTCCAAGATTCACATCCAATCAGCAATAGTCACATAAAAACCACTCCTAGACGAACCACTTTATCAAGAAGATCATTACAGTGCACCTGGATATTTTATTATAATATTTGTATCATAAGTAGCGTCCCCTCAGAGGGGATCTGATTGTAACACATCAATAAAGCAAAATTTTAATATAAAGAGGGCTTCATATTTTATTGTTTTTATCATCGTGTTTCAATCATATATATTGCTATCTTTCACTTTTGTTATTGGTGCACGATTTTTGGGTTTTCATATAGTTATTTGTATTTAGAGTGCATATAGTTCTTTCATTAAAATTATGGAGTGTTCATGTCCTCCATTATAATACATTGTACTATTTTTGTGAGCATCCATTAATGGCATATTTTTGAGTTATTGCATAAGTTTATCTTATATTTTTCCTGCATATTATAGTGCCATTATCATATAGTTATCATAGCTTGCTCATTATATATCATGTGGTTGCATTTCCTTTAATATAAATCATCAAAATCTAACAATTAGTAGTTCATTGTGTGGTACATGGAGAAGCTTTTTTTTATTGAAATTGCTGCCAAATTCATTTAATCTAAAATTTTAAGGGAATTGATACAATATAAAGGCTAATCATGGTTTGGGTGCTTACATCTAGGCCTGAAAACCCAAAAACCATCAGAGCCATAATATACTTCCCTCTAATGGGGATAAAGCAAACACAGGTGCATTCATAAGGCCACACATGGCACCCTTCACCAGAAATAAGCATAACAAAGACCACACTCAGGCTATCATTAATATATTATAACATGATGCCATGAAGGACCAACATAGAGGAGGACTAAGAAATATTGTGACACTCAAGGTACCCGACTACAAGCATTGGAAGTGAACAACCACACAAATGATCCCTTAGTGACCCATGTCAAAAATTGATATATCCCCAGTGGTTGTCATGGGAATGAAAAATCATGAGAACACTAGGAATCTAGAAAGACATGCTGATATAAAATTGAATGACTAGAGACTGTTGGGTTGCACCCTTTAGTGGGAAGCCTGCACACTATCTATTGAGAAGAGACTACTGCACTTTGCTAAAATAAAAACTTTAAGGGAGCAACCATGCTAGGAAAACATCTACTAAGGAGAAGAGTCTAAGTGATCTTGCTCCACCTCATTTTGCAATTGGAGCCTAATGTGAGGATTGGAATGAATGTTGTTGGCTTCTAATTCCACTTGACCCAAATGCTTCATCAAGTGTGCTTGATTATGCATCATCAAGCTACGTTGCTTGGTTAATTCACCTACCATATTATTTAATTTGTATATTCCATCTGAGATATGAGTTGAGATCTCATAGATATACCTTTGTAGATTTATGATTTCTTCTTGTAGTGCTTTCTCCTTACTAGTGCAACCTGCTAACTCAACTTGCAACTAAAATTATATAATAAATATGTTAGCTACTGAGATATTAGAGATCTTCTTGATCAGTATCAAAAATGGATTTGCACCGAGTCTTCCAAATATGAAATATGATGACTTCCCTAGTAATGGAAAGAATAAATTATTGATTCAGCATCAGATTGATCCCCAATAAGGCTTAATCCTTTGTCATTGGTAGTGGTAAGGTATAAAGCAACTATTGCACTTCACACCAAATACGGTGGGTACAAGCACAATTCCAAAACAGATGTATTGTCTCTTCCAAACTACAAAAAAGGTAATCACCTTGCCCTTGGCCCATTAATTTTAGCCTAATACAAATGGATAGGCCTTGAAGGACTACATTCCAAAGAAGAATCTAGAACTTTCCTTGAATTGGGGCAGAGTTGATCAGCTTGAAGGTTCTCACCCAAGTGGCCCAAATTTTCTCTAAGTTCTATTTTTATTGAGCATATCTACAAATTGTTGATAGTTCATAGGAAGCAAGGCTTGGTACCAAAACTTAAGGGTTGGTTTCTCAAAGTCATGATTGCCAAACCATTTCCAATGAGTCCAATGGGGACTAGCTTCTAGTGGAGAAGATAGAGGTTCGGGTGCTTGGGAGGCGATGGAAAGGATTTGCATACTCATTGCTTTATCAATAGGGTAGAGGTCAAATTTTGACTGTATTTGCTTCTAAATTTTCCATGAGGACTTAGAAAACTCCCAAATATCACCTACCAGAACCATTCCCCTTTTGAATAGATGTTTGGCAGGAAACCAGGGACTCATACCAAGAGGTTTTGCATCAAGGGTGAGGAGGGGTGACCACCATAAGTTGTGCTAGAGAAAATCTACATGGCCTTGCTCTAGAGGTGTCTGCCATGAAATAAATTGATACACTACTACCATTATTTCCAAATCCCTTTGAGAATATTACAACCTTCTATAGAGAAATGAGGGGCTTGTAAAAAAACATTAGTGTATGACATATTTGCCCAAATTTTACCATCCACTCGAGGATTTTTCAAATGCTCCCTCACCAACACCTTCCATGGATCATTCCCTATGATCACCCTTTGCATCCATTTAGTGGCAAGTGCATAGCCCTATGTTTGAAGGATGGGGATTTCTAGCCTACCGCATGAAATTGATCTACATCAATTGCTCCAAGAGACCATTGGGAGGCCTTGTTTGGATAGGTTTTTTACCCAAAAAAACTCTCGAAGCATATTTTTCATCTTATAATACCCAACCTTGCTAGGAGTCAAAAGAGAAGAGAAGTAAACATGGAAAGGGGCTAAATTTTTTCTAGCAAAATGGATTTTAGTTACTTGAGACATTTCTAGAGATTTCCAGTAGTCCAATTTTTTGGAAAATTTGTCCATACACAAATCCCACATAGATTTAGGTGAAAGGTCAACACCAAAAGAAAAGCCCAAATACTTAGAGTTCACCCACTTCCATGTTGGGTATCCAATATGGCTTATCATCAAATCCAAAGGAAATAACAGAGTTCTTAGATTCTTGGATTCTTTCACCAGAGGCCCTACAGAAGGTGCAAATTGTCTCAAGGATGTTTGCAAAATTTTGTTGATCTACCAAAGGAAAAAATATAGAATCATCTATGAAATGAGAGTTGATAAGCTAAGAGCCATCTGAAATGGGGATACCTCTTATCCTCCCCTATTTAATTATAGATTCCAATAGATAACCAAGGGCATCATCTGCAATTACAAATAGATAGGGGGTCAATGGGTAGCCTTGCCTAACTGACCTTTCCACATGAATGCTATTAGATAATTTTGTATTAATAACCACTCTTGATGAAGCATTTGGAAAGAGGGAATCTACCATATCGATGAATCTATTACCAAAATCAATCCAATGGAGCATGCTTAAGATGAAGGGCCACTCTAATCAATCATAAGCTTTGTCAAAATCAAGCTTAAGGTAAAGGCCCTTGAGCCCTTATGCTCGAGCCCACTCCATCCCTTCCCAAGATGTAAGAAAATTATCCAAAATATAGTGACCTTTTAGGAATCCTATTTTCTCTAGGAAAACAATTTTTGTAGCCACTAGGAGAAGTCTTCTGGCCAGAGCCTTAGCCAAAATTTTATAAGAGGAATTGAGTAAAGTAATGGGACACCAATCAACAAGAAGATCTAGCTTAAGTCTTTTGGAAATTATCCTGATCAATCCTTGATTAGTGGCCTCCCCAAGACCTCCAACAATAATAACCTCCTCACACATCCGCAAAAAAATCAACTCCTATAGTCTCCCACATGGTCTTAAAAAATTCACTCGGAAGCCCATCAATGCCTAGGGCTTTTTCATTTTCCAAAGAGAGGAGGGAAGAATGAAGTTCATCTTATGAAAGAGGTTTGTCCAACAATGCTCTATATTATTTAGATACTTTGGGAGATATGCATTGTTTGCAACATTCTCTAAAAAACTCAACTTCTTTGTTGGACCCTTTACTTTTGAAAGGGATTGTAAAATGCTCCTGGATGAAGGATGGAAGGTCCTCCATCAAAATTTGTATGCCAGATCTAGATTTTGAATAACCTCTATCCTATTTGATTTATTCTTCTTATTAATGGCATTAAAGAAGAATTTAGAATTTTTATCACCCTCACGAATCCATTGAAGATGTGCCCTAATTTGCACCCCGTGGGCTTTATAAGCTTGGAGTTGCCTTAACTCTGCTTATTTTTCACCCAACCAGTTTTGAGAAGGGATGCTGCTAATATTATGGCTGGGTTGGTGGCTAAGTTGGTCAACTTACTACAATTCTTTCTTTATTTTCTTGTGAAGAGAGGCTAGGATTTTACCAAAACCTCAAATGCAATCCACTATTTTTAGATGGCTACCTACCACCACATAATCCACCCTACTCAAGGTAATGGGGAGATGATTTGAAGTTACCACTGAATAGATTGGATGAGACAAATCATTTTGGAGGATATCAATTTTTTTACTACATAGAAGCGGTCCAATATTACCATTCTAAGAGCATCCCCACATCATGCATTGCTCCAAGTAAACCAAGCACCATGATTTTCAACACTCCTATTCCAATTGGGGTCGTATATATTCCAGGCCCTTCTAAACCTAGACCATGATCTAGCCTCTTCCAATTGTTTGAGTAGAGTGCTACCCCCTAATCTATCCCCCTCTCATTCTACCATATTGAAGTCCCCTCCTATTACCCAATCTGCTTTAGGTAAATTGAAGCACATCCAATCCCAGAGGGCTACCCTTATGGCTACATCATTGGATGTATAAACAACTACAATACCTAATTTCATGCCACCAAATATTATTGTGCACCACACTACTCTATGCATTGGGTCTTCTCCTGATAATAAAATAGAGTCCCATAGATCCTAAGAGAGGCATAGGATAGCCTCCCTCCCTTTGTCATGATTTGTACACAAGGCCCCCTCGACCCCCCATAAGGTCTTAAGGGTATTTTTGAATCTAAAACCTAAAATTTTGATTTCATACAACAATAAAATTTGTGGTTAAACTCTCTTGATAACTTTTTGGACAACAAAATGCCGCTCTCATAGCATGATGCCACGCACATTCCAAGACATGATTCTTGCATACATGAATATGACATATTGTCCGCTAAAGCATCATAGGCATTCTAGGTGGGTACAACTTGCATATAATCATGTAGAGTACATGTTCCCTTGGATTGATGTGTGGCTAAGGAGGTATTATTGGAGTGAGAGTTGGTGGGCTTATGGCTCCACTCCTTTCCTCCTAGGTGTTGGTCTTTGGGGACACCTCTAGAAGGAGGGGGAGGCATCCCGTGATGAGTTGTGCTTGTGTTTCTTGTTATGTTTGGTTACCCAACCCTCCTTGATTTTTTCATGAGGAGTTTTCTCTATAGAAGCCTCAAAAGTTAGAAGGGACTGAAGGGAAATGTGGGTAACTACCAAGTTAGAAGGTTGGGGAACTAAATGAGCAGGAAAAGAGGTCACATCATTAGAATCAAAAGGTTGAGGAGGTTGAATAGGTGGTACTATTTTGCTTGCATGTTGAGTAGTGGTAATAGAAGTACTAGTAGGCTGGTTTTATTGTTTGGAAGATCTCATCAGATAGTTTTAATCATATGACCTTATTGTGTATAGTAGAAACATGAGTTTGGCAAGTTGAGATAATTAATTCGATGTTCAAATTGGACACTAAGGACTCTAAATAAGATCTTGCTCAAGAGGTCCTTGGAGACATTAGTCTCAACCAAGATGTATGGGTGGGAGCACGGGCATGAAGTGCAAGGGCTTATATGGGAGGAATAATGGCCTTCCAAACCTAGCAACTATTTGAGGTAAGTACTTTGTGCATGCCAGGTTTAAGAAAGAGAGTTCAATCCAAAGGGGGTATTTCATGTTTGACACATTCTTAGGGTCAAATTGGAATGCCCAATGTTGTAGAAAGACTAGTTGACCAGAAATCATCCAGGTGCCAAGTCTTAGGGATTTTAAGTAAGAGTTTTTGGATGTGAAAGTGACGAAAATGAAGGATTGTCCAAAGTGATGATGGAAGGCAATAATCCAACCCTTGGATTCCTAGACTTTGACAAACAATCGATTGAGCTCTTCATCAAGAGGATTCCTCTAGAAAATAATAAAACAACTATTCACTCTTCTAATTCTTTTATTTCTTCAATAAATTCATCTTGCAACTCAAATTCAAAGATACCTAACTTGTTAGCTTGCTTTGATTTCCTCCTACATGTCCAGATTCGAGAGTTCCCCCTTTGATACATGTTGGTCACCACCTCCTTGTTCATATCCTCCAATTCCATGGGTTGAGGGTGCGAGGTCAACATTATTTTATCTTACGTTGGAATGAAGGTCCTCCAGTTGAGTTGTTGGGCATGCTTGAGAATTGCTACCATTGAAAGTCATGTTGACCAATGCATGGGCATAAGGGGAGCTAGCTCTAGATCGCCCCTACAACATGACACCCAATATGATGGGGGAGACTAAACGAGAGCATGGGTTGCTATTTTTGAAAATCTCACTTCTATCATGTTCCTCTCCTGGAATTATATTATTCTGCATGTCACAATAGAGGCTTGGCTTAGATCTGGAGGAAAATCATGAGCAAGGCTAGATACACCCTCGAGCCCCAGATGATCATCCTCTCATTCTTGTTATGGGGGAGACTGATCGAGAACATGGGTTGCTGCTTTTGGAAATCTCACTTCTATCATGTTCCTCTCCTGGAATTATATTATTTTGCATGATCATCCTCCCATTCTGGTTATGGGGGAGACTTATCGAGAGCATGAGTTGCTGCTTTTGGAAATCTCACTTTTATCATGTTCCTCTCCTGGAATTATATTATTTTGCATGATCATCCTTCCATTATGGTTATGGGGGAGACTAACAGAGAGCATGGGTTGCTACTTTTGGAAATATCACTTCTATCATGTTCCTCTCCTAGAATTATATTATTTTGCATGTCACAATAGAGGCTTGGCTTAGATCTGGAGGAAAATCCATGAGCAAGGCTAGAGACACCCTTGGGCCCCATATGATCATCCTCCCATTCTGGTTGCTGGGTCGATTTCTTCCTAAACTTAAATAGGGGGTCCACTAGCAACTTGTTGAAAGGTGAAACAAAGAGCTCCTCATCCTGTGACTTGCACTCTCTATGTGGATGAAATACAGAACTAGAAGTTGGTGGCCCAAGCTCATTATATTTCTTGTTGGGTGAAAATGTGTGAATTCCACCACAATTGACATGTGATGCAACTTTTAGAGCTAAGAGCCTCGAGTCGACTACTATCTCAATCTCTTTGACATAAAATGACAATGTTGTAGTCTTTGTCCTAGGTAAATGGTAACCTTGCAACACCCAACGATGAATTTCCATCATTTGACGAAGATCTTGGAGAGACACTATCCACATCAATCTCCATGTTGCACCCCCTGGAGAGCCCCTCTTTCTACATAATAAACCCTAGCCTATCTTCTCTACATGGAGAAGCTTTAATAGCTGTAGAAGCTAAAAATCATTTTTTAGAATTTTCTTTGTTGAAAAACTTACTATAAAAATTAACCATGGATTGGAAAATCAATAAAGCCATTGAGAGTGAAGAGGATTAATGGAACTTTATAAAATAAGGTTGATTTTTTCAAATCCATCATGTGCATTGGCTAGCTAAAAGACAAGTGAGGGAAATAATGGTGAGAATTATGTCAAAATTGTTGAATGAATGATAACTTGAAGATCCAAATTTGTATGGTATGCCAACTATCTTTTAAGTATAATTTTGTATTATCTTAGATATGTGTTGGTTGAGGTGAAATAATATAATATTGGTATAACATTTATTGACACACGTGTTCATTGAAATCTTACAAAGGCACTTCTTGAGGAAGCCTTTTAGTATAGGTGCTTAATACATATAATTATTTTTAAACAAGTGAAGCAAATGTGCTCTTGAATTTGTGGATAATAAGGGTGCACTTCAAAGATGATTCTTCAAGGATCCTTTTAGTATAGGTAGTCAATACATATAATTCTTTTTAAGCAAGTGAAGTAAATGTGCCCTTATTTGTGGATAATAAGGATGCACTTCATACGCATGCGCTAAGAGTTGAATGTTTGTCGAATGCATTAGGGTTTGGACTACTAATTGATTACATTGCAGTGAGAAGAAAATTTGTTTAAAGAAAAATAAGCAACCTTAATGAAGGATTTATAAATTTGCTTATATTTAATTCATCAAAAAAAATTATAAGATAAAAATAAAAGAAATGTTTAAATAAATAAATAGATCACTTGCTTATGTGAAAAATGTTATGTTCAAGGTACATCAAACATTACAATAGTTAAAATTACAAAAGTTAAAAAAATGTAAAACTAAAGTAACGGTTCACAATCTTTGTGCAAAGTTTATCTATAATACAAAAACACATGGTAAAGACATAGAAACAATATAGTCTTGAGTTGGAGTGGATTGATGCATATTCAAACTTAATAAGACTATGACAAGATATCATTCCAACTAATATTAAAACATTTTTTAAATAAATATAATAAAGAATGATAATAAATATAACATTATAATGTGATGATGCAAGTCTAGTAGCGTATTCCATGATTGGAATTTCGTTCCACACTAATACCTATCTATAGCTCCTAAAAAATACAAATAAATAAAATAAAAATATGATACATCTAAGACATTGTTAGGTTTAAATATTATGATATTTGTATTTTAAGTGCACCTCATGCATTAAATAAATAAACCATCTTTAACTTATGAAACATAGAGAAATAAAAATTTCATTAATCAAATCAAAATAAATAAATAAATTTATATTTCATTATTTTGAAAGAAGTAAACATTCTTTTGTACTATAATATTTAAAATTTCTTTAATTCCGTAGCGGTAGGACGATTACCATGGCAGATATCCACTAAATATGCATCGATCTGTAGGGAAAAAGCGTCTTTCAGTCAATATGCATCGAGAGAAAACACAGGATAGAATTCCGAAGCGGCGGAACCATTACAATAGCATATTATCAATGCAGCAATCGGTACAGAAGAAGCGACATCGAAAAAAATATACATGTGTGCGTGTTTTTCAAGAGATATTCAATGAATATACGTAAACAGAAGACACAAGATCGAATTCCGCAGTGGTAAGACAGTTAGAACATCAGATATCCACTGAATATACATCGTCCTATACCAAAAAGAAAGAAAGAAAGATGACCCTGGAAAATAACACAAAGAAAAGTAGACAATCAGTGAAAATACATCAACGAAAAAATACAGGATCGAATTCCTCAGCGGCAGGGCCATAACAACAGCAGATATCGACTAAATACACATCTATTTTCAGAAAAACACCTGGAAAATAACACAAAGAAAAGTAGATAATCCGTGAAAATACATCAACGAAAGAATAGAGGATCGAATTCCTCAGCGGCAGGGCCATAACAACAGCAGATATAAACTAAATACACATCTATTTTCAGAGAAACACCCTGGAAAACAACACAAAGAAAAGTAGATAATCAGTGAAAATACATCAACGAAAGAATACAGGATCGAATTCCTCAGCGGCAGGGCCATAACAACAGCAGATATCGACTAAATACACATCTATTTTCAGAGAAACACACTGGAAAATAACACAAAGAAAAGTAGATAATCCGTGAAAATACATCAACGAAAGAATACAAGATCGAATTCCTCAGCAGCAGGGCGACAACAACAGCAGCATCTATCTTCAGAGAAACAGACGACACACAAACACAAAATATTCAGTGAATTTGCATCAACAGAAGACACAGGATCGAATTCCGCACCGGCAGGCAGGTTATCAAATAGATATACGTCATCGGAGAATAACGCAAACAAAAAGAAGGATATTCAGTGAATATACATCCGCACAGGATCGATGTCCGCAGGCGGCAGGCAGGAACATCACAACAGCGGCTATACTATTCAGTAAATAGACACCGATTTGTACCAAAAAAAAATGGTCCGGAAAAAGAGAACCTCAACAGCCGAACTTCTCCTCCAAGCTTTAACAAAATGCCGAGGACATAAAAAATATCATCAACAATCATCATAATAACTAGTTTCGCAGAAGCCAGGCGTACGCCGCCATGGAACCCGAGCCGTCCCCGACCTTCCCCACCGCCGCCGTAATCGAGGAGCCGGCGGCGGCCTTACAAAAGCCAGGCGTTATTTCCGGCGCCGCAACCGCGGGCCCGGGCCGGGCTTCCACGATGTCCTCCAGCAACGAATTCGCGCATTTCAGCGGCGGGAATCGAGGGTCGAAATTCTTCTCGGCGCGCCGCCTTTTACTCCGTGGTGGCAGGGGAAGCGGCGCCCCTCCGACGGCGGCAAGATTCACCGGAAAATTGAGCACGGCCCGCGCGCCGCGGATGGCTAACGCCGCCCGGTCGTATGCCAGCGCCGCCTCCACCGCCGTCTCGAACGTCCCCAGCCACACCCTCGCTCCCTGCCTCTTCGAGTCCCGTATCTCCGCCGCAAACTTCCCCCACGGCCGCTGCCTCACCCCCCTGTACCTTCGTCCCTCCGCCCCCTCCGCCGCCATCAACGCCGCCGACGCCGCAACTCCCTTCTCCGCCGCCGTAACTCCATTCTCCTCCTCCGCCGCCTGGGAGAGTCGAGGAGACCGCTGCCACAGCCCCGCCGCGTGGAGATGGTTCGAGTCGGCTGCCGCGACCAGGTCAAGCAGGTCACCGCCGCCTCCATAAAAGCCCTCCTCCGCCTCCGCCGCCATGTTAAAACAATAAAAATCGTAGACGCTCACACAGATCCACCCGACAATTTTCCCTGCTCCTCCTTATAATTCCGTGGAGGGTGGCGGGTGAACGGGGTCCATTAACCACACCCTTAACCCCAGTTAAACCACCCTAATCAAATTCCCCCCTCATTGTCCTGGCATTAAATGCCAAGCACGTCCGCGTCGTGGGGCCCACCTGCGACCACCGCGCCGTCCGACGGCATTGGTCAGGGGTCGGACATACCCGCCCAGATAAAAGATGGTGGACAGCGACGCTTAAATGCCGAGCATAAGTGCGACTCCACTCTTTCAGGGAATTCACGTCGCTTTCACAGGAGGTTCCAGGTTCCAGTTCAGGGAATGCACGTCGCTTTCACTGGGTGCCGGCCAGCGACGAAAATTACACCGGTTACGCGGCGCCGGTTGGACCCCACCGACGGCGAAGGGGAAGCCGCCACGTCTTAGTCGGCGCACCGCGTGGTCCTGGGTGCAGACGTGGAGGGTCGTGTGGGCCCGTGGGGATGGAAGGATTCCTGGGGAATGGCAAATGGCATGAGGATGATGGTATGCACGCGTGATTGACATTATGGGAAAAAGTAATTATTATAGAGAGATGGCGTTGCAGAGCATGGAATCGTTCCTACTTGTTTGGAGTGGATCCTAACGGTTAGATACTTCTTAATTTTCTAATAAATTTTTTTATTAGGCTTATATCTCATAGGTTCAAGATGTTAAATATTATATTTTTCAGATAGAAAATACCATATTATATATGTAAAAAATTCTTTGCGATAAATTTTGAAGTTTTGATTTTGGTTATAGACAGTCGTCTATGATTTTTTAAAAATGAAGATCCCAACAATGGGAAGACAAGTTGGATATGAATATGGACAAGTTGGTTATAAATATGAATTTGAATAAGAGAATTCATTAATTGATTGTTTGCGATAAATTTTGAAGTTTTGATTTTGGTTATAGACAGTCGTCTATGATTTTTTAAAAATGAAGATCCCAACAATGGGAAGACAAGTTGGATATGAATATGGACAAGTTGGTTATAAATATGAATTTGAATAAGAGAATTCATTAATTGATTGTTTGCGATAAATTTTGAAGTTTTGATTTTGGTTATAGACAGTCGTCTATGATTTTTTAAAAATGAAGATCCCAACAATGGGAAGACAAGTTGGATATGAATATGGACAAGTTGGTTATAAATATGAATTTGAATAAGAGAATTCATTAATTGATTGTTTATATTCATATGAATTTGAATTAGAGAATTCATCAATCCATTGTTTATATACATATGAATTTGAATTAAAGAATTCATCAATTTATTTAGATGGGTGGGTGTAAGTAATTTAAATAGAAGGTTTAAGGTTTAAATTAGAAGGAATAGACTTTTATATTATATTTCGGTAATAATGAATTGAGCTAGCATAAACAGCTAAACATATACCAAATCCAAAAAAAAATAGACTTGTATATTATGTTTCAGGTAATTAATGTCAAATTAAATAAAATATAGATAAATAAACATGTATTGAATAAACAACTTTCATTATAGTTCTTGTAACAATAGTCCATACAAAAAAAGGTTGTCTCATACAAAAGAAATGTTAATGTAGAATGAGGTTGTCTCATACAAAAGAGATGTTAATGTAGATTGAAATTCCCTCATAAGAATATCATTTGAAATAAGCAACAGAACATTACAATGAACCATTTAAAAACAAGAGGGCCTGAATTAATAAGTTTATATGGAGTATGGAATTAAAATTTAAAGTAGTATGTTTTTGGGGATACTCTAACAGTATGCCTTTGGCTTTTCGTATGATGGTTCGAGTTCGAATAAATTTTAAAAATATTTTTAAATTAAATTAAAATAAATAAATAAAGAATTTCAAATAAGTTTTGAGTGGGGTTTGATCCTTGGACCTCTCAAAGAGAGGGGGAGTAACTACAACCAGCTCTGGCTATAGTTATGAGGGCGGGGGTGGGGAGTAACTACAGCCAGAGCGGGCTGTAGTTACTCCCCACTCCTGCCCTCAAATATTATCATGGAGAAGTAACTACAACCAGCTCTGGGCGGGGGTGGAGAGTAACTATAGCCAGAGCTGGCTGTAGTTACTTCCCACCCTCACCCAGAGCTGGCTGTAGGAGCTGGCTGTAGTTACTCCCCACTCCTGCCCTCAAATATTATCATGGAGAAGTAACTACAACCATCTTTGGGCGGGGGTGGGGAGTAACTATAGCCAGAGCTGGCTGTAGTTACTCCCCACCCTCGCCCAGAGCTGGCTGTAGTTACTCCCCACCCCCGCCCTCAAATATTATCATGGAGAAGTAACTACAGCCAGCTCTGGGCGGGGGTGGGGAGTAACTACGACCCGACTCCGGTCGTAGTTACTCCCCACCCTCGCCCTCAAATATTATCATGGATAAGTAGATCTAATAAGACCATGGCTCCAATTTCTATGAATAAATAAACCACGAAAAACCTTGTCTTTGATTCCTATGGAGAAACAAACCCAAAAAACCTTGGTTCCAATTCTTGTGGAGAAGCAAATTCAAAAAATCTTGGCTTTGATTCCTATGGAGAAGTAGACCTAGAAAAACCCTGGCTCTAATTCCTGTGGAGAAACAAACCCAAAAAACCCTAGTTCCAATTCCTAGCTCTGTAGATGTAATGAAATTGTCGCCTATGGTTGACCACCAACAAATCCATAGGATCATCTTCTATAAACTATCATCCCTTTGCTCTAATACCTATGGAGAAAAAAACCTAGAAAACATTGGCTCTAATTCCCATCTCTGTAGATGTAATGAAATAAATACCTATGGATGACCACTAACAAATCCACAAGATCACCTTCTATAAATTGTCATCCCTTTGCTCTAATCCCTATGGAGAAACAAACCTCAAGGACTATGTATTATCCAAAAGTTGCTCTTTTTAAACTAATCTAAAAATATCCGGGTGGATCTTCCCTGAGGGTATCCACATTTTATCCTCCTCTCATAGTGCTCCCCTATTGGCTAACATGTCTACTACCATATTGCCTTCCCTATATATATGGACTACTTCCACCTCAACAAAGGCTTGGAGAGCATTCCTAATATCTTGAAAAATATTACTTATTTGCCAATTTGTCTTTGCTTCTTGCTTAAGATAGTTAATGATATTCAGAGAATCTCCTTCCACTACTAACTTTCTAACTCCCAAGTCTCTTGCTAGTTCTACCCCTATCAATAGAGCTCGAGCTTCTACTTGGTGGCTTGTAGTGATTCCCAAATATTCATAGATTGCACCCTTTATCCTCCCTTGTTCATCTCGAACAATAGCACCTACCCCTGCCTTCCCTAGGTTCCCCTTTGAGGCCCCATCAAAGTTCATCTTCATCCATCCTTCTTGAGGTGGTAGCCATTTAGTCTCGGCCCTTGATTGATTATGAGTACCATCCAAGCTACCAACTAGGATCTAAGTTCTAGGTTCTACTCAGTCTAGCCTCATCTCCTATTTTAGGTTTGGTTGAAAACTTTATTATCTTCACATTTTCCTCAATTGCTTGTACAATAATCTACATATTTCTCCCTATTGTTCTATTCTCCTCCTTAAAGATTCTCCTATTCCTTTCCAACCATATTCCCCAAGCATAGTGGAAAGGAATTAGATTCCAAATTCCATTGAGCCTAGGACTGGTGAAAGGCTTCTCCCATTGCTCTAACCAAGCTAGCATGGTATTCGGTAAAGCCCACACTACCCCCACCTTATTTATTAGTGCTTAAAGTATCTTCAATGAGTAGTCACATTCTAGGAAGATATGTTGAATCGACTCCTCTCTCTGCTCATAGAGGAAGCATCTATTTGGGTAGTGAATTCCTCTCTTCTGCAAATTATCTATAGTCAATATCTTATTTTGTGCAGCCAACCATAAGAAGACCTCTTGTTTGGGAATTGCTTTCTTCCCCCATATTCTCTTCCATGGAAAACCATATTCTATAGCTAGGTCAATCAAGTCATGAGCTGATTTGACATTAAATTCACCATCTTGGGTGGCTCCCCACATCAATGAATCTTGTTGCATCTCTAAACTTATATAATATGATCTAAGTTTTACCTTCAGCTTACTCAATGCTTCACTATTCTCTTGGTTCATGTTTAGCTCTTTCCATCTTAATCGACCTCCTACCATCACTATATAGTCACTTACTAACCTGCCATATCTTGCTTCCAGATCCTCCCATAGTCTATGCATCTCCTCATCCATGGTTAGTGGTCTAATGTCTAACCACACATCCTCCTAGAAGCTAATGGATCTACCATCCCCTACTTTCCATTGTACTCCCTTCCATAATAACTCCCTTGCCTTCACAATGTGATTCCATAATGAAGACCCTCAACATGGATCCTGTATAGTAAGTAGTCTAACATCTTCCATACTATCTAAATATTTTTCCTTCAATATTTTAGCCCATATTGATTGTCCCTCCTTCATAACTCTCCACCCTACCTTTGCAGCCAATGCTAGGTTGATGTTTCTAATTCTCCGAAGGCCCAATCCTCCTTGTGTCTTGGGTTGGCATACCTTCTCCCATGAGATTAGAGGTATTCTACTCCTTTCTTCTAAACCAGTCCATAGAAATCATTTTTGGATTCCTTCCACAGTATTAACCACTTTGAAAGGTATTTTAAAAACTAACAATTGATATACTGGGATGGCTTGTAATGTACTCTTCACCAATTGTATTTTTCTAGCTTGGGTAAGTAAACTCCCTTTCTAGCCTACCATATTCTTCTGAAATTTATCTATTAATCCATTCCATAATGGTTTTTTACAGTCTCCTGTAAACATTGGCATCCCCAAATATGTAGAGGGTAGGGTTGAAATTAAGCAACCAATCTCTCTAGCTACTCTTCTTTGTTTGTCTATTGTAGTGTTTATGAAGAAAACATTACTCTTTTCCATATTAATTTTTTGATGGGATGTCCATTCATATAGATCTAGTATCCTTCTAAACTCTCTAGCTTCTGCCATTGTTGGTTTCCCTAGTAATATTGTGTCATCCACAAATTGTTGGTGAGTTAAACCTTCTAGGTTCTGTGTTGGCTTCAATCCATGAAGTGTTCTTAAAGCCTTCGCTACTCCTATACATCTCCCCAAAGCCTCAACCATTATTATGAATAAATATGATGATATGGGATCCCCTTGCCTTAAGCCCCTACTACTACCAAAAAAGCCAACTAGAGAATTATTTACAAGTACTGAGAATTTAGCTCCTTTGTAACAATTGCCTACCCATCTTCTCCATTGCTTGCTAAACCCAAACTTGAATAAGACCCTATCTAGGAAACTCTAGGACACTCTATCATAGGCCTTATTCATATCAAGTTTAACTATCATTCCTTTCCTATCACTAGCCTTTATAGAATGCAAAGTTTCATGGAGAGTTATTACTCCATCCAAAATCTGCCTCCCTTTTACAAAACCCCCTTGTTGTTCCGAGATAATAGTTGGGAGTATAAACTTAAGCCTCAAGGCTATCACTTTTGATATTATTTTGTAGATTGCATTACAAAGGCTTATAGGCCTATAATCCTTAAAACCTTTTGGCCCTGGCTTCTTTGGGATTAAGGCTAAGAATGTATTATTGTACTCCTTCAATACTTGCCCTATATGATGTGACTCCCTGACTGCCTCAATAACATCCTTCTTAATAATGTCCCAAAATATTTGGAAGAAACCTGCTTGAAAACCATCAAGCCCTGGTGCTTTGTCCTTACCAAGGGAGAAAATTGCTTCTCTCACTTCTTCCTCACTGATATCCTTAGTCAATTGTTCATTTATTTCCATTGTGATCAACCTTGGTATATGCTGAATTATCTCCTCAATTGTAGATTGATCTTCTGCAATATCTTTTGATAGTAGTATTTCGAAAACATCTACTACCTCTTGTCTAATTTCTATTTCTTCCCTTATGGTTTGGCCATCTTCTTTCTATATCTCCATTATTCTAGATGAGCTCTTATGCTTTATAGTTGAGACATGGAAGAACTTTGTGTTCCGATCACCTTCTTCCAGCCATTGGTTTCTTGATTTTTATCACCAATAGGCCTCCTCTCTCACCAGAATGGTGTGCAACTCTGAATTTAGCTCCTTTTCCTTTAAGAATTGAGCTTGATCCATTCCACTCCTATTGATATCTTCTTCTAACTTACTCAGTTCTCTTCTAATAAGTTCCTTTTTTTGAAATATATTTCCAAAGACCTCTTTGTTCCACCTCCTTACCTCCTTCTTCACAATCTTCAGTTTACTTACCACAATGTGCATTTTAGATCCATGTACTGGTATATCCCACCACTTTTCCATCTCCTTGAATATATTTGGGTGGTGTAGCCACATATATTCAAATTTAAATGGGGTATTTTTTCTATTAATTTCTAGGTTGCACCAAAAAAGAAGGGGGTTATGGTCCGAACCCATTCTTGGTAAGGAGATTAATTTATGCTCATAGTTCCCTTGAAACCAATCCTCTGATAGAAGAACCCTATCTAATCAAACCTGAATCAAGCTATCTCCTATCCTTCTGTTTGACCAAGTAAACCTATTGCCACTTAGGTCTACATCAAAAAGGTCTGTTTTAGCTATAAACTTACCTAGCTCCTCCATACTATATGTGTACTCTTGTGTACCTCCTCTCTTTTCTACAAGTGTGAGAGGGGTGTTAAAATCACCTACCACTATCCATTTCAATCCTCTAAGCTATTGTCCCATTTTCTCTACAACCCTCCATAATTCCTTTTTGGACCTATTAGTGTTAGGGGCATAGATATTGGTGATCACAAAAGCTAACTTGGATATTTTTGTTGTAACTAGATTTTTCATTTGTTTCATACTCTGTGCTAGGATTTCACCTTCATAGTATTCAAAATTCCACATTGTAATTATACCTCCTGATGCCCCTTGGGCTTCTTCCTGACAACCTTCTCCACTCCTCCATATTCCTTGTTGTATCTTACTCCAATTTGTTTTATTATTTTTTTATTTCTTGCAAGAGTAGAATATCTGGTTGGTGGTTCTTAATTAGATCTTTAACCACCCTATGCTTGTTAGGGGCATTCATGCCCCTAACATTCCAACTAAGTAATTTCATCTCCCTCGTGTTGCAAGCTTCTAAGAACTACCTGCAAATATTTCCTCTAAGGTTTGTTGTTTCCTGTAAGTTTTATCCTCTATTTCTTTAATCCTCTTTTCTTTCAATGACAATATTCCTACTCTATTGGGTTCCTCTCTTCCCAACTTGGAACTTTTTGACAGCTTCTAGGGACCCGCATATTAGGTGTTGATGTTACCTTACTAGATGTATCCTTATTCTTGTATCTTGTTTCTGTTTCCACTATATCACACTCATTAATGGGATGCACTTTTACTATATTATCATCTATTTCTCTCATCCCCACTTCTATCTGTGCAGGTTGACATGCCTCATGACCCGAATCATCATGCTTCATTCCCTCTACTATTGGGATGTGGTATAGTAGATAGAAAAAATTCTTGAATACTAGTAATGTTTTGTCTACTTTGAAAGTAGATATGTTTAATTAGGTAAGATTATAACATTTAATTTCAACTCATGAAATTTTATTAATTGATTTTTTTGCTTTTTTTGATATTTAAAGCAATATTACTAGTCCTATATAATTTTCTAGGGATTAATTTATTAAGTGATATTAACCCAAGCAAGAATATTCTTGAACTTTTAAAGAGGAGACCTAGGTCTCAATCTTGCTAAGCAATACATGTATAACTTTCAAACTATTGTAATGTCAGTATGTGATCTTGATGTAATATGGGTGGGGCCTATTTAAATTCCATATAACCAATTAAAAAAAACTATAGGAATTAATTTGAGATAAAATTCAAATAATGTTAATTAATATCAACCAATCACAAACATAAATTTTTATTTATATAATATTAAAATATTTAACTAAGATAAAGTTGATAAAATTTTAGACATAGATTTATAAATTATTATTATTTTCAATTGTGAGTTTCATTTTAGGTGTAAGTATATTTAAGATTTGATTCAAAAAAATTTGAGGTTATATTAAATTGTACTACTACTAGGATTATCATTAAAGTCAAGATTTTGGTTGAAATAATACAAATTTATGGGAAGTTTATGCCTCATTTTAGCTATTGCTATCCCCTTACGAACATTTTCTTCTAATGGTAAGAATTTTATATGAAATAAGGAGCATGTACAAAGTTTTCTAAATGTGTAATATTCATTTAAGTTGGAGACCAATGCATCTAAGTATTCAACAAAACTCATACTTTGTAGGGAGAAATATACTAGTTTGTTAAAGCTATAAGTTGTTTAAAATTTTTGTCTAGAATTATCCTACTTGATAAAAGTCATAAAGAAGTAGAAACACTATTTTATGAGAAATATACCACTATGTGTACATATCATCAACCATGGAAGGAAATCTATATTTAAAAGCCCTAATTAGAAAAAAGGATAACCTAGATGAAGTGTGGATGCCCAAATTGAAGACAAGAGGAAGAGTGTATATATGATAAGTTTATTCTAGGGAGCTGATGTTGAGCATGATATGATGGTTCAACATATAAAGTGATTACCAAGGATGAGATGATTGTGCAATATATAGTGGTTCTTAATAGAAAAAGGTTAATATCTAAATTATAGGTATATTGGTTAGGGTTTTTATAGATTCAAAATTGGATCAAATGGAAGTGGGGATTGAATTCAAATTACTCTATGATTCTTCTTCTTAAAGTTTTTTCCCCATCATATTTTTCAATTTAAAAATCAAAGATAAAATAAGGGGTGATGGCCCATGATTTATGCTGGGAGATGTTTTATATTTAAGAGCATGGAGTGATATTTTTTCTATTAAGATAATTTCCAGTGTGGGTTATGATTTTTGGATTTCCATATTAGTTTATCAATGAGGATTTTTTAAATAGTATTGCCAAATCCCTAAGGGAATTTTTTAAAGCATGCTATATATATGTGGATATATGTTGCTATGGATACTTCAAAACCTTTGCCATAATATATTAAGAATAAATCTGAATCACTAAAATGAGATCAACAAATGAATTATAAATTATGTTATAATGCCACAATGTTATGAGACTAGACACATAGTAAGAGATTACAAAGTGAATCTAATGGAGAAAGAGACAAAAAATCTGGTCATAAGACAAACTTTGATGAAACAAAGATATCACACTCTAGTAAAAGTTCTTCATTAGATCAAGGACATGTTACTCCAAAAAAAGAGGTAATGAAATCTTGTTTACAACATCAGATGACAAAATCTATTAACTTCACTTAGATCAATTATTAGAATAAATAAAGAAGGCTACAAGAGATGAGAAAGTATAATGTACAATTTTAAATTTATAAGGAAGTAAAGGTGCAAAGGAAGATGTGGGGGAAAATTTAAAATAAATTTGATTGAAGAGGTCAATTTTATCCCTTACACTTTAGGGTTTCAAGAGTAGCTCAATAAAGAAATAATGATGGAGGATATTGATAACAATTTAGAGTTCTATGGGAAAAATATGAAGGCAATTATTATGGAGTAACATTATTGCACTTTAAGATTTCTAGGAAAACATAAATAAGAAAGTGTGTTTGAGGTCAGTCCTTGCATTTTAGATCCTTTAGAGAAAAACAAACCTATAGATGATAAATCTTCATTTAAACAATATAAAAAGATTGAAGAGATTGATGAAGATGAAAGAGTTGGTAGGAATGAAAAATAAGAGGAAGGCCCAATAAGCCAAAAAAAAAAAAGGAGAAAAATAAACAAAGAGGAATAATGATATAAAAAAATATAACAAAATATCATGTGTTAACAAGAAGTGGGACTAATCCCACAAATAAAAATAAAATGTATTGATAAAATGATATCTTGGAATATTGGGAACATGAATAAGACCCTATAAAAAGAGTTATTAGGGAATTGATAGGTTATTATACCTAGCACATTTATAGATAAGGAAATTGAGTAGCATATATTTTGATCATTTTTGTTGTTGATCATTATATTAGAAAATTTTAAATTTTAGAAGGTAATTAGCATAAACATAAGAGCTTGAGGATGATGAAGAAAATATTTGATAAACAGACAAATGAAAATTTTATTTGATAAAAATCCAAGCTAAATATGGTTTAATTAATTTGACAACAATATAATGATATCAATATAATGTTTTGTTATTTTGAGGAATGTGGCCCCCAATAGATAGATTTTTAAGAAAATAGTTTAAAAAAATGTGTAAATAAAAAATAATCTAGTGACTTATTGTCTAGGCATCCTAATTTTACATCAAGTATTATTATGCAAGTTTACTTTTTATCCCATGAAGAGTTTATTAGGATTTGCAAGACAAATATTTGGAAAGATATATCAATAATCGAAGATATTTAAATCTTGGGTACTATAACATAAAAAATGTACCATTCCATTAGATGAACAAGAGATGATATTACAAGCACTCTTTTGATTACAAATGACCCTCTAGGGGGTTTTACAAATATGAGACCTCCAAAATGGAGGGTTTCACTTTTCTTGACAAAATTTTACAATGAATACAATGGTGCTACAAATATCTCCTATGCCACCTCAATAGTTGGGTGGGTTTTGGAAGCTTTGTTAGCTTGACCACTCTAGGCTTAGTGTTGCTCCAAAATACCTACACACAATCCACAATAAAGCATCAGTAGCATCAAGAGGACCTATTTGGATTAGGCCCAAAACTATAAATATGCAAGCACAAAAGTTATAAAACCTTGAAAAAAAGGAAAAAATAAGCATAAAAATGTTACAAAACCTCACAAATAAACCTGTTTTACCTTGCTAACTAGTTTTTTGCTAATTTGGAGTATGTGTCTTGTCTCAGATGGAAACCACCCAAGTATGGTAGTTGGGACTGCTAACTGCCAAGGTGTATGGCGATTGGGTCTGCTAATCACTAGGGGTAGGCAGTTGGATATCTACTACTGTGGTGGTGCTAAAACTTGGTGTGACCCTTCTATGGGATTCTAGGAGATTTTGATGTTGATTTGATGTAGATTGAACCTTTGGTGTGAGATCAACTTCAAGATGAACGTAGATAGATGCTTCAAAATGCCCTCACTCCATGGTGGTTTCTTGTGCACACAAAGGGGGATGATCACCTTAAGATACCTACACAAACACAAGGGAGCAAAG
Organism: Wollemia nobilis; assembly: GCA_028583015.1. Classification (NCBI taxonomy): domain Eukaryota; kingdom Viridiplantae; phylum Streptophyta; class Pinopsida; order Araucariales; family Araucariaceae; genus Wollemia; species Wollemia nobilis. The sequence goes on from JAQPPZ010001079.1 coordinate 1,194,264, forward strand.
GGGTTGGTATAATTTTGGTAGAGTTTTGGTAAGGGCACATGAACTTCTTATGCAAATGAATAAATGAGGGGGTATTTATAGATTTTTGGCAAGGGTGAGGGGGTGACTAGGAGGTGAGGTAGCATGAGGTGGCAACCATGTGGCAGGTGTGGAGGCCAAGAAAATATGGAGAATCCCATTTAGAGGAATGTGCACCCTCCAATATTAATGACCTTGGGTGGAGAGAGTTATCACCCACCCAAGTGTCATAAATGTGCATGGGGATGAGGAGGCCTAGGATGATGTGGAGGAATTTAAGGTACAAGGTGGATTTGGGGAGGATTTTGGAATTTATGATGGATATTCATTAGAAGGCTTATCTAGGGATTTGGGAGAATTTTAAATTCCTAGAAAAGTGCAAGGTGGATGTAGGAGGATTTGTGAATTTATTAGAGGTATTTAATATGAGGGTTTGACCAAGGGTTTGGGAATTTTAAATTCATTCAAAAATTGGAGGGAGGATTTTGGAGAGATTTAGAAATTGAATGAAGGCATTTATTAGGGGATTTGATGGGGACTTTGGGGAATGATTAGGATTTTTAGGGATTTGCTTTAGGATTTAAAAATTTATTGTGGGTCTTATTAGGGGTTTGACTAAGGTTTTAGGAGTGATTAGGGCTTTTGTTAGAGAAGATGATTAGGGATCAAGAGTTAATTGAGATTTTGAGAATTTTGAGGTTGATTTGGGGTATTTATTGGGATATTAGGGAAATTAGGGGAATTAAGAGAAATTGGAGAGATTAAAGAAGGATTAGAGGAAATTTGAAGCATCTAGAGAGAACTAGGGAAAATTAGATGAATTAGAGGGAAATTAGAGGGTTTAGAGAGAAATTAGAAAAATTAGAGTAGAATTAAGAAGATCTTTAAGAGGAAATTTGAGGAATTTAAAAATATTTGGGAGAATTAGGGGAATTAAAGAGGGACTATAGAGAATTAGAGGAGAATTAGAGGAATTTAGAAAGAATGAGAAGGATTAGAGAGAAATTAGATGAACTAAACGGGGGATTAGAGGAATTAGAGAAGCTAGAAAGAGAATTTGGGATTTTTAGATGAATTAGAGAAATTAGGGAAGGAATTAGGGAAATTAGAAGAATTTAGAGGGAGAATTAGGATATTTGAAAGAATTAAGAGATATTAGAAAGAGAGTTAGGAGTTTTAGACGGAATTTAGGAATTTTATGGATTTTAGAGGAATTATTTATGATTTTGGGAAATTTTGGTGAATTATGGATATTTTGGGAGGTGTTTTGGGAATTTGCAAAATTAACCAAAATTTGGGTTTTTAGGGGATCACAAAATGATATATTTTGGGTGTCTACATTTATCCCTTTTTGTACCACATTATGTGTGAACATAATACAGTGTAAAAATAAATGATACTAGTTGTTGGATTGATGATGAATGATTATGCATGGGTGATGATGGTTGGCGGTTGATGAAAATGGTTTTTGGCTTGAGGAGGGTGATATAAGATTACCTTAGATCAAGGACAATGTAGGATGCCCTAATTATAGAATGGATATATGCCCTTGAATCATTTACTTTGATATTGATGAGATCATTTGATGTGGTAAGTTGATCAACCATTGGTAGGTATCCTCATGAAACTTTGATTGATTTGTTAAAGCGTGATGGGTGAGTAACTGTATAGTCACATACATATGATATAAAGTTAATTGAATTGGAGTTTTATTTGAATGAGAGTTCTGCTTTTGCCCTAGCAGAAGGGGTTTAATGATAGCCTTAGGTAAATATTTTTGGACACATGATTCCACAATTGTGTTTGGGTATTAGCCCAATTTGGGATAGAATTTTGTGGATATTGTCTGTCCCCTCAAGTGATGAGTTTATGAAGGAAGAAATGAATGATGATAATGAATCTGTAGCACCCTAAAATTGGTGCAGTAAAACCTTAATAATTACATTTACTCTAGTAAATAATTCAAATTCAAATTTTAACCTCCCAAACCGCCCGTTAACCGTCGTGTAATCCGTTTCCTCCTTTCCCATGCCATTTTTAGAGGTTGTTTTGACCGTTTGACGATATCGTCGTCGATCAGACGATATCGCCTCAGATCGGACGATTTCGTCTGGGCTAGGACGTCCAGACGATCTTGTCCCAAAACTGATTTTGCACAATTAGCTTCTGTTCCAACGACGTCTCTAATCCGGGCAGAAGCGTGTCTGCGCCGTTAGAGACCCTCCCCATTGGAGATCTCCCAAATAGGGATGATCTCCAACCTCCTAACCTCCCTCCTAAGCCTATTTAATCCTAAGCCCTCCCCTTAGCACCCCCTGGCTGAAATTCTCTGTAAATTGACTTCACACGCATTAAGACATCCTAAATTGCTATTTGCATTAGTTCTATTCAAATTTTGTTGCAGGTACCTTAGTGTTTTTCAGTCGGAGCAAGCTTACATCGTCGTAGACGATCCTGTTCAGATCGGAGGCGATCCTGTCGAATCAGAGATGATTTCGTACCAATGCGAGACGATTTCGACTGCAGTCAACATTGAGGCAATCAGTGCCCAAAGTTTGCATTTTCTTCCTTTCAATCTGTTGTTTTATTCTGCAATTAGCTAGTTCATTTATTATTTTATGCTATCTTGCATTTTGGAGTTCACCCATCTAGATCAAATGCATAATTAAGTCATAATTGTCATTAAATCAGTATGATGCATTCATGTTTCTGTTTATAATTTTCAGTTTGATATTGTTATTGTCATTTTACATTGTTTCCCTATGTTAGCATTGTTGTATTTTCTATGTTTTGCACCTATTTCTCTGTTTGCAGGTCTTTGACGAATTCGTCTGACGAATTCATCAGATCTCAGATGATCTTGTCTGATAGCAGACGATCCTGTCAAATCAGAGGCGATCCTGACTGCTTCAAGAATCAGAATCTTCATCAGACATCCGGATCAGGTATGACCTTTTAATATTGCTTAATTTCTCTATTTTTTTGTCCTAATCTGCTTTTTTGTATTCATTTAATCTGCATCTTCATATAGAATAACTTAGATTCATTTTGGCCAAACCTAGGACATGGATGTTTAAGGATAAAACTGAACACATAAAACACATTCCCAACCTAGGCGTGGAAAGCGCCATTAAATGTTTCCTGGTGAACCCACCATCCATCGAAAAATCACCATAATACACCTCCCTCGAGAGGCGGGACCTTCGCAAGGCCTCTCAGTCCGAGGTACCGCGCCATCCTTTTCCCATCCTCCTTTCGGGCACGGATCCTATAGCCTGAAGGTAAGGGTGTGAAAAATTTGGAGCGATACATTTTGGTGAACCCGACGTGAATAACATTTAAACACCTTTTGAAAACAAAAAAAAAAAACAAAAAATATATATATATATATGTATACAAAAAAAAAAATAACAAAATCATCATTTCAAGTTTGTATGTTTTAGATTCAATTCTAAATAGTAGATATTAAATATTACTTTTAGAAGTACTAAAGAAACCATGAGTTTTTACTCAAATCAATATGAGCCCATCAGTAATGTTGGAAGAATTCAGCCAAATACATTTGTTGATTATGACCAACCTCATCCCTATTCAACATCACCTCCATCACACTCTTCTCATTTTTCATCCTTAACCCAACAAGACAATCCCTTTGCCAATCCTCTTCATAACGATATTATCTATTCTCCCATATATCCATATTATGTCTATCGATCCACATACAATCCTCCTCCACCATTTCAATATTCTTCTTTCAATACAACACATCCATTTCAACAAGAAAATACTTATTCTTCCAATTCTACCATGCACTCACCTCATACTTCGCAATCTTCCTATCATCATTCTACCCATAATAAAGAAAGTAGAGGTGAGAAACCATTAGGTCCTTTTATGACTGAAATCCTAAGGCACTTATCAAAAACCTCTCAAAAACCTTCATCACGTAAATTTACTAAGCTCAATCAACCAATGGATATAATTCTCAAGTATTTACTTGATACAAATAAGATTGAACTTCCTTCCATAAGACAACTTGATACCACAGCAGATTGGTTTAAACCTGAGCTACATTGTGAATATCATAGAGTAGATGGACATATGACACAAAATTGTAAAGATTTAAGATGTGCAATTCAAGATTTGATTGATAAGGGTCTTTTTAATATAAAGGAATTACAATCTACAACTGATTATAAATCTTCATTAAACAATCAAACTCCTACACAACAAATACCAATAATCAATCAAGACATGGGGATCTCCCAAGAACCCCTATTCAATTATCAACAACAAGAAACCAATCAAATATTGCATGTTAATGTGTCCCATCATGATGATATTATTAATATTGTAACAAAAACTACAAATGAGCAACCTCAAGTTCAATCAACTCAATCCGATATTCAAGATATGGATTCCTCATTTGACCAACCTTCAAAACTATCTTTGGCTCTAGAGAATGATCCAAAATGGAATGTAAGCATAGAAAGCTCATCTTTAGAATCAAAATCTCAATCTGAAATCCACTTTGATAGCCAACAACAAGTGATTAATCCTCAAGCAAAGATATCCCTTTTAGAAGTATTACAAATTTCTCATAAGGAAATTTTGTTCAAAATACCTAGCCAACAATTTGTTCCTCATCATATTTTCTCTAAGAACATAATTAATGGTGTAAACCCTCTTGAGGTTAACCATATTTCATTCTATGATGAGGAGATTCCTTCCTCTACTCCACAAGAAGACTACTATCTTTACATTACAGGATCTAGTAAAGAAACACACTGTTAAAACTATCATGGTAGATAATGGCTCCTCTCTTAATTTATGCACTTATCAATTATTCCAAAAACTCAAATTAAAGGAAGAAGATCTTAATGAATCAAATGTTATTATAAAATCTTTTAACAATGAAATTCAAGAAGCTCAAGGTACTATAATTCTTCCCCTTAATATTGGATCCAAGATCCTGGATACTTTGTTTTATGTAGCATATTGCCCTTCACCTTACAACCTACTTCTCAGAAGTCCTTGGATTCATACGATGAGGGTTGTCCCTTCCACTCTTCACCAATGTTTGAAGTTTGAACTTGCAAATAAAATTGTTACCATACATGGTGACCCAACACCATTTGAAGAATATTTAACGGTTGAAACATCAAGTTCTATACATTCTCTATTATCACAATTATCTTCTATCCATCACTTTTCTTCATCCATATATGATCATCCTTGTTTACCAAATAACATCCATGCATATCTTTCACATATGCTCCCTCCATCTTATCAAGACTTGGAATATAGTGATAAGAATGAAGAACCTTCTTATCCTTCTTACATTTTATTTTGTAACATGATCAATTTTACACATATAAAAGTCAAATCTTTTGCTACATTATTCTACATTATAACAAAGCTTTTGTTATCACTACCTTTTATTCATCACCTTTTGTTCTTACCTTCAACTCAACCAGATTATCCTTCAAAACCTCCTTTGATTTTGAAGCAACCTTAGACATGCTATACTCAAATAACCTTGTATAGTGTATATAGATCATCTTGTATATACCACCAATTTCAATTCATAAATTAAAATCAAAATACAAAAAAATCAAAATCCTCAAAATCTTCAAAAAAATACTAATGCAACTAAGGACCTTAAAGGTAAATTTGAGCCCAACTGGCTTGGACCATACATTATCAACTGCTAAATTTGAATCAGGAGCATACAAATTATCTACCTTAGATGGTAAAGAACTTAAAGAACCCATGAATATTTTGCATCTTAAACGTTACTATGTATAAATTTGGTCATTTCATCCTTGTATATATTTGTTTAAAATATTTCAAAATCACTATCTTGTATTTCTTTCAATTTATAAATTCAAAAACACCAAAAACATTCATAATCATCAAAATCTTCAAAACTATTTGTTGCATTTATTTATGGCACTTGTTAATTCTTTCAAAAATAATAAATAAAAATCAAAACAACAATATTCTTGACTCTTTCGAAACCAAAATAATATAAAGAAGAAAGAGAGAGTCAACATTCTCAAAACTTCTCAAAAAAGTATTTATTTATATATATCTTCTTACAAATGTTGCAATTATATGTTTCAAATTATTTTGGATAAATTAGCATTTATTTGGAATCCCTCACTTTCACACTCACAAAAATAAATATCTTGATTTTATCTGGCATGATTACTAATCTCTCTTATATCAAAGTCCACAAAATTCAATTAAATAAAGTTTGAGCACGAGAGAATTGATCTTGTTATTTACTTAAACCAAGCACATCTTTTCACAATAAAATGATTATATTTGTAATTTCCATGCTTTGCTACATAGTAGAAGTGGTTTCTTGAGCGAAAAGTTTCCCCTGCTATCCTATCATGCACATGGTCTAGAATCTTTGAGAATTGGCAAAAGGACAAGCTCACCCCTACCCAGAATAAAAATCCCTTGCTCTACAGCTAATCCGAGCAAGTATCCCTAGTATAGAACAAAAAGAAAAAGCAAAGTTCAAGAAAAAGAGAAAAAGAAAAATGTTATTTTATATCATTACAACAATGTTTCAAGCATTATCTCAAAAATCAAGCAAAAATACAAAAAGAAAAAAAAAAAGAAAGCAAAAAGCAAAAGCAATAAAATCCCTTTCCCTACCCTTTGAAAAGAAAAGAAGGGTTGATGAGCTTGAATCCCTGGAATTCTCAATTATTCAAAAACTGTGAGGTAAGCCCCATAACAGGTGGTTTGTGCCCAACCTGCTTGGCCTTGGGTAACTCCTAGCGTGGCGATATGTCTGTCACATTAGCGACCTTCTTTTGTACGGACCTATGTCTGCTTATGGATTAGCTAGCTCTTGATAATCCGACTTACATAGTAGTCTAGTATGGTTATATGCATCTACATCATGGTTAATGAACACTTATTTGGTTCATTCAAATCACTTGTATCATATTATCTTGCTCAAACTGGTAAATGAACAATGCAATTGCACACACATTTTGTATTTGAGAGATTTTGTGTATCATTATGATAAATCAAGATTGGAAATGAACTCACATATGCACATGGGATTCCTTATAAATCTAACTTTTGTCTTTAAGATACTTTGAAATATTTTTTTGCAAATTGTTTGGAATAATTCATTTTCTTCTTTAAAGTACAGTTGTTTAGTATAAAGACAACTACATGCATAATAGAAAAATCAAAATTTCTTTCAAAACCATACAATCAAAACACACACACACACACACACACACACACACACACACACACAACACAAAAAAAAAAAATATATATATATATATATATATTATTGACTTTCGCGACGATGGTATAGTTCCAAAACCAAAATTGGAATTTTATGCCTAGCGCAAGTCCTCATCTTCATATTTTCTGTTTATTAAAAATCAACCATGCAATAAAACTATCTCTTTTTGGATTTCGCGATGATGGTATAAGTCTATACCTACATATTCTATGCCTAGCGCAAACCATTGTACCAATTTTTATTCCCCATTTATTTAAAAATCATGAAAACCATATGACTTAAATCATTATGTTACACAATTATGCTTTTAAACAAAAAGCATGCACATTATCACTATTTCATGTCATTATGTCAACCTTCAATTTTGCAATGATGGTATAATTCCTAGGGAATTATCCAAAAAATTTATCACACTTAGGAATTTATGCCTAGCAAAAATCATTTTAACATTATTTCATGCATACTATTTTTATGAAAATCTGAAAACAAACCATCATCATCATCATTTGCACCATTGCACCAAAGTCTTAAGACAGTCTCTTAAGCACTCTTTTACTTTTTAACAATATTTCTATCTTGGGATTAGCTTGACGACCGAGTGAGCGGCGACTCCATGAAATGGTCTATAATAGCGACAATGTCCTTTGAAATTATTGTTAGAAGTCTCTTTTTATCTTTTATCACATTACATCACAAACAACCAATTTGTTACATCAGATTATTTCATTTAAAATCTTACAGCATGACATTCAAACCATAATATTTCCAATGACGTAATTACATGAATCATCAAATCAATCAATCAAAACATTTAAAAGCATCATAAAAATACATAAGACACAAGTCATATGATCAAAAAACATATCTCATCTCATATATATATCACAAATATATATACATCATATCAAAACTGGATTGGTATGCCACAATCTGTACCTCGGCATACTCAATCCTCTATCAAAAAATAATAAATGCTATCATATCAATCTGTACAATGTCGTGCAGTAGTCTAGCCTCGAGAACCCCTCGAGCTCTCAGCCTCATCTCCTCCCCCACCCTGAGGTGGACGAGGTGGCCCCATCGTAGTATGAGTGGTACTGCGAGTCCTAGTCGTCGATCGGGATGAAGTCCTCGATGACCCGATCCGGATCGGATCTGCGATGTTAGCTGGCAGTGGTAGTCTATCCTCCTCTGGCACCATCTGATAGTATAATGTCTGGTAGAAAGTGATTTGGGCAATAGCCCGTGCCAGCTCCCGAGTGCTCGCCCCTCCGCCCCGTGCTCTGAGGCGTGCAATCTCATCTCTGAGCTGTGTCACCTCAGCTCGGTGTCGTGCAGCCTCCTCCTGTAGGGTCTGCACCTATGCCTGGAGATGGATTGTCTCCGCTCGGAGAGTCATTGTCTCGCTACTCTCCCCAGTGTCAACACCCTTGCCCTTATCGGGCGATGGTGGCCTCTCTCTCTATGGAGAAGGGGGTCTCTCCGCCCTCCTCTCCCGTTGCCGTGGCCTCTCCTGCACCTGTGGCCTCCTCTGCTCTCTCTCGCTGTGACCCTGGGCCACCTCAATAGCCGCCTGGCATCGCCTCCCTATCCGATGCACAACTGCATGAATCGGACCCTGAGCCCTCGTCATCCGAGGAGGGCGGATGCCTGCGTACCAGGCATCATAGCCATCGGCTACCCCTACGTCGTCCCCATCCACTGGCTGAATGGGGGCATCATCCGAGTCCTGACTCCAGAAGCGCTGCATATCTGGAGCCCCGCTCACTGTGGTGTTATCCCGGACAGTCCGAGAAAACTCGTAATCCCTGAGAGATGGGATCCCCTACTGTAGACCGAACTATCGCAAAACTCGGTCGTAGCGGTGGAGCTCCACCTCTCCCCTCTCCATCCACAACCAGCAAACTCGCCTGATGCGAGCCAGCTCCTGTCCATCCTCGGCCCACCCTGGGTGCTCTCGCCATGGCCTCCAGGTGATCTAGTCCGGGACAAGGTCATCCAACAGTCTTCGGGACATCGGTAGGTCAATCCGTCGTTGTGACCCTCTCTGGAGCCACTAGTAGAAAACTCGGGGCCTCTCCCCGTCAATCCCTATCAAAGGAAGCCCTATCGGCCTCTGCACTGCAATGTGCTCCCAACACCAAACCTGTAGAAGCGATGTCATAACCAGACATCGGCCGCCCTTGTACACGACCCCATGCAGGATCCTGTACAGTCGGCATAGAACAAAACTGCCCCAAGAGAACCTGTAACCATGGTCTCGCATGTCGCAGATCACATCTGCTAGCACCCATGGTACCCTGCACCCGCTCTGGTGGCACAGCAGAAGTCCACCAACTACTCCGGCCAAAACTTGTGTGAGTCTAGATGCCCCAGGCATCTGACGTAGCGCCTCGATGTTCACTCCGCCCTTCTCCAGGGTGAAGCTCGGGTCACCACACAACCGCATCATAGCATGGCCCTGATTGGCCATAGGAGTGATCAACCGTCCTTGTATGGGGATCCTCAGAATCCTCCATACATCCTCCAATGTGGGAGTCATCTCCCCTATAGGTAGCCAAAAATAGGAAGAACCCGGATACCACCTCTCTGCTAGGGTTGTCAGTAGCCCCATGTCTGTAGACACTTGTGGCATTTCTGCCACATGCTGTAAGCCGGCTTGTGCCAGCTGATCCCGCTCTGCCTGTGTTAGAGCGGCCAAGTCATCTCTCAACCCCTCGTATTTCCATTCTCTGCTCTTTAGCAAACCTCTCTGCAACATAAACAACAATAAAAAACAAATCATTAATAACAAACTCAAGTAATTAAAAATGCAAGTTAAAATAAGTTCAATTTTATACAAATGATGATATCGTCCACTATTGGACGATATCGTCCCAAATTTGAGCATAATCGTCTCCGATTTTGCAAGCCGAAATCATCCCTAATTTGATGAAATCGTCCCCCTTTCGTCGATTTCGCCCTTAGACGAAATCGGCGAACTTGAGACGATTTCGTTGAAATCGGGACGATTTCGTCTCGACGACGTCGACGGCCCAAAAATGGCCGTGATGCTCAAAAATTGATCAAAATTCACCTAAAAAGCATGTAAATTCAAATTCAAGCATTCTAAGCTAAGTTTAGACTCTTACCCGTAGCCCGTGCCGGACCTCTGTCGATCTGTGCGTTGTCTCCACCATTTTTGCTTGCAGAGCTCTAAAAACCAGAAAAATGAACAGTAAAAATGAATTAGGGTTTTACCCTATTTTTCTTAATTTTATTCAAAACATAATTAAAAACAATTAAAAATTTTGCTTTTCGCGTTTTTACCTCAAACGTTCGATTTGGGTAAAAACACGGAGGGGGCACCATAGTAAGTCTGTCGTACGATTCGACCAAGAATCATCGCCTAAAAATGGGAATAATTTTTTGCTTTCTCGTAGATCGAGAAGAACTCATCTTTAACGCATTTTCTTCGAAAAATTCGCTAAAGAGGGGGCAAAATGTAGCACCCTAAAATTGGCGCAGTAAAACCTTAATAATTACATTTACTCTAGTAAATAATTCAAATTCAAATTTTAACCTCCCAAACCGCTCGTTAACCGCCGTGTAATCCGTTTCCTCCTTTCCCATGCCATTTTTAGAGGTTGTTTTGACCGTTTGACGATATCGTCGTCGATCAGACGATATCGCCTCAGATCGGACGATTTCGTCTAGGCTAGGACGTCCGAGACGATCTTGTCCCAAAACTGATTTTGCACAATTAGCTTCTGTTCCAACGGCGTCTCTAATCCGGGAAAAAGCGTGTCTGCGTCGTTAGAGACCCTTCCCCATTGGAGATCTCCCAAATAGGGATGATCTCCAACCTCCTAACCTCCCTCCTAAGCCTATTTAATCCTAAGCCCTCCCCTTAGCACCCCCTGGCTGAAATTCTCTGTAAATTGACTTCACACGCATTAAGACATCCTAAATTGCTATTTGCATTAGTTCTATTCAAATTTTGTTGTAGGTACCTTAGTGTTTTTCAGCCGGAGCAAGCTTACATCGTCGCAGACGATCCTGTTCAGATCGGAGGCGATCCTGTCGAATCAGAGACGATTTCGTACCAATGCGAGATGATTTCGACTGCAGTCAACATTGAGGCAATCAGTGCCCAAAGTTTGCATTTTCTTCCTTTCAATTTACTATTTTATTCTGCAATTAGCTAGTTTATTTATTATTTTATGCTATCTTGCATTTTGGAGTTCACCCATCTAGATCAAATGCATAATTAAGTCATAATTGTCATTAAATCAGTATGATGCATTCATGTTTATGTTTATAATTTTCAGTTTGATATTGTTATTGTCATTTTACATTGTTTCCCTCTGTTAGCATTGTTGTATTTTCTGTGTTTTGCACCTATTTCTCTGTTTGTAGGTCTCTGACGAATTCGTCTGACGAATTCGTCAGATCTCAGATGATCTTGTCTGATAGCGAGATGATCCTGTCAAATCAGAGGCGATCCTGATTGCTTCAAGAATCAGAATCTTCATCAGACATCCGGATCAGGTATGACTTTTTAATCTTGCTTAATTTCTCTATTTTTCTGTCCTAATTTGCTTTTTTGTATTCATTTAATCTGCATCTTCATATAGAATAACTTAGATTCATTTTGGCCAAACCTAGGACATGGATGTTTAAGGATAAAACTGAACACATCAAAACACATTCCCAACCTAGGCGTGGAAAGCGCCATTAAATGTTTCCTGGTGAACCCACCATCCATCGAAAAATCACCATAATACACCTCCCTCGAGAGGCGGGACCTTCGCAAGGCCTCTCAGTCCGAGGTACCACGCCATCCTTTTCCCATCCTCCTTTCGGGCACGGATCCTATAGCCTGAAGGTAAGGGTGTGAAAAATTTGGAGCGATACGAATCACTTGACAAAAAGAATGGGATGGAAAATGGAAGAATGGAGATGAGATGGTCAAAGAGTGAAATCTGACATGAAACTTGGATAATATTAATTTTGGATGCCTAATGATAACACACAATCCCACTTTAACTTAATAATTATGAGTGTCCTTATGGTAATATTCTCATCTTATCATATTGCATGGATAACCAGTTGTTGCAATTGCTAGGTGTACTAGAGTATATCACTACGTATGAGGTTCACTCGAAAAGCAAGCAAATGACATGAAAATAACACTAACCTAGGAAAGCAAGTAAATTGCATGAAAGAAAAACTAACCTAGAAAGCATGAAAAGATATGAAACTAATCTATGAAAGTAATAAAGTGCATGAAAAAAGACCTAAGCTAGGGAAGCATGAAATTAAATATACACTAGGAAAGTGATAAATGACATGAAAGTAAATCTACACTAGAAAAGTGATAAATGACATGAAAGTAAATCTACACTAGGAAAGCAATAAATGACATGAAAGTAAATCTACACTAGGAAAGTGATAAATGATATGAAAGTAAATCTACACTAGGAAAGCAATAAATGACATGAAAGTAAATCTACACTAGGAAAACAATAAATGACCTGAAATCAAGTTATTCTAGGAAAGCAATAAAGGAAAAAGTGGTTGATGGGGAAGGTGATATGCCTTGGACACCCCCACATGGATTGATGATTTATGATTAGATGGTAAGGATTCATACACAAATGAAACTATCATTATTTATGGGGAAGATGATATACCTTGGACACCCCCAAATTGATTGATGATTGATGATTAGGTGGTAAGGATTCATACACACTTGATATTGTGATATACCTTGGACATCCCCAAATTGATTGATGATTGATGATTAGGTGGTAAGGATTCATACATAATTGATATTGATGTGATTTATGGAGAAGGTGATATACCTTGGAGACCCCCACCTAGATATGATTAGGATTATTTGTAGCCAATGGAAGATCAAATCAGGTGGGCCTCGATCTAGCTGAGTTTGGGACTATTTATTTTGTTGTTTTTTGGGAGAGATGAGGATGATGGATGTAGATGGATATGTGAGGGACTATATTGGTTGAATCATAATAGAGATATGATGATGAGTTGGATGGTTGATATGACATTATGTGATATATAGATAGTGTTATGCATGTTTTTGGGGTATGTATATTTTGGTGCTTGATGAATGCATGTAGCTATATAGATATGACATGTTGGATAACATGGATTTGATATGTGAATGTGATGGATGATGATGTGTCTACTTATTTAAATGGTTTAGACTTAAATATGTTTGTTTGATCACATTTTTGGATCTTTGTATATGCATTTCATAATCAAAATTAGTTTAATTAATCAATGATAAAGTAGTCATCATAATGACACATAAGAGGATATGAGACATGATAACCATAATAGGGCTAAGACATAAGGTTTGGATAATGATATGTGAACCAAATAAATAATGACAAATGATATATGATACACGATACAAATGGAAGCATCAAAACATGTGTGGCTCCCAAACCTCTTAGGGTTTTTAAATACTATAAGTATTTTAGGAAACTCAAACACCCTAGTAGCACCAATAAAACTCATCTACTAGCCAATCAATATCCCTTAGAGACTTAGACCATCCTGGATAAGTCAAGCCACCCATGGACCAATGTGTGTGTAATGAGGTTCATTTTTTATTTTGAGCGAGGTTGGACTAACCAATTGTAGCTTAAGCCATTGTAAGCTAGCTCATCCACGAGTAGTCAAAGGTCTATACAAAAGAAAGTTTCTAGTGTGAAAAATATGTAACCACTCAAAGGGCATACTCCACTATTAGTCAAGAATCTATAGCCCTAGTGGAGATAACCCCATAATCCTTTGATATAGCTCCACTACCAGTTAAATGTCTATAGCCCCGATGGAGGAATCTAAAATGCCTAACGATCCATGATTATTATTTCAATGAGTTTACACATGTTTTTATGATGGGTCATGGTCCCCTCATACTGAGTGGGATTTGAACTTTGGACCCTTGAAAGAGATACCAGAGTCCTTACCACTATAGTAATCTTGTAGCTTACAATCCATGATTATTAATATTGCTCTTTTTCTTTGTACGTGCATTGTGGATCCTTATATTTGGATTATGCACATGATAATATGATAAGGGAAAACCATTCACTTTATGGTGAGAGCTACACAATGATTCATCTTCCCTAGATTCAAAATTTGATTAATATGTGATGTGTGTGTGGTCCAAGAGAGAAATCTAGTTAACCAGAGGAGACCCAAAATTTCCTTATAATATGATGGTGTTTGATAAAGGTTGAGCAACCTAAGATATTGGGACAATAGAGCCATGTAGGATGAGTGGAGAACAAACAAAATAGGGATAATGGATGCACAAGACAATGGATAAAATGACATGACACATGACCAAACATGACATGATGGACAAAGAGGAAATAAATAAAATGTGAGACATAGAAATGGATATGATATGTACAACTATTTAATGTCATTGATTAATTACACCAATAAAAAGTAGGAGATACATATACACAAAATCAAAAGGAGTTTAGATTGGCATGTATAATCCTAATACAGGACTGTAAGGGATGAATGTGGTGAATAAATGCAATGAATGCTTGTAATAGAATGATATTTATTTAATGGAGGGAGGGAACTCCTTTGGGCATAAAACATGATGGAAGAAGAGGTAACTACCCCTAGTAAAAAAATGAATGGTTTTTAATAGAGTAGTAGGAATGAATCAAGGTTGGATGAAAGGATGTTGAGGAATGATTGGATGAAAATGAAGTTGGAGAATGTTGAAGAATGGTTGGGTGGAAATGAAGAATAATTAAGAAATGATATGAGTAGTTGGTAGTTGTGTGATGTGTTAAAATTGGAGGTGTAAGGGATTGCAACTACCCCCAGACCAAAGGGGAAGGTAGAATAAGTATGAACTCCTCCAATTTAGATGATGGATTAGGAAAAGAATAGACTCCCCCAATCATAAAATCAATAGGTATTGGAGGAGAGGAATGAAGATAGAGAGAGAGAGGTGGGGGTAAACATAATGAAGAAAATAAGGGGAGATGAATTGGAGAAATAGAAGGATAAGATATGGTGAAGAGGAGAAATAAAGGAAGAACAAGAAACCATCCATAAGAACCTAGTCACTTGTAGTATGATCGTACAACAACATGGAACCTATTAAAGAAGAAGATGTAAAGGAGATTGAATAGATGAGGAATAAGGAGGAGGTAGAGTGGATTTGGTGGGTGGTGGGATGATGAGGATGGTTGGTGAGGAATGTAAGAGGATGGAAGTGAAATTTTAAGGAGACTTAAGATTATTATGAATCATGATCATGTAATATGCCCTAATTATGGAAGGGGAAAATATCTTTGAACCTTTCCATTTATAGATTGTTGAGTGCATGTGATCTAGCAGGCATGCCAACCATATGGTATGTATCCTAATGACACTTCAATCAATTTGTCAAAGTGTGATGAGTGAGTAATTTTACAATCATAGGTATGGGGTGTACCAAATTGATAGTGGATTAAAAATAAATAACTATGATAAGGGATTAAAAAAATAACTAAGCTATGAAATTGAAAATAATTATGATAAATAAAGCAAGGGGGGCTAATGATAGTTTCGAATAAGGTTTTGGATAGACGTAGATTCCAAAAAATGAGTTTTGGGTATTTGATCAAATTCATGATAGCATTGATAATGTAGTGTTGTCCAACTAAAGTGATAAGGTGATTTGTGATGGGGTGTGGTTGGGGTGTGTGGATTCAAGTTGTGGTTATGTAAAATATGTGGATGAGTGAAAGAATCTAATTGATGAGGAGGAAGACATCAAATTAAGAATGGAGCCAATAGGAATGGGTCATGTTGATGAGATGGTTAATTCCTCATGATCTATTAGGTCTTGTACTAGATGCTTGAAATGTATATAGTCCTCAATGTCATGACCCTTTTAGAGATGGTAGACACAATAGTAGTGTTTCTTATACCATTTAGGTTTATGATTGTTGGGATATATAGGAAATATGTCAGGTAAAAAAATTACTTTGGTGTTTTGCAACTTTTAAAAAATCATCGACATTAGCTTCAATAGAGGTGTCCAAGTATGAGGTGGACGAGGGGGATTATGTAGAAAATTGCTAGATGAAGAAGGTGGAGTGGAGGAATATTGGATAGAAGAAGAATTTAAAAGTGATGCAAAAGTATTTTGGTGAATTGACTACATCTTAAGATTTCCAAGACAGTCTAAGATTTGCTATAGGTGAATTGGGGATGAAATTGGTATAGTTGGGAGAGGATTGGTTTGGGTGATGACATGATTAGGATGAGGGTGGTAGGTATGGTGGAATGAGGGTGTTAATTGGAGAGGTATAGGTGGACACAAGTGGTGAAGCTATGAGTGTGGGGGTATGTCAGCCACGTAGTATGAAGGTTAGGGTATCGGGAGAAGAGGGGGAGGATATGGTGTTGGAAGAAGGGGTTGAGAATATGGTGTTGGAAGAAGGAGGGAAGAGATGGTGTTGGAATAAGAGGTGGTAGGGATGAGATAGAAGTTGTTTTGGCTAGAGTAGATAAAATGGCCTAAGATTTTAGGTTTAGATTAGAATATGAGGGTCAAGAATCAGCCTTGGTATTTGGACATGGGATATGATGGATGGTGAGCATGGTACTAGGTAGGGTGAGGCATCTCACTCAAATGGGCTAGAGGAGTTACTAAGAGATTAGGGACCAAATCAAAATGGTCCATCGAAAGGTTTGTTGGAGCTAGGGTTTCATTTTGAGTTTGGACCATAAGTGGCTAGAGTGAGGATAAAAAGAGAAGAAATAAATTTTTGGGGTCCTATGATTAGTGATGGTCTTGATGATTTTCATAAAATAAATGCACTATATACACAAACAAAAATACAAATAACTAATCAAACAAACAATGATTATGTTGATTTTTTATGAATATTTTTGTTGTTTGATGTAGTTTTGCAAGTTTTTGGTATAGTTTGATTGGGATTCGAGATGTTTTGGTAATTTGGTTTCTATTTTTGTGTTGTTTTTTTTGTTTTGTTTTGTATTTTGATGTACCCTAGTCCTAGAAACTACAAAATGGATGGATGGGGTGGTATCTATGAGGGTGTGTTTATGCCCACTCCTCTTATTAGAGGTGGTACACAAATGGTTAAAAATTTATTCCAAGGTTGGGGTTGGCTCTGGGTATCCTAAGGAGAAAAAAGAACCTCCAAAAAGAGGTGGCATTTTCTAGAACCTATAGTGGCCCAGTTAGCTTTCGCTTCAACGTCGATAGAACTCGGTAAAAAATGATATTTGTGCACCTACTGATTATTAAGCCCTATGAGCAAGGGTTCCAAACCTCATATTATCTCAATCTAGTCCCAAGGGTAACCACTTTCTTGATGATGAAGTCTAGGAAACTATGTGATCTAAACTATGGTGTTTAAGGGCTCAATCGATGGTTGGGGATGAAGTCCAACATCACCAGTTAGTTTTCCTCTCAAAATTTTGAGGTAAAATGATGTGCAAGTGTGTGTAATTTTTATATTTTTGGTTGTTTTATTTTATGTTTTGAAAATACCTATTTGCAATGCACAACCAAAGCTAATTCTAAGGATGTAAGATGCAAGATAAACAAATGTTATTCCTAAGATGATCCTAAGAATGAGATGCAACTAATCTAAAAAAGAATGGTAATGAAGTATACTAACTAAGCAAAGAGGAAAGGATATACCCTAAAATTAAATAAGGAAGAAGAAGACCTAGACTTAGATGGGATGGAGAGACCAACTCTTAAATAAGGAAATAATCAATGCTAGAGAAGAAAAAGAGAATATATGCTAAAGAATGAAGATGAGAACCTTAATATTGGGGGAAAATAAAGTGATGTAGGCATAAAAATAGAGACCTAAACTAATAATAAAATGTAGAAAGCAAATAGGGAAGGCTACAAAATGATCCTAGGCCTGACAATATGATGTTATTCAGTTCACAGAGCCAACCATCAAAGGCTAGTGATTGCTAACTACAAAAGGTAGTTGAGACTGCTAACCATATAGGGTAGGTGGTTGGGCCCAGAGATAGGTTACAAAGAAGAATAAAGCAGATGCAGATTAGTGGAATGATGGGAGGACTGTGGATGGTAATAATAACTAGTGTGATGACTAATTCTAATCTATCCTAAGCTAAATTATGAGAACCAATGACTAGGCTAGGGACACAAAGGATGATGATGAGCCTATCCTCTGGCAACAATGAAGACACTTGGAAGAACAACTATTCTAGAGGAAAACTAGCTAGACCAAAGCAAAGAAACAACTATTCTAGGAAATAAAAGCAACTACTCTAAGCAAATGAAATGGCAACTATACTAGGGAAATGAAAACAACTATGCTAATAGGGTACAAAAAACTATTCTAAGGCAATGAAAAACAACTATTACATGTTAATGAAGAACAACTAATATATAAAAATAAAAAGCAACTACTCTATGGAAATGAAATGCAATTACGCTAGGAAAAGAAAACAACTAAGCTAAGGAAATGAAAGTAACTATTCTATGAAAAGTAACTACTATATGGAAATAAAATGCAATTATGCTAGGAAAAGAAAACAACTAAGCTAAGGAAATGAAAGCAACTATTCTATGAAAAGTAACTACTCTAAGCAAATGAAATGAAACTATACTAAATAAATAAATAAAAATTATACTAAAGAAATTACAATAACTATGCTATGATAATGAAAGAAACTATTCTAAGGAAATGAAAAAGGCAACTTTGCTAAGAAATAAAAGCAACTATGCTAAGAAAGATGAAGCACAACTATGCTAGAGGGATGAAACAACTATTGAATACAAGGAAAATAAACTAAGTTAGATAAATGAAAATAACTAAGTTAAGGGAAAGGAGATAACTATGCTAGGAAAATTAGAAGGTAACTATGCTAAAGGATGACACAATTATGATAAAGAAAGTGAAAAGCTCCTAAACTAAATAAGCAAGGACAACTATGATGAAGAAGGTGTAAAGAAACTATTCTAAGTAAAAGAAAACTAACTATACTAAGGAACTTGAAAGCACTTACTCTAAGGAGATGAAATAAGCTTATGCTATAGGAGGTAGATCATCTATACTAAGAAAAGTAAAATACCTAGGCTAAGAAATAGGAGAAGACCTAAGCTAAGGAATAGAAAAGCACCTATGCTAGGAAAAGCAAAGCAAGCAAACTAAAGCAAATGAAAACTACTATACTAAAGGATGAGGAAGGAACAACTAAGCTAAAGGAAAGAACCACTATGCTAGGCTAAGGAATTGAACACCTATGCTAAGCCAAGGATTGAAAGGTAAATAAGCTAAGGAATTAAAAACAACTATGACAAAGCAAAGAGATGATGATAATCTAGACTTAAAACATATGAAATAACTCCTAACATGTGGTCCTATGCTATTGATGAAGCAGGTGGAAGCTACTGGATATATCTACGACCCACACTCCCTCAAGAATCCTAACTTCCAATAGGGGTGGTTGGATCTTCTAACCGCCAAGGGCTGGTGGTTGGGTCTAGAAGGATTTATGTTGCCTCTATCAAGTGCCTATGGTTCTCTACTTCCTAGAGGACAATTTAGCCAAATTTTCCTATAAAATATATTTTGATGTTGCTAAATCTGTACCTTTAAAAGTTCTAGCTACAACTCCCTTCATTTCTTTCAGCACCCTTTTCAACCACCTATTTTAAGAATTAGCTAGTTAGGATTTAAAAGAAACCGACCTACTCTGGATATTGACACTTGAAGCTTCTCTTCTTCAAGATAATTTGATTTTGGTTAAAATCTCAAGGCACAAATTTTAACATTAGGTAAATTTTTAGACCAATAATAATTAGATTATTTAAAGGAAAAAAATTATCCATAGTATAGTCATAATTTATTCCTCTTAATAACTCAAAATAAATAATATTTTCACATTTAGATTATTTTAATTAAATGAACCAAAGATAAGTCCATAATTCACCATATTGTGGAAAAAAATAGTCCAAGCCTAAAATAGACTATATATAGTCTAAGTGGGCACTAAAACGTCGTAGATAATTGGTGGCATATAGAATAGAATATCAATGTGGGAATTAAAGTCTAAATATATGTATAAAACATTATCAAACATGAACAATTTTTTTCTCATGGTTGATCCTATCTAGGAGAAGGAATATCAAGTAAGAATCGAACAAGTAATATAATGAATGCTAAGGAATGGAAAATAAATTTAAGATAAAAATAAGAGATGATTATGGAGTCTAGGATTCTAAAGAAATATTTGGATAAGACCTAGAAATGGCATTGGAAAGTATGATAAAGAAAGGATAATTTGATGTTAATAGGTACCTCCATGTTCAAGTTCTAATTACCATGTTGGGTTCTATTGGTCTAATAAAATATAAGTCTTCTAGTTTGTTGAGGAGGCTTTTTCTGCATGAGGGTTTATCCTCATCTAAATATGGTATATTATTACTTCATGTGATGTATTGATCTTATCATGGAGTCTTTATATTTCTTGATTTTGCTTAGTTTATCACAAATATGTTGTGACTAATATGTATGAGATGAAAATATATATGTTTAATTCTTAAGGATATGTCTAGCATGATATTCATGTTTAGTATTAGATCATATTATAATTAGAGAATTTAATTTATTATATTATAAAATTATATGCTATTATCTCGAAGTGGCAAAATATTGGTTTAGGTTCTTTGAAGCAATAACAACCTGATACTAAAAGTAGAGGGTAAAAAGCTTATGTAAGAACCATGGAAGTTGAAGAATATATCCCTTAGAACAAATCCAAAGGTTTAAAATAGATTCTACACTTGATAAATTGATAGTGTCTCAAGCAAATATGTAGTTATTGAAATGAGACTCGTTGAAGTCATGGAAAATTTGACAAATGCATTTGAGAAAGGCACATTCCTATATAAAATGAGGAGGAAGAAGAGAGACAATAGCAAATAAATAAAAGAGAGTAAGTGGATGAAAAATATACTTCTGAAAGAACAACCCTTCAAGATGAATTCTAAATTGGCTATTCAACCATATGGAATCCAAGATAAGGTGAAGGAATTAGAAAAGTATTTTGAAGTTTGAATAATTAGAGGTCTACTTTGACAACCATGGATGTACTAATAATCAATTTCCTTTTTACATGCTTTAATGTATCATACCATGATCTTATATGCCATAAGTGTTATGTGGAGTATTTAAATCAATGCAAGGATCCCATGGTTACCAAATAGAGTGATTGTAGGAAGTTGTTATGAAAGTAATTTTGTATCCCATGGTTATTACCAAATGAATTGAGTTTAAGCTTCATTAAAATGATAATTTTATCCCATTGGACATGAGGAGAAGATAAAATATATAAGATAGTACTTTAAACAATTATAAGGACAAATTATAGAAGATTATGCAATTGAGTTTTGAACATAATCATTTTTATTCGATTAGTCATTTAGAGATCTATAAATAATGTCAAAATACCTTAGAGGATTACTTAAGCTTATAAAAAGGGTAGTGAGGCTATTCAAGCCACAAAGCATTGATAAGGTAAACACACAAGTATATTATGAGAAAAGGGTAGCAAAAATATCTTACACTTAGGTGCCTCAAAAAAGGAAGAGAATTCCAAGACGGAGGGATAAGTCAAGGAGAAGGAAAATAACAATCTCGTCATCATATCTTAAAGCAAAAATTACAAAGTCATTTGTTTACATTGTAACAAAGATGAACTCATTAATTAAGAAATTTCAAATTCACTTCTCAAACTTCACACATATAAGAAGAAAAATGAGGTCAAAAACCCGTTACCACAAGATAGAACCAAAAAAATGTTAGATATGAATTGGATATCAATAAATCGACAATTGCAATTACAAAAATATTTATAAGAAAGGGGATGCAATTCTTTAAGCATCAATAGAAGAAATTTGAAATGATGAATTTAAAATGATATGTTATTTCTTAGGATGCATGTTGAAAATGTAAAAAACATTAGTACCTTATTTAGCCCTAGTACACAAAAGAATGCAATTGAGAAAAGATGATATTTTGAATATTATGAAATATCTAGTACCCTATTCTTTGGGTTGGATGTGTGCTTACATAGGAATGCATGTCAAATAAAAGTGTAAACTCGTGTTGTAATTTCATGCCACTTTTTTACAAGTAGAATGTTATCTTCATGGATGTAAAGAATGGTTAAGTCAATTATATATATGATAAAGAGAATTTGTATTCTTCACAAAGTAACAAAAATAACACTTGGAGAAACCATGCCTCATAAATAAATACAAAGTTAGATAAGAAATCTCATTTTATCCAATCAAGATAACATATTAGTTGTTTCAAGTAGGCAACATATTGTGTTCTCTTAGAGAAGAGAATAAATAAGGAAATAATACATAAATTATTTTTATTTCCTTACTCATACTTTTGATGGACTGAAATGTTAAGGAATTTATCATTCCAAAGTAAACAAACATTTATATGATGGGTGTAAGATATTTGGATAAGAGAGCACTTAAGGATCCTGAAGATCCATACATAAGAATTATCAATAACTCTAAGATATACTTGATGATTATAGTGATTAAATAAGAGACCTTTGTATAGGATCATGGTGATGAACTTGTAGACACCAAATTACAGCCATTAATCCTCCATCCTAACCATCCCACCACCCACTTTTCCACCATACACCTTTCCCACCATCCATTTAGCCACTTTTAGTCCTTCCCACCTTCAAAAGGCCCACTTTAGCCCTTTCCTACCATTTCCTGACCCAATTGGGCTTATTTTAATATTATTTTATATTATTTTATATTTAATATAATATTTTATATTATATTATAATATATTTATTATAAAATATGTATTTATAAACCCAATTAACCACAATCGTCCGATCTAATCTAATCTCAACCATCCATATTCATTACCATGCCACATCTAAAATACAATCTTAGCCTTAGGATCTGATTCAATCTTAGCCGCACAATCTAAAGTGTTGAACTAAAACCCTAAGAAACCCTAATATTGGATTATAAGTAAAGGGAATGTGCAAATGCCCAATCCTTGGAATGCCTTGGAAGATATTCACACATAGAGATATCAATGAAAGAAGCCCCTATGAAGCATAAGGTTATAGAGCCTTGAAGATCCAAAACCCTAGCTTGCCATAGGACTTCACCATTCTAGCCACCTCCACATCCATCCCCCATTACCATCATTATCCCCGATCCACCGCATTTGTCGCATCCCCCATGATCTGCTTCTGTAGATTTACCCTCACCCATAGGCACTCTCCAGAGCCTGTGAAGCTTGCTGTAGAGCTTGTCAGGTGCTCACCATAGCCTGTCGTACCTTGCAGGTGCGCACCAGAGCCTGTGAAGCTCACACCAAAGCTTTCTAAGCACTTGCCAGAGCCTATTATCGTCACCAATGCACTACTGACTTGCTACACCACATCTACTGTTACGGTCAAGACATCACACCAACGGATCTGCAATGAAGCATCATCATTGTAAGCAAGGTAAATCCTCTTAGTTGTTATTTTATTGCATGATCTATAGATTTTCATATGCCATTTGATTTATTGATAGCTAGGGTTTAACTGATATCTGAGGGTCTCACTTAAGGAGATAAAAATCCAAGAAGGTGTCATTAAGCCTAAGAAAAAGGAATGGCAAAATAAGGGCCAATATCGAAATAATCAATCCGACCAAACTAAATCAACACAAGCCTCAATGGCTAACACAGCTAATAAAGTCAATCAAGTGGTGATGAGCCAACCCGTAGTGGCTCAAAATTTGGTGCAACAACAAATTACCTATCATGCGGTCCCATCAGTAACACAAGCACCAACGGTACAAAACACAGCGTCAACTATGGAACAACCTACCCATCGCCAATACAATCGATCCCAACGACAATACACTCCCTTAGCGAAGTCGTATTCATCCATGTTTCGAAGGTTGTATGAGACTAATAAATTAGCCTTTCCAAAAATAAGGCCCGATGATCCCACCAAAAGGCCTAAAATTTATAGAGAGCACTTGTTTTGCCCATACCATAGGCAAAATGGGCATGATATTAACTCTTGCCATGTTTTCAATAACATAGTGCAAGACCTCATAGACCTAGGGGCCATTAACGTGGATAACCCCTTAGCTCCACAAAACCAAAACTTGGGCATATATCAAACACCTCTACCTAACCATGGGGAGGTCCAACATAATGTAGGAGGTAACAATCAACAAGCACCTCCTAACCAAGTAAATCATGTCCAATAGTACCAAAATTTTGTAGGAGCGGTCCATGTGGTCACTAGAGGACAATGGCAAAACCAAAAAAATGCTCAATAACCTTCAAACCCACCTCCCATCCAAACATCTCCAAATCCATCTTCTCTAATCAATCTATCCAATCCATCCAATCAGCCCATCCTTCATCCAATAAGGCCAATGGTAACCTTAACCAGTCGGTTAACCACTAGTTTGAAAATGGCATCAGCCAAGCTTTCTGTGTATGAGCTTATCCAACAATCCCCTAGGCATAGATACACTTTAATGGAAATACTCAAGTCAATTGAGTTAGAATCCCAATACTCTAATGCCTTCAACAACTTTGTAGGGAGTGTTAGGACATGTATGGAGCCATCAATCACCTTCTATGACTTTGAGATAAAGTCAATGAGTTCAGAATCAGTAGACCCTCCATTACACATAATGGCCTTAATAGATAGAAAGCCATTCAAAAGAGTCCTAATTGATACTGGCTCGTCCATCAATATCATCACTACCGCTGCCCTTAGCCACCTCAAATTACCTCCATCCCACATTTCCAAATCATCATTCACCCTCAAAGCATTTAACGATGCTTTGTGTACCACAATTGGCACTGTTGTTTTACCCATAGAAGTAGGGGCCAAAACATTGCACACAATGTTTCACATCTTGGAAGGAGCCATGGCATATAATATACTCCTTGGTAGACCTTGGATGAGGGAAATGAAATGTGTTCCTTCGATTCTCCACCAATGCTTGAAATATGTTCATGATGGACAAGTCCATTGCATCCCCGCGGATGTCGAACCTTTTAAGTATTGTAATTTCATCTCAAATCCTTATGAATCCATGTTACCTTCCACCCATTTATTCTTGGCACCATCATCGAATCCATCCACATCATATTTTAATCCACCTTCTTCCAATCCATCTACATATTATTCTAAAGCTCCCATCTTAGAGGAGCTACCCATAACATCACCTCCTCAAACATCCATTTCTTCTTGTACATGTGGTCACGGTCAATCTACTATTAGCACATCATACATCACAACTACCCCTTCTTCTACAACCACTTCTTCTATTTCATCATTACCCCATTTGTCACCCTCTAATTCCATGCTGCCATCCAACCCCACTCCATCAGCTGATGTTTCACAAGTTGAACTCTCAGATTGTGAAATATTTAATTCACCACCATCCACAACCAACCTAGACCCATCCGAGCCCACATCATCCACCTCATCAGCCCAAGTCAAAGTCCACATCACTAATCTTGGCATTGGTGAGTACGTGGTCCAATACGTCACCATCACACCCCTAGCCATTCCCATAGCTAAAGATTTTGGATGCCCTCGGGACCGTTCTTTAACCATAGGAGTTGTTTATGACATGAGCACAACTCCAAATAGCATTAAATTTGTTTATGGAGGGTTGGATTGCTCAACTGGAGCAAACCCACCCGAAGAACCAAAAGAGCCTAGGCGTGCCAACATACCTAATATGGAGGAGTTTCCATCCTGCTACTTTAACATGGTTAATTGGCAAGGTCAAGGTCTAGGTTCCCATGAGCAAGGGATGCATGATATCTTAGATGTCCCATATAGAGGCACCCATGATCGTTCTGGTTTAGGCTATACCCCGTTATCTTCCACCTCTTCTCTTGAGCAAGCCTTTAAAAATCTTAGCCTCAATGATGAAGATCACCCCACCCATCCATTACCCTCAACATCCTCTCTTGAACAAGCCCTTCAAGAACTTCACATTGACGAAGTAGACGAGGATGATCCCATAAAATTCTCCTATCCTATATTTGATTCCGACGATGAAAGTTACGAAGAGTTTGAAGTCATGTCAAATGCTTTTGACGATTCTGAAGAGGAGTCACAACCCATTGTCCCCATCACCCAACAGGAAGAGTTTTACCTCCGAATGTTCCCCATCCATCATCCCATATTCCGCTTACTTCTTCCACAAGAACAAGTGGACCCACCTAGTAATCCACCTTGAGCCGCACACATCAGCCAAGAATTGTAACATATGTACATATTCCAAAAAAAAAAATCAACAAAACAATTCAAAAAACATTCAATTTCAAAAAGCCCCAAAGGCACTTAAGCCCTTTGGTCATAAGCTTCCCAAGCTAGGGGGAGTAGAAAAACCTGAGCCAAGGAACACCATACACTTAAAGCTTCCATGTTATGTGATCTATATATGTATATATACATGGCTAAAAAAAACAAAAACAACAAAAACAAATTTCATTTACATAGGCATGCTTTCATATAGGCATCTTTACATGCATTTTTCTTTACGCTTGCATATAGGTATTTTTACATACATACTTGCATTCACTACATTTAACATACATTCTGCTACATTCATTCATTGTACAAATTGCATCCATTCCATCCCATGTTCAATGATCTTGCATGGTAATGATGATATGGCCACAAAAAAAAATTCAAGTTATACAAATTGGGGGTACCTAGTTTGAAGAAATCATGCAACCCTCACAAAAGTCATATGTCAACCACATCATGTGTCAAAAATCATAAGGCCTAGATTTTCAATCACTCAGCCATTACTAGTGTAACAAGCAACCTCCAAACGGATGTCCGATTTTATTTAGGACCAAAAACACACTTTACACACTAAGAAAGTCTTGAGCATTGCCGATTGATTCCGAATACAATCCTGAACCAACCACATTTCCTCACATCTTAAGAATATTTTGAGTTAAGGAGGGTTAGTACCATACTTGGGTAGCACCTTGAGGCAAAAAGGAGATATCCCTCACTTGTCCTATCATGCAACATAGTCCAAAAATAGTGGTTCTCACCACTACCACAATTGCTATCCAAAACATAAACATGAAAACATAGAGTAGTAAGGATAGGGTCAAAATTCTCATCATACTTCGGTTGAGAATCCGATTCCCCAAAGCTCTATACAAAATTAACAAATAAAATCCAAAACACCCTTGATCCCTAAAGTTGTAAGGATCGTACTACATGTCCTTGACAAGGATGGGTAGTCATCCCCAAGGCCTAAAAGATCAATCCCATTGGACTATGGAGTGAATATCCACCGGGGCTATAGACACCTGATTGGCAGTGGAGTAAGCTCATGCGAGGCGACATGTCTCTCTCGCAAAAAGAGAGACCTCTGACCGCACATAAGGATAGGCTAGCCTCGGGGTCATCTCCATAATAGGTCATGCCTAATTTACTCATAATGGGTTAATGAACCTCACATGCACACACACTGGTTCTTGATTGGATAGGGTCATTGTCACACTCAAGATTTGGTACATGAACCTCACTTGCACACACATTGGTCCTAAAGAAAGTTAGACAACCTTAGTGAGTTTGGTTGAAGACACTAGTATGTTTGAGTCTTTGAAAATATTTCAGTCTTCCATATCAACATCCATATCTTCTTCCATATCAACATCCATATCTTCTTCCATGTCAACAACCATATCTCCATCGTAAGTAAAGTTGCATAACACAGCCAAATTTGGTACCCCCGATTGCCAAACAATGGACAACAAAAATGGCCAATAATATTTTTGAACTATAAAATATCATTCAAACACCATGCATTCCTCTCATATAGTTTAGATTCATTATACATTTACTTGCATTAATCATCCATAACACATGTCATTTAGCTTGCATTAATCATCCATATAAACACCATTCATATACATGTCATTTCGCCTACATTAATCATCCATATAAGCATTATGCATACACATCATGATTAGTGTGCATTAATCATCAATAAGACATGCATGCATTCCACAAACACATTCACTTAAAAGCACAAAAATAAAAAGCCATGTATATATATATATAACTCGCATATGAAGAGATCGCTAGAAAGTGCAAACATCATCACAAACTTGGGGGTGTTCAAGGTTTCACACTTTTCCCCCAACCAAGCAAATAACATCAAAACTTGGGGGTGCTCAAGATATCACACCTTCCCCCCAATTCAATATGCAATTCAATCATTCAATCACATCACATCATCAACAAATTCAATGGCCAGGTTCAAAAGGTTGCGTATCCCAGGAACAAGAGGAGAGAACCGATGTCAAGGCTCTATGTCCCTCAACTATAGCAACAAACATTTTTATTAATACTATTTCAAAAAAAAAAACTTTTGCACAAAAGACAAAGTGTTTTTAAACATTATCGGGGCAAATGGTGCCTCAACTCCACCAGCAGCATTCGATCCCTCTACCACCATAGCTTTCGCGTAGATTCCCACTAGCCTCACTAAGCTCACAAATCCACTCCACTCCTCAGACGCAACTTCTCAAAGTTCGAAATGCACAAGTGAGCCTCAATATTCAATCAAAAAGCTATTTATAGCTTTCCTTAGTGCACTCAGGTGCATAGGCCTGTACCTGTAGTATACAGATGCACCTACGCGCCTGCAGGACACCACAGGCACAGTTGGGCACCTGGCCCCAAAAAGGCATAAAGACAAAATCAATGAAAATAGTAGCTTACCTCCTCCAAACTTCACCAAATTTCATCCACACATCATGCACATCATAAAATCAAGTCATTCATCCAACATTATTCCATCACCATATTTCAATCCATCAATCATTTTATCCACCATGTGTTCAGTTCATTCAAGCAAACCTCGTATCTAGTGGGTGATTCTATAAACTTGGCGATTGCAGTGATAGTAATCCATGCAATTTGGTAAGATGAATAATCTACAATAAGGACACTTGACCATGATCATCATCAATTATCTCATTTTCCAAGAT
The DNA here is from genome assembly GCA_028583015.1 of Wollemia nobilis. Classification (NCBI taxonomy): domain Eukaryota; kingdom Viridiplantae; phylum Streptophyta; class Pinopsida; order Araucariales; family Araucariaceae; genus Wollemia; species Wollemia nobilis. The sequence continues at coordinate 1,223,676 of JAQPPZ010001079.1, forward strand.
CAACATCACATTGAGCACCTCACATTTGGAGTGCAACCTTGCCAAGAACAATTTGCTCAAAGGCAGTCATTGATGCCCTCTTCCATGGGGCACAAAAACATGGATAATCAAAATCACAAACATTCATTCATTCGACAACAGTCACAATACAGGCTAGATTGGTAGGTTGATTGGTTCCATTGTGGAATTGGTGAAGAATTTTCCATAGTCACTACCCCACCCCTATGTTGACTTAGTCATCATGCATCTTTATACCTTGCATACTCAATGACACCAATGCGGCATCTTATTCAACAACATCAAATCATCCCAAAATTTGGGGCACCCACAATTTGATTATGATTTCCCACAATGGGATACATCTTACATGATCATGACATTGGACACCAACCCCCTTTTCCATCGTTGGGGCAAAAATGGTATCACATTTTACATCATTCATATCATCCACAATCACATGGTATTATACACCAACCCCTTTCCACCATTAGGGCAAAAATGGTATCACATTTACATTATTCATATCGTCCACAATCACATGGTATTATACACCAACCCCTTTTCCACCATTGGGGCAAAAATGGTATCACATTTTACATCATTCATATCGTCCACAATCACATGGTATTATACACCAACCCCCTTTTCCACCGTTGGGGCAAAAATGGTATCACATTTTACATCATTCATATCATCCACAATCACATGGTATTATACACCAACCCCCTTTTCCACCGTTGGGGCAAAAATAGTATCACATTTTACATCATTCATATCGTCCACAATCACATAACATTTCATCACATCATTCATCACTTGCACAACATTCTTTTTCAATTGGCTCGTGAGATGCTTCTCATTCACCAATTGAGGGGGTAAGCTACGCAAATTCCAAAAATTCTTTATTCTTTTATCTTCAACATCAGTGCTCAAATCCAACAACAGAGAGAAGTTATGTCTGTGCCCATATCCCATGCAGGTGTCTCGTATTTTTGCACCATATTGTGTTTCATGCAATATGGTACAAAAAGGGGCATCTATAGACACCAAATTACATCCATTAATCCTCCATCCTAACCATCCCACCACCCACTTGTCCACCATACACCTTTCCCACGATCCATTCAACCACTTTTAGTCCTTCCCCACCTTTAAAAGACCCACTTTAGCCCTTTCCTAACTCAAGTGGGCTTATTTTAATATTATATTATATTATAATATATTTATTATAAAATATGTATTTATAAACCCAATTAACCATAGTCGTCCGATCCAATCTAATCTCCACCATCCATCTTCATTAATCCATGCCACATCTAAAATGCAATCTCAGCCCTAGGATGTGATTTAATCTTAGCCACACGATCTAAAGTGTTGAACTAAAACCCTAAGAAACCCTAAGGTTGGATTATAAGTAAAGGCATGTGCAAATGCCCAAACCCTGGAATACCTTGGAAGATATTCACACATAGAGAGATCAGTGAAAGAAGCCCTTGTGAAGCATAAGGTTATAGAGCCCTGAAGATCCAAAACCCTAGCTTGCCATAGGACTTCACCATTCCAACCACCTCCACATCCATCCCCCATTATCATCATTATCCCCCATCAAATACATTCATCCACATCCCCCGTGATCTGCTTTTGCAGATTTACCCTCACCCATAGGCGCTCTCCAGAGCCTGCGAAGCTCACTACAGATCTTGCCAGACGATCACCAGAGCCTACTGTACCCCGTAAGTGCACACCAGAACCTATGAAGCTTGCACCAAAGCTTTCCAAGCACCCAACAGAGCCTGCCATCATCACCAATGCACTATTAACTTGATGTACCACATCTACTATTACAGTCAAGACATCACACCAAAGAATCTGCAATGAAGCATCATCATTATAAGCAAGGTAAATCCTCTTAGTTGTTATTTTATTGCGTGATCTGTAGATTTTCATATGCCATTTGATTTATTGATAGCTAGGGTTTACTGATATTTGAGGGTCTCACATTGTGGAGCCCTCACAGATATTACTAATCTCTCTTTTTTTTTGTGTATATGTAGATCTGTAGGTTCTATCTATTGTTGGACAACTGCTAAAGCTGGAGTGGCCCAAAATTGGATACCTGAAGCCCACTCATTCTGTTGGGAGCGAAGCATGTTGAAGACACTTTTTCATTGTAGCTAGGGTTTTGAAGAACCCTAGAAATCTGTATTCATTGTATCACAACATTTCTATCAAGGCAAAATTAATTGTACAAAGGATTTTTTCAGCTCCCCCCCCTGTTATTTAATAATAATATTTCTTGTGCAATTACATTTTTCTTATCATATTTGTTTACTTTCTGTTGTTATTTAGTTTTGTGCTTTTATCTCTACAAAACTATATAATAATTGGTCTCAATCACACTTTAAAAAATATTATATAATGTCCTAATAACAAAATACAATTTTATGTATCAAATGAAATTAGCTCTACTGGTTACAACTTTCTAGGAGGAGACCTAGGATTGAATCTTTCCAAGTGATGCATGCATAATTGCCAAATTGTTATAATACCACTATGTGGTCATGATGTAAAATGGATGGGGCCCATTTTCAATCCCGTATAATCAATTTTTAAAAATACAAGTTGACTATAAGAATATTATAAAATATGCTAATTATCTCATGAAGCATATTTGCATGTTATAACATTCGCCTTTATACACAACTTGAAGGGGCCAATGAAGTTAGCATAATATTGAATCCCCCTTTGGATCCACTCCTATATCAACAAAAATACCTAAACAACTAAGGGAATATTTTCCTATTAAATGGAAGAATTCTTATAACTCTTCATAATTCCACCAATTAATAGTTGAAATAGATTAGATAGATCTATAAAATAATTATTACTTTTTCAATATATTGATTTATTACTATGATTCTTTAAATCTTCAACAAGAAAATTCTATACCCTAAGGGTTATCATATTTAACTTTCATACCATGTTTTTTTGATAAGGTGAAAGAAGGGGTTTTGAAAGGGTCCCAAAACCTTTTACAAAAGGAGCAACTACCAACATTTATAAGGACTAAATATGATAGTGAACCAAACAACAACCAACTACTAGCACCCCCTCAAGGAGAGAACTACAATAGTCTCGACTAAAGATGATCAAAGGAAGAGCAAGAAAAACTAAGCATAAAAATTTCCAACAATCAACCCCCACATTAGGCAGGCCACTGACCCAACAAAAAATACTCGTGCAGAGGATATTTAACTAAACCAACTGATAAAAAAGAAACACTTGAAAAATAGCAGAAGGTCCTAGGCATGATTAAATCTCATTGTCATTATATTTGTCCTATTTTGAACCCCCTACTAGCTTTGTCTAACTCCAACTCAATGGGGTTTTGATATCCTCTATGCTAGATATTTTTGAGCATAGGGATGCGATATGGGAATTTTGAAGCCTAATTAATGCATTTAATATGGGATTTGGATATTTAGTCTAATATTGAACATTGAGACCCTTTTATACTAACCCAACAATTGGCTTCATTTTTCTTAATTGGAGTCGATTCCTTAGATTTTGAATCCTCAATAGTCATTGGGATTTTCCCACCATGTTTGGATCTCAAGCTCAAGCTCTTGGACCACCTAGTATGCTTTTCACTATTTCTTGAGCTAGTGCAAGAGGAGGTGCCTTTAGTAGGGGTAACACCAATTTTCTCACTAGATTTGAAATCGGGCAAAAGGTAATATTCATGAAAATCAAACTCATTGTTATTTGATGGGTCAGGGGAGGCCACCACCAGTAGGATCGAGGGTAGGGTTTTTAGAATCTCATACCCCAACAAGCCTCTTAATTTAGCAACATGATAAAAAAATAATTTGATTAAACCTTGGTGCAAGGTGTCAAAACTATTACCTCTCTTGATCTTGTTAATTGCTCTCTCTAAATATTTAAATAGGAATGAGAGGATATTCATAGGCCTATTTTTATGGAATTGATTGAGAAACATCAAATGTAAGCTCCTTAAAATATCCTTGTTATCATCTAGGTAAATAATTGCACCACAATTAAGGCTACTTTGTCGTAGGGCTCCTTCAAGGAGTCTCTCCTAAACCCATTTTGATATCTCTCCAAATTTTCTTCCTCGCTCAGGAAATTTTGGACTTCCCTTGCCAAGGAATGTTTCTCCCTATTATGGCAAGCCCAATTAGTTGGTAAACCTATAACCTCCACAATAAGGTGAATTAATAATTCAAACTCCAAATTTCCCACTTTAACTTCCCTATTATGCCAAGTGTATGCAATGTGCCAAGCCAAATGCAAGTTATGGTCGTTGAACTTCTCCAAGCAGGACAACACTCCTCATTTATTCAGTATTTTCTTCAAATCATCATCCAAGGAAGTATGGCTTGGTTCTAGAACTATTTTAGAAGCCCTATTAGAGCCCTTATCATACTTCTTAGCTGAGCCCTTACTACAATCCATGGTAGCCTTCCACCACTCTCTCAACTAAAAAATCTCAACTTGTTAAACTTAGACCAAAGATACTCCTGATATTTTTCCAAGGGATGAGATATGAGCTAATGATATATGTGAATATGGAAACAAAAAATGATCCAAAGCTTAATCCAATCACGATATCCCTCAGTCCACCTCATGACTATTAATAAAAATAATAATTGACAACATACACACCTATTTTTGGATTTACGCACCCTGCTATTGCATGTCAACTCTACACCCCACACCTCTCTAGTTTGAAGAAGACCAAAAAATAATCAACCAATGTGGAAAGAAAATCAAAATAGAAACTTTCTATGATTGTCCCCATTGTTATACTAATCAATCTCCCCTCTCAACTGGCACTCAACACAAGAGGAAAATTGAATAATTTCAATGATAGGTCTAGAATACCATGAATTGAAGCTCTCTTTAGTCCCATTTATCTCCAAATCATGTCTCTGAGTCCACCACCTTTTGGAATTATGACTCCAATATATGCCCCATGCATGACTACCTAATCTCCCATTCCAACACCACACCTTCCCAAAAATACACATGTGACCATCAATATGGCTTTTTTTCTAGGCCTGACTATATTGCCACCCTTGATTACCATTTTTCCACATCGACAACCACCATGTCGTACAAAATAATCTCTTAAGATTAAGTGTCTAGGCCAATGCCCCTATTTTAGGTTGATTTTTACAACCCCTATAAAATTGCACAATTAAGGATATTAAGCTTCAAGTATGACCCTCTAGCACCCAATTTAACCTGTTCTAGAAGTTTGCCTTACCCCATTTAAACTTCTTCCACATCATGGATCCTTATGAGAATTGGTCAACATCAAAGTATCAAAAATAGTGCCAAAGGGATAGGCATTCAAAAATTTGAATGGGGATAAGTTAGAGGGACTATATCTTGACCAATCCCTAACTCCATAAACACCATCGAATATGCTTGATAGGCTAAACATCCTCTACCAAGGGGTATTACATTGGGACCTGAAGGGACCATCAACCATACTCTAAATCATAGACACCTTGAGGGAAATCCTATGTCCAAATGGTTAAACCATCCCAACTCAACCTTAATTTTTTTAGGAGGTAAACTTCTTTATTACCTTCCCTGTACACATGCTTGACAACCACTTCATTGAAAGTCTAGAGAATTATTTTAGATTTCAAGATCATATTTGCAATGGAGTAGCTAGGAGGTTGAGAACTCTTTACCAAGTTGATTATATTCAAGTAATCACCCTCAATGATGAATCTACTCTGGCCTAAAAAACTCAAAAGTGAAACCCCTATAAGAGAGTGCAAACTACAGTGAAGTGATTAGGCTGAGTTCCTAAATTTTTATGAAAAGCTAAAAGAGGTTTATCTCTGCAATTTTTTATGAAGCCTACTACACCAGCCTCTCTTGGGTTTCCTTTTAAATCCCCATTGAAATTGAGTTTTAACTAGCTTGTCAGGGTGGTCCCAAGTAATGAACCTCCTCCTGACCATGATAATTTTTATTTGTTGGTCTAGGACCCTACCGAATCTAGGGGAATAGTAGAGATATTCTCAACTACTACCACTAGTATTTTGGCACAGATAAAGGGATAAAATTGGATTTATTGTTAAACACCTATAGATTCCTTTCCTTCCAGATACACCACATGATGTGAGCCAAACTAAAGGACCAAAAAAGGTATAAATGAGGGGTAGAGAAGGGAATATACCATTGCATGAGAAGGTCAAAAACCAGATGGGGGTAGACCCAATAGATCTCAATGACAAAGAAATAAGAAAAACCTCCCTAGATAATGGACACAGAGTGAAGAGATGTTGCAATGACTCAACTTTTAGGCCACACAAAAAACACCAATTAAAGATATGCAAATTGTGAGACTGAAGATTGTTTATGGTTAAGATTTTATTTTGAATAGATAGCCATAAAAAACATTGATCTTAGGGGTTAGAACTTTATGCCACACCAAATGACTCAAAAACTAGGGAGGACCAAGGTCCTCTAAAATAAAGTACATTGATTTCACTAAAAAGGCACCTAAGCTTTCCTTTTTCTAAAACATGTTATCAACTTCTTCAAAATATTTGACTACTTATAATTTTATAAGATCAAAAATGTTCTTGAGGGACACCTTCTTCACTTGAAATAAAACTACATTGTTCATAGATCTCCATCTCTTCCTATTATTTACAATCTCGATATAGTCCACCACCTTTGATTCGAGGGTCTACCTATAGAAGCCTTCAGCTACTGCTAAATATGGAAAGGATGCCAGTGGTTGTTCCAATATCTAGAGATCTTACCAAAAGTTAATAAGACTACCATTTACCACATTCCATATACCTTCCTTAGAGATAATGCTCTTGGAATTGATGAGGCTAAGCCAAAATGCTAACCCAGAGCTAGGGGAATTTTTCAAAAGGAAGTCCCTTATATTATTCAAATATTTTACCTTAATAATATCCACCTAATCAGCCTAATCCCTCTACACCAAATACCATAATTGCTTTGCTAATAGAGCCTTGTTCATATGACCCACCTTCCTAAGCCCTAAACCTCCAAATTATCTTCAACTGTAAATTTGGTCCCAAACAACCAAGTGAAAACTCTTTTTCTCTTTTGATCCAAATCCAAAAAAGGACATTTGGGCTTATTTTAACTTTTGCACAATTTTGCTTGGCATTTTGAAAATAAACATAAAGTAAACTGGTATACTCTGGAGATTAGTTTTAACCAACAAGGCCTTACCTACTTGGCTTTATAGGGCTCCTTTCCAACTAGCTAGTCTGTGTTGCACCCTTTCAACCATTGACTACCAAAGCAACTCCTTGCAACTCCCTTTAAACAAAGGGAGTCCAAGATAGACAGGGGGAAAATTGTTATCTTGTAGCCCAAATCAGTAGTTATTATTCTATTTGGTGATCGGAGTTCTCAAGAGAAAATTTTGCTCTTCAAATAATTGACTTTCTGACCTGCTGCCTCTTCAAACCAAATAAGAATATCTTTGATCGCATGGGCCTAAGAGATAGAGGCAAGGAAGGAGAGAAGAGTGTTGTTTGCAAATTGATGATGAGTGATCGGGTCCACACTCTCAGAGTTGGTTTAATACCCACCATAGAGGAAGAGGCCTTAAGTATCCTTCCCAAGGCCTCCGCCATGAGGATAAAAAGGTATGGGGAGAGAGGATATACTTTTTGAATACCCCAATAACTATGGAAGTAACAAGTAGGACAATCGTTCATTAGAAATAAGAACCTAGCCAAAGAATATAGAATTTAATCATAGTTAGCCACTTCCTATAAAATCCAAATATCTAGAGAACCTTGAGGAGAAGGTCCTATGAGACCCTATCATAGGCCTTATTCATGTCTAGTTTGAGGAAGGCCCTTGCTTAGGAAATTCATGGACTGAGATTACCCCATCCAGGATTTGTCTAAAAGTAACAAAACCACTGTGGGTGTGGTTGATCATCTGAGGAAGAAGATGTTTGATCCTGTTAGCCAAATATTTGGTTAGGATTTTAAAAATAGTATTACAAAGGCTTATCAGGCAAAAATATTTAAAATAAAAGGCTCTTGTTGACTTGGGAATAAGAGATAAAAGGGTGGAATTGAAAGATCCTGGGAATGATCTTGAGCTTTGTATTTCCTATAGAGCCTCTCAAATCTCCCTTCCCATAAAATACCAAAACTTTTAGAAGAAAATTAGGGGGAATCCATCCGTCCCAGGAGCCTTCAGCCCTTCTATAGAAAAGACTACTTTTTTATTTCACCATATTTGAACGGGCTATTTAGTTGGAGGTTCATGTCTTTCATCACCAAACGTGGGATATCCTAGAGAAGCTTATCCTCAACTACAACACTTCTCACAGACATCTCATAGATGAGGGATTGGAAAAAATAAACAACCTCATACCATATTATAAAATCCATCATGAAGAGAGATATTTACATAAGGACCCTCAAGATCCATTTATTTAAATAATGTTAATAACTACATGATATACTTTTTTATTATAAAGACTAAATGAAATACATTTATATAGGCTCAACTTGACGTGGTGTATGGTTAATATTAACCATACTTTACAAAATAACAATAAAACATCCCAATGACAAAATACACGCTAACTATAAGATTGTTGCAAAATATACTAAAGGTCACACAAGTAGGGTTATATGTTCTAATATGTAATTGTCTCATTAAGGAAGTATATTCAAGTTAAATACTTAGGTCAACATTAAGAACTTATGAAGGCCACATGACATCCAAGTACCCAAGGTTGTCAAACCTTGGACATAAACATTTTGATAATTAAAGACACTCAATATTCTCTAATGTTTTAGAAGGGCTTAAAGAGCGTATATCTATACTAATTGCAACATGAAATCAAATTGAAAGCAAAGAACATGTATAACCAAATTTGCAATAAATAATGTCTCCTTTGTATTAATCAATGAAAATTGGTTACATATCCATCCCTCTTAGGGATACCAATGTTTGATACAATGAATACAATTGTGTTGATACCCCTAAACGAGGTTGATATACTCTAAATGCTCTTTAGGTCTTCATCAACTTTGCGTGAGGGCTTACTAGGATGCCTCCTTCTCCATTTTCAAGAGGAATGATGTTGAATAGTGCTTTGAATCTTGGAAGGATCTGTCACCTGCATACAAGAAACAACAGAACATGTCAAAAGCATATGCAACCTCTCATGATGAGGCTATTGTCCAAGAAATGCAAGAAATGAAGTAAACATGTAATAAAAAAATGAAAATATGTAAATATGCTCAAATATGCTTATGAAATTGATATTAAAACATAAAGCATAGCATAAACATGTAAAATATCCTAGCAATGCTTAATATCTTGCAATTAGAGCATGAAATAACCTAATCTATGGAACTTGCAAGGAAAGTATAATAAGTATAAATGGAGGTAAAGCTACCTATGATGCTGCTAATTAACCATAGAAATTTTTACAATATGACTAATCTATGATAGATTAACCTAAATGTATATTAAGCAAAGTAATTCTATGGCTAAAACAAAGAAATGAGGGCAACCATAGTCGTGGGTGTTTAAAGTAGTCGGCTCTGTTAGCCGTGGTTGATAGTCACAACTAAGCTTGTAGGCCACTGTTGACAATAGTGACCATGGGTAAAGTATATTTGCTCTTAAACCAGGGTTGGAAATACTCAAATCCTTTGTATGATTGATATTCAAGGGTCACCTTTGTATCTGGACATAGATTTGGCATTGAATTTACTCGAATTCACGTTGGATTGTTGTGGAATAACAAGGTTTACTTCTCTATCCTTTGGAAGCTCCATTGTTACAAAGGTAAGTGTTAAACTGGAATTGGGCAGCATCTCCATACTCTCCACAGGTTGCAATTGACTATCCAGTTTGGCAGGGCTTCACTACAATGCAATTCAGATCCTAATTACCTCTTTAATGGGTCTATAAATAGACTCCCCAAATCCCAATCTTGGCTTCTCAAGGAAGCCAAGATCAATAAATGCTAGACTGAAGTAGTTGGATGGAACCTTCTGGAGGATTCGTAGTCCATAACCACTTGGATTGGTTGTAAATATTATTGGAAAAACCAATTTGGCTCGACTCAGGAGGCCAAAACAATTACAGGGCTAGTCCTTGTTGCTCAACGCGACTAGGACTCTAGCCATGGTTGTCAACCATAGCTAAGATCTTAGCTATTGATGTCATCAACATCTAAGGCTGAATAGGCCTAGGATACCTAAAATAAATGGTTATAATCATTGCTTAGCCTTGGGAGGGCCCAAGGTCTTTCATATGGTCTACAAGGATTCCCATATGAGTAGTCTCCTAAATATGACATATTTTAGGTGTCTATAGATGCCCCTTTTGGGATGCATTATGGTAAAACATGACACTGATCAAAAATAGATCACCTAAAACCATGTTGTAGGTTGATTTATGATCATTGGTTTGATCAACATTAGATGCCCCAATCCTGCAAAGGATGCACATCTTAGAATCATTGCTTCCAACGGGATGGAAGGCTTAATTTTTTTAAAGCTTTTGCATATCTAGATACAATCGGGTAGCATCAGTGCTACTTAGTTCGATAGATGGATCACTACAAGATTTTAAACTAGCATATTTGCTTTTTCCCCAGCAAAAGGGTAAGCTTATGATAGTTTTTAGCAATGATTCGTAAGATGAATGCAATTTACATGATCGAGTGATCCTTCATTGATTTTTATTATGAATTTGATATTATGGCTACCCCCTCAAGTGATGAGTCGACGAGGAAAAGGACAAGTGATGAAAGCAATGAGTCACTTGACCAAGATGAATAATTTGGACAATTCAAGGCTTTTGCATGTTGTTATATGGCAATTCCTATTACAATGGTGATTTCAATTGTTAATAGTAATTGTACATCTCTATCCCATGGAGCAATCTGACCATAATGGCCTTCTTAGGAAATCAAGATGATATCAATTCCCATTAAGCTTATGGTGAATCACTATGTTTGATGATTTGCTAAAAATATCATAGAAGAAATGAATGAATGCCTCATTCTCATGGGGCAGTCTAGTCACAATGGCCTTCTTTGAGATTGAAATGAAGTCATTTCAATTCAGCGATAACTAATTTGGTTCAAATGGCCTTATGGTAATTTACTCATATTGCCAAATTGCATGGAGCACAAGTTGTTGCAACTGCCAAGTGTACAGTATAAATAACTGGATACAAGACTCAATTGAAATTTTTATTGTTATTTGATTATTTTTGTGATTTTGTGATTTATGATGAGAATTCATAGAAGAAAGGAAATGAACACCTCGTTCTCGTAGAGCAGTATGATCGCCATGTCTTTCTTGGGGATTGAAAGAAAGACATTTCAATTCATCCATGAATATTTAGGTCAAATAGCCTTATGGTAATTCACTCATCTTGCTGGAGTGCATGGATTGTAAGTTGCTACAACCACAAAGTGTATAGGGCAAATAACTAAATATGAGGCACATTTAAAATTTTGTTGTTATTTGATTTTTTTTGTTATTTTTAAATTTTTTGAGAAGATTTCATAGAAGAAATGAAATGAATACCTTGTTCCCATGGAGCAGTTTGGCTGCAATGGTCTTATTCAGGAGTGAAGTGAAGACATTTCAACTTGACGATGAATGATTTACCTCAAATGGCCTTATGGTTATTTACTCATCCTTCCCGATTGCATGGAGTGCAAGTTGCTGAAACCACCAAGTGTATAGGGTAAATAACTGAATACGAGGTACATTTAAAATTTTGTTGTTTTTTGATTATTTTTTTTGTTATTTTTGAAATTTTTCATGATTATGGACCTATAGATAGGCTTAAATGTCCATTATAAAACTCCTTATAGTGAAAATATATGTGCACTTATAACTTGATCAAAGAACTAGGGCATATTTGGAGCCTTTTGGGATTAACCAAAGGAAACTAAACATCTTTGGAGCCTTTTGGGATTGACCAAAGAAAATGAAACATCTTTGGAGACTTTTGGGATTGACCAAAGAACTAGGGTGTCTTTGGAGCCTTTAGGGATTGACCAAAGGAAACAGGGCTTCTTTGGAGCCTTTTGGGATTGACCAAAGAACTAGGGTGTCTTTGGAGCCTTTTGGGATTGACCAAAGAACTAGGGCATCTTTGGAGCCTTTTGGGATTGACCAAATAATTAGGGCATCTTTGGAGCATTTTGGGATTGACCAAAGAACTAGGGCATCTTTGGATCCTTTTGGGATTGACCAAAGGAAACAAAACATCTTTGGAGCCTTTAGGGATTGACCAAAGGAAACTTGGGATTGACCAAAGAACTAGGGTGTCTTTGGAGCCTTTTGGGATTGACTAAAGAACTAGGGCATATTTGGAGCCTTTTGGGATTTACCAAAGAACTATGTCATCTTTGGAACATTTGGGAAGAACATTTGGGATAGACCAAAGAACTAGGGAATCTTTGGAGCCTTTTAATATTGACCAAATAACTAGGGCATATTTGGAGCCTTTTGGGATTGACCAAAGAAATAGGGCATCTTTGGAGAATTTTGGGATTGACCAAAGAATAACTAGATTTTCTTTTAAAATAGTTTCTTAAAATAAAAATAAAGGAAAAAGGAAAAAAAAGAGAATATGACGAAAGATAGGAATGGAGATTGAAATAATTGATTGATAGGAGGAAAGCAATTGATTAGGAAGGCTTGCTACCTTGATTTACTCCATGTTGCTTGATTTTTAAATTGCTGATTTGGAGGAAGTATGATACTAATAATGCCCTAGTTGATGCTTACAACTATTTTTGTTTTGATTTTATGTTTATGTGATGCACATGGATGCAATGCTTATATGATGTTTGATTATGCTATATGGATGCGATGTACTAATGACATGCACTAGCTAGATGATAGATGTATACTTAGATGCTATGATCTAGATGTATAGATGCACTATTATGTATGCATATATGGATGCAATGGTGAATGTTAAATGTATGTTTAATTTATTTCAATTGTTTATGCATTTAATCTATGTGATATGATATGATAGATGATATGTGATGTGATGCATTAATTACATGAGGATGATCTAATGCAAATGAACCTGTATGCTTTAATCACTTAAAATATAAGGAATGAATCTAATATGTGTTTAACAAACTAATGGATGACACCACAGAATGTATAAAAATCATGAATGTAAATGGTAACTCTTATCATAAGAATTAATCATTTAAGCATCCATATGTGAGATGAGATGATGTGAGATGTATGTGTTTCTCCTATAAGCTTTTGTAAATTAAAAGATATGCACAAAATAGTCAGTGGTCATCTAAATATCATTGTTGATATCCATCCATATCTATCCTATTTCATGAACATCCCTTAATAAACAAAACCTCATAAAAAATTGTGATTGATTGATGAGATGATTTGTTGCTATAAGGGATTTTTGAGGTTTTCCATGAGACTCAAACACCCTAGTTGATTAATCAAAAGTTGTATAATGACTATACAAGACTCCTGAAAGATAAAATATTTTGTTATGAAGACCAAGATATTCATTATCCCTGTGTGTGCAAATGAATATATTAGATGAGACATAAGACTACCTCATTTCCAGGAGAGATTCATTCAGCCCATTGTTGTAATGAGGATCACCAAATGTTCATCATGATCCTAAGTTTGGATGTAGTTGGACTAGACTACTAGGTAATACAGGCCACCTAAAGCTAGCTCATTTGTAAATTGCTTAGAACTACCCCAATGCCAGGGGGATTCATTCAGCCCATTGTTGTATTGGGGATCACTCAATGGCTTCGAGTACTGACCATTCTAAGGATTCAAGATCTTCACCCCCTTATTTTCTTCACATTTATTGGGATACTTGCTCATGCTTAGTGATGAAAATCACTATTTATTTTGCATTTTTTTTTAGCAAGGGATTTTGCTTTGATTTTGGGATTTTGCTTATTTTGTATGAAAGCAAGGGATTTCTTTGGGTAGGGGGAGCTTGTCCTTTTTTCAATGATCAACACTCTAGACCATGCGCATCACAAGATGAGCAAGTAAAAACCTTTCACTTAAGGTGACTAGGACCACTTTGTAGTGTTCATATTTCCTTGTCCAAACTAGGATTGTTAATGTTTAATTAGTGATGGGATTTTGACATATGCTAGGTGCTATCAAAACTAGACCTCATCTCCAAAAGCAAAGATAGCTTTCTACAAAATCTGAGAAGATCACTAGGTATGGCTGAATGACCAAAAAACCCTAGTATATTCCTTATAGCAATAGGAAGGGTTGTGTTGAAAAACATAATTACTCACAAGGGTGATGGATGATGATGATGAATAGATGCATGATTAAGATACAAACGTGGTGTCATTTGTAAGATTGTAAACACAACCTATCCTAATGCAAGTGCAATGGATGAAAATACCTAATGCAATGCAATTAAATGAATGCATATGCAAAATGAAATGCATAATGTAAATGTTTTTGTATTTTTGATGTTTTGCAATGTTTTTGGATTTTATTGCTTTTTGATTTGTTTGGATTTTTGTGTTTTAAATTGTTTTTGAATTTTGAATTTTATGTATGAAACACCTTTAGATGAAGAATTTTGAGAGGTTCAAGCTCTTCAACACCTTCTAGCGATGTTAGGTGATAAGTACCAGGTCCTATCTTCTCTGAGATGATAAATGGACCTAACCAATTGGCCATAAATTTGTCTCATAGATGCGACGGTAGGTTTGAGTTCTGTTGGTTCTCTTTTAGCACAAGATCCCCAAATTTAAAGTCTCTCAAGTGGACTTTATTATTGTAAGCTCATTTTAGGTAATCTTGGTAAACTCGGAGATGCTCAAGAGCATTCACACGATGTTCATCAAGAAGCATCAATTGGTCTAGGTGAGCTTGCCATGCAGTGTCATCATCGATGAACTCTTTCAATGTGATGCACAATGTTGGAATTTCCAATTCCAAGGGCATGATGGCCTCAATGCCATATACTAGTGAAAATGGGGTTGCCCTAGTGGGCATCCGTATACTAGTTCTATAAGCCCATAAAGCAAGAGGTAACTGAATATGCCAATCTTTATGGTTTTCTTGAACAGTTTTCTTTAAGATTGCTACCACTATTTTGTTAGAGGCCTCTGCTTGCCCATTTGCTTGTGGATAATATGGAGTTGCAAAACTATGTTGAATATTATACTTGGACGTTAAAGCCCTTACAATTTTGTTCTTGAATGAAGTTCCATTATCTGATATTATCTTGGATGGGATCCCAAAATGACATATTATATTATGGAGTATGAACTCCATAATACATGCTCCTATCATTGTAGTTAAAGGGATTGCTTCCACCCATTTGGTAAAGTACTCAATGGCCATTATGATAAATGTGTGTCAGCCCAAAGATGAGGGAGAGATCTTACCAATTAGATCAAAACCCCACTGAGCAAATGGCCAAGCCGCTTGGATGGGTTGTAAGGCCTACGATGGTAGGTGCATAATATTAGCATGATGTTGACATTTGATGCACTTCCTAACATACATTGTGCAATCCTTCTCCATAGTGGGCCAATAATAACCCATTCGAAGGATGCGCTTGATAATGGCCATGCCACTAAAATGGCCACCACATGTACCATCATGAGCTTGTGAAATCACCCAAGATGATTCTTGGAGCTCAAGGCAATGAAGGAGAATTCCATCATAGCTACGATGATACAAGATGTCTCCTAGCAAGACATATCTAGTCACTTTTTGTTTAAATGCTCTTTTTGTAGCATGCGATAATCCCTGTGGGATTACTCCAAGTTTAAGGAAATCATGTAATTGTGATAACCAATCTTGATAAGCAACAACTTCAACTGAATGAATGACATGTTCCCACTACAATTCGACTTGTACAAAAGTAGATTGGGAAACAACCTTATGGAGAATAGTGGTACCATTCTCTGTAGGACCCTACGAAAGCAAAGATCCCCAAGGTGCCTTCTTCAGAAAGTCTCTAGCTCTATAGAACCATTCATGGTTTGGTTCTATCTGAATCATGTGGACTGATTCTTGATTATTTTGTGCCTCACATCATATCATGGATTGTGATAGCATTTTCACTTGGATGGTAGTGAAGTCAGTAGATAGATTCTAAGGGATTAAGGATCCCAAATATGCCATGGTATCTACAAATCTATTGGATATTCGAGGGATTACCTTGATGTCATACCATTCCAATTGGGCTAGGTAAGTGTCCACAAGTTCTTTATATACTTTCAATATGGGACATCTACACTGATAGATCCCCTTAACTTGATTAACAATGAGCAAGGAGTCACCAAAGATATTTAACTTTCTAATCTTCATGGTGAGCATTGTTTGGAGACCCAAGATTAGGGCCTCATATTCAACATTGTTGTTGGTGCAAGGGAAATTGAGTTTAAATGAAAAGGGCATTGGAGCACCTTGTGGCATGAAAAACATAATCCCTACACCACCCCTTGCTCACATTTGGAACCATCAAAGAACAAAGACATATCGGCTTGATTATCTAGTTCTTCGAGTTTAAGTGACTCCGATAATGCAAAGACTACATCATCAAGAAGCTCTATGATGAGAGGCCTATGATCCTGAAGAGGAGCCTCTACCAGTTGATCTGCTATGACTTGTCCCTTGATAGAATTTTGACTGATGAATTCTAGGTCGAATTCTATCAATAGCATGATCCACTTTGTAGTACATGTATTATGATATGTCTTGCTCATCATATACTACAAAGGATTTTGTTTTGATACTACATATGTCGTATGGCTCAACATATAGTGGTGCAACTTCTTCATCGCAAAGACCACTGCTAAGCACAACTTTTCTACATATGCATATCATAGCTCATAACTGACCAGGGTTCGACTGATATAATATATTACTTGCTCTTTGTTTTGCATGTTCTTCTAGGCTAGCATGGTTCCCAATGCAAAGTCTATGGTAGATATATACAGCAAAAATGGCACATCTGGTCTAGGTGGAGCTAATACTAGTGATGATGCTAGATATTATTTGATCTCAATGAAGGCTTTTTGATAGTCCTCATCCCAATTAAATGGGACCCCCTTATGTAGTAGTCGATTCATGGATCAATATTTATCCGATAACTATGCGATGAAGTACTTTATGGATGCTACCTTGCCCTATAGGCTTCTTAATTCCTTGATGTTTGTGGGAGGACACATTTCTAATATAGCCTTGACCTTCACTAGGTCAACTTTGATCCCTCATTTAGAAATGATGAATCCCAAGAGTTTACCTAAAGTTACACCAAAGACGCATTTCTTGGGGTTCAACCTGACATTATGCTCTATCAAGTGATCGAAGACTTTCCTTAGAACCTCGATATGCTCTTCATACAACAATGACTTGGCCAGTAAGTCATCGATATAATATTCTAAGATTTTATGCATATAGTCATGAAAAATATATGTCATAGCCCATTGATATGTGGCACCAACATTTTTGAGGCCAAATGGCATAACTTTGTAGCAAAATGTTCCCCATGGAGTGGTGAAAGCAGTTTTATGTTGATCTTCTAGTTTAATCTAAATCTGGTTGTAACCAAAAAAACCATCCATGAGAGAAAGCATTTTATGACCTGCAGTTGCATCTACAAGAGCATCGATATTAGGCAATGGAAATGAATCCTTGGGTGTTGCCTTATTGAGGTCTCTAAAATCCATACAAATGTGGATTCTTCCATCAGGTTTTCCTATGGGTACCATGTTTGATACCCATTATGGATAGTCGATGGGAATTATGAACTCTACATCCAACAATTTTTGTAGTTCATATTTAACCATCAAAGTGATGGTTGGATGCATCTTCCTAAGTTTTTGCTTGACCGGTTTCTTGGTAGGGTCCAACGAAAGGTTATGAGTAACCAATTTTGGATCCAGACCTGGCATGTCCTTGTAGGTCCAAGCAAAGAGATCAGGTCTCTCTTTCAATAGAGGAATGAGGTTGGCACGCTCCTCAGGAGATAAGCTCTCTCTAAATTTAACCTTCCTTGGATTGGTGGGATCATCACTGATATCCACTTCGAAGGTTTCCTCTATTGACATATGTGACCCCTCCTCAAGTTGGTGAGGTGTAGGGATCAAATGGATGTCATATACTAGGTTTAAAGGTTCCACTGAATTGAGATTATCCTCAGCATGATAAACATCATATGCACAACCTAGTGCAAAATGAAATGGTTGTAACATTTCTTCATTGGGGAAGAAATATTTAAGCTCTAAGGGTGAATTGGCATGATCAAAATCAATGGCCTCAGGATTGAGGTACAAAGGTTTCGAAGGGTCAGATGGATTATGAAGTGGAGTGGTCAAATCGATGGAGACCATGTTGATGGAATGGAAGAAATCTCCAGGACCACATGGATGCAACACACTATCTCTAGATTTCTCCCCCTACTCTAGATGTGGCTCAAGAAGAATGGGGATTATTGGGTCTACTCTAGGAATAGACATAACAATTGGATCCTCAGGGGGAAGCAATTGCCTTAAGTTGGAAGGACCAAGAAAAGCCATATGATATATCTCTTCCAGATTCACTAGCCTTCTTTGGATGGGAGGACCTGGGAATACCACATGATAAATTGGTTCCATGTCCATAGGTTCCCTAAGATGACGGAGATGTCGAGGCCCTAGATAAGCCATATCTATTTCATCCTCATATTCCTCATCATCTAAGAAATATTCTCCATCATCTTCTTCAGAATTATATTCTAGTCCACCTCTCTCAGATGGATTCTTGACTCACCTTCCTCATAAGTGCTTCTGATTATTTCTCTTTTACAAAATGGGTACATTTAATTTTTCAATCAATTTAAAAAAAGAACTAGCCTCCAAAAATGTTATCATGATAGACCAAGGGTGGTTCTATGGAAACCATGGTCACCGACTAGTTACCCCTTCGATAATGTGAAGGGTTAGGATGGTATGGGTTCCAATCAACATCCATCCCCATGCTTAGGTTTAGGTGATCTAGAGATATAGCTAATAACTCATCCTGACCTCCTATGTCATAACCTAATCTGAACCTATCATATAGTTGATAATGTGGTTGATACGAAGTTCGATACCCTTGTTCAAATAAACCCAATCTATAACCATGCCAATGGTAACGATCAAAATAATGAAGGGTATACTCTAGGTTTGAAAGATAATGAATATTCATAATAAATGGTTCATCATCATCTTCTTCTATGGGTGAATGATCTGCAAGTTGATCTAAACCTCCATAGATGAAGTTAGTCTGATTAGGTGGCACCCCTAGTGGTACCACCATCCCAATAGGAAAGCGATGGGCTTGAGGCCTACCCATATCCTATGTAGATTCTATGATTGGCATAAAAGTTACATTCTACACTAGGTATTCAGCTAACCTAGGTTGACTAAGTGAATCATCACCTATGGTGCAGATGATGCAATTGAAGACACAAGTGAGGCAGGCTGAGGTACCTCCTCGACTATATTTTGTGAGTTTCCCTCCTCCATGGGATTTGGGATCTCGATAGTTGCTATGTTGGGGATTTCCTTAGACTCTTTTTCACCCAACACTACCTTTAGCTTCTGATCATTCTTGAGCTTTGTCGATGTCGTAGGCTTCTCAAAAGTAGTCATTGTATTTGAGGTTGGTCATGGTGCCGATGTTGAAGGACCGACACACTACCTTTGAATTACCCACTAGATGTTTGATAGGCGATATAGGTCTAATATCTAGATGTGTATATGGGAGGATGAAGTCTCCTAACAAATCAACTTGATTAACATACTTAAATGGCTCTTCATCTGAAGGGACCACATGCACTTGTCCCTCATGCACATATTTGATACATTGGTGCAAGATCAAGGGGATGCATTACATATCCCTTATCCATGGTCAACCTAGGAGAATATTATATTACATAGCACCCTCTAGCATATGACACATCATAGGGATGGTTTTTAGCCCAACCTAAATAGGAAGGACTATAGTGCCTACTATCGAGCACAACGCATCATTGAAAGCTCGTAGTGTAAAAGTAGAAGGTACGATATGTGACTTAGGCAATTTTAGATGTCCCAAGGCCTTCATGGTGATTATGTTGATCGATGATCCTATATCAATCAACACCCACTTGAATGGAGTGTGGTTTACACATGCAATGATGTGAAGCGGTGGGTCCACTATAGCAGTGGAAACTATCTTGATTTCATGATCATAAAATTGGATCACAGGTTCCTGGCACTACTGCACATGCCCCACAAAATTAGTGAAAGCTTTAAGATCTTGGGGTTGAACTTCAATGGCCCTTAAGATGTCCATTAGCATCTCCTTATACCTAGGAGACTATTATATTATCTCATATATTGATAATTTAGTTAAGGTCATTTGTAGACTCTAGATGAGTCTATTCCTTATTATCACCATCGATCTTATTGGTGGGCCTAGCAAGGGGTTCTATGTTAGCCTTTACTGAGGTACAACTTAAATTTAAATTGGTGCTAGAGGAGGATCTAGTTGATTGTACCTCCTATTTTTGGTGACCACATTCACCATACCAATAAATCCTTGCATAGGTGGTTCAATCCACACTTGATTGACTTATCCGACATTGTTCCTCGATGGCTCATGATTCGGTAAGGGATTTTTGAATATTCCCATATTTTGGTTATCTAGAGCCAAAGGATTATCAATTATCAACTCATTCCTATCAATCATATTTTGTACCACATGTTTGAAACCATGGCACACTTTGATATCATACCCCTTTTATCTATGGTATGGGCAGTAATGATCTTCCCTATATCCTTTCGATTTAGGGTGATTAGGATCGAGCAATTGAACTTTGAGTAATGTTAAGGCCTTAGCCTCACACAATTGATTGAATATCGATGCCAAAGTCTCAGACAATGGCATAAATTGGTGAGGTGGGTGACATTCTTTGTCCTTGCCCTACTTTTTTTGTTGCACTGATTATATTGCATAGGGGGAGGTTGTGCTTGATAGTTTTATAGTTGTTAGCCCTTATCCCCTTTTGAAGGTTTAACACAACTTGATTCACATGTGTAGGCTTGGCCTAGTGATTCTGATTCTTCATGTTCTTATTGTTCCACTCCTTTTTATTCGGAGTTTCAAGTCACCTTCTTGTAACTTGATATCCTCTATGACCTTGGCTTGCACCAAAGCCTCTTCGAATATTTGGTATTGTTATAGTTGTAATAATAGTGAAATGTGTTTCATGCAGCTCTTGGTAAACATCCATATCAACTCTATAGTTGGGATGGAGAAGGGAAGTTTAGCCATCAATTTCCTCCATCTATTTCCAAATTTCATGACTAGCTCATCATCATATTGCTTTAAAGTAGCCAAGTCAGACAGATTGGTCTTCTTCTTGATGCCAAAAGAAAAGCATTCAAGAAATGCATTCACCAGCTATTTAAAGTTGGTGATGCTATACCTCTTCAATTGATTAAACCATTCTAAGGCTAGGCCTAAAAGGGTTATCACAAAAGTTCTTAGTAATAAGGCATCATTATTCTAAATCTGGAAACATAGATTCATAAAGCTAGTCACATGCTCTTGTGCATCATCATCACCCTTGAATTTGTCTAGCTTAGGCATCTCAAAATGCTTGGGATACACTAGGCTAGGGACCGAAGGGCACAGAGGCTCATTGTGAATCTTGTTTAGAGTAGGCTTTTGATAAGTCATCCCCTATTTCTCAATAGCTTTAACCTTTTTAGCAAGGCCTTTGTATGCTTGAGAGGATAAGATTTCCTCTTCTCTAAGAGATCTCTATGGAGCTAGTGGAGGTAGATTCCTTTTAGATCGAGGTGGATGATTGTGCTCATCATCCACATCTACAGAGGAGGGCTCGAGATATTGTTGATCTTGCTCATCCCCCTCTGATTCTTCATACTAACTACACCCAGGTTGTTCTAGCGCTTGGCACTATTGATCCCTTGGAGTATGCTAGGGTGTATGTCGAGTATAATTTTCAATTTGTCTAGGGCACAGTTCTGGCTGTGACACAACACATCTATGGTATTACTCCCTATACTCACTACGAGGAGGTAGATTAGCTTGAGCTAGTCTATCCTCTCTCTTCATACTCCTTCTGATCGAGGATGCATTGTTCTCATAGGTGCTACTCATATAAATATTCTAAGCAACATTTGATATTGAGAGTCCTCATGCTTGAGGTGCTCACGCTCTACATGCACATCTTCCAACTGATCTTGGAATATGCATTATCTTTGTTCTGAAGCCAGCCTATGTGATCGATCTACAAGATCGACTGTGTAAGGCCTTTGACTTTGTAGATCTGTATGAGGGGCCTTATGAGTATGGGCCCCAATAGACTTATCTGCTACACTCTTGCCCTTATCTGTGAAGATGGCATTTGTGTTGTGTTGTTGTCTATGCTCTATGCCCGCATGCGTAGATGGGGCGCGTGCACTACGAGAGCACTTTGAACATTCTCCTAGTTCATGGGTATGCCTCTGTATGTCCTCACTACATGTGCTCTCGAAGTGAGAGTGAGTAGTAGAGGTCCTATACCCTAGTCTTCCTAACACTTGGTCTAGTCCATTGAGTTGACTAGTCTTCCAAGGTTCATTAGGAGGTGTACCATTGACTCCAATAGTGGTGAGATCTATTGTGAACCTTCTAGGTTCATTATGATTTGGAGTCCTTAAGGGTCTACATTCTGATGTAGCCCTATCCTCTTGCCCCTGATTGGGTGGATCTTCTCTATGCCTATCATGTGATGATGGGGGTCTTGAGCCACCCTTAATTCTATCATGAGAGGAGTGTGTATTACATCCTCTAACTGGGGTATTCTGATGAGAACCCCCATGCGTCGAGTTATCACCTCTAATGCTAGTCGAACATCATTTAGAAACATTCTATGTAGGAGGTTCAAGCTCATTATTTTGTGTGTGGTTTGGAGCTTCATTTTCACCTCGATTATGTGTCGAGGGTGGCCTCTCTATGTGTTAACCATGATTTGTGAACTTATCTCGTATGTAAGTTTTAGAGAATACAAAGTATACAAAATGTTTATCTCATTTAAAAATTCTTTGTGTATCCTAAAACTATTTAGTGTGTTTTGATTTGTTGAGTATATAATCTAAATCTCATCATGTTTTACAATTTATTGATGATATTCTTAGATAGTTTAAAGGTTTTCACCTATATACTCACAATGACATAACCCGGTAATGACATCTATCTTTCCCCGAGATATGGAGATGAAATCCATAACCGGACAAGGAGCATAGGTACTACCGATTCTCACCCAACACATCGTGGTCAATGATACACCCCTTCGAAGAGGAATGTATGCTATTTTCCATGGATAGGATAGTTCTTGAATCAGCCTTGGCCATGAATGGGTCTCGATAGTACAATGTCAAATGAGCCAACCAAGTGGTAATGACTTCCACTATTGGTCTCGATCAATGGGTTGGATGTGAGAGCCCAATGTCATTGATGTTCAATTGAATCATGGTGTGTGTGGGTTATTTTTAATTTTGCATAAATGAAATATGCATCAAAAAGCATTCATGATTCTTTTCCTACATGCCTAGAAAATAGCATTTTACTTTCAAAAAGATGCAAGGCTAAATGCTCTTTACTTTCAGAGAATGCACATGCAAAATTAAGATGATATTGGCCTTTGGATAGGCCCCAAGCAAGAAAACCTAACCACACTATTTAACAGTAGTCATTGTTCTGTAAAGCAGGCAATAGTCTCGACCGCTAGATAGAAAAGTAGCTAAGAATCTTAGCTTGGTGACAACAATAGCTAACAGAGTTGGTTGCTGTTGCTAGCAACAAATAAAATTTTTCATGTATTTTCCCTTAAATTTTGCTATGTGGCCTAATTAAAGCCTAAAAGAAAAAAAAAAAAAAAAAAAGAGGACACCTACCTAGAAATCCTCATCTGAAGTAGAAGCAGGTTGCTTACTACTTTTCCAATTTTTTGCTAGTCGTTGTTGCTCAGGGCAGCTAGGATGCTAGTCTATTTAACCATGTGAGACATGCACCATCTATTCAAATGGTAGTACCTACACAAAAAAAAAAAAAATAAAAAGACAAAATGTAGGGTTTCCACCATGATCGCCACTATAGAAAGGCTTAAAAGGGTATATCTACACTAATTGCAACATGATAATCAAATTGAAAGCAAAGAACATGTATAACCAAATTTGCAATAAAGAATACCTCCTTTGTATTAATCAATAAAATTTGATTACATATCCATCCCTCTTAGGGATACCAAGTTTGATACATGTATACAATTGTTTTGATCCCCTAAAAAGGGTGATATACTCTAAATGCTCTTTAGGTCTCCACCAACTTTGCGTGAGGGCTTACTAGGATGCCTCCTTCTCTATTGTCAAGAGGAATGATCTTGAATAGTGCTTTGAATCTTGGAAGGATCTATCACCTGCATACAAGGAAACAACAAAGCACATCAAAAGCATATGAAACCTCTCATGATGAGGCTATTGTCCAAGAAATGCAAGAAATGAAGTAAATATGTAAAGAAAACATGAATATATGTAAAGATGCAAATATAAATAAGCACAAAGCATGGCTTGAAATATGTAAGAAATATAAATGCTAAGATTAAGATTAAGCATAAAAGAACTTAATCTATGAAAGCTTATGAAAGAAAGCATGAATAGCATAAATGAAGGTAAAGCTACCTATGAAATTGCTAATTAACCATAGAAATACCTGAAATAAGACTAATCTATGCTAGATTAACCTAAATGCATAATAAGAAAAGTGAATCTATGGCTAAAACAGAGAAATAAGGGCATCAAACCCTAGTCACGATGCTCAAGAATCTATTAGCCATAGTTGCATAGCTTGTAGGCCGTTGTTGACAACAACGACCATGGGAAAAGTATCTTTTCTCTTGAAACCAAGGTTGTAGATGCTCAAATCCTTATGTAATTGATGGTCAAGGGTCACCTTCATGTCTGGACACAGATTTGTGGTTGATTTCACTCGAATTCATATTGGATTGGTGTGGAATGGTAAGTTTGCTTCTCAATCCTTTGGAAGCTCCATTGTTGCAAAGGTAGGTGTCAAACTAGAATTGGGTAGCATCTCCATACTCTCCAAGGGTTGCAATTGGCTCTCCAATTCGATAGGGCTTCACTACAATGAATTTGATCCTAATTGCCTCTTTGAGGGGTCTATAAATAGACTCCTCAAATCCCAATCTTGGCTTCTCAAGGAAGCCAAGATCAAGAAGTTGTTGGCTTGAGTAGTTGGGAGGAAACATCTAGAAGCTTCCTCATCCAAAACCACTTGAAATCAGTTGCAAATTGACCATTGTAACCAATTTTGCTTAACTCAAGAGCTCGAGTTTGTTACAGGGCTAGTCATTGTTGCTCAGCATGGCTAGGACCCTAGCCGCTATTTTCAACCATGGCTGAGATCTTAGTTGTTGATGTCATCAATGACTAAGGTTGAATAGGCCTAGGATGCCTAAAATGAGTGATTAGAATCACTTCTTAGCCTTGGGAGGGTCCAAGGTCATTCATATGGTCTGCAAAGGTGCCCATATGAGTAGTCTCCTAAACATGACATGTTTTAGGTGTCTACAGCTTTTGTTATAGATGTTTGGCTATTAGTAACTTAGATGTGATCATGGACCTCATAGATGCATAGTCTATCAAACCTTTAGATCATTCAAAGGGCACCATGGGAGCACTCTGTAGTTTTATCCATCAAATTTTGGTATCATTGCAAGAAATTATAAAAGACCATTATATATATTATATATTTATTTAAATATTAATATTTTATATATTATATTATATATATTTATATAAGTGAATTAATCCGAGCCATCCAATTTCACTTAATCATATCCATTCATCCACATCATTCCATGCGACACCCTAGATTTAATATCCACCCTATGACATGCTTTTATCTCAGCCACACAATCAGTGTCATTGAAACCCTAGCATGCCCTAGGTTGGATTATTAATAGGAGCCGTTTTGATGGCTCAACCCCTAAGCAATCCCTAAATCCTAAGTATTTTTGTGAAGTATTTGCCATTGAGTTCTCTAGAGTATCCAAGTGCTATTCCC
This sequence comes from Wollemia nobilis, assembly GCA_028583015.1. NCBI lineage: Eukaryota > Viridiplantae > Streptophyta > Pinopsida > Araucariales > Araucariaceae > Wollemia > Wollemia nobilis. Next base: position 1,249,871 of record JAQPPZ010001079.1, read on the forward strand.
TCTCATCCTCGCTCACCATAGCCCCCGCATCCATCGTTGCCTCCCTCGCTTAGCTAGATCTACTTTTGCAGACTTTTCCCTTAGCCACCGAATGCCTTCGAGCGCTTCCCATTGTCCTCGAGCGCCTCTAGGTGCTTCCTTCCTTGCCACCAAGTGCCTTTGGGTGCCCTTCACCATTATTGAGCACCCACAGGTATTTCTTGTAGTCATCGAGCACCTGCAGGTATTTTACACCAAAGTTATGAAGTTCCCCTAGCCTTCGGGCAATGCTAGGGCATCAACACACTAGTTCCCTGCAAAAAAGTTCATTAGATCAAAAGACAGCAGATAAGTAAGGTAAATATTTTATTTGGTATTACATTATATGTATTTTTAGTTATGTTCATGTTATTTACAACATATATCTAGGATTTTTGTAGTGGTTGTAGAGGGCCTCACATTGTGGAGCCCTCACAGTTGCTACTAACCCATTTGCTATTTTATTGTGTGTAGATTTGAAAGTGTTACATCGGCATTGGATAGTTGCTTAAGCTAGAGTGGCCCAACATCGGATAACTAGAAGCCCTCTCACTTATGTTAGGAGTAGAGACGCATTTTGAGATACCACCAACATTGTGTTGCTAGGGTTTCAAAGAACCCTAGCTATTGTAAAATATGTATCAAAGAATTCAAGAATTCTTATTGTAACAATGGAGTTTTTAGGCTCTCCCTATTAATATAAAATCATTCATTGTACAATACTATTCTTTGAGTTCTACTTTATATTTTTGTTATTTGATGTTGCATTTTTGTCTCTTCAAATGGCGATCACAGTGGGACACCCTAAGGGTTTCTTTTTATGATTTTCCTTACTAATTTGTCTACTATTTTTTGTTTTATTTTACAATATTTCGAGAGGCACGAATCGAGCATTTTTTGCTGATTAGGGTTTCTAAAGACTTATAGGAGGTTGCAAAAGGTGTACGAACGCTTGGAGGCACTCGAGGGCTATCCAAAAAGTCCCAAGTACATTTTAGAAATACCCAAGGGTGTTTTACAAAGAGTTGGAGTAGAAGTATAGGTTGTTTTTTAAGTCTATTTTTAAAACCCTAGATCATCTTGTAGACACCCAAAAGTCACACATTGCTATTTTTGCATATCTATAGGTGATTCCAGACATCCCTAGGATATTTTAGACTATTGTAGTCATGCGTAGACATGCATAGACATGCGTAGACTTCCATAAGTTCACCATAGTAACGTGTAGACTTCCACAAATGGCTTTCAGGTCCAAAACCCTAATAAGCCCTCAAAACTACATTTTATGCATCGAGATACCTTCATACGACAACCCGAGGTGATGCATAGCCCATTTACACTCAATTGACACCCCCACGGGGTATTAATTGGCAAAATCAATTAAAAGTCAATTATCAAATTCTAATTTAATGTTGACTTCACTTAAGCCCCTTTTTAGGGCAAAATTGGATTAATTAACTCTTAATTCATAATTAGTGTTAATCAAATCCTCCCACATGTGCCAATTTAGGGTTTCCTAGGGTTTTCTTTTAATCCTCCCCTAAACATGCTTAAGGCCTAATTAGGATTAGCACTAATCCTTCCTCACACATGTGTGAGGATAGGATATTTCCTACTTAGAATGTGATGTTGCCACATAGCATTTATTAACCTAACCCTAGTTAGAATCAAACCTAGGTTTAGTCTATCTAACCCCCCTGCACCTTGCATTTGCCTATAAATAATGGGTCCTAAACCCCTAATTAAGTCTGATTCCCAAATTCAACAAAGTATTGTTACTCTACAGAAATGAAAAGCCAATAGCACATAGTCTATTCCCAAAGCATACAGATGGATTTTGATAGCATACAGAGGCACCCTAGCTGCCTTAGGATCGATTCACTAAAGAGATTTCACTAGAAGAGCATCACAGCTCAATTCGCAGCCTGCCCTACGAATTCGGCCCCAATTAGTGACCTGGGTCATGAATTGCATCTGCAGGCCCCAAATCACTCCAAATTTGGGAGGTAAGCTCTATTTCAGCATGTTATTATCTTCTGCATATTTCATTTTAGTTTTTGTTATAGTTTTATAGTCATTTTATCTTTCTAAATATGGGGCCTGACTAAGGCAAGCCCCCCATCACACTAACCCCTTTTTGTAGGTCTTTCATAGGTTATCTGATAGATCTAAGGAAGAGGAACAACATACAAACAACAACCCTACGGTGGCCTGCATACATCGAAGCCCACCTACACTGAGGGACGCTAGAAGAAAGCATCAGATTGATTGTAACCTTGTTAGGAATAGAGATGGATAAAGGGCATCAAGACCCTCTTGTAACACATGCTCATTAATATCAATGGAATACAATTTATTTATTTAATGCATCATTTATGTTTATGTGTTAAATTATCAAATGTCATTTTCTACCCATTTCATTCTGGCACGCCCGGTGGGACCCCCACAACGGATAGTGCTAGATTCACTTTTCTTGTAAATCTGACATTATCTTCTATTTCTATGTTTTGCAGGTACCAAAACTATGTTTCATTGAAGCCTCCAAAGCCCTAGGAATCATCCTAGGCCATTAGATCTCTGATTTGAAGCCTCTACACCTGATTCGTGACCCACCCTACGATTTAGGTCAAATTCACGACCCGGGTCACGATTTGAACAAAGACACCTCAAAAACCCCCAAATCAGTTGGGGTGATCTTTTTAGGGGCCAAGAAAACCCCCTTAGCATCAGAATGTAGGTATTTTCACTTTTTCTGCCTCTGTTGCAAATTTTTGGAAGTATAAATGCATTAATTAGTTGAATGACCATTACTAGGCCTAGTTTTGGGTTCATTGCAAAGTAGTTAAAGCATTAGGGTTTCTGAAATTTTTAGGACCTGCAACTTTCCAGCAAGTGTATAAAATTTATTTCTCAAATAAATTTGCATTTGTCTTTTGTTTTTACATATGGCATAAGCCTAAGTTGTTCTTCCTTCATTCATAGCTTACATTGCTAAAAGGAATTTTACATTCCAAAGTGAAATCAGGGTTTCTAATCCCCTCTTATATTTTTGAAAGTATTTTTACATTCTGAAAGTGCAAGTTAAGGTTTCATAATCCCTTTTACTCCATACACATTTGGATTGCATGTTTCTATGTTTTGCAAAGTAGATTAGTTTGCTTCACAAAGGCATTTAGGCTAGCTCATTTCTTTACAAATATTGTAATCTATCTAATCATTTGCTTTTGAAAAGGCATTAGGATTAGTTTTCTTTTGAAAAGGCAAGTAGTTAGTTTCTTATCTTGAAAACATCGATAGTAAAACACAAACCCACACATACTCACATGGTACCTTAAACAAGTGGTGAGATTGGATTTCATTCCCAATCCATCACTTGAGACTGATGTCGACGAAGTTTTACATCACTCGAGACTAGTGTTGGTAGAGTTTTACCCTCCACCAGCTCTCAACCCCCCTAGACACCTAGTAGCCCCATAGGAGCGGTTTTTTAGATTTCATCATCGGAAAATCCCCCACTTTTGTGATTGGGCCCTGGATTTCATCACCAGTGGTTACCTACGAAGTGGGACAGGATTAGCGCCTTCATCCACAAGGCTTGTATAATTTATGGAATTGGTAACTATCATTCTTGACTAAGCCCACCCGAGGGTGAAGTGAAAGCATGGGTATGCCGGTAGCAGGTCTCAGATAGTGCCACCTCTTCTCATGAGAGGATATTGTGAACTCACTTTAGCATAGTGAGTTCCACCCCTTTAGGATACCATTTTACTGCACCTTCCATACAGGTCACCATTTGCACGTTGCGGTACCATTCTATCCTGTGCATATTTGGGTGTTGTAGGAGGTTTGTTATTGATGACATTCCCAATTTTCTAGAGTATTCACTCCATTACCCATGATTCTACATAGGGAGTATCAACATTATAACACACAAAATGAACATAACACTTTTATTTTCTCAGTATTTAGAATTGATTTCGATCTACCATTGTTTGCATGATCATAGACCGATCTCAACACACCACACTATATATTATTTTGCTACACACAATATGTCACTTATTTTACACTCACAATAGACACACTTGAGTCTACATCACACAGGGTTTATTCTTAAAAACCCCCTTTGACACATGCCACTATGCCTATGGTCACCCGTAGTAGAGCGTGTGAGAAATCATGCTCTATGGAGGAATGGCCTCCCCCTTCCTCTAGTCAGTCTACTCTTACTCCTTCGATCATGAAGGAGAGGATTATAGATACATCTAATTCACGCATAGAATCCGATGCACAATTCACACACATGATGCCTCATGTTGAGACATCAACTTTGAGTGAAATTCTCACTACTTCACTCGCAGAGGATTACCCACTCTTTGCAGCTCCATCCTCACCTAATCCCTTGACCACGTTCTGTGACCATGTAATCTACACTACACCAGGACAGTCTCCTCTAGAATTCACCGTAGATGAGGAGGTCATGCCTATGTCACCCACCTTTGCACATCCCTTTTTCTAGAATCTATCTCAATCCCTGTTTGAGAATGATTCCTCCCTTCTAAACCATACCCATCCTGAGGTCGCATCATTCACCCCTACCATAGGAATGGTGTCGAACCCATCCTCATCCACTGTAGGAAGCCAAAATCCATCCTTCCAAACTGCACAATAGATCCCTACCCAGCAAGAACCACAAGCATTCCCTCAAACCTCACGCCCGTACTCCTCACAAGAGTACCAACCATCCTCTTCCCAAGAGTCGTTCTTCACCATATCTAAGGGTACCTCCCAACAGCCTCTTTAGGAGCAAGAGACATAAACTCAAGTGGGAGTATACACTTACACTTTCCCCTCAACCCAAGCTCCTACCTCGGTAGCTTATCCCACCTCCTATCTCATAGGTATCTAGAGTGCATGACGCCCAACCCTTGGAGCCACCTTTGCCTATGATGACCTTTATGATACCATCACCTATGCCTTTTTAGGCTCCCACTACCCATCTCCATCCTACCTATGGATTGACACCAACAATGTATATACCTACTCAACCAAATTATTCCACACAGTTTAGCTTTCCTACTTCCTACCCTCCAAGGTAGAGACAAATCCTATCTTTTGATACCTCATCTCGACCACCCCTAGCACCAGTAGCACTAACACCTACACCACCACCAGCTACACCTAGCTTCTTTATGCCTCCTCTAGTTTGGTCATCACCACCCATGATCCAACCAGTACAACAGGCTCCAAACCAACAAGTACCCATGCCACAACTGCATGTTGCTCAATCACAGTATTATTATCCTCAATAGATGCCTACCCCACAACCTAGTGTGCCTGTAGACACGACAACACATGTCGCCCAATACCCACCTTATCATGATCAGGCACAACAATATTCCCCATAGTATTATGAAGAACAACAATACCAATACCCACCACATCCACAAGGTCAGCCTATCATAGCCCAACCTTCAACTCCTATGACACCCAAACTTCAACTCTTGCGAGATGAAGTCAAAATGTTGAACCTATGCACCTCTAGCTACGGGCCACAAAAGCCTTGCTATGATGAACTATGCAACGAGCCAATACATCCATCAGTCCCTATCCCTCCTTATCCCTATCACTTCGAAATACCAAAATTTGACAAGTATAGAGGTAAGGAAGATCCCAGAGAACATGTGAGCAACTACCGCTCATCCTGTTACCAACTGCATAGTAGTAACCCTCTTATGTTGCGTACCTTCTCCTTATCCCTCGTTGGACCAACATTAGATTGGTACAACATGCTACCACACCATAGCCCCTAGACCTCCAAACAATCCTCCAGTACCCCCTCACCAAGTCAACAATATCCAGCATGATTCTCCATCATACGGAGTAGTAGGTAGTAGGCATTATCAACCTTACTATGAGAAACCAACGGTACCTGTCACCCTAGACAACACCTATTATTTCTCTCCCTATCCAGTTTACATCCCTGCAAGCATCCCAAAGGCCTAACACCATACCACCACCTCAAAATTTTATTACCATATGTGGTAGTCTAACCCATCAGCTATGCAATGCCCCCGCACAGCTATCCATATTCGACCTCCTATAATAGTATCAACCCCATCATGAGGCATTGAATGACATCCTAAGGTCCATTGACATAGAGACACATGACACAAATGCTTTTGTCAATTTCATAGGGAACATCCCATGATACCTTCAACCATCAATTAGCTTTCATGACCATGAGATAATGGAACTCATTGGTGAAGGAGCCGATCCGCCCCTCCATATACAAGCTAATATCAAAGATATTACCTAAAAGCGGGTACTTGTTAACATGGGCTCATCCATCAATATCATATCCACAATAACCCTGCATCACCTACACCTCCCTCCAGCGCATTTCACCACACCTTCCCTAGACCTACGTGCTTTTGATGGTTCTATGAGACCTACCGTAGGATCCAGTTCTACCCATCCCGACACCCACCCCCCCCCCCCCCCCCACCAAGCAATATAATATTCTCCTTGGTCACCCTTGGATCAGAGACATGTAGTGTGTCCCATCCACATTGCATCATTGCCTCAAGTATGTCCACAACGGACTTGTTCATTGTGTCCCGACAATGGAGACCCCTTTAAGTTTTGTAATATCGTAGACCTTCCCCCTGCACCTTCATTCTCATCTTCCCAACTGTTCCCTGTATCTTCTCACCAGTCAGTAGGAGCATCGGTATCCTCTCCAATTTCCACCCCAACACCCTAGTGTTCATCAACAACACAAGCCTCGATATTTGCACCATTAGCATCACATACTAGGGGACCTAAAACTGATACTATGCCTTCCCCACCGCCATTCTCATGGCCTCCACAACCCTCTCAACCTCTACCATTCTAGTTTCCACCCGCGATGTCACAACCACCATTGCCACCCATTACACAACCGACTACATTACCTCCTTCACCCTTGCATATGGAAGCCCCTATCCTTCCTACACCACAGACACCACCTCTTCCCTTCTGACCAAAACCTAAGACATTCACGTCTCCACGCATCCCTACACCTGCACCGATGCCATCCCCTACACAGAACAAACACCTGTTCAACCCACAAAAACCAAACATCATGAACCTAAACAACCAACACCTAGCTCGGATGAACCTTCACACCCTTCAGCTACCACCATTAGGGAATCCCAACTTTCTCCTTCCTCATCTAACTCGGATACGCCACCCCAGTCGCTAGAGCATGCCACACCATGCATATCCATATTCATGACAAACAATGGCCTAGGAGACTATAACGTACATGACACCCACGTATGTGACACCCCTATCCAATCTACCCAAGATTTTGGTCATCCCTCAGCCTCGATATTGACTATTGGAACTATCATATAGTTAGGAAGTCCCAAAAACCACACCAACTTTGTGTATGCAGGAGTAGACTCTTCAATCCCCTCACCAACTTCTTCACCACCACAATCTAGCTCTGGTGATGCAATTACACACCTAGCCAACCCTCAATTTGCCTTGTGCTACCTACAACACTTTCATTGGCATGGGTTTGGGTTAGGTCATTATGAGCAAGGGCTACATACACCCATTAACCCTCGTGTCCGCTCACCTACCGAAAAAATTGGTCTAGGTTATCGCCCAACTGCCGTCTATACATTAGAAGATGAGATACAAGATCTATCCTTACATCCTCCCCCACGCCCAACACACACCTTGGAAGAGTATATTGACATGGACATGCTAGAAGATATGCCTTCACCCACATCAACCATCACCATCCCCTATGATTTCTTCCAAGAATCTCCTATGCCCGATACCTCCTTGTTCTATGATGTTCAGATATTGGCAGAACACTTTGCTACTTTATCTTTGGCTACACCACCAATAGAGTCGGATGCACTCCCGTATGATCCACCACCTATAGATCCGGACTTGGTACCACCTGATCCACCATCGATATGCCTACCAGTATTCTCGCCTATACATAGATAGTTACAGAGAGTAGCCTCTCATCCTTGTTCACCACCAGTCATCCTATGGCCTCCCTTAAGCCTTTTGGGATGTGCACAACCTATCCAAATTCCATCACCAGATTCTACCCCACCTACTTCACCTACAACATCGATTAACATGGTTGAGGTAGATTTACGTTCTCCCCTCCATTACAACCACCAACGAATTCGAGATGACACCCCAAACCCAAACTTTATCGATCTTGCACACATTTCACACATACCAGCACCTGGAGACTTTCTTCTCTCTCCTCATATCTTGCGAATAGCAAATACCCCTTCCTCATCCACGTCACACCAAATCCCTCAAGTCCATCACACGGGCATTTACGTAGATGATGAATTCGAGTTCAACGAGGCCATCGACGACTTCAATCTCATCCTTGTCCCTAAACAGTTGTGCGATGGATCTCGCATGCTCATCGAAGACACGATTGACGTAGACATCGGTGATGATCCAAAAAATCCACACATCCTCAAATTAGCCGCTAGCCTCTCACCCGAGGAGTGCATCACCTTTACGAACTTCCTATGCAAGTATATAAAAGTGTTTGCATGGTCTTACAAAGACATGTCGGGACTTGACCCTATCGTGGTAGTGCATAATATTATACTAGATCCCAATGCCAAACCAATAAGACAAAAGCTACGATGCATGCATCCAACTATCGCATTGATAGTAAAATCTGAGCTCCAAAAGCTCCTAGACGTTGATTTTATAATACCCATCGACTATCCCGAGTGGGTATCCAACATGGTCCCTATCCCCAAACCATCTGGTGATGTTCACGTGTGCACAGACTTTCATGACCTAAACAAAGCTTGTCCCAAAGACAACTTCCCTCTACCCAACATTGACTCCCTTGTTGACTCCATCGTAGGTCATGAGATGATTTCCCTCATGGATGGATTTTTTGGATACAATCAAATTCGGATCAACCCAGTTGATCAACACAAAACTTCCTTCACAACACCCTAGGGGAATTTTTGCTACAAGGTCATGCCCTTTGGCCTTAAAAATGTTGGGGCAACCTATCAACGAGCCATGACCTACATCTTTCATGACCTAATGCACAAAAATGTGGAAGACTATGTAGATGACCTCATAGCCAAATCAAAGAAATGTGTTGATCATCTCGAAGATCTTTGCCAGATTTTTGATCGACTACTAGAACACAACGTGCGCCTCAATCCAAAAAAGTGCATGTTCGGTGTTACATCTGGAAATATACTAGGATTCATTGTCTCCCAATGAGGCATTGAAGTAGATCCTAGTAAGGTGAAATCCATCATCGAGATGCCTCCTCCTACCACCTTAAAGCAATTACGCAGCCTATAGGGCAAGATTACCTCTATTCATAGATTTATAGCACAATTATCAGACAAATGCCAACCATTCAATCATCTCCTACAAAAAGGAGTACACTTTAAATGGGATGAAAACTATCAAGCCGCATTCGATGCCATCAAAACCTACCTCACATCACCATCGGTTATGTCACCATCGCATCCACAATTACCATTGACTCTATACATCTCAGCCATAGAGCTTGTGCTAGGTACACTCCTAGCTCAAAAGAATGCTCTCGACAAAGAGCAGGCTATCTACTACATCAGTCACACGCTAGTTAGTTACGAAATGAGATACGGGTACATGGAGAAGCTATGCCTAGCAGTAGTATTCGCCACCTAGAAGCTAAGACATTACATGTTAAACCACACAACTTTTGTCATAGCCCGAGACAATCCCCTATGGTATATGATGAACAAAAGTTATCACAACTCCCACATAGCTAAATGGATTATGCTCCTAACCGAGTTTGACCTAGAATTCATATCTCAAAAGTCCATCAAAGGGCAAGTCATTGCTGACCAACTGGCTGAAGCCCCTATAACTGACAACCAACCCCTACTCATCCAACTCCCCGATGACTCTATCTTTCACATAACCGAAGATGAGGAGTACATCAAACCAGAATTCATGGCTGACCTCACTATGTTCTTTGATGGGTCTAGGTGTCTCCATGTTGGGGGTGCAGGCATTGTTTTCTTTACACCAGAAGGAGAACCACTCCCATTTTCATTCAAACTTGATTTTCCCTATACCAATAACAATGTAGAATACGAAGCCTTAATCCTAGGATTGAAACAAGCACATGCTATGCACATCAAATGCCTCCACATCATAGGTGATTCACTTTTGATTGTCAATCAAGTGCAGGAACTTTGGCTATGCAATTGCCTAGTCCTCCAGAAATACAAGAAGATCGCCCAACAACTCCTATCCCAATTCGAATGGTATTACCTCGAAGTCGTGCCATGCTCATCTAACCATTTTGCAGACACCATGGCCTCCTTAGGGTCCCTTATCCCACAAAATCCAATGTCTAGCATGACATCTGTAACCATTCATACACTTACACAATCTGCTATATCACCCACACCTCCCATAGACGATGGTGGTGTATATGTGGTAAACATCGAACCTCACGACCCATGGTTCTCATAGATCAAGGAATACATCAAACTAGGCTTCCTACCATGTGATTTACCCCATGCTCAATGTCGAACATTTAAACAAAGAGTGATCCGCTACACCTTGTTGGGGGACATCCTTTACCATCGTAGCTATGACGGTATACTCTTGCGTTGCCTAGAACCGCAAGAATCATAGTGGGTTGTACAAGAAACCCATGATGGCACTTGTGGTGGCCATTTTAGTGGCATGGTGATTACCAAATGCATTCTCCGTATGGGCTACTACTGGCCTAAAATGGAGCAAGACTATTGTGAGTATGTCAAACATTGCATCAAATGCCAACAACATGCCAACTTAACACATTTGCCATCCCAAGCACTTCAACCAATCCAGTCCATGTGGCCCTTCTCCCAATGGGGCCTGGATCTAATTGGACAAATTACACCTGCATCCTCTAGCAATCATAAATTTATCATTATAGCAATAAAATATTTTACAAAGTGGGTCGAAGCCATCCCACTGGTCCAAACTACAGGAGCCAAAATTGCAACATTCATCATGGAGCATATCATATGCCACTTTGGAATTCCCTCCCAAATTATTTTAGATAATGGGAAATATTTCAAAAACAAAACTGTTCGAGCCCTATGCAACAGATTTCACATACATCATAGCTTTTCAACCCCATATTACCCTCAAGGAAATGGCCAGGCAGAAGCTACTAATAAAACCATCTGTTCTATTCTTCGTAAAACTGTAGTGGAATCTCACCGGACTGGCATAATCAAATACCCCTAGCCTTGTGGGCCTATCATATGAGCATTCATACTCCCACTGGGGCAACACCTTTTTCACTTGTCTATGGGGCAGAAGCTATCATGCCCCTTGAGCTGGAGATACCCTCTTTACGGATATCCATGAAAGATTTCATTGATGATGACACTGCTCGCCAAGCTCGTCTAGATCAACTAACACTCCTCGATGAACGTCGCATCCATGCCATCGAGCACACATGAGTATATCAAGATCACCTTCATCATGCCTACAATAGTAAGGTACATCAGCATGAATATCATATTGGTGACTTGGTTCTCAAAGAGAACCAGCAAATCACAAGTCAGCCTCACCAACAGTGTGATAAATTCACCCCAAACTGGTTGGGTCCATTTATTATCACACACAAATATGGTTCAGGAGCATATCATTTGGCAAATCTGGAAGGCCTTAATGATCCTGAACCCATCAACATCCTGCATCTTCATGCTTTCAATGCATGATTCATAAACACAGTCACCATCACAAGTGTCACATAGTATTAGAAATAAATCATTAAGCACATCACTGAGTGAATCTGTTATTTCTACTTTATTATTTTTGTATACATGTACATTTCACCTTTCTACCATTTTTATGCTTGGGGTATTTGTTTTTCCTTTTTGCAGGACTCACGCCATCAGTAGGAGAGCTCTACAGTGGCCTCACCTACCACCATGCAGGACCATCTACAACCATAGCAAAAACCCATTACATCGACCGATCTCGCCCGACCACCAACCACCCTTCATACCAGGCGCTCCTCGCACTCATCCCATTCAGGTCACCACACTTCACCACGACACCATTCCTCTCACCAATGAGGTTCATCCTATTCACCACACTCTGGTGACAACCAGATTACCATGTCCTCTTTCGATGATAAAGAGGAATCCACCCAACCACAAGCACAAGGATCATCCTCCCATCCATCTGATGATCTCAGATGTCACTATTCACCTCCAAGTCATCCACAACATCCCATAGGATCTTACCACCCACCTAATAGGGAATACATACCTCATCAACCTCGCCCTGCATTTCTACCCGCTCCCCTTCCCAATGGTGAGTCTACCTACACCCAGGCTCTGCAAGCCCATGTGGCCCAAGCTACTCAAGCCGATCATGCAAACATCCCTCTTTCTCATTCGCATCACCACCCAGGGCCATCACCTATGCCACCGGTCCTCAAGACACCACCTTCACCACTATGAGGCTTACCACCCCAACAAATCTTACAATCACCATAGTCATTCCATGTCGTTGCTTCCTCATCATAGCCCTATCCTTTTTCTACCACACATCAAGCCATTCCATTCACCTTGGAATCTCGATCACCCCCTTCCCCAATACCATCACCGCCACACCATGAGATACAACATCTCATCTCCCGTATCGAAGCTCTGGAGTTGCAGATGAGCCACTTTCATTGCCATGTTCACCCATGATAGTCTTCCACGACCCATCCATCTTCGCCACCACGCAGATCCCTTCCCTAACCCTAGACTCGACCCATGCCGAAACCCAGACCCATGCCTCCATTACTAGATCATCTTTCACCTAGACCTCGCTCACCTCCAACAGAGCCATACGTCTATCCTATGCCTATTCCACATACGCCACTTTCTAAAATGTTCCATCATCTCATGCACCAGGGTCTTATTGACCTACCCGAGATTCGACCTACTGACCCTCACGTATCCTAAACCATGCAATTACAATGAGAATCAATTTTGCATCTACCATCACCAGCCAGGTCATGATATCGAAGAGTGCAGATCATTCAAAACCCTGGTGCACAACATGTTGCATGGTGAGCGTACCCCATCACTAGAGCATTCTTTTCCATTTAGCCGACTTGTCAGTCCTCCGCATCGCATCACTCCTAGGACTTTACCACCCCGTAGTACCCTAATAGCGCCCACCCATTATATTCATAATATTGCCAACTATGGCTCTAGCCGCAACTCTAGCCATGTCATCACTTCACCATCCCACTCCCACCCGGATCTACGCCATTTTTCCCGACAGTAGTGTTAGTTACTCATCTTCTTCTATCTCATTCTTCTACTTCTTACATACGTTGATTTATTTCTTCTCTTCTATCATTACTAGCTATTGGTGATCCCCTTACCTTGATTGGTCACCAAAGCCTATTTCTTCTCACTTCTTCCACTTGTACATTCTACTCTCACATCGTCCTTCTTCTTGGAGACTATTACATACACTTATACAACTCACAGCTTATACATCTACTACACACACACCCCACATGCTGGGGCAACCATGATCATAGCATCACACTTTTTGTCATCATTACATACTTCACTCATCTGTAAATAGGTTCTTCTAAAAATTCTCTTTCTAAACAACATAACTTTCTTCTTGTAAATATCGCATTCCTCCACTTGCATCACTTACAGTTACATGCATTGCACATATCCATATGCTTTATAGTTAAAATTTTAATTCATGTTTGTACATTCTTCCCCAAAATGCGCCTCAACAGGAATAATACATGCACTTGTTAGCATCACCACCTGGATGTCCATTCCCCCTTTTTAGGATCAGGGTATACATAGGTGTCGTGTTTAATTTTGACTACTCTATAGTTTAGGCAATCAAGTGTCACCCATAGCTACTCAGTCTTGTACATTCTTCTTATGGTCTTTTAGGTTGGTTCAACTTCTCTCATGAATCGCTCACAACAGGTTACACATTAACAATTTTGAGCCTAGGAAAGAGGACATCTTGAGTAGATATCGCCATCTAGAGAATGGTATCCCCTGCTCGTCCTATCACCTGCATGGTCAACATACGACCTAGGGATAAACAAAGGGATCAAGCATAAGCAAAAGGCAAGAACAGAGCATAAAACAAATGCCAATGCTCTTAGAATAGACGAAAAAAATCATAGAATAGCAAAAGAGAAAAGAAAAGAAATGAAAAGAGCACTACCACAATCAGATAGGTCAACACTAGAATAGGGGCAAAAAACAAAAGGAAATACCTCTTGATATCACACATGTTATGCTTATCACCTTTGGTCCTTAGGTTCAACATAACACTATGGGATAATTCCAAAAACCTACCTACCAGTGGAATAATCTTACAGGTGACAACACATCTCTTACATTAGCATCTCGCTTCTGTAGAAATCATTGTTGTGGATGGATGAGCTAGCTAGTACGGTAGCATCTACAATGGGTTAATCCTACCTCCCTCAAAATGGATAAATGAACATTACACATTCACACACATAGGTCCAAGACAGACTTTGAACCAACCCGATCATGTTATAAGTTGCCACAAAACTTGTATAGCTAAGGGTTTGAGATTTGATTGTCATAACTATGTTAGTCAAAACCATTACACATGCCTTACATTATCCACCGACCCTAAAATCATGGAATGGATAGCATCCATACAGGTAAATGCAATGATACAAGTGCTTCCTTGGCGCATTTCAGTAAGTCCATACATGCATACATGCATCTATGTCAGATACATTTGATACACATTATAGTATTGCATTCATCCTACATGCATTTCATATCAAATTACATTTATTACATTCATCCCATATGCATTTCAAAATCGCATCATAGTATCACCATTACTATACATACATTCATTACAAAATCATATTTGATATCACATCATATCACATTGGAAATACAATCATAACACTACTCTACAATCCATTTATACCACAACACGATAATAGATCTAAACCATGTCATACATGTATATCTATTCATCAGACATATCTACAAATTATGTTAAGCTAATCCATGCAAACATAAACAAGAACACATTTCAAACCATCAAAATAACACATGTATATAATAGCCAAAATCAACAAGATATATATATATATCATCCATACAAAATGCCCGAAGGCTACAACCTGGGATCATGCCCATCATCATATATCATCAAAACAAAATGCCCGTAGGCTACAATCAGTAACAGCTATCCTAGCTCCCACTAGGAGTCTCCCCATAGCCCTCATGGCTCACTCGCATCCCTATAGCCCAGCTCGACTCTGCCCTAAACTTCGAAACCGGATCCACAGTAGGCTGATCCTAAACCTCAGCCCTAGCACCTCTCTATCCCATAGTAGCCGCACTACACTGACTCTGATGTGATGGCACCCGCACCTATGATTGTGATCCAGACTACACCACAATCTTACCATAATCGGGTAGAGGGATCCCATGCACTAACAAGGTAGTCTCGCACATCATCTTCTTAGCGGCCTCGACCACCAACTGACTAGTTAGAGTATCGATCGCCTGATCCTGCCTAGACATAGCAGCCCTCATCTCCGCCATGTCTACCTCCAACTACTGAATCCGATCATGCAACCTCTATACATCCTCTACAACTGGCCTCTCCAAAATATCACTAGGAATTTGTTGTGCTATATCAACAAATACCCCAATATCAATGGTATCATCGATACCACCCATACCGACCACCCCACCTCCCTCAGCCTACGCTCCAACAGGCTGCTCCATCCCAACCTCTACACCCACATCCACCTCCTCTACCCTCACACCCTAGGTGCTCACCGAGGCACCTACACGACATCATGACCATCATAGAGGAACATCCTCCTCAATAGCAATCATACTCGCTCCCCCAGCCTGAGTCCTCCTACTCATCCTCCTCTCTGGTGGAGATGCCCCAGCAACATGTGCCACCCACCCATCCACCACACCTCTCCTAGGCTCCCAAGACTGTAGCGCCCACCAGGCATCAAACTCTGGTGTCATCCCTACATCCCCTACATCCAGGATATCCATAGGAGGGTCCCTCTCCCCAACCCAAGGTGGTACAATAGGGTACTCTCCCCTATCTCCCTATCACCTAAAATAGATAACAGGAGTCCCTAGAACATCCTATCATAATCCAAACTAGCGTTGTACTCGATCAAACTAAAAATACTTAGTCTACCGAGTATATCTCCCAACCAACCATCTGCCCCATCGTATAGCCTACAACTGCTCATCATCCTCTCTCCAACTCACTCCACCCATCCATGGTCTCCATATAATGTCATCTACCATCAACTCGCTAAACTTAATCCTCCACAAAATTGGATCACCCTCATGAGGCCTCTTCATACCCTACTCCACCTCCGTACTCCACCTCAAGGCATAAGGAAGCTCCTTATCCTCCACGTGTACAAGCTGAGGTAACAAAGAAGGCCTCTCAATGGCTATGTGTTCCCATGCCCATACCTGCAGCAAGGGAATCACACTCAATCCCATCCATCTACCTCGAACCACCTCATATAACTCATGATACGCTTGGGCCAGAAGCATAGGCACCCAAGCAAACACAACCTTGTGCTCCACCAGGTCACTAACTATGTCCAACATGTTCCAGGTAAACAGAAACCCAGAACTATCAGGCAGGGCATAGGTAGATATCATCATCATAGCCACACACTGCCTATCGGATATCTTCTTCTGACACCATAGCCACTCATAGTCCATCTTGGCAGCATCGATCTCTCTCCACCCAACCCCAAAGAATCTCTCCAACACCTCGTCCTTCCTCCCATATTTGGCTGCCCTCACAGGAACACCCTCAATCGGCAATCGATAGATGCGATACACATCCTCCAATGTCACGGTCATTTCCCCCATAGGAAAATGAAAAGTGTTCCGGTATGCATCCCACCGCTCACATAAGGCAGACACAAATGCCCTATTAGTGAAGATGCTCTTACACTCCCACACACCATGGAAGTGTATGTCATCTAACCACTGCAATTCCTCCTCAGTCTTCATCAACTTTTCAAAACCTTGCTTAAACTTTCTCACCCGATGACGGGGTTCAAGCGACTTCACCTATTCAACACACAACACAACACCCATCAGTAACCCACATAACAAATCAATCACATATAACATCATCACTCAGAATTTACAAATTAAAAACATTTAATTTGACATGCATCTCGAGACAAAATAACATACAAATAAAATGATAAAACACATCAACAACACAATCACATATTTGGATACCCATTTTGTCATTTTATGGCAATAATCCAAACACATACGACATACAGTACACATTGGTCGCCCAAACAACCAATAACAAACTCAACTGTACAACTAATATGGCATGCAATCCAAAACATGATCAATTAATATGACATACAAAAAATAAATCACATTTTTGGATACCCATTTGCCCACTTAATGGTAAATGTGTCGACAAAATTCAGAAACAAAGCACCAATCAACACAGATCTAACAGTCAAATTTATCCTAAAAACACCAAAATCGAACACATATCCAGGCACGCAATCTAAAAATAACAGTCACATTTTTAGATACCCATTTGCCCATTTAGTGGTGGAAATTCAAACTGACATCAAGTACAGTCTACATCGGGCTCCCTATAGCTCATTTTCAGTTTACTACTATCTACACCGTGGCACGTAAATCAAAGGCATGTCAAATGAAATCAACTACCAAAACAACTAACATTTTTGGACACCCATTTTGCCCTTCTGTGATGAAAGTGTTATCAGTTTTTAAAGATTCTACCTCTAACATGGCAAATCTAATGCCCTAGAGTTCACACATTACACCTCAAACCATCGAATACCGAAATCACATCAAACGAAGTCATAAAAATAAAATAGTCACATAACGGAATACCCATTTCCTACTTTAGCGGACAAAGTGCAAAAACATATCGATGTCAGTACATCGTTACCTCACAAACTGACAGTCAAACTCTACACCGACTCTACCCATTACCCGGTCAAATTGGTGACAAAACAAATCCAATTGAAAAACCGACCGCACTTTTGGGTACCCATTTGGCCCGTTTATCACTATGTATTCAAATTTTACTTAAAAGTTACAATTTTTTTTAAATCGGGATGAAAACCTCCCCCCCTCATTCATATTTTCCTAGAAAAATAAAATACAAACAAAACAAAGTCAAAGATCACTTACCGATGGATCCCCGTACCTGATGCCAGCTGGTCTACGTCCCTTCATCATCCTGGCTCTCACAATCGCTAATCGTGCTCCTTGCGTGTCATCAACTGCTCTCCCAAGTTGCTTTCCACACATGTGCATCATCCAAATGAGCCCCCGCCATGCATATTTGGGCTAAAATACTACTTAGTTGTCGTTTCATGACCCAAGTCATGAGTTAGGTCAGAATCGTGACCCAGGTCACGAATGAGGTCAAAATCATGACCCAGGTCGTGAATTCAATCAGAACACACCAGAACATCCCCAAAACCCTAGGAAAGTAGGGAAATGCCCTCTAAAACCCTAGGAGCCTCAAAAACTTACCTTTTAACACCACTTGCAAACACACATTGCATTTTACCGATAAACTTGTCACATTCATACTTTTGGACCACGTTGATCTGGTCACAAAAGCACAACAGACAACCGTTGCCATTCTTAAGCAACTAGTATGGCATCGTAAATGTCATACAGACGCAACAAAAACACAACATTGCATTCACAATCATCCATTTCATTTTATTAGCATTACTTTTTATTTCTTTCCTCTTCTTCTCCTTCCCTTATTTTCTCTTCTCCTTCTTGGCTATCCAGTCAATGTTGTATGGTCACGCTTTGAGCGGCTACATACCTTTGATTAGATCCCATTATTTTCTCTTCTCCTTCTTGGCTATCCAGTCAATGTTGTATGGTCATGCTTCGAGCGGCTACATACCTTTGATTAGATCCCATTATTTTCTCTTCTCCTTCTTGGCTATCCAGTCAATGTTGTATGGTCACGCTTCGAGCGACTACATACCTTTGATTAGATCCCATTATTTTCCTTCTCCTTCTTGGCTATCCAATCAATGTTGTATGGTCACGCTTTGAGTGGCTACATACCTTTGATTAGATCCCATTATTTTCTTTTTGTACTAAGCAATCATATTCATCATGCATTGGTATCTTTATCAATCATTGCATCATCAAATCACCACATTCCATTCACCTCATTGTTGATTCCTCATTTGAGGGGGTATTCATATCCAAAGTCAGCTTTGCATGCAACCACAACTTCAAAAATCCAAAAGCACGGTTAGCGCATTTGTCTACAAAATTTTTGTTGAAGATTATCATACGATTATAATCTCAATCCCAAATAGACATGGGTTACATCAGGAGAGTTACGCGTTACTATGGAGAAGTCAATCTAGCATTCATGTACATCGAGTACACAATGGATGATACGTTTGATCAATCCTAGCGCAACATTTGGAAATGGACTTCGCGACCACGCTGATATGGTCACGAGTTGACGATCCAGATGTTAAACTAGCTCAAATGGTTTGACACTTGTCGCCATGTTCTCATCAATCAATCAACAACAAAGATTTAGTTAGGCTTTTGTCCTAATCATACTTTTGGACCACGCTGATCTGGTCGCAAAAGCAAAGCAGTCAAAAGTTGTCATTCTCAAGCAACTAGTATGGCATCGTAAATGTCATACGGACTCAAAAAAATCACATCATTGCATTCATAATCATTCATTTTCCCTTACTAGCATTGTTTTTATCTCTTTCCTCTTTTCCTTCTTTCCTTCCTCTCTTCTTCCCCTGTGGACATCCAATTGATGTTGTATGGTCACGCTTCGAGCGGCTACATACCTTCGATTAGATTCCATTCTTTCTCTTCTTTTCCCTAGATACCCGATTGATTTGTATGGTCACGCTTCGAGCGGCTACATACCCTTTGATTGGATTCCATTCCCCTTCTATCCCTTTTCCTTCTGCACAAACCCTTCATATTTTTGTATTAAACTATGTTCTACATAGTATAGTACAAAAAGGGGCAAAATGTAGACACCCAAAAGTCACACATTGCTATTTTTGCATATCTATAGGTGATTCCAGACATCCCTAGGATATTGTAGACTATTGTAGTCATGCGTAGACATGCGTAGACACGTGTAGACATGCGTAGACATGCGTAGACTTCCATAAGTTCACCATAGTAACGTGTAGACTTCCACAAATGGCTTTCAGGTCCAAAACCCTAATAAGCCCTCAAAACTACATTTTATGCATCGAGATACCTTCAGACGGCAACCCGAGGTGATGCATAGCCCATTTACACTCAATTGACACCCCCATGGGGTATTAATTGGCAAAATCAATTAAAAGTCAATTATCAAATTCTAATTTAATGTTGACTTCACTTAAGCCCCTTTTTAGGGCAAAATTGGATTAATTAACTCTTAATTCATAATTAGTGTTAATCAAATCCTCCCACATGTGCCAATTTAGGGTTTCCTAGGGTTTTCTTTTAATCCTCCCCTAAACATGCTTAAGGCCTAATTAGGATTAGCACTAATCCTTCCTCACACATGTGTGAGGATAGGATATTTCCTACTTAGAATGAGATGTTGCCACATAGCATCTATTAACCTAACCCTAGTCAGAATCAAACCTAGGTTTAGTCTATCTAACCCCCCTTGCACCTTGCATTTGCCTATAAATAATGGGTCCTAAACCCCTAATTAAGTCTGATTCCCAAATTCAACAAAGTACTGTTACTCTACAGAAATGGAAAGCCAATAGCACACAGTCCATTCTCGAAGCATACAGATGGATTCTGATAGCATACAGAGGCACCCTAGCTACCTTAGGATCGATTCACCAAAGATATTTCACCAGAAGAGCATCACAGCTCAATTCGTAGCCTGCCCTATGAATTCGGCCCCAATTAGCGACCCGGGTCACGAATTGCATCTACAGGCCCCAAATCACTCCAGATTTGGGAGGTAAGCTCTATTTCAATATGTTATTATCTTTTGCATATTTCATTTTAGTTTCTGTTACAGTTTTATAGTCATTTTTGTCTTTCTAAACATGGGGCCTGACTAAGGCAAGCCCCCCATCACACTAACCCCCTTTTGCAGGTCTTTCATAGGTTATCTGACAGATCTAAGGAAGAGGAACAACATACAAACAACAACCCTACGGTGGCCTGCATACATCGAAGCCCACCTACACTGAGGGATGCTAGAAGAAAGCATCATATTGATTGTAACCTTGTTAGGAATAGAGATGGATAAAGGGCATCAAGACCCTCTTGTAACACATGCTCATTAATATCAATGGAATACAATTTCTCTGTTTAATGCATCATTTATGTTTATGTGTTAAATTATCAAATGTCATTTTCTACCCGTTAGATTTTTAAGCTAAAAAGAACATCATTAATTAATCTGGAAAAACATTCATATTAGCTTGCATCTTAGGTTTCAGATTACTCATTTGCATCCATCCACACTTTCTATTTGAAGTTTTTGGTTTCTGCTGTATTCACAAATTGAAAAATATTGCATTCTGATTTCATGTGAATTGAAAAATTGCATAATTAGTTTGCATTATAGGGTTAGGGATTCCTATTTTTGTAGGTCTAAGTAGGAACATTATTCATATACCAAAAGTATCCCCGTACTTGGGTGATTCCATACGGAGGAGTAGACGAACCCCCTAACTGTCTAGAGCAGGTTTTAAGTGGTGTACTCTACATCCTTTGGAAAAATTGGTATTGTGAGTAGTGGCTTCTGATTTAGACTATCGAAAGTGGTTATCTTTCTAACATTGTATGAACACAATAGCAAATCAAAAATTTTAAAAAGAATCACACACTGCACGATTCACATTTTAACAGTAGTGGTTGGATTTCATCACCAGCCATTGCTTGAGATTTGGTGATGGTGGCTTTCATCTCCATCCACCAATATCTACCCTTAGAAACCTTAGGTCACCCCCGAGCAAACTTGTTGGATTTCATCACCAACAAGAATCTCGTTGTCCCAACTTAGCCATAGTTTTTACCTTTCTTTGGATTAATTCAGATTAGCACATTTGAAACACACAAGATCAAAACCTAAGAAAATGAACTCACATTAAAAGGAGATAATCAATGAATGAGGTAAGACACACATGTTAAACAAACTTAGCATTGATTGTTTATTTTTCTTGTGAAATTTAAATTTTGTGTTTCATTTTATTGCATAATCTGTATTTTGGTTTATTTGCTTTATGGTCTTAACAAGAAAATAAAAGAAAGCATTAAATCAAGATAATTCAATGGAACCTTCATCCACCTTCCCCACCACTTCTATGGTAGAATCCCTGAATGTGACACAGGCAGATTTATCTGTAGGTCCCTCACATTCCTTACCATCCACAACCTTTCATATGGCTATGCCCCAAGAAGAGTCAACCTCACCAACCATTGACCACCACATTACCCACATAGACATGGCACGAGTAGAAGCTCTCATGAAGTCTTCTAACTATGTCTTAGAGTCAGTCCCCAACTCACCTAGATAGGATCCTACTTTACAATAGGAGTCTGTTTATTCCCAACCACCATCCAACTTTACCCAGGTGTACACTAACCCTCTTTTCGAGGCATCAGTTGCACCTTCCTCCCATATGTCCATTCCCCAACCCTCATGTGCTCCTAGCACTTCATACACATCCACATACACTAACCCCTTGTATGAAGCACATGTAAATGTTGCTTCACAAGTTTCAGCCTCACAAGTTACCATACCTAGTGTAACTTGTCCCCCAACCACATCTTCCATACCATCTGCTTCCATACCCTCCACTTTTGATAGAGAGATTAATGAAGCATGGGAACACTTGAACAAATTTCTTAGACAACATCAAAATGCTCAACAACAAGTACAAGTGAACCCTAAGCCTCTACCAAACTCTACTCAGATTATCCTCATTAACCAGGGTCCATCATGGACACCATAATCTTCTATGGTTTCTATCCATGTTCCCCCACCAAGTCATACCACTACCCATCCTATTCCCATTGGCCAACCTAGCCATAACCCTCATACATCAACCTCATTCCAAAATTCTCCATATTTTCATCATCAATCTCCCATTCATCAATTTCCATCAAATTTACCTAGTCATCATTACCAATCTCATCATCATTTAGTCACTCCACAACATTTTTCCACCCCACCTCAAAATCATCAGGTAATTTAGGGCTTCCACATTCCTGAAGAAGACCCTCGAATTAAGGCCATGCAAAAATAGATAGATCAATTGATACAATATACTCCTAGTTTGACAAATCAGAAGCCAACTTTACATCAATTGATCAATCAACCTATTCATCCTTCGGTACCATCACCGCCATATCCGACAGATTTCATGGTGCCTAAGTTTGAAAAATTCAAGGGAACTGAGGATCCCAAAGAACATGTGAGCATGTTTGTACATGCCTATTTTAGAATTCAAAATGATAATGCTCTCATGCTCAAAAATTTTCCTCAAACATTAGGAGGAGATGCCATAGAGTGGTATAATCAATTACCCAGTCATAGTATTTATACTTTTGAGCAATTGATTGACCAATTCTTTGAATATTTCATCCTAAATGTTAGAAAGAAGATTTCATTATCTGATGTCTATGCTTTAAGACAACATGATGATGAGTCTATCTACGATTTTGGAAACCGTTGGAGGGTTGTCATCACTAAGTTGCCATTCACCCTACCAATGGATGAGCTAATCAAATTATTCACCAAGAGTTGTCTAAAACCTATCTCTTGGATGCTTCAACTACAAACTTATCATTCATTTGAAGAAGCTTTAGCTCAAGCTAGTGTCATTGAGGAAATCAAAATCCAAGAAGGTATACTTAAGCCTAAGAAGAAAGAATGGCAAAATAAGGGCCAATATAAAAGCAACTATTCTGGCCAACCAAAATCAACACAGGCTACCCCATCCAATCAGCCCAATCACGTTAATCAAGTGGTCATGAGCCAATTGGTAATGGCTCAACAACAACCAGTGCAATAATCACCGCAACAAATTGCTTATCATGCGGTACCCTCGACAACTCAAGCCATGCAAAACATAGTGCCAACTATAGAAAACCATCCTCGATGATAGTCTGTCCGATAAAATCACCAATATACACCCTTAGACGAGTCATATGCCTCCCTTTTCTAAAGGTTGTATGACACAAACAAACTTGCTTTACCCAAAATTAGACCAGATGATCCCGCTAAACATGGAAAACATTATCGAGAACATTTATTTTATCCTTATCATAGGCAAAATGGGCATGATATTAACAATTGCCATACATTCAAAGACATCGTTCAAGACCTTATTGACTTGGGGGCGATCAAGCTTGACAATCCCCTTGCTCAACAAAACCAAAACCTTGGTATTTTTCAAACACCACTTCCTCATCATGAGGAGGTGCAACCAAATATAGGAGGGGCTAACACCAAAACTCCTCCTAATCAAGTCAATCATGTCCAACAATACCAAGGGTTTGTAGGGGCCATCCATGTGGTCACTAGAGGTCAAAGAAATAATCAACAAAATGTAAGGCAACCACCTCAAGCAAGTGTGTCACAACCTCCCTCATCACCACCCATTCAAATTTCCCCTAATCCTTCATCACCCATCCATATCCCTAGCCAATAAAATCCTCCAAATCCACCTATCAATCATCCACCATGACCAGTCATCTCATTGAGTAGTCGGTTAACCACAAGCCTAAAGATGGCTTCCACCAAATTATCAATTTATGAGTTAATTCAACAATCTCCCCCACATCATGAGGCATTAATGGATATTCTCAAATCCATTGAACTACAATCTCAAGATTCTAATGCCTTCAAAAACTTTGTAGGGAGCATCCAAACATGCATGGAGCCTTCCATCACATTCTATGACTTTGAGATTAAGCCAATCTCATCAGACTCAATAGATCCTCCATTGCATATCATGGCTCTAATTGACAAGAAGCCTTTTAAAAGAGTCCTAATTGATACCGGTTCCTCCATCAATATCATCACCACATCTACCCTTCATCATTTGAACCTTCCTCCATCTCATATCACCAAGTCATCATTCACCTTAAAAGCATTCAATGATGCTTTGTGTTCCATAGTTGGCACTATTGTTTTACCCATTGAAGTAGGGGTCAAAATATTGCACACCATGTTTCACATCTTGGAAGGATCCATGGCATACAATGTACTCCTTGGAAGACCTTGGATGAGGGAAATGAGATGTGTTCCTTCAATATTACACCAATGTTTGAAATATGTTCATGAGGGACAAGTACATTGCATACCGATGGACGTCGAGCCATTTAAGTATTGCAATTTCATCTCAAATCCATATGAGTCCATGCTTCCTTCCACACACCTTTTCCTTTCACCATCAGCCAATCCATCTACCACTTCACCAATTTCCTCATCAAAAGCTCCCATTCCTGAGGAGCTCCCTATCACCAATCCCCATCAAGCTCCCATAACCCCATCATCTTCATCATTGACTACATGCACATGTGGTCACAATCAATCCACATCATCAACATCATTGCCATCCACTTCATCATCATCATCCATTCAAAAACCTTCCCAAACCAATCCATCACCATCACCTAATATTTCACAAGTCGAGTTGATAGATTGTGAGACATCTCCATCTTCACCATTCCTCGAGCCATCATCCAACCATAGTCCTTCCATATCATCCCAAGTCGAGGTCCACCTCACTAATCCTGGTATTGGTGAATATGTGGTCCAAGACATCACCATCATGCCCCTCACCATTCCTAAGGCTAAGGATTTTGGTCACCCATGTGACCCACCTTTAGCCATAGGAGCAGTATATAACATGGGTTCAACTCCAAATAGCATAAATTTTGTATATGGGAGGATTGATTCTTCATCAAATCTAACACCCCTAGAAGAACCCAAAGAACCAACACTTGCCAACATTCCAAACATGTCAAGATTTCCATCTCGCTATTTTCACATAGTCAATTGGCAAGGTCATGGCCTAGGATTGCATGAATAGGGAGTGTCACAGCCCATTGATGTTCCATATCAAGAAGTGCATGACCGTTCAAGTCTAGGTTACCACCCACTTTCCACCACCTCTTCTCTTGAACAAGCCTTCCAAAGGCTTAATCTAAATTTAGGAGAAGAAGCCCTCCATCCCGATAATTCTGATGATGAAATCTATGAAGAATTTGAACTTATGTCGATAATTTTGGATGAATCTGAAGAAGAATCGGAGCCCATCATTCCCCATACCGAACAAGATGAGTTTTATCTCAACATGTTCCCCATCCATGAGCCCATATTTTACTTGCTTCTTCCACAAGAGTGAGCTACCCCTATCGGTGAACCACCACCTCCATTCCATTAAGCCATTTCATAAGCCAAACTTGTAACATATGTACATAAAACAAAAATAGTGGTTTTCACCACTACAAAAAAAAAAAAAATCAAAACAAAAACAAGTTTTCTTTTTAGCATTGCATGTATATATCATCTAGTTAAATGCATTTATTTGTGTTGCTTGCTACTATCTAGGTTTACCAAGCTCCTAGCACCGGTTCTTAGGTTCCATCCATTCCATCCAACCTTATCCACTTTGCCCATAAGTCAACATGAATCCTATTGATTTATTTACCCCACTCCATAATCCATATGATCTGGCTAAACCAATTCCAATTGACATAAGCCTTATCGATATGGACCAGATTTCCTCACCTCCATCCTTTTCGAATTTGTCTTATCCAAGGAATTGTTAAGGGCTTCCACCAACTACATTCCTCCATCCCCTCCACCTTCACCTTCACCTTCACCTTTGAATCCCGAGGTTTTCTAGGAAGAAATAGATGAGGATAAGCCAGAAGAGTTTGATGACATCTTAGATGACATTCATATGATCCCTACGCCCCATCAACTTGAGGAAGGTTCCCACATGTCCATTGAAGATACTATCGATGTGGACCTTAGTTCAGACAAAGACAATCCCCAAATTATCAAGCTTGGTAAAATTTTATCACCCAATGAACAAGAGCAATTAATTGCTCTCCTCAAGAGGAAGAAGGGCATATTTGCATGGTCCTATAAGGACATGCCTAGTCTTGACCCTAGTTTGGTTGTCCATAATCTCACCTTACATCCTGATGCTAAGTTGTCAAACAAAAACTTAGGAGAATGCATCCTACCATGGCCCTCTTGGTAAAAATAGAGCTTCAAAAACTCTTAGACGTGAACTTCATAGTTCCTATCGACTATCCTGAGTGGCTTTCAAACATGGTACCCATTCAAAAACCTAACGGGGTGATACACATTTGCACTGACTTTCAAGATCTTAACAAAGCGTGTCCTAAGGATGACTTTCCTCTCCCAAACATTGATACTCTTGTCGACACTTGCACTAGCCATGAAATGCTTTCACTCATGGATGGTTTTTTAGGATACAACCAAATTCAAATAAATCCTGATGACCAACACAAAACAACATTCACTACACCTTGGGAAACTTTTTGTTACAAGGTGATGCCCTTTGGCCTCAAAAATGTAGGTGCTACTTATCAACATGCCATGACATACATTTTCCATGACTACATGCATAATATTATCAAATATTATGTGGATGATCTCTTGGCTAAATCTAAAACTCGACAAGAACACATTGGTGTATTGGAGAAAGTTTTTGATCGACTCCTAGAGCATAATGTAAGGTTGAACCCCAAGAAATGTGTCTTTGGTGTTACCTCGAGAAAACTTCTAGGATTCATTATCTCCAAAAGAGGCATTGAGGTGGACCCTAACAAGGTCAAGGCCATCATGGAGATGCCTTCCCCAACTAACTTAAAGGAATTGCATAGTTTACAAGGAAATATCCAATCAATCCATCATTTTATTGTCACAACTTTCTGACAAATGTAGGCCATTCAATCACCTACTACAAAAGGGGGTGCCATTCTCTTGGATAGATGAATGTCAAAAAGCCTTTGATGACATTAAGCAATACCTAGCTTCTCCACCAATCTTAGCTCCTCCTCATCTAGGGATCCCTTTCTATATTTATATCTCAGCAATAGACTTTGCATTAGGGACAATGCTTGCACAAAAGAATGAAGAAAATCGAGAGCAAGTTATCTACTACATTAGTCGAACATTGGTAAGCTATGAAACTAGATACGCTTATGTAGAGAAATTATGCTTAGCAGTGGTTTTTACCACTAAGAAACTTTGACATTACATGCTTAGTCACACAACATATGTCATAGCTAGAGAAAATCCTCTACATTATATGATATCTCACACTTACAATAACACCCGCACCGCTAAATGGATAATGCTCCTTACTGAATTTGACTTGGAATTCATTAGCCAAAAATCCATTAAAGGTCAGGTAATAGTCGATCAACTTGCGGAAGCTCCACTACCTAGTGATCATCCTTTGATTATTGAGCTCCCAGATGATTCGGTATTTGTTATCACTAAACAAGAAGAAGATGTCATTCTAGAGGAAGATGTCGATATCACACTATTCTTTGATGGCTCTAAGTGCACGAAAGGTCAAGGTGTTGGAGTCATGTTTCATACACCCTAGGGGGTACCTATCCCCTTATCATTCAAACTTGACTTCCAATGCACAAACAACACTATAGAGTATGAAGCCTTAATCTTAGGTCTTCAATCAGCTATAGCTATGAGCATTAAGTGTATTAGGATATTTGGTGATTCTCAACTTGTTATCAAGCAAATCAATGGAGAATACCAATGCAAAGAACCTACCATTAAGCTTTATCATGAAGTAGCAATGAAATTGCTCTCTAAGTTTGATTGGTATGAAATCAATAGTTTACCATGTTTGACTAATAGATTTGTAGATGCGATGGCCTCCCTTGGATCATTGATTCCAAAATATTCCTTTGGAGAGGTACAACCCCTTATAATTTCAATGGTCTCTAAATCTACAATTGTTCATGTTGAGTCTAAAGAT
Source organism: Wollemia nobilis (assembly GCA_028583015.1). NCBI lineage: Eukaryota > Viridiplantae > Streptophyta > Pinopsida > Araucariales > Araucariaceae > Wollemia > Wollemia nobilis. The sequence continues at coordinate 1,279,050 of JAQPPZ010001079.1, forward strand.
GAAAAGGATATTTGCTTTATCCAATCGGATCCATATGAGCCTTGGTCAAGCCAAATAGTAGCCTTTCTCAAGTTTGGAACACTCCCATATGACATGTCTCGAACTACCAAATGCACATTCAAGCAAAAGGTAGCTCATTTTATTCTCTTGGGGGATGTGTTGTATAAACATGGTTATGATGGAGTCCTCCTTCATTATCTCGAGTCTAGTGAGGCACAAAGAGCCATAGTTGAAGCCCATGATGGTACTTGTGGTGGTCATTTTAGTGGAATGGCCATTGCAAAGCGTATTTTATGCATGGGTTATTATTGGCCCATAATGGAACGTGATTGTTGCACTTATGTTAAACATTGCAAGAAATGTCAAGAACATGCTAATTTAACTCATGTACCATCACAAGCTTTACAACCTATTCAAAGCCTTTGGCCCTTTTCACAATGGGGTCTAGATCTAATTGGTAAAATTTCACCTCCTTCCTCAGGACAACATACATTCATCATCATAACCACTGAATACTTCACAAAGTGGGTTGAGGCAATTCCTCTAACCAGTATGATAGGACCTAGAATTGTGGAGTTTATACTTCATCACATCATTTGTCATTTTGGTATTCCCTCAAAAATCATCTCTAGATAATGGCAAGTCTTTCAAGAACAAGGATGTTCGAGCACTTTGCGAGAAATATAACATTCAACATAGTTTCTCGACTCCTTATTACCCATAAGCAAATGGACAAGCTGAAGCTTCCAACAAGACCTTAATTGCTATTCTCAAGAAACTTGTCAAAGAAAATCATAGATATTGGCATACACAAATTCCCTTGGCATTATGGGCTTATCGAACAAGCATCCACATGCCTACAGGGGCAACACCATTTTCATTGGTCTATGGAGCCAAAGCAATCATGCCTCTTGAGCTCGAGATCCCCTCCTTGCAAATTTCTTTGTAGGAATTCATAGATGACGACACCGCTAGACAAGCACATCTTGACCAACTCACACTCCTTGATGAGAGGTGAGTCAATGCTTTAGAGCATTTACGAGTTTATCAAGACCACCTAAAGCATGCTTACAATGCCAAAGTTCATCTACATGAATTCCAAGTAGGAGATCTTGTCCTTAAAGAGAACCAACAAAACACCAATGCATTACCGCATCTTCATGATAAATTCATGGCTAATTGGTTAGGTCCATACATTGTTACTCAAAGAGTGGGTAATGGTACTTATAGGCTTGCCAGTCTAGAGGGAGAGGAAGAACCCGAACCACTTAATGTCATACACTTGAGAGCATTCTATGCATGATTTGATTTATATATATGTATATATACATGGCTAATACACAAAAATATTTGCATACATTTCATTCACAACATTGCATTTCATTTGCATATACACTTCATTCCAAAAACAATGCATTAACACACATTTCATATTGCATTTCAAATTTCACAAAATTGCATGTCATACATTGCATTTACATCCACATTTCACATGTCATATTAGGGATCATTTATTAAGTTCAAGGTTTTAATTGGTCCAACAAAAGTCATGTTGCCTTAATCAGGGGCACCTTCACAATATCATCCACACAATTCTACCAAGTCAAATTGCCATGCACACAAACCACATTTTCATAAAATTCCTAGGTATTTTTGGTCACTCAACCACTCCTAGTGTTTTAAGAAACCTCCAAAAATACATGTCGAGTTCCTTTTAGGACCATTACACATATTCACTAAGAAAATCTTGAGTTTTGGGAATTGAATCCAAAACATTCTTGAACCAAACACAATTTCACATCTTAAAAACATCTTGTGTCAAAGAGGGATAACACCATACTTGGTATGAACCTCGAAGTGAAAAGGGTCATCCTTGCTAGTCCCATCATGCAACATAGTCCATAAAAATAGTGGTTCTCACCACTATCACAATTCCAAAAATAAAAGAAAGAGTAGGGAAAAATCCCTAACAAAAACTCTAAATATTTTACATCACACACCATTGATCATTGGGTTGTAAGGATCGTACTACATTTCTAGTCAGACGGTTAGGTAGTCATCCCCAAAACTTAAGAGATCAAAAATACAAATCATGGACTATGGAGTTAGCCTCCATCAGAGCTATAGATGCTTGAATGGTAGTGGAGTACGCTCATGCATGGTGACACGTCTCTTTTAAAGAGACCTCTGACCGCACATAAGGACAAGCTAGCTTCTTGGTTTCATCCATAATAGGTTTACCCAATTTACTCAAGATGAGTTAATGAACTCACTTGCACACACATTGGTTCTTGATTACCTCGAGTCATTACCATGCTCTTGATTTGGTAAATGAATTCATTGCACACACATTTGGTCCTAGAGGGATTAGGCAGTTTTAGTGAGTTTGTTTGATACCACTAGTATGTCCGAGTCTCTGCAAAATAGTCAGTTTTCCATATCAACATCCATATCTTCTTCCATATCAACATCCATATCTTCTTCCATGTCAACATCCATGTCAGTTCATGAGTCATTCATCCCATATCCCACCAAGTTTGGTGCCCCTGATTAAACAACAATGCTAGAAACATGGCCAAACAAGATCTAAACTATAAATGATCATTAGCACATTTGCATTCCATACCTTGCATTAATCATCCATACATTCTACCTTGCATTAATCATCCATAACATATCATATGCATTCATCATCCATATAAACATGCATTCCACAAAAAGCATTCACACAAACATATATAACACAAAAGGTAAAATCCATGTATATATATATGTATAAATATCACATGTACAATGAGTGCCAAAAGGCTACATACAATGGAGCACCAAGGCTCATATACAAAAAGTGCATCTAAGCACTAAGCTACATCCTCCAAGAGGACCCCTATGACCTAGTAGGAGCCCTAGACCTAGAGCTATGCCTAGACTCACTATGCCTAGCACCCCTGAACATAGATGAGGTTGGAGGATCTGGAAGTGGAATATGATGTTCCATCAACCTATCCTCCAATGCCTCGATATATCTATACCGAGACTGAAGATATGCTATATCAACATTATATTAATGCTCCCTCTCTACTAGCTCTTCCTAGAGCCTCATGATCCTTGCATCCCACTCTACCACCTGCTGCTCCAACCACACCCAATCCTCCTCACTCTAATCTGGAGGCCCATCCAGAGCCTCCTCCACATCCTCTCCATATCCACCATCTCCCCCACTCTTGAGAGCCTATCTAACCACACCCTTAGTCCTCCTCCTTCGACTATCTGATCGAAGGTATCACTATCACTTGGGGGCCTCATGGGTCCCCTCACCATCATCCTCACCTCATCTCCATCTCCACTAGCCACTACTCGAGGTAGTACCCATGGTGGTTGTGCAGTAAACCATACATCATACTCCATGGTAGTCCCTGCATCATCTACATCTAGGAGATCTATCTCCTCATCATCCTCATAAGCCACCCTCCATGGCTCTGCACATGGTAGCCCTATCTCCTCTCGATGCCTCCTATAGCACACTGGCTCATCTAAGACATCCTACCTCAAGCCAAACTATCAGAGTACTCATGAGAACTAAAAGTACTCAACCTCACTCTAATATCACCCAACCACCCACCTAGCCTACCACACTCATCATAAGTGCTCTCCATCCCTAGTCCACCTACAAGCCCACCATGACCTCCATATCACTTGGGTGGATGTCAATCCAACCCACAAATCTTAGTACCACTGACTCATCTACACTAGCTGACTCAGTTGTACCTCCTCAACCACCACCCATCTCCTAGCATAGGGTTACTCCCTACCCAAGCCTACTACCGGTAAGCCCTCTGATCGAGCCACACTAAAGTGCTCCCATCCCCAACACTATAATAGCAAGCTGCACCCCAATCCTTTCCTCCCCTACCTCATCACCTCATAAAGCTCCCAATATACCTACACCAACAAGGTAGGAGCCCATGCATACACCTACCACCTAGTGAGCATATCACTCACTACTCCTATCAAGTTCCAAGGGAACCTACACCTAATGTTGTTCGAGGCCACGATGTTGGCCAACATGAACATTACCAAGGCATGGAGGGCATCCAAATCCTTGTCCACATACATGGACAAGTAAGGTATACCTCCACTCTCCACCCTCACACCCTACCAACCATCACCAAACATCTTCATCATATCCATATTCTAACCATGCCCAACCTCAACTCGGATCCCCTCCATCGACACCTTGAGGATGTGATATACATCCTCCAAGGTCATGGTCACCTCCCTTGTAGGGAGCTAAAAAGTCCCCCTATCCGCATCCCACCTCTCTACCAAGGCAGAGAGGTACCCCTCATCAGCCCTCACCACATCAACCTAGGCTACCTCCGCTAGCCCCACATCCTCTAAAAACTCCCACTCCTCATCTAATACCACCTTCCTCATCCCAGGAATGAGAGGTAAGAACCGATGTCGAGCCTCCAAAATCCTAAGCTACAACACAACACAAAAACACTTGTCATTTTCTCATAAAAAAATCACAAAAACACAAAATTTTTGCACAATACACAAAAAGGAAATTACCTCAATAACTCACACTCCAACATCAGCCCCAACCTTCACACCCACTCCCTCCACCACCATAGCTTCCATGCTCAAATCACTTCACCTCACTTCACTCCACTCTCCCAAACGCAACTTCACAAACTCTCAAATACACAAATGAGCTTGGTTTCTCATCCTAGAAGCTATTTATAGCTGCTTTAGGTACCTTGAGATGCCCATGGGTATTTCCTAGTGCACTAAAGTACCCATGGGTATTTATAGAATACCCAAACATCGATAGGTATTTTTGTAGGCCAAAAGCACCAATGGGCATTTGGCATCAAATTTGACAAAAAGATAAATTTTTACAAAATAGTGGCTTATCCCCACAAAATCACTTCATATTGCATCCAAGCATATATTCCATCATATTAACAAGTTTTGTGAAGATTCCAATTGATTTGGATGCATAATTTTTATTTGTGACCACAAATTGCAAATTCACTTAACAAGTTACAAAAGCACTCCAAAAAGGTCCAAATCTTCACAAAATGACCACAATCATCATTCTCATCATTCATACATCATAATCAAAATCATTCCATATCATCATTTGCATATTTGCCAAGTTCAAACAACATTCAAGTGAACCTTGTATCTAGTGGGTTATTCTATATACTTGGTGATTGCAGTGATTTGCATCCATGCAATTCGGTAAGATGAAGAGCCTACCATAAGGACACTTGGTCATTTTCATCATTCCATATCTCATTGTTCAAAATCACAATCATATTTGGTACTTCACATTTTGAGTGAAACATTGCCAAGAACAATTTGCACAAAAGTTATCATTGATGGCCTAGTTCGTGGGGCTTAAAACATGGACAAAATCAAACTTCATCATTACACATTTCCTTGATAGTCATCATGGTGACTGGCTTTAGCTAGGGTGATTGGTTCCGATCATAGGAATTATCTGACAATCACTAGTTGGCCCTCCGAAGTTGACTATTTTTATCTTTGCATATTCATCTTTGCATATCAATGATGTCGAAAGGCATATTCTTCAATAACATCGAATCACCCCAAATTTGGGGCAACCACATTTGGTTTTGACTTTCCCACAATGGGATACATCTTACATGATCATGACATCTACACTTGGCAAAAATCCCTTCATATGTTGGGGCAAAAATAGACACATTCTCCATCACATTTTCACAAAACCCTTCATATATTGGGGCAAAAATAGATGCATCATGTCACATTTTTCACCAATCCCCTTCACACCATTGGGGAAAAATGATATCACATTTACATCATTCATTTGCACAGATTTTTCAATTGGCTCATGAGATTCATCCACAAACTCATTCACCAATTGAGGGGGTAAGCTACACAAAATTCAAATTCTTTCATTCTTTTATCTCCAAGCTCATGTTTCACATCCCAAGAGAAAGTTGCTTCTACACCTAGCCAAAATAAGTGTCTCATATTTTTGCACTGCATTGTGTTTCACGCAACGTAATACAAAAAGGGGCATCTGTAGACACCAAAACCTAGCCACTTGTCATCCATCCTAACTTTCCCACCATTTCCACCCATTATTACATATATATATATATTTTATATATATTTAAATATTAATATTTTATATATATTTATATAAGTGAATTAATCCTAACCATCCGATTTCACTTAATCCTATCCATTCATCTACATCAATCCATGCCACACCCTAGATTTAATATCCACCCTCTGATATGCTTTTATCTCAACCACACGATTAGTGTCATTGAAACCCTAGTATGCCCTAGGTTGGATTATTAATAGGAGCCATTTTGATGGCTCAACCCCTAAGCAATCCCTGAATCCTAAGAATTTTTATGAAGTTTTTACCATCGAGTTCCCTAGAGTATCCAAGTGCTCTTCCCTTCCATCCTCGCTCACCATAGCCCCCGCATCCATCATCGCCTCCCTCGCTCAGCCAGATCTACTTCTATAGACTTTCTCCTTAGCCATCGAATACCTTTAAGCACTTCCCATCATTCTTGAGCACCTCTAGGTACTTCCTTCTCCACCACCAAGCACCTCTAGGTACCCTCCACCATTATCGAGCGCCCACGGGCATTTCCTGTAGCCACCAAGCACCCATGGGTGTTTTACGCCAGAGTTCTGAAGTCTCCCTAGCCTCCGGGTGATGCTAGGGCATCGTCACACCAGTTCACTACAACAGAGTTCATCAGATCAGAAGACAACAGACAAGTAAGGTAAATATTTTATTTGGTATTTCATTATATGCATTTTTAGTTCTGTTCATTTATTTACAATAGATAGCTAGGGTTTTTGTATTGATTGTAGAGGGCCTCACATTGTGGAGCCCTCATAGTTGCTACTAACTCATTTGTTATTTTATTGTGTGCAGATCTGGAAGTGTTACATCAGCATTGGATAATTGCTTAAGCTGGAGTGGCCCGACATCGGATAACTAGAAGCCCACTCACTTCTATTGGGAGCAGAGACATGTTTTGAGACACCACCAACATTGTTTTGCTAGGGTTTCGGAGAACCCTAGCCATTGTAAAATTTGTATCAAAGAATTCAAGAATTCTTATTGTAACAATGGAGTTTTTAGGCTCCCCCGATTAATATAAAATCATTCATTGTGCAATATTGTTCTTTGAGTTCTACTTTATATTTTTGTTATTTGGTGTTGCATTTTTGTCTCTTCATATATATATATATAGAGAGAGAGGTGGATAATGTTATATGTTTAGGGACATTCCATTGTATTGTATGTTGGAGTTATAGAGTAGTTTTCATGGGCCACACATAACACAAGGTTTATTGTATTGGATACTACATCAATAATAAATAATTAGTAAATGTTTCTACCATCTTCTAATATTATGAGGTGAGATAATTTGTGCATACATGGATACCATTGTATTAATCATGAAATTATCACATATTAAATATTGACATTGTAATAGTCTTGGAGGTAGTCATCCTTGAACTAGTAGTTTCACTATGGAGTGGACTTATTCCCTCTTTAAGAAGCATTGATTGGTATTGTCCCACCTTATAGGTATCTTCCATATTCACCTCTTGTATTGATCTATTTCATGGTGGATGATCTATCTAATAGTTTTGCATATTAGATGGTGGTTTATTTTATTGATTCGCAAGGTTTATAACATGTGGTATCGAGACAATGATTTGTACAAGTGGACGAGTTTTTACAAATTTGAAGAGTTTTAGGCATTTTTTTAATGCTTCATATTTCAATGGCAACATAGTTACACAGATGCATTAGATTCAAAAGATTCTTGTACTATATTTTTTAGAATTTCAAAAGCTTAAGAATAAGTGGTTATATAAAGAAATCTGAGTAGTATTTAGCTATTTGGTATAGATATAATGGTGTTTTCAAAATCATGATATTTTTAAAATATTGCTTCCATAGTATATTTTATCAACTTTATCATTATTTTAAAGGAAAAGCTCTTCATTCATGGGAAAAATTCGATAAGGATTAAAAAAATCAAATTTACTTGGAAAGAAGTTGAACGTGTTCTTGACAATTTGAGAATCTCTGAATATGAGGATAAAAAGAGAGAGACATTTGCAAGGGAGAGCTATAAAAAAATAAAAAAATGTTGGTTTGAAGGATAGTGTGGGATATTGTAATGAAGAAATAAAAAGAATTAAGAAGGATAAAGGGTAAAAAAAGATGAGAAGATACTAAGAGGAGACTATATCTTTGGTTCCATAAAAGAAGAGTAGTATATAATAGATTGTTTTCATCTGAAAGTTATATTTTGTTGGTTCATATATGCATTTACAATGAGGTCATTGTTTTCATATATGCTAGCATTATATTTGATTTCATCAATATTAAATTGGCTGAGAGATTGTATGTTCAAGGAAAGAAAATAAAAATACACAAGTTTAGGGTGATATTATTAAGATTTTGAGGATTTAAAGATCATTATAGATAAATGTGTTTTACATTTAGACTTGCATACATTAGTAAAGAATAATTTGGATATCATAATTGGACACTATAACATTAATGTGCAAAGAAAATTTATGACTTTTTGGTATTAAAAAAAAAGATAACAGTGAAAGGTATTTATTAGCATAAATAGAATGATCAAAGGATAAATATGAAGATAAATTTATAGAGAAATAAAAAATAAGTAATTGATAGCAAAGTGAATCAATTCATTGATTGAGGCATAAGCCTATATATCACATGCTTTAGGGTTAAAAATTCAAATATTGATACTCTAACTCTTGCATAAACACCTATCGGTCTATTGCCTTTGGGTCAGCCACTAGATCGACCATTGGTTCTACCCTTTGGCTTGCCATTGGGTCAGCCATTGGGTCAACCACTAGTTTTTCCTCTAGTTCTATAGCCTTTAGGTCTGTCTTTGGGTTTATCACCTCTGGTTTTGCTATGGGGTTGACCTTTGGGTCTGCCACTAGATTTGTACTAGGTCTGCCATTGGGTCTACCTCTGGGTCTACCTTTCATTCTATCACCTTTGGTTCTACCTCTAGGTCTACCATAGGGTCAACCTCTAGGTCTGCCATTGGGGATGCATTCTCCATCATTTAAGACATAAATCCTAGGTTCAATTCTTAATGAGCCATATTACGAGTTTGAGGGTGAGTGGAAGATAGATCTAGAGGTGTATCAATATTGGTATCTCTAATAGTCCTTTAGATCCCATTTTAGAGTCCTTCACACGGCAGGATTAATTATTGTAGGTTCATCATTCACAACTAGAATTTCTTCTTGGACTTCCTCATTAAGCTTTATGCTTACAATAAGAGATGTAGCATCTTGAGGAGCTTCAATATCTGACTTTGGCTCAATTGCTTCATCAAATACTACATCTTGACTTATATGCAATTTCTTGGTTTTTGGGTCTATCAACCAATACCCTTTGGATTCATCATCATATCCAAGAAATATGCATGGCAAGGATTTTACATCTAGCTTGGTCCTCTTTTTCTTTGGCACATGCATGTATGCCTTGCTTCCGAAGACTTTGATATGTTCGATGGAAGGCTTTCTCCTCTATAAGAATTCTTCCAATGTAACTCCTTGTAGTACCTTTGTATATGCTTTGTTCAAAAGATACACTATAGTGGTGACTACATCAACCCAATATTATTGCTCTAGATTGACCCCCTTGAGAATGCAACAAATCATTTCCATAATGGAATAGTTTCTTCTCTTAACAAACCCGCTATGTTGTGGAGTATAGTATGTAATGAGTTGTCACTTTATCCCATTTTGTGCAAAAAACCTTGTAAATTTTGTGGATGTCTATTCCTCCCTTGATTTGAGTGGAGGAACTTAATAGAATGTCTAGTTTCCTTTTTCACACACTGCTTGAAACGTTGAAAGTACTAGAATGCATCTGAATTTAGTTGCAAGGACACCCACATCTTTCTAGGGTAGTCATCAAATAAAAATTGGAAGTATATTTTACCACCAATACTAGATTTCATGGATCCGCATAGATTGGTGTGTATTACATCCAAATAACCATTGGCTTGATGAGAGTTCAACTCAAATGGTACTCAATGTTGCTTCCCTGCTAAACAACTCGAGTAAACTCACAAGATAGGTGAAAGGTTGGATAGACTAATCACCATTTGATGCTTACTCAATCAAAGTAAGTAGCCAAAACTAAGATGCCCATTAATCTAATGCCAAAGGGTAGTTGCATCCATCGTAGCTACTAATAGTGCTATATGTGGAAAAAATTGGACATCTAGGGCAAACAAACCACTTTTGTAAGAATCGATGGCTATATGCTTACCATTCTTAATGATAGAAATCCTCTTGTGGTCATTCTCAAATTTAAAATCAGTATTTATGTTTCTATCTAGTAGTTGGGGTATATACAAGTTGTTGGCTAGTCCTAGGACATAGAGGACCTATTTGATGGTGCATTTTCCATCTAGAAGATGAATTGAAACATTGCCTTCTCCTTTCACCTTGTAGGTTTAATTATCGACAATGGTCACTAATTTCCCTTATTTTTCTTCCAAGGTATCAAACCATTCTTTATCCCCTATGATGTGCTTGCTATCACCAAAATCAATGTACCAAACATCAACTGTGTTTAGTGGTAGCTTTTTTCAGGAGTACTTTTTGTACATGTTCAAACTCTAAAGTTAAATTGTTCATGTGCCTATTCATAATTTGAATCTAACTCTTCAATGGCAACATGCCCTTTCTACTGCTTTTGTTGGGTTCATGGCCTCTACAATTTTTGTTGTTGAGGTTTGTAGACCTGATCACCTTATTGGATGGCATTATATTGACAATATTTGGTATCATGTCCATTGTATTCACAAATATGGCAATACCTCTTTTGATGTTGAGATTGCTACTATGATGATAAGGAGGAAGGACCTTTTTTTGAAGAAACCTTTTGTCTTCTTTGTTTCCTAGATAATTTACTTATAGGTTTCTGACTGATGAGTGCACTATTCAACAACTGGTCCCTTAATTTATTGGTTTCTTCTTCCTATTGTAGCATATTAACCAACTCCTCAAAGGAAAATACCTTGTTGAAGATCTATAAAGAGGTAATAAGCACACAATATGAATTTGGTAAAACTCGAAGTATGATGGAAACTAAGAGCTTATTGTCCATTTTTGCACCCATAGCATTCAATTTTACCTTTAGATTTGTGACTGCAAAAAAATTCTCTATAGTCTCTCCATATCCCACTTGCAATGTGTGAAGTTGGGATTGAAGGTTAAGAATAGTGGACTATTTTTTTCCTTCATAAATGGTCGTAAGAGCATCCCATGCTTGACTAGAAGTTTTTGCATCACAAATGTGGGGCTAGATCTCATTAGTTGTAGCAAGGATGATTAGCATTAGTTCTTGTTGATCTCTTCAAAAGATTTTGAAGTTGTAAAATATGACCTACAAAACTTGAAAAACTTGAGAGGAAATAGTGAAGGTATCACACTCAACGATAATACACCTTATTTATAATCACAAAGCTTGCAAAAAAAAAATTACTCGAAGGAAAAGAGCCCCTCTTAATAAAGGTTTTGTTTTTTAAAATAAAATTAAAAATTAAAAAATCTTTATTTTTTAAAATAAGATAAAATATTAATTTCAAAAATAGTCTTCCTCTTAATAAAAGCAAACGCACTATTAATTTTTTAATAATAAAAATAAGATGTACTAAAAAAATATTAATCTCCCTTTTATTAAAATATAGGCCTCAATTAAGAATAAGCCCACCTTTAAATATAAACGCACCCAAAAGTACCCAAAACTCCACCTTAATTTTTATTTTCGAAGCTGACAGGAATTTAACAGGAAGCTTGGTTCTATTTATCTATGGTTCTATTTAACAGGAATTTGGCGGCACATAAACTCTCACCACCATGCACTAGCTGGCAAGGCGGACCTGCTAGCTTGGTTCTATTTTCCTCATCCGCTTTCATTGTGGAAACCCTGCTTGTCTCTGATGGTGTCGCTCTTATGTCTGTGTGGCAACTCCGCTTGGCTCACAGACGATCAGAAGAGGATTTTTTTTTTGTTAAAAGGAATTAGTAATGGTGTCGCTCTTATGTCTGTGTGGCAACTCCGCTTTTTTTTAATGTGAGGGAATTGGTAACTGTCTTTCTTTTTAAATAATTGTTCAAATCACATTATTTTCGGTCGTAGCATCAAATCATGGAGCTACCACTATAACCCCTACCTCGCCACGGTGAGGGAGACCCGGTAACTCAAGTAGCCTCCGTAAACACGGCTCAGAGTGAGGGAGACCCCCATGGCTCAGGGTTGATGCGGCCATCATCAGGCTGACTCACACTCAACGGATTCTAATCAGAGTACTACCTTTGCCTTAGAGTGGGCATACCCATAAGGTTTAAACTTAGATCTCCTCTTAATAAATGCCCAACTTCTTACCAATCCACCTAGGATTTTAACTTGAAGGGTAAAAGAACATACATGAATTGAAGCGCGCAAAGACATAATCAAATGTAAAGCCCCAGCTTCCTTGGACCACAATCAAAAGGATCTGACGACAACAAAGCCTACCTCTAGCTTTAGCTTGAGCTCTATTGGGAGACCGTCGATTGCATATTACATGCTTGTGATTGGGGGTTGGTCGATGGTCAAGGTGGTCATCGACCAACATCGTCGATAGGGAGAAGAGGTTGATGGTTGGGGTGGCCATTGGCCTGCATTACCGACGAGGAGGAGAGGTTGACAACCCATATCATCGACTTATGAAAAGAAATTAAAAAAACTGCCTTTGTGCTCTGAAAATGTAGGTTTGAAACCAAATTCTTTTTGTCGACTATTGAATAGTCCAAGGTTTTTGATCTGTCTTCGTAAAGTTCAGAGTATACTCAGATTTCTCTGCTTTGATAAAAGCGAATCAAGTCATTGATTGAGGCATAAGTTTATTTATTACATAGGGTTATAAATTGTAAGATCTATACTCTTGAATCATGATTGTTACAGCAACCAATCTAAGAATGGATGCTATGCATGACCTAATAACCTAATAAAATTAATGGAATAAAATATTTCTAATAGTAACAAAAAAAAATTAAAAAATTAGTAAAAAAACAAACCAAATTAATAATATAAAAATGAATGTAATGAATAGTAAATAATAATATAAAAATTAATGTAATGAATATATAAAATAGTAATCCATCTAAGAATGGGTACTGCATAACTTAATAATATAAAAATATATTAATAAAATAAAATATTCTTAACAGTAACAAAATATTAAAAAATGAGTCAAAGAACAAACCAAAAAAGAACAATAAAGAAACTTAAAAAGGGCTTATAAGGAAAGATACGAAGAAGAAGAATTCGAGGATATTTAAATGAAAATAAATTAGAGAAACAAAATATTATATTCTCAAGGAAAGATGAATAAGTAGCTAAGGCCATAGCATATTGATACCTGCATCATTATAAAAGAAAACTTGTGAAAATACAAAAAGCAACACTAAGAAGTACAACTATAATCATAATATAAATCAAAGAGTGACTACTATGTTCCTACATGGAACCAAAGAAACAATAAACCTAAAGGTACATGGGAGAAAAAACAAATCTAAAGATTCGTGGGAGGAGTAATAATTATGATTATTCAAGTGATGTAACAAAAGCAAGAATCCAAAGAAGTATTATTAATGAAGATTTCACATGGATGGATAAATGTTAAGCTTGGTTCTATTTGTGTATAAAGCTTACAAGATTCCTTCTCCAAATTTGAGGATGAAACATGTTAAAGTGAGATGGAATATTAGGTGTCTAGCAATTATATTGCAAAGTATGGAGTGGTTAGCATGAACCATACATAATGTAAGATTTTTTACATTAGATATTTGTATTGATAATATATAATCGAAAAAGGATTATAACCTATGTAGGATTATTGAGATTATATAAATGGATGTCATTGTATCATAATCATGTATTTATGGCATATATACTAAGTATTGAAATTTGTAATATTTTTGGAGGAACTTACCTTCAAAGTGGCACTTTCATATTAGGAGATCTTAGAGAGTTATTTATTTTTTTAAAAGTATTGATTGACATCACCCTATCCTTGGGGTATCTTATATATTTATCTAGCGTGATTGATTGCATGATATAGTTGATGTTTTTGAACATTAAATGGTGATTTATATTATTGAGTATTAAAGTTCATAACATGAAAGGTGAAAGTTACTCTTAGTTAATGCTTTTTAGATTTTGTTATTAAAAAGAGCTCTCACCAATATCATCTTCTTCACATTTCTTCTTGTGTCTTAAAGTTAAAGGGAGATTGTAGAGATATAAGCTCAAGATGAATCTCTAAATCAATCTTAAGGGAAGATGTTCATGATAAGGGTAATATTGGATTATGTTTACATGAGTTACATTATCATTGTATCCCAATGAGGTATGGGCTTCTAGTATCTTTGGGTGTCATTATTATTATTTGATGGATCCATAACTTGTAGTATCATTGGAAAAGTGCCAATGTATGCAAGCAAATGAAGCTTATCCTCATGAAATATCATCTTTTAAATCTTGAAATCATTTAAGAAAAAGAATAAGATCATTACACTATCATGAGCATTGACTTCTTGCACATTTTTTGGTATCTATTAATACCCTCAACATATCTTACATTCCATGACAACCATTGGTATGGAGTTGACTACATCTTCATTATAAAATATTGGTCCAAATTTCAAATATGTTTTTAACGAGTAATGTGTGATTTATAAGTATTTTTAATTTCAAATATTTTACCTAATATCTTTTTTTTTGCATGTCTCTATGTTGGGGTACCTTAACTCTAAGCTCTTTAAAGAGGAAGCATGTTATATACTTCAACACATCATATTGTTTGGCTATTTTCATATAATTTCAAGAAAATTACCTATGTACAAGGGAGAAAGATCATCAAAATTGTTTTAAGGCCTATGGATGGAATTATTCTCTATTTTCTACAAACGTTTTGGAAGCTAAATTTGTTAATTCCACAACCCTAAGGAGAATTTTCTTGTGGACAAGCTATATCCTTGTTAAGTACCCAAGATAAGTATTTTTTTCAATTGTTTATATGGGATTAAAATGGGTCCCACCCGTATTACATCATCACCACATAGTGGTATTACAACAAAGCTTGGATATTATCTATGTATCGCTTGGCAAGATTTGAACCTTTGTCTCCTCTTTAAATATTGAGGAATCTAATCGGTTGAGCTAATGCCACTTGATCCAAGATAAGTATTTAATATTATAGTTTTGTGTAAATTTTATAATATTATATTAGAATCGGTGTTATGCACAGCGACGAATATTCACAAATTGGGCGAATATTAGCATTTTCGAAAATGCAAATTTACGATTTTGGGGGACCCTGGACGTCGGCCATTTCGCCCAAAATTTTTGGGTCAAAAAATTTTGAAGTGTCGATTCATCGTGCATTGATAATAGTATTACGTATTTTTTTTAAATTCGCCGACACTCCCGCCTAAGTCGTGGACCATTTTTGCCAATTTTTTTTTAATTTTTAAATTATCCCACCAAATTCGCTAACTATACCACTATATATAAGTAACAAGCCAGAGATAGTTTTCATTTATAACATTCAAAAAGTAAAACTCTAAAGCGAAAAGATGAACTGAAACATTCGATCTATTGCAGATTCCACCGAACTTCAGCCTTGTGTAGAAACCAATCGATTCGGATCAAAACTATACTCGAACTAAAATCGACCCTTTTTCACTCAAATGATGGTTGGACAGAGTTCTGTACATGGATCGACATGACATAGTTCTCCACCCGACCCGATGACCGAACATTATATTCACCTCGGATCGATAGTCGGTCTACTTGTTCCACCTGGACATATTATCGGACAGCTAGTTCCAACCGGGTCGTCTATCGGACTGCCTATTCCACTCGGACCGTTGGTCGGTTCGCTTCTTCCATCCGAACCGGTTGTCGAACTTCTTGTTAAGCATAGTTCGATGATCGACCATTATTTTTGCCTGGATCGATTACCGGTCTTCTAGTTCCACCTGGACCGATTGTTGGTTCTAGCGGACCGCAAGCCGGATCGATCGTTCACCTGGACCGACCGCCCGTTGGACCTTCTTTCCACCCGAACTGACTATCGATCCTCGTTTCCTGCACGAACCTCCCAGTGGGTCTCTTTTCAGATGGACCTTTTCCTACAATAGGTACTCTGTTTCTCTTTAGACATTTGAATCTGTGATCCTGTGTTTTTTGGTTTTATAGAGAATAATAGTTGAAGCACTTGTAATAATAAGATCTATTTTTTTGTCATCTAATTGTTGGTTTTTCTTTTGCTATTTTTTTATCATTTACTGAAAATAAGTCAATGCTCTGTTCTCCATTTTTTCCCCTATTTTCTATCTATGTTAAAACTCTTTGATTCTCTATTTCCATTAAGATCTCCTTTTCTGTTACAAGATTTTTAAATAGGTAAATACTTTGGTTCTCTATGGACATAGTGATGCTCTACTTCTTGTCCATTTTGTACTAGAATTTTATATTTTTCAACATTTGTATCTCTGATTAAATCTCGCATAAACAAAAAAAAATTCTTACACTTTTTTCAAATTTTATATTGATTGGTTTTTTGCTCTTATTAGTTACAGGTACTATCTCCAGAAAATAGAGTATTTGAATACTCTAAAAAAATCACAATAAAGAATGACTGGAAATAGGTATTTATTTTCTACCAACCATCTATACGTTTATTCTAATTACAATATTATCTTAAGGCTTCATAGAAGTAAGATGTCTTCAACATTTTATTACTTTTCTAAATTGAAAAATATTTTCTTTACAAGTAAAATGTCACCTACTAGCGATGCAAAGAAGGGGGCCAAATCTGAAAAGAGTATCCTGAATTATTTTAGCCATATGTTGAAATCGAGCGAGCCATCGACATCTGTGCAAATTCAAGGTACAAATGATTTTTGACTACTTAACAGTTAGGTGTATTTGTTAGTTTAAATAATGCTTTCTTCCTCAAATGGTTAGGGTGCCTCTAGCCATATTGCATGATGATATAAATCATATTTTTGTTTGTTAGTTTATTTTGTTAAATTAAAAAATAATTAAGAATAGTATTGTATGCTACTATGCAGAATACCATGTGGACCCTGATATGCCTCCGCTTGAAGATATTCATCACCAAGAGATGACTTCTAATGAAAATTCTCTTAACAATGACATCCAACAAGCACTTGAAGATAATCCTCAAAATAACATGCCAGTTGAAAATGAAAGCGATAAATCAAATACATTACAAACTTCTTTTGAATCTACAAGCGAAAAAAATAAAAAGCGGAAGGCATCTAACTGGGCTATTGGAAGGGCATTTAAGAATGAATGGGCAGAAAAATTTCCATGGATAGAGCCTATCCTAACTAATGACAACCAAGTCGATGATAAAGTATGTAGATGCAAAATTTGTAGTTGGAAACTGGGCAAGGAGCATAGGTTGCAAAATAAGATAGATACAATAGAAAAACATGTTGGCAAAGTTTATGTAAAAGTTAAAGGAAGTGATGGTGAAATTAATAAAATAGTTAGGTGGAAGGATGCATCAAAATGTATGCATGTCAGATATGCAATAGAATATGACAATCACTTAAAGGAACAACAATCTCTTGTTGAGAAAGGTGCAACGATTGAAGCCCATTTTCAAAAAATGAAAAAGATCACCTTAGGGGTAAAAGGTTTACAGTTTGTTGTTGTACTTAGTATTCTCAAGAAGGGTAGACCCATGTCCGATTTTATTGATTATAAGCACCTGTTTCAGCTGGCTGGTTTGCAAAAAATTTTGAGTTGCCATTGGTCTGATCGAAGTGGTTGGGAAATGGTAAAATGTCTATCATTAGTAGAGAAGGAGGACCTGAGGGAGAAAGTAAAACTTTCCAGATTCATTTCACTATCTATTGATGAGGTGACGGTTGTGGACAACACATCCTGGATTTGTATGCATGTGTATACTTTTCAAAACAATGTCAGGCAACCTAGTTTGCTAGGATTACATAAGATGGTTGAAAATTCAAATGCAAAAAACATTTATAATGTTGTTGTGACTAGTTTAAAAGATATTGCGGGAATGAATGACATAGACATAGCCTCAAAGTTAATATGCATTGGAGCTGATGGAGCTGCTATAATGCAAGGGCATAGGAGTGGTCTCTGTGTTCGACTGCAAACCACAATTGCACCATATATGATACCCATTCATTGCATGGCTCATAGAGTGAATCTTGCATATAAAATCGTGAGCACTTTTGAAAATGTTGCGAGAGTGGAAGACCTCATTCATGAAATACATTCTTATTTTTCTTGCAGTCCAAAAAGGTTTTCAGAGTTTCAATAGTTTGCACTAGGAGTTACAGAAGGAAAAAAATGTTAAAAGATGTAGATACAAGGTGGATTTCATTGTATCAACCTGCACACATAGTTTTTATAGAATATCAATCATTAACAGGGTTTATGTACGCAAGTAGTCGGGGAGTTGATAAGGCAAAATATTTATTGTTTTGTTTGACTAACTTTGAAACCCTATTGACGTTATGTGGTATTCTTCCAATGTTACAAGAAATGAGTAGATTGATTAAATTTGCACAAGAGAGATCCATCTATATCATTGATTTCATAAGGATGAGAAAACAAATATGTATTGTTATTGAAAATTTATGTGTTCAAAGCAGATTTTAAAGATCCCTTGTTTCATAGTTGGAATACATTGACAAACGTGAACGATCCAGAAAGCTTTTTGAAGTTTGACATCAATGATCATATTTGTATTAACAATCATGGAAAGTTGATACCTCTTTATTGTTTTGAAAGGCAATCAAGTATAGGTATGGACGATGTTGAACAAGTTCCTGTAACACACAATAGATTTCATGTTGTATTACAGAAAACTAGAACAAATTTGTCCAATATAGCAAAATCTTTGACAAGTGAGATAAGAGATCGGTTTCAGAGAGATGAGTTGCTTGAGGCCATGGGTGTGGTTAACCCCATGTTTTGGGCTTCTAATAGTGACTTCAATTCTACAAATGAGTTGTTTGTTAAATATATGATGATACTTATTCAACATTTCAGTAAAATTATGGAAATGAATGGTGTTAAAATCAATGGTATACTCAACAAAAATATTTTGAAAGAACAGTCACCACATTTTGGAAGAACAATGGTTGGGCAAACATCACTTTTGAGTAACATCCATGAGACTGGTTCCATTGCACATTTATGGCAAAAATTGTATCCAAGTACTATCCTACAAGATACTATAAGTGAATACTTTTGTTTATATGAATTATGTCAAACAATGATTTTGGGATCAGTGGAAGACGAGAGGGTTTTCAGTGCACTATATTTTGTGAAATCTAAGCTTCGCAATAGGTTGGACAAAAATTTAGAAAATTGTTTGAGAATTTATGTATCATCCTATCAGTTGGAAAATTTTCCCTATGATAGAGCAATTGCATTCTAGAATTCCCTTGTAGATAGGAGCGTGTTGAATATTACCGATATGGAAGATAATGATGCTTTCAGTGATCAGATTGTGGAGACATAGATATCCACTATGCTTCATAGTGATGTTGAACAAGCTGAAAAATATTTGTTTAAGCTACCTGATTTGTGATTTTTTTAGTATTATAATTTTTCAAGTATTTCACAATTTGAATTCATTTGACATCAGATTTCACAATAGAGATTCTGGACAAGTTGAGCATTGTTTGTTTCAGCTACCTGATTTGTGATTTAACTAGTATTGTGATTTTTCTAGTATTTCACAATAAATTGGAATTGATTTGATATCAGATTTCACAATATTGTATCAGATTTGTTAGATTTCACAAAATTTGATTATTAAGAAGTTTTCATGTTCTGCCCTTTGTTGTTTTTGAAATAGTTTTAATTGCCTTTATATCATAGTATTTGTTTGTTTCAATTACCTGAATTGTAATTTTTTACAAGTATTTACAACATTGATCAATATGAATTTGTTAGTTATCATTTTCATCTATAAATTTTTTACAAGTATTTACAACATTGATCAATATGAATTTGTTAGTTATCATTTTCATTTTCAATATGAATTTGTGTTTATTTATCATCACAAGATTGTTTCATCTATCTAAATTGTAACTATGATTTATAACACAACATTATCTTTCAAATTATATGTTTTATGATTTATAACATAGCATTGTCTTTCATAACCGATTATAAATGTATGAGTATTGTTGTTTTTGAAATGATTTTAACTGCATTCATATTGCCAAAGTTTTGGACAAGAAGAGCATTCATATTGATTTTAACTGCATTCATATTCGTATATTGTTGAATTATTGTATTTGTTCTTTGTTTGAGATTAATATACTCATATTAATATTCATATTGTCATAGATGAAAAATGCATCAAAATATTATAAACAGGAAGAACCACAAAATTAAAGAGGATACAAAATTTGTAAATTGCCTTTTTCATATATAGATTTAAAATATATTATAATGTCTTTAACTATTCTGAAAAACAACAAAATTTTCATTCAACACGAAAATTTTTCAAACTACTTTTGACATTCTGGATGTTCTACCGATGATTGTCCTAGACCTGAGGTTTCTCCTGGACCTGCCTGTTCTATTACTTTTTCTACTTCTTCTACACCAGGCGTTGGCAGTGCTCCGGATCTGACTAAACTTTCTTCTCCTTTCTTAAAATTTTCCAACAGCCCAACTTCTTCTTTGGTGGGATCTTGAAGCACTTTCAAACCAAGATTTTTCTCTAGTCCTTCCCTTATCAAGAGATCCGGATCCACTTTAAGTTTATCCCACAAATATTTTTTGAGAATGTTATTATCTCTTACTTTCTGTTGGGTTGTTCTCTTCATAATAATGGTCGTTTCCAAAAATTTCTTTGCAGCCTCTATGTTGACTTGCATGCTTTGAACCTGTAATTTCAAATTTTCAAAATTTGACTGCAAAAGAAAAAAACATAAGTTAGTAGAGTTATATGACATAATTTAAGCAACTTCAACAGTTTTATGACATAAGTTAGTAGAGTTAGCAAAAGAAAAATATGCATCTAAATTCTCACCTCGGCCACATCTCTTGCAACTAAAGCAACTTCAACAATTTTCTTGTTGAAAGCCCATTGGTTATAGTACGCTTGGGCTTCAACATTGATGTTCTCAATTCTATTCAACATAATATTTAAAACTTCATCATCGGATGAAGTCCTACACATCACTAATCCTGATCTGGCCTATTGTAGCAGACCACTAAGCTTCTCTAGTTCATTCTCATATCGAGAAAAAAGAGTCTCCCTTCTATTAAAGTTTTTATAATGGGTATTTATTTGCTTAATAAGCACTTTAGCCCGAATTTCCCATTATTTCATAACTTGTAAATCTTTAAGCACCCTCTCTTGGAGGGTTGCTTCAATACCATCACTCATAGATGACTGAATATCAAATTTAACTTTGTCATCCTCGGATTGAGGATGACAGTGGGCTTCCATAGCAGGAGCGGATACTATTTTCTCAACTATTGGGGGTGTTGTTTCTTCTACCTCTGCATGTGGATCTTCAAGCACATCTATCACCTGAAAGCCCTCAATGTTTCCTTGCAAAAAAATTCATCATCAAGCGGAATATTATCTAATCCAACATTTGCGGTTGACACCTCTGGTACTTGACTTGTGTTAAATGAAAACGTGGGGAAAACACCCTGCGATCTTGGCTGCATAAGTGTTTTTCCCCTTCCATGGGCCATATTGATTTGGCCTCTCATTTGTTGCACCTATGGTTGTTGTCGTGTTGGTGGTGGCCTCATGACTTGTTGCTCCTAGCTTCTCACGATTTGATCTTGAGAGCCACCTGACATTCAAATAAGAAATTGCCAAAATTATTTTCAAAAAACAAAAAAAAAACTTTAATTTCAAGTAAAGAGAATGATTTACCTGACGACGATTGGATCTCATGTACAATGTTGTGGTCGAGGGTTGTGCGCAATTCTGAAAACATGAAAATTTTAATAAAACTTATTATAATTTTATGTAACACACTAAGAAATATACTGATAAAATATTGAAAGTGAAACTTACGTGTAGGATGGTTGATCTGACTAGATTCAAGTCGATTTCCAAATGGAGGTGGATGAGAAGGAGTAACCTGTCATGTACATTTTGTTGGCCTCGACAATGGTGATGATTCTGATTCATTTTCTTTAGAATCACCACATACCTCATGCATGTGACCCCTTACACTAGCATCCTATTTTTTAGTTTTTGTCACTGCCTTTCTCTGCAATCAGGTGCAAAAAAAATTAAAACTAAAAATAGAGCTAAAATATATTAAAAAAATGGATGTGAAACATGGACTTACCCTCAATTCCTCTGAACTCATACCCAAGTTCAATAGTGTGGGATGCAATACTATTGGTATTTTAGTATTTTTTAAATCATGAAAACTTTCATAAAAAAGAGCTAAAATAAAGTTAACGGTCACCACCATTTTGACTTCCTCTGTCCCAACGTCGTGCAACTCTATTCTGATGCGTTCTGAAATGTACGTGCACCAGTCAAACTATGCACCTTGAACAGTGTGAATGATATAGGTCAATGCCCATAATGGAAGTTCTGTTCTTCCAAGCAAAAATAGTCTTGCTTGGAAGAACTCAATAATGGCCTTCAGAGATTTATTTTCAATGTAGTTGTTTGTTAAGCCTCTCTTAGACTTAGCCATGGAAGCTGCATAAAAAAAATTAGATGAAAAATAAAAAATGTTAAATTTTGAACAATAATAGAAATAATTGATGGGAATTATACCTTCAACCACTTTCCAGGGAAGATCGTATTCATCCTCCAAGTATTTTTTATCATGCTTACCCATCGAGAACCTCGGAGACACGATAGGGAAACTCTTGTGTGGAAGTTCTATTAACCTCTGTATGTCCGAAGGTGTGATGGTGAATGACACTTGTTTATTCTAAAATATGACATTCACTATTGCACGGTCATGGTCGTAACCATCAATGATACTCTGTAAAAGGTGCTTGTCGGTCTTGAACTGTGACATTGTTAGCAAGTGTTGCAAACCTGATGCAGATAGCCATGTATTGTCATAACCAGGGGTGGTTGACAAATCTATCATGGCGGTACAAGTAGCATTCTTGAAAACCAAATTTCCAATGGCAGTTTGAGTAGAGGTGGTAGGATTGGCCATTGTTCGTTGATAAAGTAAAAGGAGAAACTGGATTGCAAAGAGTGTGGGGTGATGGTGTATCGAGAAGAGTTCGAGAGCAATCGTAGAAATGTAACCAAAAAAATGACTTCCCGATGTCTATTTATAGATAGAAATGATAGGATTTGGACACGTGGTAGAATGTCATTCGACATTCAATGAGGTTGACCGATCGCCTGACACATGGTAGAGTAAACATTGGTCCAGTGATGGATCTTGCCATTCGGACCTCGAAATTCACCCGGTCCATTAGCCAGACTATGGTTACCATCCAGGACGTCTGTCGATCAATGGTTTCCATCCAGGTCATTGGTCGGTCTATGATTATCTATGATTTACACCCGGTCTACTATCTAGACCTCATTTTTCACCCGACCCATTAGCCGATCCTCGAATTCCACCTGGGCCATTAGCCGATCCTGGATTTCCACCCGAGCCATTACTCGGTCCTCGATTTCCACCCGGGCCATTGGTCATACTTTGATTTTCACCCAACCCATATCACCGGTTCTTGCTTTCCACCTGATCGGTCATCGGTCCATGTTTTACACCCGATCCATTTTTCAGCTTTGTTTATTACCCGATGCAAAATTGAGTTGTGTTTTCACCCGATCCATTCCTAGACTGTGTTTTCCCTCAGTTCACCAATTTTTTTCAATTTTTTCAAAAATTAAGATAATTCGCCATGTCCTCCGACATGAGGTTGGCCTGGATTCGCCAGGGATTCGCAACGGATTCACAATTTTTTTACAAGGATATTTCGGGTCCGACCCCTTATGCATAACCCTATATTAGATATAATTATCCCATATGGATAAGTGGGAGTGGTAGGTAGTTGGAAATTATAAATATGGGTAAAGACTCATAGAGAGGATATGAAGAGAAGAATATTGTATTGTTAGGATCTTATATTGAGATATTGTAAGAAGTGGCTTCCTACCAATAAGGAACATTGTACGGTGTTCCCATACCTCAAGGGTTTAAAATATATATTGGGAACATTTGAGTAATTTGCATTGATTGTGTTGTTTTATTATTTATTATGGTTGTTTCTATAAATTGTAATAATTTCTATGGATGAGAAAAGGAGGTTCGTAACAAGTGGTCTCAAAACACTTTCTAAGGCTATGTTTCACTATAAAAGCTTTTAGTACTAGAGGACATTCCTAGGCCGAGTTCAAGTGTAAATTTTTTTATGTTTAAGAAGCATTTGCATTAGGCTAATAACTTCTTGCAAGATCAGGTGTAAGTCATGATCGCTTAACTAGGAAAATAATTGGGTTAAAAATTACCCTAAAAATCATTCTAAGGAGTACCCCAAGAACCCTAAAATAATTGGTTTGAGTGTGTTGGTAATAAACTCTTTCAATATTAAGTATAATTCATGATCGCTTAATTGGGTGAAGTAATTGGGTTAATAATTATCCTAAAACTCATTCCAAGGAGTACCCCAAGAACCCCAAAATAATTGGTCTGAGTGTGTCGGTAGTGAAAAGGGTCAATGATGGCACACCCTGTTAGTAGTATTTTAACCTATGAGAATATACAAAGAGTTGTTTTTTAGAGGTAAAATTGTGGTTGGTTTCTCATCAATTATTCCCTAAGAAATATTGTTGGTAAATCAAAGAGCTTTACTCACTTAGAAAACCTTTATGGATGGTGGTATTTACCTTAAGCTACTAGGAAACCAATATTTGGGGCCTAATTCATTGCCAAGATTCCCACAGAAGTGCCATACAACTGTCAATAATAGCTTCAGTAAGAGTTTTTACATAGTTTCCATAGTCTACAACAGTTCCACGACTTCAACAAAGTAAACAATTTATAGTCTACCAAAAATTCAAAAGTGGTAGTTAAAAAAAATAGAGGAGTCTGCAGTTTGATCATAATAAAAAACAAAAAAGAAAAAGAAAAAAATAGTTTGCAAAGCAAGTTGTTATCAGTATTAAAAAAATCCTGCAAATGTGGCCGATATTAGTTGCTATTCTAGGTGAAGATATACCCAATCCAGAGTTGGGCAGTGTTTTGCAAAAAAAAAGTCTATAGAGCAAGTTCATAGCTAATAGTTGTTAAACTAAATGTAAAAAAAATGGAACAATTGTAGAGCAAACCATTATTAGTTGCTAAAATTACACAATATATAAGTCATTAATGATTGTTAATTTGAGTGCAAAAAATAAAATAAAAACAAGAAAAAAAAAGTCTGCATAGTACTAGCTTGCAAATTGTTAGCAATCTGTAGAGTAGCAATCACAATTTGGTAGAATGCCAAAATACTCAATCTATAATCTGGTATCCATTTAAAAAATAAGGGTCTATAGTTTTGTAACAATTTTGAAAAAATAAAAAGTCCACAACTTGGTAGTAGTCTAGAAGTGGCAATTCGTTAAAAAGAAGTCTATAGTTTGAAAAAAATCCCAAATTCAAAAAAAAATTGGGGGGTTTGAGGGCATGGAGTTGCTAATATTCACTAGAAAAAAATATATTGATGTTCGAGAATGGTGGATGAAGTTCAAATATATATATATATATATTGATGATGATTATTGACAAGCCAACCTTGACAAATTTTTAAACAAAGAAGCTCTTTATTGGTAGGTAAGTTTTATCAAGAAAAAATACAATTACACTTGGGATGAAATGGAGCAAGCATTTTAAAATTTAATGGAACCCATATAACAAGATAACGAGTTTGATGGTCACCATCGAAGACTATGTTGAAGAAATGAATAGCCCTAAAAAGGAACAAAAGTATCTATGTCTGCCACAAAGCATAGAAAAATAAACAAAATAAACAGATAGACCAACAACTATGTGAAGAAATAAAGAAGCAGATAATTTGTGAGAAATTTGCAAAGGAAAAAGGGAAGGATGATAATGTGCAAACTAAAGGAAGCATAGTGTAACATCCCAATTTTTACCCCCTACTTTGTGTTTGCATTATATAGCTTAAGGTTTGATTTCATAGAGGTGATTATGAAATAGAAATGGTTAGTATGCTTTGCTAAATTAGGAGAGTTTGATGCTAAACATGAATTGTTAGTGGCATTTAAAGCATTTATTTGGAATATTTCTTTGTCTCCTCAGTTAGTTGGGAAATTAGTTGTTAAGATTGGTTTATTTGGTTAACCATGGTCTTTAACTTGTGTTAAGCTTGATTAATGGACAACATTGAAGAGGCATTAAATCTAGTGCTATTTTATCCCTAGATTAGTTACAAGCTAATTGTGATTAACTAGGCTAATTAATTAGTTGCTTAGAAATGAAGTAAAGATTAGTTGAAGAGTTGGTATGTGTTTGATTGTGATTGGACCACCCTGGGTACAAAGTCAAAGATAACTCCAATTTCTAGATAGCATTTATGATGGGCTCATCTCCAACAATTTTTAATAATAAAAAAATGGTTATGGGGGGAGGGTGAGTTCCATTATAAATAGAGGCATTCGGGAAGGCAAAGACATAGCGATATTTGTAGAGTGAGATCAGGGATTATGCTCTCCAACTGAGTTGGATCAGAAACCAAAAATCTCGCATTCTTCGCAAGTTTGGCATTGGAAATCTAGAGGTTCCTAGGGAGTATGCTCTCCGGGCTTTGCTCGGATCAGAAACTAGATGGGCCTTGTGATTTGCCATAGTTTTCTTCACCTCATTGCTTTTCTAGAAAAAAAGAGTCGCATGTAAGTCGAAGTATTGGAAGACTTTTCGGAGCTTGGATCGGAGAAAGTCTACGAAAAATTCAGGTTAGGGTGAAGATCCCAACTATAGTATGAATGATGAGTATGCTTGTTTGGTGATTGAGTTAATGATATAGTAATAGCCTTTCTTGTTGTTAAGGTTAAAGGTTTTAATGTGGTATAAAGAAAATATTTGTGTGTTGGAAAGTTATTGATCTGCAATTTGTGAGGTTCTTCCCTTGGAAATCTTGCTTGTATTAGCAATATATAGAAAAAGCCCTTTTGAGTAAGTTGTAGGTCTCAAACTTGATAGATCACTTTCTAAGAAATTTACGTAAGCTAGCATGGCTTGTTGTTGAGCTTGTATGGGCAAGGTAGAAGTTTACGTATGTCTAGTATAGGGGCTAACGTATCCTTATATGAAATGTTTAGAAGCTTTAAAAAAATATTGACCCTTGAATTTATTAGAGAAAGAATGATCTCAAGCTTTCTATAGATGAAGCCTTGCTATATGATCTTGAGCGTAGGTTTACCTTTGGTAAGAGTGCTCAAGACTCCTTATAGGGTCTTTGTGTTAGATGAAGAATGATCTGGGTAGCCGGTGGTGACCAATGCGTAGATCAAACGGTCTTGTTGTGAGACGTAGGATGGAAACCTCTCTACTTGCAGATGTGAAGGTCTTTTTGGTTTACATTTTGAGTATTGTGTTTTGAATGTGAAGCTTGAGGTTATGTAGCATCATTTTCCATCTAGAAGAAGTGCCATGAAAAATGTAGACATCCTTGAGCCCTCAAAATGGTGTTATAGCCCAACATCTACGAAGAATATCAATGACTAATCCTGGATGTCATCCTCCGAAGGTGAAATGATGTGTTCACTGGGCGTACATCAAAGTCCATGGTCCTCTTCGATGTGCGTAGGAGTCCTCCAATAAGCCTTAGGTCATCAAAGTTATCTACGCGATGCAGATCATGTTTGGTGAGAAGTGCAGACGTTGCTCTGTGAAAGCCCGAGACGACGATTATTTTTTTGATAAATTAATTTAGGGTTATTTCCCTAATGTTTTAAAACATCCATAATAACCATTGATGAAACTCGTTAGTTGCTTAGATCATGCCATGTGTCTTAATATGGTTAGACGTTTGCCTGGTAAGCTAGGGTTTGGAAGTCACGTTGTTTTGGATAACCCATACACGATGAAACGTGCATAGGGCATGATTTTTGTTTCACGAAGAGCGTGGGTCTAGGGTTTAAGACTCCTATGGGGTCCAAGGAGGCAAACACCTCGAATGATGTGCTAAGCACTTAGCCATTAGGCTAAGGCACTAGCGCCTAACGTAGGCCCTCCCTTGTGACATTTAAACATTAGGGAGGAATTCCCTAATTATAATGTTACAATGTTACTTTTATTTAATGAAAATATGAAAAGTTAAAGCTAGACGTAGGTATGGATGGTGAAATAAAGTGTAGTGGTATTTTGGCAAATATGATAGGGTTTATGGATAAAAACCATAGATCTAGGATTTATGGTTTGGATTAATAAGTTATCTCACGATAACAACTTTGGGTCTTAAATTTATATTGAAATAAATATAAAAGGGTAAAAGGGTCTAAATAGTAATATTAGATAATTATCCTAAAAAGACTCAGATTAAGACTTTAGCTAAAAGCTAAAGTCCAACAAAGGAAAATTTGTATTTGAACCATATCCATCTATTGAATAGGGCTTGAAATATTTAAGGGGTTATAAATATCCCTAGCCTAGTACAATAATGTTATGACTCAAACTTGTTTGATGGAATCTAATGCTATATGTCTCAATGAAGAAGTTAAATCTATAGTGGAAACTTAGATTGACTTGTTCTAAATGGTGTAGACTATTATAGGTTTGATTATATGTGTACAAGGAAAAAATAGAATAGCCTATTCATAGAAGGTTTTGGTTGTTATGATGAATGCTCTTAGACAAACTAAGTAAGATGCTAGTATCTTAAAAAAAAAAAGCTCTTAAGGATTGTGGTCACACTTAAGGGGTTGAATGAAAGAATGTTCTCCTTTGATATTGTGATTTTGAGTTGTGTACAAGTTTGTTTAAATGCTATTTCTGGGTGCTTTTATCTTAAAGTTTTGATAACCTAGAAGAAGAAAAGAATAGCATATTTGCAATGTTGTGATTACAATGCATTGAACAAATAGAATCATGTATATGCAATCATGCATGCTAAAATGAGGAATGAAATATTATGATGGCATAATCTAATGTGGGAGAAAGGGTAACTGGGTTGCATTTCTCGGGAACTTATGGGGGTTCTTCATGGCCATGTCAATGGATGCAGTTAGTATAGATTCAAGAGCATGTTTCCTGTGTGATGGGATATGGGATGAAAGGAATGGGAAAAGTTTCATTCTTAGGAAAGTATGGGATTTCCTACTCTTGAATTGAGTTGAATGCTTGTTTATTTACAAATGCGTAAGGTGTTTGTTAGAAAACTATTTTGCATTCTATGGATTACTGTTGCATGGCATTATGTGATTAGTTATGCATGTTCATAAATTGGATTGTCCTGATCCTGAGTAACCATTCACTTAGTACTGGTGGAACTGAGACAACTAGTACCTGAAGTACCTGCTGAACCTGAAAGAGAGTTGAAGATTAGAGGAAGTTGATGTTGTATTCAACTTTATGAGACTATTGTTGTAACATAAAAAGCTTTCTTGTGGAAGAAATGATGTAATAGATTGTAGGAGTTTATGATTTATTGATGGAAGTATCAAAAATGTAACTCCCAAGTATCTGATTGTATTGGATATGAACAATGTAATCTCTTTGAAGTTTTATGTTCTTGAAAAACAAGTTGTTTACATGATCTAATATGTTACTTGAATTCTCAAGTGGATGCTTTGTTTATAAATGGCTAAATTAGATCTTTACTTTCTATAAGTAAAAATGTGGAAACATAGAATGAACATAAACATATCAAAGAATACATAAATGAGAGATCTAAAGAGTAGTAGTCAATGAGATATAGTGGTAGGCAACAATATGCCTATGAGAATCTGTTGGATGATTCCCTTAACAAACCATATGTAGTATGGTTAGTTGGTTAAGCATTGCACCTAAAAGATTACCTTATTGGAAAACAATGAGTAATCAACAAGGCACACACTTAAGGTTAGGTTGAAAGACACCTATGGTTGAAACAAGTTTAACATGGGGTTAAACAATAAGGGAAATGTGCATTCTGGTTGAAACAAACTGGAAAATTCCCACTGATCATTATGGGACACTGGCCACTCCCATGCACATGGATAGACTCTGATCAAGTTGATTCCTGTGTGGTGCATAGCCTTGGAAACTCATGTGATTACTTGCTCAATGGAAACTATATAAATGACTCTCATAAAAATGTAAGTAAAAAAAAATATGGGTGTAATGGTTGGTTTTTGGTTGGGTAATTTGGGGTTATTACAGTTGGTATCAGAGCCTAGGTTAGATAGGTGCATAACTCTCAATCTTGATGACTCTAAAACAAACACATGCAAGTAAGGAAAGAGAAATGGTACAGATGTGGAAAATGAGCAAGTCTTGCCCCCCATGTTGAACCCCTGGTGAATCATATTGGAAGAGCTAGATGAACCCTCCACTAACGTGGGTTTTAAGCGGTGTACTTGATGCTCTTTTGGGGATCGTACTTGCCATTTGAAGCTCTAAACCAAGACTCTTCCTTATTTAGTCATGGTGTTTATATTCAACTTAAGTCATCATATAGAAAGGTGAAGGTTGATGAAAAACTTTAGCAAACTTAGTTAAACCATCAAGAAACTTAACTAGCTAGATGAGAGTAAGTGCATATTAGGAAAAGACTCTGGTGTAATATTATGAACTAATGCATTTATTAAAACTAGGGAATATGCCACCCAAGCTAGGAAGTGGGTCAAAGATGCCTCCCTGAAGGACTCGATTAGCTAGCATTGAAAACCTTGGAGAGGGTCATGTTGGAGAAAGCTCAGGGAACCCCGATGGTGTGGAAAATCTCACAAATATGGTTCAAAATATGTAGGGTGAAATGTCCACCTATCGAGAGCAGATGATGCAACAAAATAATCTATTGGAGGCCCTTAGAGATGAGATTAGGAGAAATGATAGGGCACCAAAAGTTCCTACTGAGGCAGCAGTGGAGGAACCAAATGATCCTGATCAGGTAGCTAAGGCACGAATCAATGTTGAATTGGAAAAAGACCTAAAGCATGTTAAGGTTAGAAAATTTTTAGGAAAGGAAAGTGGAGATTCTATCGAATCATGGTTGAATGAGTTAGCAATTTACTTTTCCATGAGAAATTACTCTTCAACCACAAAGATAGTCTTCATCACTAGACTATTGACTGAAGCTAGATTGGAATGGTGGGAAACTTACTACAAGGACAAAAAGATAAATATAATCCATTGTGAATGGGAGGTGTTTGAAAAGGATTTTAGAAAGAGATTCCTTACTAAGAAATATTATGCTAGGAAGCTAGATGAGTTCACTCAGCTAAGGCAAAGAGAGCAGTCAGTGGATGTATACTATAGGAACTTCACTAGACTTCTCAAGTACATTTTGGCCTATGAAAATGATGATAAAATGAAGGTGCATCAATTCCTTTCAGGGTTAGATCATTAGCTTAGGATCTCTGTCAACATGTTCAAACCCACTAATTTAGAAGTTGCATATGATCTGGCTTTTCAAGCAGAGTATAATCACAAAAAGAGCAACAATCCCATCCAAGGACCTAGGAAGAACTACCAAAATCCATAGAAAAGGAAGTGGAATAATGAGCCAACTCAAAAGAATAAATAAGGGTTTAAGTTTGGTAAGAGAAATGATGGGTCGACAAAAATATTTAAGAAGTTTCAGCCTAAGGATAGAAACTCTACTAATGCGAAGAAGGCCAAACCCGTGAATCAAGTAGAACCAACTCCTACTGAAGGCAAGGAAAAATTAGTTCAAGGTTCGACTCAGAATTTGAAGGTTGGGTGCTATGAGTGTGGGGGTCCTCACTATGCAAGAAATTGTCCACGTCGTACAGGAGCTAACCAAAGGGTAAGCGAAAAAGGACACAAGATTTATGTTGCTACTGGAAATTAGAATCTTGATGGATAGGCAACCCCTATGCTTTTACAAGGTAAGGTTTTTGATAAAAATGTTAGAGTTTTGATAGACAATGGTGCTACTGATAGTTTTATCTCTAGTATCTTGGTTAGGGACATGCCAAAGAATCCAAAGTCTTTGGAAAAAGGGTGGAAAGTCGAGTATGGGTCTGGACAGACCTACTCCATAGACCAATATTACCCCTCGATAGAAATCTCCCTACCCATAAATTCTATCACTTGGAAACTCTATGTAGCTCCATTACATGCCTTCGACATAATTCTAGGGGTTGATTGGTTGAAGGACCGCAAGGCCTTGATCAAATTTTAGGAGAGATGGGTTGAATTCACTGATGATAAGGAGAAGAGAATTAGGTTGTACAGTGAGCAAAAGATGTTCGAACCCATATTAATATTTGCTATGCAACTTAAGAAGGTGATTAGGAAAAAAGGGATGGTGTATGTGGTCAAAGTAAAGGAGGTTAAGGATGATAAAAAGGATGAAATATTTGAGAAATTTTCCATCCTTCAAGATTTCAAGGATGTCTTTACATATGAATTGCTAGGAATTTCCCCTAAGCGAGAATTCGATTTTACTATCGATCTATTACCCGGTATAAAACCTATACATAGAGCACCATATAGGATGAACCCTATAGAGATGCAGGAGCTGAAAGTGCAACTACAAGAGTTTTTGGATAAAGGGCTAATTAAGCCAAGTGTGTCTCCTTGGGGTGCACTAGTTTTATTTATCAAGAAGAAGGATGGATCCTTGAGACTATGCATCGATTATAGGATGTTGAATAAAGCAATAGTTAAAAACAAATATTGATTACCGCTCCCATAATTAAATATTCCAGATCCTCAAGGTGACTTTTTAGTCTATACCAATGCTTCCTTAGAAGGTCTGGATGGTGTTTTATCATAAGATAGAGTGGTGGTGGCCTATGAGTCCAGGAAACTAAAGAAGCATGAAGGAAACTACACCACACATGACTTAGAATTGGTCGTAGTCATGCATGCCTTGAAAATTTGGTGGCATTATTTTCTAGGAAGACCCTTTGAACTAAGAATAGATCACCAAAGTTTGAAGTACATCTTCACTCAACCTTTGCTAAATGCACATCAAAGGAGGTGGATTGAATTTTTAGCAGAGTATGACTTTGGGATAGAATACATAAAGGGTAAAGAGAATAAGGTGGCAGATGCACTAAATAGAAGAAGTTATATCACTACTTTAAGTAGAAGTCATATAGACCTAATGGACCAGGTTAAAAGAGCTTGACTTTAGGATCCATATTGTAGGGAAGTGCAAGAGAAAATAAGGAAGGATCCAAAGATAGCTCAAGATTTTGGCTTCAAATATGGCTTCTTATGTTTCAAAGAGCGGGTTGTGATTCTGAAAACAAATGATTTGCATAGACTTATCATGAGATAAGCTCATAGATCTCCTTGTTTTTCTCATCCTGGAAGAGCTAATATGAGGGAGAATATG
Source organism: Wollemia nobilis (assembly GCA_028583015.1). Lineage (NCBI taxonomy): Eukaryota > Viridiplantae > Streptophyta > Pinopsida > Araucariales > Araucariaceae > Wollemia > Wollemia nobilis. Next base: position 1,312,717 of record JAQPPZ010001079.1, read on the forward strand.
AAATAAATATTCTATTGGCCTGGAATGAAGAAATATATTACTAATTTTATGGCTAAGTATCTAGAATATCAAAAGGTGAAAGTAGAACATAAGCATCTTGTTGGTCTGCTATATCCTCACGATGTGCCCACAAAAAATGGTAAGTGATATCTATGGACTTTATTGTGGGATTACCAAAGACTAGGTATCAACATGATGCCATAATGGTAATAGTTGATAAATTGACCAAAGTTGCACACTTCATTCCTAGTAGTACTATTGATGATGCAGTCATTGTTTCTAATAGGTTCACTAGGGACATCTTTAGATTATATGGATTTCCAAAAATGATCATCTCGGATAGAGACTCAAGGTTTACATTAGAGTTATGGTAAGCTCTCCATCGAGAAATTGGTACTTCACTAAACATAAGTTATACATATCATCCTGAGACGGATGGATAGACTGAGAGAGTCAATCAGGTGTTAGAGGACATGCTTCACATGTACTGCATGGACCATAAGTCTTTTTGGGAAGACTTCTTGTATCTAGTTGAGTTTACATATAATAATGGGTACCATACCTCTCTAAAAATGGCTCATTTTGAGGCTTTGTATGGTCGTAGGTGCAGAACTCCATTATCATGGGATAATTCTAAAGATCGGGTCAATGTTGGACCAAAATATTTGAAGGAGATGGAAGAGAAACTAAAGATAATCCTTTAGAGGCTTAGAGAAGCTTCGGACCACCAGAAGAAATATGCAGACTTGAGAAGGACTCCTTTGGAATTTTTCATGGGAGACAAGGTGTTCCTAAGAGTCAAACCTATGAAAAGTGCAATTAAGTCCACTAAGTTGGATCCCAGATATGTAGGACCATTTACCATACTGGAAAAGATCAATCTTGTTGCTTACAGACTCGACTTGCCACCTAACTTGGCAAAGATCCACAATTATTTCCATGTGTCCCTACTTAGGAAGTACATATATGATCCTACTCATGTTGTGGATGTTTCTAAGTTGCAGATGATGGATATGACATACATCAAGGTCAAGCCCATGAAGATTCTCGAGTTTCACACTAAACAAATGAGGAAACAGAACCTGGAGCAATGCAAGGTCTAATGGGATCTTTATTCTGAGAAAAATATCACCTGGGAAAAGGTGGAAGACATGAAAAACACTTTTTGTACTTATTTGAGGACACTATGTAGTGTCTGATTTCAGTTAAGACTTTGTGATAGCATGATGGATACTTATGCAAACTAAGTAGACTGATGGATTTTATTATGTTATGTATGGATTGGCTAAATTTTGATGATGCTTGATGAAATAATGGACATTATTATGTAAAACTAAAACATGATTATGCAATATAAGTACTTTATCTTTTTAGAATATGGTATTGTTGATGTTTGTTTATTGTATTTTAGGTCTAGTGGGAGAGGTTGTTCTTCTCATTTGAAATAAGGAGTTGCTCAACCACCAGGAACGGGAAACTAGAAAAAGGGAAAGGATGACAAAGACAATCCAGAGGATAAAAAAAAGAGAAGGGCAGGAAAATTTACCCTCACATCTCCATGACTACACTATTGGACCGTGATGTCCTAGACTAGTCTCCTAGTGGGATGGTGATAGTTGACTATCTTAAAAATGCCAACCACAGGAAAAACAATAGTGTGGAAATGGGGTTTGCATGATCATATTGCATAATAGATTGCATGATTTGAATGTGGTTGCAAAATATTAGCTCAATGTTTGATTTGTTCTTTATGATGAATGGAAATGCATTTGACTAACCTTGGGGATGAAACATAGGGGACTGTGTTTAGTCTATGGGGGGGAGTATGTAACATCCCAATTTTTACCCCCTACTTTGTGTTTGCATTATATAGCTTAAGGTTTGATTTCATAGAGGTAATTATGAAATAGAAATGGTTAGTATGCTTTGCTAAATTAGGAGAGTTTGATGCTAAACATGAATTGTTAGTGGCATTTAAAGCATTTATTTGGAATGTTTCTTTGTCTCCTCAGTTAGTTGGGAAATTAGTTGTTAAGATTGGTTTATTTGGTTAACCATGGTCTTTAACTTGTGTTAAGATTGATTAATGGACAACATTGAAGAGGCATTAAATCTAGTGCTATTTTATCCCTAGATTAGTTACAAGCTAATTGTGATTAACTAGGCTAATTAATTAGTTGCTTAGCAATGAAGTAAATATTAGTTGAAGAGTTGGTATGTGTTTTATTGTGATTGGACCACCCTAGGCACAAAGTCAAAGATAACTCCAATTTCTAGATAGCATTTATGATGGGCTCATCTCCAACAATTTTTAATAATAAAAAAATAGTTATGGGGGAGGGTGAGTTCCATTATAAATAGAGGTATTCAAAAATGCAAATACATAGTGAGACTTGCAGAGTGAGATCAAGGATTATGCTCTCCAATTGAGTTGGATCAGAAACCAGAAATCTCGCATTCTTTGCAAGTTTGGCATTGGAAATCTAGAGGTTCCTAGGGAGTATGCTCTTGAAGAACACAAACTTATACTGAGAGGGGGGTGAACAGTATAAGATCACTTTTTACTTTTCTTTCTCAAACAATAATATCCAATATATCATGGCAATATCAAAAACAATAATCAAAGCAATGTACAAATCACCACACACAATAGAGACACCAATTTAACATGGTTCACCCAATGTGGGCTACTCCACAAAGAAAATATTTCACTAATATTTTCTCAACAAATATCTTGGGAATCCTTCCCTATTACAATATTTATGGACCTCTATCCAAAGGAGACACTAATCCCCTAATCAATTTTGTGGATCTCTATCCATAGGAGACACTAATCCCCTGAGTAGGTTCATGGATCTCTATCCACAGGATAATTCCTTCTCCCCTGCTCTAGTTGGTGATCCTCTAGAAGACTACTGCCTCCACTGTACTAGCTTGTGGATCTCTCTCCATTGAAGAATCTTATCCTCACTCAGAAGACCTTTGTCCTCATTGCCCTAGCTAATGGATCTCTATCCACTAGAGACTACTATCCTAAGCTCTGTCACCTCCAAAGCTTACTCTCAGCTCTATCTCAAATATGCACTAAACACAATCCTTCAATCTAGCACAAATCTACTCAAAATCTATCTCAAATATGCACTAAATACAGTCCTTTGATCTAGCACAAATATACTCAATCTCTATCTCAAATATGCACTAAACACAATCCTTCAATCTAGCATAAATCTGCTCAAATTCTATCTCAAATCTGCACTAAAAAAAGTCCTTCGGTCTACCATACATCTACTCAAACTCTATCTCAAATATGCACTAAACATAGTCCTTTGGTCTAGCACAAATCTGCTCAATATATGTCTCAAATTTATACTAAAAATAGTCCTTCGGTCTAGCACAAATCTGCTCAATCTCAGTCGTTTGTCTAGCACAAATATTTCCTCAAATATATCCCAAAATAGGTCCTCAAATCTGTCCTCAAATCTATCCTCAAATATGTCCTCAAGCCTTAACACAAAGCTTAATCCAGTCACAAATCAACTCTACTAGATCTTCCCCAAACCTTAACTCAATGTTTGAAAAAATCAATCAATCAACTCTGCTCACAAGTCTTCTCAAAGACTTACCTCAAATATGTCCACAAGTCCTCACCAAGACTTACCTCAAATATGCTCTCAAGTCTTCACCAAGACTTACCTTAAATCTGCATTGTAATCTTCCAAAAAAGCTCACACTAATCTATCCACAAGTCTTCACCAAGACTTACCTCAATTCTACTCAATAAGTTCTCACTAGAACTTGCTCAATCTGCTCAATAATTCTTCACCAAGACTTACCTCAAATCTGCATTGTAACTCTCCACAAAAACTTACTCAACTCAGTACTTAAGTCCACTCTAGGACTTACTCAAATTAGCTCACTAGCTTTCACAAAATTTTTCTTAACTCTATCCTGAAGTCCACTCTAAAACTTACTCAAATTTATCCACTAGCATTCACAAAAGCTTATTTAACTCAACTCAATCTATCATAGAAAACCTCTTTAATCACACAAACAAGTTTTACACATAATCTTGTTTTTAATATCACAGAAACATATAGGAAATGGTTAGAGACTCAATATGTTTCACTCTCACAACAATACTTAATCACTTTCAAACTCTCTTTTTTAACCACAAAAAAATATGAAGAATGGTTAGAGACTCAATATGTTTCACACTCACACAACACTCAATCACTCTTAAACTCTCCTTCAAATCAATTTAGAATAAAGAACAATTTGTTTCACAGATTTTGAACTATCACTCAACACTTCCAATCAATTATTCTCAATCAACTCCACTCAACCAATCACTCAATGAAACACAAATTGCTTATAAACCCTAACCAAGTGTTTCACTATGCTTCCAATAACTCACACTATGGAACTCAATCTTGACTCAATATGATTCCAAATTCACATAACAATGATACTCATGATCTTTCACAAAACCCTAGTTCAAGATAGTTCTCAACTTCACATAACAATGATACTCATGATCTTTCACAAACCCTAATCATGCACATGAAGGCTCACTCAACATTTCCAACAATGCTTATCAAACAAGGTTTCTAGCATCAAATTTCATTCTAGAAAAACCCTCATCAATCAACATTGGATATCTCAAAACCAAACTCAACAATACTTATCAAACAATCCTTTTCACTCCAACTTAGCATTCACAACATCCAATCCAATAATATTTCACTCACAAGGAAGATGTGCCCATACCTTTTTTTGATGAAGAATTAACCTCAAAACTTGTCTCAATCACAATCACCTTCTTTGCCAATCTCAAAGGTTAGGTAGAAAAAACCTTCTCAAAATTTCATTCAAATATTCCCTCAAAATATTTCACCATACAAAACATTAAATCTCAATTACACCTTATAATCTCCACACTTAAAAAATGATTGGAAAAAATTAAACAACTCACTTCAACAATTAATTTTCTTTATCCACCTTATTACTCCTTCCAAATTCTAATCATAAAAATCACAATATAATATTTTAGCTTTTATAAACCTTATATCTCCCTCCTAACATAAAAAAATCATGCCACACAAAACCTTAGGATAAAATTTAATTAAAAAATTAATACCTCTTTTGCCCTCGGTAGGATTCGATCCCCCGTTGCGCTGCTACCAGTGCCCTAGTTGTGTCCCAACTACCGTGTGACCTAGGCACTCACCTTGGTAGGAAAAAGCACCTTGTGCACTTTGTAGCCTATGTTGGGCACCCAAAACAAAAATGACCACCACAAAACACTACTGTCGGGATTCGATCATGGGACCTCTCGCCTTTCAATACCTCAACACATAGCCACTTTCTGCTAGCCTAACCATAAGGTTGGCAATGAGGCTTTAAGCCTCCCTTCCTTTATCCCTTCGTTTTCCGCCAAGTAAAATAAAATTTATCCTTTTTCTTTACACGCAGATCGCAAAAATTTGCAGGCACTCGCAATGTGAATCAAACGAAGGTAAGAACTTAGTCAACCAATGCACATGGTATTTATACCATTGTGCCATCTCCCTTTGGACATTGGCGGAGGGGGAAAATGCATACGACGTCGGTGTTAATTAAACCTTTGCCCTTATAACCCTAACCCTAGGGTTAATCAAATTAAGTTATAAATTAATTTATAATAAAATTATTATAATTAATTTAATAACTTTAGGGTTAATTAAATTAAATTATAAACTAGTTTACAATAAAATTGTTATAATTAATTTAACTTTAGGTCTTAACATTAGAACTTTTTTTTTTGGTAATTATTTTAATAGATTAACAGTGGGTTTTTATAGAGGATCCCAAAACCTTATGTACAAAATCGGTCTTGCTGGAATGTGCATCATGCCTTGTGGGGGAGGAATAAACTTGATGACGAAACCAAAAGCTGCTAATTGCCGAAGGCTATAAGTAGGGCCCTTATGTCTAAATATCCTGGAAACAAACCACATTTTACCAAGGAAAACAAAAATACTAGGCGGAGAAATTTGACCATCGAAAGAAAAAACATCCAAACCAAACGAATGACCTTCGGAAGCGAGGAGAACATCATGAGAGGATATCCGCTGCCAAACTCACCACCTCAAGAAGCAACGCCACACACGACACGTGTCACAAGCCCGGCCAGCCCCACCACCTCCCAAAAAGCACCTCCACCTCACGTGAGAAAGCACCAGCCTCAAAAGATACCCCCAAGACGGGTCTGCCTAGCAGAAGCATAGCGAACACCTCGACACAAAGCCGGACCCAAGAGGACCAACCCAAAACACAGGCCCAAGTATAGTCTAGCACCCAAACTCACAAAAGCCACACGAGACCCGAGATCTCTAACCCCCCCCCCCCCCCCCCCCCCCTTTCGGGGTAGTCATTTTTAACCGGAGTGGCCTCCCCTCAGGCTACACCCTGGGCCCGGACCTACAAAGCCCTGCCCGACTCGCTCAATTGGCACACACAGCTTGTAAAAATACTCCAAGATGATATAAGTCCCTCAAACGAACGAGCTTTGGTGGGAGGGTCAATGGTAACCAACTCACCAATGGAGCGTGCAATTCCTCCGATTACATTTTCATGCCACGAAGAGGGGAGACTCGAGTCTAACCCAATTGGAGCAATGTTGATATTTTGGGTCTCGGGATTGAAGTCCATACCCCACTTCCTTAGAAAGAGACTCCCAGAACTAGGACCACAGATTTTACGAGTCCTCCTTGTTATTCGCAATCATGAAAAACCTCGAGATAAGGCCGCCAACTCCAGTGACCGAGGTTCGCCATTTCCCCGCCCACTTGCGAATGGTCTCCATGGGACGCCCCAATAAACTTACCGATGAGGGTAAATTTCAAATTCACAAAGCTTGAAAGAATTTCTATCGGATGTCCAACTCCCCGACAGAAACAACTCCTTGGAGAGCAGACCGCAAGGGTTTCGAATCCGCCGAGCGATACTTCCAGGTCCACCTCCCCATTTGTCGTGATCCTTGTCAACCACACCCTTGTTGAAGCTCCTTACGCCCCATCTCCCCCTCCCTTCGCCCTATGCCCTTGGTTCCATGGTGTTCCCATGCTCTCCGGCTTTCCGCCGTCATCTTTGCCGTCAAAACCCTAGCTCTCCCCTTCCTATTCTACACGAAGGTATGAGACAAATGTCGATATTTTGATTCCTTAACATTAGAACTTTAATAAAATATTAGAATATTATTTTTCTTGGGCCTTCCTATTGCTCATTTAGACCTTATCTGACCACCTTGAAGCAATATTTCTCTTGCACTGCTTACTGAAACTGACTCTTGACATCCTTCCTTTTGCACTACTCATTGAAACTGATTCTTGACATCAATGACAAAAAAACTTACTCATATTTCCAACAATATTCCTTGTTGTCATTGATGGCAACCCATTTACCTTTTACCATTTTCTTTATCCTTTTATGTTCTGCTCCGCCTAAATGAATGCTCTCCCCCTAACTCAAATCTCTCCCCCTTTGACATCAATGGCAAAGGGTCACCTTTGGGGATTGGGGCTTGGGGCTAAGAATGAGAATCTTAGCTTAGCCCCTCCCCCATATCCTCTCTTGAGGTGGTTAATTTTGGAGTGGGAGTATCTCTATTCCCAGCATTCACTGATTTTTACCTTTATCCATCTTCTTCCTCAACCAATCCTTTTGATTCCTCTGACTATTTTTGTTCCTGCTTGTCTCTGGAAGTTCTACTCTACACCACTTTGTTGTGTGCCCAATATTATTGCACTTATAACACTTAATATTGTGATTTCTTGAAGGTAAAACTATCTTGGGGTTTCTCCTGGTGAAGCCATGTCCATTCATGTCATGAAACCTACAATTTACTACCTTGTGACCAAAATGATTACAAGAGTAGCAATATCCTTGAAAGAGATACCTATTTCTAAAATTTTCATATTCTTGTCTTTAATGTGTCCTACACTGTGTATCCTTGTGCCCAAACCTACGACATGAGAAGCATCATCCATTGAAACTACCTTGCCTTGACCCCATTGGTCTCCTAGTTTCTTTTACCCTGTGTTGCTTCTTGTTCCATCTGTTCCTCATTTGTGCATTGTTCCTCTTCTTATTGAATTTTCTATTGTCCAACTCATCCTCATAAGTCTCACTTTCTCTTACACTCTCCTCTTCTAAAGCTTCTTCTTCTTTGGAGCTTGATATTGACTCCTCTCCTTATTCTCTATGTCCCTGTTCAAACCAAGTCCTATCTTGTTTGATGAAGATCTTTGTACCTTGATAATCTTATCCAAGTTCTTTGAGATTCTCCCAAACCTGTGTAGCTTGTCTTTAGAATATTTTACTTCCTTCCTTAGTAAAGCTACTTCATGCTCTAAACTTTCACATTCTAAAACCTTAGCCTCTAACCTCTCTTTAAATTTCTTTATCTTGGCTATTGAGTTGGTTAGATCTTATATAAGCTTTCATATTTCTTCATCACATTCTTGAAATTGAAGCTTGAGTTTTGAGTTATGCTTTCTTACCTTTCTTAATGCATCAAGGGCAAAAATAAGCTCACCCTCAAGATCAACTTCTCCTTCCTCTGATTCTTCCTCTATTCCTTTGCCTTCAAGATCATCTTCATTATTTTTTTATTCCTTTCCACTAGAAGCACTTCCTTATTATTTTATTGCCATAAGAAGACTTTCTTCTTCTGGACCTTCACTAGCATATTCATATTCATCATAACTGAAATTGAATCTGTTCCTTGTACAACTATCTTCAAGATGACCAAAGTTACCACATCTAAAACACTTGAGAATGATTGGTGACCTTTTTCTAACCACTTATTTTTCTTCTGCCAGAAATAGAGTTTATTCTTCTTAATTACCTGAGGACCTGTCATCACTATCACTCGAACTATTACTTCCCTTGTCAGCATAAAAACTCTTTGTATGCCTTTGGAAAAAAAAAATTCCTTGCTTTGCTTTGTCCATCCCTATTTTTCTTTTGATACATGTATTTTTATGTTTCCCTGTTCTTATGATCTTGTTTCTCATATTCATTACTATTTCTAGCTTTTGGACAATCAGTTGCATAGTGACCTGTTAGTCTAAAAAGACTACCTCTAGGAGACAACCGAGATTTTGCAGTAGGGTGCCATCTTGAGAGACTCGATGCAGTCTATTTTTGAAGGGCTATAGAAAGAGAAAATAAGCTAAGGAAAGATGATATCATGATTTTGAGACATGTCCAAATTTCATGGCAAAATGGTGCAAGGAAGTCAAGTAGATGAAAATGTCACGATTTCGCGACATGTTACTTTTTCGTCGATAAATCAAGAAGACAAATCCAAGACGAAGAAGATGTCACGATTTCGTGACATGTATTTTCATGACAGTAAAGACCAAAAGGAGCTGAAAAGATAAAGACGTCGTGATTTCGTGACATGTTGCATTTTTGTGGCTAAGAAAGTAGAAAAGGGGTAGAAGAAGAGAGAATGTCATGATTTCATGACATGTCAGTTTTTTGCCATGAGAAAGAGAGAAGAAGACATACGAGGCTAAAGTGTCATGATTTCATGACATGTTTTGTTTTCGCGTAAGCAGGAGGCAGATAGAGTAGAATACTTGAAGACGTCATGATTTCATGACATGATAGTTGTTCCTGACAAGATATATTCTTAGCAACTAAAACATGCCCTTACACCAAATTTTTGATCTCTCGGGGTGTCAGATGTAAATGGAGTGTCAGATCTATTAGAATCCAATTTACAAAAGATCTTGTGCTTATTATTAGAAACTAAAGTTAATTGCTTGTAATTGATTTGAGAATCCAAGATGTACTAGTTGTAAAAGATACCCATTTTGGGTATATATAGTGGTATACGCATTTTGAAAAGAGGTCGGCTCTTAGACGTTTACAAGATTGATGTACATCATTCTGGATGCAAGCAAATAAAGTTACTCTTCTTCTGGCTTCTAACTTTCTATGTGCAAGTGTATGTATCTGGTTCTCGACTTCTATTTACATTATTAAATTCTATATTGTATCTGTTCTAAATCTGAACTGTGCATGTATGAATTATATTGTTGGAGTTAAGATTAAGTATGCTTATATGTGTTAGATGAAATATCTAAATCACACTTAGAAAGTTATGATTTCTATATGAAGGTGTTAAAGAAAACTTGTAACAGTAATACGGACGTCATATCCTGATTGTTGTCTAAACTGCACCATGAGAAAAGCTTCTAGCCTTGGCTATATTTCCCTTTACAAGCATTTCCCTTCTTTTTGCTCTCTTTTCTCTAAACAAAGCAAAAAGGAACCAGCCTACTCTGGAGATTAGATGGATATTCCCAAGCTAGATCCATCTATTCAATGTTGGCAAGGTCTAAGGTGCAATACAATTAACCAAAGGCAGATTTTGTTCCAACAATTTTTGGCACGCCCGATGGGACCTAAAATCCCATAGTATTCTATAAGTTTTGGTGTTTTTCTTTAAAAGCCTTTCTATTTTAAATCTGAAGCAAAAAACCACCTGGCGCCTCCATTCAGAGGATTTAGACCCAAGTAATACCTTGTCTAAAAATATCTGGTTATAAGCTCATGAGTGCCTATGCATATGATAACCAGATCCCAAGCAAGAAAATCTGAAGAACCCATCGAGTTCTTCGAGTTACACCTTGGTAGCTTGAAAGCACATCCTGTGCTAGCTACAAGATCTAATCCACCTGGTACTAGTACAAATTCCATCGTACCAACTATTGGAGTGTCCTCAAATAGCTCCATAGTAACAATAAATATAGTAGCTATCATGGTTGCTCCTCCCATCCCAGCTCATCTTGTATGGAACCAAACTGGCCCGCTAAACTTGGCAGCCCAGAATCAGGTTCCCCAGGCAGCTCTGAAAGCTTTGCCATCATATGATGGGATAGGTAAAACAATAGATGAACATTGCCTAGATGTTTCATCATTGGTAGCAGTTTATAACATCACCCAAGAGGATGTGATGGTCAGGTTACTGGTCATATCCTTAAAAGGAAAAATGCTCCATTGGTATAGAGCACTCCCTCCTGGATCTATTACTTCTTGGGCAATACTTGTTGGTCATCTGGTTGATGAATTCAATGTACATGTAGATCCATTCTCATTACTCAATCAATTCACAATTGTCAGGAGACATCCACAAGAAGAGATTGCAGATTTTAACATTAGGTTCACATGCACCTGGGATAGAGTGCCTGCTGGTTTAAAACCTACTATAGAGCAAGCAATATGTTATTATTTGAGAGCTTTTGATTCAGACCTTAGCATGATTATATGACAATCACGTGTTTTAACTTTCCCTGCTATTTATTTAGAAGCAGCTAAGGGAGAAGTTGATCTTATTGCCACTAGGAAATATCCTCCAAAGGCCCCATTGCCTATCTTTCCAAAATTTCCCCAAGCACCTACTCTGAATCCTGCAGTACCAGTGACTCCAGTCATTTAGTTACCCCAGAATCTGCCAGCATTACCTCCTATTCCTACCCTTCCTGCATTGCCTGCTATTCCTCTCCGAGAAGTCCCCCAAGATAATCAGATGATGACCATATTAGATACGATGAAAACTTTATCAAATGATATGTCATCTATGAAAAAGAGAGAAGTCGAGCGACATTTCCAGCCGAGGATATTTCCTCAGCTAACTAAATATGGAGCTTCGACAAGTAATAAAGGGTAGGAAAGAAAAAATGTAGTCTATGCTAATGAAACAGGAGATAATGGAGAGCCTTCTAACTCAGACTATTGGTGTTCCACATGTAACGATCCTCATGGAGAAGATTCATGTATGTTTCACCAGCATCATGTGCAGAGTCTAATTAATGAAGAAGTAAAAGAAATAATGAAGGGGCACGTAAACATGATCAGAGAAGTAGATCATAATCTGGCCATACCATCTGAAGAACATGTCGTTGTCTTGACAAGGTCAGGAAGGAAACCTCTACAAGTTGATCCGAAGGAACTTCAGCCATTAAATTTTCCTCCAGCTCCTAGAGCTACTCCTCAGAAGGATCAGTCGAGTGAAAAGAAATATTCTAACCCTCCTCAGAGTTCTGTCCTAGCACCAAGGAGAGAGTCTCCTCCTAGAAAGGAGAGTGAAACTCAAGATCAAGTGAAAGAGAAACTCAGATTCCCTTCGTTGACCAAAAGGTAAAGAACAGAAGCAACTCAGGGTTATAGGAATAAATATGATCCATCTACTAGAGAAAAGGAGAAAATTATCGAGACACCTTCATTCAATATCATTGAGGAGATGAAAAAGACTCCCTCAAAAGCTAGCATGTATGATGCTTTGCAGTTCCCAGGACAAATCGATCTTCTTCAAGAATCTTTAAAGTTGATGAATCATAAGAGCAAAGTGCCTTCCTTTTCAAATTCTATACAAGCTAATGTTACTTCTGCTACAGGAAAAAATAGACCACCTCCATTCTATTTGTCTCTATAGATGGAAGGATGGATAGTACATAATTGTATGATCGACTCAGGAGCAACTACTACAGTTATGCCTAAAGCAGTATGTGACATCATGGGAATGGAGTATACCAGAAGTCATCCAGGAGTGTTGCAGTTAGATGGTACTCTAGTAAAATCCATAGGAGTGATCAAGGATATCCCCATACAACTCCATAGGATGCCCCAAATAGTCATGATACAGGAAGTGGTAATTGTAGATTTGGAACCATACTTTGGTATGTGCCTATCCAGAGAATTTACGATAAAAATGGGAGGTTATTTATCTTTAGATTATTCTCATTTAGAAATACCTTTCAAAGGTAAGAAGATCAAGATTTTTAATGAGAAGCCATCCACTTTTCACGTAGCAAGACTAGAAGAAACCAGTACTATGAATATGATGACCGAAGATATAGGAGACGTAGATTTGATGGAGGAAACCCTGGAAGAACTTCAGTCTGAAGATCAGTTTTCCTTAAAAAATTTCAATGCCATGATAGAAACAGAGATAGGAAGCTACTCTATTGAGAAACCAAAAAAGCTACCTATTTTCATCCCTGAAAAGAATGTTTCCACCAGCCAGCTTTGGAAGCTTTACTTTGATGGGTCCAGATGCAAAAATGGAGCAGGTGCCGGGATAGTTTTAATTTCTCCTACAGGACAAGAAAAAGTTTTCTCATACAGATTGACATGGAGTTGCACTAACAACGTGGTTGAGTATGAAGCATTGTGTTTGGGACTCAAAAAGGCCAAAAAATTAGGTGCAAAACAATTGCTGATTTATGGAGATTCGAAGCTTATTGTGAAGCAGGTCACTGGAAAATGTATCTGTAAGCAACATTATCTAAGAGCTTACAAGAATAAAGTGTTAGATCTCTTGGAAAATTTTGAAGCTCTAAACATAAAATCAATTCCAAGAGAAAATAACACTCATGCAGATCTTTTGGCATCAGTAGGGTCAAATTTTTGTCCAGTCAGTAATGTTATCCAGAAGTCCAAAATAGTGAGACTGATATACCGACCTTCTGTGCCTGACAAAGACATTTTCTGGCAAGTATTTGAGAATGACGAACAAATATTGGATTTTCTAATCCATGAGATGAACTGCTCTAATGATAGAGCATTACAAGATGAGGACGAAGAGAGCCTGATTCAATTAAAAAATAACCACATTCCCAAGGGACTGATCACCCTTGAGAGTCTCTTTGACAACAATGACAGAGCCACTGGTCGAAGAATTAAAATTGACAAGCGACGGTATAAGGAGGTGGAATTAGAGCCGAGAAAAATGATCAAGGTAGGTACCAATTGTACAGTAGAAGAGTTGAGTCAAATCAAAGAGTTGTGTAAGAGCTATCCAGAGATTATAGCCTGGACGTATAGTGACTTGAAAGTGTATAGAAAAGAGGTGATCCAACATACCATCGAATTGGAAGAAGGAGCTAAACCCTTCAGGCAAAGACAGAGGCTTGTGAATCCTAAAATTGAAGCCTTGATGAAGCAAGAATTATTGAAACTCTTACAGGCTAAAATAGTGTATCCCATTAAACATTCTACCTGGGTGGCAAACCTGGTTTCGATTAGGAAAAAGAATGGGGAAATCAGGTTGTGTGTAGATTTCTAAAATTTGAATAGAGCTTCACTAAAGGATCATTATCCTTTGCCTCAGATTGACCCAATCCTTCATACAGTGGTAGGAGCAGAGAGGTTTTCTCTACTAGATGGTTTTTCTGGCTATAACCAGGTCTGGGTAAAAAATGAAGATCAATATAAGACTACGTTCACAACCAAGTGGGGAACATTTGCCTATCAAAGAATGCCCTTTGGGTTATCAAATGCTGGAGCCACGTTCCAAAGAGCTATGGACGTAGCATTTGGTGAACTCTCAAATAAGATCATTGTCGTTTATCTAGATGACATGACAGTATTTTCCCATGATAAGCGAGATCATGCCACTCATCTACAACAAATATTTGAAAAATGCAGAGAATTTGGGATATCTTTGAACCCAAAGAAATCTATATTTGTTGTAGAAGAAGGTATATTGCTTGGCCATGTTATTTCTAAAGTTGGGTTGTCTATTGATCCTGATAGAGTAAAGGCACTTTTGGAACTTTCACTACCAGTAAATAAGAAAGGTTTGCAATATTTCTTTGGACAAATAAACTTTGTTCGAAAGTTCATCATTGATTTTACTCAAACTGTTAAACCAATGACTGAATTGTTGAAAAAGGATGCACCTTTTAAATGGACAGAACCAAGGAAAGATGCATTTAGGAAAATCTTGGAGGCTATAGCTCGAGCTCCCATTTTAGTTAACCCTGACTACTCCCGAGGTTTTATTTTATATGTTGTTGGAGAGCAAGACAACTATGCTGCAGTTCTTACTCAGAAGGGAGCAGATAAAGAAGAAAGACCCATAGCATTCTTAAGTTCTACCATGCACAAGCATGAGGAGAGATATAGTTTTATCGAGAAGCAGGTTTATGCTATCATGAAATCATTGAATAAATTCAAGCATTTTCTATCTCAAAGCCGCACCATTGTTTATGTGATTCACCCTGATGTTAGAAACTTCATAATACAAGGAGAACTTGGTGAAAAAAGAGTGGGATGGGTAACCCGCATACAGGAATATGATGTGGAGATACATCCGACCAAGATAGTCAGAGGTAGAGCTCTATGCCAAGAGTTGGCCAAACAAGCAACAACCGGGAACGTTGAAATTCAAAGGATAATGGTGAATACTGAACAAAACCAAGTTAGAGAAAATACCGATTGGATTGATGATTTGGTGAAGTATTTTCAGACTGGGATATGTCCTAAAAATCTGAATGCTTCCCAAAGAAGGAGGTTTAGAACACAAGCATTGAAGTATACTCTTCGAACGGAAGGGTTGTACAGAATAAATATTGATGGTATACTACTGAGATGTATAGGTGATGATAAGAAACATAAAGTATTAGAAGAATTCCATGGAGGCCTCTCGGGTGGACATTATTCAGGTAGAGCAACAACTTTGAAGATTCTTAGAGTTGGTTGTTATTGGCCTTCTATTTTTTTGGATACATATAAAGTAACTCAGAAATGTGAACAGTGTCAGAGGTATGTAGGAAGGAACATAAATGCTCCTATGCCTTTGAAGTCTATACAAGTCGAAGAACCTTTCCAGCAATGGGGGTTAGATTTTGTGGGAATAATCGAACCAAACTCATCAGCAGGCCACAAATATATACTCACCACCATAGATTACTTCACAAAATGGGCAGAGGCAGTTCCTACAAAGAAAGCTGACTCAGAAGTCATGATAGAGTTTGTAGAAAGTCTAATTACTAGGTTCGGCATACCCGACTCATTGATCACAGATAATGGATCTTCTTTTACTAGAGCCAAAATGATTGAGTTCGCCAGCAGGTATGGAATATATTTGAAAACATCTTCTAACTATTATCCACAAGGTAATGGTTTAGCTGAGTCTACCAACAAGAATATACTCAAGATTTTGAAAAGAACGTTGGAAGATAACAAGAGAAACTGGCATTCATTACTTAACCAAGCTTTATGGGCTGATCGAATATCAATAAAGAAGTCCATTAATACATCCCCCTATGCTCTAGTTTATGGTAAAGAAGTTGTTTTTCCTATTCATATGGAGATACCAACATTAAAATTACTGAATCAGATAGATGAAGAAGAAGGTCAGCCAATGGATGCCCGATTGATGCAACTTTTGCAATTAGAAGAGTCCCGAGAATAGGCTTACGACCACCACCAGAAACACATGATTGATACAGCAGGGTGGTTTGATAAGAAGACTACTTTCAAAAAATTCAAAATTGGAGACCAAGTTTTGAAGTGGAATGTAAAGAAAGCTAAGCCAGGAAATCATGACAAGTTTGATGCTTTCTGGGAAGGACCGTTTGAAATCATTTCAAAAAAATAGTTTAATTCTTTTCAACTGAAATATCAGTATGGTTGGATTCTTCCTATCACGGTGAACGTGTTTCACCTAAAGTTATATTTCAAATAAAATACAAAGTTGGAGTTTTATGTACAGTATAGTAGGGGTGTTATAAATATTGTAAATATTTTTTATTTTGTTGGGTTTAATAAAAGTTTTTGTTGTAACCAATCACAGTGCAACAGTATAGTAGAAGGCGGAGAGAAAAGTTCATTTTTGTCATTTTGAAATTTCAAATTCAAAATTGACGCGTGGTTCTAAAAGGATGGCGGATGAAATCATTAGATAATTCTCTCGAGAAGTGGTATTTTCCTCCATACAAGAAGCTTCTAAAATCGATCACCTATAGAATGTCTTGGGTAGCCACGTGTTGAGGAATAAATGAGCGAAAGTAATTGATCGGTCAGGTAGTGCAGAGTCCATCAGATTTTATTGCTATTTTTTACACGCGATTAATTAGCTGGTTAGCGTTTCAAGAAAAGACATTCTAAGAAAGGTGGCAGAAACAAATTTTGAAGAAATCCCGAGAGAATCGCTTTCACCAACCATAATTAATGCAATTCATCACGCATTTTTTTGAATAACGTGAGAAGGAAAAAGCTAATTTTTTACTTCAGTGAAGTTTCATACTGTCACTTGCTATTTTCCAGCTCCCTCAGAAGAAAGAGAGAAAACCCCTACTGTGATACTTAGAATTTTTAGTTTTTCTCAACAAAAGACAACTTCGAAGCAGTTTTCAAAGAGAATTTTTAGAATATTTGTTGCTTGTAAGTTTTTCATGGCTCCTAGAAAAGGCAAGAAGCAAGAAACAATGGTTGCATCATCTCCGACAACTTCAGTGGTGAGAAAAGGAGAAGAGATAAGTAACAGATTTATTGACAAAGATGCACGGATAAGTGATACGATTGTGACCTGGAAGGACCCTGGAAAAATCAGAAGTAACATAGCAGACCGGGTGGCTACCGGAGTCTCAACATCTTCTCCTTCCACTTTTGCCTTCCATTCTTTTCTATACTGGTACGTATATGTTCCTGTACACCCCTGCCCCGAGTTGGTAAGGGCAATTGCTAATTTTTATGATGAAAAAGGGATGAATGTAAGAGATTGTAATGGGAAGGTTTTATTTACTTTAAGCAAAGATGCTTTTGTTTTTGCTTTCACCGTGGGTCATGTCCCTGCATTTGAGCCAAAAGCCTTTGACCCCGAAGATCAGGCTAAATACTTTGGCCCTTCTAAAAAGATAAAGAATTTTCTGGTTTCCCAGCTGAAAGAGTTACCTGTAGGAGAAAACCCACTTGAGTCTCCTATTGATATCACCAATTTCAAAAATCTAGAGTTGTACTCTATTACAACTATGATAGCAGGTCTCAAAACTGATGAAAAGGTTCAAAAATGGCAAATTGCCTTGGTTGAATGTTTATCTAACCCCAAAAATTATGATACTTCTATCATGAGCAAGGGTGTGAATCCTATATTTTTTGACTGGCCAGGGTTTTTGTGTTCAAAAATTCATGAAGGGTTGTCGACACTGAAAAAAGGGTCTCAGTTCTCTTTTCGATTCTCATCGTATTTGATATGGTTATTCTTCTTTTTTATGTCTAAATATTTGGCTTTTATCTCAGTAAAAGATAAAGATGAACAGGGCAGGGTTTTACCCATTTGTGAATGGACAAATGTGTTGTATAAAACATAATCATTTTACGATTTCAACAGAGAATTCTTAGGCCCTGCTCTAAAAATAATGTATGGGAATATTAGAAGACTAACCCCTAAGGCAGAAAAGGTTTTGCAAACCAAATATGCTGAAGAAGGTGATTGGTTTATCCTCACACAAGGGGTTTGTATTAGATTGTATGGTTTCACTCAGAAACCATTTTTACTCCCTCATTATGTTACGGACAGATTGTTTGCTTTAGAATATGTTCGACAAATTGAACAAATAAATGTAAAATTTGGCTCAGGTATTGGGAATACTAGCACCTGTAATATGCCATTTACTTTTGAAGGGATAATTGTAACAAAAAAGGGTCAGAACGAGCAGATTGCTCAATATTTAAGGGATTTGGGACTGATTGAGATTCCACAAAGATGGAAGTATGATCCTTTGGATCGATTTGCTGAAAGACAAGCTATTTTGAATAAAATGGAAATGAAAAAATATCATGCTAGGGTTAGACCAGATATAGAAGAAAAAAGAAATAACAACGAAGATGATGCTTTGGAATGGCACATTGAGCGAATGGAACCTCTTCCCCCTTGGCATGATTTTTATGAACAAGTAGTGAATTATGATCCCCTGAATAATAGCAAGCATCAGTTAACCAATGAAAGGATTAGCAAGATACAGAAGAGAGGTGATGACTGGACCATTGCAAAAACTCGTGAATGGTGGTTAATGAGGGTACAAACAAATATGATTACTTCAAGGTACCCGATGAAAAATGATAATGAATTTAGTATTCAGTATAATTTGCATCATGCATCTTGGGAAGGGGTTTTTCCTGTAAGAATACCTCCTAGTGTTGGAGGTAGTAGCAGAACCAGCCCTGAAGTGCCACAGAGATAGGAAACTGATAAGGGTAAGCAAAAACAAATAGTAGTTGAACAAAAGTTACCCCTGGTGTAGACAAAACCCAGGACTTCTAGGAAGCGGTCAATAGAAGAAGTTTTTACCCAAGAACAGGGACAGACCTATGGCAAAGCTGCTCAGATGATGCTTAAAATGGGGTATGAAGGGAAAGGCCTGGGAAGAGGGGGACAAGGAATGACTGAGCCTATACAAGTAGAAGTAAGAGAAAAACGTTTGGCTCTTGGGGCTGATGCTTCCAGTAAAAAGGATTATACTTCTAAAGTCGTGAAGTTTGTTCCTCCCTCCGACTCAGTTTTAGAATCTGATGAAGAACCTGTAGCTGAGAAGATGAAAATATTAAAAGCCTTGGCTGATGCCAAGAAAGGCAAGAATGTTACTCAAATTTTTGTTAGTGAACAAAATGTTCAAGATATTCAAGAAAATATAGTTGAAGACTCTACTGAAAATGGAAAGGATAAAGTAAATGAGGAAGGTAATAAAACTGATGCTCAGGAAGCTGAGCAAGAAAATTCTCAGATAGAAAACACAGGCAGTTTACCAAATCCGGTTCAAGAAAGCCAGAACCCAGATATTGTAAAGGAAGTGCTAGTAAAGCAAGAAGTTACAGAAGTTGAGAAAGGACAGCATGGGGAATTTTCCCAAAATATACAAATAATTAATCTTGATGAAAGTGATGATGAAAGTGAGCAAGATGAAAATACTGAGATACGTGAGGATGGTGGAATTCGAGATGAAGAATTGTCTGATAAAGATGATGAGATTGAAGAAGAAGACAGAGATCAACAACAACTTCAAACGGGACCAGGTATGTCTCTTTTCTTATCTTCTTCTGTTTCTTCTACTTGTTCCTATTTTTACTCTCCCTCCTTTTCTGATATGAAGAAAGACGTAATTCTCCTTTCAAAAATGATTTGCTTTCCCAGAAAAGGCAACATCTTCCCATTCTCAACTCGACGTCAACACTGCGTTGGTCCCCATCCCTTTCTTTCCCAACATCAGTATTCCAACAGTTGGGGCTACATCCTCCCGAGTTGATGAGAGTCATCCGACTCTGACAAAGATAGAAAATTTGAGAAGAGTTAGTAAGAATGCTTTAGACTGGTGGAGTTCCCACTCCGCTGAGGATCCAAAGATGCCTGCCAATGTTCATGAAATTATTGCTCTAGATCCGGCTACTATGCAAAGGAAGAAAGTAAAGTTAACCCCAATAACAAAGAAATCTAAAGGTGAAATGACTGCTGAGGATTACCATGCAGAAGAAATCAATGAAAATATCACTCGGTTGCCTATGCAAGATGAATGGGTAAAAGCTCAAGCACATCTAGGCACTATATATCTACATGGGGGGCATTACTTAGAGAAATTTTTGAAAGAAAATGAGAAGAGGAGAGAGTTGGAATCAGTTTTGCAAGAACAGAAATAGATGGAAAAGGCTTTGAAGTTGGAGGTAAAAAAGTGGGAAGATAAATTCAGTGTTGTTGCCAATGAGGCAGCTAAATACAAAGAAAAATTGGGACAGGCAGATGCACAGATTCAGGCATTAAGTCTCCAGGTTCAGGAACTCCAACAACAATTAGCAGATCAGCAGAATGCCCCATCTAGATTTTCAAAAGAAAAAGTGAGAGATATGAGGAAAAAATTGTTGCAAGATTTATTAGTATTAGGCTTGAAAACACAACCTTTATTGTTATACCTGGCCAAAGTCAAGGAGACCATTGAAGTAGTGGGTGAAGAATTCAAAGCTGCAATTAATTTTTTGCAAAAAAGAGAAGACGCTGCCACTAAAATCTAGATATTATCTGAGAAAATGCCAGAGAATATAGCAGTGAAGGTACGAAGTGAAGTTTGGTCCCAAGCTAAGATTGCAGCCAAGAAATTTTTTAGAAAGTTTAAATTAGTGACCCAAGGGAATAAACTCCTGCAGGAGCTAGAGACCGAAGCAAAAGGGTTACTAAAAACTTTTGATTTGGCTATCCGAAATGGACTCCCATATCTCTGGGATGATAACTCAAAAGTTCTTAATGAAAGTGCACTCTCCTCATCCTTGAAGTCTTTTGTTGAAGATGAATCTGAGATAGAAAGTTGGGGTGAGCCCATAGAAGATACACAAGTAATGAAGATGGTGCAGAAGCTCACACAGGTTAAAACCTGTTTGCAAGAATTGATATTAAGACAAAAAATGATTTCCTATGATAAAGTGGAAGAGCTCCAGTATATCTACCAACTATTCATTGATTCCTCGGACCTGGATGATGAAGATTGGAAATATGTTTGCCAAACCTATCAGGGAGTGGTAGCTGTAGTGGAAAAAATTAGACAATCAAAGCATACCAGTCAGAAGCAGCTAACTGAAGCTGGGACTAGTGCCCAGAATTAAGACAAATGTTTAGATTTTCCTTCTAAAAGTATTTTATGTATTTTAGTAATAAGTCTTTAAGCTGTAACAAGAGTTTTTGACAAGGTAATGCTTACTCATCTGAAGTGCATTTTTCCTTACTCTTTGCTTTTTGTAAATGTCTTGTTTTGTATTTTTTTGACTCTATTTCCCAATGGATGAAGGGCCTGGATTCTAATATTTTGCTAGCAAAAAATCCCCCGAAAGGTGCCAAGAATGTTAGTCTAAAAAGACTACCTCTAGGAGACAACCGAGATTTTGCAGTAGGGTGCCATCTTGAGAGACTCGATGCAGTCTATTTTTGAAGGGCTATAGAAAGAGAAAATAAGCTAAGGAAATATGATATCACGATTTCGAGACATGTCCAAATTTCATGGCAAAATGGTGCAAGGAAGTCAAGTAGATGAAAATGTCATGATTTCGTGACATGTTACTTTTTCATCGATAAATCAAGAAGACAAATCCAAGACGAAGAAGATGTCATGATTTCGTGACATGTATTTTCATGGCAGTAAAGACCAAAAGGAGCTGAAAAGATAAAGACGTCGCGATTTCGTGACATGTTGCATTTTTGTGGCTAAGAAAGTAGAAAAGGGGTAGAAGAAGAGAGAATGTCGCGATTTCATGACATGTCAATTTTTTGCCACGAGAAAGAGAGAAGAAGACATACGAGGCTAAAGTGTCACGATTTCATGACATGTTTTGTTTTCGCGTAAGCAGGAGGCAGATAGAGTAGAATACTTGAAGACGTCATGATTTCATGACATGATAGTTGTTCCTGACAAGATATATTCTTAGCAACTAAAACATGCCCTTACACCAAATTTTTGATCTCTTGGGGTGTCAGATGTAAATGGAGTGTCAGATCTGTTAGAATCCAATTTACAGAAGATCTTGTGCTTATTATTAGAAACTAAAGTTAATTGCTTGTAATTGATTTGAGAATCCAAGATGTACTAGTTGTAAAAGATACCCATTTTGGGTATATATAGTGGTATACGCATTTTGAAAAGAGGTCGGCTCTTAGACGTTTACAAGATTGATGTACATCATTCTGGATGCAAGCAAATAAAGTTACTCTTCTTCTGGCTTCTAACTTTCTGTGTGCAAGTGTATGTATCTGGTTCTCGACTTCTATTTACATTATTAAATTCTATATTGTATCTGTTCTAAATCTGAACTGTGCATGTATGAATTATATTGTTGGAGTTAAGATTAAGTATGCTTATATGTGTTAGATGAAATATCTAAATCACACTTAGAAAGTTATGATTTCTATATGAAGGTGTTAAAGAAAACTTGTAACAGTAATACGGACGTCATATCCTGATTGTTGTCTAAACTGCACCATGAGAAAAGCTTCTAGCCTTGGCTATATTTCCCTTTACAAGCATTTCCCTTCTTTCTGCTCTCTTTTCTCTAAACAAAGCAAAAAGGAACCAGCCTACTCTGGAGATTAGATGGATATTCCCAAGCTAGATCCGTCTATTCAATGTTGGCAAGGTCTAAGGCGCAATACAATTAACCAAAGGCAGATTTTGTTCCAACATGACCATATTTACCACAATTGAAACATCTAACTAATTTTGTACCTTTATACTTTCTTGAGTCCTTGTTTCTTCTACCATAATTACTTCTTCATAACTAGTTAACTCATTGCTTGAATCTAACTTCTTACCCTTTGTCTTCTTAGTAGCATTGAAGGATGCTTCTTTCTAGGCAATAGGTTCCTCTTTTATTCTTATCTCAAAAGTTGTGAGAATTCCATGTAATTCATCCCTTGTCAAAATTTCAATATTTTTGAATCTTCTATAGCTAAAATCTTTTCACTATACCTCTTTGGGAGTGACCTTAAAATCTTATCACAAACATTTATTTATTTAACTTTAAGCCCAAGTCCTTGCATGGAGTTAACAACCTCATCCACACGAAGTAGGTATGCAGCAATGTTTTCCTCATCCTTCATCTTTAGGTCTTCAAATATCTCTTGTAATTTTACAACTTTTCCCTTTTGACCTTTTTGTCTCCCTCATATATTTCTTTCAACTTATCCCAAATTTCCTTTGCTGATTTGCAATGCATAACCTTTATAAACTATGTTTCATGCCCTTTAAAATTCCATTCGTTGCCTTTGAATTATTTAGATGTAGGAGCTTACCATATTTATCTATAGGTGGAGTAGTTGGTAGTATGTATCCATTTTCAACTGCTTCCCATATTTCATTTCCAAGTGCCATTAGGTGAATCTTCATTCTCATACTCCAAAGTACATAATTGTTCCCATCAAACAATGGTGCAGAATTTCTTGAATATCCATTCTGAGAATCCATCTATGTTCTTGTGAGCTTTTCTTTCAATTTTTTAAACTCTTCCAAAGGAACCCGCTTTGATACCAATTGAAGAACACAAGCTTATACTGATAGGGGGGTGAACAATATAAGACCACATTTTACTTTTATTTCTCAAATAATATTATCCAATATATAAATGGCAATATCAATAGTAGTAATCAAAGCAATGCATAAATCACCACACACAATAGAGACACCAATTTAACGTGGTTCACCCAATGTGGGCTACTCCATGGAGAAAATATTTCACTAATATTTTCTCAACAAATATCTTTGGAATCCTTCCCTATTATAATGTTTATGGACCTATGTCCAAAGGAGACACCAATCCCCTAATCAAGTTCATGGATATCTATCCATAGGAGATACCAATCCCTTGATCTAGTTTGTAGATCTCTATCCATATGAGAACTCCTTCTCCTCTACTTTGGTTGGTGATCCTTTAGAAGACTATTGTCTCCACTACACTGGCTTGTGGATCTCTCTACTAAAGACTCCTATCCTCACTCAGAAGACCTTTGTCCTCATTGCCCTAGCTAATGGATCTCTATCCACTAGAGACTAATATCCTCTACTATGTCACCTTCAAATCTTACTCTCACCTCTGTCTCAATTTGAACTAAACACAATCCTTAAATCTAGCACAAATATGCTCAAACTCTGTCTTGAATCTACACTAAACATAGTCCTTCAATCTAGCACAAATCTACTCAAAATCTATCTCAAATTTACACTAAACACAGTCTTTCAGTTTAGCACAAATCTGCTCAAACTTTGTCTCAAATCTTCACTAAACACAGTCCTTCGGTCTAGCATAAATCTGCTCAAACTCTATCTCAAATATGTACTAAACACAGTCCTTTAGTCTAGCACAAATTTGCTCAATATCTATCTCAAATCTACACTAAACATAATCATTTGATCTAGCATAAATATGCTCAATCTCTGTCTCTGGTCTAGCACAAATCTGTCCTCAAATCTATCCCAAAATCTATCCTCAAATCTATCCTCAAGCCTTAACACAAAGCTTGATCCAATCACAAATCAATTCTACTAGATCTGCCCCAAACCTTAACTCAAGGTTTGAACAAATCAATCAATCAACTCTACTCACAAGTCTTCTCAAATACTTGCCTCAAATATGTCCACAAGTCCTCACCAATACTTTCCTCAAATATGCTCTCAAGTCTTCACCAAGACTTGCCTCAAATTTGCATTGTAAGCTTCCACAAAAGCTCACACTAATCTATCCACAAGTCTTCACCAAGACTTACCTCAAATCTACTCAACAAGTTCTCATTAGAACTTGCTCAATTTTCTCAACAAGTCTTCACCAAGACTTACCTCAAATTTGCATTGTAAGCTTCCACAAAAGCTTACTCAACTCAATCCTTAAGTCCACTCTAGGACTTACTCAAATCAGCTCACTAGCTTTCATAAAAGCTTGCTTAACTCTATCCTGAAGTCCACTCTAGAACTTACTCAAATTTGTCCACTAGCTTTCACAAAAGCTTATTCAACTCAACTCAATCTATCATAGAAAACCTCTTCAATCACGTAAACAAGTTTCACATAGAATCTTATTTTTAATATCATAGAAACATATAAATAATGGTTAGAGACTCAATATGTTTCACACTCACAACAATACTTAATCACTTTCAAACTCTCTTATTTAACCACAGAAACATATAAAGAATGTTTAGAGACTCAATATGTTTCACACTCACACAACACTCAATCACTCTTAAACTCTCCTTCAAATCAATTTAGAATAAAGAACAATTTATTTCACAAATTTTAAACTATCACTCAACACTTCCAATTAATTATGCTCAATCAAATCCACTCAACCAATCACTCAATGAAACACAACTTGCTTATAAACCCTAACCAAGTATTTCACTATGCTTCCAACAACTCACACTATGGAATTCAATATTGACTTAAGATGATTCCAAATTCACATAACAATAATACTCATGATGTGAAATAAACCGAACAGTATTTCATTCATGAAGCAACATTTAAATAATACATTTGCAGCTTAAAATAAACCCGGAGGTTGTGGAACCACCCGAGGTAAAAATAGGGATTGTTATAGAAAATAACAATACGCCTAAAATAAAAACTAAATAATGAAATAAATAAGATATCACTAAGATATGCTAACATCCCCCCTTATTACATTATTTATGTAATTGAAGAACTACTAATATCCCCCCGATTACATCAGTTGGTAATACAAAGAGAGCTGCGAAACAATTCAAATTTGACACGTGCAAGTGCCTTAGTGAAAATGTCCGCAACTTGAGCATTGGTGGGAATGTAATGAAGCTGAATTCGGTGCCTTGGAACTTCGTCTCGAATGAAGTGACATTGTGTGTCAATGTGCTTGGTTCTTTCATGATGTATTGGATTCTTGACAAGATTCAAAACACCCATGTTGTCGCAGAACAAGTGTATTGGAGATTTTGATGGAAGACCCATACTTGTGAGGATGCGACGCAACCATATCACTTCGCACACAGCTTCACGTGCGGCGTGATATTCTGCCTCTGTTGATGAAATAGCAACCACCTGTTGCTTCTTGTTGTGCCAAGAGACAGGACCGGATCCAAGATGAAACAAATATCCTGAAGTTGATTTACGGTCATCATATGATCCGGCATAGTCGGAGTCCGTGTATCCCTGTAAGAAGAATTTGTTGTTCCTCTTATATTCTAGGCCATATTCCATTGTGCCACGGACATAGTGAAGAACGCGCTTTGTTGCTTTCCAATGTGTAGTCTTAGGCTCCTGCATGAACCTCGAAAGATAGTTGACAACAAATACGATATCTGGCCTAGTGTTGGTCAGATATATGAGACTCCCAATCAATTGGCGATAGAGAGTACCATCTACCCGAGGTGAATCATCATATCGCGATAACTGAATTCCTGTTTCCATCGGAGTAGACATTGGCTTGCAATCAGTCATGCGATATTTTTCCAATAGGGTCTTGGCATATTTTTTCCGAGACACTTTGATGGAGTGCTCCTTCTGGCTGACTTCCAGACCAAGACAATAATGGAGAAGTCCGAGATCCGACATCTCAAAATATTGACACAAGTCTCTTTTGACAAGTAGAAATCATTGTTTTTGAACTCCCTGTATTGAGCAGATCATCAACATAGAGTACAAGCAACACTATTTCAGAACCCTGTTTCTTAAAATAGAGGTTTGCATCTGACGGACATCTCTTAAAACCATGCTGCAAAAGGTGATGATCCATTTTTATATACCAAGCCCGAGGGGCTTGTTTCAAACCATATAAGGATTTTACCAATCTGCAAACTTTCTGTTGTTGGCCTTCCACTTCAAATCCTTTCGGTTGAGTCATGTAGACTTCTTCTTGGAGATCACCATTTAGAAAAGCACTCTTGACATCCATTTGGTGTACTTTCCACCCATATTGCGCTGCCATAGCACAAAGAACTCGAATGGTTGTCATCCGAGCAGTAGGTGCAAAAGTTTCCTCATAGTCAATGCCTTCTCTTTGAGCATAGCCCTTTGCAACAAGTCGGGCCTTATGCTTATCTATTGTACCATCTGCCTTATACTTCACTTTATACACCCATTTGCAGCCTATGGGCTTCTTTTCGTATGGCAGATCGACAAGCTTCCAAGTTTTGTTTTTCATCAAAGACTTATACTCTGCATCCATAGCAGCCTTCCACTGAGGCTCACCAAGAGCAACTTGCACTGATGCGGGTTCAAGATCATCTATGGAAGACATAAATACCCTATCACTATCAATATCCATATCTTCTGTATCTCTCTCTGGATCTACAGAAAGTTCCTCAAAATATTGACACAACTCATCAACCCCAGTATTCTCTGTTGCAGCTTTCTCCTGTCGAGCCATGCTGCGAGTACGAGGCCTATCCAATGTCAAATCTGGTGGAGTGGATAGCTTAGAGTCTTTGATTGTATTTGTATACCACTTTGGATTCTTCTTCTGAGGTGTTGAAGAAGATGAAGACGGACCTCCAACTTTTGAGGAAGGAGATTTATCAACCTTAGGTTCCACAAGGTCTAGGTATACATCTGATGTGGGTTCTGATGTGAAAGCCTCATCAAAAACTACATCTCTACTGATGTGTATCTTCTTGGTTAAGGGATCAATCAAACGATAACCCTTAGAGTGCTCATCATACCCAAGAAGAATACACTTCAATGTCTTCTCATCTAGCTTCTTCCTTTTCTCTTTTGGTATGTGCATGAAAGCTTTACATCCAAAAATGCGTAGATGAGAAATGGAGGGTTTCCTACCACTCCATGCTTCCTGTGGAGTCATTCCTTGTAGAGCCTTTGTGGGTGCCCTATTCAACAGATATACTACTGTGGTGACAGCTTCTGCCCAATATAGTTGCTCAATACTAGCTCCTGTGAGCATGCAACGAACCATTTCCATGATGGAACGATTCCTCCTTTCAACAACTCCATTTTGCCGAGGAGTATAAGCGTAGTTAACTCGTCGTGTGATCCCATTTTATTTCAAGAACTCAGAGAATTATTTAGAGGTGAACTCCCCCCCTCGATCTGAGTGGAGGGTCTTTATAGAAGTCCCTGACTCCTTTTCAACAGATTTCTTGAATTGCTGAAAGAAGCCAAATGCTTCAGATTTCAGTTGAAGAAAGAATACCCACATCTTTCGTGAGTAATCATCTACGAATAACTGAAAATACCTCTTACCCCCATAACTGTTGGGAGTGAAGGGACCGCACAGATCGGTGTGAATCAACTCCAGAGGTTTCTTTGCTCTTGTAGAGCTCCTTTCAAAAGGCACTCTATGCTGCTTTCCTGCCAAGCAGTCAGAGCAAACTGGTAAAGTGGTAGAAAGGGAAGGAAGACCTTTTACCATTTCATACTTACTTAACTCAAGTAAGTAACCATAACTCAAATGTCCATATCTCTTGTGCCATAGGGAAGTTGCCTCCTTTGTAGAGACCGTCATGGCAACATGTGGAGTAGAGATAGCATCTAAGGCAAATAAGCCATGCTTATATGAAGCAGTGGCAATGTTCTTACCCCTCCTGGTAATAGAACAACACTTCTTGCCTCCCTCAACACTAAAGTGCACAACCATATCTTTGTCCAGAATCTGTGTGACTGACAACAAATTGTTTGCCAATCCTGGAACATAGAGAACTTTGTCAATCTGACACTTGCCATCAGGAAGAGTGACTGAAACAGTACCTTCTCCCTGAACCTTGTAGGTTTTATCATCAGCAATAGTGACAAGTTTGCCCTCTTTGGCCTCAAAAGACTCAAACCATGATTTGTCACCAGTCATGTGCTTACTGGCTCCAGAATCAACATACCAGATAGGATCCATCTGCTTAGACACTGTGGTAGTCATGAGAACTTTGTGGGCTCTCTCAGAATCCATGTCAGATTCTTCAACAACAACATTCACTTGTTGTTTGTTCTTTTGTGGTTTGTTTCGGCCTTTCTGTTTTGATTGTTTATTCTTATGCCAACATCTGTTTGTATCATGACCTTCTTTGTCACAGATCTTGCAATAGCGCTTTTTCTGTTGAGGTTGTTGAGTTTGTTTCCCTTTTGAATCCTTTTGTGAATTCCCTCCCTTCTAAAAATTACCCTTCTTCTGGTTCTGCCCTTTCCTGTTGATGTAGAGGGCAGTGTTAGAAGAATCATCTCGCTGTAGTTGGCGTGCCTCCTCCTCTTGAAGCATATTAACCAATTCTACAAAAGTAACTTTCCGTTGTGACACCTGAAGGGAAGTAATCAACACCCGATAAGAATCAGGTAAAGCTCTCAATACAATTGAGGTAAGGAGCTTATCTTCAACTGGTTCTCCTAAAGAATTCAACTTTGCTTTCAATTTTGACACTCTGCAAAGAAAAAATTCAACTGTCTCCCCTTGCTTCATGCTTAGACTGTGTAATTGAGATTGAAGAAATAGAATAGTGGAATCATTCTTTCCCTCATAGATAGTATTAAGGGCATCCCATGCCTCTTTACTATTTGCACAGTCAACAATATGGGGTTGAACTTCATCAGCCACAACAAGCAAAATGAGCACCTTTGCTTTGCTGTCTAGCTTGTCAAAGTCTCTTTGAGCAATAGATGGAGTCGTAGCACCAACAGCAGATGAAGGTCTTGTTGTTGCTCCAGATACAACATCCCATAAGTCATCCATGACTAGGATAGCCTTCATCTTGTTTTTCCATGGTGTGTAATTAGGACCTTTCAACAACTGATGAGAATCAGTCATTAATTTTGTAGACATGGTGAAGGTTCCTTATAACACCAATTGGTCCCCCTTTCGATATACCTTTTGCTAGGCCGTTATACCGTACAAAATACCCGCCCTTACGTGAGGGAAACTATAGGTATTTAGAAAGATAAAAAAAATCACCCGCCCTTACGTGAGGGAAACTATAGGTAATTTTTAGAGATCATACGATACGTGGAACTTAAGCAGTATTGAAAGGGAATAGTCTTGTTGATGGCACCTACCATAGAAAGTCTGCAATCCTCATGCGTGGGGCGTAACTTCCCCTAAACACTTTGGATTTCAGAACTTTCGTCAGGATTTACGCCTAAACACAAGAACTATTAGGGTAATGGATGGAGTAAAAAAATGCAAAATGGCAAACTTATCTCTCCCCGACGATTTATAGAGAACAAGCTCAGACGTCGTTGTGGCAGCTATATTAGGCGACGGATACAGTAGCGCAATCACGACAACTTTACTTGTAAGTGCTGGCCAGAGGTATCACAAATACCGAACGCTGCAGTGCAATAAATTGCACGGATGGGTTTTAATTATTCCGGGGACTTAGGAGTGAATTTCATTTTAACTTTTAATGTTATAGTGCAAAAAAATGAAATATGCAACATACAACATAAAAGTGCCCACATAAATAACCCACTAGGTGTCGGGCGCAGCCGAAAATGCACCTTTACAATAATGCCAAAATTGCTTTTCAAAAAATTACTCACTTTCCCCTTGTGATTTTTGGAAAAAAATACCCCGAAAAAAAATTTCTTAACAAAGCATTTTTTTTATAATTATTATATATTTTTAAAGTTAAAAAAAAATAATTTTAATTTATATAGTTTAAAAAACTATGAAAATATAAATTAAAATCAAATTTTAATTTATATAGTTTTAAAACTATAGAAAAATAAATTAAAATTAAAATTTTAATTTAACTAAAAAAATAATAATTAAAAAAAAACTTTAAAATTTTTTTTACCTTTTTTTTCTCCAAGGGGGAGTCGGCGGGATTTGAACCCCCGACCTGCAGGCTCCCTGAGCCTTACCGCACAGTCCACCACCAGGTGGACTAGCGGGCTGATCCGAAAGGATCAGGGACCCCCTCCTATTTGAGGAGGGTCCCCAGCCCTTTTTCCCGTGCGCGGCCGCCTGGCCGCGGCTTCCTCCGTGGCTGGTGGTGGCGGGAGGCCCGCGGCGGCGTCCGCAGCGCGCAGCTACAGCAGGCGGCCGATGGCTAGATAACGCGCGGCTGCTGCTGTTGCAGGTGGTCGCGGCTGCTGTATGTGGTCGCGACTGCTGTATGTGGTCGCGACTGCAGCAGGCAGCACGCTTCGCTGTCGCGTGTCGCGCCACGCGCGCGACGTAGGGAAGGGGGGGATGCGACGCACGTCGCGTGAAAAAATAAATCACGCGATGACGTTGGGGGGTGGCGACGCGTGGCGCGGCCGCGCGTGATTTAAAATCACGTCGCGGGGGGGTGGGGGTGGGAGCCACGCATGAAAAAAAATCACGCGCAGGGGGGGGTGGGAGGGTGGTCGTGAGAAAAATCACGCACGAGAGGGTGGGGATCACGCAGTAGGTGGGGGTTTAAAACCGAGTGGTTTTTTTTTTTAAATGCGTGCTCAGCAAAAAAACATGCACAGACCAGCGCTGGGAAAAAAAATTCCCAGACCAGCGCTAGGAAAAAAAATTCCAGACCAGCAAGCTTCCGCTTCCTCCCAAAAAAAAATGCTTTTCTCCAGGCAAGACCAGCTCAAAAAAATGTCGCGTCCTCTCTCTCTCACCCTTCTGGCTCTGATGCCATGTTGAAATAAACCGAACAATATTTCATTATGGAAGCAACATTTAAATAATACATTTGCAGCTTAAAATAAACCCGGAGGTTGTGGAACCACCCGAGGTAAAAATAGGGATTGTTATAGAAAATAACAATACGCCTAAAATAAAAACTAAATAATGAAATAAATAAGATATCAATATGATATGCTAACACATGATCTTTCACAAAATCCTAGTTCAAGATAGTTCTCAACTTCACATAACAATGATACTCATGATCTTTCACAAACCCTAATCATGCACATGAAGGCTCACTCAACATTTCCAACAATGCTTATCAAACAAGGTTTCTAGCATCAACTTTCATTCTAGAAAATTCCTCATCAATCAACATTGGATATCTCAAAACCAAACACAACAATACTTATCAAACAATCCTTTTCACTCCAACTTAGCATTCACAACATCCAATCCAACAATATTTCACTTACAAGGAAGATGTGCCCATACCTTTTGTTTGATGAAAAATTGACCTCAAAACTTGTCTCAATCACAATCACCTTCTTTGCCAATCTCAAAGGTTAGGTAGCAAAAACCTTCTCAAAATTTTATTCAAATATTCCCTCAATATATTTCATCATACAAAATATTAAATCTCAATTATACCTTATAATCTCCACACTTAAAAAATGATTGGTAAAAATTAAACAACTCACTTCAACAATTAATTTTCTTTATCCACCTTATTACTCCTTCCAAATTCTAATCATCAAAATTACAATATAATATTTTAGCTTTTATAAATCTTATATCTCCTTCCTAACACAAAATATTCATGCCACATAAAACCTTAGGATAAAATTTAATTAAAAAATTAAATACCTCTTTTGCCCTCGGTGGAATTTGATCCCCCGTTGCGCTGCCACCAACGCCCTAGCCGCGGCCCAACTACCACGTGAGCTAGGTGCTCACCTTGGTAGGCAAAAGTACCTTGTGCACTTTGTAGCCTATGTTGGGTGCCCAAAACAAAAATGACCACCACAAAACACTATCGTCGGGATTCGATCGTGGGACCTCCCGCCTTTCAATACCTCAACACATAGTCACTTACCGCTAGCCTAACCACCGGGTTGGCAATGAGGCTTTAAGCCTCCCTTCCTTTATCCCTTCGTTGGCCACCAAATAAAATAAAATTTATCTTTTTCTTTGCATGCAGATCGTAGAAATTAATAGGCACTCGCAATGTGAATCAAACGAATGTTAGAACTTAGTCAACCAACGCAATGGTATTTATACCATTGTGCCATCTCCCTTTGGACGTCGACGGAGGGGTAAAATGCATACAATGTTGGCATTAATTAAACCTTTGCCCTTATAACCCTAACCTTAGGGTTAATTAAATTAAGTTATAAATTAATTTATAATAAAATTATTATAATTAATTTAATAACTTTAAGGTTAATTAAATTAAATTATAAATTAATTTATAATGAAATTATTATAATTAATTTAACAACTTTAGGTCTTAACATTAGACCTTTAATAAAATAATAAAATATTAGAATATTATTTTTCTTGGGTCTTCCTATTGTTCCTTTAGACCTTATCTGACTACCTTGAAGCAATCTTTCTCTTGCACTGCTTACTAAAACTGACTCTTGACATCCTTCCTTTTGCACTTCTCACTAAAACCGATTCTTGACATCAATGACAACAAAACTTGCTCATATTTCCAACAGCTCTTTGGGATTTGCTCGGATCATAAACTAGACGGGCCCTGTGATTTTCCATAGTTTTATTCACCTCGTTGCTTTACTGAGAAAAAGAGTCACGTGTAAGTTGAAGTATTGGAAGACTTTATGGAGCTTGGATCGAAGAAAGTCTGCAAAAAAATCAGGTTAGGGTGAAGATCCCAACTATAGTATGAATGATGAGTATGCTTATTTGGTGATTGAGCTAATGATATAGTAAAAGCCTTTCTTGTTGTTAAGGTCAAAGGTTTTAATGTGGTATAAAGAAAATATTTGTGTGTTGAAAAGTTATTGATCTGCAATTTGTGAGGTTCTTGCCTTGGAAATATTGCTTGTATTAGCAATATATAAAAAAAAAATATTTTGAGTAAGTTGTAGGTCTCAAACTTGATAGATCACTTTTTGAGAAATTTACGTAAGCTAGCATGGCTTGTTGTTGAGCTTGTATGGGCAAGGTAGAAGTTTACATATATCTGGTATAGGGGTAACATATCCTTATATAAAATGTTTAGAGATTTAAAAAAAATATTGACCCTTGATTTTATTAGAGAAAGAATGATCTCAAGCTTTCTATAGATGAAGCCTTGCTATATTTTATGAAAGTAACAAGGATCTTGAGCGTAGGTTTACCTTCGGTAAGAGCACCCAAGAATCCTTATAGGGTCTTTGTGTTATATGAAGAATGATCTGGGTAGCCAGTGGTGACCAATGTGTAGATCAAATGGTCTTGTTGTGAGATATAGGATGGAAACCTCTCTACTTGCAGATGTGAAGGTTTTTTTGGTTTATGTTTTGAGTATTATATTTTGAATATGAATCTTGAGGTTATGTAGCATTGTTTGCCATCTAGAAGAAGTGCCATGAAAACTTAGACGTCCTTGATTCCTCAAAATGGTGTTATAGCCCAGCATTTGCGAAGAATATCAATGACTAATCCAGATGTAGTCCTTCGAAGGTGAAACGATGTGTTCAATGGGTGTACGTCGAAGTCTATGGTCCTCTTCGATGTGCGTAGGAGTCCTCCAATAAGATTTAGGTCATCAAAGTTATCTACGCGATGCATATCACGTTTGGTGAGAAGCACAAACTTTTCTCTATGAAAGATCAAGACGACAATTATTTTTTTTTTGAAAAATTAATTTAGGGTTATTTTCCTAATGTTTTAAAACATTCATAATAACCATTTATGAAACCCGTCAGTTTCTTAGATCATGCCATGTATCGTAATCTGGTTAGACGTTTACCTGTTAAGCCAGGGTTTGGAAGTCGTGTTGTTTTGGATAACCCATATGCGATGAAATGCGCGCAGGGCATGATTTCCATCTCACGAAGAGCATGGGTCTTAAGACTCCTATGGGGTCCAAGGAGGTAAATGCCTTGAATGACGTGCTAAGTGCTTAGCCATTAGGCTAAGGCGCTAGCGCCTAATGTACGCCCTCCCTTGTGACATTTAAATGTTAGAGAGGAATTCCCTAATTATAATGTTACAATGGTACTTTTATTCATTGAAATTTTGAAAAGTTAAAGCTAGATGTATGTATGGATGGTGAAATAAAGTGTAGTGGTATTTTGGCAAATATGATAGGGTTTATGTATAAAAACCATAGATCTAGGATTTATGGTTTAGATTAATAAGTTATCTCACGATAACAACTTTGGGTCTTAAATTTATATTGAAGTAAAAGGGTCTAAATAGTAAGATTAGATAATTATCCTAAAAAGACTCAGATTAAGACTTTAGCTAAAAGCTAAAGTCCAACAAAAGAAATTTGTATTTGAACCATATCCATCTATTGAATAGGGCTTGAAATATCTAAGGGGTTATAAATATCCCTAGGCTAGTACAAGAATGTTATGACTCAAACTTGTTTAATGGAATCTAATGCTATATGTCTCAATGAAGAAGGAAAATCTATAGTGGAAACTAACATTGACTTGTTCTAAATGGTGTAGACTATTATAGGTTTGATTATATGTGTACAAGGAAAAAATAGAATAGCCTATTCATAGAAGGTTTTGATTGTTATGGTGAATGCTCTTAGAAAAACTAAGTAAGATGCTAGTATCTTAAAAAAAAGCTCTTAAGGATTGTGGTCACACTTAAGGGGTTGAATAAAAGAATGTTCTCCTTTGATATTGTGATTTTGAGTAGTGTACAAGTTTGTTTAAATGCTATTTTTGGGTGCTTTTATCTTAAAGTTTTGATAACCTAGAATAAGAAAAGAATAGCGTATTTGCAATGTTGTTATTACAATGCATTGAACAAATAGAATCATGTATATGCAATAATACATGCTATAATGAGGAATGAAATATTATGATAGCATAATCTAATGTGGGAGAAAGGGTAACTAGGTTGCATTTCTCGGGAAGTTATGGGGGTTCTTTGTGGCCATGTCAATGGATGCATTTAGTATAGATTGAAGAGCATATTTCCTGTGTGATGGGATATGGGATGAAAGGAATGAAAAAAATTTTATTCTTAGGAAAGTATGGGATTTCCTACTCTTGAATTGAGTTGAATACTTTTTTTTTTACAAATGTGTAAGGTGTTTGTTAGAAAATTGTTTGGCATTCTATGGATTACTATTGCATGGAATTATGTGATTATTTATGCATGTTCATAAATTGGATTATCCTGATCCCGAGTAACCATTCACTTAGTATTGGTGGAACTAAGACAACTAGTACTTGAAGTACTTGTTGAATTTGAAAGAGAGCTGAAGATTAGAGGAAGTTGATGTTGTATTCAACTTTATGAGACTATTTTTGTAACATAAAAAGCTTTCTTGTGGAAGAATTGATGTAATAGATTGTAGGATTTTATGATTTATTGATGGAAGTATCAAAAATGTAACTCCCAAGTATCTAATTGTATTGAATATGAACAATGTAATCTCTTTGAAGTTTTATGCTCTTGAAAAACAAGTTGTTTACATGATCTATTATGTTGCTTGAATTCTCAAGTGGATGCTTTGTTTATAAATGGCTAAATTAGATCTTTACTTTCTATAAGTAAAAATGTGGAAACATAGAATGAACATAAACATATCAAAGAATACATAAATGAGAGATCTAAAGAGTATTCAATGAGACACAGTGGTAGGCAACAATATGCCTATGAGAATTTGTTGGATGATTTTATTAACAAACCATATGTAGTATGGTTAGTTGGTTAAGCATTGCACCTAAAATATTATCTTATTGAAAAACAATGAGTAATCAACAAGGCACATGCTTAAGGTTAGGTTGAAATACACCTATGGTTGAAAAAAGTTTAACATAGGGTTAAACAATAAGGGAAATATGCGTTCTGGTAGAAATAGACTGGAAAATTCTCGCTGATCACTATGGGACACCGACCACTCCCATGCACATGGATAGACTCCGATCAAGTTGATTCATGTGTGGTGCATAGCCTTGGAAATCATGTAATTAATTTCTCAATGGAAACTATATAAATGACTCATAAAAATATAAGTAAAAAAATAGGTGTAATGGTTGGTTTTTGGTTGGGTAATTTGGGATTATTACACATAGTAATTTGGGGTTATTACACATAGTTTGGACATTAAATGAGTCAAAAAGTGTTCAGAAAGGTTTGTTTGAATCTACATATTTTATTTTGAAAGTTTATGGATGCATTCAAAAGAAAAAATATTATCTTCATAAACCCTAGCTGCAAGTATAATTTCATCAATAAGGATTTGGCTAATAGTTTACAAGTTCCAACAAATAATATCAAGGGCACATAATTTCAAAGAGAAAGATATCAATTTTTTGAATACTTGAAGATTTATATGGATAAGTACATTTTGCATGTTAATTTCCATGTCATTGATATGAATGGAGTGGATATTGTTCTTAGATATCCTTGGTTGAAAATGTTGGATACTGCTAATATTAATGTGCAAAGTAAAATTATGAAGTTATAATATAGAAAAAAAAATATAACACTTCAAGATATATCTCATCTTAAGGAACAAGAAAAAGAAGAAATTCATGAAGCTATTGCAAGGGAACAAACTAAAGATAAAGCAAAAGTATAGGAAATAAATTCTAATGAGGCAATGGTAAAGATCAAGGAAGAAGCATTAGAACCTAAAATGGAATCCAAGGAAGAAGTAGCACTAGTAGAGTCCATGGAAGAAACAACAATAGCAAAGTCTATGGGAAAACAACAAAGTACAAGAAAGGCATAAAATAACACAAAGACACATCAAATGAAGGGCACAAGAGAGAACATCATGTAGAAGGATTTAAAATAGAGGAGCGAAATGTGGAGAATACAGAGAAGCTAGAACAACAGGTTAAGGTTGCACCATTGCAGAATATCACCACCCACACAACCAAGAGTGGCAACAATATGGAGGCATGGCTTAAAGCAACAATATTATGGCTCTACATGGAATCAAAACTACACCAACTATGGTAGTGTTTGGCCAAGAAATCATAGTTACTCTGGTTTTTGTAGTTGTGCAACAACATCGAGAAATAAGTGGACCCATCATTTGAATTACCATAGTAGATTAACAAAAGCGTGGAGCCAACAAAGTAGTCTTAGATACTCATATAGAAAAAGCAAGCATGGATGAAAAAGAATGTTATTTATTTCCAGTAGATAGATACCTCCAACACATAGAACCAAAGGATTACTTCCAAAATTTAAATGGAAGAATCAACATCAGTAAAGACCACCACCAATCAAAGTTTCACTAGGATGGATGATCAAGATCAATACCAGTTCACAACAAGGCTCAAAAGATCATATTGTTTAGTCTCTTCTTATATTTCGAGGATGAAACATTTTGTAAGGGGATGGAATGTTAGGTACCCAAGATAATTATTTAATATTATAATATTAAATATTATATTAATATATTAGATGTGATTATCCCATATGGATAAGTGGGAGCGGTAGGTAATTAAGCATTATAAATATGGGCAAAGACATATAGAGAGGATATGAAGAGAAGAATATTGTATTGTTAGAATCTTATATTGAGATATTGTAAGGAGTGGCTTCCTTATAATAAGGAGCATTATACAGTGTTGCCCTACCTCAAGGGTTTAAAATATAAATTGAGAACATTTGAGTAATTTGCATTGATTGTGTTGTTTTATTATTCATTATGGTTGTTTGAGTAAATTGTAATAATTTTTATGGATGAGCAAAGGAGGTTCATAACAAGTGGTATCAGAACACTTTCTAGGATCATGTTTAACTATAGAAGCTTTAGTACTAGAGAACATTCCAAGGTCGAGTTTAACTGTAAAATTTTTGGTGTTTAATAAGTATTTACGTTAGACTAATAACCTCTTGCAAGATCTGGTGTAAGTCATAACCGCTTAACTGGGGGAAGTAATTGGGTCAATACTTGCCCTAAAATTGATTTTGAGGAGTACCCCCAAGAACCCTAAAATAATTGGCTTGAGTGTGTCGGCAATGAAAAGGGTCAACAACACCGCACCCTGTTAGTAATATTTTAACCTATGAGAATATACAAAGATTTTTTGTTTAGAGGTAAAAGTGTGGCTGGTTTCTCATCAATTATTACCTAAGGAATATTATTGGTAAATCAGAGAGCTTTACTCTCTTAGAAAACCTTTGTGGCTAGTGGAATTTACCTTAAGCCACTAGGAAACCAAACTTTAGGGCCTAGTTCATTGCCAATATTTTCACAAAATTTCCATACAACCATCAATAATAGCTTTAGCAATAGTTTCTGCATAGTTTCCACATTCTACAATAGTTCCACAGCTTCAGAAAAGCAAACAATCTATAGTCTACCAACAATCTGAAAGTGGTAGTTAAAAAAATAGAGTCTACAATTTTTTCATAGTCAAAAACAAAAATAAAATAAAATAGTTTGCAAAGCAAGTTGTTATCATTATTTAAAAAAAAAGTCTTTAAAGGCGGTCATTATTAATTGCTAGTCTAGGTGAAGATATACCCAATCCAAAGTTGGGCAATGTTTTGCAAAAAAAAATATCTATAGAGCAAGTTCATAGTTAATAGTTGTTAAATTGAGTGCCAAAAGAACAGAATAGTTGTAGAGCAGACCATTATTAGTTGCTAAAAGTACACAATCTATAATTCATTAACGATTGTTAATTTAAGTGCAAAAAATAAAATAAAAAAGAAGAAAAATATTAGCAAAGTAGCATCTTGCATATTGTTAACAATCTATAGAGTAGTAATCACAAATTGGTAGTAGTGCCAAAATACTCAATCTGCAATTTGGTAGCCGTTCAAGAAATAAGGATCTATAGTTTGGTAGCAATTTAGGAAAAAAATGAAAAGTCCACAGCTTGGTAGTAGTCTAGAAATAGCAATTCGTTAAAAAAAATCTATAGTTTGAAAAAAAAATCCTAATTTTGAATTTTTTTTTATGGGAGGGGGGGTGGTTGAGGGCATGGAGTTGCTAATATTCATTAGAAAAAAAGATATTGATGTTCAAGAATGGTGGATGAAGTTCAAATCTCTATATTTTGATGATGATTATTGACAAGCCTACCTTGGCAAATTTTTAGACAAAGAAGCTCTTTCTTGGTGAATAAGTTTTATTAAGAAAAATCAAAATTACACTTGGGATGAAATGGAGCAAGCATTTTTAAGTCAATGGAACCCATATAAAAAGATAACTAGTTTGAAGGTCACCATCAAAGACTATGTTGAAGAAACGAATAGCCCTCAAAAGGAACAAAAGAATCTATGCCTGCCACAAAGCATAGAAAAATAAACAAAATAAACAGATAGACCAACAACTGTGTGAAGAAATAAACAAGCAGATAATTTGTGAGAAATTTGCAAAAGAAAAAGGGAAGGATGATAATTTGTAAACTAAAGTAAGCATACCTTGGACATTAAATGAGTCAAACAGTGTTCAAAAATGTTTGTGTGAATCTACAAATTTTATTTTGAAATTTTATGGATACATTCAAACGAAAAAACATTATCTCCATAAACCACATCAATAAGGATTTGGCTAATAGTTTACAGGTTCCATAAAATAATATCAAGGGCACACAATTTCAAGGAGAGAGATGTCAATTTTTTGAATATTTGAAGATTTCTATGGATAAGTACATTTTGCATTCTAATTTCCATGTCATTGAGATGAATGGAGTGGATATTTTTCTTAGATAACCTTGGTTGGAAATGTTGGAACCTGTTAATATTAAAGTAAAAAATAAATTTATGAAGTTATGGTATAGAAAAAGATAACACTGCAAGATATATCTCATCTCAAGGAGCAAGGAATAGGGGAAATCCATGAAGCTATTGCAAGGAAACAAATTAAAGACAAAGCAAAAGTATAGGAAATAGAGTCTAAGGAGGCAATGGTAAAGATCAAGGAAGAAGCATTAGAACCTAAAACGTAATCCAAGGGAAAAAGTAGCACTAATAGAGTCCATGGAAGAAACAACAATAGCAAAGTCTATGGGAAAACAACAAAGTACAAGAAAAGCATAAAAGAACACAAAGACACATCAAATGAAGGGCACAAGAGAGAACATCATGTAGAAGGATTTAAAATAGAGGAGCAAAATGTGGAGAAGATAGAGAAGCTAGAACAATAGGTTAAGGTTGCATAATATCACCACCCACACCACCAAGAGTGGAAACAATATGGAGGCATGACTTAAAGCAACAATATTATGGCTCTACATGGAATCAGAACTGCACCAACTATGGTAGTGTTTGGCAAAGAAAGCATAGTGACTTTGGTTTTCGTAGTGGTGCAACAACATCAAGAAATAAGTGGACTCATCATTTGAATTACCATAGCAGAGCAACAAAAGCGTGGAGCTAACAAAGTAGTCTTGTATACTCAATAGGGTTATGCATAAGGGGTCGGCCCCAAAATATATTTATAAAAATTTGGCAAATCAATTTCGAAATGCAGGCGAATAGTGTCCAAACACATGTAGAAGGTTCACTATTATTAGGGGCAATGTTGGAAATTTAAACTTAAAATGGTCAAATTATTATAAAATTGGGGCGAATTGACCCAAAAAAAAATTGCACCCAAAAATTTTTGGCTAATGGGCCCTGGTCAAGGGTCCCAAATATTAGCCAATTCCAAATTTTGAAAATCCTAATTTTAGCCAATTTGGCGATAAATAGCCGCTATGCATAACCCTGATACTCAAATGGCAAAAGCAAGCATGGATGAAAAATAATGCTATTTATTGTCAAAAAAGATACCTCCAACACATAGAACCAAAGGATTACTTCCAAAAATTCAAATGCAGAAGGGCATATCAACATCAGTAAAGACCACTACCATTCAAAGTTTGACTAGGATGGATGGATTATCAAGATCGGTATCAGTTCACAACAAGGATCAAAAGATCATATTGTTTAGTCTCTTCTTATGTTTCGAGGATGAAATATTTTGTAAGGGGGGTGGAATGTTAGGTACCCAAGATAAGTATTTAATATTATAATATTGTATATATATTATAATAGTAAATTAGATGTGATTATCCCATATGGATAAGAGGTAGTGGTAGGTAGTTGAACATTATAAATATGGGCAAAGACATATAGAGAGGATATGAAGAGAAGAATATTGTATTGTTAGGATCTTATATTGAGATATTGTAAGGAGTGGCTTCCTTCCAATAAGCAGCACTGTACGGTGTTGCCCTATCTCAAGGGTTTAAAATATAAATTGACAACATTTGGGTAATTTGCATTGATTGTGTTGTTTTATTATTAATTATGGTTGTTTCAGTAAATTATAATATTTTTTATGGATGAGTAAAGGAGGTTCATAACAATCCTATGTAATTCTAGGAAGGGGTTGTTGAATGAGTTGTGTGTAGCTTGATGATGAGTTCCTATAGAGGGGGGTCGTAGCAACCATATGGATAGATTAGGGTATTGACCTTGGGAAGACTTCAATTTGGTATTAGTTTTTCTCATTGTCTTTAAGAGCCAGATATGCTTGGGTTGCTAGGCTTCTTGTTTTTCTTCATGTCTTGGTATTTTTCTCATATTATTTGGCTTGATGTTTTTAGTTTTCAAATTAATTGAGAGGTACCCAGGTGTTGTAGGTGAGTTGGAGAGCAGAGGGCAATTCTCCAAGGGAGGTCCCAGGTTCGAATCTCCACCCTACCAAAAAGCTGAATTGGGTACCCAAAATCCAATTGATAATGTTGGTACGGGCAGTTTGGACGCGACCCCCGGGTGACTTTGACGGTGTAGAACCCCCTATTCGTGGTCTCTTAGACCAAGGCGGCCCTGCAAGGGGTTTTTCGCTTAAAAAAAAATTAATTAATTGAGGGGTAGGAAAATAAACTTCAAGGCCAAACTCTATAATATTATGATGAATAGAAAAAATAATGAATAAGCGTGAGGCATATTTATTAGGAGAATAAACATTAAAGCTTGTTAAATCACTATTAAGGCACACAACCATTAATCTTGATAACTAATTTTTTTATCTGTTATATGAGATTGAAAAAGGCTCATCGTATTATATAATTATCATATAGTGGTATTAAACTTGACAATTATGCATCTACCACTTGTCAAGATTTGATCCTAGATCTTTTCCTTAAAAATAAAAGAATTTAATCAATAATCTTGATATCTATTTTTTTGGTCTGCTATATAGGATTGAAAAAGGCTCATCATATTATACCATAACCATATAATGGTATTAAAACAACTTGACAATTATGTATGTACTGCTTGTCAATATTTGAACCTATATATTTTCCTTAGAAGTCAAA
This sequence comes from Wollemia nobilis, assembly GCA_028583015.1. Classification (NCBI taxonomy): domain Eukaryota; kingdom Viridiplantae; phylum Streptophyta; class Pinopsida; order Araucariales; family Araucariaceae; genus Wollemia; species Wollemia nobilis. Next base: position 1,356,078 of record JAQPPZ010001079.1, read on the forward strand.
GAATTTAACCAATTAAACTCATACATAAATGGTATTTAGATACCATTAAAACTACTTGTAAAAGGCAAAGTGTAAAAGACTTTAGCTCACCCAAAAATTCAATTTTTAAGAAGAGGATTAACCTAAAGATGCAATACACACTTCTATACTATTATAATATTAACATCCCAAGTAAATTCCTCTTAGTATTCCCTGGTTTAATTATTGGGTCATCACAAATCTATAGGACTATCCAAGCATAGTAAGGATGGAGAAAGTGAGCAAGTGCCTTCATTTTAAAAATTTTCTTAAAGAATTATCCAAACAAAATCCATCATGTCACAACTACATTGATGGTTCATCCAATGCCTAAATTGTTATTTACATTTTTATTAGCATTGGTCCATGACTTCCACTTTTATTATATATCTTATGCATCCTCAATAAAAATCTAAACTTGCTTTGAAATCCAATATTCACATCAACCACACATTTTCCCACTTTTATTATATATCTTATACATCCTCAAGAAAAATCTAAACTTGCTTTGAAATCCAATACCGACATCAACCACACATTCTCTAACACATCTAGAATATAACTAAAACAATTGTTTTTAATTGTTTTTGTCCAAGGCTCGAATTTTGAGTGGGTCTAATGGTGAGGACTTTGGAACTCTGAATAGATATCCAAGGTTTGAATCTTGGGAGGGAATGTGGTTGTACAACATGCTTCAATAACCATAGTATGGTTTGATAACCATATATTGGGTAAACAACATCCTCCATGAGATTTGTCTCATATGGCCTATAGTTATGGCCTCATGGACGTTAAAAACTACTTTACCTTTATCTTCAACATTTTCTGTCCATAAATAATTTAAACTAGTATTGCAGTTGAAACGATAAAAAGAAAAAGTAAAATGGATAATACTATAAAAAAACATATTGTTAGGAAGACACTCTTACAATTTCAATAGCTTGTTCAAACTTCTCAATTTTTGGCTAAATTATCAAATTTGCACTTCCAGTTTTAAGTTCAAGATCACTTTTTTGGCTAAAACAACATTTTTATGGATGTCTCTTTTATATTATGAATACTCTGACAATGACCTCATTTGTTAAGCTTTCTTTAGCTTTACAACATTGTATAAAATTCTTTCTATACTTAAAAAGAGTACAAATATCACAACTCAAAACATCAAACAACATATGTGTTGGAGAATATTACATTATTTGGTAAATGCCAATGTACCACCTTGGTACATCATTGTAAATATTAGATTAGGGTTGTGTCTTAGATTAGTGAATGAGTTAATATTTCATATAATGTAATAATATGCAGGAAATGCACAAGTGTCATGTAAATATGTGTGCAAGTTTTATGAGTGTAAATGTGCACAAGTATCCAATATGTAAGTGTGCACGTATCCTTAGATTAGGAAGAGTAATGTGAAAAGTCAAGTATAAGTGTGCATACAAGATAGTGTCATGTGTACAAGTGTCAAGTATAGAAGCCAAGAGTCATAAGGCTTGGCATATGGAAAGGAAGAGTCATGGTAACCAAAGAGTCATCCTAGAATGGCTATATATTACTCCATAGAGGATATATGAGATATATGAGAGATAAGAATTATGTGAGCTACATAGTGATCTACAGTGTTTACATAGTGTTCTATATTATCTATAGAGTTATTTCTATGAGATATTTGTAACAGAAAGAGGAGTAATATAAGTTTGCATACATTTGAGCAACTAGTATTGTAAGTGGTATTATTGTGTATATTTTAGGTTTTGCATTCATATTTCATCATATTTTGAATGTTATACATATTAGTTGGCTCATTTATCTATGTTGCATTATCTTTATTGGATTCATTATACAGTAACTTTATTATATTCGATCTTGTGATTACTTTTCTATGGTAATTTATATTAAGTATAAGGCTTCAAAAGTCATAAGTGGTATCAGAGCCACCACAAGGTTACTTGCACAAATTTTGAAATTTGCAAAAGTTAAGGATATTATTATTGGGTAAAAAAAACTAGCAAAGTTAAGGATATTACCACTATGTAAGAAAAACTAGTGAAGTTAAGGATATTACCGTTGGGTAGGAAATACTAGTGAAGTTAAAGTATTTCTACTAGGTTGAAGAAAAACCAGTGAAGCTAATATTATTACCACTAGGTTGAAGAACAACCAGTGAAGATTAAGATTCAGATTTTAGAAAGAACCAACTTAGAGGAAAGTTGGTCATTGTCATTTTGCTTCAAATTATTGAAAATATTTATAGAAGTTTCATATTAATGTTAGAGAAAGTTATCTAAGATCTTGCTACACTGAAAATTAATCTTCAAAATTTGAGAAGCTTCCTCCAACAAATAAAGAAGATTGATCTTTGATTGCTTGAAGACCGTGAGCTCCCTACATGCAAAGATTGATTCAAGTTGCAGTTAAGTCTCAGATATAGATCTTAATAAAATTTTCAGGTCTCAAAGGCAGACCTTGATAGATAGATTGAGTTTACCTATTCCAAGAATCTATTCGGAATAAAATGTAGTCTACAGTATAGTTTCAGGTCTTGAAGATAGACCTTGATATTGATAGAGAAAGGAGACTCCATAAGAGAAGTCCCATAGAAGTAGATAAAGGAGACTTGAAAAATATCCCATTGAAGGCAGACTCAAAGACCCAAGAAAGAGGTCCTTGATAAAAGGTTGATTGATCCTTAAGAAGAAAAAATACCATTAATATGATTTTCTCTACAGAGATAGAAAGCGAGTAAAAAAACTTGAAGGTAGCAAGAAGACTTCAAGACAATAGAAATTCTTAAGGACAGTCCAAGTTAAAGGACAGTGTAAGAACTACACAAGGTAGAACAGCTTGAAGACCAAGATAGAGGTAACATTTGGAAGGAAATTTTGAATGTCACAAGGGTAGCATTGAAGATAAAGATTCAACAAGTACATAGAATGTAAGGCAACAAGATTGCAAGTTTTTTGAGGATAAAGTTTAAGCAGTAAGAGAGCTTAGAAGAAAATTATGCACCAAATCCAAAGTATCCAAATATTAAAGGAAGGAAAGAGATTAGAAAAAAAAAGAAATAGATATAAGAGAATGGAGTAAAATATTGATAGAAGAGCCAAGTATTAAGATGTTAGAGAAGAAATCCGAGTGCCAGGGACGTGCACCAAAGAGCTAAAGACACAAAGAAGTAAGGAACTAGGGAAGTGAAACTAAATCCCCCTAAGTCAACACAGTGTAGAGATAGATTGGTTTGCAGCAAGTATAATGTTACATTGGAACAACCAAGTGTTGGAAAAATCAAGTCATTTGAAGCGTTGAGTATTGGAAAGCATAGCATATAAGAAGTCAAGCACTTAACAGCAGAAGATAAGCTTCAAAAAAGAAGGCAGTAAGTTCTTGCAATAGAAATATAAAGGGCAGTTATACAAAGTCGAGCGCCTAAGAGCATCTAAGTGAAGCTACAAGTGCCACAACAAAGATACGAGTGTTGAAGCTAAGTGTTGCAGTCACAAGGGCCGAGAAGGAATGCAGAGATTCGAGAGCTATCTGCAGGTGAAATTAGAATCTTTGAACAACCACAAGGGTCGAGAAGGAACGTAGAGAGCCAAGAGTCATCCACAAGCAAGCAAAAGATCAAAGGACATGAAAACCAAAACAAAGAGTCGCGATAGTTGAAGAGTCAAGCGTCAAGCTAAGACGCAAGAGTAAGGAAGAGACTTAGGTTAAGCCAAGAGACAGAAAAGTAAGTCTTACCAAGCTGTAGAAGACTAAAAGACATGGAAAAATAAGACATCAATAGCTAAGGAAAAGATTAAAGCATTTAACATAGAATTTGAAAAGCAAAGTAAGCAAATGTTGAACGTATAAAATAAATGTTGGAAGAAAGAGATCTCAATCGCCAAGACGTTGAAAAGGTGAAGAAGGCAACACATTATGATACTTGAAATCCAATTGCCAAATAAGAGGACACCTTGCCAAGATGTGTTGAATGTAACAACAAAAGGTTTGAGTGCAATTTAAGAATTTGAAACGTTTGAGGCAGATGAAAATGAAACACCTGCGGATGTGATTAAAGATGCACTTGCATGAAGAGTAAAATATTCTATTCATTGGTAATGTTCAATAAAACGTTCAAACAGAGTGCAAGACATTGGTTTTTGAAGCTAGAAAGGAGAAGTGAGTGACAAGCTAAATCATCATCAAAAGTCTACGTAAGGTAAATTAGGTTTTTGATTAATTTTTTCAAAGCTTAACCTAACCTAAGGTTTAGTGGAGTGATAAGGAAAATTATTTGATCTTTTAATTTTTCTAATGTTTTAAAGTTTAATTTGGAGTGAAAAGGTGAATAAATAGTTAAATTAAGGTTTTTAGAGTTTTTAGAGTTTTTGGAGTGATAAGTAGAATAGATATAAAGTTATTTTTGCATTTGAAGGTTTGGTTACTTTATTATTTGTTGAAATTGAAAGGTCAAAGAATATTTGCACGTTATTTAATTGTGGAGAGATAAGGAAGCCTACTTCAAACTTAGGAATATTTTTTGAATTTAGCGAAAAACCCTTTGTAGGGCCGCCTTGGTCTAAGAAACCACGACCAAGGGGTTCTACACCGTCAAAATCACTCAGGAGTCGCACCCGGCCTTGACCGCACCAGCATTATCAACTAGATTTTGGGTACCCGATGTGCGTTTGGTAGGGTGGAGATTCGAACCAACGAACCTCCCTTAGAGGATTGCCCTACCCTCTCCAACTCACCTACAACACATGGGTACTCAAACTTAGGAATATTACATTTGCCAACATTCTTATTTTTCTAGTTTCTAATTAATTAGGGAGTCATAAGAAATTCAACATCATAAGGTTTTTTTTAATTTAGAAACTTAAAAAATTATTCAAAATTTAAGGAGACATAAGGTAGAATACATTAAAGGAAATTGGTTAAGAGAAATGGAAAAAATTGTTAAGAATGCATTTAATTAGGATAGTGAACATATGTTGGATGCACTTAGAAAATACTCTCAAAATTTAATATGAAACTTTGATGAAAAGAAACAAATGTTTAATATTTTAAAAGAAAATTTTTTCAACAAAAAGAAATTCACATTTAAGCTATCTCACAAAAAAACTTTCACGTGTCAAAACACCATTATATTTTCTTCAGAGGAGTGTTTAGTGATGCATCTATCATTAATTAGTTTTGAGATTTTTCAAAGGAAGGGACAAGTTGGGAAAGATAATGAAGCATGTGAGGAATCACTAAGATCAAAGCTATACTATTGTGATGACTTACTAATTGAATGCTTAGGAGGTATATCATCAAATATATCACAAATGGAATTGTAGAAAAAGAAAAGAAGAAAGAGGAAGAGAAGCAATCACAATAGAAAACCTAAATCCAAAGACAAGGTTAAGCAAGGAAAAGAAGAAGATCAGAAGAAGGCAAAAAGAACAACACAAGCTCTAGGATTAGGAGGAAGATCATGTTGAAGACTAAAGTCTTCAATAAACAAATAATGTAATACAATGGGTGATGTAGAATATTACATTATTTGGTAGATGCCAATGTACTACATTGATACATCATTGTAAATATTAGATTAGGGTTGTGTCTTAGATTAGTGAGTGAGTTAATGTTTCATATAATGTAATAATGTGTAAGAAATGCACAAGTGTCATGTAAAGATGTGTTTAAGTGTTATGAGTGTAAATGTGCACAAGTGTCCAATATGTAAGTGTGCACATGTGTCCTTAGATTAGGAAGAGTTATGTGAAGAGTCAAGTACAAGTGTGTATACAAGATAGTGTCATGTGTATGCAAGTGTCAAATATAGAAGCCAGGAGTCATAAGGCTTGGCATATGGAAAGGAAGAGTCATGGTAACCAAAGAGTCATCCTAGAATGATTGTATATTACCCCATAGAGAAAATATGAGATATATGAGAGATAATAGCTATATGATCTACATAGTGATCTACAGTGTTTACATAGTGTTCTACATTGTCTATAGAGTCATTTCTATGAGATATTTGTACCAAAAAGAGAAGTAATACAAATTTGCATATATTTGAGCAACTAGTATTGCAAGTGATATTATTGTGTATATTTCAGGCTTTACATTCATATTTCATCATATTATTGTATGTTATACATCATATTATTGAATGTTACACATATTCGTTGGCTCATTTATCTCTGTTACATTATCTTTATTGAATTCATTATAGTGCAACTTTATTATATTCCATCCTGTGATTACTTTTTTGTGGTAATATATATCAAGTATAAGGCTTCAAAAGCCATCAATATGTAATATTTCTATATGCATACATATAGTCATTTGGTTCTCTCTTTTATACACACACATTGTACATGTATATGTGCAAGTAACATCTTGAAAACATTCAAAACCACTTCCTATTTTTTTTCCCTTCCAAATTGGTTATGTTATTGAAATGGCTCCACTTGTATTACAACATCATAGCATTAACTTGATATTTCAACAAACCCTGTATTAGTATTAATACAAACTGGCAATTATGCATATATGGCTTGCGAAGAGTTGAACCTAAGTGTCCAAATTCACAGCCCACATCTTTAACCACTTGAGCTCATACCATTTGATAAAAACATTTGAAACTTTTACTACTTGTACAATGTTTAATTTCAATTTGGTGTTATCTACTTAAGGATGAATATAAAAACAACCACATCTGAACATTTATTCTCTAACTAAATGAGACCTCCTTCACAATTTCAGCTCCTCTAGACTTGGCAAAGTAGAGGCCCATGTGGTGAGTTTCTCCCTGCAGAGATGACAAGACAATGTCAGAAATTTTTGCACTGCAATGATGTGAATTTATGTAAATCAGCAGCAAATTTCTTAGAAAGGAAAATGAAACCATCTTTTTTCTCCTTTCCTCTATTAGGTGGGTCTGTGGACTTCCTCAACATATCGACGACTATTTCATCGATTGAAATTAAGAGGCTTAGCTTGCAAACCTCCAATAGAGTTTTCAATGGTTTTTCTCCATATCTGCTTACGTTTCAACAAATACTGAGTGGGCTTCAAGGAATGGACGTAAAGTTAAACCTATTTTTCTTTTATGAAGACACTATCCTGTCATATGATGAACATTTAGCCTGGTGCTGGTGCTTGCTATTGGCAGGCAACCTTCTCAAATAGTGTGCATGTAATAGTTTTGCTTTGAAGTGAAATGATTAGCCATTAACAAGTCTTTTATTTCACCTGATCAGAGGCCAATGTGGATAACAACCCGTAGCAAATTGCAGTCTAAAACTGACATAAAGTATGGCACAATTGAAGTGGTGCAAGGATTTTGCATTGAGAATGCTAAAGATTCACTCCAAATAAACTGGTTTAAATCTTTACAACTCATACACAATCCTTGCACGAATTTAGAGAGCCTAATAAAATTATTATTTCTCCAAATTCAATTGAACTGACTACTTGAATTGGTAAAGCATGGCCATTCCAGTGAGGAGAAGCTGAGTTATATCTATTATTCTTGAGGGATCCTCTCTAAAACAATAAGCAGAGAATTTTTATTGTTTTTCCCTTTCAAGGACAACTTCAGTGAGCATTGGATAAAAAAAATGCTCTGCTAACTTATATCCAGCAATTGCAGTTGAGATGGTAAAGTATTGCCATTATAGGGGAAATAACGGAGGAAAAGAGGACATGTAACATATCTGATTCCAAATATTATTAGGAATTCTCTCCTTTGTGCTACAAATGAAAATGATATTTGAAGAGTAATTTGCTTACCTGTGGATGAGGAAATGCACCATTTATGGTTTTGGCCACATCGACAGGGAGATCATAAGTTGCACATCCTTGAGAGTATACCACAACTTCTTCCAAAGGGGGGATGAGACCACGGTTCCTTGCTGATAGAACAGTCACCACAAAGTCTAGCACACATATATCAGTACAGATGCCTGTTACCAATACCTGCATTATCAATTTCCACTTGCCTTAGACGAATAATGAAATAAAAGGTGCATGGATAATGAAAAGCTTAAAAGCTTTACAAAATGAGAAACAACAACAGACAGAAAAAACAGGACATATTCCAAAATTGCTTTTAAAATATGTATTTCATCAAACAGAACATCACTCCAAAGTATATTGATCTCTTAGTTGCAGTGTTCACAATGTACATTGAAATAAGATTACACTCGTGCTTATTGAAAAAACAAACCAGACCTCTTGTTCACACTAGCATGGTTGATCTGTTTGGCACGAGGCAAAGCCAACAATATAAAACACAAGACCTTTGTAATATGCATAGATAAGGAGTTTGGTGAAAGGATAAAACAAGAGAAATTAGAAACCTACCACTTGAATTTCATTGGCTTTAACCCAATCAACAAATGCATTAGAGCCATCCTTCTGTATACAACCAATAAAGCCATTGATGCAGTCTTTAGGTTTAATGACAGCATGTGGGTCCTTCTCCAACCATTCAAGAACTAACAAGGACAAAATAGTAATACAATTAGCTGGACCTCTTCAGATAAATCTTTGTTTAACAATAATGATGAAGAAGCCTTAAGACTCTCTTCACAAAGATAATGGAACGCCATGTTCAGAAATGCAAATATCCAAGCCACACAATAAAAACTAGAAATTCCTGACCAAAGGTAATGCATATGGTCTAGTAGGAAAGCAAATTATGATTGTCTCTTCAAAAATAGAAGAGGGAATACCAGACAGATTATGGTTTATTACCAAAAGGAACTAATATCCCTCATAAAACAATGAAACCTGGTCTTTCCCATGAAAAAAGAAAATTAACATCAATAACTAGTAAACAGATATAGCAATACCTGGAACAAGATTTTCTTCTCCAGTTCCCACTATACAATGAGGAGGATAAGGAGGCTCTGGCTTATCTGGATAATGTGTGTCAACAAATGCAAGCATTGGCCATTTTCGAGCACTGAACTCCTTGGCCACTCTTACGCTTTCTTCCACCATAACAGTTATTTGTTCATTAGGGACTTGGGGAGCCTGCCAGAGGTGAATCACATTACTGATGTGGACTTTTACAGTAAGAACTATTAATTTTGCATCAGGGAAAAGTCATAAAAAAAAATTTGAGACAAACACATGATAGAATACTTGCATCACAAACTAATATGCTAAATTAATGAATAATTAGAACCCATCAAGAAACAAAACAAATTATATGAAATCAAAACAACATTGATTGTCTGCATATTGCAGGATTTGACAATGCTGTCTTTCAAAGTGGAAATGTATTTTTCCCAGAAAAAATTATAATCATTGTTTTTATAGTTTTATAAGAACCAAAGGTTAGTGATCCTTGCATTTTGTGACTATGAGAATGACCCATAAGCAGGTCATCAGATGGGTATAAAATCTATGCTAGTTTAAGAGGCCAGTTCACCAAGTCAGGTCGATTATTAACAATTCTTACAATATTTAGTGAACTATTAATAGAAGCATCAGACATGAACATCTGGTAATTATTCTTCCACATGGAATCTGAAAAGCCAAAAATCATTATAAAATTACTTGACAGTTACAATGCAGGTGCAACCAAACACATTGTATTTATACACTATTGTACAGTTTACAGAGAAAGGTTCCCTGTATTATCATGAAGTCCAGTTAAAAGGGATCCATCCATTACAGTTACATACTCACCTAGCCCCAGGGTTCTACCAGCTATCAGCATTAACCTGGTAGAGAGAAGTCTCATTGCATAGAGTTAGTCTGGTACATAAAACAATGTTGCTGGAACTAGAGATTCCTGGACAGGAGGTCCTTACCAATATCTAATTCCATATCAATATTGATTCAGCATTCAGCAAGACTTGAATTATTTTGTCTCTTGAGAAATTATCTGGAGAAAGTAAGATTGCAATTGTAATATTACCAAGTTGTTTTTGAGCTGCTGCTGACACTTAAACGATTGCAGTTTCCTCCACCTCAAACAATCTATTTGCAAATGGTGTATGGAAGATGCAACTTATCACACCTACCAAAGCAAAAGAAACTAAAAATGACTATGCACGGTAAGACCTATTACAGCAGCCTACTATCAAATCTCCCCATATGGCAATCAGTTTCCCAGAAACTCATTCCAGTCATCTGCAGATATCTGCCTTGTTTTGGAATTTTTTCTTTTTTCTTTTTTCTTTTTTCTTCTTTCTTTTTTGTATTTTACAGATGAACATAAGCCAATCATAGCTCAATGTTGACTAGTGGAGTGGCATGAGGACAGAAGAACACAACCAAAAGAACAAAAGAAAGAATGAACCCCATGACGCATGGAAACACCTACAAGACTCCATATACCAACTTGAAAACCTCAAATGAATATCATTAAGTTCGTGCAAGTCGAGGATCTAAAGGAACAGATTCAATCTGATGACAGGAAGCATGAGGAGATGCAATTGAGTGTTGCTTAAGTGAATTACTTAAATGCTAAAATCGATGCCTTAAAGGTTGATTGCCATAAGATGCCTTCCCGATGTGTAAATGTGCAATCTTTGAACTTGCAATTTAAACAACCAAAAAAATATACAAGATGAAAGGAATAGGAAATGCCTTAGATTTTATTATGCAAGGGGACCAAAAGGAAAAATCAGGGTTTTCTAGATGTCCATTGAGGGTGGAAGATATAGGAGCAAGAGCTTCTCCAATTCCAAATTTTGATAAATCCAATCACATAAGACCAAAAAATAGAGAATAAAACCAAAGATATTTCCAGATCCAATAATGTAGGACTCATCAGCATTGTCCACAAATCAATGAACGCATCAAAGACCCATCAAGAAAGAAACATACAGAATAAAATCCCATGAAAGATATTTGGCCATTGAAGACTTTAAAACACCACCCATATCAATTTTCAATTTTCAATTTCCAAAACCATGACAATGTATTCACATCCAAGTGCATGTAAAATTTTCTCAGAATAGCAGCCGACCATGGTTAAACAACTACACCCACTTAACCTAAAAGAAGGATCTTCAAACATCAAATAAAAGTAAATCAAAATAAGAGAAAATATAGGTACCGCATTGCCAAAACCAACAGTGCAAAACTCATTGACAATGTCAACAAGCACCAAAGCAGTCTTCTTGTCCCCTCTAGGGAGAACTAAATGGTCCTCCTTGAGAGGCAGGTTGGCCAGCAACTGTTCCACAAGTTGGATCCTCATCACCATAATCTTATAAGCTATCCATCTATTGAAAGTAAAAAAGCCACCCAATACTAGATGGTGCCAAAGAAAAGAAAACACATTATCACATCCCAGGGAGTTGCCAAACATATATTCTCAGATTCTCAGGGAGGTATTCTCACATTCTTAGGGAGCTTCTTATTGTTAATAATAGTTTAGTTTTCATTTCTAGGTGAAGAGGAACTTGACGTGGTCCTTCCTTTTGATTTCACCCCTTTCTTGTCCTCTTTATACTTTTAATAACAATATTCCTTTCTTCTGAATCCTATATTCTACCATTTTTTTTCAATTGGTTATATGGGATTGAAACAGGTCCCACCCATATTGCGTCATCACCACATAGTGATATTACAACAGCTTGGATATTATCCATGTATCGCTTGGCAAGATTTGAACCTGGTTCTTCTCTTTAAATCTTAAGGAATCTAACCAGTTGAGCTATCCCCATTTGATGAATCCTATATTCTAGTTGATTCAAATGCATTCTTTCATATTTAAGAAAAATCTAAGCTCTCCATTCCTCCTTGCCAAATAGGTATACTCAGATTCTCTTGAGCTTCCTATTGTTAATAATAATCTAGTTTTCGGGTGATCCTTCCTTTGATTTCACCCTTTTATTTGTCCTCTTTATAAGGCTATACTCGTAATAATATTCCATTCTACTGAATCTTATATTCTAGTTGATCCATATGTAATATCCCACATTTAGCAAAAATCCAACCTTACTCAGCCTTGTCCTTTTTAGATTGGATTATTGATTATAGTTCCATTTTAGTGAATCATATATTCTATTTGATTCATCTGTAATATCCCACTTTTAGCAAAAATTTACGGTCTTCATTCGTCCTTATTCAGTCTTGTTATTTTTAGATTGGATTCTTGTTGATTGTAAGAGATATTCAGAGGTTACAGCGAGATATTGTTCAAAGCAGCAACTATGTTATTTTTAGATTGGATTCTTGTTGATTGTAAGAGATATTCAGAGGTTACAGCGAGATATTGTTCAAAGCAGCAACTATGGTGAGACCCACAGACCATACTTAGTTAAAACGAAAAAGCCCCCGATTGGTTCTTTCTAATTCCAACAAATATTTCCAAAATTTGCAGGTAAAATTCTACCATGGAATCTTCTTCCAAAGGTTGGACGTTGGACCTTTTCGGAGAACCCAAGGTCCCATATATCCCCATCTCTTAGGAATTTTAGAACTATTGGATATGGAGAGTGAGTGGTCCCCTTGCATAAGGCCATTAAATGCATGTCTTCTTAGAATAAGTCCAATTCTTAGTTCTAATATGAAAATAAATAAATAAATTAAACTCTTTAGGATAGTATTAAATTATCTTGTAAATGGTATGGGCTCAACCACTTAAATTTTTTTTGGACTTTTGAGGAGGCCTAAGTTTGAACTTGGCAAGCAATATATACATAATTGCTAAGCTGTTATTGTAATACCACTATGTGGTCGCATTATCATAGTCCGCTTTACCAGCTCTAGATTGCTAGTATCCTTCCTGAAGCATAGCTGCAACCACAAGAACTGTAATAAATAGTTTAACAGTCTCAAAAAATTGAAAGTTCATGATTAAATCTTATCAAGGAATATATGCATAATAACTAAACTATGGGTCATTATATAATACAAGTGGAATTCATTTTAATTCCAAATAACCAATTAAAAAAACATTTTATCATTTTAATGAGTTATGAAATGAATCTTATTCATATTATAATGACATTTTAACAAATCATAATGGTATTATTTTAATAAATAGTTTAGCAGTCTCAAAAAATTGAAAGTTCCAATCCATATTCTATCCCATAATCCAACCAACAACTCAAATAATTCATTTAGCCATGAAGTCCATTTGATATCATCTTCTTCTCCTTCAGCATACAAAACTTGTACTCACTTCAGGAAATCATAGTCCATCAAAATTCAATTTGACTAACTCTGCTTCCAACGGTTTCCACTTTATATTTTTTGCCTTCTCACCATCAAAATTCCAATTGATGACTTTCCTTCATCTATCAAGGCTCTTTGCTTCAAGATTAGGGATTGGGTGAGTTGATAGGGCTAGTTTAGACTACTCTATGGCTAAACAAATATTTCTTTTCATTACCTCTAAACTGTTTTCCTTTTGTTTAAATATTCTTCTGTTCCTTTCCAGCCATATAGTCCAAAGTATTGTATCTTTCAATGTATCTTAGATTGTCTGTAACGCCTCACTTTTAAAAGTGTTTTGTCATTACTTTAACCATTCTTCAATTCTGCCATTCATCCCCATGCATTTACCAAATATAATAAGAATCTATTGTTATAGTTCCCAAACGATTGAGCAATGTCCCAAGAGATCATCTATACTATCCTCCTCCTTTTACATAGAACATATTGTGAGGGGCCATGAAAACCCCTTTTTATTACGTTATTCTAAGGTAAAATTTTCCTATGACCTACTTGCCATACAAACATTTTTACTTTTGGAATGCTCGGGCTATCCCAAATATCTCTACATATTCTTGCAGTATTCCTATTTTGTTGGTGCTTTACATTATATCCACTTCTTGCTATGTATTCTGAGCTATTCAATTCCCAAATCAGCTTATCCTCGGCTCCACTCGGAATAATCATTGTTGTTATCTTTTTGCTCAACTACTTCCTAGCAACAATGTTTGGTATACTTGTAAAAAAATCTTCTTTCTATTTGTATCTTCCTTCCTAATCCTTGTACATAATATTTGAAACCCTATCACCATATTTGTCTTGAAGTAATTTCATCCATGGTTTCAAAATTGGATCTTAGATTGAATGGTCTTTTATCACACCAAATATCCATCCAAATAGAAAAATTTTCTCCAATTCCCACCACCCATCTTAGACCTTTAATCACTAGATCAATTGATTTTTTTAAACTGTTCCATAGTGCAGAACCATCTGGTAGTGAGAATGCAGTAAAGATTAAGCTTGGGTCATTGGGCTCAACGTCTTTAGAAGAACTCTTGCCCATTGTCTTTGACTCTCTTTGTACAATCTCTAAATTAATTTTCCCCTTTGATCTAAGTTTGCATCCATAAAAACTCTTAAACCGAGACCTCCCCTAGTTTTATCATCACACACCTTGCTCCATTTCACCAAAGGAAATTTCATTTTATCATGTAATCCTAACCACAAAAATAACCGCATCATATAGATTAAACTTTTTTCTACCGATTTTGGCATAACATAGGACATATAATAAGTTGGAATGGCCTATAAGACTCATTTAATTAGCTACACTCTTCCTGCTAATGATAACCATCTACCTTTCCATGCTAGTAGTTTATTTTGAACTTTACTTATAACTAGATTCCTCAATTCTATCATCATTCTCCCCTCAAATAAGGACATCCCTAGATATGTTGTTGGCAAACTTGTCTCCTTCATTCAAAGAAACCAACATATCCCTGCTTTGATTCCAATTGGAATGTTTAGGAAGTAAATTTTGGATTTTGTGCTATTAACTTTTTGCCCAAACGTTCTTTCATATTCCTTTAATAAGTTATTCAAAGCTTTGGCCTCGTTTTTCCCTTCCCTCCCAAAAAGGATTGTATCGTCTACAAATTGTTGATGGGTGATGTTGTCGATGTTATTACTAGCCTTAAGTCCGCTTATTAGCCCATATTTGTATGCCTTCTTTAGGTTCCTTCCCAATACCTTTGCCATAATAATGAACAAATATGGTGACAAAGGATCTCCCTGTCTAAGACCCCTCTTGGCTTTAAATGATTATGTTACTAGCCTATTGGCCAGCACTAAATATGATATTGTAGAGACACAAGCTTTAATTTATTTAACCCATTTCTTCCCAAATCCAAACTTTTCTAATACTGCAAAAAGAAAATCCCATTTAACCCTATCATAGGCTTTATTCATATCAAGTTTTAAGATGATTGCTCTCTTTTTTCAGTTGTTGAATGCATTACTTCATGAGCTACTATGATCCCATCCAAAATTTGTCTCCCTTTCACAAATCCTCCTTGCTCTTCTGAAATAATTTTGTCTAATAGTGGTCTTAACCGATTTGCCATCACTTTGGAAATTATCTTATATGCCATATTACATAGGCTTATGGGCCTGAATGAATCAAACAATTCTGCATCCTTTTTTTCTTTTAATCAAGGTAAGATATGTCGCATTTATTTTATAACATATGTATTGTTTTACCCTAGACTATTCCACTACCACCAATAAAGAATCCTTCACTATTTCACAATTATGCTGATAAAATGCTGCAGAGAGTCCATCCAAACTTGGGGATTTATCCTTATCAAAATAGAAAAGAGCTTAATGAACTTCTTCCAATGTAATAGGCTCCATTAGTTTGCTATTGTCTTCATCTATTATAAATGAAGGTACTTCTTGCAGTAGCTTATCATTAATAACTCCAATCTCCTCCGATCCTAGAATATTATGGTAAAAAATACTTACCTCCTTTCTAATTTCGATCTGGTATTCAATTCAAACCCCTTGTACTGATTTAATTTTAGTACTTCTAGATGTTGATCTCTATACTATTGCCATCCTATGAAAAAACTTTGTGTTTTTATCTCCTTTTAACCAAGTCTGTCTTGATTTTAATCTCTAAAATTGCTCTTCCTTACTCATAATATTATGATATTCACTAAACAACTCCCTTTCCTCCGAGCTTGGATTATTGTGCTCATCTTTTGGAATTTTGAAGGTTTCTCTTTTAGTTCTTCTTCTTCTCAAAAATGTTTTTGAAAGTTTTCTTGTTCCATTCTTTTAATCTAGATGTCATTGATTTAATTTGTTTTGGAAGTGTATATAGCCCATCATTTCTTGAAGAATTCCATGTTTGCGCTATCATATCAAAAAATTGAGGATGGTCTTCCCACATCTGCTCATATTTAAAATATAATCCTTTTTTGAATTCACTTACCACCGTTTTTAACTCTTATTGGCCAGAGATCTAAACCAATCCTTGTCAAGGTATTAATTTTAGCACAAGTCCCCTCATCTAGCCAATGATATGAGAGTATGCATCTATCCAATTTTTCTACTATAATTTTTCTACTATCAGGTTCTAGCCTATCCTGTTGTTAGTCCATGTATAGTTGTCCTCTTCAAACTCAACCTCCTATAGATTATTGTTTTGAATGAAAGTAGAGAACTCTCTCATACTTTGGGTTATTTCCTAGTTCCCCCAAAATTTTCATCTAGCTTGGTTATGGCATTAAAATCTCCTATGATCATGAATCGGGTTTCTTGGTCTTTACTTCTCATAAAGGCTGCACTCTCAATCCACACTTATAATCTTCCTAACTGAGTTGTAGGTCCATAAACATTGATAAGGATGAAACGAATATTTGCAAAGTAACATGTGACTAATGAGGCTATCCAATGCCTTGTTTTATGAATGGTTTCACAAGAGGCTCTAACTGGATTCCAACATGTTAGAACTCCCCCTGCCACTCATTCTAAATCCACAACATCCCATTCAAATCTTGCCTATACTGCTTTCATAGTTTTGGAAACTTCTTCCTTTGTCATTTTAGTTTCTTGGAAACAAAGAATATTAACCTTATTACATAAACAAAGGTCCCTGATACACCTCTGCTTTGAGGAGGCATTAGCACCCCTTATATTCCATGAGATGGTAATCATGTCTCATTAGGGACGGGTGGCGCTTCTTGTGAATTACCAATATCATTTTGTTGCTTGGTAAAGAGAAGTTCAACCAACTTAGAGTGTGTTCCTTTCTCTATGTTTGATCTTGCTTCCCTGGTTCTCGCTTGATAATTTGAAGGTATTCCTCTTTTTGCCTTGCCAATATCGGGGGCAGGTCTTGTTATTCTATTCTCAATACTCTTCTTTCACAACTTTCCTTTTCATTAGATTATCCTCTCCTAGCTCTGCTAAGGAAGGTTTTGAATTATCCTGCTCATTTTTTGGTATTTCCTTATTAATGGTAGAGGTATTAACATCTAACATTTTGTTTTCTCTACCACTTTCCTTCTCATGAATAGTGCATGGTACTTCAAGAGTCTTCATAATCTAATGAGGCACATTCCTTAGGTTTAGCAGGAATGTTCATCCCTAAATCGAGTTCAGACTAAGTAGACAATTCCTTGTTAATATTGTGATCCTATTGTACCATGTCCTCCTGCCATACAAGCCTCAAGATTGCAACCCGTAAACCATCCTCATCTATATCCATTTGTAAGTTTCTCTTGTGGTTTTCTACATATGTTTCTACTAGACTCTTCTTAGGGCATGATCTCTCAACATGTCCCACCTCATGACATCTTCTACATCTGAAAGATATATTTTCATAATCCATGGTTTGGGTCCACAACTTACCCCCATACTTAAGAATGATTGTTTCTGGTAAAGGTTTACATGGTGGAGGACCAACGGATTCATCCGGAGTGCATCAATGCTTCAAACCCTTACCCTTTGGTGGGTGACTTCAATCAGTGGTTGCTTTGTCTAGTTGCAATCAGTCAAACTTCATTAAAAGTAATACTCCGGACTATAAGGAGACTTGTGGTTTTCCACATATGTTTATACTAGACTCTTCTTAGGGCATGATCTATAGTCCTAAATTGACCTTCTATATATGTTTCTACTAATATGGAACATTTCATGACCTTTTGTAAATTTCTCTTGTGCCTCCTATACCTTTCTCGGAGTGTTCTCACTCGATCTGATCTCCTCAAACTTGGAGTTCCAGGTTCTGCATCTTCAGCTTCCTCCTCAAAGTCAAAATTTTCACCTTCTTGTTTAAAATACACACAGTCACCCATATAACCATATCTTTGCAGTGGATGCTCTTGATTTCAAAGCTATTCAAATTCCGCATAAAATGACACAAAAGTCGTCTCTTGTTTAAAATACACACAGTCACCCATATAACCATATCTTTGCAGTGGATGCTCTTGATTTCAAAGCTATTCAAATTCCGCATAAAATGACACAAAAGTCATCTGAATCGGACAACTCTACGCAAAGATATGGCTCTTGAAATATGAGATGTTTTTCTTGAAACTGATGTGTTGTAGTTCAACTTTTCATCTAAAAAATATCATAATTATTTATTATAAGGGTAATTTTTTTTATTTTTTTTGGTTTCATTACTATGCATGTTGTTATTTTTTCTTGAAAGCATATATTTTTTCTTTGTCTTGCAGGGCACATGAGTCTTTTATATACAGAGTTTTGAAATAAATAAGATCTTAAAAATTCTGATATAAAATGTTAAATGATATAGTTTATAAAAATCTCTTATGAGGGAGGAGGTGAGAGCTAAGAGGAAGTGCGAGCCAGGAGGAAGTGCGAGCCAAGAGGGAGTGCAAGCCGGGAGGTGCGAGCTAAGAGGGAGTGTGAGCGGAGATTCAGTCATGGTGGAAGAGCAGCGGATTCATCCGGAGTGCATCAATGCTTCAAACCCTTACCACAAATGCATAGAACATTGTTTCCAAAAAATTGCTGAAGCAAAGGAACGCCGGGAAAAAGAAGAGACAAGGACTATTGCAAACCAAGAGGGAGTGCAAGTCGAAAATGAGTGTGAGGCTAGAGAGAGTGCAAACTAGGAGCGAGTGCAAGCTGAGAGGGAATGCAAGCTGAGAGGGAGTGCAAGCTAAGAGCGAGCCCCATTAGCCAGTATGGAAGGAAAGTCATATTTGAAAGCCCTAATGGGAAGTCAGGATGCTCTAGTTGGAAGTATGGAGGCCCAAGTTGGAGATAAGCAGAAGAGTGAATACATGGCAAGTTCAATCCAAGTAGCAGATGTTACACTAGAAGTGAGTATCAAGGATGAGATGATTGAGCATGATATAATGGTTCTTAAAAGTAGAGGGTTAATATGTAAGTTCCATAGATAATGGCCAAGGTTTTTGGAGATTCAAAATTGGATCAAGTGGAAGTAGGGATTAAATTCAAATTACTCAGTGACCTTTCTTCCTAAAGGTTTTTTCCTCATCATCTTTTCCAGTTCAAAAATTAGGGATAAAATAATGGTTGGTGGCCCATGGTTTAGGGGAAGAGATGCACTTTATTTGAGACCATGGAATAAAAACATGCTATATATACTCAGATATGTGTTGCTATGGATATTTCAAAACCTTTCCCACAATTCATTAAGATTAAATCTGAATCAAGAGAATGGAATCAACAAGTAGATTATGAAAATATCGCATTTCATTGCCACAATTGTTATGAGATTGGACACATGGCAAGAGTTTGCAAAGTGAAAACTATGAAGAAAGAGACAAAAAACTCTAGCCATGAGATAAACTTCAAGACAAAGCAAGGAAATCATACAGTAATAGAAGCTAAGATCAGATCAAGAATATTTCACTCCGAAAGAAGAGGCAAAGAAAGCCTATCTACAATATTATTTGGCAAGTTCAAAAGGAATTAAAGGTGTAAAAGAAGATGTGGAGAGATCCTAAAACAAAGACAGCAAAAGAGGTCAAGTTTATTCCAGGTAAATCATCTTCATTTTCCTCAAGTAGTATAGAATCCTCTTCAGGTAATAAAAGTGAAAGGGGTGAAGATATTACCCCTTGCACTTTAAGGTTCAAGAGCATCATAATAAAGAAATGAGGATGGAGGAAACCCATAACAATTTAGGTTTTCCAGGGCTGAATAAGAAGATAATTGCTACATAAGAGCATCCTTGCTCTTTAGGGTTTCTAGAGCAAAATAAAGAAGATTGTGCTTTTGAGGTTATTCTTTGCACGTCAGATCCTTTAGAACAAGGCAAACCTAAAGATGATAAGTCTTACTATGAGCAGTGTGAGAAGATGAAGAGATTGATGAAAATGAAAGTATTGTTGGGAATGAAAAAAAGAGAGGAAGACCCAAGAAGCAAAAACAAAGAGCAAAAGAAACCCAAAGGGATATAGATATGGGAAAACAAGAGCAAATATCACAAGTGCTAACAAGAAGTGGGGCTAAACCCACAAAAAAAAACAATGAAAATAATATCTTGGAATATTAAGGAAATGAATAAGAACCCTAGAAAAAGGTATTAATAAATTGTGAGGTTGTTCTAGACAAGATATTTATAGATATAGAAGTTGGGCAGCAAATATTTTAGCCATTCGCAGTGTTGAATTTCATCTTGACAGAATTTAAATTTCGGAAGGCATCTGATATAAAAGGAGTTGATTGTGAAAACTTAGCAGTTTGAGGAAGATGGGGAATATCTTTGATAGAAAGGCAAATGAAGAATATCTTTGATAGAAAGGCAAAGTTGGATATGCTTTAATTAACTTGTTAGAAATGTAATGAGAGCAATGTAATGTTATGTTTTTGTAATAGGAGTGACCCCCAATAGAAGCCACACATTGCTTATAAAAAAAAAATGTCTCTTGTAAGTCTTTCATTGTTTTAAATTTTGTATTTCATTCCTTTCATTAATTGCAGGAGAGCTTAGAAGCTCTCCTCAACACTATAATTCAGTGTTTTCTAAATTAATTAATTTATTATTAATTAAAAAATGGTTCTATGGAATTGAAAGAGACCACACCCATTTTACATCATGACCACATAGGCATTAAGATGGTATTACAAAATCTTGGTAATTAGTAAAATTTGAACCTCGGTCTCCTCCTTGAAAGTCGAGATAGTCAATCAATTGAGCTCATGTCATTTGAAAAAAATGTTACGGTTCACCCATGGGATTTGAACTTTGGCCTATGGTGTGAAATTCTTCACTCCTAACCACTTGCCCTTAAACCCCATGGACTAATTGAGTGATATATATATTCTTTCTTGTATCTGCAAGAAATCCATTGCTATCATCCAAGGGAAGGATGTTAGGAAAGATAAGATAACTCTAACAATGTCCACAAATGG